>CM067845.1:579026306-580276306 GCA_034509565.1 Triticum monococcum
TTTTTATATGAAAAATCATCTACTCGAAAAGTTGCATCCGAATTTTCAAAATCCCCAAAAACCTAACAGAAAAAAAGATACGGGGCTTTTAAGATCTAGAGGGAAAAATGGAAAAAATTTCAAACTTACTAGTGGCGCACCGTTTGCTAGGTGCGCCACTAGTAACAGAAAAAAAATTGGTTTAAAAAAAATTCAATTTTTTTTCAAAATATGATACGTAATATGACCGGGAAGTTAAAAATATTTTTTCAAAATTTCATCATACTCATGAACATGAACAAAGTCCTAGACATCAACAAGGTTTAATAGGATTGATATGATAGATATATCAAGAAGTGCGTGTGAAGTGAGGTGGTGCTGGGGTTGGATAGAACTGGGAAGTCAAGCGAGGTCGGGCTGGAGTAGTGTAGGATGGGTGACCTTCCGGGAAGTTTGACCACAGAGTGTGATTTGACTTGAGATTAGGCATATTGACCTGAGATTAAGCCATAGTGACCGGAGATTAAGAAAAAAAATTGAACAAAAAACTTTAAAAAAAATTAAAAAAAATTCTGAAAAAATAATTTAAAAAAACTGTTACTAATGGCGCACTTCTATGTGGTGCGCCATTAGTATACCAGATACTAATGGCGTACCGTGGGCTATACTAATGGCGCACCTATGGTGCGCCATTGGTATACCAGATACTAATGGCGCACCACAGGTGCGCCATTAGTAAAAAATATACTAATGGCGTGCTACTAGTGGCACACCTGTAGTGCGCCATTAGTAGGCAAAACAGGTGCGCCACTAGTAGGCGTTTTTCTAGTAGTGCATGTTGGATGGTATAGGAGAAGAATTTAGTCAGTCTTACTGACTATGTACTTTAAGTGACATATATAATGTCCCTAGCCAGATTGTAAATCATTTGTCATGGTGGACCTTTTCACTTTGACCTCGGGACCCGATAGTCCGGAGTGTATCCGAATACCCGCTCGGTTATGTAAAAACCGGGGCATGCGTGGAAATCAGGCGTAGGGGTCATAAGTGCTTGAACAGACAAGTACCCAACTAGCTATGTTATATTACATGGATAGTAAGAAACATCTTCCAGGGAGAATAGTTCCGTTAAGGGTTCCTTTCCCTGGGTACGCATGCCCTAACGTGCACGTCCGAACTGCGAAAAGAGACGCAGGCTATAAACATCTTGGGGCATGTCTCAAAATAAATAAAAGTTATCTTTTGTTCACCGAACGAATATTCCCTTAAGAACGCTAGCTTTCGGCTTCACCCAGTCTGAGGTACAAATCCGGCTGACCCGGCAGTAACAATAGCAGAGGTGCTCCCCTTATGCCCTAGCCGAATTAACGGAAACATAGGGCATAAATGCAAGAGCCAGGCAGCCTCGCTTGGCCAAAACTTAAGTCATATCGATGCATTTAATGGCGAAAAAAGGTACATGTTGAACAATAACACATGTGTGGGGCATAAAGCCCAGAAAAAATAGTTATATTAAGCTTCTGTATAAGAAGCCCCCAGGTATAATGAGCGCGGTTAGCGCGTCAAGATTGTGTAGTCAAGACACAAGTTAGCCTTTTAAGGCCTTGAGGAGAAGAAAACAGAAGAGAGAAAGAGAGAAAAGACAGATAACGGATATGCAAAAAATTAACGGGGGTAAGGAGACGAACATAGAGTCCGGCACTAGGCGTATAATCTTCGGAGTCTAGCTCCGTTCCATGGGTTTGACTTGAGTCGATTATCCGATACATCCCGCAGACGGTATGCTCCACCGGTCAGAACCTGGTCAATAATGAAGGGACCTTCCCATTTGGGCTTGAGCTTGTTCTTTTTCTTCTCCAGCGGGCGTAGAACTAGTTCGCCAATGTTATAGGTTTCGGCCCGTACTTCTCTGCTTTGATACCTTCGAGCTTGTTGCTGATAGAATGCGGAACGGGCTTTTGCCACATCGCGCTCCTCCTCCGGGGCGTCCAAACTATCCTGCCGATCGAGCTCGGCCTCTTTTTCTTCATACATGCGCACTCGAGGTGAGTCATGAATTATGTCGTAAGGCAGAACCACCTCTGCGCCGTACACCATAAAAAACGGTGTGTATCTGGTAGTGCGATTCGGCGTGGTCCGCAGCCCCCATAGTACGGAGTCGAGCTCCTCTACCCAGTGCATATTTGATTCCTTTAAGGACCGCACTAATCTGGGTGATGCCGCTCATGATAAGACCATTTGCTCGCTCGACTTGACCGTTAGTCTGCGGGTGATAGACAGAAGCATAATCGAGCTTGATGCCCATGTTGTTGCACCAAAGTTTTATCTCGTCGGCTGTAAAGTTCGTGCCATTGTCAGTGATGATGCTATGGGGATGGCATAACAGTGCACAACCCCAGATATGAAGTCTATCACCGGTCCGGATTCAGCCATTTTAACAGATTTGGCTTCTATCCATTTGGTGAATTTATCCACCATGACCGGTAAGTATTTTTTTCTTATGGGTTCCCCCTTTGAGGGGTCCGACCATATCAAGCCCCCAGACCGCAAAGGGCCAAGTAATGGGGATTGTTTGGAGAGCGGTAGGCGGCATATGGCTTTGGTTTGCAAAAAGCTGGCAACCGACGCAACGTTGGACCAGATCCTGTGCATATGCTCGGGTCGTCGGCCAATAGAAACCTGTACGAAAGGCCTTGCTTACAAGGGCCCGGGCTGCGGCGTGGTGGCCGCCGAGTCCAGCATGGATTTCTGCCAAAAGCCTCCGCCCTTCCTCTTCGGAGATGCACCTTTGAAGGACTCCGGTAGTGCTTTTCTTATAAAGCTTTCCCTCGTGGACCTTGTAGGCTTTAGATCGCCGCACTATGCAGCGTGCCTCATTTTGGTCCTCGGGTAGTTCCCGCCTGGTTAGGTAGTCCAGGAATGGTTCTATCCACGGGGCGGTGACGACCATTATCACGTGGGTTGAAGGTGTTATTTCGATGGCAGAGCCTCCGATTGTGTCACAGTGTTCGGTATCTGGTGTTGTGGCCGGGTCCGGACTATTGGTACCGGTGTCCCCTTCCCATACCATGTATGGCTTAAACAGCCTTTCCAAGAAGATGTTAGGTGGGACAGGTACCCGCTTAGCGCCGATACGGGCAAGGATATCCGCCGCCTGATTGTTTTCCCGAGCCACATGGTGGAATTCAAACCCCTCGAACCGAGCTGACATTTTGAGGACGTCGTTGTGATATGCTGCTATTTTCAGATCCTTGGCATCGAAGTCTCCATTTATTTGAGATATTGCGAGGTTCCAGTCCCCACGCACCTGCAGGCGTTGAATGTCCATGGAAACTGCCATCCCGAGACCATGTAATAGGGCCTCATATTTGGTTGCGTTGTTGGAGTCTGTGTATAGTATTTGGAGTACGTATTGGACTATATCTCTAGTGGGGGCGTCAGGATGACGCCAGCCCCCAGACCAGCCAGCATTTTAGAGTCATCAAAGTGCATGATCCAATTGGAGTACGCGCCGTACTCTTTAGGGAGTTCGGCTTCTGTCCACTCAGTGACGAAATCGGCCAGTACTTGCGACTTAACGGGAGGAGCTTGATAGCCCATTTGGCAATCTGGCCTGTGGCATCGCGGTTGTTTATTATGTCGTTGAGTAGTACTTCCGAGGTCACCGTAATTGAACACTCTTGAAAGTAGTGTCGTAATTTCTGGGATGCCATGAATACCGCGTATGCTATCTTTTGATAATGTGGGTACCGTGATTTGCATGGAGTGAGGACAGTGGATACACAATATACCGGCTTTTGAAGTGGGAATTTATGTCTGTCTGTCTCTTCTTGACGATGAGCACTGCGCTTACAACTTGGTGAGTTGCCGCTATATATAACAGCATTGGTTCGCCGACATTTGGCGCGGCCAAGATTGGGTTGGTGGCCAGGATGGCTTTTATTTCTCCCAATCCGACCGTGGCTGCGTCCGTCCACTCAAAGTGTTCGGTGCGCCGAAGAAGGCACTAAAGGGGGAGTTCCTTTTCTCCTAATCGGGAGATAAAGCAGCTTAAGGCCGCCACACATCCAGTTAACTTCTGGATTTGCTTGAGGACAGTTGGGATAGCCAACTGCGACAGAGCTAGGATTTTCGCCGGGTTTGCTTCAATTCCTCTACTGGAGACAATGAAGCCTAGGAGCTTTCGGGCGGGCACGCCGAAAACGCATTTTTCCGGATTGAGCTTAATGTCGTATGTTCGGAGATTGTCGAACGTGAGCCTCAAGTCGTCTATTAAGGAGTTGATGTGTCTGGTTTAAACGACCACATCGCCTACGTATGCCTCCACTGTTTTGCCGATTTGCTTTTCCACACATGTCTGAATCATGCGTTGATACGCTGCTATGGAGTTAAAACAGAAGGGGCCGTATGGAGTGATAAATGCCGTTGCGGCTTGATCGGAGTCCGCCATCTTAATTTGGTGGTAACCGGAGTGTGCGTCGAGGAAGCACAATGAGTCATGTCCTGCGGTGGCGCCGATAATTTGATCGATGCGAGGGAGGGCAAGGGATCTTTATTAAGGTCCTTGAAGTCGACGCATTGGCTCCAGGATTTGTCCTTCTTTGGTACCATCACCAGGTTTGCTAGCCAGTCCGGATGTTTTATTTCTCTAATGAATCCGGCCTCCAGTAATTTGGCTTGCTCCTCTCCCATGGGTTGTTGCTTAGGTTCAGAGAAACGCTGAAGAGTCTGCTTGACCGGCTTGAATCCCTTTAGAATGTTAAGGCTACGTTCAACCAGCCTGCGTGGGAATCCTGGCATGTCTGAAGGATGCCAGGCGAATATGTCCCAATTCTCGCGCAGGAACTCCCGTAGTGCGGCGTCTACAGTGGGGTTTAACTGTGCCCCGATGGATGCTGTTTTTGTTGGGTCCATTGGATGGACTTGGAATTTGACTATTTCATCCGCTGGTTTAAAAGAGGTGGACTTGGATCTTTTGTCGAGTATCACATCGTCCCTGTCCACTGTGGAGCGCAGCGCAGTTAATTCCTCCGTCGCAAGGGCTTCGGATAATGCCTCGAGGGCCAGTGCAGCTGTTTTGTTTTCGGCGCGGAGTGCTATGTCTAGATCACTAGCTAGAGTGATGATTCCATTGGGCCCGGGCATTTTGAGTTTCATGTACCCGTAATGGGGTATGGCTTGGAAGATCATGAATGCCTCCCGCCCTGGAAGGGCGTGGTATCCGCTACTGAACGGGGCCACTTGGAATGTAATTTCTTCGGACCTGTAATTCTCCGGAGTGCCGAATACCACATCTAGTGTGATTTTCCCAGCGCAACGTGCCTCCCGACTGGGGATGATTCCTCGGAAGGTCGTGCTGCTTTGCTCAATACGATTTCTGTCTATTTCCATATTTTGAAGAGTCTCCTCATAAATGAGGTTTAATCCGTTGCCGCCATCCATGAGAACTTTAGTAAGCCGAAAGTCGTGCACAATTGGACTGAGGACCAAGGCAGTTGGTTCTCGGGCTGTGCGGAATTTAGGTTCATCACTGGCAGTGAAGGTAATAACCGTGTCGCTCCATGGATTTATTGCTGCCACGTGGTAGACTTCGGCAAGGCTGCGGAGTGCTCGCTTGTGCCTATTATTTAAGACGAAGGCCTCGAAGATTGTCAATACTGTATTGTTATCCACGGGATGGTGCTCTGCGGTGTTTTGAATGAGGAGATCCTCACCGCTCTTGGCCACCTGCTGGAGTACCCAACATGCTCTAAGGCTGTGTGTTGGTATGGTATCCGCTGTACTATGGATTTTGCAGGGCCCGTTAATCCATCCCTCCAATATGGTTCCACGCCCTGTAGTGGGCTT
Source organism: Triticum monococcum (assembly GCA_034509565.1). Lineage (NCBI taxonomy): Eukaryota > Viridiplantae > Streptophyta > Magnoliopsida > Poales > Poaceae > Triticum > Triticum monococcum. The sequence goes on from CM067845.1 coordinate 579,032,133, forward strand.
TTCCTTCTTTATAATTGAGTCGGGCGACTTATGAGAGTGCACCCTTTTAGTTCGGACTGGGGGTTTTGTCAGAGCCGGATTATCCCAAAATTTTGTTTGGGTTTTCCAGGCGCTTTCCATCGCACAGTACTTCCGTACTATGGCCGCCAAGTCAATGAAGTGTGCTATGTCACGGCGACTTATGGCGTTGAGGATTCCCTTTTCCATGCAATTGTTGCGAATGAACGGCATTGCATCTTCCTCGTGACAGTGCTTGACCTTGTTCATTACAAGGAGGAATCTGGCCCAATAGTGATGTACTATCTCTTGGGGCTCTTGCCTAATGTGAGAAAGATTGTTTATATCTGGGTGGGTGGGTGGGTCTAAGTACAGACCTTGACCCAATCTGAGACCCAGGGGCAGGGAGTTTCCAATCTTGGAAGTTCGGGATCTGGGATGTTGCCCCGCAGGTTCGGCATGCTGCATGATTCTAGGGCGATGTCCTCCCATGGACGGGTATCCGGCTCGGAGAGCTCAGGAATTCGGACATAGTTCGTCCTCAGGATAGAGGAAGAATCGCCGCATTGCTCCTCCACCACCGCTATCTGATGGGTGACCGGCGGAGAGTTAATCTCCCTTTGGTCGGGTTTAAGCCCAATCCGATCATAGTCCATAGCGACTCCTAGAGCGGCGATGCGATCCAAGAGCTCGTTCAAAGAGGAGAGCTCCATTGGATCCGTCTGCTCGGTGAATTTCGAGCCGATGGGGAGGCTATTTTCGATGACCCGAGAATTCATCATCGGCGCAGCGGCCGAACGGGCGGTCATGATGAAGCCTCCTAGTCCGAGAGTTTGGCCTATAGCCAGGGCTCCCCCAGAGGTGCTGTTGTTCTTGACAACGAGACGAGCCATCCCTCCTTATGATGACAACACAGTGGAACTCTCAATGAAAGCACCAATGTCGGTGTGAAAACCGGTGGATCTCGGGTAGGGGTTCTTGAACTATGTGTCTAAGGCGGATGGTAATAGGAGGCGGGGGACACGATGTTTACCCAGGTTTGGGCCCTCTCGATGGAGGTAATACCCTATGTCCTGCTTGATTGATCTTGATGATATGAGTATTACAAGAGTTGATCTACCACGAGATCGTAGAGGCTAAACCCTAGAAGCTAGCCTATGGTATGATTGTTGTTGTCCTACGGACTAAACCCTCCGGTTTATATAGACACCGGAAGGGACTAGGGTTACACAGAGTCGGTTACAAGGGAGGAGATCTACATATCCGTATTGCCATGCTTGCCTTCCATGCCAAGGTGAGTCCCATCCGGACACGGGACGAAGTCTTCAATCTTGTATCTTCATAGTCTAATAGTCTGGCCAAAGGATATAGTCCGTCTGTCCGGAGACACCCTAATCTAGGACTCCCTCAGCTAGCTTGTATTCTTAACAACCTATCCCAAGCATCTTTCAAAGATTCATCAAGTAAATAGGGAAAAATTACAGGATCATCTTCATCACAATGGCTAAAATTCTCCCTAACAACCCCGATAGATCCTTCCATAGCATCATTGCTTATGAGCGTGGAGAGGACAGAGGGGCTATCAAAAACATTAAGACTTGGGATAAAAACTCTTAGCTCTTTTAAGATCGGACATGGCGAAAAAGTGGCGAACGAAAAAGACAGGCGAATAAAACGACAAATTTTTGTGAAGTGTGGGAGGGGAAAACGAGAGGCAAATGGCAAATAATGTAAATTGCAAGGAGATGAGATTTGTGATTAGGAACCTGGTATATGTTGAAGATCCTCCCCGGCAACGACGCCAGAAATTCCTTTTGATGTCGCTTGAAGCTACGTCGGTATTTCCCCAAAGAGGAAGGGATGATGCAGCACAGCGGAGGTAGGTATTTCCCTCAGATATGAAACGAAGGTTATCGAACCAGTAGGAGAACCAAGCAACACAACGTAAACATCCCCTGCACACAGATAACAAATCATAACAACCCGACATGTTAAAGGGGTTTTCAATCCCTTTCGGGTAGCGGTGCCAGAAATTGGTGCGTGACGGGAGAAAGTTGTAATAGATTAAATAAATAGATCGCATATAAAATAAAGTCCAACAAAGTATTTTTGGGTTTTTGGATTAATAGATCTGAAAATAAATGCAAGTGAAAAGTAAATCGTAAAGGCAAATGTATGTGAAAGAAGACACGGGGGCCGTAGGTTTCACTAGTGGCTTCTCTCTAGAAAAATAGCAAACGGTGGGTAAACAAATTACTATTGGGCAATTGATAAAACCTCGAATAATTATGATGATATCCGGCAATGATCATTATATAGGCATCACGTCCAAGATTAGCAGACCGACTCCTGCCTGCATCTACTACTATTACCCCATACATCGACCGCTATCCAGCATGCATCTAGTGTATTAAGTTCATGGAGAAATGGAGTAATGCAATAAGAACGATGACATGATGTAGACGATATCTATCTATGTAGATATAGACCCCATCGTTTTACCGTTAGTAGCAACGATACATACTTGTCGTTTCCCTTTCTGTCAGTGGGATCAAGCACCGTAAGATCGACCCACTGCAAAGCACCTCTTCCCATTGCAACATAAATAGATCAAGTAGGCCAAACAAAACCCAAATATCGGAGAAGAAATACGAGGCTATAAGCAATCGTGCATATAAGAGATCAAAGAAACTCAAATAACTTTCACGTATATAAAAAGATAGATCTGATCATAAACTGAAAGTTCATCGATCCCAACAAACAAACTGCAAAAAGAGTTACATCATATGGATCTCCAAGAGACCATTGTATTGAGAATCAAGAGAGAGAGAGAGAGAGAGAGAGATGAAGCCATCTAGCTAGTAACTATGGACCCGAAGGTCTACAAAGAACTACTCATGCATCATCGGAGAGGCACCAATGGAGGTGGTGAACCCCATCCGAGATGGTGTCTAGATTGGATCTGGTGGTTCTGGACTCTGCGGTGGCTGGATGTGTTGGGGAACGTTGTAGAAAACAAAAAAAAATCTCTACATTCCACCAAGATCTATCTATGGAGTCATATAGCAATGAGAGGGGAGTGCATCTACATACCCTTGTAGATCGCGAGCGGAAGCGTTCAAGAGAACGGGGATGAAGGAGTGGTACTTGTCGTGATCCAAATCACCGGAGATCCTAGCGCCGAACGGACGGCACCTCTGCTTTCAACACACGTACGGTCAGCGTGACGTCTCCTCCTTCTTTATCCAGCAAGGGGGAAGGAGAGGTTGATGAAGATCCAGCAGCACGATAGCGTGGTGGTGGATGCAGCAGTCACCGCAGCAGGGCTTTGCCGAGCTTCTGCGAGAGGGAGACGTGTAGCAGGGGAGAGGGAGGCGCCAAGGCTTCAAGGTGCGGCTGCCCCTCCCCTCCCCCTTTATATAGGCCCCCTGGGGGGTGCCGGCCCTGGAGATTGAATCTCCCAAGGGAGGCGGCGGCCAGGGGGTGGAGTACCCCCCCCCCCAAGGCAAGTGGGGCGCCCCCCCACCCTAGGGTTTCCAACCCTAGGCGCTAGGGGTGGGCCAAGGGGAGCGCACCAGCCCACTATGGGCTGGTTCCCCTCCCCACTTCAGCCCATGCATGGGGCCCTCCGGGATGGGTGGCCCCACCCGGTGGACCCCCGGGACCCATCCGGTGGTCCCGGTACAATACCGGTGACCCCTGAATCCTTCCCGATGGCCAAAACTGCACTTCCTATATATAATTCTTCACCTCCGGACCATTCCGGAACTCCTCGTGATGTACGGGATCTCATCCGGGACTCCGAACAACTTTCGGATCACTGCATACTCATACCTCTACAACCCTAGCATCACTGAACCTTAAGTGTGTAGACCCTACGGGTTCAGAAGACATGCAGACATGACCGAGACGTCTCTCCGACCAATAACCAACAGCCGGATCTGGATACCCATGTTGGCTCCCACATACTCCTCGATGATCTCATCGGATGAACCACGATGTCGAGGATTCAATCAATCCGTATACAATTCCCTTTGTCAATCGGTACGTTACTTGCCCGAGACTCGATCGTCGGTATCCCAATACCTCGTTCAGTCTCGTTACCGGCAAGTTACTTTACTTGTACCGTAATGCATGATCCCGTGATCAACCACTTGATCACTTTGAGCTCATTGTGATGATGCATTACCGAGTGGGCCTAGAGATACCTCTCCGTCATACGGAGTGACAAATCCCAGCCTCGATTCGTGCCAACCAACAGACACTTTAGGAGATACCTGTAATGTACCTTTATAGTCACCCAGTTACGTTGTGATGTTTGGTACACCCAAAGCACTCCTACGGTATCCGGGAGTTACACGATCTAATGGTCTAACGAAAAGATACTTGACATTGAAAAAACTCTAGCAAACGAACTATACGATCTTGTGCTATGTTTAGGATTGGGTCTTGTCCATCACATCATTCTCCTAATGATGCGATCTTGTTATCAATGACATCCAATGTCCATAGTCAGGAAACCATGACTATCTGTTGATCAACGAGCTAGTCAACTAGAGGCTTACTAGGGACATGTTGGTGTCTATGTATTCACACATGTATTACGATTTCCGGATAACACAATTATAGCATGAATAAAAGGCAATCATCTATGTCGAAGCTAGCGTCGACGTAACCCTTTACGACGAGCTCTTCGTCACCTCCATAAATGAGAAACATGTCCTTAGTCCTTTTTAGGTACTTCAGGATATTCTTGACCGCTGTCCAGTGTTCCTTGCCGGGATTACTTTGGTACCTTCCTACCAAACTTACGGCAAGGTTTACATCAGGTCTGGTACACAGCATGGCATACATAATAGACCCTATGGCTGAGGCATAGGGGATGACACTCATCTCTTCTATATCTTCTGCCGTGGTCGGACATTGAGTTGAGGTCAATTTCACACCTTGCAACACAGGTAAGAACCCCTTCTTAGACTGATCCGTATTGAACTTCTTCAATATCTTATCAAGGTATGTGCTTTGTGAAAGACCTATGAGGCGTCTTGATCTATCTCTATAGATCTTGATGCCTAATATATACGTAGCTTCTCCAAGGTCCTTCATGGAAAAACTCTTATTCAAGTAGGCCTTAATGCTGTCCAAAAGTTCTATATCATTTGCCATCAAAAGTATGTCATCTACATATAATATGAGAAATGCTACAGAGGTCCCACACACTTTCTTGTAAACGCAGGCTTCTCCATAAGTCTGCATAAACCCGAACGCTTTGATCATCTCATCAAAGCAAATGTTCCAACTCCGAGTTGCTTGCACCAGCCCACAAATCGAGCGTTGGAGCTTGCACACCTTGTCAGCATTCTTAGGATCGACAAAACCTTCCGACTGCATCATATACAATTCTTCCTTAAGGAAACCATTAAGGAATGCTGTTTTTACGTCGATTTGCCATATCTCATAATCATAGAATGCGGAAATTGCTAACATGATTCGGACGGACTTCAACTTCGCTACAGGTGAGAAAGTCTCATCGTAGTCAACCCATTGAACTTGTCGATAACCCTTAGCGACAAGCCGAGCTTTATAGATGGTCACGTTACCATCCACGTATGACTTCTTCTTAAAGATCCATTTATTTTCTATGGCTCGCCGATCATCGGGCAAGTCAGTCAAAGTCCATACTTCATTTTCATACATGGATCCTATCTCGGATTTCATGGCTTCCAGCCATTTGTCGGAATCCGGGCCCGCCATCGCTTCTTCATAGTTCGAAGGTTCATCTTTGTCTAACAACATGATTTCCAAGACAGGGTTTCCGTACCACTCTGGTGCGGAACGTGTCCTTGTGGACCTACGAAATTCAGTAGCAACTTGATCTGAAGTTTCATGATCATCATCATTAACTTCCTCTCTAGTCGGTGCAGGCACCTCAGGAACATTTTCTTGAGTTGCGCCACTTTCCGGTTCAAGAGGTAATACTTCATCAAGTTTTACTTTCCTCCCACTTACTTCTTTCAAGAGAAACTCTTTCTCTAGAAAGGATCCATTCTTGGCAACAAAGATCTTGCCTTCGGATCTGAGGTAGAAGGTATACCCAATAGTTTCTTTAGGGTATCCTATGAAGACGCATTTTTCCGACTTGGGTTCGAGCTTTTCAGGTTGAAGTTTCTTGACCTCACTCTGAAATTCATACGGCGTCGTCTCAACGGATTTCGACGGAGCCCTATTTAAAGTGAATGCGGCAGTCTCTAAAGCATAGCCCCAAAATGATAGCGGTAAATCGGTAAGAGACATCATAGATCGCACCATATCTAATAGAGTGCGATTACGGTGTTCGGACACACCATTACGCTGAGGTGTTCCAGGCGGTGTGAGTTGTGAAACTATTCCACATTTTCTTAAGTGGGTGCCAAATTCGTGACTCAAGTATTCTCCCCCACGATCTGATCGCAAGAAATTGATTTTCCTGTCACATTGATTCTCAACCTCACTCTGAAATTCCTTGAACTTTTCAAAGGTCTCAGACTTGTGTTTCATTAAATGGACATACCCATATCTACTCAAATCATCAGTGAGGGTGAGAACATAACGATAGCCACCGCGAGCCTCAACACTCATTGGACCGCACACATCAGTATGTATGATTTCCAATAAGTTGGTTGTTCGCTCCATTGTTCCTGAGAACGGAGTCTTGGTCATTTTACCCATGAGGCATGGTTCACATGTGTCAAATGATTCCTAATCGAGAGACTCTAAAAGTCCATCTGCATGGAGCTTCTTCATGCGTTTGACACCTATGTGACCAAGACGGCAGTGCCACAAGTATGTGGGACTATCATTATCAACCTTACATCTTTTGGTATTCACACTATGAATATGTGTAGCATTACGCTTGAGATTCATTAAGAATAAACTATTCACCATCGGAGCATGACCATAAAACATATCTCTCATATAAATAGAACAACCATTATTCTCAGATTTAAATGAGTAGCCATCTCGAATTAAACGAGATCCTGATACAATTTTCATGCTCAAAGCTGGCACTAAATAACAATTATTGAGGTTTAAAACTAATCCCGTAGGTAAATGTAGAGGTAGCGTGCCGACGGCGATCACATCGACCTTGGAACCATTCCCGACGCGCATCGTCACCTCGTCCTTCGCCAGTCTCCACTTATTCCGCAGCTCCTGCTTTGAGTTACAAATGTTGGCAACTACACCGGTATCAAATACCCAGGAGCTACTACGAGTACTAGTAAGGTACACATCAATTACATGTATATCACATATAGCTTTCGTGATGCCGACCTTCTTGTCCGCTAAGTATTTGGGGCAGTTCCGCTTCCAGTTACCACTTCCCTTGTAATAAAAGCACTCAGTCTCGGGCTTGGGTCCATTCTTTGGCTTCTTCCTGGCAGCTTGCTTACCGGGCGCGGCAACTCCCTTGCCGTCCTTCTTGAAGTTCTTCTTACCCTTGCCTTTCTTGAACTTAGTGGTTTTATTCACCATCAACACTTGATGTTCCTTTTTGACTTCTACCTCTGCTGATTTCAGCATTGCAAATACTTCAGGAATGGTCTTTTCCATCCCCTGCATATTGAAGTTCATCACAAAGCTCTTGTAGTTCGGTGGAAGCGACTGAAGGATTCTGTCAATGACCACATCATCCGGGAGATTAACTCCCAGTTGAGTCAAGCGGTTATGTAACCCAGACATAGTGAGTATGTGCTCACTGGCAGAACTGTTTTCCTCCATCTTACGGCTAAAGAATTTGCCGGAGACTTCGTATCTCTCGACCCGGGCATGAGCTTGAAAAACCATTTTCAGCTCTTCGAACATCTCATATGCTCCGTGTCTCTCAAAACGCTTTTGGAGCCCCGGTTCTAAGCTATAAAGCATGCCGCACTGAACGAGGGAGTAATCATCAGTACGTGTCTGCCAAGCGTTCATAACGTCTTGTTCTGCAGGGAGAGCAGGTGCTTCACCTAGCGGTGCTTGTAGGACATAATCTTTCTTGGCAGCTATGAGGATGATCCTCAGGTTCCGGACCCAGTCCGTATAGTTGCTGCCATCGTCTTTCAGCTTGGTTTTCTCTAGGAACGCGTTGAAGTTGAGGACAACGTTGGCCATTTGATCTACAAGACATGTTGTAAAGACTTTAGACTAAGTTCATGATAATTAAGTTCATCTAAATTATTCAATGAACTCCCACTCAGATAGACATCCCTCCAGTCATCTAAGTATAACATGATCCGAGTCAACTAGGCCGTGTCCGATCATCACGTGAGACGGACTAGTCAACATCGGTGAACATCTTCATGTTGATCGTATCTTCTATACGACTCATGCTCGACCTTTCGGTCTTCTTTGTTCCGAGGCCATGTCTGTACATGCTAGGCTCGTCAAGTCAACCTAAGTGTTTTCATGTGTAAATCTGTCTTACACCCGTTGTATGTGAACGTTGGAATCTATCACACCCGATCATCACGTGGTGCTTCGAAACAATGAACTGTCGCAACGGCGCACAGATAGGGGGAACACTTTGTTGAAATTATTGTGAGGGATCATCTTATTTACTACCGTCGTTCTAAGTAAACAAGATCTAAAAACATGATAAACATCACATGCAATCAAATAATAGTGACATGATATGGCAAATATCATATAGCTCCTTTGATTTCCATCTTGGGGCTCCATGATCATCTTGTCACCGGCATGACACCATGATCTCCATCATCGTGTCTCCATGAAGTTGCTCGCCAACTATTACTTCTACTACTATGTTTAACACATTTACCAATAAAGTAAAGTAATTTACATGGCGTTTCTCAATGACATGCATGTCATACAAAAATAAAGACAACTCCTATGGCTCCTGCCGGTTGTCATACTCATCGACATGCAAGTCGTGATTCCTATTACAAGAACATGATCTCATACATCACATATATATCATTCATCATTCATCACAACTTTGGCCATATCACATCACATGACACTTGCTGCAAAAACAAGTTAGACGTCCTCTAATTGTTGTTGCAAGTTTTACGTGGCTGCAATAGGGTTCTAGCAAGAACGTTTTCTTACCTACGCCAGAACCACAACGTGAATTGTCAATTTCTATTTACCCTTCATAAGGACCATGTTCATCGAATCCGATCTGACTAAAGTGGGAGAGACAGACACCCGCCAGCCACCTTATGCAACTAGTGCATGTCAGTCGGTGGAACCGGTCTCACGTAAGCGTACGTGTAAGGTTGGTCCGGGCTGCTTCATCCCATGATGCCGCCGGATCAAGATAAGACTAGTAACGGCAAGCAAATTGACAATATCGATGCCTACAACTACTTTGTGTTCTACTCGTGCATAGTAACTACGCATAGACCTAGCTCATGATGCCACTGTTGGGGAACGTAGCAGAATTTTAAAAATTTTCTATGCATCACCAAGATCAATATATGGAGTCATCTAGCAACGAGGGAGAGAGGAGTGCATCTACATACCCCTGTAGATCGCGAGCGGAAGCGTTCAAGAGAATGGGGATGAAGGAGTCGTACTCGTCGTGATCCAAATCAGCGGAGATCCTAGTGCCGAACGGATGGCACCTCCACGTTCAACACACGTACGGTCAGCGTGACGTCTCCTCCTTCTTGATCCAGCAAGGGAGAAGGAGAGGTTGATGAAGATCCAGCAGCACGACGGCGTGGTGGTGGATGCAGTAGTCACCGCAGCCGGGCTTCGCCGAGCTTCTGCGAGAGGGGGAGGTGTAGCAGGGGAGAGGGAGGCGCCAAGGCTTCAGGGTGCGGCTGCCCCTCCCCCCTTTATATAGGCCCCCTAGGGGGGCGCCGGCCCTGGAGATTGAATCTCCCAAGGGGGGCGGCGGCCAGGGGGGTGGAGTACCCCCCAAGGCAAGTGGGGTGCCCCCCACCCTAGGGTTTCCAACCCTAGGCGAAGGGGGTGGGCCAAGGGGGGTGCACCAGCCCACTATGGGCTGGTTCCCCTCCCCACTTCATCCCATGGGGCCCTCCGGGATGGGTGGCCCCACCCAGTGGACCCCTGGGACCCATCCGGTGGTCCCGGTACAATACCGGTGACCCCCGAATCCTTCCCGATGGCCAAAACTTCCTATATATAATTTTTCACCTCCGGACCATTTCGGAACTCCTTGTGACGTCCGGGATCTCATCCGAGACTCTGAACAACTTTCGTATCACTGCATATTCATATCTCTACAACCCTAGTGTCAGGACCCCGATTCCAAGTCACATCGATCTAGCCGGTAACACCTCATATCACTGTGCGGCCTCACGCACGGTATTTCCACGGGTGTCGCCTTACCATGGAGCGGGACCGTTTGCGCCTTTTGGCTCGCGTATATGATAGTGTCGCTAGCATCCATATGACAGAGAACCCGGGCCGACATGGCTAGTCATGAACCAAAAGCAGCACTAACCTATGGGAACAGGCATACATGAATCACATCGAGCATGTCGGTCAGCAGCGTGCGAATCCGGGCTGTAGCACTGGGCTAACAGGCCTCCGGGAACCCGGGCTGTAGCAGGCTAGGCAGGACTCCGGATGTCACCGCGTGACATTTCCCCGAAGGGATAGACATTAGAACGAAGTGAAACACATGCCGGCCAGTCAAGTGTCCTGAGCAGTAGTGCTGGGCTAACAGGACTCCGGTGAACCGGGCTGTAGCGGACTACTATGGCTCATGGAAGCACTAGACTACATTTCCCCATAAGAGAGGCTTCCAAGGATAAACAACTAGATTGTCGGATCCCACAAACCAAGCATTTCAATCATACACACAATATGCTCGATATGTGTAAATACAACATGGCATCACAACATAACTCTACAACTCAAGTATTTAGTCATTAGGCTCCGAGGAGCGAGATATTACAAACATGGGTCTCATGACCCAACAATCATAGCATACAAGTCAAAACACATGCGGAAGCTTAACATGTCTGAGAACAGACATCTACAAATGGAAAAGGCTAAGAAGCCTGACTATCTACCAGATCCTGCCGAGGGCACAAGATCGTAGCTGAGGTATCAAGCTAAACGTCAAAGTCCACGCGGAACTACTAGCGAGACTAAAGTCTCTCTGCAAAACATAAATTAAGAAAACGTGAGTACAAAGGTACTCAGCAAGACTTACATCAGAACTAGCTACATATGCGTCAGTATCAACAAGGGGGGGGGGTGGAGTTTAACTGCAGCAAGCCAGCTTTGACTCAGTGGCTAACCTGAACTACGACTGCAAGCAACTCTTTTGGGGTGGCGCACACGAGTCCACATATTCAGCATATCAATACACCACTATGGATCCGCTCCCGTCTCCCTACGAGAACGCCATCCATAGCACTCACGCTTATCTTGCGAGTTTTTAGAGTATCCTTTCACTTGTCTATGAACTATTATAGGCAACCCAGAAGTCCATTACCGCAGACACGGCTATTCGAATAGATGATGTTAACCCTGCAGGGGTGTACTTCTTCACACACGCTCTAACCACTTACCGTCGTTTACACGACCTGTACTCGGCAACCTTCAAGCGGAAGCCCAACGAGGGTGTTGGCCACGGCCTACCTAAACACTCAAGTCTCTAGTCCAGGTTTATCGCCTATCCAGGTTCCATCCGCAGGGAGTCCGGCCGAGGTTTCCACATACGGCCCTGAACAATGTGAACAGGGTTCCCAAGACACCAAACGGGCGCCTGGTACACCGTGCCACTGTGTATCTACCGCATCATAGCCCACCCCTAGGGTCAGCGCTACGCACGGCCGCCAACACATATCCTATAAACACCAGAAACTAGTTGCAACTCCAGGACAGAGGACAAGGGTGATCAAGAAGCCGAGAGGGTCCATTGGTTTCGGGCCCAATGCGTGGTAGTAACTGTTTCATGGATCACAAACATAGAACTCAGTTCCTAAGAACAGTTTCAATGAGACAACCCACCATGTACTCCTACATGGCCTCTCACCGCTACCTTTACCAAATCATGTTCACACACTTAGCTCTCACACACAGTAGGACATGTTCACACACCTCCGATTCATTCCCGATGAATCAGACCTGACACAACTCTATGCAATAGCAGGCATGACAAACAAGCATGAATGAGTAGGCACATCAGGGCTCAAACAACTCCTACTCATGCTAGTGGGTTTCATCTATTTACTGTGGCAAGGACAGGTCATGTAGATGGTAAAGGGGTTCAGCTACCACAGCATGTAACAGTTGAAACATTGTAGTCCTAATTCAGTAAAAGAGAGCAGGAGCGAGAGATTGGGATTGTATCGGAATGAACAATGGGGTTTTGCTTGCCTGGAACTTCTGAAGATATTATAGCTCTTCATCGATGTCATCGAACCCATCGTCGAAACCACGTCTATCGAGAGGGGACAAATACCGGCAACAGGAGAAAGAAACACAATCAATGCAATGCACAATATGATGCATGATCATGACATGTCAATATTCTATGGTTTGAGCTAATGCAACTAGCAACATGTTAAATGGAGTTGGTTTGAACCCTAGGTTCAAATTCAAACTCCATATGTGAGAGTTTAAATTCCATTTATATGAATTGGCCAAATCAGCAGCCATAAGTTGTTCTAACATGCATGAAAATTCCAAAAACAGATTCCTTGAATTTTTCTGATAATTTTTCATATATAATTTATTTCATTTGAAGTTACGGTTGAATTTCTATGATTTTTAGAACTGTAAATTGTTTTCTGGAATTTCCTGTATTATTTTAAATCCAGAAATTCCTTTACTGCGTCAGCACTACGTCATTATGACGTCCGCAGGTCAATAGGGCCGGTCCAGGTCAAACCTGACCTGGGGGACCCGCCTGTTAGTGACTCAGGGCTAATCCTATTTTAGTTAAACCTATACTAGGTAATTAGCAGGGGCTAGCCCCACATGTTAGTGTCAGCGGGTGGATTAGATTTAATAAAAAAACTTAACTAAAGTTAACAGGGCCCTGGGCCCACACGTCAGGACCCAGGGGAGGTCAAACCGGGGTCTGCCCGGGCCAGCGGGGTCAACCCTGCCGGTGTTTAGCCGCCGGCGAGGGCCGAGACGGCGGTGCGGCTCGGAAACGCAGCGCAGGCGACGAAACAAGCGGCGGAGAGCATCCGCGGGGAGCTGGAGCTCTCCCGCATCCAATGGGACCAAAGTCAGCGGCTGCGGTGGCCGGAAACGGCGGCGGCGACCTCAACAACGGCGGCCGGAGCTCGGGCGCCGACCGACTCGACGCTATGGTGCACTAGGGGAGGTACTGATGGGTGCTACTTGCTCCTGGGGAAGTACTGAACACGGGGACACGCTCAGACGCGAGCCATGGCGTCAGTAGCCGCGGTGGCGCCATGGCCGGCGGCGGTGAGGTCTCGGGCTTGACGAAAGCTTCAGCCAGAGGAGGCAAACGAGCACGGGGAGAGAGGGGTTCGGTGTAGTGGCTCACGGTGGTTGTAGGGGCCGTCGAAGTGGGCTCGGGGAAGCACCAACGGCGTCGGAAGGACGCTGGCGATCTCGGGGCAGAGGCGGCGAAGATGGCGGTGTAGGGGGTGATGCAGGGCTTCCCGACCCGCGCGGCTCGGCGAGGAGGAGTAGGGCGATGGGGCGGTTCTTCTAGACACGGCGGAGGGGCGTGGCAGTGGCTCTGGCTGCGGCGAACGGCGTCGATGGCGACGTGCATGCTCGGTGGTCGTGTGGGAAAGAGGCAGAGGAGGGGAGAGTGCTCGAGGGGGAGAGTGGAGAGGTGCTGGCGGTCGAGGGGAAGTGCGTGGCGCTCGGGGACGACTCCAGCAGCGGCAAGCAAGCAGGAGGTGGCCGGACGCGTGCTCGGGCGCGCCGGCCACGCGCTCGTCCTCCTGGCGAGGGGGAAGACGACAGGGAGGAGCCCTGGTGGGCTGGGCCATCCAGCTACAGTGCTGGGCCGGTTGGCTGGGCTGCCAACTGGGCCGGCTTCAGGTAAGGCCGGGTAAACTCTGTCTCTCTCTTTTTATTTAGTTTCTGTTTTCTATTTTCATTTCTACAATTTGTTTTGGTTTTAGTTTTAACACCAAACCATTTTATAAAATCCTGAAAATAATTATGTGTCGAGAACTAATATATACAAAACCACATAAAATGTTCCAGAATTATTGGACATATATCAATTATATAAAGAATATATATCCAATGCAAATAGTTATTGAATTAATTCAGAGGCCCAAAATAAATATTTCTGAGACTCCAAAAATATTGGTTTGAGTTTTACCTCTTGCCAATATTTTTATGGCTTGACAGGAACATTTTCTTGGGTTTATTTGAAACAATTTTTTAATGTTGATCATTTTTGTAAAAGACATCTGAGGCTTCCCACTTTCCCCAATTCAACTTTCATAAATATATACATGATGTATGAATGCTTGTGCAACTGGTTACAACCAAATCTAGGGTTGTGACAACTCACCCCCACTAACAAGGATCTCGTCCCGAGATTCAAGACGTGAGGTAAGAAGACAGAGGGGACACCAAGCTAACACGATCTTCACGATCCAGATGTCTTTCTCGAGGATGTTGATTCATTGCATCACCTTGATCTCGACGTCTTGCTCTGAGAACTCCAACCAACATGACAACAAGAGGGAAGGGAAAACTCTAGAAGGATCGATCTTCTCGAAGATTGAACAACTCAGGATCAACTAATGGAGTGAGACATAGGAACATCTCTGGAGCTGAGAGGCAAAACTTGCATCTGGAGCGATAGAAGGAACAATTTGATGAGGGTTTCAAAGTAGCGAGGGAAATTGCCATGATACCATAATGAGACATCTTAAGGAAAGTTACTCGTAGAAATATTCCCTTAATTGGCAAAAAGAATTACTTTTGATTCAGAGATCATTGAAACTCTTCATACCAGCTTAAGACAATCTACAATTGATCGTTTGAGGTAGCTTGAAGAGATGGTATACTTGGACTAGGATGGATGATGTGGACTACATTGTTGAAGACAACGCAATGGATGATTTTTGCTTATTATCGGAGATGGATGGAACCCGTGGTAGGACCACTTTGAAGTTGATCCTGTTCAGTAATTACTGAGAAGGGTAGTCCATAGTAGGATGACACAATGGCGGTGCAAGCTGGGAACAAAATGCAAATGCTAGGAATGATTCTAGTAACTGGGGAGAGCTCAACAGTCTAGAGTGAGTCCACTGTTTGAAAAGGTTATAACATAACCGAGGAAACTGGAAGCAAATCCCAGTTGACGCCAATGGTAAAATCTAGTGCTTGCGCGTGCTCTCAAGAACTTGAGCATCTCCATATTCATCCAGGTTTTACCAATATCCGTGTCAAGGATCCTGGCAACACAACATACCACCATGATGAATGGTGAAGGGTGATGCAGATGCAAAGGAAGATAACACTTTCTCAGATTTCACCTTGGCGAGGACAAGGGAATGAGATCTGGATGATCGACCGAGAGACATTTGGCTCTCCGCTTCTAATGTTCCCCTTGATGTACTGGTTACCACGGTCATGCTTAAAGCATCGGCATAGCCACCAAGTAGTGGTCGGACTTCGGAATACAATAGATCCATAAGGAACAACTTCTGGAGTAAATCCTACAAAATCCTTATGGGGAGGTGACCAACTTCCTCAATCAAGATACTACAATAATAGGCCTTCCGGCTAGGTGTGTTGGCCACGACATCCACGTTACCGGTTACAGAGAGACTAACATTATAGTTCTTGGAGTATGTTCCAACCACCATATCTGCCTGAGATTCAGATCTGGTTGGTGTTAGGGTATTCCAGACCCATCCAGTCTAGAAGGAAAATGAGAGTTTGCAACACAATTTGACGAGATGACGTTGCGAGATTCTCGGGGAAGGAACTGCGATAGCAAGCTCCAAAACATGAGCTGGTTCTTCTACAACCCTGTGAACATGCTATCCAAGACGAGCATGACCACGTAGTAGTCTTATAATAACACACTATCGAGTTCAGGTGGGGAACCATCATCAAGGATTTTGATGTCTTACGCAAGTCCATGGATTAGAACCCAAGCATAGACTTCTTTTCCTTGAACAAGTCAATCAGTGGCTTGGTGTGCTAGGAACACACATGGAGTGGAGGTAATTAATCTACCAAACCATAGAATACTTCGCACGTATGCATGACTGATTTGGAATGATTCCAAGGGAAACAAAACAATCTTTCTCAAACTAACGGCGGCAACTTGCACCAAGTGCACATGAATTCGAGGAAGTCACTTCTTCCATCCAACATATGCTTCATGAACGGGACATGAAGGGATTGCTTACAAGTTTTCAACACTAGGTTGATGTTCAACATGAATTATGGGGAAGACAAAATGCTATTGATGGGCTCAACAACAACTCATCGGAATTTCCATATCACTCGACTTCCACCATCATGTGAACACGATGATAGTATTGGTCAGACCAAAAGAGGTAATGGTGTATGCTCGAGGGATCAACCACGGGTAAGACAACATTACAAACATCATTGGTTCTGATTTGATTTGACGATAGCCCATACTCAAATCAAAGATTGGGTAAGACAATAGGTCCAACAACTGATCACGAGGACCAGTTGATGAAGATATCATCTTTCTTCAACACACACACAGAAGATATCCCTTAGAGATGAACTAAGTTAAGCAAAGCTTTTACCTTCCAAGTCTCCAAGTTGTTGTCTAGCTTAACCAACTAGCTCAGGGATATCCAACACAGATTCTTGGAGAAGGGGTGATTTATAAGAAAACCAACTTGATCACGAAATCAACATAGCAGTTAGGTGTCAACCAGGTAATACTTCCGAGAAGATATTCGGAAAATCACGAACCACCGATATGTTACTAAGCTCGAAACAACCTTGCTTTTCAGGGCAAGATGATATGATCAGCAGAGTGAGGGATTGACACAATCCTAACTCATTGATCGAAGAGTGCACCAGAAATAAGGACTAGGTAGCACGATGAATCTTAGGATGATGATTTGATAACCAACAAGCTAAGAATGAGAATTTCGTCCATTTACTACCAAGCAACATGGTTGCTAGGAGTATTGATTTCACACATCACGGTTCACTTGTCGATATTCCAGTTATAAAAACACGGAACAGAGGAATGAATAATGATGGCGAGAAGTATCACTCCGTCAAGAATTCATAAGAGGTGGTGCAAGTCTCATGACATTCTTGACATAAAGATGGTAACACTCCAGGTAGAACAGGACAAAGGTTGGATTGGCAATTTGATCTACGGAATACAACTATTTTGATCCAACCCTAGATATGGATGGGGTACTGGAGTTTGTTTCTCCTAGTCATTCCAGATTAGAATGGCTTGATGGACCACAAGAATAAAGGCACCGATGAACACAAATGCACACATACACTTGGCTATCTACTGATAGAGGATGGTCGGAATACAACTGAAGAGGAACAACTCAAGGAACATATAATTTTCTGAGCTGTGGAGGCATAGATTAGTATGTCGAGCAAAGATCAACATATTTCTTCCGGATAACCCATGCAGAAGAAGAAGGACTGGCAGATTCACAATTATGGATGGAGAACTCCTCAAGAGTACTCTGATTGTGAGCTTTTGGTTCAAAGAACATTTTCCTTAATGGTTCAGGGTATTTGGAAGAGGGAAATACTACGGATCTCAAGGACTGTCGCAAGGTTACTAATATCTTAAGGGAACGAGCAAATACTAACAACATGAAGTGGGGTGAATCTCGGGTTCGAAAACCCAGGAGTAGAATACCTACTACAAAATGGCATCACGGGATGCTTTCGAGAATGGTGGCCAGAATCATCACACCGGGAACACGTAGCATTGCTAGATTACTAGATGACTCCCTAGGACACCTAGGGTCATAATAATAGCTCCAACATATATGTCGAGGCAACAGAGTACCTCAACTCACCGAGTAGTGTGATTAAGCTGGCCCAAAAGGACATCGGGAACGGAAAGAAGGGGTTTGCAAATGCATCAGACTATGTAGAGACCTGGGATGACTCGGACAGCATAACAGCTGTAAATGCTCGAAAAGATTTGAGACATCCTGCAAAAATGGTGGCATAACCACTCAACATCACAATATCAAGGTTCTGAGGCCAGTTATGAATATATGGAAGTAGTAGGAACTGAACTGAGGCTTGAACTCAACAATCCTAGGCAACTACGGTTCAGTAACACGTCATCCTGATAGATAGATGAGAAGGCCTAGTTCTTAATCCCCGTAGAAAAGAAGAGGATGACTCAGATCAGGAGGGCATAAGATATAAGGAGTAAAAAGAGCCTTACGTTCCCTTCCACAAACAATTCCCTTATATCACTAAAGCGTTTCTAGACACAACTTCGACCGGTTTTGCTTGGCAATCCTACAGACAGTCAGGCTTTGATACCAACGCTGTCAGGACCCCGATTCCAAGTCACATCGATCTAGCCGGTAACACCTCATATCACTTTGCGGCCTCACGCACGGTATTTCCACGGGTGTCACCTTACCATGGCCCGGGACCGTTTGCGCCTTTTGGCTCACGTATATGATAGTGTCGCTAGCATCCATATGACAGAGAACCCGGGCCGACATGGCTAGTCGTGAACCCAAAGTGGCACTAACCTTTGGGAACATGCATACATGAATCACATCGAGCATGTCGGTCTGCAGCGTGCGAATCCGGGCTGTAGCACTGGGCTAACAGGACTTCGGGAACCCGGGTTGTAGCAGGCTAGGCAAGACTCCGGATGTCACCGCGTGACATTTCCCCGAAGGGACAGACACAGGAACGAAGTGAAACACATGCCGGCCAGTCAAGTGTCCTGAGAAGTAGTGCTGGGCTAACAGGACTCCGGTGAACCGGGCTGTAGCGGACTACTATGGCTCATGGAAGCGCTAGACTACATTTCCCCATAAGAGAGGCTGCCAAGGACAAACAACTAGATTGTGGGATCCCACACATACCAAGCATTTCAATCATACACACAATATGCTTGATATGTGTAAATACAACATGGCATCACAACATAACTCTACAACTCAAGTATTTATTCATTAGGCTCCGAGGAGCGAGATATTACAAACATCGGTCTCATGACCCAGCAATCATAGCATACAAGTCAAAACACATGAGGAAGCTTAACATGTCTGAGAACAGACATCTACAAATGGAAAAGGCTAAGAAGCCCGACTATCTACCAGATCCTGCCGAGGGCAAAAGATCGTAGCTGAGGTATCAAGCTAAACGTGAAAGTCCACGCGGAACTACTAGCGAGAGTGAAGTCTCTCTACAAAACATAAATTAAGCAAACGTGAGTACAAAGGTACTCAGCAAGACTTACATCAGAACTAGCTACATATGCATCGGTATCAACAAGGGGGGGGGGTGGAGTTTAACTGCAGCAAGCCAGCTTTGACTCAGTGGCTAACCTATACTACGACTGCAAGCAACTCTTTTGAGGTGGTGCACACGAGTCCACATATTCACCATATCAATACACCACTATGGATCTGCTCCCGTCTCCCTACGAGAATGCCATCCATAGCACTCACGCTTATCTTGCGAGTTTTTAGAGAATCCACTTTCACTTCTCTATGAACTGTTATAGGCAACCCAGAAGTCCATTACCGCGGACATGGCTATTCGAATAGATGATGTTAACCCTGCAGGGGTGTACTTCTTCACACACGCTCTCACCACTTACCGCCGTTTACACGACATGTACTCGGCAACCTTCAAGCGGAAGCCCAACGAGGGTGTCGGCCATGGCCTACCTAAACACTCAAATCTCTAGTCCAGGTTTATCGCCTATCCAGGTTCCATCCGCAGGGAGTCTGGCCGAGGTTTCCACATACGGCCCCGAACGATGTGAACAAGGTTCCCAAGACACCAAACGGGCGCCCGGTACACCGTGCCATGGTGTATCTACCGCATCATAGCGCACCCTTAGGGTCAGCGCTACGCATGGCCGCCAACACATATCCTATAAACACCAGAAAGTAGTTGCAACTCCTGGACAGAGGACAAGGGTGATCAAGAAGCCGAGAGGGTCCATTGGTTTCGGGCCCAATGCGTGGTAGTAACTGTTTCATGGATCACAAAAACAGAACTCAGTTCCTAAGAACGGTTCCAATGAGACAACCCACCATGTACTCCTACATGGCCTCTCACCGCTACCTTTACCAAATCGTGTTCACACACTTAGCTCTCACACAGTACGACATGTTCACACACCTCCGATTCATTCCCGATGAATTAGACCTGACACAACTCTATGCAATAGCAGGCATGACAAACAAGCATGAATGAGTAGGCACATCAGGGCTCAAACAACTCCTACTCATGCTAGTGGGTTTTATCTATTTACTGTGGCAATGACAGGTCATGTAGAGGGTAAAGGGGTTCAGCTACCGCAGCATGTAACAGTTGAAACGTTGTTGTCCTAATGCAGTAAAAGAGAGCAGGAGTGAGAGATTGGGATTGTATCGGAATGAACAATGGGGTTTTGCTTGCCTAGCACTTCTGAAGATATTATAGCTCTTCATCGGTGTCATCGAACCCATCGTCGAAACCACGTCTATCGAGAGGGGACAAATACCGGCAACAAGAGAAAGAAACACAATCAATGCAATGCACAATATGATGCATGATCATGACATGTCAATATTCTATGGTTTGAGCTAATGCAACTAGCAACATGTTAAATGGAGTTGGTTTGAACCCTAGGTTCAAATTCAAACTCCATATGTGAGAGTTTAAATTCCATTTATATGAATTGGCCTAATCAGTAGCCATAAGTTGTTCTAACATGCATGAAAATGCCATAAACAAATTCCTTGAATTTTTCTGATAATTTTTCATTTATAATTTATTTCATTTGGAGTTATGGTTGAATTTCTATGATTTTTAGAAGTTTAAATTGTTTTCTGGAATTTCCTGTATTATTTTAAATCCAGAAATTCCTTTACTGCGTCAGCACTACGTCATTATGACGTCAGCAGGTCAACAGGGCCGGTCCAGGTCAAACCTGGCCTTGGGGACCCGCCTGTTAGTGACTCAGGGCTAATCCTATTTTAGTTAAACCTATACTAGGTAATTAGCAGGGGCTGGCCCCACATGTCAGTGTCAGCGGGGTGGATTAGATTTAATAAAAAAACTTAACTAAAGTTAACAGGGCCTGGGCCCACACGTCAGGACCTAGGGGAGGTCAAACCGGGGTCTACCCGTGCCAGCGGGGTCAACCCTGCCGGCGTTTAGCCGCTGGCGAGGGCCAAGACGGCGGCGCGGCTCGGAAACACAGCACATGCGACGAAACAAGCGGCGGAGGGCATCCACGGGGAGCTGGAGCTCTCCCGCATCCAATGGGACCAAAGTCAGCGGCTGCGGTGGCCGGAAACGGTGGCGGCGACCTCAACAGCAGCGGCCGGAGCTCGGGCGCCGACCGACTCGACGCTATGGTGCACCAGGGGAGGAACTGATGGGTGCTACGTCCTCCTGGGGAAGTACTGAACACGGGGACACGCTCAGACGCGAGCCATGGCGTCAGTAGCTGCGGTGGCGCCATGGCCGGCGGCGGTGAGGTCTTGGGCTTGATGAAAGCGACAGCCAGAAGAGGCAAACGAGCACGGGGAGAGAGGGGTTCGGTGTAGTGGCTCACGACGGTTGTAGGGGGCGTCGAAGTGGGCTCGGGAAAGCACGGACTGTTGGGGAACGTAGCAGAAATTCAAAATTTTCCTACGTGTCACCAAGATCTATCTATGGAGAGACCAACAACGAGGGGAAGGAGAGTTGCATCTACATACCCTTGTAGATCGCTAAACGGAAGCGTTCAAGTGAACGGGGTTGATGGAGTCGTACTCGTCGTGATTCAAATCACCGATGATCAAGTGCCTAACGGACGGCACCTCCGCGTTCAACACACGTACAGCCCGGTGACATCTCCCACGCCTTGATCCAGCAAGGAGAGAGGGAGAGGTTGAGGAAGACTCCATCCAGCAGCAGCACAACGGCGTGGTGATGATGGAGGAGCGTGGCAATCCTGCAGGGCTTCGCCAAGCACCGCAGAAGAGGAGGAATAGAGAGGGAGGGCTGCACCAAGAGGTGAGATCAAATCGTGTGTCATGTGCAGCCCCTAGGCCTCATATATATAGGGGAGAGGGAGGAGGGCTGCGCCCTAGGGTTTCCCCTAGGGGGGCGGCGGCCAAGAGGGGAGGGGAGAAGGGGGCGCCCCCTAGGGTGGGCCTTAGGCCCATCTAAGCCTAGGGTTTCCCCTCTCTCCACCTCTTAGGCGCCTTGGGCCTATGTGGGAGGCGCACCAGCCCACTAAGGGGCTGGTCCCTCACCACTCTTCGCCCATGCAATCCTCCGGGGTTGGTGGCCCCACTTGGTTGACCCTCGGGACCCTCTCGGTGGTCCCGGTACGTTACCGATAAACCCCGAAACTTTTCCGGTGACCAAAACAGGACTTCCCATATAAAAATCTTTACCTCCGGACCATTCCGGAACTCCTCGTGACGTCCGGGATCTCATCCGGGACCCCGAACAACATTCGGTAACCACATACAAACTTCCTTTATAACCCTAGCGTCATCGAACCTTAAGTGTGTAGACCCTACGGGTTCGGGAGACATGCAGACATGACCGAGACGTTCTCCGGTCAATAACCAACAGCGGGATCTGGATACCCATGTTGGCTCCCACATGTTCCACGATGATCTCATCGGATGAACCACGATGTCAAGGACTTAATCAATCCCGTATACAATTCCCTTTGTCTATCGGTACGATACTTGCCCGAGATTCGATCGTCGGTATCACGATACCTTGTTCAATCTCGTTACCAGCAAGTCTCTTTACTTGTTCCGCAACACATCATCCCGTGATCAACTCCTTGATCACATTGTGCACATTATGATGATGTCCTACCAAGTGGGCCCAGAGATACCTCTCCGTTTACACGGAGTGACAAATCCCAGTCTCGATTCGTGCCAACCCAACAGACACTTTCGGAGATACCTGTAATGCACCTTTATAGTCACCCAGTTACGTTGTGACGTTTGGTACACCCAAAGCACCCCTACGGTATCCGGGAGTTGCACAATCTCATGGTCTAAGGAAATGATACTTGACATTAGGAAAGCTTTAGCACACGAACTACACGATCTAGTGCCATGCTTAGGATTGGGTCTTGTCCATCACATCATTCTTCTAATGATGTGATCCCGTTATCAACGACATCCAATGTCCATGGTTAGGAAACCGTAACCATCTATTGATCAACAAGCTAGTCAACTAGAGGCTTACTAGGGACATGGTGTTGTCTATGTATCCACAGATGTATCTGAGTTTCCTATCAATACAATTATAGCATGGATAATAAACGATTATCATGAACAGGGAAATATAAATAATAACCAATTTATTATTTCCTCCAGGGCATATTTCCAACAGTCTCCCACTTGCACTAGAGTCAATAATCTAGTTCACATCGCCATGTGATTAACACTCACAGGTCACATCGCCATGTGACTAACACCCAAAGAGTTCTACTAGAGTCAATAATCTAGTTCACATTTACCATGTGATCAACACTCGATGAGTTCTGGGTTTGATCATGTTATGCTTGTGAGAGAGGTAATAGTCAACGGGTCTGAACCTTGCAGGCGGTCGAGGGGAAGTGCGTGGCGCTCGGGGACAACTCCAGCAGCGGCAAGCAAGCAGGAGGTGGCCGGACGCGTGCTCACGCGCGCCGGCCACGCGCTCGTCCTCCTGGCAAGGGGGAAGACGACAGGGAGGAGCCCTGGTGGGCTGGGCCGTCCAGCTACAGTGCTGGGCCGGTTGGCTGGGCTGCCAGCTAGGCCGGCTTCAGCTAAGGCCAGGTAAACTCTGTCTCTCTCTTTTTATTTAGTTTCTGTTTTCTATTTTCATTTCTGCAATTTGTTTTGGTTTTATTTTTAACACCAAACCATTTTATAAAATCCTGAAAATAATTATGTGGCTAGAACTAATATATACAAAACTACATAAAATGTTCCGGAATTATTGGACATATATCAATTATATAAATAATATATATCCAATGCAAATAGTTATTGAATTAATTCAGAGGCCCAAAATAAATATTTCCGATACTCCAAAAATATTGGTTTGAGTTTTACCTCTTGCCAATATTTTTATAGCTTGACAGGAACATTTTCTTGGGTTTATTTGAAACAATTTTTTAATGTTGATCATTTTTGTAAAAGACTTCTGAGGCTTCCCACTATCCCCAATTCAACTTTCATAAATATATACATGATGCATGAATGCTTGTGCAACTGGTTACAACCAAATCTAGGGCTGTGACAACTCACCCCCACTAACAAGGATCTCGTCCCGAGATTCAAGACATGAGTTAAGAAGACAGAGGGGACACAAAGCTAACACGATCTTCATGATCCAGATGTCTTTCTCGAGGATGTTGATTCATTGCATCACCTTGATCTCGACGTCTTGCTCTGAGAACTCCAACCAAGATGACAACGAGAGGGAAGGGAAAACTCTAGAAGGATCGATCTTCTCAAAGATCGAACAACTCAGGATCAACTCATGGAGTGAGACATAGGAACACCTCTGGAGCTGAGAGGCAAAACTTGCATCAGGAGCGATAGAAGGAACAATTTGATGAGGGTTTCAAAGTAGCGAGGGAAATTGCCATGATACCATAACGAGACATCTTAAGGAAAGTGACTCGCAGAAATATTCCCTTAAGTGGCAAAAAGAATTACTTTTGATTCAGAGATCATTGAAACTCTTCATACCAGCTTAAGGCAATCTACAATTGATCGTTTGAGGTAGCTTGAAGAGATGGTATACTTGGACTAGGATGGATGATGTGGACTACCTTGTTGAAGACAACGCAATGGATGATTTTTGCTTATTATCGGAGATGGATGGAACCCGTGGTAGGACCACTTTGAAGTTGATCCTGTTCAGTAATTACTGAGAAGGGTAGTCCGTAGTAGGATGACACAATGGCGGTGCAAGCTGGGAACAAAATGCAAATGCTAGGAATGATTCTAGTAACTGGGGAGAGCTCAACAGTCTAGAGTGAGTCCACTGTTTGAAAAGGTTATAACATAACCGAGGAAACTGGAAGCAAATCCCAGTTGACGCCAACGGTAAAATCTAGTGCTTGCGCGTGCTCTCAAGAACTTGAGCATCTCCATATTCATCCAGGTTTTACCAATATCCGTGTCAAGGATCCTGGCAACACAACATACCACCATGATGAATGGTGAAGGGTGATGCAGATGCAAAGGAAGATAACACTTTCTCAGATTTCACCTTGGCGAGGACAAGGGAATGAGATCTGGATGATCGACCGAGAGACATTTGGCTCTCCGCTTCTAATGTTCCCCTTGATGTACTGGTTACCACGGTCATGCTTAAAGCATCGGCATAGCCACCAAGTAGTGGTCGGACTTCGGAATACAATAGATCCATAAGGAACAACTTCTAGAGTAAATCCTACGAAATCCTTATGGGGAGGTGACCAACTTCCTCAATCAAGATACTACAATAATAGGCCTTCCGGCTAGGTGTGTTGGCCACGACATCCATGTCACCGGTTACAGAGAGACCAACATTATAGTTCTTGGAGTATGTTCCAACCACCATATCTGCCTGAGATTCAGATCTGGTTGGTGTTAGGGTATTCCAGACCCATCCAGTCTAGAAGGAAAATGAGAGTTTGCAACACAATTTGACGAGATGATGTTGCGAGATTTTCGGGGAATGAACTACGATAGCAAGCTCCAAAACATGAGCTGGTTCTGCTACAACCCTGTGAACATGCTATCCAAGACGAGCATGACCACGTAGTAGTCTTATAATAAC
This sequence comes from Triticum monococcum, assembly GCA_034509565.1. Classification (NCBI taxonomy): domain Eukaryota; kingdom Viridiplantae; phylum Streptophyta; class Magnoliopsida; order Poales; family Poaceae; genus Triticum; species Triticum monococcum. Next base: position 579,058,059 of record CM067845.1, read on the forward strand.
AAACTATCGAGTTCAGGTGGGGAACCATCATCAAGGATTTTGAAGTCTTACGCAAGTCCATGGATTAGATCCCAAGCATAGACTTCTTTTCCTTGAACAAGTCAATCAGTGGCTTGGTGTGCTAGGAACACACATGGAGTGGAGGTAATTAATCTACCAAACAATAGAATACTTCGCACGTATGCATGACTGATTTGGGATGATTCCATGGGAAACAAAACAATCTTTCTCAAACTCATGGCGGCAACTTGCACCAAGTGCACATGAATTCGAGGAAGTCACTTCTTCCATCCAACATATGCTTCATGAACGGGACACGAAGGCATTGCTTACAAGTTTTCAACACTAGGTTGATGTTCAACATGACTCATGGGGAAGACAAAATGCTGTTGATGGGATCAACAACAACTCATCGGAATTTCCATATCACTGGACTTCCACCATCATGTGAACACGATGATAGTATTGGTCAGACCAAAAGAGGTAATGGTGTATACTCGAGGGATCAACCACGGGTAAGACAACATTACGAACATCGTTGGTTCTGATTTGATTTGACGATAGCCCATACTCAAATCAAAGATTGGGTAAGACAGTAGGTCCAACAACTGATCACGAGGACCAGTTGATGAAGATATCATCTTTCTTCAACACACACAAAGAAGATATCCCTTAGAGATGAACTAAGTTAAGCAAAGCTTTTACCTTCCAACTCTCCAAGTTGCTGTCTAGCTTAACAAACTAGCTCTGGGATATCCAACACAGATTCTTGGAGAAGGGGTGATTTATAAGAAAACCAACTTGATCAAGAACTCAACATAGCAGTCAGGTGTCAACCAGGTAATACTTCCGAGAAGATATTCGGAAAATCACGAACCACCGATATGTTACTAAGCTCGAGAACAACCTTGCTTTTCAGGGCAAGATGATATGATCAACAGACTGAGGGATTGACACAATCCTAACTCATTGATCGAAGAGTGCACCAGAAATAAGGACTAGGTAGCACGATCAATCTTAGGATGATGATTTTATAACCAACACGCTAAGAATTAGAATTTCGTCCATTTACTACCAAGCAACATGGTTGCTAGGAGTATTGATTTCACACATCACGGTTCAATTGTCGATATTCCAGTTATAAAAACACGGAACCGAGGAATGAATAATGATGGCGAGAAGTATCACTCCGTCAAGAATTCATAAGAGGTGGTGCAAGTCTCATGACATTCTTGACATAAAGATGGTAACACTCCAGGTAGAACAGAACAAAGGCTGGATTGGCAATTTGATCTGCGGAATACAACTATTTTGACCCAACCCAAGATATGGATGGGGTACTAGAGTTTGTTTCTCCTAGTCATTCCAGATTAGAATGGCTTGACGGACCACAAGAATAAAGGCACCGATGAACACAAATGCACACATACTCTTGGCTATCTATTGATACAGGATGGTCGGAATACAACTGAAGAGGAACAACTCAAGGAACATATAATTTTCTGAGCTGTGGAGGCATAGATTAGTATGTCGAGCAAAGCTCAACATATTTCTTCCGGATAACCCATGCAGAAGAGGAAGGACTGGCAGATTCACAATTATGGATGGAGAACTCCTCAAGAGTACTCTGATTGTGAGCTTTTGGTTCAAAGAACATCTGCCTTAATGGTTCATGGTATTTGGAAGAGGGAAATACCACGGACCTCGAGGACTGTCGCAAGGTTACTAATATCTTAAAGGAACTAGCAAATACTAACAACATGAAGTAGGGTGAATCTCGGGTTCGAAAACCCAGGAGTAGAATACCTACTACTAAATGGCATCACGGGATGCTTTCGAGAATGGTGGCCAGAATCATCACACTGGGAACACATAGCATTGCTAGATTTCTAGATGACTCCCTAGGACACCTAGGGTCATAATAAAAGCTCCAACATATATGTCGAGGCAACAGAGTACCTCAACTCACCGATTAGTGTGATTAAGCTGGCCCAAAAGGACATCGCGAACGGAAAGAAAGGGTTTGCAAATGCATCAGACTATGTAGAGACCTGGGATGACTCGGACAGCATAACGGCTGTAAATGCTCGAAAAGATTTGAGACATCCTGCAAAAATGGTGGCATAACCACTCAACATCACAATATCAAGGTTCTGAGGCCAATTATGAATATATGGAAGTAGTAGGAACTGAACTGAGGCTTGAACTCAACAATCCTAGGCAACTACGATTCAGTAACACGTCATCCTGATAGATAGATGAGAAGGCCTAGTTCTTAATCCCCGTAGAAAAGAAGAGGATTACTCGGATCAGGAGGGCATAAGATATAAGGAGTAAAAAGAGCCTTACGTTCCCTTCCACAAACAATTGCCTTATATAACTAAAGCATTTCTAGACACAACTTCAACCTGTTTGGCTTGGTAAACCTACAGACAGTCAGGCTCTGATACCAACGTTGTCAGGACCCCGATTCCAAGTCACATCGATCTAGCCGGTAACACCTCATATCACTTTGCGGCCTCACGCACGGTATCTCCACGGGTGTCGCCTTACCATGGCCCGGGACCGTTTGCACATTTTGGCTCACATATATGATAGTGTCGCTAGCATCCATATGACAGAGAACCCGGGCCGACATGGCTAGTCGTGAACCCAAAGCGGCACTAACCTATGGGAACATGCATACATGAATCACATCGAGCATGTCGGTCAGCAGCGTGCGAATCCGGGCTGTAGCACTGGGCTAACAGGACTCCGGGAACCCGGGCTGTAGCAGGCTAGGCAAGACTCCGGATGTCACCGCGTGACATTTCCCCGAAGGGACAGACACAGGAACGAAGTGAAACACATGCCGGCCAGTCAAGTGTCCTGAGCAGTAGTGCTGGGCTAACAGGACTCCGGTGAACCGGGCTGCAGCGGACTACTATGGCTCATGGAAGCGCTAGACTACATTTCCCCATAAGAGAGGCTGCCAAGGATAAACAACTAGATTGTCGGATCCCACACATACCAAGCATTTCAATCATACACACAATATGCTCGATATGTGTAAATACAACATGGCATCGCAACATAACTCTACAACTCAAGTATTTATTCATTAGGCTCCGAGGAGCGAGATATTACAAACATGGGTCTCATGACCCAACAATCATAGCATACAAGTCAAAACACATGCGGAAGCTTAACATGTCTGAGAACAGACATCTACAAATGGAAAAGGCTAAGAAGCCTGACTATCTACTAGATCCTGCCGAAGGCACAAGATCGTAGCTGAGGTATCAAGCTAAACGTCAAAGTCCACGCGGAACTACTAGGGAGACTGAAGTCTCTCTGCAAAACATAAATTAAGCAAACGTGAGTACAAAGGTACTCAGCAAGACTTACATCAGAACTAGCTACATATGCATCGGTATCAACATGGGGGGGGTGGAGTTTAACTGCAGCAAGCCAGCTTTGACTCAGTGGCTAACCTGAACTACGACTGCAAGCAACTCTTTTGAGGTGGCGCACACGAGTCCACATATTCACCATATCAATACACCACTATGGATCCGCTCCCGTCTCCCTACGAGAACGCCATCCATAGCACTCACTCTTATCTTGCGAGTTTTTAGAGTATCCACTTTCACTTGTCTATGAACTATTATAGGCAACCCAGAAGTATATTACCGCGGACACGGCTATTCGAATAGATGATGTTAACCCTGCAGGGGTGTACTTCTTCACACACGCTCTCACCACTTACCGCCGTTTACACGACATGTACTCGGCAACCTTCAAGCGGAAGCCCAACGAGGGTGTCGGGCACGGCCTACCTAAACACTCAAGTCTCTAGTCTAGGTTTATCGCCTATCCAGGTTCCATCCGCAGCGAGTCCGGCCGAGGTTTCCACATACGGCCCCGAACGATGTGAACAGGGTTCCCAAGACACCAAACAGGCGCCCGGTACATCGTGCCACGGTGTATCTACCGCATCATAGCCCACCCCTAGGGTCAGCGCTACGCACGGCCACCAACACATATCCTATAAACACCAGAAACTAGTTGCAACTCCTGGACAGAGGACAAGGGTGATCAAGAAGCTGACAGGGTCCATTGGTTTCGGGCCCAATGCGTGGTAGTAACTGTTTCGTGGATCACAAACACAGAACTCAGTTCCTAAGAACGGTTTCAATGAGACAACCCACCGTGTACTCCTACATGGCCTCTCACCACTACCTTTACCAAATCGTGTTCACACACTTAGCTCTCACACACAGTAGGACATGTTCACACACCTCCGATTCATTCCCGATGAATCAGAGCTGACATAACTCTATGCAATAGCAGGCATGACAAACAAGCATGAATGAGTAGGCACATCAGGGCTCAAACAACTCCTACTCATGCTAGTGTGTTTCATCTATTTACTATGGCAATGACAGGTCATGTAGAGGGTAAAGGGGTTCAGCTACCGCAGCATGTAACAGTTGAAACGTTGTTGTCCTAATGCAGTAAAAGAGAGCAAGAGCGAGAGATTGGGATTGTATCAGAATGAACAATGGGGTTTTGCTTGCTTGGCACTTCTGAAGATATTATAGCTCTTCATCGGTGTCATCGAACCCATCATCGAAACCACGTCTATCGAGAGGGGAAAAATACCGGCAACAGGAGAAAGAAACACAATCAATGCAATGTACAATATGATGCATGATCATGACATGTCAATATTCTATGGTTTGAGCTAATGCAACTAGCAACATGTTAAATGGAGTTGGTTTGAACCCTAGGTTCAAATTCAAACTCCATATGTGAGAGTTTAAATTCCATTTATATGAATTGGCCTAATCAGCAGCCATAAGTTGTTCTAACATGCATGAAAATGCCATAAACAGATTCCTTGAATTTTTTTGATAATTTTTCATATATAATTTATTTCATTTGGAGTTATGGTTGAATTTCTATGATTTTTAGAAGTTTAAATTGTTTTCTGGAATTTCCTGTATTATTTTAAATCCAGAAATTCCTTTACTGCGTCAGCACTACGTCATTATGACGTCAGCAGGTCAACAGGGCCGGTCCAGGTCAAACCTGACCTGGGGGAGCCGCCTGTTAGTGACTCAGGGCTAATCCTATTTTAGTTAAACCTATACTAGGTAATTAGCAGGGGCTGGCCCCACATGTCAGTGTCAGCGGGGTGGATTAGATTTAATAAAAAAAACTTAACTAAAGTTAGCAGGGCCCTGGGCCCACACGTCAGGACCCAGGGGAGGTCAAATCGGGGTCTACCCGGGCCAGCGGGGTCAACCCTACCGGCGTTTAGCCGCCGGCGAGGGCCGAGACGGCATCGTGTCTCGAAAACGCAGCACAGGCGACGAAACGAGCGGTGGAGGGCATCCGCGGGGAGCTGGAGCTCTCCCGCATCCAATGGGACCAAAGTCAGCGGCTGCGGTGGCCGAAAACGGCGGCGGCGACCTCAACAGCGGCGGCCGGAGCTCGGGCACCGACCGACTCGATGCTATGGTGCACTAGGGGAGGAACTGATGGGAGCTACGTGCTCCTGGGGAAGTACAGAACACGGGGACATGCTCAGACGCGAACCATGGCGTCAGTAGCCGCGGTGGCGCCATGGCCGGCGGCGGTGAGGTCTTGGGCTTGACGAAAGCGACAGCCAGAGGAGGCAAACAAGCATGGGGAGAGAGGGGTTCGGTGTAGTGGCTCACGGCGGTTGTAGGGGGCGTCGAAGTGGGCTCTGGGAAGCACGGACGGCGTCGGAAGGTCGCCGGCGATCTCGGGGCAGAGGCGGCGAAGATGGCGGTGCAGGGGGTGATGTAGGGCTTCCCGACCTGCGCGGCTCGGCGAGGAGGAGGAGGGCGACGGGGCGGTTCTTCTAGACACGGCGGAGGGGCGGGCAGTGGCTCTGGCTGCGGCGAACGGCGTCAGCGGCGACGTGCACGCTCGGTGGTCGCGTGGGAAAGAGGCAGAGGAGGGGAGAGTGCTCGAGGGGGAGAGAGGAGAGGTGCAGGCGGTCGAGGGGAAGTGCGTGGCGCTCGGGGTTGACTCCAGCAGCGGCAAGCAAGCAGGAGGTGGCCGGACGCGTGCTCATGCGCGCCGGCCACGCGCTCGTCCTCCTGGCGAGGGGGAAGACGATAGGGAGGAGCCCTGGTGGGCTGGGCCGTCCAGCTATAGTGCTGGGCCGGTTGGCTGGGCTGTCAGCTGGGCCGGCTTCAGGTAAGGCCAGGTAAACTCTGTCTCTCTCTTTTTATTTAGTTTCTGTTTTCTATTTTCATTTCTGCAATTTGTTTTGTTTTAGTTTTAACACCAAAACACTTTATAAAATCCTAAAAATAATTATGTGGATAGAACTAATATATACAAAACCACATAAAATGTTCCAGAATTATTGGACATATATCAATTATATAAATAATATATATCCAATGCAAATAGTTATTGAATTAATTCAGAGGCCCAAAATAAATATTAACGAGACTCCAAAAATATTGGTTTGAGTTTTACCTCTTGCCAATATTTTTATAGCTTGACAGGAACATTTTCTTGGGTTTATTTGAAACAATTTTTTAATGTTGATCATTTTTGTAAAAGACTTCTGAGGCTTCCCACTTTCCCCAATTCAACTTTCATAAATATATACATGATGCATGAATGCTTGTGCAACTGGTTACAACCAAATCTAGGGCTGTGACACCTAGCGTCACCGAACCTTAAGTGTGTAGACCCTACGGGTTCGGGAGACATGCAGACATGACTGAGACGTCTCTCCGGCCAATAACCAACAGCGGGGTCTGGATACCCATGTTGGCTCCCACATACTCCTCGATGATCTCATCGGATGAACCACGTTGTCGAGGATTCAATCAATCCGTTTACAATTCCCTTTGTCAATCGGTACGTTACTTGCCCGAGACTCGATCGTCGGTATCCCAATACCTCGTTTAGTCTCGTTATCGGCAAGTCACTTTACTCGTACCGTAATGCATGATCCTGTGATCAACCACTTGATCACTTTGAGCTCATTGTGATGATGCATTACCGAGTGGGCCCAGAGATACCTCTCCGTCATACAGAGTGACAAATCCCAGTCTCGATTCGCGCCAACCCAACAGACACTTTTGGAGATACCTGTAATGTACCTTTATAGTCACCCAGTTACGTTGTGACGTTTGGTACACCCAAAGCACTCCTACGGTATCCGGGAGTTACACGATCTCATGGTCTAAGGAAAAGATACTTGACATTGGAAAAACTCTAGCAAATGAACTATACGATCTTGTGCTATGTTTAGGATTGGGTCTTGTCCATCACATCATTCTCCTAATGATGTGATCTCGTTATCAATGACATCCAATGTCCATAGTCTGGAAACCATGACTAGCTGTTGATCAATGAGCTAGTCAACTAGAGGCTTACTAGGGACATGTTGGTGTCTATGTATTCACACATGTATTACGATTTCCGGATAACACAATTATAGCATGAATAAAAGACAATCATCATGAACAAGGAAATATAATAATAATCCTTCTATTATTGCCTCTAGGGCATATTTCCAACAGGATGAATATTTTGTTGACTCCTCTAGGGTTTGGGGATTTTTGGGGTATTTATAGAGCAAAGAGCCGGTCCCGGGGGCACCCCAGGTGGGCACAACCCACCAGGGCGTGCCTGGGCCTCTTGGCACGGCCTGGTGGGTTGTCCCCTCATCGGGACTCCCCCAGGTGCAACTAGGGCCCAACATGTTCCTTCTGGTCCATAAAAAATCTCCGTAAAGTTTAGTGGCATTTGGACTCCGTCCGATATTGATTTTCTGCCATGTAAAAACACGGAAAAAACAGGAACTGGCACTTGACACTATGCCAATAGATTAGTACCAAAAATGATATAAAATGACTATAAAATGATTATAAAACATTCAAGATGTATAATACAATAGTATGGAACAATCAAAAATTATAGATACATTGGAGACGTATCAAGGTCGTGCCCGTCCCCAAAAATGTGGTCGGAGGAATTTGGTCACCTCCCACCTAGTCGGTCGCCTATTTAGCCTACTTCCCCTCACCACCCAAACCCTTACCATCACCCCCTCCCCTTCGAGCTCTTCGTCCCACCCGGATTCTTCATCGACGAGTAGGTAAGTGGTGCGCCTTCTCCGACTGATGGTAGATGGCAGTGGCGATTTGTCTTCCTCCTCTTCTCTGACCTATTCTGAGCCTCCACCCGACTTCATGATGGGTGTAAGTTCGACCACTCCCTCCTCCCTACTTATTCGATCTGAAATCTGTGAGCATGCGGTAGGAGTAGATCTGTGAGCATGTGGTAGCATTGTAGATTGTCGGTCTGTGAGCATGTGACGTTGTCGTAGATAGTGGTGATGGATTTGTAGCATGCTAGGTTTTGCTTGTATACTTTGAAGATGTTTATGTTATTTCCCATGTCGGTTTCTGTCGGTGTACAAAAGTAGGGGCTCTCCTTTTGACCCCTTTACTTGTGCACGGGCAGTTAGAGCCAAGCGCCGCGGCCACACATAGCAGGGCAAAAGGAGAGAAGCCGGAGTGGAGCCGAAGCACAAGATAACCGAGGCAACGCCAAGACCAGAAGCGTGGGAGGGCAAGAGGGCGAGGTGGACTCCCTCGGCAAGGTCCTTGCCGAGGCGGCCTCCCGCAGCCCCGGCAGGAGCCTTGCCGAGGCAACTTGCCCAACGCCAGCAGAGCGAGCCACCCTTGAGCCCAACGGTTCCGAACACCATCAAGAACTGCGTGGGACTACGGCTCGGGAGGCACCTCTAAGGTGGCATGCAGATCTTCGTCAAGACCATAGACATATGAGTTCAGATGAGGACCAGAAGATAGCGACCCTCGGTAGGATCCGGGCTGAAGAAGTCCACGAGGCCCCCGGTAAAACCCATGCCGGGGTTGACGGCAACGCCACAGCAAGACCCTTGTCGGCCCCCCAGCGATACCATTGCTGAGGGCATCAGCAGGGCCACTGCCAGGCCTGCACCAGCCAAGGCTCCCCCGCCGTTCACATGTAGCTGCCAGCCCAACCAAGTAGGCGGGCACCTACGTGGAAACATGCAGCTTCCAGGCCAAATCAGTAAGCACCCGCGTGGCAGCATGCAGGTCTTCATGAAGGCCCTACCACCACGCCACCTCAGCTGCTTGCCTGCCTACATGGCGCTGCATGCGCCGCTAGCCTGGGCAGGTGTCGAGGTGAGGCGGAGCGGCGACGGACGGGACGGGCCTTGTTCCCGTCCCCGATAAAGCTAATGGACACCTACATAGCGCATTTAATGCGCGTTGTCCCGTAATGCAGTGTGATAAGCTCACGCACTGTAGGCCTTTCCACCTCCTGTGTGCCACTGTGGCGACCCCTTTCTTCTATAAAAGGAGGCCCGAGGCGACTAGGAGAGGGATTCGGCTTTTTGGAACAGCGCAGCCACCGTAGCTAGTTCAGGAAGCTTAAGAACACTCAATATATCCTCCAAAGCAGGACTAGGGCTTTACGCATCCTCGCGGACCGAACCTGGGTAAACGATCTGTGTGCTAGCTCCTAAACCTGCTCTCCTCACGACCCCGGTCTCACCGACCGTAGAAGGGATCCCAGTGATCCCATAGGTGTCGTTCCCACCGACAATTTCAATGATACTATGGCAAATGTGGTACTAGCTTGTGAATCAAAGCATCTATAGTATGCTAGTTTGCATGTAGGGTTGATATGTAGGCGTGGTAGAGTGTTGAACTACATGGTATGCTTTGAGCTTAAAGATCAGTCAATGTGCAGTGTGTTGAACTTCATGATCCATGTGTACTATGCTTACAATTCATGTGTAGTGGTGTTTCTTACTATGAAGGTGTGTTTAACTAGTCCTGATGCTAGCGCTTGTAGGACATGAGCACCCAAGACTTTGGTCAGGCCATTGTCTTCTCCTAGAACTTCTTGACGTCCTATATTGAGGACTCCCAGCCTCTGACCGATGAGCACATTCCTCCAGATGCATATGTATTTGAGAGTCCTTCTAGGAGTCCAATTTTTTTGCTAGGACTATCTAATGTTGTTGTTTTTTCACGTAAGGCAACCATCAAGGCTTGAGAAGACAAAGTTGCCTGATAAGGGGAACTCGATGAAATGGCAGTCATTAATGTCCAACTTCATGCTTAAGAAGATGTCTGGGCTCATATCTAGTGGGGTGAGGACAGACAATCACTTCAAGGAGGTGCACTTGAACTCTGTTGCAAAGAAGGTCTTCGAGTTAGTGGGTCCAAGTGTCCAGAATTGGGACACCTCCACGATCCTATTGGAGTTAGAGCACTACTAAGGCCACGTCTAGAATTGGGACACCTCCACGATCCAAACATGCAAATCACAACTAACCATGTTGTGTTTATTTCCTAGGACCACCCGTAGGATGTTGAGTTTCTCAACGCTCCCATCTATAACTACTTGTAGATGTAGGAGATATTCTCATATGAGCTGGCTACCGGCAAGCATACAATGGGTTTTAGTGAGCCTCGCGGATCGCCTACGCATGAGTATCTAGACACCCAGGAATCAGATATTATCGTCCTTGATGCTCCAGAGAGGGCTACTAGTTAATCATGTTCATGTGATTCATAGGAAGAGGAAGAGGGGTTGCCTGGTGGACGAGGAGATGAACGTCTTTAGCAGCATGATTAAGGCCGTCAAGGAGGTGGCAACTATCATCAGGGAGAGCAAGCCAGTCGACTTCCACCCTTCCCTGTATAGCGCCGACATGGATCAAGGTTGCTTTAGTCAGGAGGCTCTGATGGTGGCTCTTAGCCATCTTCTGGACAATAGGGGCACGTGGTCTTGGGCTGCTCTAGCTTGGGAGTTTGGCTAGGTAAGCACTACTGGTAGTTTTATCTTGGGTGGTGGTGGTGGTGATAGCGTGCATTATGATGACAGAAGACGATGATGATAATGACGATGATGATGTACATTTTGTGGTAGCTAGGTCATCAAAATTGATAATGTCATGTATATATATTCTCCCGAGGTGGTATATAGTAACCCCGCATGGTGATGGTGAACTTGCGGTGATAGGATCACACCATATTCAGTAAATTTTGGGTACATTGTCTTTATGTAGGAGTGAATCTATTTTTTAAAGGTTTTTCTAAGTCTCAAACGCTTGAGATTTTCTTAGATACCAATAGATTCAGAAAAGTGTAACATATTTCCCTGAGCAGTGCAACTTGCACTTTCCTAGAAATGTACAAGTGGATGAAAAGTTCACTATACTAAATTTATAGTTTTGTGAATTAATTGGGACTTAAGATAAAATTCTCCATCCAATTGATCCCATAATTGTTGGCCCGATTATATAACTTTTGCTTAATGATGTGATAAATTCAATTTGATTCCATGAAAATTTTATTTCTCATTCGTAATAATATTTGTTCTCCATGAGCTATTTTTTTATTACAAAAATTATTTGAACTATATTGTATAGACTAATGAAATTGTGATTCTATGTTTTAGAGTCTACTTCCACCTAGACAATATTTCTTTTTCTTTTCTGATATGAAAGATCTGGAGAAGCTGATGTAGTTCTAAACATCAAACTAATTAAGGATGAGAGTGGGATTACTTTAACGCAATCTCATTATGTTAAGAAGGTCTGGAGTCGGTTTGGTTTTATATATAGCAAAACTTCTCCAACACCTTATGATCCTAATGTGACACTTCAAAAGAACATGAAAGAAACGAGAGATCAACTAAGATACTCTCAAATTATCGATTCACTCATGTTTTTAGCTAGTGCAACAAGGCCAAATATTGTGATCTCTCGCGACACAAATTAGCATTCACCTTAAGCTCATGAAATACAATTTCTTAAAAAAATAGAATTTTATCTGTTGTCCTGATGATGATTTGCTGAGTGGTTTTATAGCGATGAGGACACTTATCTTCTTAATTAATCAATAGGCAAAACTTTTGCCTCCGTTTCGGATTTTACAAAAATTGCTAATGGAGCTCGAGCTACATGGAGCCCTTAATTTGAAAAATTCAAAACTCAAATTTTTAGATTTAAAAAAAAATCTGAAAATCCACTCTAAAAATATCCAAATATTTTTTTACATGAGCTACACAAAAATGACAAAATCAAGTATATCTAGCACATGTACCACTAGAAAAGTACATGATTTTGTATTTTGTATAGCTCACCCATGTATTTCATGATGAAATTTCATACAATCTAGTATGCACCTTGTGTATTTATTTTCATATTTTCTTTGAAACTTAGGAAGTTGATATTTGAAAATTTCAGGCTTCATGGAGCCCGAGAAAAATTCCACTCTCCTCATACATTACCCTTATATATAAAGAGGGGAATAGTTAGATCTAATCTCTATCCCTCTTTTTTTGGCGGGTAGATCTGATCACCATCCTGATGTGCTTTGGAAATCATGAAATTTTGTGAAGGCGATGTCACGAAGCAAAACACAACAAAGGTCCTGGAAAAACTTTTATATAAAATGATAAGATCACACGTTTTATAACTACTTCGTTGTAAAACTCCCCTATTGGATAAGTACACAACGAAAATTTAGAAGAAATTCAATCCAGATAACCACCTTGCTGAATACAGTACTATTTGAATTACACTTTGAAGAGAGACAAGTCACATGGTAGATGGGCCAATTTCAATTTGTCTTAGTTACGCATCCATAAATCACAGGGAAATATGATAAAGTCTACCTTTTATTATAAAACGAAGAAAGTAGAGGATTCGAACAATCGAACTTAACGAAATAACTTTAAAACACTTCCAGATTCACTTCAAAACTCGACCCCTAATTCTAGAGCCTCAGGGTTAGATCAATCCCGTCGGCATTCTCTTCCTGATCCACCGCACGCAGGCCTTGCTGGTCTCCACGGTGACCTCCATCTTCAGTCCCACGGTAGCCGCGGGTCACACGCCCCGACACAGCAGATGACGGTTGAACTGGAGCAAGCCCGGTACCAGTTTGCCATTGCCACTGCAGCGAAGGAGGCACGAAGCTGACCGAGGGGTAGTGGGCAGCAAACAGATTCTCATGGAGGTAAGCTCTGCCCAAGGCGGTGGTGTCCTCCGACGAAGCCCAGATCCGCGCCGACGACGACGCGGGAGGACGGTCTATGCGTGCCTTCTTGTTGACGGGGCCGGGTGGCGCCCACAGGTGCCTGTGCACCGTCTGGTGCCCGGACCGCCCCTGCACGGTCGTGAACCTGCGGGGGCAGTACTCGCACTTGAACGTGGCCTTCTGTACCTCGTTCCTGGAAGTCGATGACGCCGTGCGAGACGACGTTTGGCTCCTGTACCCTGCCTTGTCATCCTCGGCACGGGTGGCCAGCGGCAGAGACTTGTCGTTGTGGGCGGGGAAGGTGGACACGGAGGAACCAGTGGACTCCATTTCTGCAGCGGGACCAGCAGATGAGAGACGTACTGATCTTGTTGTGTGGTTTGGCTGCTTGCTTGCAGTACTGTACGGTGGACGTTTTATAGTTACTGAGCGGTATGTGGGATTGACTAAGATTGGAAGAAAACATGCTGGTGGCGTTATTTCTAGCAGTGCAATCATTCTCATAATTCTCCACAATTACTCGTATATTAATGGCCTCGCAATTAAATGTATTTCCTTTTTTCAATTTTTTTGGATTGATTGAAATGTATTTCCCCTTGATGAGGATAGGATTTCAATTTGCATCCCTTTTGGTTTTGGGCCACTACAGGCCCGGTTTTGTTTGGTCCAATTTCCCATTCCGGCCAACTTGCTAGAACGGTCCATTATTTAGTATCCCATTGCAGCCGAGCTCATTTTTAAGTGGGCCGGTAAAACCATAACCCATATATATCAAGCACATGCAATAATTTGTCTCAAGAAAAAGCTCATGCAATAATTTTGGAGAAATAGTCTAGAAAGTTACTTAAGTTATTACATAATCTCATAAATATATAATTAAGTTACAAAATGCATTTACACACAAAATTACGACATATATCTAGGAGCTCGGAAAACGACAAGTTCACCAACAGAATCACCATTTCGACGGAGATTTAGGTAGGGGGCTTACCCTAGGCATTTGCATACCAGAAGCTAGAGAATATGACCAATCTCCCTCCATTGAACTTGAACCTAGCCGCAAGTTGATTGATTTTTGGGGTCGCCGCCTTCTGATCGACTTGGGGGCCCAAAACCCAAGCCCCGCCGCCGCCCCCTTCCTTCCCTCCCCCCTCGCCGTCGCCTGTGGTGCATCCGGGCAAGCCCGTGGCGCCGCCGAGGAAGGTGGTGGCGGAGCCTTCGCTGCTCTGCATCTGCTGCAGGGGGCTGCGTGCTCCGGGGCGGCGGCCCTGGTGGAGTGGCGTCACCGGCCTGCGGCAGGCGGTGGCGCGGGCATGGACCGGCGACCTCGGCCGTGTGGACGGCCGGCGAACCAGAGGACGTGAGCCAGGGTGTGTCGGCAACCTTCGCTGTCAGTGGCGCCAGATCTGGCCACCCCTGCATCCTCTGTCTCTGGATGAGCCATGCCCCGGTCGGATCCGGCTTACTTCATCGTGGGGCGTCGGTTCTCGCGCCATTGGGGTGTGGATGGCGAGGAAGTGAAGACCGGGAGAAATCCCAGTCCGGCCTTGCTGGTCTCGACGGCGGCGACGCCCGAGGGCACCGCTCCCCTCCTTGGAGGCGCCGCTCGGGTCTGTTTCTCTGCCTCCTTCCCCTCCTTGACTCCCGGGAGAAAACCTCAATGTTGTTGGGGTGGCGGCGACGCCCTTGGCGTCGCGTCCTTCCTGAAGGTGCCGTTTTTGGGGAGCTGGGTGGGCGTGGTGTTTCTCGAAGATGTGTTTCGTGTGCAGCGGCGGCGGTAGCTGATCTCCCACGATGATGGCGACTTCCTAAGTGACTCCTTCATTTCGTGAGCTGTCCATTCTGCCCGTGGATTCTCCTGAGCCAGGCGAGGAGGCAGGGACCATCTTTGACATTGGAGCTGGGCGGATGTGTTGGGTCGTGGCTGCTGGTGATTAGGCAACGGTTAAGGGAGTCCTGGATTAGGGGGTCCTCGGGTGTCCGGGCTATGTGCTATGGGCCGGACTGATGGGCCGTAAAGATACTAGGCAGAAGATCTTCCCCCATGTCCGGGTAGGACTCTCCTATGCGTGGATGGCAAGATTGGTGTCTAGATTGAATCTGGTGGTTCTGAACTCTACGGCAGGTGGATGAATATTTCGTCTACTCCTCTAGGATTCTGGAATTTTTGGGGTATTTACAGAGCAAAGAGGTGGTCCGGGGGGCACCCGAGGTGGGCACAACCCACCAGGGCGGGCCTCCTGGCGCGCCCTGGTGGGTTGTCCTCTCCTCGGGACTCCCCCCAGGTGCAACCAGGGCCCAACATGTTCCTTTTAGTCCATAAGAAATCTCTGTAAAGTTTCGTGGCACTTGGACTCAGTGTGATATTGATTTTCTGCGATGTAAAAAAGACAGAAAAAACAAGAACTGGCACTTGGCACTATGTCAATAGGTTAGTACCAAAAAATGATAAAAATGATTATAAAACATCCAAGATTGATAATATAACAGCATGGAACAATAAAAAATTATAGATAGGTTGGAGACGTATCAGCATCCGCAAGCTTAACTGCTACTCATCCTCGAGTAGGTAAGTGATAAAAACAGAATTTTTGATGTGGAATGCTGCCTATCATGTCATATCATATTTCTTTTTTTATAGCATGGACAATTGGACTTTTAGTTGTTCAAAGCAATAGTCTAGTTTTGACATGATAATTTAGATACTCAAGCATATCAACAAGCAACCATGTCTTTCAAAATATCAACGCTAAAATAAGCTATGCCTAGCCCATCATGTTCAAACATTGATTCATTCATGAAACACACTCAAATATTAGCTACACCCAATGCTTAAGTACGATCATATTTCCTCCTAGTTGGTGATTTTATGAGATAAGATGGAGACTCAAAATAAAAATAATAAAAAAAAATTCATAAAGTAAAAGAAATGCCCTTCGCAGAGGGAAGTAGGGATTTGTAGAGGTGCCAGAGCTCAGAGCAAAAAACTTAGAGACAAAAACATTTTGAGAGGTGTATCCATCCCACCAAGGAAAACGACTTGGAGTTCCCAATACTTTCCATGCACAGATGTATCATACTCGGTTCCCAAACAGAAAATAAAGTTTATTCCTTTTTCCACCATAACTTTCACTTTCCATGGTAACCGTATCCACGGGGCACTAGTAGGAAAAGGGCTATAGATAGAATTGACACTAATAACGCACCAGACATGTGGTGCGCCATTACTATATACTAATGGCGCACCATATGTTGATACGCCATTAGTGTCCAAATACTAATGGCGCACCACATCCGCGGGTGCGCCATTAGTAAAAAAAAATTTAAACATTTTTTCAAAACTACTAATGGCGCACCGTGGGAGTGGTGCGCCATTACTAGTTCAACTAGTAATGGCGCACCACATCCACGGTGCGCCATTAGTAATTTTTTTTTAATTTTTTAATTTTTTTAAAACTACTAATGGCGCACCGTGGGAGTGGTGCGCCATTACTAGTTCATTACTAGTTCAACTAGTAATGGCGCACCGTGGGAGTGGTGCGCCATTACTAGTTCAACTAGTAATGGCGCACCATGCCACGGTGCGCCATTAGTAACTTGGCCACCACTTCCACTGAATGCACCCCCTGGATCGCCTTTTAAGTTTTAAAAAAAATAAAAGAAAATGATGAAAATGTCAAAAAAATAAAAGAAAATAAGTTTCCCATGTGATATGTGATCTAGTTGTTGGGAAAATTTGCAAATATGAATTTCGACTTCATTTGCAAAATCTCTCGAGAATTTGTAAAACTGGGCATAACTTTTGCATACTAACTCCGATGAAAAAGTTTTTTATATGAAAAATCATCTACTCGAAAAGTTGCATGCCCCGTTAAACATTTTCAAAATCCTCAAAAACCTAACAGAAAAAAAGATACGGGGCTTTTAAGATCTGGAGAGGCAAAAAAAATCAAAAAACATTCAAATTTACTAATGGCGCACCAGCCCATGGTGCGCCATTAGTATCTTCCCGCCTTCAAAATTCAAAATAAGTCAACAAAATAAAAAAAATTACTAATGGCGCACCTGCCCACGGTGCGCCATTAGTATCTTCCCGCCTTCAAAATTCAAAATAAGTCAAAAAAATAAAAAAAAGAGTTACTAATGGCGCACCTACCCACGGTGCGCCATTAGTATCTTCCCGCCTTCAAAATTAAAAAAAATAAAAATAATAAAAAAAATAGTAATGGCGCACCTGCCCACGGTGCGCCATTACTATGTCGTATATATGGCTGGGCGCACCTCCTTCACTCCACCTCTCCTCCACTCCATCTCCTCCTCTCTCCTCCTCCACTCCATCTCCTCCTCTCATCCACTCCATCTTCCCTTCTCTCCTCCACCATACTACCCTCCTCCTCTCCGGCGACCTCCTCCTCCTCCTCTCCGGCGACTTCTCCGGCGACCTCCTTCTCCTCTCCGGCGACCTCCTCCTCCTCTCCGGCGACCTCCTCCTCTTCGGGAATCTCCTCCTCCCTCCTCTCCTCCCCTCCCCTCCCCTCATGGTTTCTCCTCCCTCCTCTCCGGTGAGCTCCTCCTCCCTCCTCTCCTCCCATTGCCTCATGGTTTCTCCTTCCTCCTCTCCGATGCTTCGGTGAACTCCTCTCCGGCGACCTCCTCCTCCTCTCCGGCCATGTAGGCGAGTGCCTCTCCGGTGACCTCCTCCTCCTCCTCTCTGGCGAACTCCTCTCCGGCAAAAGAACACGGCAAAAGAACGTAGAAGATCCAAAAACAAGAACAAAATTTGAAATAGTATCGTGCCAAAAAACGAGCAAAAAAACTAGCAAAAAATGGGCAAAAAAAATGACGATCCAGATCCAAATTGAAAATTCAAAAATAGCAATGGCGCACGGTGGGGGTTAGACGGTGCGCCACTACTATTTTCCCGCCTTCAAAATTCAAAAATACTAATGGCGCACCGTGGCCTATACTAATGGCGCACCAGTGGCCTATACTAATGGCGCACCGTGGCCTATACTAATGGCGCACCAATGGTGCGCCATTAGTATACCAGATACTAATGGCGCACCAGTGGTGCGCCATTAGTAAAAATTACTAGTGGCGTGCTAGTAATGGCACACCAGTGATGCGCCATTAGTAGGCAAAACTAGTGCGCCATTAGTAGGCCTCTTCCTAGTAGTGGGTGCCCTCTGATACGTCTCCAATGTATCTATATTTTTTTATTGTTCCATGCTATTATATTATCTGTTTTGGATGTTTAATGGGCTTTATTATACATTTTTATATTATTTTTGGGACTAACCTATTAACCGAAAGCCTAGTGCAAATTGCTGTTTTTTTTGCCTATTTCAGTGTTTTGCGGAAAAGGAATACCAAACGGAATGAAACCTTCGCGAGGATCATTTTTTGAAAAAAACGCCATCCAAGAGACTTGGAGTGGACGTCAAGGAAGCAGCAAGGAAGCCACAAGGCAGGAGGGCACGCCCCCCACCCTCGTGGGGCCCTCGCAGCTCCACCGACCTACTTCTTTCACCTATATATATACTCTTGTACCCTGAAACCTTCGGGGAGAGCCACTTAACACCTTTTCCACCACCGCAACCTTCTATACCCATGAGATCCCATCTTGGGGCCTTTTTCGGCGATCTGCCAGAGATGGGCATTCGATCATGGAGGGCTTCTACATCAACACCATAGCCTCTCCGATGACGTGTGAGTAGTATACCACAGACCTTCGGGTCCATAGTTATTAGCTAGATGGCTTCTTCTCTCTCTTTGGATCTCAATACAAAGTTCTCCTCGATATTCTTGGAGATCTATTCGATGTAACTCTTTTTGCGATGTGTTTGCCGAGATCCAATGAATTGTGGGTTTATGAACTGTAGCGATCCGACCTTAAACGGTCAAATCTCTGTGCATAAGTGTCATGCCTGGATCGGTAATGCTGGCACACACAGTACTTGAAGGATTTATAACAGAGTGCAATCACACACCTATTATATTGAATGTCTCAAAAGAGAACTTATTACAATAATATGGCTTAAGGACATCTAAATACAATAACAGCGGAAGGCTTGGAAGATAAAGTGAGTCCATCAACTCTAACGGCATAGCTGAGTGCACGACAACCACCTAGCGCACCTTACTCTTCGTCTGAAAAGTCTGCAACATGATATGTTGCAGGCCGAAATGGGTCAGCATATGGAATATGCTGGCAATATAACACATTAGAGCAATGAATAGAATAAATGCTATCACTACATGCATATATGGCTGGTGGAGGCTCTATGGTTATAAGGATTTTGCGAAAAGCCAATTTTTTCCTAAATCAAAGGAATATATTTTATTTAACTATCATGGTAGTTGATAAACATTGAGAATGGTACCCCCATCTCAATCCCAAATGAACAGTAATTAATAACCCAACAAATTAATTTAAAGTGATGAGATCAACATGATAATCCAAGAACCAGATACTCAAGATGTCCATAACCGGGGACACGTCTAACCATGATTAGTTTGTACACTCTGCAGAGGTTTGCGTACTTTTCCCCACAAGACTCGATCTCCTCCGTTGGATTTCTCGCACTACATGGTGTTTGAGAAACGGATGACCGAGACACAGTCTTTCAGAAGCATTAACTCTTTACTCTCGGTGGACAGTTACACCTACTTTCCCCTACATCTGCTAGCCCACCACTGAAAGAGGTCATGCAACATACTCAACTATGCTAGAGCCCATAATAGCTTGTGGCTGCACACAGAAGTTTCTATCATGAATAATCTTATGATCCCTTTGAGCCTGGGTGGCGAACCAAAGGACAACACTAGTATATCCCCTGCTGAGGGAGTCCTGGATTAGGGGGTGTTCGGATAGCCGGACTATACCTTCAGTCGGACTCCTGGACTATGAAGATACAAGATTGAAGACTTCGTCCCGTGTCCGGAAGGGACTTTCCTTGGCGTGGAAGGCAAGCTTGGCGATACGGATATTCAGATCTCCTACCATTGTAACCGACTCTATGTAACCCTAACCCTATCCGGTGTCTATATAAACCGGAGGGTTTTAGCCCGTAGGACAACATACACATCAACAATCATACCATAGGCTAGCTTCTAGGTTTTAGCCTCTCTGATCTCGTGGTAGATCTACTCTTGTACTACCCATATGATCAATATTAATCAAGCAGGACATAGGGTTTTACCTCCATCGAGAGGGCCCGAACCTGGATAAAACTTCGTGTCCCTTGCCTCCTGTTACCATCCGGCCTAGAGGCACAGTTCGGGACCCCCTACCCGAGATCCGCCGGTTTTGACACCGACATTGGTGCTTTCATTGAGAGTTCCTCTGTGTCGTCGCCGTCAGGCTCGATGGCTCCTACGATCATCAATGGCGATGCAGTCCAGGGTGAGACCTTCCTCCCCGAACAGATCTTCGTCTTTGGCGGCTTCGTACTGCGGGCCAATTCACTTGGCCATCTGGAGCAGATCGAAAGCTACGCCCCTAGCCGTCAGGTCAGATTCGGAAGTTTAAACTACACGGCTGACATCCGCGGGACTTGATCTTCGACTGATTCGAGCCACTGCCGAGCGCGCCGCACTGTCCCGACGAGCATGATCTAGCTCTGCCGCCGAACAGTGCCCTCGAGGCCGCACCCGCATCGGCTCCGATCCTTAATTCGGAGCCAACTGCGCCGATCGAGGATGGGCAGTTGGATGCCGCCTCGGGGGCTGCGATCCCAACAACGATTGAGCCGAACACCAGCCCCGTACTCTGCAAGACTCGTGACTCCAAGGAGCCGGACTCCTCTCCGAGCTCTGAACACTCCGCGCCCCTGCCAATCGAATCCGATTGGGCGCCGATCATGGAGTTCACTGTCGCGGACATCTTTCAGCATTCGCCTTTTGGCGATATTCTGAAGACACTGAAATCTCTCTCTTTATCAGGAGAGCCCTGGCCGGACTACGGCCAGCAAGGTTGGGATTCGGACGATGAAGAAATTCAAAGCCCACCCACCACCCACTTTGTAGCCGCTGTCGACGACTTAACTGACATGCTCGAATTCGACTCCGAAGACATCGACGGTATGGACTCCGATGAAGGAGATGATGAAGAACCAGCGCCTACTAGGCCCTGCAAAGCCACCTCGTCGTATGACATATACATGGTCGACACCCCAAAAGAGGGGGATGGCGATGGAACAGTGGAGGATGGCCCCTCCAAGAAACAGCCAAAGCGCCGACCTCAGCGGCGCCGCTCAAAATCCCGCCAAAACAAACACGGTGATTCCAGCACGGGAGATAATAATACTACGGAAAGCGCCGAAGAAAACCCCCTCCAGCAAGATTTAGCACAGGAGGATGGAGAAACCAGCCCTCATGAGAGAGCGGCAGACAAAGAGGTCGAGGACGAAAATTATATGCCTCCCTCCGAAGACAGGCAAGCCTCGACAACGACGAATTCATCGTGCCAGAGGATCCCGTCGAGCAAGAGCGTTTTCAACGCAGGCTTATAGCCACGGCAAGAAGCCTCAAGAAAAAACAGCAACAACTTAGAGCTGATCAATATTTGCTAGTTGACAGATGGACTGAAGTCCTTGCAGACGAAGAGCATAAACTCGAATGCCCCTCCAAGAGCTACCTAAAGCGCAGGTTGCTACCCCAATTAAAGGAGGAAGCACTTGATGCGGCCGACCGGCCACCTCGTGGCCGGGACAGAGAGGCCTCTCGGCCCTCCACTCAAGCCGCATCCCGTACCAAGGCACGGGACTATGCACCGGACTTACGAGATATGTTGGAGGACAAGGAAAGGCAAACAAGATCGATCTATGGATCGCGTGGGCGCCCCACGGCTCGAGACGGCAACCGTCACGCCAGCCACAGATTCGGCAGGGCCGAACACAGTAGAGAAAGCTCATTGGAGCTATGTCATGATATAGCCCAGTACAGAGGCGACGCACACCCACTCTGCTTTACAGACGAAATAATGGATCATCAAATCACCGAGGGTTTCAAACCCGTAAACATCGAATCATATGATGGCACAACAGATCCTGCGGTATGGATCGAGGATTATCTCCTTCATATCCACATGGCCCGCGGCGATGATTTCCACGCCGTCAAATACCTCCCACTCAAGCTTAAAGGACCAGCTCGGCATTGGCTTAACAGCTTGCCAACAGGATCAATCAGCTGTTGGGAGTACCTGGAAGCCGCATTCCTCGACAATTTCCAGGGCACTTATGTGCGACCCCCCCACGCCGATGACCTAAGTCACGTAATTCAGCAGCCAGATGAATCGGCCAGATAATTCTGGACACGGTTCCTAACAAAGAAAAATCAAATAGTCGATTGTCCGGATGCTGAGGCCCTAGCAGCCTTCAAGCACAATATCCGTGACGAGTGGCTGGCCCGGCACCTTGGACAGGAAAATCCGAAATCTATCGCAGCACTCACGACACTCATGACCCGCTTTTGCGTGGGAGAAGACAGCTGGCTTGCTCGTAGCAACAACATAACCAAGAACCCTGGTAATTCGGACACCAGGGACAGTAGTGGCAGGTCGCGTCGCAACAAACAGAAGTGCCGCATTAACAGCGAAAATGCAGATGATACAGCAGTTAATGCCGCATTCAGAGGCTCTAAATCCGGTCAGCGGAAAAAGCCATTCAAAAGGAATCCTAGGGGCCCGTCCAGTTTGGACCGAATACTCGACCGCTTATGCCAGATACATGGCACCCCCGAAAAGCCGGCCAATCACACCAATAGGGAATGTTGGGTGTTCAAGCAGGCAGGCAAGTTAAACGTCGAAAACAAAGACAAGGGGCTGCATAGCGATGACGACGAGGAGCCCGGGCCGCTGAACAACAGGGCACAGAAGGGTTTTCCCCCACAAGTGCGGACGGTGAACATGATATACGCAACCCACATCCCCAAGAGGGACCGGAAGCGCGCGTTAAGGGACGTATACGCAATAGATCCAGTCGCCCCAAAGTTCAACCCATGGTCCTCCTGCCCGATCACCTTTGATCTAAGGGACCACCCCACTAGCACCCGTCATGGAGGATTCGCCGCATTGGTTCTAGACCCAATTATTGACGGATTTCATCTCACTAGAGTCCTTATGGACGGCGGCAGCAGCCTGAACCTGCTTTACCAGGATATAGTGCGGAAAATGGGCATAGATCCCTCGAGGATTAAGCCCACCAAAACGACCTTTAAAGGCGTAATACCAGGTGTAGAGGCCAACTATACAGGCTCAGTCACACTTGAACTAGTCTTCGGATCTCCGGATAATTTCCGAAGCGAGGAGTTAATCTTCGACATAGTCCCGTTTCGCAGTGGCTATCACGCACTGCCCGGGCGAACCACATTCACTAAGTTCAATGCGGTACCGCATTACGCATACCATAAGCTCAAGATGCCAGGCGGCCCTCCGAACGCTTCCTTCGAACGGAGGAGCACACGACGGCCCTTGCGGCGGAAGTTCAAAGCAGCCTTTCCAGGCAGTTCTCCAGTCCGGCCACTAAACGATCGGACACCGTCAAGCACGCCCGGAGTAACCTACAACAAGACCGCCTGGCATGATCCGAGCAGGCGTAGTAATGGGGCCCCAACCCCAAACCTCGCAAAAAGGCGACGCCAGTACTTCGCGTACATAACTACACTCTAGAGATACCATGGGCACAGGGGGAGGGGCACCATCACGGCATGCCCAAAACACAGCTTCAACCGTACCAGGGGCTGCCGATTTTTTAATTTTCTTTTACTTTCAGGACTCCATTCTTCGGACGGCCTGTTCGGCAGTTCAATTGCCGCACAAACGAGGCAAGAACCAGGGAAGCAGACAAGCCACGCCGCATTACGGAACTCCCAGGTGGTCTCTATCACGAGCAGTATACCTGTTTCGCATATTATTCCGCAGCTTGCCCCTGGAGCGGACATGTTACATAGTCCAACCTTTTGCTTATCGCATTATTTGTATCGTTCTGCTTTGATCGCAGCTCTTGTTAATAAACAATGCATAGCTTTTGTCTATTTTTGCATTACTCTTTTTTTTATATTTATATATGTTCCTTAACGACATGTTCCACCCGTACACGTTGGTACGGCCAAAGTACGCAGTGGCTTCAGTACCCCTCAACATGGTGTGAGAAGTCCGAACACTTTAACAAGTGCGGCACCCCAAACTTATAGCATTATATGCATCGGCTCCGAATCATGTCTTGGGTCAGTAGTTGGGTTTGCTCGGCTCGTATGTTTTGGCGCCTTACGTTCGGCTATATCGGCTAAGGTAGCACTAGGAGAACCACTGCGATTGTGCCCCGGTTGATCTGGGTCGAGCACCTCAGTGGAGAAAGCTAAAACTGACCGTCATGATGAGGCGAGAGTTGGTCGCTATTCGAGAGGTCTTTTCGAGTCCTTAAAGACTTATGCCGCTTAGGGCGAGGAGCCGGCTCTGTCGGGCCAAGGCATGGATAGCGCCCCAAACTCGGTCTTCCGAATACCAGGGGCTTCGCCAAAATTTAAAATTATAGAATTCTATGGCTAAGTGAGAGTGTTCACGCATTATGGGCTGAGGGCCTCCCTCGAAGGACCCAAACATGGAAAAAAGAGCCCTCAGGTTTATCCCCGAACACCCCAGCACTAGCGGCACGGGGACAGAAGCCGACGACTCGCCATCTCTCAGAATTGATAAACAGCTGCACAAAAGGTAATATTTTAAATTCAAACAACATTGCTTAAGCGCATATGAACAAGTTTTCAGCGCACAGGACAAAACGAGCGAGTTTTATTCAAAAATTACATCCATAGAACATTCATCCGCCACAAGGCGGGCACCCTTCAGAACATCCTTATAATAATTCTCGAGCTTGCGATGCTCTTTCCCTGGTGGTGGCCCGTCCTTCACGAGCTTCTCAGCATCCAGCTTGCCCCAGTGCACCTTCGCACGGGCAAGAGCCCTATGGGCACCTTCAATGCAGACGGAGCGCTTGATGACTTCGAGGCTTGGACAGGCCTCCACCAGCCGCCGCACCAGCCCGAAATAGCTCCCAGACTGAGCCTCTCCAGGCCACACCCAAACTATGAGGCCCTTCATGGCCTGTTCGGCCGCCTTGTGGAGCTCGACCAGTTGCTTCAACTGGTCGCTTAGGGGCACGGGGTGTCCGGCCTCAGCATACTGAGACCATAACACCTTCTCTGTCGAGCTGCCCTCCTCGGCTCGATAGAATGCGGCGGCATTAGATATACTCCGGGGAAGATCTGCGAACGCGCCTGGAGAACTCCGGATTCGGGTAAGTAACAAGTAACTCACGCTTATGTGTTTACTTTGCATAAAGAATGCCTTACCTGCCGCTATCTTATTCACCTCATCCAACTCCTGAAGGGTCTTCTAGGATTCGGCCTTGGCAGACTTGGCACTTTCAGTAGCCGCCGCGAGATCGGACGCTCGCGTCCTTGAGTCACGCTCCAAACTCTCACGTTTTTCCATGAGAGCCTGGAGCTCTTGCCTCACCTTGCCAACCTCGGCCTCATACTTTTCTTGCTCAGTGTGCTCCGCGGCCGACCTCTTCTCGGCCCCGAGCAGCGCTTGCTTCAGGGTCGCCACCTCAGATGTGGCCCCTACAATAGCCACGATACTCAAGGTATTTCTTACCTTCACTGTCCTCAAGCTATTTATACACATTTATACACATTTTTATACACATTTATACAAGGTATTTCTTACCTTCACTGTCCTCAAGCTGCTTCTTGGCACGTCCGAGCTCTTGCTCGGACCGCTCGAGGTCCTGCTTTAGCACGTCCACTTCCGCAGTCAGTGCGGCGGATGCCAGCAGGGAAGCCTGCACTCGCATATTGACTTCTTTTTGTTAGACTCCTGCGAATTTTATTTGATCCTCTATTCGGCTTTTCTTCTCGAACACCAAACAGAGCATCAGGGGCTACTGTCTTTGCGGTAATGTTATTTACACATTCTTTACTTACCTCAAAGCCTGTTAAAAGGCTTGTACAAGCTTCAGTCAGTCCGCTCTTGGCGGACTGAACCTTCTGGACCACCGCACTCATAATAGTGCGGTGCCCCTCATCGATGGAGGCGCCTTGGAGCGCTCCAACAGATTGTCCGGCGCCTCCGTTTGGACGGAGGTCACCGGCACGGCGGTCTAGCTCCTCTTGGAAGGAGGTCCCCCGCCAGACTCTGGAGCCTTTGAAGGTTCCGGAGCGGTGTCCGGCCTAGGGCCGGACTTGGAGCCCTGGGGGTTTCGTCCCCTTTACTCCTGGAGTCCGGGAGGTCGCCTTGCGGCGCCTCCAGGACCACCTCCTCTCGGATTGGAACATGTTGGGAAAACACTTCGGTGTCATCCGTAGGGCGGGGGGAGGAAGCCGTCGGCAGCGAGTTCACGTCCGACGAGTCCAGTGAGCCGCTCGACGACGCGTCGAGCCGGTCTTTGGGTGGGCTGCATAAACATATTCGACATAAGGGAAAGCTGTGCAATAATCGAATACTGTGAAATCACTCCGGTATCCGGATACTTCCAATTTCGCCAGGGGCTTGGCCCTGGGCGGCCACTCCTCTTCACCGTCGTCGGCATTGGTGGAGTAGTCCGGAGGAGGGGTTCTCCCCTTCTTGGACCCTTCGGCCTCCCCAGTTGGGGCGGCCTTCCTTTTCTTCCCTTCCCGCGCTGGAGGGGGAGGGGTCTCTTCTTCCTCCTCCTCATCTTCGTGGGAGGAGTGCGTCTTGGATTTGTCGGATGATGAATCCGACACGTCCAGGTGTCGGGCACTCTTTTGAGTCCCAGGGCCTTCTTCTTGGCCTTCTTCTCACATAGGGTGCCGGAACCAGCAGCTTCGCCAATTGAGTGTCCGCTGGGCCTTCGGGCAAAGGAGCCGGACAGTTGATCTGTCCGGATGTCACCTGCCAATCCTGTCAAAGGAAAGGGAGCTTAGATCCCGCATGGAGTCAAACTATGAAACACTGATACCCTGTAAAAAGAAAAAAAACAGCTTACCGCAAGAGCGTGACGCTGTGCACTGGATCCGCGATCCTCAGTAGCGGATGCGGGAGCCACGGCGCCCTTGAAAAGCACCTTCCAGGCATCTTCGTACATCGTGTCGAAGAGCCTGCTCAAAGTTTGGTGCCGCGTCGGGTCGAACTCCCACAGGTTGAAAGACCGTTGTTGGCACGGGAGGATCAAGCGGATGAGCATAACCTGGACTACGTTAACAAGTTTGAGCTTCTTGTCCACCAGGGTTTTGATGCATGTTTGGAGTCTGGTCAGCTCTCTTTTTTTACCCCACGACAGGCCCGTCTCTTTCCAGGACGTGAGCCGCGTTGGGGGTCCGGACTGGAACTCAGGGGGTGCGACCCATTCGGCGTCGCGCGGCTCGACGATGTAAAACCACCCCGATTGCCACCCCTTCAGGGTCTCCACAAAGGAGCCCTCGAGCCACAGGACGTTGGCCATCTTGCCTACCATGGCTCCTTCGCACTCCGCCTTGTTGCCGCGCACCACCTTCGGCTTGACGTTGAAAGTCTTGAGCCATAGGCCGAAATGGGGGCGGATGCGGAGGAAAGCCTCGCACACGACGATAAACACCGAGATGTTGAGGACAAAATTCGGGGCCAGATCGTGGAAATCCAGGCCGTAGTAGAACATGAGCCCCCGGACAAATGGGTGGAGAGGGAAGCCTAGTCCGCAGAGGAAATGGGGGAGGAACACCACCCTCTCATGAGGCCTAGGGGTGGGGATGAGCTGCCCCTTTTCGGGGAGCCGGTGCGCAATGTCGTTTGACAGGTATCCGGCCTTCCTTAGTCTTTTGATATGTCCCTCCGTGACGGAGGAGACCATCCACTTGTCTCCCGCTCCGGACATGGCTGGAGAAGGTCGAGGTGAGGAGTGCGGACTTGGGCGCTGGAGCTCGAGTGCGCAAGAATGAATAGGCGAAGGAGGAAGAAGGCGTAGGTGAAAAGGTGGATCCTTATCCCCTTATATGGGTGGACGCAACTACATGTCCCCACCAGCCTGGTAAAACTCGCTTATCTCCCAAGCGCCGTAATAAAGGCGCGGTTGGGTTACCCACGCCCGTATTGATGAGAATCCCAGAATAAGGGGACACGATCTCTACTTTAACAAGACGTGCCAAGGAAACCGCCTCGCATAACGCGCTGAGATGAAATGGTAAAACGGTTCGAATAAAAGCTTGGCCGTGGTGTGATGTCACACTACGGAATACGTCAGTAGATTAGATTTGTGTAAATATTATTCTCTCTATGGCAATATTTGGAAACTTATTTTTCAGATCCGGACACTACCTTTGTTTTCAAAATCTTCTATGAAGTACTTGGAGGAGGAACCCGCCTTGCAATGCCGAAGACAATTTGCGCGCCGGACTCGCCGTCATTGAAGCCTGGTCCAGGGGCTACTGAGGGAGTCCTGGATTAGGGGGTGTTCGGATAGCCGGACTATACCTTCAGCCGGACTCCTGGACTATGAAGATACAAGATTGAAGACTTCGTCCCGTGTCCGGAAGGGACTTTCCTTGGCGTGGAAGGCAAGCTTGGCGATACAGATATTCAGATCTCCTACCATTGTAACCGACTCTATGTAACCCTAACCCTATCCGATGTCTATATAAACCGGAGGGTTTTAGTCCGTAGGACAACATACACATCAACAATCATACCATAGGCTAGCTTCTAGGGTTTAGCCTCTCTGATCTCGTGGTAGATCTACTCTTGTACTACCCATATCATTAATATTAATCAAGCAGGACGTAGGGTTTTACCTCCATCGAGAGGGCCCGAACCTGGGTAAAACTTCGTGTCCCTTGCCTCCTGTTACCATCCGGCCTAGACGCACAGTTCGGGACCCCCTACCTGAGATCCGCCGGTTTTGGCACCGACACCTGGTGCCCGCAACCAATCCACCTAGATGTGTATTTAAGTAGCCACCTTAAGTTAACCATTAATTAACAATCTCACATTTGTCATGGATCACTCAAACCAAACCACGTCTACGAGCATAGCATGGCAACCTAAGCATAGCGTAGAAGTAACTCCCAAGGGTTTGATAATAAAAGGGCAATAGGTTCTACCTCATCATCTACTTCCCAATACTCACAAGTTAATCACATCCTAATCATGCAGGGTTTTGAGGATTGTAACTAATGCAGAAAAACTGGGTATGAAAAGAGTATGATTAATGTGTTACTAGCCATACTAATGATCTACAAACCCTAGAGACTTGTAGTAGCACGCTTCGCACTCCAGTAATTCTATCGCAAACAAACAATAGCATACATAAGCACTCAAGCATAGATGCAAGGGTAAAACTCAAATAAGAAGATCGAATCTGAAAGTTCAAACGTCAATCCCACAAGCCTCTTATCCATTCCCATTTGATCGTGGTGGGGGAGTAAGTCAAAATAGAAAAAACTCACATTGGATTTAGGGATAATCAGGCTTGAACTGAAGAGCTTCGGTTTGCAAAAATAATCAAGCAAATCGGAGCTACGAAACTCAAACTATGGTCAAAAGAACTTCAAATTCAAAGCTGCTTGAAACCAAATTTTAAATTGTCAAAACCATGTTCAAGTTCATTAACCATAAAAGGGGCTCGAGACAAAGATATTGGCATTGGTTTCACTGGATTTGGACGAACAGTTGAATAGTTGCGAGGGTTTGAAGATTAGGGGCTAATCTGTGATAAAAGTATTCGCGGTTAGGTCCCTGGCAGAAATAAAACAAAAAAAATCTATCGGACCTGATGTGGACCAGATCATGACCAAGGCATCCAAGAGTGAGGTTAATGCTAGCACAAATGCTGAACCAGTAGAGCATCCAAAGGAAGACAAGTGAGGTTAATGCTAGTTGGGAAGCTTCCGGTGCTTATTTTGGGAGAAAAGACACATCAGATTTCTAGCTGCAACTTTCCACCTAAACCTAATTAATTCTGTAAGTCTCTATCACTTTATAGAGGCTGGAAAAGATGGTCTTTGAAGTCAGCTTTCATTCAAAAAAAATGGTGCATCATTTGAGGTCTTGAGTCAAAAGTTGTGCAAGTTTCCATGCAAGCTGTCCAGGAATTTATTACAGCGCGAGGCTCAACAAGGTTGCTCCTGCTACAGCTTGGGGCTCACGAATTTACCCTTCTTTTTGAGTTGTTTTCACACCTAACTAGTGGGTGTTTATAGTATAAATACTCCCCGGTTGTTCCATGTGAAGGGGGATGAGATTGCCGAGTTTATGTTTGTAGACAGCCGGTGAGGTTGTGTTGTGCTGTGAGCACTAGTATCGTTCAGTGTTAGCTCGTGTGTGTGGATTGGAGGGCATGTCCTCAATTCATATAGGATCCTTATGGTTCCCTCTTGTGATTCTCCATAGGTTCACAAGCTTCATCGTTTGGGTTGCTTCCTTGTAAACCAAGCTAGTTATCCACTGCAATTTATCTGAGAGTATTTCCTCTTGTTCTTCCCACTTGAGAGAAACAAAGTTTGTTAAAACAAGTTTCGAGTGAGTTTGTTGCTGCTCCTTGTGGGTTCTTTGGCACCGTGAAAGATCGTTTCCGAGGCGTCCCGTATCAGGACCGACGTCCGCTAACAGAGACTAACGAACGAATTCGTTCATTAAAACGAACAAACGGACGTTCGCAAACAGAACTAAAACGAGAAAAACCAAACTGATCTAATAAAAAAAACCGAAACTAGGGTTATATATAAAAACCCGATGGGTTTTACACCTAAAACCAAAAAAATGGCGGCGAGATCGGCGAGGTCCGGCGGCTTCGGCGGGGCGAGGCGGCGTCGGGCGGCGGCGAAGCAGCGGCAACGGCGCGGCGAGGCAGCGGCGCTCGGCGGCGGCGGAGTGCGGCGGCTACGGCGGCGTTGTGCGACGCAAGCGGCGGGGTGGCTCGGGGTCCAAGGGGGGAGACGGGTGACTATTTAAAGGAGGGAACGGCATGGCGGCAGACCGACTTGGGGAGGGGGTCGGGCGGCGTCGGGGCGAGCTCGGACTCCCTCGGAGTCCTAGCAAGGCGCGACGGCGTGCGGGGAAGGTGGCGGCGAGCGGCTGGGCTGAGGCCCGCTCGGCTCGGCCGTTGGCCCAGTCGGGCGACGCGCGTTTTTTTAAATTCCGCCGAAAAGGAAAATCCTGAATAAAATTTTAAAATAAATCTAAAAATGCCAAAAACAATTTTCGTCGTCTAAATAAAATATTTAGAATGAAGTGAACATTTTCTTGGCCTAAAAATGCAATTTTGAAAAATGCATATTTTTGTAATTCAAATAAAATAGCAATAAAATCTAAATAAAATTATTTATTTGATTTTAATATTTTTCCTCTAATATTTCCTTTATTTTGGAGAAGTCATATCGAGGATAAAAAGATGCGGTTTATATCATATTGCTTGAGTTTATCCCTCTACATCATGCCATCTTGCCTAATGCGTTAGTCCGTTCTGATGAACTTAATACTCTAGATGCATGTTGGATAGCGGTCGATGTGTCGAGTAATAGTAGTAGATGCAGAATCGTTTCGGTCTACTTGTATGGGCGTGATGCTTGTATTCATGATCATTGCCTTATATATCTTCATAGCTATGCGATTTTCTATCAGTTGCTCGGTAGTAATTTGTTCACCTACCGTAATACATGTTATCTTGAGAAAAGCCACTAGTGAAACCTACGGCCCCTGGGTCTACTTTATATCATATAAGTTTCTAATCTACAATTCTAGTTTATTATTTATTTTGCAATCTTTATTTTCTAGTCTATAAAACAAAAATATCAAGAATATTTATCTTATTTTCTTTATCAGATCTCACTTTTGCAAGTGGGCGTGAAGGGATTGACAACCCCTTTATTGTGTTGGTTGCAAGGTTTTTATTTGTTTGTGCAGGTACTAGGCGATTTGCGTGTAGTCTCCTACTGGATTGATACCTTGGTTCTCAAAAACCCAGGGAAATACTTATGCTACTTTGCTGCCATTCCTCTTCAAGGGAAAACCAACGCATGCTCAAGAGGTAGCAAGA
Organism: Triticum monococcum; assembly: GCA_034509565.1. Classification (NCBI taxonomy): domain Eukaryota; kingdom Viridiplantae; phylum Streptophyta; class Magnoliopsida; order Poales; family Poaceae; genus Triticum; species Triticum monococcum. Next base: position 579,090,175 of record CM067845.1, read on the forward strand.
AGGATTTATGACGCCATTGCCGGGGAGATCTACGCACAAGTCAAGAAATATCAAGTACCCATCACAAACTCTTATCCCTCGCATTACATTATTTGCCATTTGCCTCTCGTTTTCCTCTCCCCCACTTCACCTTTGCCGTTTTATTCGCCCTTTTTCGTTCGCCTCTTTTAGCTTGCTTCTTGTGTGCTTGCTTGTTGGATTGATTGATTGTCACAATGGCTCACGATAATACCAAATTGTGTGAATTTTCTAATACCAACAATAATAATTTTATGAGCACTCCGATTGCTCCTATTACCGATGCTGAATCTTGTGAAATTAATACTGCTTTGTTGAATCTTGTCATGAAAGATTAATTTTCTGGCCTTCCTAGTGAAGATGCCGCTACCCATCTAAACAACTTTGTTTATTTGTGTGATATGCAAAAAAAATGAAAGATGTGGATAGTGATATTGTTCAATTGAATCTATTTCCGTTTTCGCTTAGAGATCGTGCTAAAACTTGGTTCTTTTCTTTGCCTAACAATAGTATTGATTTATGGAATAAGTGCAAAGATGCTTTTATCTCTAAGCATTTTCCTCCCGCTAAGCTCATCTCTTTTAGAAACGATATTATGAATTTTAAGCAACTTGATCGTGAGCATATTGCACAAGCTTATGAGAGAATAAAATTAATGATATGTAATTGCCCTATACATGATTTGAATGTATAGATGATTATACAAAAAAATTATGTTGGATTGAATTTTACTTCTAGAAATCTTTTAGATTTGGCAGTAGGAGGCACTTTTATGGAAATCACTTTAGGAGAAGCTACTAAACTCCTACATAATATTATGGTTAATTATTCTCAATGGCACACCGAAATATCTACTAGTAAAAAGGTTCATGCGATAGAAGAGATTAATGTTTTGATTGGAAAGATGGATGAACTTGTGAAACTGTTTGCTAATAAGAGTATTTCTTCCAATCCTAATGTATGCCTTTGTCTACTTTGATTGAGAATAATAATGAATCTATGAATGTGAATTTTGTTGATAGGAATAATTTTGGTAACAACGCGTATAGAGGAAACTTTAATTCTAGGCCGTTCCCTAGTAATTTCTTTAATAATTATGGTAATTCCTATAACAACTCTTATGGAAATTTTAATAATATGCCCTCTGATTTTGAGACTAGTGTTAAAGAATTTATGATTTCGCAAAAGAATTTCAATGCTTTGCTCATGAGAATAATTTTCATTTTTTACTAGAGAGCGATAGAATACCAATTCCAACTCCATTAGATTAATATACAAATTACCCTGGTCGTCCTAATTTGGTAGAATTTGTGGAGTTACAGAAGTATTTGAAACCTATAGATTGCTACAGACTGTTGTGTTTTTGACAGATTCTGTTTTTCATGTGTTGTTTGCTTATTTTGATGAATCTATGGCTAGTATATCAGGGGGTATGAACCATAGAGAAGTTGGAATGCAGTAGGTTTAACACCAATCTCCCTAATAATAAAACACGGATTGAGTCTCCGAGTTCACCGTCGCGGCATTTTTACAAAAAAGTCCTTTTATTTTTTGGTAATCTATATCTATATACATACTAACGCACGGTCAAAATTTCCCCTCCCTACGAACCTGAGTTGGAGTCAAACTACACCATCAGAAAAAAGACGTGGAGTCAAACTACACCTCCCCGTTGCCTTCCCAACCCCTTAACTAAATATCAATTTGAGAGGCGGAGGAGAAGCAGACAAGAAGGCTTGCGACGGACCTCCGCTCGTGCTGCCAGGAGCTTCCATGGGTCAAGTTGCTACCGTCCCAAGATCCCCTGTTGTGCCGCTGCTCCGTTCCACACCGCCGGATCGACGCCGCCGATGACGTGTGGTGATGCGATCAGCCCGTTCAATACGAAGAAACGATGATGCTGATAAGTAGTATGATCGATTTCCCCTTGATTTCCTCAACCAGAAAACAAGATCGAGATAACTCCGCTCCAGTCATCCGACCACGTCTCAAGCCACTGCCTAAGATTTTTCTGCTCCGCAGTGCAGCCGACCCCTGCGTCGTGGCTGTCGCCGGCGCGCCGGGTCGTAATTCCTATCTATCCACGGATCTAGGTGGCCTTGCCGCAGTGCACGCCGACTGGGAGATTGGAGAACGCTCTCCAGCATTGGGTGTTCCATAGCACATCCCAGCGGCTGGGGGACGGGAGCACACTCTCCTCCAGGGTATCCCAAACATTGTCTTGATTAGCGCGGGCCTCCGCAAGCCCCTACTTCAGCGAAGATGCAGAGGCAGACGAGGTCGACGCCGGAGGAAAATTCGTCAGGGGAGGCGGCGCTGCAGGGAGAGGAAGTCGAAGGACATGGCTGGGCTGTGAGAGGTCGCGGCAAGGGAGATAAGGGGTGGATGAGCTAATAGGCAGGTCAGAGAACCGGAGGAGCGCTCGTGTTTGACCCTGATGCGGGACTGCACAGGCAACGGAGCTGAGGGTGTAGGGAGCGAGGTGTCCGTGGCAATGAGGCTGAATGAAAGATGAAATTATTGACTGCTCGTTCGCTATAATTTGAATGAGAGACTACTCTATGGTGCTGTCGGTGCTTGTTTTATGCTGCTACTAATGGTACGAGAGAGATACCGACTGCTGGCATTGATTATAAGCGTTTGATGGCTGATGTTTATTGCTACTAGATTGAGTGTTTTGTAGCATTGTGCGTGAGGTTTGCATGATCAATAGCATGTTCAATTGATTTCTCGTATTTATGAACTATATTGCCGGGATGCTTTCTTTTTCATTTTATTTTGTTATGCTAGATTTTCCGTGAAAGAAATACAATTTTTCTAAAGCACATCTAGATGTGCCATAAGTATCGCACATATAAGTTCTATGTCATTGATCTTAAGTCGAGATTCGCGTGGATATTTTTTCTTTTTTCTTTTTGTATTTATGTTTGATTCACTCACTTAGATGTGCAATAACTCGAGCACATCTAGATGTGCCCTAGACACACCCAAACAAATATTATGAGAGGTGCAACGATTGCTAGAGTATGCCAATTTAGCCAGCTCTCATGTTAGTGATTTTATACTTTTTATGTGGAAGTTAGGATTGGATAAAAGGAATACTTAGAGGTAACAACTGGATATATGCTTCTAAAATGACTAAGATGGGATAACTTTCAAAGAGGCCGAGATAAAAACAATAGTACCTAAGATGCATCTTTGCATAGGTTAAGTCTAGATGTTTATGCATATCGTTACATCTTGGACGGTACAATGAGTTGCTCTAGAAAATTAAGATGCAAAAGTATGACGATTATCCTGAGAGACTAAAAAATATTGAGTATATCGAGTTTAAATGGAGCCGGCCAATCCTAATTCATGGCCACTGGTCTTTGTTGGCACAGGTTAACGGTAAAAAAGAAAGTCGACAGTGCTATCTAATGAGCACGAGGATCCTTAGGGCACATATTTAATTTGCATGCATTAGAATATATATGCTTTGCGAACCAAACTGTGGTTGAATGGTTAAGAGGAAAACAATACTCCAGCTCACAAGGGCGCAAGTCCTAGACTTGGCACTTGTGTTCGCATTTTCTTGGGTTTATTTCATGCCTTTCGGCGATGTGTATTTAGTGGCAGAAGAAGTTCCCGTTGTCTATGAAGGTTTATGTGACGATTTTTTCAATATCTAGATGATGTGCCGACTCAGTCTCTCGAAGACGCTCATAGGGAGCATCTTGCGAATTATGTTGATGCCGCTTTAATCTCTTTAATAATGCCTGCATACTACCTACCCGTGCCTTCCTTGGTGTCATTGACCACAATCTTGCACTCTGAAGCTATGATCACATGTGATAGACAGAGATCAAGAGCAAGAGAAAGGGCTTCACGGAACGCCAACACTTCCAAGGTTGCCGGATCTAAGACCCCCAAGCATTTGAATGCCGAGAATCCTAAATACGTATCTACATCATCATTGCAAGAATATAGTATTAGCCTTCACACCTGTATAGGATGGGTTGGAGACTATGCCACGCTTTAGCCACTCCCTCCGGCTCAAGGAGCGGGCGGGGCAGGGCAGCATTGAAGCAAGCTAATAAACCTTCATATTTTGTTCACCTGTTAAATAGTCCTATCTTACTTTCTTAACTACATAAATTTGTATATGACTTTGGTTGACGTATTAACAAGTTCTCTTGTGAACTGATAAGCAGAGAGACTGGTGAACGGATCTAAATTATTTGGAAAACGAAGGAATTGCACTCTTGAATGGGAGAAAGGCCCGAATAAATTAGAGACATAATGGAAGATGATGAACATAAAAATAGCATGCAAGTTTTTCTCCCGTTGCAACGCACGAGCATTTGTGCTAGTATAAACAAAGAATTAGTTCATTACAGTACCTTAAGGTGGCGGTTTGTTTTCTTATACTAACGGAGCTCATGAGATATTCTGTTGAATTTTGTGTTGTGAAGTTTTCAAGTTTTTGGGTAAAGATGTGACGGATTATGAAATAAGGAGTGGCAAGAGCCTAAGCTTGGGGATGCCCAAGGTACCCCAAGGTAAAATTCAAGGACAACCAAAGGCCTAAGCTTGGGGATGCCCCAGAAGGCATCCCCTCTTTCATCTTTGTCTATCAGTAACTTTACTTGAGGCTATATTTTTATTCATCACATGATATGTGTTTTGCTTGGAGCGTCTTCTATGATTTGAGTCTTTGCTTTTTAGTTTAACGCAATCATCCTTGCTGTACAAACCTTTTGGGAGAGACACACATGAATCAGAATTTATTAGAATATTCTATGTGCTTCATTTATATCATTTGAGCTAGATAATTTTGCTCTAGTGCTTCACTTATATTTTTTAGAGCGTGGTGGTGGTTTTATTTTGTCGAAATAATTGATCTCTCATGCTTCACTTATATTATTTTGAGAGTCTTTCAGAACAACATGGTAATTTGCTTTGGCTATAAAATTAGTCCTAACATGATAGACATTCTAGATGGGTATGATAAAAACTTTCATATAGAGTGCATTGAATACTATGATACTTGATATATGTTTTAAGATATAAAGGTGGTAATGTTAGAGTCATGCTAGTTGGGAAATTGTGAAATTGAGACATACTTGTGTTAAAGTAGGCAAGTCCCGTAGCATGCACGTATGGTAAACATTGTGTGACAAATTTGAAGCATGGGGTGTTCTTTGAGTGCTTTCCTTATGAGTGGCGGCCGGGGACGAGCGATGGTCTTTTCCTACCAATCAATACCTCTAGGTGCATGCGTAGTAGTACTTTGATTCGAGGGCTAATAAACTTTTTCAATAAGTATACAAGTTCTTTATGAGTAATGTGAGTCCATGGATCATACACACTCTTACCTTTCCGCAATTTTCTAGCCTCTATGGTACTGTGCATTGCCCTTTCTCACCTCGAGAGTTGGTGCACACTTCGGCAGTGCATCCAAACCCCGTGATATGATACGCTCTATCACACATAAGCCTCCTTATATCTTCCTCAAAACAGCCACCATACCTTCCTATTATGGCATTTTCCTAGCCATTCCGAGATATATTGTCATGCAACTTTCCACCATTCTGTTTATTATGACACGCTCCATCATTGTCATATTGCCTTACATGATCATGTAGTTGACATCGTATTTGTGGCAAAGCCACTTTCATAATTCTTTCATACATGTCTCTCTTGATTCATCGCCTATCCCGGTACACCGCCAGAGGCATTCACATAGAGTAATATTTTTGTTCTAGTATCGAGTTGTAACATTGATTTATGAGTAAATAAAAGTGTGATGATCATCATTATTAGAGCATTGTCCCATGTGAGGTGAAATTAAAAAAGGAGGCCAAAGAAGCCAAAATAAAAAAAGAGGCCAAAGAAGGCCAAACAAAAAAATGGGAGAAAAGGAGAGAAGGGACAATGTTACTATCCTTTTTCCACACTTGTGCTTCAAAATAGCACCATGGTCTTCATGATAGAGAGTTTCTTATTTTGTCACTTTCATATACTAGTGGGAATTTTTAATTATAGAACTTGGCTTGTATATTCCGATGATGGGCTTCCTCAAAATGCCCTAGGTCTTCGTGAGCAAGCAAATTGGATGCATACCCACTTAGTTTCTTTTGATTAGGTTTCATACACTTATAGCTCTAGTGCATCCGTTGCATGGCAATCCCTGTTGGGGATCGTTGCAGAAATGAAAAAATTTCTACGCATCATCAAGATCAATCTATGGAGAGACTAGCAACGAGAGAGAGGGGAGTGTATCTTCATACCCTTGAAGATCACGAAACGGAAGCGTTGCAAGAACGCGGATGAAGGAGTCGTACTCGCACACTACTAGGAAAAGGCTTATACATAGAAGTTTAGCAGTAGTGTGTGTTACAAACCGTGCTACTGGTACAACTTAGCAGCAGCGTTGGTTTCTAGAGGGCACACTACTGGTAAGTTAGGCACACCACACCCCCCGGCCAAAAAATAGTAGCAGCGTTGGTACCCTAACAAGCGCTACTGTTAAGAAAATATCAGTAGCGCGGGCCCACTAAGAAGCGTTACTTCTACTTCTTCTATGTGTAATCCTTTACCAGTAGCGTGTTTTTTGGGCAAGCGCTATAGCTAGTTTTATGTACCAGTAGATATTTTCGTTGGCACACATAGCAGTAGCGCGCTTTGGTGCCCAGCGCGACAGCTATGGTTGCCAGCCAAAATATGTGCCACCTTTACCCCCCCCCCCCTTCTTCTTCCTCCCCCTTTCTTTCTCCCCCGTTCCTCTTGCACTTGCTTGTCCTTCAATGCTTCCCCCTATTCTTTACCCCTCCTCCCCCCTCCATTAATGCCCTCCCTCCTTTCTCTTCCTTGTTTTTGCCCCTCCCGCCCATCTCTTCTTTGCCCCTTCACCACCCCCTCTATTAATGTCCACCCTCCTTCCTCTTCCTTTCTTTTGCCCCTTCTCCCCTTCTCTTCTTTGCCCCTCGACCACCCCCTCCATTAATGCCCTCCCTCCTCCTTCTCATAGCTCTATCTAGAGCTACTAGCTAGTTATAAGAAGGTGCTCGATATTCCTCTCGACAAATAGGTGAGCAAAAAAAGAGTTGTGCAAGAATGGAAATATGTGTGTTTGCGATTAGGACCAAAACTATGTGCGATATGAATATACTGAATTGTGTGTGGCATGTGAGTGACACGAGTTGCCTATGTTTTGTTGAAATGTTGATTCATTTCCGTTTCGGCAAATTTTGGGCAAACTCAGTATGTCCTATGTTTAGGGAAGGTCATGCCGAATTTTTCTATGAATTTGATCCATTCATGCATATATACATGGTTATAATATTTGCTCCGCGCACAGGTGATCATGAAGGTAAATGGAAGGATGGTGGAAAGATACTGGCAATCCGCTGTGGATGACATGTATGAAAAAAGACTGAGGGATGTTTTATGTACGTGTCGAAAATGCAAAGGAAGAGTCAGGCTCGACCCCTTTCAGGGTGGTAAATTCAAGGTGCACCTTCTCATGCATGGCCATACTCGGTGGATAAGTGAAGATGATGATGATGAGGAGGACATCGACGGGGCAGGAAATAACGACATGGGGCCACCAGACGAAGAGATGACCGATTATGTGCCCGAAGAGGAAGACGGCCTCGGAAATGTCGATGGCGAAGAGGCAGTTCAAGGTGGAGAAGACGCGGACATGCCACCATCTTCCTCGCTACTAAGTTCAGCCATGCGGGACTCGCATGTTCGGGACCTGCTTCGCAAGAAGACGACTAGCAACAGAGCTGCTTCTAGAGAGGAGGCCAAACTGGCGCAACTAGAGGTAGACTCGATGACTCCTTCGTATGATGGTTGCAATCCCGAGGTGACCCGCTTGAGTTTCACCCTAGAACTTCTAAAGATGAAGGCAAAAAACAAATGGACAGATACAAGCCTGGATGAGGTTCCGAAGTACCTAAAGAAGGTTCTTCCCGCGGGAAGCCTGTGTCCTACTAGTGTCGAGGAGGCAAAGAAAATCGTGTGCCCTCTTGATCTGCCACATATTAGATATCACACATGCATCAATGATTGCATCATATATCGGAACGAGCACGCGGGAAAAACCATGTGTCCAAAGTGCAATGCTTCATGATATAAAAAGGCCGGAAAGAAAGCTCCACGGAAAGTTGTATGGTACTTTCCTATCACTCTGTGTCTACAAAGCGGCATTTTGTAGATCCTAAGGAAGCAAAGCTTATGCCCTGGCACGCGGAGAGGGTGAAGCCAGATGACGGAGATGAGCTGAAGCTAAGACACCTCGCAGATGCTAGCCAGTGGAGAGCATTAAATGCTGAATATGAATGTTTCGCAAATGATGCAAGGAACTTCGTGCTTGGCGCTAGTAGTGATGGCATGAATCCATTTGGCAACCAGAACACCAATCGTAGCACATGGCCCGTGTTTGTAGGGATGTACAACCTCCCCCCTGGTTGTGCATGAAGGAAAAATACATGCACATGGCTATGCTTATTCAAGGGCCAAAACAACCGGGAAATGATATAAATTTGTATCTAGGGTTACTGAAAGAGGAGTTACAGACCTTATGGACAACGCGAGCAAAGACATGGGATGCAAACAAAGGAGAGTATTTCTACATGAGAGTCGCGCTGATCACGACGATGCAGGACTATCTCGGTTATGGCTATCTTTCCGGCCAAGTGTGCCGCGGATATTGCGGATGCATGAGGTGCATGGATGATACAACTTCTCTGCAGCTAACGAAAGATGGCGGGTCTTCAAAAATCTTGTACATGGGGCATCAAAGATGGCTCGAGAAAGATGACCAATGGAGAAAGCGTGGAGATCTATTCAATGGCAAGGCTGAGCATCGAAGTCCTCCACGTAAGCGTAGCGGTGCAGAAATATATGAGTTATTGAAGAACTAGGAAGAGTGCCCCTTGCCGGGAAAGACGAAGAAAAAGGTGCCGGAGCCCTTGTTGAAGATATGGAAGACGAGATCTATTTTCTGGGACTTGGAATACTGGACCATACTCGACACGCCTCATAGCCTTGATCAAATGCATATCACAAAAAATATCTTTGAGAGTTTGCTTGGAACATTGATGAACATGGCGGAGAGGACCAAGGATGGGCCGAAGGCAAGAAAAGACTTGGAATTTTTTTAAATCAGGAAAGATCTCCAAATGCCCGGTAAAAGGTCGTCATAGGAGACCGAGATGGAGATGGAGACGGAAGATAGGGGAAAAGAGTAAACAAGAAGGAAGAACAATATTGCCCCCCCCCCTCTTGCTTCACCTTAGATCCGAAGGAGGTCGATCAATTGTCCAGGTGCCTTGCCGAAATCAAAGTTAGTTCCGGATACAGCAGATATCTGGACACTAAGAAAATAAGGTTCAGTGGGATGAAGTCTCACGACTGTCATGTGATGATGATGTAGTTACTCCCGGTTGCACTTGGAGGGATTATGGACACACATGTCCGTGAGACGCTTACTGACCTATGCCACTTTTTTATGCTATCTCTCGAAAGTCGATCAGTGTGAAGCAACTCCATAGGCTACAGGAAGAGATTGTTGTCATACTGAATGAGCTACAGATGTACTTCCTGCATGTGTTCTTTGATGTCATGGTGCATCTATGTGTCCACATCATGGACGACATCATCGACCTAGGGCTGACATTCCTGCATAGCATGATGTCGTTCAAGAGGATGAATGGGGTCATCAAAGGATACGTTCGGAACATGTCCCGTCCAGATGGAAGCATAGCATAGGGATATCTGACCAAAGAGTGCATCTCTTTCTGTTAGAGTTATCTGACCAAAGACCCTGTTGTTGGTTTGCCCGTCAACAAGCACTGTGGAAGGCTCGAAGGCGAAGGTCACACCAACGGTCATAGGGATGTGAATGTGTTACGCGCAGGCCGACGAAAAGAGCTTGACAGGGCAAACTTAGTAGTGCTACAACACCTAGATGTGCTAGAAGATTTCATGACACTGCACAAAGAGACCATCGCAAAGAAGTACCATGACCATGGGGTGCACAGGATGGACACTGAAGTTATTAGAGAGCACAACTCCACTTTCCTGTGTTGGTTCAAATAGCGAGTTCTGGCTAATCCCCCGGAAGAGGGTTGTCCGAACGGAACACTCATATAAGCCTTAGCACATGGCCCCTCGACCAAGCTCGCGAGTTATCAAGCATATGATATCAACGGATACACATTCTACACGGAGGAGAAAGATATAAATAGTGATGACCAAAACTCAGGGGTGACGATGGAAGCCATGACCGGGAATGTAATTAAAAGATATTACATAAGGGTCGAAGAGATATGGGAGCTTAACTACTGTGGATTGCATAGCGCGACGATGTTCCGTGTCATATGGGCTAAGAATGTACATAGAGAAAACTGACATTTCACTACCATGTGTATACCCGACTCCGATAGCTGTACCGTCAACGCCATTGCCAAAAATGAGCCATGGGTACACGCTAAACACGTGACACAATGTTTCTTCATAATTGATCCGATCAATCCCAGCCATGTTGTCGTGAGGAGAAGCAAAAGGAGCATCGCCGGAATGGATGGAGTCGCCAACAAGGAAGACTATGACCAGTACGGTGATCCGACGAGGGAAGATGATGCTGATGACGATGAAACATATGTCAAAAGAAGAATGAAGACTACATTACATACGGAAGATCGTAATCCCTAGAGAAGGAAAAGTCACAACCATGGGTCCAATTATTCGACAACGAACAAAAGAGGGAAGAAGATCAGTCTGAAGCGTCGTCGTTGCCCAAGCTGACAACCTAATCCCCAAAGTGCAAAAGGAAGAAAAAGAAAAGTGCAAAAGAAAGATAAGAAAAAGAAAAGTGCAAATGAAAGAAAAAGAAAAAGAAAGGAAGTTTTTCAAAATGAAATCAAAAGAAAAAGGAACTAATAAGTTGTGGAAAATGAAATGCAAGAAAAATAAAAAATAAAGGAAAATAAAAAAGGAAAAAATTAGCACTAGCGCGTTTTGGCCTGGGCAGCGCTATAGCTAAGAAAAATAAACATAAAAAGAAAAAGAAAAAAGAAAAATAGTTCTGCCTCTGGCTTGAATGTCGGGCCGTCGACATTGGCTGAGCTCGATGCCCTCACGGTAAATACATGCGCACCTTCATCAACTCAACTAATTAACTAATCTTCAGTTGTTGTCCTTTTTGGATCTCTGATGCTGCACGTATATGTCTTTGTAGGCCGACTCCACTCCGTGCACCCTTCTTTACAACATGAAGGGCGGGGTGGTGGATGTGGGGAAGGGTACTATAGTGAAGCCTAAGGATCGATTGTTTCATCGCCGGAAGACGCCCGATAAATCCTTAAGGGTCTCTGTGGAGAGTGTGAAAGCGGGCTACGAGGGTCTCCCTCGTCTGATACAAACCGACGGAGAGGATGATGAGACCCCCACCCAGCTTGGCCAATGCAAAAATTGGCCGATCCTGTGGGCGAAAAATCTTCTTCGTGTCGAGGTGGTCGGGAGCACGCCAACGGGAGCTCAGGAAGGTATGACCACAACCCCTCCTACACAAGTACAACCATCGTATGTGCTGCTTGTTGAGATCGAGAGACACGAGGAAGGAGGGCCAACCGTTCCGGCAAATGATGCCATCTTCCCCATGGAGATGTGGATCATGACATGGAGGAGGCCGATGACCCTGACCAGTATTTCAATACTGCCTTTGACAACGAAGTAACAATGAGTCAACCATATGAATATGAGATGCATGTACCAGAGCTGGAACGTCCTCGGGAGTGCAAGAAGTCTTTGTTCATGCAATCCTCGCAGGACATGCCTCCAGATGCCGGTTCCACCCAAGCTCAACTACTTATCCAGAGTCGTCCAATGCTAAGCCCGACAACACTAGGGGTGTTGCTTAGGGAGGGTCTGACAGACCCACCACCACCTCAGCCCACCAAGAAGAAGCAGATGAAGAGACCGACGGCGAGAAAATCCAATAAAGTTGGCAATGTTGGTTCTAGCAGCCAGCTGCCTTCGACCAAGGTTGACAGTGTATCGATGAAACATGCGCCAATAATCCATGTCGCGGGAGAGCCAATGGTACCAGCGAATGCACTAGCTGCCATAACAGGTGATCTCAGGAGACTCCATGACCATGTGCTTTCGACAGAGAGAAGCCTCCTCGCCTTGGATGATCCAGGATACCCACTTTATACAGTTCATGTGCCGAGCAGTTGCAAGATGTATGTCCACACATGCCCCGTGGACCTCTTCTTCCTGAGGTTTGATTACATCTTCCAGATGTTTCAAATGGGGACACTCGATTTTACCTTTGTCTGCCTGTATGCGCTACACATGAACTACATCGTCAGGAGAGAGCAAGTCACCGGTCTTGCGGTCGCGGACCCATACTACATGCATGAGGGCTTCTTGTCAATCAACGACGCCAACTGTCAATATGCGAGTCAGTACATCGAAGAATTCTTGGTCAGCAATAAGGACAAAGAAACGATTCTCCTACCTTATCATCCCGAGTAAGTCATCCGCGGATAGCACTATAACACACACATGCATTTCAATAGTTTCTTTGCACGCATGGAGGCTAACTTGATCGTGTATTTTGCACAGCAGGGTGTGTCGTGCCGTTCTCATCGTTCTGTACCCGCGTCACTCCCGCGCTCTATATTTGGACCCATCGAAGAACATAGAGAAGAAAGATTACACACACATAAAGCATGTTCTGGACAGATCTATGCTGGGCTTCAGCATGCGGGGTGGCTACATCCAATGCAAAAAAAATAAGGCCGGTCTTTGTTTCGGCCACAAGATTGACTTCTGTTGCATCCAGCAACCGGCAAGAAGTGCGAATGATGGATTCTACGTCATCCATCTAATGATGGAGTACAGAATGGATGTGCAATCACTTTGCATGAAATCTTCATCCGATACCCATATCCAGAGAAGGGCCGAAGCCTTTGGAGCCGTGCCGGATAATCAACTTCAAAATGATTTCTACCGGATTTAGCAGGAAATTGTGTCCATCATCATAAAAGTTGTCCTCGAAGAGAATGGGATGTTCTATGGCGGCCCAATATCGCAAGCTGACGTCCGAACCCGCATTGACCTACAGCGTCAGGACATGACACCTTTCACTAAGCTTGGTGACAACCTTCCGGATATGGACAGATGGGAAGAGTGCAATGCTTAAAAACAATGTGTCTATTTAGTTACTTGTTACTTTCTGTATGACAAAACTTCGAATGTCTCAGTGTATGATGAAACTATTAGATGTATGGTGCCGCGCTCTAGTTAATTACTTTCGGTACGATGAAATTAGTTAACTATGTTTACTATATATGTTACTTCTATTTCATAACTGTTTCGTTCAATTCGCTTCATTATATATATATATATATATATATATATATATATATATATATATGCATCTCTGGCAGGTATATAGATCAACGATGGCGAGGAAGTGGTATGACGTGTATGTAGGGCATGTTCCGGGTGTGTGCGATGAGTGGCCACAGTGTCAGGCCCAAGTCTCTGGCTTCTCCGGCGGAAGCCAGAAAAGGTTTGATAGCAGAGTGGAAGCGAAAGCTAGTTACTTGAGATTCATAGCAGAACAGGGCATTCAAAACCAGCGCTGCTGCGAAAACTACTACATAATACCGTTTTTGATCATCGTGATCGCTCTTATCTTCTATGCGGTCATATCATAGTCTACATAGATGATGAAACATGAGTATGTGACCATGTAGTTGCATGTATTGAGAACTTGTAATGACTTGTAACGCTATTTCGAGACATGTGTTCGACCCTGATTGATGATGATGAGATACTTGAGACATGTCGAGACTTCTAATAACTTTCGCTCATCGATGACTCACTTGCTTTTCAATGAATATGCATGTTATTGTATAAACGGTGTATCTGTTTAATTGTGTACAGAGCCAAAATGCAAAAAAAATACAAAAGTTAGCAGTGGCGTGGGGGTAAACATTACCAGTAGCACTCAAGTAACAGTAGCGCTGGCCAGTGCCACGCTCTCTAGATAATTACCAGTAGCACTGGTTCAAAGCGCGCTACAGCTAGCTTTATATACCAGTAGTGCTGGGCCAAACAAGCGCTACTGCTAAAAATAGCTGTAGCGCCGTAGCAGTAGCGCGCCTGCCCGCGCTACTAATCGCAAAAAAACCAGCGCTACTGGTAAGGGTTTTCCTAGTAGTGGCAGCGATTCAGATCGCGGTTGATTCTGATCTAAGCGACGAACAACGGCGCCTCCGCTTTCAACACACGTACAGCCCGGGGACGTCTCCTCCTTCTTGATCTAGCAAGGGGAGAGGAGAAGTTGAGGAAGAGCTCTGGCAGCATGACGGCGTGGTGGTGGAGCTTGCAGTTCTTCGGCAGGGCTTCGCCAAGCTCAACTACGGAGGAGGAGGTGTTGGGGAGGGAGAGGGCTGCGCCAGGGGAAGGGAGTGGCAGCCCTCCCACCTCCCCTCTATTTATAGAGGCAAGGGAGATGGGATCAGCCCCCTCCAGATGGATCTAGAGGGGGCGGCGGCCAAGGAGGGTGGCTTGCCCCCCAAGCCAAGGGGGGCGCCCCCTTTAGGGTTTCCCCTAAACCCGAGGTGCATGGGCCCTAGGAAGGTTTGGTGCCCAGCCCACTTAGGGGCTGGTTCCCCTCCATATTCAGCCCATAGGGCCCTCTGGGGACAGGTGGACCCTCTTGGTGGACCCCCGGAACCCTTTCGGTGGTCCCGGTACAATACCGATAAACCTCCGAACACTTCCGGCGACCGAATAAGGACTTCCCATATATAAATATTTATCTCTGGACCATTCCGGAACTCCTCATGACGTCCGGGGTCTCATCCGGGACTCTGAACAACATTCGGTAACCGCGTGCTAATTTCCATAACAACTCTAGCGTCACCGAACCTTAAGTGTGTAGACCCTACGGGTTCGGGAATCATGCAGACAATGACCGAGACATCTCTCCAGACATTACGGATACCCATGTTGGCTCCCACATGTTCCATGATGATTTCATCGGATGAACCACGATGTCGAGGATTCAATCAATCCCGTATACAATTCCCTTTGTCAATCGGTACTTTACTTGCCCGAGATTCGGTCGTCGATACCCTAATACCTCGTTCAATCTCGTTACCGGCAAGTCACTTTACTCGTTCCGTAATGCATGATCCCGTGACTAACTGCTTAGACACACTGAGCTCATTATGATGATGCATTACCGAGTGGGCCTAGAGATACCTCTCTGTCGTACAGAGTGACAAATCCCAGTCTCGATTCGTGCCAACCCAACAGACACTTTCAGAGATACCCATAGTGCACCTTTATAGCCACCCAGTTACGTTGTGACGTTTGGTACACCCAAAGCATTCCTACAGTATCCGGGAGTTGCATAATCTCGTGGTCTAAGGAAAAGATACTTGACATTAGAAAATCTTTAGCAGACGGACTACACGATCTTGTGCTATGCTTAGGATTGGGTCTTGTCCATCACATCATTCTCCTAATGATGTGATCCCGTTATCAATAAAATCCAATGTCCATGGTCAGGAAACCGTAACCGTCTATTGATCAACGAGCTAGTCAACTAGAGGCTCACTAGGGACGTGTTGTGGTCTATGTATTCACACATGTATTACGATTTCCGAATAAGACAATTATAGCATGAACAATAGACAATTATCATGAACAAGGAAATATAATAATAACCATTTTATTATTGCCTCTAGGGCATATTTCCAACAGTCTCCCACTTGCACTAGAGTCAATAATCTAGTTACATTGTGATGAATCGAACACCCATAGAGTTCTGGTGTTGATCATGTTTCGCTCATGCAAGAGGTTTAGTCAACGGATCTGCGACATTCATGTCCGTATGCACTTTACAAATATCTATGTCTCCATCTTGAACATTTTCAAGAATGGAGTTGAAGCGACGCTTGATATGCCTGGTCTTTTTGTGAAACCTGGGCTCCTTGGTAAGGGCAATAGCTCTAGTGTTGTCACAGAAGAGAGTCATCAGCCCCGACGTATTGGGAATAACTCCTAGGTCGGTAATGAACTCCTTCATCCAGATTGCTTCATGTGCTGCCTCAGAGGCTGCCATGTATTCCGCTTCACATGTAGATCCCGCCACAACGCTTTGCTTGCAACTGCACCAGCTGACTGCCCCACCATTCAAAATATACATGTATCCGGTTTGTGACTTCGAGTCATCCAGATCTATGTCGAAGCTAGCATCGACATAACCCCTTACGACGAGCTCTTCGTCACCTCCATAAATGAGAAACATACCCTTAGTCCTTTTCAGGTACTTCAAGATGTTCTTGACCGTTGTCCAGTGTTCCATGCCGGGATTACTTTGTTACCTTCCTACCAAACTAACAGCGAGGTTCACATCAGGTCTGGTACACAGCATGGCATACATAATAGACCCTATGGCCGAGGCATAGGGGATGACACTCATCTTTTCTCTATCTTCTGCCGTGGTTGGCATTGAGTCGTGCTCAATCTCACACCTTGCAATACAGGCAAGAACCCCTTCTTGGACTAATCCATATTGATCTTCTTCAATATCTTGTCAAGGTATGTGCTTTGCAAACGACCAATGAGGCGTCTCGATCTATCTCTATAGATCTTGGTGCCCAATATGTAACCAGCTTCTCCAAGGTCCTTCAATGAAAAACACTTATTCAAGTAGGTCTTTATGCTTTCCAAGAATTCTATATCATTTCCCATCAATAGTATGTCATCCACATATAATATGAGAAATGCTACAGAGCTCCCACTCACTTTCTTGTAAACACAGGCTTCTCCATAAGTCTGTGTAAACCCAAACAATTTGATCATCTCATCAAAGCGAACGTTCCAACTCTGAGATGCTTGCACCAGCCCATAGATTGAGCGCTGGAGCTTGCATACCTTGCCAGCACTATTAGGATCGACAAAACCTTCCGGCTGAATCATATACAATTCTAACTTAAGGAAACCATTAAGGAATGCCGTTTTGACGTCCATCTGCCATATCTCATAATCATAAAATGCGGCAATTGCTAACATGATTCAGACAGACTTCAGCTTCGCTACGGGTGAGAACGTCTCATCGTAGTCAACCCCTTGAACTTGTCGGTAACCCTTAGCGACAAGCCAAGCCTTATAGATGGTCACATTACCATCCGTGTTTTTCTTCTTCTTGAAGATCCATTTATTTTCTATGGCTCGCCGATCATTGGGCAAGTCAGTCAAAGTCCATACTTCGTTTTCATAAATGGATCCTATCACGGATTTCATAGCGTCAAGCCATTTGTTGGAATCCGGGCCCGCCATTGCTTATGCATAGTTCGAAGGTTCCCCATTGTCTAACAACATGATTTCTAGGACAGTGTTGCCATACCACTCTGGTGCGGAACGTATCCTTGTGGACCTACGAAGTTTAGTAGCAACTTGATCTGAAGTTTCATGATCATCATCATTAACTTGATCTCTAATCGGTGCAGGCACCACAGAAACATTTTCTTAAGCTGCGCTACTTTCCGGTTCAAGAGGCAATAACTCATCAAGTTCTACTTTCCTCCCACTTACTTATTTTGAGAGAAACTCTTTCTCCAGAAAGGATCCATTCTTGGCAACGAAGACCTTGCCTTAGGATCTGAGGTATAAGGTATACCCGATAATTTCCTTAGGGTATCCTATGAAGACGCATTTTTCTGACTTGGGTTCCAGCTTTTCAAGTTAAAGTTTCTTGACATAAGCATCGCATCCCCAAACTTTCAGAAATGACAGCTTAGGTTTCTTCCCAAACAATAATTCATAAGGTGTTGTCTCAACCGATTTCGACGGAGCCCTATTTAAAGTGAATGCACAGTCTCTAAAGCATAACTCCAAAATGATAGCAGTAGATCGGTAAGAGACATCATAGATCACACCATATCCAATAGAGTGCGATTACGATGTTTGGACATACCATTACGCTGAGATGTTCCAGGTGGCGTGAGTTGTGAAACAATTCCACATTTCGTTAAGTGTGTGCCAAATTCGTGACTGAAATATTCTCCCCCACGATCTGATTGTAAGAACTTTATTTTCCTGTCACGTTTATTCTCCACCGTATTCTGAAATTCCTTAAACTTTTCAAAGGTCTCAGACTTGTGTTTCATTAAGTACACATACCCATATCTACTCAAGTCATCAGTGAGGGTGAGAACATAACGATAGACACCACGAGCCTTAATGCTCACTGTACTACACACATCAGTATGTATGATTTCCAATAAGTTGTTTGCTCGCTCCATTGTTCCGGAGAATGGAGTCTTGGTTATTTTGCCCATGAGGTATGGTTTGCACGTGTCAAATGATTCATAATCAAGAGACTCCAAAAGTCCACCTGGATGGAACTTCTTCATGCGTTTGACACCAATGTGACCAAGGCAACAGTGCCACAAGTATGTGGGACTATCACTACTAGGGAAAACCCTAGTAGTAGCGCGGGTTTAATGCCCACTAGTAGCGCCGGAACCCACCCTACCAATAAGGCGCTACAGCTATTACTTAGCAGTAGCGTGTGCGACAAGCGCTACTGCTAAGAGACATAGCGGCAGCGCTTGTTCTATACCACGCTGCTGCTAATCTAGCTAGTTGTAGCATGTTTACTATCCATCGCTACTAGTACTCTTTTTTTCATTTTTAGTGTATTTATATGTCGTTATACAAATTTTGGGACAATACCAATTATGAGGTTTATATCATTATTTCCAAAACAGTGTGTCAAATGAAGGTGGATTAGGTTCAAGTGGAGGCAATATGTGGTGCATGTCAAAAGTATACTACTAATCCAAATTAACTTGATCTAGTTTGGACTAGTAGTATTTTCGATGCGCAGCACATGTTGCCTCCACTTGAATCTAATCTGCCAGCACAAGCTATTTAATCATCATCATAGTCATTACCACCAACAGTATTTATTTAATCACCATAGTCATAGTGTAGCACATCACCATCTTCAAACTCATTCTAGCTAGCTAATCACCACCAACACTACCTGCGGTAGCTATCTAATCACCACCAACAGTAGCTAATAATAATCATCATAGTTATTACCACCAACACTTGTTATTTAATCATCATAGTCATAGTGTAGCACATCATCATCTTCAAACTCATTTCTAGCTAGCTAATCACTCCTATTGCTCTCTCTTTGGTAAAATAACATAAAACATGTATAGCACTCCTCCTTCATCAAGTTGGAGCATGCAGATGAACCTGTCTCCTAATCGTGAGCTGCGCTTCTGATTGCTGCCCCCTAGTACTTCTCTGCGGTCATTCACAATTTTGCTCCAGTCTTTCACTATTAAGAATTCCTCGCTATTAGAAATCCTGAATGCACTTAAGTGCATTGTGGATATCTTGGCTGTAAGCTAACAATATTCATGGTACCTTTAGTATCGATCCAATCAGGCACAACATTCATCGGGAGTCCCTGTTGAAGAACATCGTATAGTAACATACTTAGCAATGAAGTTTAGCTTCAAAAATAATGTATGCAAAAGATGCACTGAGGACAAATAGTAAAAATCTTACCATGTTTCCTAAATAGATGTGACCGTAGTTCAGTACGAAGACTACTGGTCGAACATTTTTAGTACTAACATTTCTAAGTGCAGGAAGAAAATTTATCTTGACAGTATCAAGATCCTCAAGCCATGAAACACAATGACTTAGCTCCTCGCAGTTTAGTTCAGCCCCGGGACAGTAGTAGGTCCTGTCTACCAAGCGCCGGTCATGCTTGCTTGAACGGAAATAAGCGGACAATAGAAATTAGTTGTCAACTATTTTCGAATAAACAATATCAAAGACATAAATATGGTTGAGAAACTCACATAATGGTATAACTGGAGGCGTCTGCACATTGACCCAGATGTCGGTATTACCTCCAATATCATCTTCCGGACGAATATCAAAGGTGATAACCATATCAGGCTCAAATGCATAAGTCTTGCAAAGTGCTCTCCAAGTTTTGCAACCAAAATAGGTGTAGTCGTCTTCGCTGTATAATATTGCGTGGAAAATATAACCATGCTCGGTCTTCAAGTAAACTTTCTTTACCTCCAAAGTACGACTGAAACCTATCTTATCCAAGACAAAAACTCTTGCATGGTAGGGGATACGCTAGTAAAATAGTAAAAAAATATTATAAGCTGAAGCAAATGAAGGAGATGCCATGCTTAATTACGAAGAAAGACTTGCCATTGTGACTTACTGCATCCACTTCGAAGTTCTCGTCCAGCTTGATGTTGAAGCACCTATCATCATCTAGGAAGATTCTGTCGCACAGTCCGCGCCAGTCTTTGCAGTATTTGCAAATACCGAAATCATTTTCATCGTCAGACATTTCCTATGTTCGTAGTTGAAAGATTAATTGAAAATCGATCGAAGACAACTACTAGGATACTCATATTCTGGCACAAGTCATGCCAAAATTCACGGAAGTCAACTACCAGGATACTCATATTCTGGTACAAATCCTTTGCACTCGATATTTCCTACATATTCTGGCACAAGTCATGCCAAAATTCACGGAAAAATCCGTCATGACCTTTGCTAAAATAGGACATATCGAGCACCTAAAATTTGCCGGAACAGAAGTGAATCAACACTCTGGCAAAACATAGGACACTCGGAGGTGTAACTTGCAAACATGACCGGCCACTTGGGCAAGCGCATATCCTATTTGAGCAACGCAAGATATACACTTCAAAATATCTAATAGGACTCATATTGACATGAGCATTCAATAAGCAAAACCAAATCATAAAATAAGTAAGTATTCAAATTAGCATGCATTCAATAAGAAAAAGTAAATCATCTCATGCCTTCGTTCATCATTGAATATTATCACTAATACATCCCGAATAGTATCATACATATAACATCACTAATACAACTAAAACCCTAGCGCACGACGGGTATCGGCGCGGGGGTGGACACCCACAGAGAGGGAACCATCACAGGATCATAGCTCAAGTGAGATCCCTGGAGAACCTGCCAGGTATTGGAGAACCTGTGCTCCAACGCAAACAAGTAGAGACGGACATGTGCGTCCTCCTCACTGACATGATGAGGCACCACCTCCATGGGGTACTCGAGCCTCTGGACCATCACTGGCCCACGCGACCGCCACTAAAGAAGGTTCGGGTCAACGACGGGCTGGCTCCTCAACAACCTGCGCCCCCCGGTAGGTAGCGCCTCCCAGTACCACCCCGGCGGAGCCCAGTCCCGGACATGACCCATCTGGTGATGCAGGTGTCCTCTGCCGACTCGACGACGAGGATGCAGGATAGGCATCGTCGACTAATTGCTTTAACTAAAAAATTAAACTAGTTCTATTAATTTTTGTACTAAAAATAAAACAGTTGTATTAACTCAACTAGTTTGATTAAGCACTTACTATGAATAAAAATTAACTAGTTTTTACTAAAAATAAACTAGCTCAACTAGTTATATTAATTTTCTTACTAATTCTATTAAAGACTTACTAAAAACAGTAAAAAAACTAGTTAGATGAACTCTAAAATTTAATCCCAACTGATGAACTCTAAAATTTAATGAACCCTAACTAATTTGATGAACTCTAAATTTAACCCTAACTAATTTGATGAACTCTAAAATTTAATGAACCCTAACTAATTTGATGAACTCTAAAATTTAACCCTAACTAATTTGATGAACTCTAAAATTTAACCCTAACTAATTCGATGAACTCTAAAACGAATTCTATTTAACAACCACTGCCATAATTAGCATCTAATTTGATGAACCCTAACTAATTAGATGAACTCTAAAATTTAACCCTAAGAACCCTAGCTAGCCAGAGGTAGGGGAGGAGGAGGAGGGCGTGCTCACCTTTGGCGCCGTTGGAGTTAGGGAGAGGGGCACGCGGCGTCGAGGTCGGGGACGGGGTCGGGGTTGGGGCGGTGGGCGCACAGCGGAGGGCGGCAATGTTGGGGGGCGTCGAGGTCGGGGTCGGGGGCGGCGTCGAGGGTGTGCGAAGAGTGACGGGTCACGTGTGGCGGGCGACGGCGATGCAGGGCGGCCACAACGGAGGAGTAAGAAGAGAATAGTGATCTATGGCTTTAGCTTAGTGGTCGTCTCCTACACTCAGCGTGTGCTCTGATACCATCTTGTAGTGACCCGACCTCAAACGGTCAAGTCTCTGTGCTTCAATGTCATCCCTAGATCAGTAATGCTGACACACACAGTACTCGAGGATTTATAACAGAGTAGCAATCACACACTTATTACATCGAATGTCTCCAAAGAGAACTTAAGGCCATCTAATACGATAACAACGGAAGGCTTGGAAGATAAAGTGAGTCCATCAACTCCAATGGTATAGCTGAGCTGCACGGCAATGACCTAACGAACCTTACTCCTCGTCTGAAAAGTTTGCAACATAATACGTTGCAGCCCGAAAACGGGTCAGCACATGGAATATGCTAGCAAAATAACACAGTAGAGCAGGAACAGAATAATGATATCACTACATGCATACTTGGCTGGTGGAAAGCTCTATGGTTATAGTTTTGCAAAAAGCCAATTTTTCCCTACAACAAAGGAATGTATTTTATTTTTAACTATCATGGTAGTTGAAACATCATTGATAAGGTTCCTCCAACTCAATCCTAATTAAGGTAATTAACAACCCAACAATATTAGTTTAGAGTGATGAGATACTTAAGATACTCCAAGTACTAGATACTCAAGATTGTCCATAACCGGGGACACGACTAACCATGATTAGTTTATACACTCTGCAGAGCTTTGCGCACTTTTCCCCACAAGACTCGATCTCCTCCGTTGGTTTTCTCGCACTACAGGGTGTTTGAGAAATGCATGATCGAGACACAGTCTTTCAAAAACATTAACTCTCTACTCCGGGCAGACCATACCAAACCTACAAACCCACTACCTTCTGATCCACCTCTTCAAGAGCTTCACGTAACTTACTCAACTATGCTAGAGCCCATAATAGCTTGTGGCTGCACACAGAAGTTTCTAGCATGAATAATCTCAGTTCCCTTTGAGCCTGGGTGGCGGTCCATAGGAAGATCACACGGCTACTCCAGGATTTCCAAAAATACAGGCAACACTGGGTACTCCAGGTGCCTCAATCCACCCAGATGTGTATTTAAGTTGCCACCTTAAGTTGAACCATTAATTAACAATCTCACATCTGTCATGAATTTCACTCACCCAAGCCACGTCTACGAGCATAGCATAGCAGTATAAGCAACGCGTAGAAGTAACTCCCAGGGGTTTGAATGTAACAGGGCAATAGGTTCTACCTCATCAACTACTTCCCAACCCACATGTTAATGACATCCTAACCATGCAATGTTTGAGGATTGGAACTAATGCATAAAAACTGGGTGATAAAGGGGTATGATCAAAGTGTTGCTTGCCTTGCTCATGATCCGCGTAACCTAGGGACTCCAAATAACACGCTTCGCACTCCGGGAACTCTATCGCAAAAAATAGCATACATAAGAAATCAAACAAAGAAACACGGGTAAATCTCACATAAGAAGATCTAACCAGAAAGTTCAACTTAATAACTCCGGTTTGCAAAAAGAATCAAATCAAACGGAGCAACGAAACTCAAACGGCGAAAGAAACAAGATCCATTTACTAATCTGGACCTAGGTCAAATTTTACAGTAGCAAAAACTTGTGCAGGTTGGTTAAATGAAAAGAGGGTCTCGAGACGAAGATCTAGGCGCTTGAATCGCCTGATTCCGACTAACGAGCGAAAAGAAAAACTAAAACGAAAATCGGACAAGAATTCGCGATCAGACATAATCTCGGATTAATCCGATAAAAGAAAACTGACGAACAACCTAACAAACGAGCGTTCGTTATCTGTAACTAACGAGCGAAAACCATTCATTAAAACGAACGACCAGAAGAACGTCCGCTAAATGAAAAACCGAAGAAAAACCGGCGAACCAAAAAAATGACTAGGGTTTTCTAACGAAAACCGATCCAGTTTTCAAAAAGACCAAACGGCGCTAACCTCGGCGATGTCCGGCACGGCGGGGCTCCGGCGAGGGGTGGCGCTATGCGTGGCGGCGGCGGCGGCTCCGGGCGACGGCGGAGCGGCAGCGGCAAGAGGCGGCGGAGCGGCGCGGTGGCTCGGCAGCAGCGGCGGGCGGCACGGCGGCTTTGGCGGCGGGGGCGGCTCGTGGCGAGGTGGGGCTCCAAGGGCGGCGGGGGTGCAGCTTTAAAGGGGGCGGGGCGGAGGTGCCTTGGCGGAGGGGGCACGGCGCGGGTTACGGGAGTCCGAGCCAGACTCCATGTCGTCGGCGGCGGCGGCGCAGTCCCGATAGGAGACGGCGGCGCGGGGCGAGGTGGGCCGGCGCTGGGCTTCGGCCCAGCTAGGCCCAGGCGTTTTTTTTTTAATAATTCCGCTGAAACTCAGAAAAATCCTAGAAAATAAAATAAAATTCTAAAAATGCCAAAACAAATTTTCTCCGTCTAAATAAAATATTTAGAACGAGATGAACAGTTTCTTGGCTCTAAAATACAATTTTAGAAACCGTGCAATTTTTCTGCAACCAAAATTGCAAATAAAATCCAAATAAAAGCAAAAATTTATTTTAATATCTTTCATCCAATATTTCATTTATTTTGGAGAAGTCATATTATCTCTTCTCATATATTAATATGAAATATTTTCGGAGAGAAAAATAATTAAAACCAAAATCCTCGTTTCAATATTTGATATAAGTCAAATATGGAATCTGGGAAATCCCCAACTCTCTCCGAGGGTCCTTGAGTTGCTTAGGATTTCGAGGATCGCGAGACGAAATGCAACAAAACATGATATGCAAGAATGATCTATGTATAACATTCCAAATTGAAAATTTGGGATGTTACAAAACCGGCGGATCTCAGGTAGGGGGTCCCGAACTATGCATCTAAGGCGGATGGTAACAGGAGGCGGGGGACATGATGTTTACCCAGGTTCGGGCCCTCTCGATGGAGGTAATACCCTACGTCCTGCTTGATTGATCTTGATGATATGAGTATTACAAGAGTTGATCTACCACGAGATCATAGAGGCTAAACCCTAGAAGCTAGCCTATGGTATGATTGTTGTTGTCCTACGCACTAAACCCTCCGGTTTATATAGACACCGGAGGGGGCTAGGGTTACACAGAGTAGGTTACAAGGGAGGAGATCTACATATCCGTATTGCCAAGCTTGCCTTCCACGCCAAGGAGAGTCCCATCCGAACACGGGACGAAGTCTTCAATCTTGTATCTTCATAGTCTAATAGTCCGGCCAAAGGATATAATCCGGCTGTCCAGAGACCCCCTAATCCAGGACTCCCTTAGTAGCCCCTGAACCAGGCTTCAGTGACGATGAGTCCGGCGCGCAGATTCTCTTCGGCATTGCAAGGCGGGTTCTTCTCCAAATTCTGAATATCTGCTGAGTAGTGTCCGGCTCCCCATAAATGTTGCGCTTCTTGGCTTCCGCGCCCAATAAGGGCTATCTTCCATGTCTCGGGCGAATGCGAGGAGCCAGGGCATTTTTACATTTGCCACCCTAGCCATGTAAGTAAACTGTCTATTAAAGAGATGGGGATTCTTAGATCCAGACCACACAATCCTCCCACGGCGAGTATCCATCGGAGCACACTCGGAAAAATCCATTCCAACATGGCCGGCCATCGCAGTTCCTCCTCTCGCTCCCGTAGCCCTAAGCTCGGTGATTGGGAGAAGTGTTCCGTCCCGCATAGCCAATTAGTAGGGTTACAGACCTAGGGATTTCTCCCTCCAGCGTATATGGTCCCCGTTCGAGCCGGGCTCGCCACATATAATGGCGGGGTGCAAGCGGAGAGCTTCCCCAATCCCTCCAAGGGGGAGCGGGTATGCCTTGTCCCTTATTTACTAAGGGGACTTGGATTTCCAATCCATCCGTTCCTCCACGGGCTCTTGGAGTTTTATTGCTTCCAGTTGCATAATTTCAGTCCCTCTTCCATATTACACATCGCTGGTTATGTTGCCCTTTGTGAGCTGTTTCTGGGTTGCGAAGCTCATTTCGAGCTGTGGAAGAGGCTATTCTGCCTTGTGCCCCGCACACAGAAGGGGTCAATTTATCAAGTGGGCGGAGCCGAAATATGACGCATCGCCGGGACCGGATACCTGTCCGGTACCCCGAAGAAGACATCAGAAGACTGTCCTTCGGAGTGGTTTTACATGGAGGACGTCCCCCTTCCAGATCCTATTAGGATTGGTCTTCCCGAGTTCGACAATGCCCCTTTGAAGAAACGCCAAAGCTGGCGCCCACGGAGCCCTCAGGGGGAAGATAATGGATAAGTCCTTTACCAGATGGGCCGAATAAAAGTGCTGGCTCAATCAGGACTGACAATAATCCAGGTTATGTCAATATGTATAATGCGGGGGGTGCAGCCACTTCAATATCAAGGGCACCCCATGTGGCGCTTTAACGGGGAAGATGATGCCACCCACTACGGGCGTAAGGGACCGGACTCAGTTGCTGCTCTAGCAAAAATTCTGTCCGATTTGTTCAAGGGAGAGGAAGAGGATTTATTTGTATTAAGCCATGGGATGGATTCTCCATTTACAACCCTCCAAGCTGGGTGAGCTGTCATTTTTTACTCCCAACCTTCCCGCACTCTTCGTCATAAATACCCACCTTGTCATTTCATGGCAGGAACTGTGAAAAGCTGTAAGGGAGGTCAACAGCCCACCTCCATAACTGAAGGACCCTGACCGGGCCCTCGATCCCCGACTCGAAGAGGATCTAGACGTATTTGTGGAGCTGATCGACAGGACATTCTATCAATTGAGCTGCGATGATGCCATGGTGGCCATCATAGCCGACTATCCTGGGCTACTCCCTGCATCGCATGTAAGAAACACCGGAGTCCCAACTTCTGAAAAGGATCCGCTTTTATGCACTTCACCTATTGTACACATATGGTATCTTACAGGGAAGGCCGTCGAGACGCCACGCCGAACCCGCAGTGACTCACCAACAAGGGGCACTGAAGCCGGGTAGGCTAAAAAGGAAGGCGGTTAGGAGTGAGACGCCGGCACAGAGGTATGATACAGAACCTCGCTCCGTGGTTGTTGTCTTTTAAAATATAATAACGTCCATGTTTCCTAGTAGGAAAAACGCTCGCCGGACTATATCCGGGGAGGTTTACCAGTCGGGCTCCAAGGCCGGACATAGAGGCGGAGGCTAACATGGGGCGAACGCCGGATGCTCCTCCTACAGAGGATGCGGATAGACTATCCGCTACAAATTCTGAAGTGGAGAGCGCCATGAATCACAGGCGTCGCTGGGCCATACTCCATGACGCTTGTTTCTCCCAAGAGGCGTTCGATGCCTTCAAATCAGGAGACGCGTACATCCGTGCTACTCAAAACAGTCTTGCCAGAGCCACGGACCAGTATGTAAAGGATATACGGGTAAGAAATCTGACGATTATATATATCAGTTACCCCTGAGACTTGAAACAGTTGACACAACTGATTTAAGGATAATTATTTGTGAAGGTTCTTACAAAGAAGAATACCCAATTGTCTCAAGAGCTGGAACAGTGCAAAGCCCAGCTACGGGCTGCGGTTGCCGCATTGAAGGAGTCTGAGAAGGCCCCCTCTGGTAACACTTGTTTCCATTGTGAAGAATGACAGGTACCAGATAGTATGCGGCATGCATGCAATCTAACAATAGATGTTGCAGATGACTCCGGAGTGAATCCGGAGGCCGTGCCGAGGAATGCACAACGTGTTAATCGACAGCTAAATGCTAGCGACCGCGTGCTTACACGGGCCAGGCAGGGGAAAATGATCACCAGGACGCCAATATCCAGCTGGGCATGGAACTGAAAGATGTCCGAGCCCAGCTTGCGGACTCCGTGAAGGAGAATAAGTGGCTTCGATGTGGCATTTTCAGTAAGTGCTTGAACAATCTTTTGAAAGAGTTCGACGAAGAAGCCGGCTAACAGAGTTATGTCTGCAAGTATGCTGGCGGGTCGTCCCGCGGAGGAGATGCCCAGGTCTGCGGGTGATCTTCAACCAGAGCTCTCACAACTGCATGAACAAGTTCGGCAGGTGATGCAGGGTATTGCCCAAGCCTTGTGGCCATCCGCCTCCCCGCTAGGAGGCATGGGGGAGCTTATCGAGAAGCTCAAGGGAGCGCGGCGACGCTTCCGATTATGGAAGATATCAGCCTGCCGACAAGGTGCAAGGGAAGCCCGGGCCATGGTGAAGACGCAATATACCAAAGCTGACCCAAACCACATGGCCGAGGTTGGACCTGTGGGGCCTGATGGGAAAGAGATCCCTATCAGTTTGGTGTATGACCAAGTAGAATTAGCCGCAAAGTATTCCCAACAGGATTGTAGGCTAGACAGCCTCACTACTAGGAAAATGGCTATAGATAATATGGACACTAATGGCGCACCATGTATGTGGTGCGCCATTAGTAATATATTACTAATGGGGCACCTAGTGTGTGGTGCGCCATTAGTAGTTTTGAAAAAAAATTGTTACTAATGGCGCACCATGGGACAGCGCGCCATTAATAGTTGACATAGTAATGGCGCACCACACCCACCGTGCGCCATTAGTAGTTTTGAAAAAAAAAATTGTTAGTAATGGCGCACCAGTGGACAGTGCGCCATTACTAAGTTTTTTTCAAAAAAAATTCAAACTTTTTTATTTTTTTCCAAAACTAGTAATGGCGCACTGTCGGTGTGGTGCGCCATTACTAGTTTAACTAGTAATGGCGCACCACTCCCACCCAAAAATTCCACCGAATGCACCCCCCCCCCCGACCGCCTTTTCAGTTTAAAAAATAAAAGAAAATGATGGAAATGTCAAAAAAATAAGTTTCCCATGTGATATGTGGTCTACTTGTTGGGCAAATTTACAAATATGAATTTCGACTTTATTTGCAAAATCTCTCTGGAATTTATAAAATGGGCATAACTTTTGCATACGAACTCGGATTAAAAAGTTTTTTATATGAAAAATCATCTACTCGAAAAGTTGCATCCGAATTTTCAAAATCCCTAAAAACCTAACAGAAAAAAGATACGGGGCTTTTATGA
Source organism: Triticum monococcum (assembly GCA_034509565.1). NCBI lineage: Eukaryota > Viridiplantae > Streptophyta > Magnoliopsida > Poales > Poaceae > Triticum > Triticum monococcum. Next base: position 579,119,371 of record CM067845.1, read on the forward strand.
TCTAGAGGGAAAAAATGGAAAAAATTTCAAACTTACTAGTGGCGCACCGTTAGCTAGGTGCGCCAGTAGTAACAGAAAAAAAAATTGGTATAAAAAAAATTCGATTTTTTTCAAAATATGATACGTAATATGACCGTGATGTTTGAAATATTTTTTCAAAATTTCATCATACTCATGAACATGAACAAAGTCCTAGACATCAACAAGGTTTAATAGGATTGATATGATAGATATATCAAGAAGTGCGTGTGAAGTGAGGTGGTGCTGGGGTTGGATAGAACTGGGAAGTCAAGCGAGGTCGGGCTGGAGTAGTGTGAGGATGGGTGACCTTCCGGGAAGTTTGACCACAGAGTGCGATTTGACTTGAGATTAAGCATATTGACCTGAGATTAAGCCATAGTGACCTGAGATTAAGAAAAAAAATTGAACAAAAAACTTTGAAAAAAAATTAAAAAAAATTCTGAAAAAATAATTTAAAAAAACTGTTACTAATGGCGCACTTCTATGTGGTGCGCCATTAGTATACCACATACTAATGGCGCACCGTGGGCTATACTAATGGTGCACCTATGGTGCGCCATTGGTATACCAGATACTAATGGCGTATACTAATGGCGTGCTACTAGTGGCACACCTGTAGTGCGCCATTAGTAGGCAAAACAGGTGCGCCACTAGTAGGCGTTTTTCTAGTAGTGCATGTTGGATGGTATAGGAGAAGAATTTAGTCAGTCTTACTGACTGTGTACTTTAAGTGACATATATAATGTCCCTAGCCAGATTGTAAATCATTTGTCATGGTGGAGCTTTTCACTTTGACCTCGGGACCCGATAGTCCGGAGTGTATCCGAATACCCGCTCGGTTATGTAAAAATCGGGGCATGCGTGGAAATCAGGCGTAGGGGTCATAAGTGCTTGAACAGACAAGTACCCAACTAGCTATGTTATATTACATGGATAGTAAGAAACATCTTCCAAGGAGAATAGTTCCGTTAAGGGTTCCTTTCCCTGGGTACGCATGCCCTAACGTGCATGTCCGAACTGCGAAAAGAGACGCAGGCTATAAACGTCTGGGGGCATGTCTCAAAATAAATAAAAGTCATCTTTTGTTCACCGAACGAATATTCCCTTAAGAATGCTAGCTTTCGGCTTCACCCAGTCTGAGGTACAAATCCGGCTGACCCGGCAGTAACAATAGCAGAGGTGCTCCCCTTATGCCCTAGCCGAATTAACGGAAATATAGGGCATAAATTAAAGAGCCCGGCAACCTAGCTTGGCCAAAACTTAAGTCATATCGATGCATTTAATGGCGAAAAAAGGTACATGTTGAAGAATAACACATGTGTGGGGCATAAAGCCCAGAAAAATAGTTATATTAAGCTTCTGTATAAGAAGCCCCCAGGTATAATGAGCGCGGTTAGCGCGTCAAGATTGTGTAGTCAAGACACAGGTTAGCCTTTTAAGGCCTTGAGGAGAAGAAAACAAAAGAGAGAAATAGAGAAAAGACAGATAACGGATATGCAAAAAATTAACGGAGGTAAGGAGACGAACATAGAGTCCGGCATTAGGCGTATAATCTTCGGAGTCTGGCTGCGTTCCATGGGTTTGACTTGAGTCGATTATCCGATACATCCCGCAGACGGTACGCTCCACCGGTCAGAACCTGGTCAATAATGAAGGGACCTTCCCATTTGGGCTTGAGCTTGTTCTTTTTCTTCTCCAGCAGGCGTAGAACTAGTTCGCCAACGTTATAGGTTTTGGCCCGTACTTCTCTGCTTTGATACCTTCGAGCCCGTTGCTGATAGAATGCGGAACGGGATTTTGCCACATCGCGCTCCTCCTCCAGGGCGTCCAAACTATCCTGCCGATCGAGCTCGGCCTCTTTTTCTTCATACATGCGCACTCGAGGTGAGTCATGAATTATGTCGCAAGGCAGAACCACCTCTGCGCCGTACACCATAAAAAACGGTGTGTATCTGGTAGTGCGATTCGGCGTGGTCCGCAGCCCCCATAGTACGGAGTCGAGATCCTCTACCCAGTGCATGTTTGATTCCTTTAAGGACCGCACTAATCTGGGTGATGCCGCTCATGATAAGACCATTTGCTCGCTCGACTTGACCGTTAGTCTGCGGGTGATAGACAGAAGCATAATCGAGCTTGATGCCCATGTTGTTGCACCAAAGTTTTATCTCGTCGGTTGTAAATTTCGTGCCATTGTCAGTGATGATGCTATGGGGATGCCATAACGGTGTACAACCCTAGATATGAAGTCTATCACCGGTCCGGATTCAGCCATTTTAACGGATTTGGCTTCTATCCATTTGGTGAATTTATCCACCATGACCGGTAAGTATTTTTTTCTTATGGGTTCCCCCTTTGAGGGGTCCGACCATATCAAGCCCCCAGACCGCAAAGGGCCAAGTAATGGGGATTGTTTGGAGAGCGGTTGGCGGCATATGGCTTTGGTTTGCAAAAAGCTGGCAACCGACGCAACGTTGGACCAGATCCTGTGCATCTGCTCGGGTCGTCGGCCAATAGAAACCTGTACGAAAGGCCTTGCTTACAAGGGCCCGGGCTGTGGCGTGGTGGCCGCCGAGTCTAGCATAGATTTCTGCCAAAAGCCTCCGCCCTTCCTCTTCGGAGATGCACCTTTGAATGACTCCGGTAGTGCTTTCTTATAAAGCTCTCCCTTGTGGACCTTGTAGGCTTTAGATCGCCGCACTATGCAGCGTGCCTCATTTTGGTCCTCGGGTAGTTCCCGCCTGGTTAGGTAGGCCGGGAATGGTTCTATCCACGGGGCGGTGACGACCATTATCACGTGGGTTGAAGGTGTTATTTCGATGGTAGAGCCTCCGATTGTGTCACGGTGTTCGGTATCTGGTGTTGTGGCCGGGTCCAGGCTATTGGTACCGGTGTCCCCTTCCTATACCACGTATGGCTTAAACAGCCTTTCCAAGAAGATGTTAGGTGGGACAGGTACCCGCTTAGCGCCGATACGGGCGAGGATATCCGCCACCTGATTGTTTTCCCGAGCCACATGGTGGAATTCAAACCCCTCGAACCGAGCTGACATTTTGAGGACGTCGTTGTGATATGCGGCTATTTTTAGATCCTTGGCATCGAAGTCTCCATTTATTTGAGATATTGCGAGGTTCGAGTCCCCACGCACCTGCAGGCGTTGAATGTCCATGGAAACTGCCATCCCGAGACCATGTAATAGGGCCTCATATTTGGTTGCGTTGTTGGAGTTTGTGTATAGTATTTGGAGTACGTATTGGACTGTTTCTCTGGTGGGGGCGTCAGGATGACGCCAGCCCCCAGACCAGCCAGCATTTTAGAGTCGTCAAAGTGCATGATCCAATTGAAGTACGCGTCGTACTCTTTAGGGAGTTTGGCTTCTGTCCACTCAGCGACGAAATCGGCCAGTACTTGCGACTTAACGGGAGGAGCTTGATAGCCCATTTGGCAATCCGGCCTGTGGCATCGCGGTTGTTTATTATGTCGTTGAGTGGTACTTCTGAGGCCACCGTAATTGAACACTCTTGAAAGTAGTGTCATAATTTGATGCCATGAATACCGCGTATGCTATCTTTTGATAATGTGGGTACCGTGATTTGCATGGAGTGAGGACAGTGGATACATAATATACCGGCTTTTGAAGTGGGAATTTATGTCTGTCCGTCTCTTGTTGACAATGAGCACTGCGCTTACAACTTGGTGAGTTGCCGTTATAGATAACAGCATTGGTTCGCCGACTTTTGGCGCGGCCAAGATTGGGTTGGTGGCCAGGATGGCTTTTATTTCTTCCAATCCGGCCGTGGCTGCGTCCGTCCACTCGAAGTGTTCGGTGCGCCGAAGAAGGCAATAAAGGGGGAGTTCCTTTTCTCCTAATCGGGAGATAAAGCAGCTTAAGGCCGCCACACATCCAGTTAACTTCTGGATTTGCTTGAGGACAGTTGGGATAGCCAACTGCGACAGAGCTCGGATTTTCGCCGGGTTTGCTTCAATTCCTCTACTGGAGACAATGAAGCCTAGGAGCTTTCGGGCGGGCACACCGAAAACGCATTTTTCCGGATTGAGCTTAATGTCGTATGTTCGGAGATTGTCGAATGTGAGCCTCAAGTCGTCTATTAAGGAGTTGATGTGTCTAGTTTAAATGACCACATCGCCTACGTATGCCTCCACTGTTTTGCCGATTTTCTTTTCCACACATGTCTGAATCATGCGTTGATACGCTGCGCCCGCATTGTTGAGCCCGAAGGGCATTGTGTTAAAACAGAAGAGGCCGTATGGAGTGATAAATGCCGTTGCGGCTTGATCGGAGTCCGCCATCTTAATTTGGTGGTAACCGGAGTATGCGTTGAGGAAGCACAATGAGTCATGTCCTGCGGTGGCGCCGATAATTTGATCGATGTGAGGGAGGGGAAGGGATCTTTATTAAGGTCCTTGAAGTCGACGCATTGGCTCCAGGATTTGTCCTTCTTTGGTACCATCACCAGGTTTGCTAGCCAGTACGGATGTTTTATTTCTCTAATGAATCCGGCCTCCAGTAATTTGGCTAGCTTGTTGCTTAGGTTCAGAGAAACGTTGAAGAGTCTGCTTGACCGGCTTGAATCCCTTTAGAATGTTAAGGCTACGTTCAGCCAGCCTGTGTGGGAATCCTGGCATGTCTGAAGGATGCCAGGCGAATATGTCCCAATTCTCGCGCAGGAACTCCCGTAGTGCGGCGTCTACAGTGGGGTTTAACTGTGCCCCGATGGATGCTGTTTTTGTGGGGTCCGTTGGATGGACTTGGAATTTGACTATTTCATCCGCTGGTTTAAAAGAGGTGGACTTGGATCTTTTGTCGAGTATCACGCCGTCCCTGTCCACTGTGGAGCGCAGCGCAGTTAATTCCTCCGTCGCAAGGGCTTCGGATAATGCCTCGAGGGCCAGTGCGGCTGTTTTGTTTTCGGCGCGGAGTGCTATGTCTAGATCACTAGCTAGAGTGATGATTCCATTGGGCCCGGGCATTTTGAGTTTCATGTACCCGTAATGGGGTATGGCTTGGAAGATCATGAATGCCTCCCGCCCTGGAAGGACGTGGTATCCGCTACTGAACGGGGCCACTTGGAATGTAATTTCTTCGGACCTGTAATTCTCCGGAGTGCCGAATACCACATCTAGTGTGATTTTCCCAGCGCAACGTGCCTCCCGACTGGGGATGATTCCTCGGAAGGTCGTGCTGCTTTGCTCAATACGATTTCTGTCTATTTCCATATTTTGAAGAGTCTCCTCATAAATGAGGTTTAATCCGTTGCCGCCATCCATGAGAACTTTAGTAAGCCGAAAGTCGTCCACAATTGGACTGAGGACCAAGGCAGTTGGTTCTCGGGCTGTGCGGAATTTAGGTTCGTCACTGGCATTGAAGGTAATAACCGTGTCGCTCCATGGATTTATTGCTGCCACATGGCAGACTTTGGCAAGGCTGCGGAGTGCTCGCTTGTGCCTATTATTTAAGGCGAAGGTCTCGAAGACTGTCAATACTATATTGTTATCCACGGGATGGTGCTCTGCGGTGTTTGGAATGAGGAGATCCTCACCGCTCTTGGCCACCTGCCAGAGTACCCAACATGCTCTAAGGCTGTGTGTTGGTATGGTATCCGTTGTACTATGGATTTTGTAGGGCCCGTTAATCCATCCCTCCAATACGGTTCCACGCCCTGTAGTGGGCTTTTCCTTCTTTGTAATTGAGTCGGGCGACTTATGAGAGTGCACCCTTTTAGTTCGGACTGGGGGTTTTGTCAGAGCCGGATTATCCCAAAATTTTGTTTGGGTTTTCCAGGCGCTTTCCATCGCACAGTACTTCCGTACTATGGCCGCCAAGTCAACGAAGTGTGCTATGTCACGGCGACTTATGGCGTTGAGGATTCCCTTGTCCGTGCAATTGTTGCGAAAGAACGACATTGCATCTTCCTCGCGACAGTCCTTGACCTTGTTCATTACAAGGAGGAATCTGGCCCAATAGTGATGTACTATCTCTTGGGGCTCTTGCCTAATGTGAGAAAGATCGTTTATATCTGGGTGGGTGGGTGGGTTTAAGTACAGACCTTGACCCAATCTGAGACCCAGGGGCGGGGAGTTTCCAATCTTGGAAGTTCGGGCTCTAGGATGTTGCCCCGCAGGTTCGGCATGCTGCATGATTCTAGGCTCAGGGTTAGGGCGATGTCCTCCCATGGACGGGTATCCGGATCGGAGAGCTCGGGAATTCAGACACAGTTCGTCCTCAGGATAGAGGAAGAATCGCCGCATTGCTCCTCCACCACCGCTATCTGATGGGTGACCGGCGGAGAGTTAATCTCCCTTTGGTCGGGTTTAAGCCCAATCCGATCATACTCCGTAGCGACTCCCAGAGCGGCGATGCGATCCAAGAGCTCGTTCAAAGAGGAGAGCTCCATTGGATCCATCTTCTCGGTGAATTTCGAGCCGATGGGGAGGCTATTTTCAATGACCCGAGAATTCATCATCGGCGCAGCGGCCGAACGGGCGGTCATGATGAAGCCGCCTAGTCCGAGAGTTTGGCCTATAGCCAGGGCTCCCCCAGAGGTGCTGTTGTTCTTGACAACAAGACGAGCCATCCCTCCTTATGATAACAACACAGTGGAACTCTCAATGAAAGCACCAATGTCGGTGTGAAAACCGGTGGATCTCAGGTAGGGGTTCCTGAACTATGCGTCTAAGGCGGATGGTAACAGGAGGCGGGGGACACGATGTTTACCCAGGTTTGGGCCCTCTCGATGGAGGTAATACCCTATGTCCTGCTTGATTGATCTTGATGATATGAGTATTACAAGAGTTGATCTACCACGAGATCGTAGAGGCTAAACCCTAGAAGCTAGCCTATGGTATGATTGTTGTTGTCCTACGGACTAAACCCTCCGGTTTATATAGACATGGGAAGGGGCTAGGGTTACACAGAGTCGGTTACAAGGGAGGAGATCTACATATCCGTATTGCCAAACTTGCCTTCCATGCCAAGGAGAGTCCCATCCGGACACCGGACGAAGTCTTCAATCTTGTATCTTCATAGTCTAACAGTCTGGCCAAAGGATATAGTCCGTCTGTCCGGAGACACCCTAATCCAGGACTCCCTCAGCTAGCTTGTATTCTTAACAACCTATCCCAAGCATCTTTCAAAGATTCATCAAGTAAATAGGGAAAAATTACAGGATCATCTTCATCACAATGGCTAAGATTTTCCCTAACAACCCCGATAGATCCTTCCATAGCATCATTGCTTATGAGCTTGGAGAGGACAGAGGGGCTATCAAAAACATTAAGACTCAGGAGAAAACTCTTAGCTCTTTTAAGATCGGACATGGCGAAAAAGTGGTGAATGAAAAAGACAGGCGAATAAAACGGCAAATTTTTGTGAAGTGTGGGAGGGGAAAACGAGAGGCAAATGGCAAATAATGTAAATTGCAAGGAGATGAGATTTGTGATTGGGAACCTGGTATATGTTGAAGATCCTCCCCCGCAACGACGCCAGAAATTCCTTTTGATGTCGCTTGAAGCTACGTCGGTATTTCCCCAAAGAGGAAGGGATGATGCAGCACAGCGGAGGTAGGTATTTCCCTCAGATATGAAACGAAGGTTATCGAACCAGTAGGAGAACCAAGCAACACAACGTAAACATCCCCTGCACACATATGACAAATCCTCACAACCCGACATGTTAAAGGGGTTTTCAATCCCTTTCGGGTAGCGGTGCCAGAAATTGGTGCGTGACGGGAGAAAGTTGTAATAGATTAAATAAATAGATCGCATATAAAATAAAGTCCAACAAAGTATTTTTGGGTTTTTGGACTAATAGATCTGAAAATAAATGCAAGAGAAAAGTAAATCGTAAAGGTAAATGTATGTGAAAGAAGACACGGGGGCCGTAGGTTTCACTAGTGGCTTCTCTCTAGAAAAATAACAAACGGTGGATAAACAAATTACTATTGGGCAATTGATAAAACCTCGAATAATTATAATGATATCCGGCAATGATCATTATATAGGCATCACTTCCAAGATTAGCAGACCGACCCCTGCCTGCATCTACTACTATTACTCCATACATCGACCGCTATCCAGCATGCATCTAGTGTATTAAGTTCATGGAGAAACGGAGTAATGCAATAAGAACGATGACATGATGTAGACGATATCTATCTATGTAGATATAGACCCCCATCGTTTTACCGTTAGTAGCAACGATACATACGTGTCGTTTCCCTTTCTGTCAGTGGGATCAAGCACCGTAAGATCAACCCACTACAAAGCACCTCTTCCCATTGCAACATAAATAGATCAAGTAGGCCAAACAAAACCCAAATATCGGAGAAGAAATACGAGGCTATAAGCAATCATGCATATAAGAGATCAAAGAAACTCAAATAACTTTCATGGATATAAAAAGATAGATCTGATCATAAACTGAAAGTTCATCGATCCCAACAAACAAACTGCAAAAAGAGTTACATCATATGGATCTCCAAGAGACCATTGTATTGAGAATCAAGATAGAGAGAGAGAGAGAGAGAGAGAGAGAGAGAGAGAGATGAAGCCATCTATCTAGTAACTAAGGACCCGAAGGTCTACAAAGAACTACTCATGCATCATCGGAGAGGCACCAATGGAGGTGGTGAACCCCATCCGAGATGGTGTCTAGATTGGATCTGGTGGTTCTGGACTCTGCGATGGCTGGATGTGTTGGGGAACGCTGCAGAAAACAAAAAAAAATCTCTACATTTCACCAAGATCTATCTATGGAGTCATATAGCAATGAGAGGGGAGTGCATCTACATACCCTTGTAGATCGCGAGCGGAAGCGTTCAAGAGAACGGGGATGAAGGAGTGGTACTCATCGTGATCCAAATCACCGAAGATCCTAGCGCAGAACGGACGGCACCTCTGCTTTCAACACACGTACGGTCAGCGTGACTTCTCCTCCTTATTGATCCAGCAAGGGGGAAGGAGAGGTTGATGAAGATCCAGCAGCACGACGGCGTGGTGGTGGATGCAGCAGTCACCGCAGCCGGGCTTCGCCGAGCTTCTATGAGAGGGAGACGTGTAGCAGGGGAGAGGGAGGCACCAAGGCTTCAGGGTGCGGCTGCCCCTCCCCTCCCCCTTTATATAGGCCCCCTGGGGGTGCCGGCCCTGGAGATTGAATCTTCCAAGGGAGGCGGCGGCCAGGGGGTGGAGTACCCCCCCCCCCCCCAAGGCAAGTGGGGCGCCCCCCCACCCTCGAGTTTCCAACCCTAGGCGCTGGGGGTGAGCCAAGGGGGGCGTACCAGCCCACTATGGGCTGGTTCCCCTCCCCACTTCAGCCCATGCATGGGGCCCTCCGGGATGGGTGGCCCCACCCGGTGGACCCCCGTGACCCATCCGGTGGTCCCGGTACAATACCGGTGACCCCCGAATCCTTCCCGATGGCCAAAACTGCACTTCCTATATATAATTCTTCACCTCCGGACCATTCCGGAACTCCTCGTGATGTACGGGATCTTATCCGGGACTCCGAACAACTTTCGAATCACTGCATACTCATATCTCTACAACCCTAGCATCACTGAACCTTAAGTGTGTAGACCCTACGGGTTCGGAAGACATGCAGACATGACCGAGACGTCTCTCCGGCCAATAACAAACAGCCGGATCTGGATACCCATGTTGGCTCCCACATACTCCTCGATGATCTCATCGGATGAACCACGATGTCGAGGATTCAATCAATCCGTATACAATTCCCTTTGTCAATCGGTACGTTACTTGCCCGAGACTCGATCGTCGGTATCCCAATACCTCGTTCAGTCTCGTTACCGGCAAGTCACTTTACTCGTACCGTAATGCATGATCCCGTGATCAACCACTTGATCACTTTGAGCTCATTGTGATGATGCATTACCGAGTGGGCCCAGAGATACCTCTCCATCATACGGAGTGACAAATCCCAGCCTCGATTTGTGCCAACCAACAGACACTTTAGGAGATACCTGTAATGTACCTTTATAGTCACCTAGTTACGTTGTGACGTTTGGTACACCCAAAGCACTCCTACGGTATCTGGGAGTTACACGATCTCATGGTCTAAGGAAAAGATACTTGACATTGGAAAAACACTAGCAAACGAACTATACGATCTTGTGCTATGTTTAGGATTGGGTCTTGTCCATCACATCATTCTCCTAACGATGTGATCTCGTTATCAATGACATCCAATGTCCATAGTCAGGAAACCATGACTATCTGTTGATCAACGAGCTAGTCAACTAGAGGCTTACTAGGGACATGTTGGTGTCTATGTATTCACACATGTATTACGATTTCCGGATAACACAATTATAGCATGAATAAAAGACAATCATCATGAACAAGGAAATATAATAATAATCCTTTTATTATTGCCCCTAGGGCATATTTCCAACAGTCTCCCACGTGCACTAGAGTCAATAATCTAGTTACATTGTGATGAGTCAAACACCCATAGAGTTCTGGTGTTGATCATGTTTTGCCCTAGGGAGAGGTTTAGTTAACGGATCTGCGACATTCAGATCCGTATGTGCTTTACAAATATCTATGTCTCCATCTTGAACATTTTCACAAATGGAGTTGAAGCGACGCTTGATGTGCCTGGTCTTCTTGTGAAACCTGGGCTCCTTGGCAGGTGCAATAGCTCCAGTGTTGTCACAGAAGAGTTTGATCGGCCCCGGCACATTGGGTATGACTCCTAGGTCGGTGATGAACTCCTTCACCCAAATTGCTTCATGCGCTGCCTCCGAGGCTGCCATGTACTCCGCTTCACATGTAGATCCCGCCACGACGCTCTGCTTGCAGCTGCAGCAGCTTACTGCTCCACCATTCAACATATACACGTATCCGGTTTGTGACTTAGAGTCATCCAGATCTGTGTCGAAGCTAGCGTCGACGTAACCCTTTACGACGAGCTCTTCGTCACCTCCATAAACGAGAAACATGTCCTTAGTCCTTTTCAGGTACTTCAGGATATTCTTGACCGCTGTCCAGTGTTCCTTGCCGGGATTACTTTGGTACCTTCCTACCAAACTTACGGCAAGGTTTACATCAGGTCTGGTACACAGCATGGCATACATAATAGACCCTATGGCTGAGGCATAGGGGATGACACTCATCTCTTCTATATCTTCTGCCGTGGTCGGACATTGAGCTGAGGTCAATTTCACACCTTGCAACACAGGCAAGAACCCCTTCTTAGACTGATCCATATTAAACTTCTTCAATATCTTATCAAGGTATGTGCTTTGTGAAAGACCTATGAGGCGTCTTGATCTATCTCTATAGATCTTGATGCCTAATATATAAGCAGCTTCTCCAAGGTCCTTCATGGAAAAACTCTTATTCAAGTAGGCCTTAATGCTGTCCAGAAGTTCTATATCATTTCCCATCAAAAGTATGTCATCTACACATAATATGAGAAATGCTACAGAGGTCCCACTCACTTTCTTGTAAACGCAGGCTTCTCCATAAGTCTGCATAAACCCGGACGCTCTGATCATCTCATCAAAGCAAATGTTCCAACTCCGAGATGCTTGCACCAGCGCACAAATCGAGCATTGGAGCTTGCACACCTTGTCAGCATTCTTAGGATCGACAAAACCTTCCGGCTGCATCATATACAATTCTTCCTTAAGGAAACCATTAAGGAATGCTGTTTTGACGTCGATTTTCCATATCTCATAATCATAGAATGCGGAAATTGCTAACATGATTCGGACGGACTTCAACTTCGCTACAGGTGAGAAAGTCTCATCGTAGTCAACCCGTTGAACTTGTCAATAACCCTTAGCGATAAGCCGAGCTTTATAGATGGTCACATTACCATCCGCGTATGTCTTCTTCTTAAATATCCATTTATTTTCTATGGCTCGCCGATCATCGGGCAAGTCAGTCAAAGTCCATACTTCGTTTTCATACATGGATCCTATCTCGGATTTCATGGCTTCCAGCCATTTGTCGGAATCCGGGCCCGCCATCGCTTCTTCATAGTTGGAAGGTTCACCGTTGTCTAACAACATGATTTCCAAGACAGGGTTTCCGTACCACTCTGGTGCGGAACGTGTCCTTGTGGACCTACGAAATTCAGTAGCAACTTGATCTGAAGTTTCATGATCATCATCATTAACTTCCTCTCTAGTCGGTGCAGGCACCTCAGGAACATTTTCTTGAGTTGCGCCAGTTTCTGGTTCAAGAGGTAATACTTCATCAAGTTCTACTTTCCTCCCACTTACTTCTTTCGAGAGAAACTCTTTCTCTAGAAAGGATCCATTCTTGGCAACAAAGATCTTGCCTTCGGATCTGAGGTAGAAGGTATACCCAATAGTTTCTTTAGGGTATCCTATGAAGACGCATTTTTCCGACTTGGGTTCGAGCTTTTCAGGTTGAAGTTTCTTGACATAAGCATCGCATCCCCAAACTTTTAGAAACGACAACTTAGGTTTCTTCCCAAACCATAATTCATACGGTGTCGTCTCAACGGATTTCGACGGAGCCCTATTTAAAGTGAATGCGGCAGTCTCTAAAGCATAGCCCCAAAATGATAGCGGTAAATCGGTAAGAGACATCATAGATCGCACCATATCTAATAGAGTGCGATTACGACGTTCGGACACACCATTACGCTGACGTGTTCCAGGCAGCGTGAGTTGTGAAACTATTCCACATTTTCTTAAGTGGGTGCCAAATTCGTGACTCAAGTATTCTCCCCCATGATCTGATCGCAAGAAATTGATTTTCCTGTCACGTTGATTCTCAACCTCACTCTGAAATTCCTTGAACTTTTCAAAGGTCTCAGACTTGTGTTTCATTAAATAGACATACCCATATCTACTCAAATCATCAGTGAGGGTGAGAACATAACAATAGCCACCACGAGCCTCAACACTCATTGGACCGCACACATCAGTATGTATGATTTCCAATAAGTTGGTTGCTCGCTCCATTGTTCCTGAGAACGGAGTCTTGGTCATTTTACCCATGAGGCATGGTTCACATGTGTCAAATGATTCCTAATGAAGAGACCCTAAAAGTCCATCTGCATGGAGCTTCTTCATGCGTTTGACACCTATGTGACCAAGACGGCAGTGCCACAAGTATGTGGGACTATCATTATCAACCTTACATCTTTTGGTATTCACACTATGAATATGTGTAGCATTACGCTTGAGATTCATTAAGAATAAACTATTCACCATCGGAGAATGACCATAAAACATATCTCTCATATAAATAGAACAACCATTATTCTCGGATTTAAATGAGTAGCCATCTCGAATAAAACGAGATCCTGATACAATTTTCATGCTCAAAGCTGGCACTAAATAACAATTATTGAGGTTTAAAACTAATCCCGTAGGTAAATGTAGAGGTAGCGTGCCGACGGCGATCACATCGACCTTGGAACCATTCCCGACGCGCATCGTCACCTCGTCCTTCGCCAGTCTCCACTTATTCCACAGCTCCTGCTTTGAGTTACAAATGTTGGCAACTGCACCGGTATCAAATACCCAGGAGCTACTACGAGTACTGGTAAGGTACACATGAATTACATGTATATCACATATACCTTTCGTGATGCCGGCCTTCTTGTCCGCTAAGTATTTGGGGCAGTTCCGCTTCCAGTTACCACTTCCCTTGTAATAAAAGCACTCAGTCTCGGGCTTGGGTCCATTCTTTGGCTTCTTCCTGGCAGCTTGCTTACTGGGCGCGGCAACTCCCTTGCCGTCCTTCTTGAAGTTCTTCTTACCCTTGCCTTTCTTGAACTTAGTGGTTTTATTCACCATCAACACTTGATGTTCCTTTTTGACTTCTACCTCTGCTGATTTCAGCATTGCAAATACTTCAGGAATGGTCTTTTCCATCCCCTGCATATTGAAGTTCATCACAAAGCTCTTGTAGTTCGGTGGAAGTGACTGAAGGATTCTGTCAATGACCGCATCATCCGGGAGATTAACTCCCAGCTGAGTCAAGCGGTTATGTAACCCAGACATAGTGAGTATGTGCTCACTGGCAGAACTATTTTCCTCCATCTTACAGCTAAAGAATTTGTCGGAGACTTCGTATCTCTCGACCCGGGCATGAGCTTGAAAAACCATTTTCAGCTCTTCGAACATCTCATATGCTCCGTGTCTCTCAAAACACTTTTGGAGCCCCGGTTCTAAGCTATAAAGCATGCCGCACTGAACGAGGGAGTAATCATCAGTACGTGTCTGCCAAGCGTTCATAACGTCTTGTTCTGCAGGGAGAGCAGGTGCTTCACCTAGCGGTGCTTGTAGGACATAATCTTTCTTGGCAGCTATGAGGATGATCCTCAGGTTCCGGACCCAGTCCGTATAGTTGCTGCCATCGTCTTTCAGCTTGGTTTTCTCTAGGAACGCGTTGAAGTTGAGGACAACGTTGGCCATTTGATTTACAAGACATGTTGTAAAGATTTTAGACTAAGTTCATGATAATTAAGTTCATCTAAATTATTCAATGAACTCCCACTCAGATAGACATCCCTCCAGTCATCTAAGTATAACATGATCCAAGTCAACTAGGCCGTGTCCGATCATCACGTGAGACGGACTAGTCAACATCGGTGAACATCTTCATGTTGATCGTATCTTCTATACGACTCATGCTCGACCTTTCGGTCTTCTGTGTTCCGAGGCCATGTCTGTACATGCTAGGCTCGTCAAGTCAACCTAAGTGTTTGCATGTGTAAATCTGTCTTACACCCGTTGTATGTGAACGTTGGAATCTATCACACCCGATCATCACGTGGTGCTTCGGAACAACGAACTGTCACAACGGCGCACAGTTAGGGGGAACACTTTCTTGAAATTATTATGAGGGATCATCTTATTTACTACCGTCGTTCTAAGTAAACAAGATGCAAAAACATGATAAACATCACATGCAATCAAATAATAGTGACATGATATGGCCAATATCATATAGCTCCTTTGATTTCCATCTTGGGGCTCCATGATCTTCTTGTCACCGGCATGACACCATGATCTCCATCATCGTGTCTCCATGAAGTTGCTCGCCAACTATTACTTCTACTACTATGGCTAACACATTTACCAATAAAGTAAAGTACTTTACATGGCGTTTCTCAATGACACGCATGTCATACAAAAATAAAGACAACTCCTATGGCTCCTGCCGGTTGTCATACTCATCGACATGCAAGTCGTGATTCCTATTACAAGAACATGATCTCATACATCACATATATATCATTCATCATTCATCACAACTTTGGCCATATCACATCACATGACACTTGCTGCAAAAACAAGTTAGACGTCCTCTAATTGTTGTTGCAAGTTTTACGTGGCTGCAATAGGGTTCTAGCAAGAACGTTTTCTTACCTACGCCAGAACCACAACGTGAATTTTCAATTTCTATTTACCCTTCGTAAGGACCATGTTCATCGAATCCGATCCGACTAAAGTGGGAGAGACAGACACCCGCCAGCCACCTTATGCAACTAGTGCATGTCAGTCGGTGGAACCGGTCTCACGTAAGCGTACGTGTAAGGTTGGTCCGGGCCGCTTCATCCCACGATGCCGCCGAATCAAGATAAGACTAGTAACGGCAAGCAAATTGACAATATCGACGCCCACAACTACTTTGTGTGTCTACTCGTGCATAGTAACTACGCATAGACCTAGCTCATGATGCCACTGTTGGGGAACGTTGCAGAAAACAAAGAAATTCCTCTATGTTTCACCAAGATCTATCTATGGAGTCATATAGCAACGAGAGGGGAGTGCATCTACATACCCTTGTAGATCGCGAGCGGAAGCGTTCAAGAGAACGGGGATGAAGGAGTCGTACTCGTCGTGATCCAAATCACCGGAGATCCTAGCGCCGAACGGATGGCACCTCCACGTTCAACACACGTACGGTCAGCGTGACGTCTCCTCCTTCTTGATCCAGCAAGGGAGAAGGATAGGTTGATGAAGATCCAGCAGCACGACGGCGTGGTGGTGGATGCAGCAGTCACCGCAGCCGGGCTTCGTCGAGCTTCTGCGAGAGGGGGAGGTGTAGCAGGGGAGAGGGAGGCGCCAAGGCTTCAGGGTGCGGCTGCCCCTCCCTCCGTTTATATAGGCCCCCTGGGGGGGCGCCGGCCCTAGAGATTGAATCTCCCAAGGGGGGCGGCGGCCAGGGGGGTGGAGTACCCCCCAAGGCAAGTGGGGCGCCCCCCACCCTAGGGTTTCCAACCCTAGGCGCAGGGGGTGGGCCAAGGGGGGCGCACCAGCCCACTATGGGCTAGTTCCCCTCCCCACTTCATCCCATGGGGCCCTCCGGGATGGGTGGCCCCACCCGGTGTACCCCCGGGACCCATCCGGTGGTCCCGGTACAATACCGGTGACCCCCGAATCCTTCCCGATGGCCAAAACTGCACTTCCTATATATAATTTTTCACCTCTGGACCATTCCGGAACTCCTTGTGACGTCCGGGATCTCATCCGAGACTCCAAACAACTTTCGTATCACTGCATATTCATATCTCTACAACCCTAGTGTCAGGACCCCGATTCCAAGTCACATCGATCTAGCCGGTAACACCTCATATCACTTTGCGGCCACACGCACGGTATTTCCACGGGTGTCACCTTACCATGGCCTGGGACCGTTTGCGCCTTTTGGCTCACGTATATGATAGTGTCGCTAGCATCCATATGACAGAGAACCCGGGCTGACATGGCTAGTCGTGAACCCAAAGCGGCACTAACCTATGGTAACAGGCATACATGAATCACATCGAGCATGTCGGTCAGCAGCGTGCGAATCCGGGCTGTAGCACTGGGCTAACAGGACTCCGGGAACCCGGGCTGTAGCAGGCTAGGCAGGACTCCGGATGTCACCGCGTGACATTTCCCCGAAGGGACAGACACAAGAACGAACTGAAACACATGCCGGCCAGTCAAGTGTCCTGGGCAGTAGTGCTGGGCTAACAGGACTCCGGTGAACCGGGCTGTAGCAGACTACTATGGCTCATGGAAGCGCTAGACTACATTTCCCCATAAGAGAGGCTGCCAAGGATAAACAACTAGGTTGTCGGATCCCACACATACCAAGCATTTCAATCATACACACAATATGCTCGATATGTGTAAATACAACATGGCATCACAACATAACTCTACAACTCAAGTATTTATTCATTAGGCTCCGAGGAGCAGATATTACAAACATCGGTCTCATGACCCAGCAATCATAGCATACAAGTCAAAACACATGCAGAAGCTTAACATGTCTGAGAACAGACATCTACAAATGGAAAAGGCTAAGAAGCCTGACTATCTACCAGATCCGGCCGAGGGCACAAGATCATAGCTGAGGTATCAAGCTAAACGTGAAAGCCCACACAGAACTACTAGCGAGAGTGAAGTCTCTCTGCAAAACATAAATTAAGCAAACGTGAGTACAAAGGTACTCAGCAAGCCTTACAACAGAACTAGCTACATATGCATCGGTATCAACAAGGGGGGGGGGTGGAGTTTAACTGCAGCAAGCCAGCTTTGACTCAGTGGCCAACCTGTACTATGACTGCAAGCGACTCTTTTGAGGCGGTGCACACGAGTCCACATATTCACCATATCAATACACCACTATGGATCCGCTCCCCTCTCCCTACGAGAACGCCATCCATAGCACTCACGCTTATCTTGCGAGTTTTTAGAGTATCCACTTTCACTTGTCTATGAACTGTTATAGGCAACCCAGAAGTCCATTACCGCGGACACGGCTATTTGAATAGATGATGTTAACCCTGCAGGGGTGTACTTCTTCACACGCGCTCTCACCACTTACCGCCGTTTACACGACATGTACTCGGCAACCTTCAAGCGGAAGCCCAACGAGGGTGTCGGCCATGGCCTACCTAAACACTCAAGTCTCTAGTCCAGGTTTATCGCCTATCCAGGTTCCATCCGCAGGGAGTCCGGCCGAGGTTTCCACATACGGCCCCGAACGATGTGAACAAGGTTCCCAAGACACCAAACGTGCGCCCGGTACACCATGCCACGGTGTATCTACCGCATCATAGCTCACCCCTAGGGTCAGCGATACGCACGGCCGCCAACACATATCCTATAAACACCAGAAAGTAGTTGCAATTCCTGGACAGAGGACAAGGGTGATCAAGAAGCCGAGAGGGTCCATTGGTTTCGGGCCCAATGCATGGTAGTAACTGTTTCATGGATCACAAACATAGAACTCAGTTCCTAAGAACGGTTCAATGAGACAACCCACCATGTACTCCTACATGGCCTCTCACCGCTACCTTTACCAAATCGTGTTCACACACTTAGCTCTTACAAAGTAGGACATGTTCACACACCTCTGATTCATTCCCGATGAATCAGACCTGACACAACTCTATGCAATAGCAGGCATGACAAACAAGCATGAATGAGTAGGCACATCAGGGCTCAAACAACTCCTACTCATGCTAGTGGGTTTCATCTATTTACTATGGCAATGACAGGTCATGTAGAGGGTAAAGGGGTTCAGCTACCGCAGCATGTAACAGTTGAAACGTTGTTGTCCTAATGGAGTAAAAGAGAGCAGGAGTGAGAGATTGGGATTGTATCGGAATGAACAATGGGGTTTTGCTTGCCTGGCACTTCTGAAGATATTATAGCTCTTCGTCGGTGTCATCGAACCCATCGTCGAAACCACGTCTATCGAGAGGGGACAAATACCGGCAACAGGAGAAAGAAACACAATCAATGCAATGCACAATATGATGCATGATCATGACATGTCAATATTCTATGTTTGAGCTAATGCAACTAGCAACATGTTAAATGGAGTTGGTTTGAAGCCTAGGTTCAAATTCAAACTCCATATGTGAGAGTTTAAATTCCATTTATATGAATTGGCCTAATCAGCAGCCATAAGTTGTTCTAACATGCATGAAAATGCCATAAACAGATTCCTTGAATTTTTCTGATAATTTTTCATATATAATTTATTTCATTTGGCGTTACGGTTGAATTTCTATGATTTTTAGAAGTTAAAATTGTTTTCTGGAATTTCCTGTATTATTTTAAATCCCGAAATTCCTTTACTGCGTCAGCACTACGTCATTATGACGTCAGCAGGTCAACAGGGCCGGTCCAGGTCAAACCTGACCTGGGGGACCCGCCTGTTAGTGACTCAGGGCTAAACCTATACTAGGTAATTAGCAGGGGCTAGCCCCACATGTCAGTGTCAGCGGGGTGGTTTAGATTTAATAAAAAACTTAACTAAAGTTAATAGGGCCTGGGCCCACACGTCAGGACCCAGGGGAGGTCAAACCGGGGTCTACCCGGGCCAGCGGGGTCAACCCTGCCGGCGTTTAGCCACCGGCAAGGGCCAAGACGGCGGCGCGGCTCGGAAACGCGGCACATGCGACGAAACAAGCGGCGGAGGGCATCCACGGGGAGCTGGAGCTCTCCCGCATCCAATGGGACCAAAGTCAGCGGCTGCGGTGGCCGGAAACGGCGGCGGCGACCTCAACAACGGCGGCCGGAGCTCGGGCGCCGACCGACTCGACGCTATGGTGCACCAGGGGAGGAACTGATGGGCGCTACATCCTCCTGGGGAAGTACTGAACACGGGGACATGCTCAGACGCGAGCCATGGCGTCAGTAGCTGCGGTGGCGCCATGGCCGGCGGCGGTGAGGTCTCGGGCTTGACGAAAGCGACAGCGAGAGGAGGCAAACGAGCACGGGGAGAGAGGGGTTCGGTGTAGTGGCTCACGGCGGTTGTAGGGGGCATCGAAGTGGGCTCGGGGAAGCACTGACGGCGTCGGAAGGTCGCCGGCAATCTCGGGGCAGAGGCGGCGAAGATGGCGGTGTAGGGGGTGATGCAGGGCTTCCCGACCCGCGCGTCTCGGCGAGGAGGAGTAGGGCGACGGGGCGGTTCTTCTAGACACGGCGGGGGGGCGGGGCAGTGGCTCTGGCTGCGGCGAACGGCGTCGGCGGCGACGTGCACGCTCGGTGGTCGCGTGGGAAAGAGGCAGAGGAGGGGAGAGTGCTCGAGGGGGAGAGAGGAGAGGTGCAGGCGGTCGAGGGGAAGTGCGTGGCGCTCGGGGACGACTCCAACAGCGGCAAGCAAGCAGGAGGTGGCCGGACGCGTGCTCGCGCGCGCCGGCCACGCGCTCGTCCTCCTGGCGAGGGGGAAGACGACAGGGAGGAGCCCTGGTGGGATGGGCCGTCCAGCTACAGTGCTGGGCCGGTTGGCTGGGCTGCCAGCTGGGCCGGCTTCAGGTAAGGCCAGGTAAACTCTGTCTCTCTCTTTTTATTTAGTTTCTATTTTCTATTTTCATTTCTGCAATTTGTTTTGGTTTTAGTTTTAACACCAAACCATTTTATAAAATCCTAAAAATAATTATGTGGCTAGAACTAATATATACAAAACCACATAAAATGTTCCAGAATTATTGGACATATATCAATTATATAAAGAATATATATCCAATGCAAATAGTTATTGAATTAATTCAGAGGCCCAAAATAAATATTAATGAGACTCCAAAAATATCGGTTTGAGTTTTACCTCTTGCCAATATTTTTATAGCTTGACAGGAACATTTTCTTGGGTTTATTTGAAACAATTTTTTAATGTTGATCATTTTTGTAAAAGACTTCTGAGGCTTCCCACTTTCCCCAATTCAACTTTCATAAATATATACATGATGCATGAATGCTTGTGCAACTGGTTAGAACCAAATCTAGGGCTGTGACACCTAGCGTCACCGAACCTTAAGTGTGTAGACCCTACGGGTTCGGGAGACATGCAGACATGACCGAGACGTCTCTCCGGCCAATAACCAACAGCGGGGTCTGGATACCCATGTTGGCTCCCACATACTCCTCGATGATCTCATCGGATGAACCACGTTGTCGAGGATTCAATCAATCCGTTTACAATTCCCTTTGTCAATCGGTACGTTACTTGCCCGAGACTCGATCGTCGGTATCCCAATACCTCGTTTAGTCTCGTTACCGGCAAGTCACTTTACTCGGACCGTAATGCATGATCCCGTGATCAACCACTTGATCACTTTGAGCTCATTGTGATGGTGCATTATCGAGTGGGCCCAGAGATACCTCTCCATCATACAGAGTGACTAATCCCAGTCTCGATTCGTGCCAACCCAACAGACACTTTCGGAGATACCTGTAATGTACCTTTATAGTCACCCAGTTACGTTGTGACGTTTGGTACACCCAAAGCACTCCTACGGTATCTGGGAGTTACACGATCTCATGGTCTAAGGAAAAGATACTTGACATTGGAAAAACTCTAGCAAACGAACTATACGATCTTGTGCTATGTTTAGGATTGGGTCTTGTCCATCACATCATTCTCTTAATGATGTGATCTCGTTATCAATGACATCCAATGTCCATAGTCAGGAAACCATGACTATCTGTTGATCAACGAGCTAGTCAACTAGAGACTTACTAGGGACATGTTGGTGTCTATGTATTCACACATGTATTACGATTTCCGGATAACACAATTATAGCATGAATAAAAGACAATCATCATGAACAAGGAAATGTAATAATAATCCTTCTATTATTGCCTCTAGGGCATATTTCCAACAGGATGAATATTTTGTTGACTCCCCTAGGGTTTGGGGATTTTTGGGGTATTTATAGAGCAAAGAGCCGGTCCAGGGGGCACCCCAGGTGGGCATAACCCACCAGGGCGCGCCTGGGCCTGTTGGCACGGCTTGGTGGGTTGTCCCCTCATCGGGACTCCCCCAGGTGCAACTAGGGCCCAACATGTTCCTTCTGGTCCATAAAAAATCTCCGTAAAGTTTAGTGGCATTTGGACTCCGTCCGATATTGATTTTCTGCCATGTAAAAAACACGGAAAAAACAGGAACTGGCACTTGGCACTATGCCAATACATTAGTACCAAAAATGATATAAAATGACTATAAAATGATTATAAACATTCAAGATGTATAATACAACAGTATGGAACAATCAAAAATTATAGATACATTGGAGACGTATCAAGCTCGTGCCTGTCCCCAAAGATGTGGTCGGGGGAATTTGGTCACCTCCCACCGAGTCGGTCGCCTATTTAGCCTACTTCCCCTCACCACCCAAACCCTTACCATCACCCCCTCCCCTTCGAGCTCTTCGTCCCACCCGGATTCTTCATCGACGAGTAGGTAAGTGGTGCGCCTTCTCCGACTGATGGTAGATGGCAGTGGCGATTTGTCTTCCTCCTCTTCTCTGACCTACTCTGAGCCTCCACCCGACTTCATGATGGGTGTAAGTTCGACCACTCCCTCCTCCCTACTTATTCGATCTGAAATCTGTGAGCATGCGGTAGGAGTAGATCTGTGAGCATGTGGTAGCATTGTAGATTGTCGGTCTGTGAGCATGTGATGTTGTCGTAGATAGTGGTGATGGATTTGTAGCATGCTAGGTTTTGCTTGTATACTTTGAAGATGTTTATGTTATTTCCCATGTCGGTTTCTGTCGGTGTACAAAAGTAGGGGCTCTCCTTTTGACCCCTTTACTTGTGCACGGGCAGTTAGAGCCAAGCGCCGCGGCCACACATAGCAGGGCAAAAGGAGAGAAGCCGGAGTGGAGACGAAGCACAAGATAACCGAGGCAACTCCAAGACCAGAAGCGCGGGAGGGCAAGAGGGCGAGGTGGACTCCCTCGGCAAGGTCCTTACCGAGGCGGCCCCCCGCAGCCCCGGCAAGAGCCTTGCCGAGGCAACTTGCCCAACGCCAGCAGAGCGAGCCACCCTTGAGCCCAACGGTTCCGAACACCGTCAACAATTGCGTGGGACTACGGCTCGGGAGGCACCTCTAAGGTGGCATGCAGATCTTCGTCAAGACCATAGACATATGAGTTCAGATGAGGACCAGAAGATAGCGACCCTCGATAGGATCCCGGCTGAAGAAGTCCACGAGACCCCCGGTAAAACCCATGCCGGGGTTGACGGCAACGCCACAGCAAGACCCTTGCCGGGCCCCCAGCGATACCATTGCTGAGGGCATCAGCAGGGCCACTGCCAGGCCTGCACCAGCCAAGGCTCCGCCGCCGTTCACATGTAGCTGCCAGCCCAACCAACTAGGCGGGCACCTACGTGGAAACATGCAGCTTCCAGGCCAAATCAGTAAGCATCCGCTTGGTAGCATGCAGGTCTTCATGAAGGCCCTACCACCACGCCACCTCAGCTGCTTGCCTGCCTACATGGCGCTGCATGCGCCGCTAGCCTGGGCAGGTGTCGAGGTGAGGCGGAGCGGCGACGGACGGGACGGGCCTTGTTCCCGTCCCCGATAAAGCTAATGGACACCTACATAGCGCATTTAATGCGCGTTGTCCCGTAATGCAGTGTGATAAGCTCACGCACTGTAGGCCTTTCCACCTCCTGTGTGCCACTGTGGCGACCCCTTTCTTCTATAAAAGGAGGCCCGAGGCGACTAGGAGAGGGATTCGGCTTTTTGGAACAGCGCAGCCACCGTAGCTAGTTCAGGAAGCTTAAGAACACTCAATATATCCTCCAAAGCAGGACTAGGGCTTTACGCATCCTCGCGGACCGAACCTGGGTAAACGATCTGTGTGCTAGCTCCTAAACCTGCTCTCCTCACGACCCCGGTCTCACCGACCGTAGAAGGGATCCCAGTGATCCCATAGGTGTCGTTCCCACCGACAGTTTCAATGGTACTATGGCAAATGTGGTACTAGCTTGTGAATCAAAGCATCTATAGTATGCTAGTTTGCATGTAGGGTTGATATGTAGGCGTGGTAGAGTGTTCAACTACATGGTATGCTTTGAGCTTAAAGATCAGTCAATGTGCAGTGTGTTGAACTTCATGATCCATGTGTACTATGCTTACAATTCATGTGTAGTGGTGTTTCTTACTATGAAGGTGTGTTTAACTAGTCCTAATGCTAGCGCTTGTAGGACATGAGCACCCAAGACTTTGGTCAGGCCATTGTCTTCTCCTAGAACTTCTTGATGTCCTATATTGAGGACTCCTAGCCTCTGACCGATGAGCACATTCCTCCAGATGCATATGTATTTGAGAGTCCTTCTAGGAGTCCAATTTTTTTGCTAGGACTACCTAATGTTGTTGTTTTTTCACGTAAGGCAACCATCAAGGCTTGAGAAGACAAAGTTGCCTGATAAGGGGAACTCGATGAAATGGCAGTCATTAATGTCCAACTTCATGCTTAAGAAGATGTCTGGGCTCATATCTAGTGGGGTGAGGACAGACAATCACTTCAAGGAGGTGCACTTGAACTCTGTTGCAAAGAAGGTCTTCGAGTTAGTGGGTCCAAGTGTCCAGAATTGGGACACCTCCACGATCCTATTGGAGTTAGAGCACTACTAAGGCCACGTCCAGAATTGGGACACCTCCACGATCCTAACATGCAAATCACAACTAACCATGTTGTGTTTATTTCCTAGGACCACCCGTAGGATGTTGAGTTTCTCAACGCTCCCATCTATAACTACTTGTAGATGTAGGAGATATTCTTATATGAGCTGGCTACCGGCAAGCATACAATGGGTTTTAGTGAGCCTCGCGGATCGCCTACGCATGAGTATCTAGACACCCAGGAATCAGATATTATCGTCCTTGACGCTCCAGAGAAGGCTACTAGTTAATCATGTTCATGTGATTCATAGGAAGAGGAAGAGGGGTTGCCTGGTGGATGAGGAGATGAACGTCTTTAGCAGCATGATTAAGGCCGTCAAGGAGGTGGCAACTATCATCAGGGAGAGCAAGCCTGTCGACTTCCACCCTTCCCTGTATAGCGCCGGCATGGATCAAGGTTTCTTTAGTCAGGAGGCTCTGATGGTGGCTCTTAGCCATCTTCTGGACAATAGGGGCACATGGTCTTGGGCTGCTCTAGCTTGGGAGTTTGCCTAGGTAAGCACTACCGGTAGTTTTATCTTGGGTGGTGGTGGTGGTGATAGCATGCATTATGATGACAGAAGACGACGATGATAATGACGATGATGATGTACATTTTGTGGTAGCTAGGTCATCAAAATTGATAATGTCATGTATATATATTCTCCCGAGGTGGTATATAGTAACCCCGCATGGTGATGGTGAACTTGCAGTGATAGGATCACACCATATTTTTGGATGTCATGGTAGGATGACACCATATTCAGTAAATTTTGGGTACATAGTCTTCATGTAGGAGTGAATCTATTTTTTAAAGGTTTTTCTAAGTCTCAAACGCTTGAGATTTTCCTAGATATCAATAGATTCAGAAAAGTGTAACATATTTCCCTGAGCAGTGAAACTTGCACTTTCCTAGAAATGTACAAGTGGATGAAAAGTTCACTATACTAAATTTATAATTTTGTGAATTAATTGGGACTTAAGATAAAATTCTCCATCCAATTGATCCCATAATTGTTGGCCCGATTATATAACTTTTGCTTAATGATGTGATAAATTCAATTTGATTCCATGAAAATTTTATTTCTCATTTGTAATAATATTTGTTCTCCATGGGCTATTTTTTTATTACAAAAATTATTTGACCTATATTGTATAGACTAATGAAATTGTGATTCTATGTTTTAGAGTCTACTTCCACCTAGACAATATTTCTTTTTCTTTTCTGATATGAAAGATCTGGAGAAACTGATGTAGTTCTAAACATCAAACTAATTAAGGATGAGAGTGGGATTACTTTAACGCAATCTCATTATGTTGAGAAGGTCTGGAGTCGGTTTGGTTTTATATATAGCAAGACTTCTCCAACACCTTATGATCCTAGTGTGACACTTCAAAAGAACATGAAAGAAACGAGAGATCAACTAAGATACTCTCAAATTATCGATCCACTCATGTTTTTAGCTAGTGCAACAAGGCCAAATATTGTGATCTCTCGCGACACAAATTAGCATTCACCTTAAGCTCATGAAATACAATTTCTTAAAAAAATAGAATTTTATCTGTTGTCCTGATGATGATTTGCTGAGTGGTTTTATAGCGATGAGGACACTTATCTTCTTAATTAATCGATAGGCAAAACTTTTGCCTCCGTTTTGGATTTTACAAAAATTGCTAATGGAGCTCGAGCTACATGGAGCCCTTAATTTGAAAAATTCAAAACTCAAATTTTTAGATTTAAAAAAATCTGAAAAACCCACTCTAAAAATATCCAAATATTTTTTACATGAGCTACACAAAAATGACAAAATTAAGTATATCTAGCACATGTACCACTAGAAAAGTACATGATTTTGTATTTTGTATAGCTCACCCACGTAGTTCATGATGAAATTTCATACAATCTAGTATGCACCTTGTGTATTTATTTTCATATTTTCTTTGAAACTTAGGAAGTTGATATTTGAAAATTTCAGGCTCCATGGAGCCCGAGAAAAATTCCACTCTCCTCATACATTACCCTTATATATAAAGAGGGGAATAGTTAGATCTAATCTCTATCCCTCTTTTTTTGGCGGGTAGATCTGATCACCATCCTGATGTGCTTTGGAAATCATGAAATTTTGTGAAGGCGATGTCACGAAGCAAAACACAACAAAGGTCCTGGAAAAACTTTTATATAAAATGATAAGATCACACGTTTTATAACTACTTTGTTGTAAAACTCCCCTATTGGATAAGTACACAACGAAAATTTAGAAGAAATTCAATCCAGATAACCACCTTGCTGAATACAGTACTACTTGAATTACACTTTGAAGAGAGACAAGTCACACGGTAGATGGGCCAATTTCAATTTGTCTTAGTTACGCATCCATAAATCACAGGGAAAAATGATAAAGTCTACCTTTTATAATAAAACGAAGAAAGTAGAGGATTCGAACAATCGAACTTAACGAAATAACTTTAAAACACTTCTAGATTCACTTCAGAACTCGACCCCTAATTCTAGAGCCTCAGGGTCAGATCAATCCCGTCGGCATTCTCTTCCTGATCCACCGCACGCAAGCCTTGCTGGTCTCCACGGTGACCTCCATCTCGAGTCCCACGGTAGCCGCGGGTCACACGCGCCGACACAGCAGATGACGGTTGAACCGGAGCAAGCCCGGTACCAGTCTGCCATTGCCACTGCAGCGAAGGAGGCACGAAGCTGACCGAGGGGTAGTGGGCGGCAAACAGATTCTCATGGAGGTAAGCTCTGCCCAAGGCGGTGGTGTCCTCCGACGAAGCCCAGATGCGCGCCGACGACGACGCGGGAGGACGGTCTATGCGTGCCTTCTTGTTGACGGGGCCGGGTGGCGCCCACAGGTTCCTGTGCACCGTCTGGTGCCCGGACCGCCCCTGCACGGTCGTGAACCTGCGGGGGCAGTACTCGCACTTGAACGTGGCCTTCTGTACCTCGTTCCTGCAAGTCGATGACGCCGTGCGAGACGACGTTTGGCTCCTGTACCCTGCCTTGTCATCCTCGGCACGGGTGGCCAGCGGCAGAGACTTGTCGTTGTGGGCGGGGAAGGTGGACACGGAGGAACCAGAGGACTCCATTTCTGCAGCTGGACAAGCAGATGAGAGACGTACTGATCTTGTTGTGTGGTTTGGCTGCTTGCTTGCAGTACTGTACGGTGGACGTTTTATAGTTACGGAGCGGTATGTGGGATTGACTAAGATTGGAAGAAAACATGCTGGTGGCGTTATTTCTAGCAGTGCAATCATTCTCATAATTCTCCACAATTACTCGTATATTTATGGCCTCCCAAATAAATGTATTTCCCCCCTCAAAAAATTAAATGTATTTTCCTTTTCTAAATGGAAATGTATTTCCCCTTAATGACGATAGGAACTCAATTTGCATTGACCGGCTACGATTCCCACGGCGGATGGGCTCTCAGTGTGCATTTCCCATGACACCGGTCGGCTGACGTTTTTCTCTAGCATATTAGTAATGTCAAAATGGGATTGACACTGAAAATGAAGAAACAAAATTTTATGGCCGACGAGCACTGATGGGTTAAGCTTGCAGTCGGTCTGTGTTATGATATCATCACCGAACGGCTAATTCTAGAGGCGGGTCGGTGATGACTCCAAAGTGTGTATATAAGCCTGCACTCTTGAAAGCTTAACCATATCCCAGCCTTCGGCCGCCGTCTGCCTCATCATCCCTTACCTCTTCCCTCCACCCCCTCCCCCCCCCCCCCCCCCCCCCACATACATACATCGCCGGACGTACTTTGCCCCTGGCCGCGCCCTCCCCGTCGATGCGCCATGTAGAAGGTGCCCGCGTAGGCACGTGCTTGGCACGTGCGTGCAGGTGCCATCGCATGCCCGTGGTCCAGGTGCGTGGCAGCCGGTGCAAGGCCTGATGTCTGCGCAATGCTCTCGGGTCTCCCGGGCCGCTGTGGGCGGCCGTTGACCCCGGCATCACTGCCATGTTCTTCGGCCATGGCAGCGTCTGTGATGGTGAGCATTAGTACACTCATAGTTTTCCAGTTCATGTCTAAACTAGTTTTTTTTATTGTGAATGTATTGTTTGTATGTGGGGCTAACCTATTCAATGTATGAGATTGTTTGTATGTATAACCCACGAAATGCAATGTAAGAGATTTTGTTTTGGAGCCGACGCGACGACTCTTTCATGGGGATGGCTCGAAGGGAGAAGGCGACGTCGATCGGCCGCCCTCTGGTGCCGTCCGCAGCTTCGACGGCCATCCACGTGGCCCCGAAAAGCCAAGTCATGTAAAATTTTGGCTAATTTCATTTATATGAGTCTGTCCTCCTCGAAAGATCTATTTCCTTGTATGGGAAACCTGCACGCAATGGGACCCTTCCGCTATTCGCAACGCCCTTGTCTCTATCTCGAGTCCGCTCGACAGTTTATGCGGCCGCGCTGGGAATGGCAAGGTGGCCTACCCGCTACTAGCCGCGCTCTTGTCCAGTTTCGAGTCTGCTCGACGGTTCAAGCGACCGTGCTGGGAGCGGTAAGGTGGTTTGCCCGGCAGCAAGCGCCCTTCCGGCAGGGTGCTAAGGATCCGTCCTCAAAGCACCACGGCATGGGTTTACACGATGGCAGCCTTATCTCACCAAGAAAGATCTAACAGAAAGATAGCATGCAGGATATTGAAGTACTGCAGAGTTATATTACATCAAATAATCGCTGCGGTTCTAACTTAAGATAAAACTGTCTTGGTCTTGAACTCGCAGCGGCAATGAGAAACGGAGTGCCTAGTCCCGGCACTGGCCCTCCACCCTCTCAACTCCATCGACGCAGTTGATGATGGGCTTGATATGCTCCTTGAGCACCGCGAGGTCCGCCTCCTCCGGCAAGCTCTCCAACGCATCGGCAAAGTTGATGGTGGGGTTCCAGAACGCCACCTTGGTGAGTACCTTGGTCAGGGCGCCCCGGTAGAGCCTCCTGGACTCGTTCGCCTGATAAGTTGCCCGGTTGGAGCGGAGCTGCTTCAGGGCTCCAAGAACGCCCTCGAAGAACAGGGTCAGTCTGGCGTTGGGACTCACGTTCGTCTCCGGGAGGTACCTCACATCCGTCATCCCCATGGCAGCCAGCTTCGTGGTGATCCTGCCGGCGACGTCGGCGAGGCGGCTGACCCAACGGTTTATGCTCTCCGCGTATTCCTTGTGTTCGGCGGCAGCATTCATCCGCAGCTGTCTCTCCTCCTCCAGGCCCTTGGTCAGGGTCTCTTCCCGGGTCCTGGCCTCTGAAAGCATCCCCTCAAGGCCCTCCAGCTTCAGCTTCAGGTCATTGATGGCGTCGTTGGCCTTGGAGAGCAGCTGGGCCTTTCCAAGGACTATGGCATGTGCCTCCGCCAGAGAACCGTTGGCCGCATCCTTCTCCTCTGTTAGCTTCAGGACCTGTTCCTTCAGCCCATCCAGCTCCGCCACCTTGCCGACATGGACCAGAGCTTGAGCATTGAGTGCCTCCTTGTGCCTCTGCTCCAGCTCCTGGGTCCGCTGCGCGACGAGCTTCTCGACCTCCTCATCCTTGCCGCGGAGTGTGGCGGCGAGCACCTCCTCACGAGCGCCAAGGTCCTCCTCCTGGGAGTTCAGCTCGGCCTGGTGTTGGTGCCGGACGGCCACGTCCTTGGAGGCATGTTCCTACGCCGCCTCCTGTGATTTCTTGATGTCAGCCTGCTTCAGGATGAGCTCCTGTTCACGCTCAGCCAACAGATCCTAGGAAACTTTCAGTTCATCGTGGGCCTGGCGGAACCAGGCATGCGTCTTAGCGACGTGCTCCTCGAGGTCCACCTCTGCTTTGTTCACCGCTGCCATCCTGGATTTCGCCTTATCCAGGCGGGCACGATGAAGCGCCTGGAGCTTCTGGAAGTTGACGCTCATGGCCCGAAGGAGCAGCTCTCCTTGAGAACCGTCACCACCGGCGCTCCGTTTGTCGACAAACTCAAGCCCGGCGGCGGCGAGTGCCTCGTCATCGAACACCTCCCCCTTAGTTGGCACCCTGGTGCTCGCCGTCCCTGGGAGGTGGACGAACAGGTCATCGCTCACCTTCAAATATTTGCCCGAGCCAGAGGCAACCGAGGCGGAAGGTTGATCGTCGACCAATCCCTCCCCGGCAAGCCCCATGCCGGCCTCCCCCGCAGGCCCTTTGCCGGCCTCTTCAGCGGCGGTCTTGGCAGCCTCCTCGGCAGCAATCTTGTTGGCCTCGTCCTCGGCGTCCTTGGCGACCTCCTCGATGACGGTGTCGATATCCTCCCGGACTGTCGAGGAAGGGCCTGGATACCAAGGGGAATGACACGGAGCCAATATCAAGATTCAAAAAGAAGAAGAAAGAACAGGGACAAGAGGCGAACAACTTACCCGCACCAGGCTGGGAAGAAGTGGCACCTTCCCCGCCAACGTTCGTTGCCGGGGCGGAGCCACTGGCACCTAAGCTCGCTCCGTCCTTCTCCATATGTGTGGGCTCGCTGGTCGATGCCCTTTTCGGGGATGCCCCTCTGGGCAGCGTAGTCGAGGGGGCGCCATGCTGGGGGTGGCCCTCGGTGGCTCCTCCTACTGTTGTTCTCCTCCTGCAAACCCGGCAATGTCAGCATCAAAGATTCACACCCCAAGGCTCATATATGAAGGAGTGAGTGGTGGACTCATGTTGGGGGCTGAAGCGGGGGTTGCTTCGGGGGCTGATGTCCGGGCTGCTCTCCACCAACAGCGGCGTATGCGGAGTACCCGCCGGAGGCTTGTCGCCCGCTGAGGCCTTGGCCCTCTTCGCCACCCTCTGCGCCAGCGTCTCCGTGTCCCTGTGAATATGACACAAAATCAAAGCAAGATAACACAGGCGTAAGGTTAGGAAATGATGGGGGCAGAATATTACTCGTTCTCCACCTCCTCCTCCGCTAGCTTCCTCTTCCTTGCCGGGCTGAAGGACCCGAGGTCGAACTCGGCCTCCAAGGTTCCGTCAGAAGGGGACGGGGTTCGGTGCCGCTTGGACGAGGAAGAAGAAGTTGATGTCCTATTCACTGTCGCGGCCTTCATCGCCCTCGTCTCGCGCACGGGGTGTCCCTAGGCCGGCTGCCGCTGCATGATCCTGCCAGGCTAGACCGGCTCGCCAGAGGTAGCCCACCGCAGGACGCGTCGCCTCCCCATGGCCGGGAGGTCATTCACCTCGACCTCCTCTTCAGACGACTCCTCGCCCACGTCTTCCATGAGGGGAGCCTCATCGCCGGCGCCGCTGGCCTTCCCGGCAGACTCCGCCCACTGGGCCAGCTCCTTCCCCTCCACGACCGCGTCGGCCTCATCCTCCATGCCGCCAGTGTTGTCGGCCTCCCTGGCGAGCGCCG
The DNA here is from genome assembly GCA_034509565.1 of Triticum monococcum. NCBI lineage: Eukaryota > Viridiplantae > Streptophyta > Magnoliopsida > Poales > Poaceae > Triticum > Triticum monococcum. Next base: position 579,151,174 of record CM067845.1, read on the forward strand.
CCTCTGCCGCCCTGGCGGCAATGTAGTCCAGCTCCGCCTTGGTGGTGTCCTAGATGAGCAGCGGCTCGTCGTGGACATAAGCCTCCGACAAGGTGTCGAAGAACTCCTGCACCCTCTCCACTGGTGGCTCGGCCCAGACTGGGTAAAGGCCATGTGCATTGAAGTCCGACATCATGACGACAACCCAAACAGGGGCCCCTTGATGGCCTTGCCGGCCTTCGCGGCCCTTCCGGTCCTCTCAGCCCTGCCGTCGCTGCCCACGTTGAGATGAAAGTGCCTTTGACAGAAATGGGCATGCCCTATCACCGTGAAGTTATGCTTCAAGCCAGGGCGGAGCCTCATGACGTCGGCTGCATTCCTGAAGACCCAGGCCGGCCTCCCCTTGTTGTGCAAAGGGGCGATTCGGCGACGGATGAAGTCTGCCCCAATCATCTCGAGGGTGAGCCCGGTCGTGGTGAGGCGATGGATCCTGGTGGTGGCGATTGAGAGCTTCTTGTCATTGGCGTCGAGGTCGCTCCAGTCCGTGCGGCGGGTCGGCGGGCTCTGACGAACCCAGCAAAACTCCTGCGGGTCCTCCTCGATCCAGCACCATCGGCCCGCCAGTCCTCCCACCTCTCCTTTCGGGCACCCTTCGGGTACGTGCCTTTCTCCTGGGTCCTCGGGATCCAGGCGATGCTCCCAGAGATGGCACCCCTGGTTGGAGGCAAGGGAAGAAGTAGTGGCAGAAGAGCGTTGTGCTAGGGAGCACCCCGGCAAAACCCTCGCGAAGGTGGGCGAAGAGAGCCATGCACGCCCCTACGTTCGGCGTGAGATCCAAAAGATGGAAGTCATAGGTGTGCATGATGTCGTTGAAGAAGTCAGAGAAAGGGGGGCAAAGCCCGCAAGAGAAGAAATCGATGAAAAAGGGGTACCGATTTGGGCCATCGACAAAATCGGCGGGGACGTAAAGCATGGCAGGGTGCCCCGTCGTCTTCCTCCCCCACAGGGGCAAGAAGAAGTTCTTGAGGTGAACCGCATCGATCGTCGACGGGAAGTAGGCGAGCTGCGTCTGCCGCGCCGCCGACTCGCTCTCTGGTGCCTCCTTCTCCCCGGCATCCTTGGCCGCTCCCTTGCCCCTGTTGGTTTTGGGCGCCATGGCAGCTGAGAGGGGGCGAAGGATCAAGAGAAATGGGGGTGCAGCGGAAGCAAGCAGAGGCAAGAACTTCGAATCTTTCGCCTAAGGAAGAAGAGAGGAATGGCGGTTCCGAGATGGGAAGAGGCGCAGAGGGTAAATGAGCAACACACCTATGGTTTTTCCTTTTTTTATGGGGAAGGCGTGGGCCGCCTCTTTACCATTTACCGCGATGTGATGCATGAGGGCAGCAACCGCCCCACGCATGACCCCCACGTCACGCATGACCCCCGCGTCGCGCATTCAACGCGGGTCATGGGGAAGTACAACTAGCGAGGGAGTTACTGCGGTACAACTCGGCCCCGCATGCCCGCGCACCATTTTGGTCCTAGCCCAACAACGCGTCGCGCTTATGTATGGCCCAGGCCCGGGGCCTCCTGTCGGTGCACAAAAGAAGGGGTCCTATTTTGTACCCTTTACTTGTGCGTGGGCAGTTGGAGCCGCGCCTGCGGCCACACCTAGCGGGGCAGAGGAAGGAAGCAAAGCCACAAGACAACCAGAGCAACGCCAAGCCAGAAACACGAAGAGCAGAGGGGCAAGGTGAACTCCCCCGGCAAGGCCCTTGCCGAGGAAGCCTCCACAGCCCCAGCAAGAACCTTACCGGGGCAACTTGCCCAACACCAGCAGAGCCGCCACCCTTGAGCCCAAGAATTCCAGCACCATCAACCACTTTGGAACCGAGGCTCGGGAGGCACCTCCATGGTGGCATGCAGATCTTTGTGGAGACCAGAAGCACACAAGACTAGATGATAACCAGAAGACGACGATCCTTGGCAACATCCTTGCCAAGGATAGCCGCGAGATCCCCGGCAAGACCCTTGTCGGGGACGACCACAACGCCATGGCAAGACCCTTGTCGGGGCCCCGGAAAGACTCTTGCCGAAGACATCCGCGGGGCCGCAGCCAGGCCCCAAGACTCCCCCGCTGTTCCCATGCAGCTACCAGCCCACCAGCTAGGCAAGCACCTGCGTGGCTACGTGCGGCCTCTAGGCCGACTCAGCAAGCACCGGCATGGTGGCATACAGATCTTCGTGAAGATTGCTACCGCACCAACTCAGCAGCCAGCCAGCCAGCGTGGCGCTACACGCCTTGTCAGTTCAGACACACGTCGAAGCCAGGCGAGGCGGTGACAGCTGGGACGAGCTTCCTTGCCGTCCCCGATAAAGCAAGAAGGGCATGTCGGCAGCGCATTAAATGTGTTTGTCCTACGGTGCCAAGAGATAGACTCGATTATGTATAGCTTTCCACCTCCTGTGTGCCACTGTGGCAGCCCCTTTGGCTATAAAAGGAGGCCCGCGGCATACTGAGGGGGATTCGGATTTTTTGGACCGTGCACGCCTTGTAGCTAGTCCAAGAACACCAGATAAACACAAACCAGCAGGAGTAGGGTATTACGCATCACTCGCGGCCCGAACTTGGATAATCCCCCCGCGTTGTTCTCTCAATCCCGCTCTTTCCACAGCCCGCGCTCGCCAACCGTGGCAAAGGGGATTCCTCTTGATCCCATAGGTGTCGTTTCCCCTGACAAGAGGTTGTCCGAAAGGGCTTTGGAACGCGAGGAGGCCATGGCGGGCGTGGTGCGGAGAGGAGAAAGGGACCGGAGGAGGATGACTGCGGCTATGACCGGGGTTGGAGTTTATATACTGGGCGGATGGAAATGAGTCGCCGCGATGCGGTTAATGGTAGGTGGAAGACAGACGGACGGGTGTGCCGGAGTAGGTTCCTCGGCAACCGCATACCATTAATGTTGGGCGATAGACTGACGGGGATTAGTTTGAACGCGGAGCAGTCGCATGCACCGGGAAGCAAACGACCGGGGCGCTGCTTCAATGCTGGTAATAATGAGAGGTCGCGTCCGCTCTGACTGGCCATGAATGTGGCACTGGCACCCTGAAGGGGCGTTGACCGCTTTGGCAAGGAAGCGATCGCGGACGAGGGGGGCTAATTGTGGGACTGGATAGTTAGAAGCGGGCCTGGCAGCGGTCCGGACGCCTGCAACGCCCACGTGCATATGAGTTTTCCGCTGAATTGCATATTCCAGGATCGTAGCAGTTATAACATGAAATATAAACTCTTAATTATGAATAATGGAAATATAATAATACAAGATTATTTCCTTTAGGGCATATTTCCAACACGTGCAGGTGCCATCGCATGCATGTGGTCCGGGTGCGTGACAGCCGGTGTAAGGCCTGGTGCCTGCGCAATGCTCTTGGGTCTCCCGGCCGCCGTGGGCGGTCGTTAACCCCGGCATCACTACCATGTTCTTCGGTCGCGGCAGTGTCCATGATGGTGAGCTTTAGTATACTCGGAATTTTCCAGTTCATGTCTAAACTAGTTTTTTACGATTGTGAATAAATTGTTTGTATGTGGGGCTAACCTATGCAATGTATGAGATTGTTTGTATGTGTTACCCATGAAATGCAACGTCAGAGATTTTGTATATGTGCATATCAAATGTATTATTGGAAATATGTATGTGATGTTGTTAGTTGTATGGTTGTGAAGGTGGGCTGCACTCCTAGCAGTAGTACTACTCGACTGCTAGCATTGCAGCATTTTGCTTTTAGCAAGAATAAACATTACTGACCGGCCTCTAGACTAATAATTGTTAGTGATAATACTTTGTTGTAGCCAGTGGCGGAGCTTCAGTAGCAAACATGGGCGGGCCAGTACAAAAGAAGACTCTGTATTTTTATTCTGATGGCCCAATTTACAGTTTGTCTCCACTGCATCTCCCTTTGGCTGGGCGGGCCACGGCCGTTTTTCCTAAAATGTAGCTCCGCCAGTGGTTGTAGCACTCTTCTATGGAGAAGTGACATGTCAGGCGGTCTGTGATGATAGTTACCATAGATGGGTCAACTGGCACTAGGGCCATGCCGGCGGCGAGTTCCTCCTCCGCGGGTCAGTGCTCGTCGAGGAGGCGGAGGTTGTGTTAGAATTATTGTATAGGGATAGAAGAGGTGTTTAACTTGTATCCAACTCTATCTCATCTTCTTCTTATCCCTTGTAACAACCTTCTCCTGGTTGATCTCCTCCCAACCGATCTCCCTCTCCCTCTATCGGTTTTCTCTCTGTAAACTTATGCACCAAGGCATTGCCTCAATATATACACGCGGCCCGAGACAAAGGGTTCAACGCTTCCTAAACTAATTCACATGGTAACAGAGCCTCTTCCTCATCAGATCGAAAGAGATCGCATCTAGCTACCTTTGCGACCGAGCCATGTCTACCACCTCCGCCTCCACGTCGCCCAGCACCATGGGCGCTATCACCACCACCTCCTCCGCCTCCACCTTTGCTTCCTCATCCACAGCCACAACCTCCTTCCTCGGATCGCCGCCCCAGGAGAAGCTGACCAGGGGGAACTTCCTCCTTTGGAAAGCCATCGTGCTTCCTCAGATCATGGGTGCTCAGATGGAGCATCACCTCGATGCAACAAGCCCACCGCCGCCGGCCACCCTCACCATCACGAAGGATGGCAAGGACGAGCAAGTCGTCAACCTCGCCTGCACCCTCTGGTATGCCCAACAGCAACAACTCCAAGGGTTCTTGATGGGTTCGTTTTCCCACGAGATTCTCTCTCAGGTGGCCACGCTCCAGACGCCGGCCGTGGTATGGCGCGCCATCAACGACATGTTTGCTGCCCAGAGCCAAGCGCAGGCGATCAACACCCGCATCGAGCTCACCAACCTTAAAAAAGGTAATATGTCTATGGCAGAGTACCTCGGCAAGATCAAGACGCTCACAGATGAAGTCGCGTGCACGGCCTCGGCGCTCTCCGACCCGGAGATCGTCTCCAAGATCCTTGCTGGCCTTGACATGGAATATAACCCTGTCGTCTCTACCCTTGCTGCACGCATGGAACCAATCACGGTCCCGGAGCTGCACAGTCAGCTCCTCAGTTTTGATGCCCGCCTCACCCTCCTTCACGGCGGCGATCTCCAGCAATCATCTGCATACTCCGCTGCACGGGGTCGCGGCCGTGGCCGTGGTCACCAGGGTGGCAACCGTGCTGGTGGTCGCGGCCGTGGCTCCTCTTCGGGCGATGGCGCCCGCTCTGGTGGCGCCTACGGCCACAACAACGAGGGCGGCGGCTACGGCAACAACCATGGGGGTGGCGGCTTCAACTCCAACACTGGCCGCCGCCCCTCCTCCTCCCGCAGTCGTCCTCGCTGTCAGCTCTGCAAGAAGGCTGGTCATGAGGTCATCGACTGTTGGCATCGGTATGATGAAAACTTCATCCCGGATGCTCGCTTGGTTGCAGCTGCTATGCGCGAGCAAGGCGGGGATGGCGTTTGGTATGTTGACTCTGGCGCTACGGACCACGTCACAAATGAGTTAGAGCAACTTGCTCTGCGCGAGACGTACCACGGCACCGATCAGATCCACACCGCTAGCGGTAAAGGTATGGATATTTGTCATATTGGTCAAGTTTCGCTTAATTCCCCTAACCTTCAACGTGATCTAGTTCTTAAGGATGTCCTTCATGTTCCTCAAGCTGATAAAAACCTTGCCTCTATGTCTCGCTTAGCCACTGATAACAATGTTTTCTTTGAGACTCATCCTCGCTATTTTTTCATTAAGGATCGGGCAACGAGGGCACTCCTCTATCACGGTAGGTGCGTTGGCGGCCTCTACCCCATCTCATCCGGAGCACTTAGCAACAAGCATCGTCGAGTCTACTCCGTCATCAAGCCCTCTTTGGCAAGGTGGCATAAAAAATTAGGTCATCCCTCATCCGTCATAGTTAGGCAAGTCATCAATAAAGACAATCTTCCTTTGTCACTTAGTTCCAATAATGAGTCTATTTGCGAAGCATGTCAATGTGCCAAGAGCCATCAGCTTCCCTATCCTAAGTCCAGTAGTGTTTCTCATGCTCCTCTATAATTAATCTTCAGTGATGTATGGGGTCATGCCCGAGATTCTTTTGGTCGAAAAAAATACTATGTTAGCTTCATTGATGATTACAGCAAGTTTACATGGATTTATTTGCTCAAGTATAAATCTGAAGTTTTTTCCATCTTTCAAGAATTTCAGAAACTTGTTGAGAGACACTTTGATAAGAAAATCATCGCAGTCCAAAGTGACTGGGGAGGGGAGTATGAAAAACTCAACTCCTTTTTCCGTAGTATTGGGATCACCCATTATGTATCTTGTCCTCATGCTCATTAGCAGAATGGCTCTGCTGAATGCAAACACCGCCATATTGTTAAGGTTGGTCTCTCTCTTTTAGCTCATGCATCCATGCCCCTGAAGTATTGGGATGAGGCCTTCATCACAGCTACATATCTCATCAATTGTCTGACCAGTAAGGTTATTGGCAATTCTACTCCATTAGAACGATTGTATAACCAAAAGCCAGATTACAACTATCTCAAAACTTTTGGGTGTGCTTGTTACCCCAATTTACGTCCATACAATCGTCACAAACTTGAGTTTCGTTCCACACAATGTGTTTTTCTTGGGTACAGTAATCTTCATAAGGGTTACAAATGTCTTGAACCATCCACCGGATGCATCTATATCTCTCGGGATGTTATTTTTGATGAGACACTATTTCCTTTCTCCAAGCTTCATCCCAATGCGGGTGCTTTGCTTCGTGCCGAAATCGCACTTCTCTCTGACTCTCAAACACATCCTGATCACGGGGGTGAATTAACTGATCATGACCATGTGCAAAAATCCAAAGAAAATTGCGTTTCTAATACCTATTGCGCAGATTCTACCTGTCATTTTATGTGCACACAGGACAAACCAAGACCGGCCTCCGATGCTGATCCCTCTGCCAGCGCGCGATCCGAGCCGGATTCGCGTCAGACTGTCGGCGCGCGATCCGATGCAGATCCGCCCCTACGCCCCCTGGTGGCCGACAGCGGCGCAGCCGACCAGGTGGGTCGCGCCAGTCCAGCCGCATCGTGCCAATCTCCGCCAACGCGCCCCGAGACGCCCATCGAGCGAGGCACGGGGGGGAGCGAGTCCCTCGCCGCCACGTCGCCTTGGGCCCCGCCAACCGGTCCTGCCAGTTCTGCTGCGACAACGCCAGGCGGTTCTGATTCGCCGGTCGGCTCTGGCTGCGCGGCAGACGAGGAGCAGCGGCTGCAGCGTCAATCCTCCTCGGATCAGGAGCCGGATCTGCCTGGATCTTTTGCGCACAACACTGAATCAGCATGATCTCTTGCGCCACAACCAACAAAAATTGTTTCTCTGGCTCCTTCACCTCTTCGTCGAAACACCAGGTCTCGGTCAGGTATTGTTGAAGAAAAACAATATAGCGATGGTACAATAACGTATAATCCGACCAAGCGTGCCTTCCTTGCCACTTCTGGTGAACCTATTAATCTGCATGATGCTCTTGCTAATAAAGATTGGAAGGAAGCCATGGATAATGAATATAATGCAGTTATAAAAAATCAGACTTGGCGTCTAGTACCACTGCAACATGGTGCTAATATAATTGACTGTAAATGGGTATACAAGATTAAGAGAAAATCAGATGGCAGTATAGACAGATACAAGGCAAGGTTGGTTGCAAAGGGCTTCAAGCAAAGGTTTGGAATTCATTATGATGATACCTTTAGTCCTGTGGTTAAAGCAACTACTATTCGTCTTGTTTTGTCCATTGCTGTTTCCAGAGGTTGGAGCTTAAGACAGCTAGATGTTCAGAACGCGTTTCTTCATGGTGTTCTTGAGGAAGATGTGTTCATGCGGCAACCACCAGGTTATGAAAATCACACCACACCACATTATGTATGTAAGTTGGATAAAGCCCTATATGGCCTGAAGCAGGCTCCAAGAGCATGGTATTCTAGGTTGAGCATGCAGCTACAGCATCTTGGTTTCACATCGTCCAAGGCAGATACATCCTTGTTCTTTTATAGCAAAGGCGATATCACTGTTTTTGTCCTTGTTTATGTTGATGATATAATTGTTGCTAGCTCAAGTCAAGAGGCCACTACTTGTTTGCTTAAGGATTTACAGCTTGAATTTGCTCTCAAAGATCTAGGTGATCTTCACTACTTTCTTGGCATAGAGGTAAAGCAGATAGAGATGGAATACTTCTATCACAAGAGAAATATACAGCTGATGTTCTAAAGAGGGTGGGATTGGAGAATTGCAAACTAGCCAGTACACCAATCTCCACCTCAGAAAAGCTTACAATTCACAGTGGAGAAACTCTTGGTCCGGAGGATGCAACAAATTATAGAAGTGTTGTAGGTGCCTTGCAATATTTGACTCTTACACGCCCTGACATGTCTTATTCAGTAAACAAGGTATGTCAATATTTGCATGCTCCTAGAACTACTCATTGGACAGCAGTTAAAAGAATTCTGAGGTATGTTCAGTATTCTCAAGGACTTGGACTTCAGATTGTCAAGTCTCCTTCCTTGCTTGTTACTGCGTATTCTGATAAAGACTGGGCAGGGTGTGCTGATGATAGGAGATCTACTGGTGGTTTTGCTGTGTTTCTGGGATCTAACCTTGTGTCATGGAGTGCAAGAAAGCAAGCTACTGTTTCAAGATCCAGTACGGAGGCTGAATAAAAGTCATTGGCGAATGCTACAGCTGAAGTGATGTGGATACAAACATTACTTTATGAACTTGGGATTAAAGCTCCAAAAGCTGCACGGCTGTGGTGTGACAATATTGGTGCAACTTATCTTTCAGCAAATCCTGTTTTTCATGCACGAACAAAACATATTGAAGTGGATTTCCACTTTGTCAGAGAGAGAGAGAGTAGCTCGAAAGCTACTTGAGATCCGGTTTATTCCTACAGGGGATCAACTTGCGGATGGGTTTACTAAACCCTTGACCGAGAGAAGACTAGACGAGTTCAAGTACAATCTCAACCTTAGCAAGGCTTGAGGTTTAGATTCAGGGGGAGTGTTAGAATTATTGTATAGGGATAGAAGAGGTGTTTAACTTGTATCCAACTCTATCTCATCTTCTTCTTATCCGTTGTAACAACCTTCTCCTGGTTGATCTCCTCCCAACCGATCTCCCTCTCCCTCTATCGGTTTTCTCTCTGTAAACTTATGCACCAAGGCATTGCCTCAATATATACACGCGGCCCGAGACAAAGGGTTCAACGCTTCCCAAACTAATTCACAGGTTGTAGGCCTGGTCGGCATGCGCTTGCCGGAACTCGGCCTCCCACTCCGCCCACATCATGTCAGTGTATTGAGAATGGGCCTCATCACCCACGGTGATGCTGGCTTCGACCGGCGAGGAGGGTGGCAACGACTCGTCCTCCAATGGGATGTTGTCAGCCACCGTCTGCCTGCCGGCTTGCAAGCCGGCAGCAATAGAGGTCATCTCTTTCTTCTTCTAGGATGAGATGTTGTCCCAAAGGGCTTTGGAATGCGAGGAGGCCATGGCGGGCGTGGTGCGAAGAGGAGAAAGGGACCGGAGGAGGATGACTGCGATTATGGCCGGGGCTGGAATTTATATAGCGGGCGGATGGCAATGAGACCCGGCGGTGCGGTTAATGGTGGGTGGCAGACAGACGGACGGGTGCGTCGGGGTTGGTTCCTCGGCAACCACATATCATTAATGTAGGGCGACGGGCCGATGGGGAGTACTTTGAACATGGAGCAGTCGCGTGCACCGGGAAGCGGCACGGCTGGCGCGCCGCTTCAATGCCGGCAACAGTGAGAGGTCGCGTCCGCCCTGGCTGGGCATGAATGTGGTACTCGCGCCCTGGAGCGGCGCTGACCGTTTCGGGAGGGAAGCGCGCGCGGGCAAGGGAGGAAGCGGGTTAATGGTGGGACAGGGCAGTCAGACGCGGACGTGGCAGCGGTCCAGACGCCCACAACCCCCCCCCCCCCCCCCCCCCCCAACACACACACACGGGAAAAGTACGTCCGGACTGTCGAGTGGACCGATACAGGACCACCTTGGATGGGAAAAGCCATTCGGACCACGCGATCCGAACGGTTGTAAGTGGTTTGAGGGTCGGCATTGGAAATGCCCTTAACACTTAACCCTATCGCAGCCCTTTGTCGGTGCCCGACTCATCATGCCCTGCCCTCTCCATAGTCGTAGTTATGCTACCCATGTTCATGCCCTACCTGTTGATGAGTCGTGCAATAGGTGCCCATGCGTGCAGGTGCCATCGCATGCCTATGATCCGGGTGCGTGATAGCCGGTACAAGGGTTGTTGTTTGCACGGTGTTCTCAGGTCTCCAAAGCCGCCGTGGGCAGTCGTTGACCCCTGCATCACTGCCATGTTCTTCGGTCGCGGAAGCGTCCAGGATGGTGAGCTTTAGTATACTTGTAATTTTTGGATTCATGTCCAAACTAGTTTTTTATGATCATACATATATTGTTTGTATGTGGGGCTACCCTATGCACTGTATGGGATCGTTGGTATGTGTTACCGATGAAATGCAACGTAAGAGATTTTTTATGTGCATATGAAATGAATTATTGGAAATATGTGTATGCGATGTTGAGATTTGTATGGCTGTAAAGTTGGACTACACTGCTAGCGGTAGTACTAGACTGCTAGCAGTGCAGCCTTTTGCTTCTAACTCTCGTTGTAGCACTCTTCTATGGAGTGGTTTCAGGTCAGACCGTCTGTAATGATATTTATCACAGATGGGTCAACTGGCTCGTATGTGATCTCAATGTCATCACTGACCCCGAGGCACTGACCGGCTAGAAGCGCATAAGTGATGATGCAATTTGGCCGACCAGTGTTATTCGGATCCGTAGTAGTGGAAATAGGGCAAAAAAGTTGCAATGATGAACAAAGCAAATGTAGTTAGATGACAGCCATTGATATTTTGAGAGGAAAACACAACTTATCTAGGAAGAATGGTTGTCCATATAATTTAATGCCTTTGATCCAGTCTTTACGGCCCCTGGTTGCGGCATGTATGCGAGGGAAGTACACAATTGAGTTGCATTACGGCAGCTGAGAGGTAATGCTATGTGTGTGTGTGTGTGTGTGTGTGTGGGGGGGGGGGGGGGGGGGGTAAATTACTCTATCACCTAATGACGTGGCAGTGACCAAACTAGTATGATATATTAGCGCAGTTAAACGTCATCGGGTATGTACTTTCTTCGTTTTTATTTTCTCTGCATATTAGCCAAGTCAAACTTTATAAAGTTTGATCGAATTTATAGAAAACAATATGAACATTTACAGTAACAAATTTATATGATGTGAAAATATATGCAATGATGAATCCGATGATATATATTTGGTGATGTATATGTAAATATATTTTTCTAAAAACTTGTTGAAAGTATATGAAGTTTGACTTTAGACAAACCTAATAAGCAGTGTAAAAAACGGAGGGGTATATTAGTAATTACATGATGCATGGGTTTTAGTACATGATAAACAAATAAATACATAATTAACATTTTGCTATACAGGATGAATATATATTTTTAATTACATCATGAACAACTTTTTAATGAGTGGCAATCATTTTCTTAAAATACACAATGATTTGGAGAAAAAAAATAGGAGGAACCTTTTCTGAAAAACAAGAAACAAACAAAATATTCAACAAAGATTTTGAATACATGGAAAAACATCAAATGATAGTCTTTGTGAAATAGACGATGATTCTTCAAAATATAAGGGATTTATTTTTCATGCCCCTGATTCCTTAGTATCAATCAGGCAAGATATGTACAAAGTAGGCAATCTCCAAAACCTCACAAATTGCTTGGTTCCTTCACATATTGAAGCCTCCCAAGCACACCTAGCTAGGGGATCTGACCTCCTCCAAAAGTAGCAGCATAAGGTTGCTTCATGATGAATCTCTGACTTATGCTTCAAAAACATAATCTCCTCCACACTTAAACTCTAATAGGATGGATCCTTGGATATGGATAGGTTGAGTATTTGAATGGTAGGCTTGGACATAAAGGGGAAAACACATCAGGGGACAAGATGCACTTTCACATACTACACTTCGCATCATCTTCAGCTAGCATTCACTATCAAATATGTCGGTCCCCTTTGTTTGCTCCTTGGAAATGGAGTGCCCTGGAATCCAATGGGGTCATCCTTTAACAGCAGATGAGATTTGACCAAATAAGAGCATCACGAATAGTTCCACTTCTATAAAAGTTTCAGGTTTGAGGGGAGTTGGGTCCAAAAAAAACTTGAACAGTTCATGTAAAAGCAAAAACAAAAAGACCCAATATAATCAGCCCAACTATCCCTCCTTCTAGGGGGGAGATGGCCCTTCCCCTAAACATTCTGTAAAACTGCCGTGTCAGCGCGCCGCCACCAGAATCCGCCAGGTCGAGCCAGATCCACCATGTCGCCATCCCGCCGCCCACCATCGCCAACCACCGCCATCTGCTGTCTGCCGCCATCGCCACCGCCAAGTACCAATTTTACGGGAAGATTTTTACAGAAACTACAAAAGGAGCTTACGTGTCAACCTCCCCTAGATTAAATGGACACCTTGTAAAACCATATTTAGGGAGAGTTTGTCATGGGGACTGTTGGTGAGGCTCTAAGTCGGATATTGTCATCTCTCACAATCTATCGTGACCAATTAGCATTCACCTAAAGCACATGAAAACCCATTCCCCAAAAATTTGCCTGCCGTCTTGATGATGATTTGCTGAGTGGTTCTATGGTGGTGAGGCAATTTATTATTCCATGAATCTAAGAGATGAAGATGATCGCATGTCTCCATGAGTTCATATTACAGAAATTGCTAATGGAGCTCGAGCTCCATGGAGCCCTTAATTTGAAAATCAAATTTGTTAGGTTTTTCAAAATTCTTTAAAAAACAAGTCTAGAAATATCAAAATACGTTTTTACGCGAGCTACACAAGATGATAAAATCACGTGTTTCTAGCACATGTACTATTCACTATAAAAGTACAAGATTTTGTATTTTATACAGCTCACGTCAAAAGGTATTTCGTGATGAAATTTCACACAAATCTGGTATAAGTACTTGTGTATTTATCTTCAGATTTATTTTTATTTTATTTTTGAAACTTAGGAAGTTTATAATTTGTTCTAATTTTTGACTATTTCAGGCTCCAAGGAGCCTGAGAGCAAAAAGTATATACCCTTATAAAGAGGGGAATAGTTAGATCCAATCTCTATCCCTGATGTGCTTCGGAAATCATGAAATTTTGTGATGGTGATGTCACAAAGCCAAACACAACGAAAATCCTGGAAACACGTTAAATATATAAATGATAAGATCACATATACCAACTTCGTTGTAAAACTCCCTTATTGGATAAGTGCACAACGAAAATCTTAGAAGAAATCCCATCCAGATAACCACCTTGCTGAATACTTGAATTACACTTTGATGAAGACAAACAAATCACTCGGTACATGGCCCAATTGCAATTTGCCTTAGATAGGCAGCCATAAATCACAGGGAAATATGATCAAGTCTAGCTTATTCGAACAATCACAGGGAAACATTTGCTGATTCACTTCAGAACCCAACCCCTAATTCTAGAGCCTCAGGGTCAGATCAATCCCGTCTGAAGTCTCTTCCTGATCTACGCCTTGCTGGTGTCCACGGTGATCTACGCCTTGCTGGTGTCCAAGGTGAACCTGTTTGCCGACGGCCACACGCGCCGACAGAGCAGATGGTGGTTGAGTTGGAGCAAGGCTGGTACCAGTCTGCCATTGCCACTGCATTGAAGGAGGCACGAAGGGGGCCGAGGGGTAGTAGTGGGCGGCAAACAGGTTCTCATGGAGGCAAGCTCTGCCCAAGGCGGTGATGTCCGACGATGATGCCCAGATGGGCGCCGACGACCAAGCGGGAGGAGGGTCTATGCGTGCCTTCTTCTTGAAAGGGCCGTCTGGCGCCCACAGGTGCCTGTGCACCGTCTGGTGCCCGGACCGCCCCTGCACGGTCGTGAACCTGCGCGGGCAGTACTCGCACTTGAACCTGGCCTCCTGCACCTCGTTGATGGAAGTCGATGACCGCGTGCGAGACGACGTTTGGCTTGTGTACCCTGCCTTGTCATCCTCGGTACGGGTGGCCAGCGGCAGGGACCTGTCGTTGTCGGCGGGGAAGGTGGACACGGAGGAACCAGAGGACTCCATCTCTGCAGATGGTCCAGATGAGACGTACTACTGAATGCTTCGGCTGCTTGCTTGCAGTACTCTACGGTGGACGTTTTATATTTACGGAGCGGCATGTGGGATTGGCTAAGATTGGAAGAAAACATGCTGGTGGCGTTATTTCTAGCAGTGCAATCATTCCCATAATTCTCTACAATTACTCGGATATTTATGGCCTCCCAATTAAATGTATTTTCTTTTCTTTTTTGAATTTTTTGGATTAATCGAAATGTATATTCCCTAGAATTTTTTTTGAGTCTAAACACACTCCACTTCATTGATCATTAAACAAATACTCGTACATGAGAATACAATTTAGGTCTGGAGTATTAAGGAGCCATACATGGCGTCCTAAAGAAAGGCCTAAAGTGTGTTTAGCGAGGCTATGTGCCTCCATATTTGTCTCTCTTCCTTCAAAGATGAAGAAACATCGAGGTGTATCTGTGTAGACATAAGGTTGATCTCCTTGATAATGCTTGCATGCATATCGCCGGTGCTTCTTAGAATGTCATTCACCACACCTTTGCAGTCCGAGGCAAGTTGTACATTTGTTAAAGAAAGGTCTAGAGCTAAAGCTAGCGCTTTCCGGCATGCCAATGCCTCCAAGGTAGAGGGATCGGTCACACCGAAGCACTTAATCGCTGAAGCACCCAGATACTTGCCTGTGGAGTCTCTGCAAACAGCACTAAAGGACCCTTCAGACGATTCACGAGCCACAACACCATCCACTTGAATTTTAGCTACTCCATCAGCCACCCAGATCCATCTTTGGCATTGAACATGAGCTACATGGGGCTGTCCCAACTGTGTCTTTGGTTTACTCAACTCAAGTTTCATTATATACCTCTTGACAAAACCGCTCGTGGCCAAAGGCCCCTGAAATATTTGCTCATGTAGAGCCTTACTGCGTGCGTGCCAAATTTCCCAAAGTGTCACAAGTAGCTTAGTGAAATCTGCATGCGGCAAGGCCTCCATGAGGGAAAATATTAATCGCTTCGTGTCAAGTTCTCTGTTCTGCATCATTACTTCCATCAAGTCTTTGTCCTTAAGCGCCCAAACGCAACATGCCATGTTACACTCAATCAAAAAGTGTCGCCAAGAATTCGGTGTCCCACATAGTCCGCACACTACTTGAGTTGACATGTTTCGGTGGTCTAACAAATCTGCCGTAGGCAAAGATTGCTGAGCTAGCCTCCAGAGAAAGATTTTAATCTTGGAAGGGACATCAATTTTCCACATTTTTGTCCATGCTTTCATCTCCCAGTCAGCATTAGAGTTGTCAGTGCGTCCTTCCAACCATGCTTCTCGACGGATCTTTGTAGAAATCAACATGCGATACACCGAACGCATCGAGAAGATGCCATTTCATTCGTGCACCCAAGACCAAAAATCGTCAAGTTGTCTTGTGCATAGAGGGATAGATAGGATCACTTGAGCATCGGTTGGCAAGAAGACTTGACAAAGTCTCCCTCGGTCATATTCCCTCGACGGCAAGATGAGTTCGCTGACATGCTGCGGCCACTAAAGGCCCAATTTTGTTTCGTCCAATTTCCCGTTCCGGCCAACGTGCTAGAACGGTCCATTATTTAGTAGCCCATTGTAGCCAAGCTCATTTTTAAGTGGGCCAGTAAATCCACAACCCATATATATATATATATATTCGTCACCCTGGGTGAGGACTAGTTATTCTTCACCCCCCTCCCCTCTATTTTACCATCAATGCCTCGTAATTTTACGTTTCGTAAGTTTTGTCTTATTTCCGACGTAAAAAAAGACCGTAAAAAAATATATAATCATTGTAAAAAATATTTTATGTTATGTAAAATTACAAACGTAAAAACATAGTGTAAAATACACATAAACTGTAAAAAATTTTGTCTTATGACCTATATTTTTATTTGCTTATGCCAGATTTTACGTACTGAATCAATAAAAATGTAACTATTTAAATTACAAACGTAATTTAATTATGAAATGATCGTAAGATTACCTCGGGTGAAGAATAACTTATTCTGCACACTGGGTGATGAATAGTAACACTAGCACTATTCGTCACCCTGGGTGAGGAATAGTTATAATTTATGAAGTATTCATGCCATGTTTACAATAGTTTTATATGATTTTGGTATGATTTGATTAGAACTAACCCGGACTGACGTTGTTTTCAGCAGAACTACAGTGGTGTTGTTTTTGTGCAGAAATAAGAATTCTTGGAATACGATGAAAATCAACGGAGAATTTTATGGAAAATATAAAAATGGGGCTGGGGGCGCGCCCACCCCCCTAGACGCGCCCCTGTGCCTCGTGAACTACCCGTGGGGCCCCCTGACTTGTTCTCGACGCCAACCTCTCCTATAAATACCCAAACCTCCAGAAATTAACCTAGATTGGAAGTTCCGCCGCCGCAAGCCTCTATAGCCACGAGAAATCAATCTAGGCCCTCTCTGGCACCCTGCCGGAGGGGGCCATCATCACCGGAGGGCATGGAGGAGGATCCGGAGGGGCCATCATCACCATGAAGGCCAAGGACCAGAGGGAGAACCTCTCCCCATCCAGGGGGAGGCCATGGAGGAGGAAGCACAAGGGGGAGAACCTCTCCTCCTCTCTCTTGGTGGCACCGGAGTGAAATCAAGAGGGGAATCATCGCCGCGATGATCGTCTTCATCAACATCACCATCATCATCACCATCCTCATCTCTTTTATGCAGTCCACTCTCCCGCACCCCGCTGTAATCCCTAGTTGAACACAGTGCTTTATGCCACATATTATGATCCAATGATGTGTTGCCATCCTATGATGTTTTGAGTAGATATCCTTTGTATTTGGGTTGATTGTTGATCTAGCTTGGTATGAGTTTTATGTTTTATTTTGGTGATGTCCTATTGTGCCCTCCGTGTCGTGCAAGCGTGAGGGATTCCCGCTATAGGGTGTTGCAATAAGTTCATGATTCGCTTATAGTGGGCTGCTTGAGTGACAGAAGCATAAACCCGAGTAAGGGGGTTGTTGCGTATGGGATAAAGGGGACTTGATGCTTTAATTCTATGGTTGGGTTTTAGCTTAATGATCTTTAGTATTTGCGGATGCTTGCTAGAGTTCCAATCATAAGTGCATATGATCCAATAAGAGAAAGTATGTTAGCTTATGCCTCTCCCTCATATGAAATTGCAATGACGACCACCGGCCTTGTTAACAATTGCCTAAGACAATTCCGCACACCGATCCATCATTATTCCACACTCGCTATTTATAATATTTAGTAATATATTCTAACTTTATGGTAACAGCACCTACTTCTATATTTTATCTCTCTGATACCATGCAAAGTTATCCTCTTCATACCCACAACGTTGTTTTATTTCTCGTTTCTAGTTGGAAGCAACCGTTCGGTGTACGTAGAGTCGTATCAGTGGCAGATAGGGCTTGAGAGAATATTGATCTTATCTTTAAATCCTTGTGGGTTCGACACTCCATACTTATCACTTCCACCAATGGGAATTGCTACGATGATTCCCTGCACTTGGGGATTATCAGGCTTCTTCCAGTGATATGCCTCGCCTTTGAAATGCTTGCCTTTCTTTCGACATTGATGGTTGGTCGGAAGAAATCGAAGATGCCCCAGTTACACATTATTCCTGCATTTGTCCAATATATACTATCAGTGTCATCTAAACAGTGCGTGCATGCATGGTATCCCTTGTTTGTCTGTCCTGAAAGATTACTGAGAGCAGGCCAATCATTGATGGTTACAAACAAGAACCCATGTAGGTCAAATTCATGCTGGTCTTGCTCATCCCACACATGTACACATTTTCCATTCCACAGCTGTAAAAGTTCTTCAACTAATGGTCATAGGTATGAAGGAAATATGCCCTAGAGGCAATAATAAAGTTATTATTTATTTCCTTATATCATGATAAATGTTTATTATTAATGCTAGAATTGTATTAACCGGAAACATAATACATGTGTGAATACATAGACAAACAGAGTGTCACTAGTATGCCTCTACTTGACTAGCTCGTTAATCGAAGATAGTTATGTTTCCTAACCATGAACAAAAGAGTTGTTATTTGATTAGCGGGATCACATCATTAGAAGAATGATGTGATTGACATGACCCATTCCATTAGCTTAGCACCCGATCGTTTAGTATGTTGCTATTGCTTTCTTTATGACTTATACATGTTCCTATGACTATGAGATTATGCAACTCCCGTTTACCGGAGGAACACTTTGTGTGCTACCAAACGTCACAACGTAACTGGGTGATTATAAAGGAGCTCTACAGGTGTCTCCAAAGGTACATGTTGGGTTGGCGTATTTCGTGATTAGGATTTGTCACTCCGATTGTCGAAGAGGTATCTCTGGGCCCTCTCGGTAATGCACATCACATAAGCCTTGCAAGCATTGCAACTAATGAGTTAGTTGCGAGATGATGTATTACGGAACGAGTAAAAAGACTTTCCGGTAACGAGATTGAACTAGGTATTGAGATACCGACGATCGAATCTCGGGCAAGTAACATACCGATGACAAAGGGAACAAGGTATGTTGTTACGCGGTCTAACCGATAAAGATCTTCGTAGAATATGTAGGAGCCAATATGAGCATCCAGGTTCCGCTATTGGTTATTGACTGGAGACGTGTCTCGGTCATGTCTACATTTTTCTCGAACCCGTAGGGTCCGCACGCTTAAGGTTTCGATGACAGTTATATTATGAGTTTATGAGTTTTGATGTACCAAAGGAGTTTGGAGTCCCGGATGAGATCGGGGACATGACGAGGAGTCTCGAAATGGTCGATACGTAAAGATCGATATATTGGACGACTATATTCGGACATCGGAAAGGTTCCGAGTGGTTCAGGTATTTTTCGGAGTACCGGGGAGGTACGGGAATACGGGAGAAGAAGTATATGGGCCTTATTGGGCTTTAGGGGAGAGGGAGAGGCAGGCCGCGCGCCCCCCAAGGCCTAGTCCGAATTGGACTAGGGGAGGGGCTGCGCCCCCTCCTTCCTTCTCTTCCCTCTTCCCCTTCCTTGTCTCCTACTCCTACTACATGGAAGGACTCCTAGTTGGACTAGGAAAGGGGGAATCCTACTCCCGGTGGGAGTAGGACTCCCCTAGGGCGCGCCATAGAGAGGGCCGACCCTCCCCTCCTCCACTTCTTTATATACGGGGGCAGGGGGCACCCCATAGACACACAAGTTGATCCACGTGATCATATTCTTAGCCGTGTGCGGTGCCCCCTTCCACCATAATCCTCGATAATATTGTAGCGGTGCTTAGGCGAAGCCCTGCGACGGTAGAACATAAAGATCGTCACCACGCCGTCGTGCTGACGGAACTCTTCCCCGGCACTTTGCTGGATCGGAGTCCGGGGATCGTCATCGAGCTGAACGTGTGCTAAAACTCGGAGGTGCCGTAGTTTCGGTCCTTGATCGGTCGGGCCGTGAAGACGTACGACTACATCAACCGCGTTGTCCTAACGCTTCCGCTGTCGGTCTACAAGGGTACGTAGATCACACTCTCCCCTCTCGTTGCTATGCATCACCATGATCTTGCGTGTGTGTAGGAAATTTTTTGAAATTACTACGTTCCCCAACAGTGGCATCCGAGGCTAGGTTTGATGTGTTGATGTTATATGCACGAGTAGAACACGAGTGAGTTGTGGGCGATGTAAGTCATACTGCTTACCAGCATGTCATACTTTGGTTCGGCGGTATTGTTGGATGAAGCGGCCCGGACCGACATTACGCGTACGCTTACGCGAGACTGGTTCTACCGACGTGCTTTGCACACAGGTGGCTGGCGGGTGTTAGTTTCTCCAACTTTAGTTGAACCGAGTGTGGCTACGCCCGGTCCTTGCGAAGGTTAAAACACCACCAACTTGACAAACTATCGTTATGGTTTTTGATGCGTAGGTAAGAACGGTTCTTGCTAAGCCCGTAGCAGCCACGTAAAACTTGCAACAACAAAGTAGAGGACGTCTAACTTGTTTTTGCAGGGCATGTTGTGATGTGATATGGTCAAGACGTGATGAGATATAAGTTGTTGTATGAGATGATCATGTTTTGTTGAAGTTATCGGCAACTGGAAAAATCCTTATGGTTGTCTCTCTATTGCATAAGATGCAAGCGTCCAATAATTGCTTTACTTTATCGCTATGCGATAGCAATAGTTGCAAGAGCAATTGTTGGCAAGACGACCACGTGACGACACATTGATATAGATCAAGATGATGGAGATCATGGTGTCATGCCGGTGACGATAGAGATCACGACGGTGGTTCGAAGATGGAGATCACAAGCACAAGAGATGATGATGGCCATATCATATCACTTATACTGATTGCAAATGATATTTATCTTTTATACATCTTATTTTGCTTAGTTTGATGGTAGCATTTTAAGATGATCTCTCACTAATTATCAAGAAGTGTTCTCCCTGAGTATGCACCGTTGCGAAAGTTCTTCGTGTTGGGACACCACGTGATGATCGGGTGTGATAGGCTCTACGTTCAAATACAACGGGTGCAAAACAGTCGCACACGCGGAATACTCAGGTTATACTTGATGAGTCAAGCATATATAGATATGGCCTCGGAACACGGAGACCGAAAGGTCGAGCGTGAATCATATAGTAGATATGATCAACATAGTGATGTTCACCAATGAAACTACTCCATCTCACGTGATGATCGGACATGGTTTAATTGATTTGGATCACGTGATCACTTAGAGGATTAGAGGGATGTCTATCTAAGTGGGAGTTCTTTAGTAATATGATTAATTGAACTTAAATTTATCATGAACTTCGTCCTGGTAGTATTTTGCAAATCATGTTGTAGATCAATAGCTCGCGTTGTTGCTTCCCTGTGTTTATTTTGATATGTTCCTAGAGAAAATTGTGTTGAAAGATGTTAGTAGCAATGATGCGGATTGGATCCGTGATCTGAGGTTTATCCTCATTGCTGCACAGAAGAATTATGTCCTTGATGCACCGCTAGGTGACAAACCTATTGCAGGAGCAGATGCAGACGTTATGAATGTTTGGCTAGCTCAATATGATGACTACTTGATAGTTTAGTGCACCATGCTTAACGGCTTACAATCGGGACTTCAAAGACGTTTTGAACGTCATGGACCATATGAGATGTTCCAGGAGTTGAAGTTAATATTTCAAGCAAATACCCAAGTTGAGAGATATGAAGTCTCCAACAAGTTCTATAGCTAAAAGATGGAGGAGAATCGCTCAAGCAGTGAGCATGTGCTCAGATTGTCTGGGTACTACAATCGCTTGAATCAAGTGGGAGTTAATCTTCCAGATAAAATAGTGATTGACAGAATTCTCTAGTCACCATCACCAAGTTAGTAGAACTTCGTGATGAACTATAATATGCAAGGGATAACGGAAACGATTCCCAAGCTCTTCGTAATGCTGAAATTAACGAAGGTAGAAATCGAGAAAAACATCAAGTGTTGATGGTAGACGAAACCACTAGTTTCAAGAAAAGGGCGGAGGGAAGAAGGGGAACTTCAAGAAGAACAGCAAGCAAGTTTCTGCTCAAGTGAAGAAGCCCAAGTCTGGTCCTAAGCCTGAGACTAAGTGCTTCTACTGCAAAGGGACTGGTCACTGGAAGCGGAACTACCCCAAGTGATTGGCGGATAAGGAGGATGGCAAAGTGAACATAAGTATATTTGATATACATGTTATTGATGTGTACTTTACTAGTGTTTATAGCAACCCCTCAGTATTTGGTACTAGTTCAGTTGCTAAGATTAGTAACTCGAAATGGGAGCTGCAGAATAAACAGAGACTAGTTAAGGGTGAAGTGACGATGTGTGTTGGAAGTAGTTCCAAGATTGATATGATCATCATCTCACACTCCCTATAATTTCGGGATTAGTGTTGAACCTAAATAAGTGTTATTTGGTGTTTGCGTTGAGCATGAATATGATTTGATCATGTTTATTGTAATACGGTTATTCATTTAAGTAAGAGAATAAATTGTTGTTCTGTTTACATGAATAAAACCTTATATGGTTACACACCCAATGAAAATAGTTCATCTGATCTCGATTGTAGTGATACACATAATCATAATATTGAAACCAAAAGATGCAAAGTTAATAATGATAGTGCAACTTATTTGTGGCACTGCCGTTTAGGTCATATTGGTGTAAAGCGCATGAAGAAACTCCATGCTGATGGGCTTTTGGAATTACTTGATTATGAATCAGTTGATGCTTGTGAACCATGCCTCATGGGCAAGATGAATAAGACTCCGTTCTTCGGAACAATGGAGCGAGCAACAGATTTGTTGGAAATCATACATACTGATGTATGTGGTCCGATGAATATTGAGACTCGCGACAGGTATCATTATTTTCTGATCTTCACAGATGATTTGAGCAGATATGAGTATATCTACTTGATGAAACATAAGTCTGAAACATTTGAAAAGTTTAAAGAATTTCAGAGTGAAGTGAAAAATCATCGTAACAAGAAAATAAAGTTTCTACGATCTGATCACAGAGAAGAGTATTTGAGTTACAAGTGTGGCCTTCAGCTAAAAACAATGTGAAATAGTTTCACTACTCACGCCACCTGGAAACACCACAATGTAATGGTGTGTCCGAACATCATAACCGTACTTTATTAGATATGGTGCGATCTAAGATGTATCTTACCGATCTACCACTATCGTTTTGGGGTTATGCATTAGAGACAGCTGCATTCACGTTAAATAGGGCACCATCTAAATCCTTTGAAACGACACCGTATGAACTATGGTTTGGCAAGAAACCTAAGCCGTCATTTCTTAAAGTTTGAGGTTGCAATGCTTATGTGAAAAAGTTTCAACCTGATAAGCTCAAACCCAAATCGGAGAAGTGCGTCTTCATAGGATACCCAAAAGAAAATGTTGGGTACACCTTCTATCACAGATCCGAAGGCAAGATATTCATTGCTTTGAATGGATCCTTTCTAGAGAAGGAATTTCTCTCAAAAGAAGTGAGTGGGAGGAAAGTAGAACTTGATGAGGTAACTGTACCTGCTCCCTTATTGGAAAGTAGTTCATCACAGAAATCTGTTCCTGTGACTACTAGACCGATTAGTGAGGAAGCTAATGATGATGATCATGTAACTTCAGATCAAGTTACTACCGAACCTCGTAGGTAAAACCAGAGTGAGATCCGCACCAGAGTGGTACGGTAGTCCAGTTCTAGAGGTCATGTTACTTGACCATGACGAGCCTACGAACTACGAGGAAGCGATGATGAGCCCAAATTCCACGAAATGGCTTGAGGCCATGAAATCTGAGATGAGATCCATGTATGAGAACAAAGTATGGATTTTGATTGACTTGCCCAATGATCGGCGAGCCATTAAGATTAAATGGATCTTCAAGAGGAAGATGGACGCTGATAGTAGTGTTACTATCTACAAAGCTAGAATTGTCGCAAAAAGGTTTACGACAAGTTCAAGGTGTTGACTACGATGAGAGTTTCTCACTCGTATCTATGCTTAAGTCTGTCCGAATCATGTTAGCAATTGCCTCATTTTATGAAATCTAGCAAATGGATAAACAAAACTGCATTCCTTAATGGATTTATTAAAGAAGAGTTGTATATGATACAACCAGAAGGTTTTGTCAATCCTAAAGGTGCTAACAAAATGTGCAAGCTCCAGCGATCCATCTATGGACTGGTGCAAGCATCTCGGAGTTGGAATATGCGCTTTGATGAGATGATCAAAGCATATAGTTTTATACAGACTTGCGGTGAAGCCTGTATTTACAAGAAAGTGAGTGGGAGCACTAAAACATTTCTGAGAAGTATATGTGAATGACATATTGTTGATCGGAAATAACGTAGAATTATTCTGCAAAGCATAAAGGAGTGTTTTGAAAGAAGTTTTTCAAAGAAAGACCTCGGTGAAGCTGCTTACATATTAAGCTTCAAGATCTATAGAGATAGATCAAGACGCTTGATAAGCTTTTTTCAATGAGAATATACCTTGACAATATTTTGAAGTAGTTCAAAATTGGAACGGTCAACGAAAGAGTTCTTGGCTGTGTTACCGGGTGTGAAATTGAGTAAGACTCAAAGCCCGACCACGGCAGAAGATAGAAAGAGAATGAAAGTCATTCCCTATGCCTCAGCCATAGGTTTTATAAAGTATGCCATGCTGTGTACCAGATCTATTGTATACCCTACACTGTGTTAAGCAAGGGAGTACAATAGTGATCTAAGAGTAGATTAATGGACAGCAGTCAAAATTATCCTTAGTGGAATAAGGAAATATTTCTCAATTATGGAGGTGACAAAAAGGTTCGTCGTAAAAAGTTACGTCGATGCAAGTTTTGACACAGATCTGGATGACTCTAAGTCTCGATCTAGATACATATTGAAAGTGGGGCTGTCCCAACTGTGTCTTTGGTTTACTCAACTCAAGTTCCATTATATACCTCTTGACAAAACCGCTCGTGGCCAAAGGCCCCTGAAATATTTGCTCATGTGTAGCCTTTCTGCGTGCGTGCCAAATTGCCCAAAGTGTCACAAGTAGCTTAGTGAAATCCGCATGCAGTAAGGCCTCTATGAGGGAAAATATTAATCGCTTCGTGTCAAGTTCTCTGTTCTGCATCATTACTTTCATCAGGTCTTCGTCCTCAAGCGCCCAAACGCAACATGCCATGTTACACTCAATCAAAAAGTGTCGCCAAGAATTCGGTGTCCCACATAGTCCACACACTACTTGAGTTGACATGTTCCGGTGGTGTAACAAATCTGCCGTAGGAAAAGATTGCTGAGCTAGCCTCCAGAGAAAGATTTTAATCTTGGAAGGGACATCAATTTTCCACATTTTTGTCCATGCTTTCATCTCCCCATAAGCATTAGAGTTGTCAGTGTGTCCTTCCAACCATGCTTCTCGACGGATCTTTGTAGAAATGAACATGCGATAAACCGAACGCACTGAGAAGATGCCATTTCATTCGTGCACCCAAGACCAAAAATCGTCAAGTTGTCTTGTGCATAGAGGGATAGATAGGATCACTTGGGCATCGGTTGGCAAGAAGACTTGACAAAGTCTCTCTCGGTCACATTCCCTCGACGGCAAGATGAGTTCGCTGACATGCTGCGGCCACTAGAGGCCCAATTTTGTTTCGTCCAATTTCCCATTCCGGC
This sequence comes from Triticum monococcum, assembly GCA_034509565.1. NCBI lineage: Eukaryota > Viridiplantae > Streptophyta > Magnoliopsida > Poales > Poaceae > Triticum > Triticum monococcum. The sequence continues at coordinate 579,176,611 of CM067845.1, forward strand.
CAACCTGCTAGAACGGTCCATTATTTAGTATATATATATATATATATCAAGCACCTGCAATAATTTTGGAGAAATGGTCTAGAAAGTTACTCAAATTATTACATAATCTCATAAATAATTAAGTTACAAAATGTGTTTACACACAAAATTATGACATATATCTAAGAGCTCAGGAAACGACAAGTTCACCAACAGAATCACCATTTCGATGGAGATTTAAGAAGGGGGTTTACCCTAGGCATTTGCATACCAGAAGCTAGAGAATATGACCAATCAACTCTTGCTTCTTTCTGACTTCCTCCGTCTCTTATTTTGTTTTGATGATCACCTACATGTTTTCCTCTTCGCTGCTTCCTCGAGATGTTGACTGCATCTCATAACCCAGCTTCACCTGTCTTTTAGCCAGTAGTTGTGCCTCAAGAACTTTTGCAGTTTGTGACTTTGACGATTGCATCTAATCTACATTATGCGGGCATGTGCATGTGGCACTGCTCTAGGAGGTTACCTTGGAAATGACCTCAAAACTTGATCTTGGGATTGTCCCTTCTGCCATCATAATCTCAGTTGTAGTCTCGAACATTACTACATATCGACATACGACTAACCCCTCATCACTGGCCGGCATATGGCCATGAGTCACTGATGAGGGTCATCACCGACAGGCCAGCGTCGGCGCGTCAGTGTTAAGCCTGTGCGGGTCATCCATGATTGTTAACACAGACCGGTTAAAATTTGGTCGATCAGTGATGTTGTCCTCCTCAGCCATTCGGAGGTCCAAAGATCATCACAGATTGATGTCAAAATTTGCTCGTCGATGCTATTACTTAATCCCCCCCTAGATGATGGCCATAGTTGTCTAATCAAACATCAGCCTCTTTTTCCCACAGAGAGAAGTATATGAAATGAAGTATTAACCCATCCATGCCTCATCGATTACCAGCAACATTGTTCGGCTACCAATCCATGCGTTCCCAACAAGCATGCATTGGTTGGCTCTCAGTGTGCATTTTCACTAGTAGAAAACGACCCATTTATCCCGGTTCCAGAGGCCCTTTAGCCCTGGTTCTGAAATCAGGACTAAAGGGCTGGTAGTAAAGCCTAAAACCTTTAATCCTGATTTGCTTACGAACCGGGACAGAAGGGGCTCCATGTGGCTGTTGCAGGGCGTCCAGGCAGGAGGACCTTTAGTCTCGGTTGGTAACACCAACCAGAACCAAAAGGCATCCATGCGCCAACAGCTGGTAGGAGCTGGAGTTTTTATTTTATTTTTTGAAAGGGGGGTTTTGGGGTTTTGGAGGGTTAATTTAGGGGTTTCATATTGTGTTAGGTAGCTAATAGAGTGAAGTGACCTCTCTTTATCTCCATGCTTGGTCGACACTAGCTAATATACGTATAGAGAGAACTCGACACACTAGCTAGTAAGCAAATGAAGGAACCATTAAGTACACAAGATCGTCATGAACATATACGGAGAGAAGTGACCTCTCTTTCTCTGAGAGATTGGTCGAACAACAAGTTTTCGTATATCTATCTGACGCTACTAGCTACATATATACAATATGAGATCTCTTACAATCCATAACATCTAAAGTCTATATCAATTTCCACATGGTATTCTCCGGCTTTATGTATGACGTGGTCAAGAAAGAATCCCGCCAATTCCTCTTGAATTGCTTGCATGCGATCATGTGGTAGGAGTTCATCCCGCATATGCGAGATCTAATTTAAAGAAGGGTGTCAATACATATATAGAGACTTAATTACAGAAGTAATACTTACAGATAGTAGCGGGTCATGAGTTGTTTGTCGAGGGCCAATTGATTGTATAACTGGAATAACTCCACAAATTCAATAGGCAACAGCTTAGTTCCAATGAGGTCTTGCTCCTCTTTAATTCTCAGTAGCAAACTATCCTTCCCAGACTCGCTGCAGGTTTTCATGTACCATTCATGCAATCTTCGCATCATCGTTGTTAGAGGTGGATGATCAGGTTTGACGAGATGATGCCCGTATTGGTATCTGAAGCTATCCACCTCCATTATTTCACACTCTACATCATCGCTCAGGTAATCAGCAGGATTGGTACCGGGCAGTAGCCCCGGATGATTAGGGACGATATCGCTAGACACCGTGAGCGGGGGGCACGATTGGTTCGCCTGTTCATCGAGCTGGGGAATTTTTTTCCCACTCCTTCGTTCTGCTAACCTTGCATCACTAGAAGTACTTCCCAACCGCCGCGCATCTTCATATGTCTTTTTAAGACAGCGGACATAGTTGGAATCCGGCGGAGGCGGTGGTGGTCGCTTCATGGCATCGATAGTGCGCTTCACTTTCACCGGATTTAGCATCTCCTTCTGAGGTGGAGATTTCTTTGCAAAAAAGTCCCTCACTTGGGTAGCATAGATTTCCCCGTTTTCCTTCTCGGTCCTCTCATATGGTAACTTTTCCAAAGCCTTGAGACTTGGACCATATTTGAATTGCTCCCCACCTCTGCTTGTACTGCTAGCCGCCGGAGCGGAGGCTTCTGTCTTTCGCCTTTGCTAATGAGGCGGAGTGCTCCGACGCGCAAGAGGAGGCGGAGGAGGAGGCGGAGTGCCCTCACGCTCCGGTGGAGGCGGAGGAGGAGGTGGAGTTCCCTCACGCGCCGATGGAGGCGGAGGACGAGCGGACCGCCTCTCTCTCATGCATGTCCGACGTTCCCCCCGCCCCCCCCCCCCCCTCATGTCGAAGTTATCAGGGAGGGTGTAGATCGACAACGACGCTCACCCCTCATTTTAACTTATGAACATTTGAACAAAAAATATTCGATGAACTAAAAAATGCTATAAAACAAAAAAACATCATATATACATCCATACATACATACATATAGCCACATACATACATTATATATGAACACAAAAAATCAACATATATATATATAATCATAATGCAGCAAGCCGGGGCGGCGATGGCTCACAGCAGGGGTGGACGGCGACGATGACGGTGGGGGTGGCGAGGGAGACGGCGATGGCGGGGGTGGGCCGGGGCAGGGGCGCGGCCGGGCGCGCTCGGGGGCTGGGTAGGGGCGGGGGGCAGGGTCGGGCTCGGGGACGACGACGGGGGCGGCGAGGGCGTCGCCGACGACTACGGGGGCGGCAAGGGCGCCGGCGACGGCGACGGGGTGGCAAGGGCGTCGGTGACGATGACGGTGGGGCCGGGCTTGGGCAAGGGCGTGGCCGGGCACGCTCGGGGGTGGTGCAGGGGCGCGGGCTCGGGGGCGGGGCAGGGCCGGGCTCGGGCACAATGACGACGACAGCGACGACAGGGCAGGGGCGCGGCGACGGCGACGGCGGGGGCAGCGGACGGCGTCGGGGCAGCCTGCCGGCGTCGATGAGCTCGGCGTCGTCGGGGTGAACTGGCACTGAAATTGTGAAATTTATCTAAGTGTGGGCTTATATGCCCACACCTTTAGTCCTGGTTGGTGGCACCAACCGGGACCAATACCCCCCTTTGGTCCCGGTTCGTGCCACCAACCGGGTCCAAAGGTCTCTGGTTTCCGCCCTTTGGGCTGACGAAATGAGATCTTTGGTCCTGGTTGGTGGCACGAACCGGGACCAAAGGGGGGTATTGGTCCCGGTTTGTGGCAGACGAAAGGGTGTTGCTGCCCGGGGCCAAATGTTTAGGCCCACCTCGCTAGCTGAGAAGGCTCGAGAGTGGTTTATAAGCGCTGCTGCGCGAACCCTCTCGGGCTCCTCTCAACTGCAGGCTTTCAGGGCTAATCGCACACTCCTTTGCCTGTGGGCCTACTGGGCCTGCTGCGGGCCTATATCCTGGCCGAACTAGCTAGCTGGCTTTCTAGTCATATTCAGGCCATGGTGGCCCAGTAGGAGGCAATCCAGTATTTTTGTTTTCTTTTTTGCTTTATTTTTTCTTACAGCTAAATCCATACAATTTTTCAGTGATTCTTTTTCCTTTTAGTTCACAAAAATTATAAACTTTCTATTAGTGCCATTAGTTTTCAAATTTAAATAGTTCAAATTTGAATTCTTTTAAATTTGTGTGAATCACTAGTTTGTGAATAACTTTACTATAAAAATAGATTTTTGAGTGATTCTTTTTCCTGCTATTTAATATTACTGTGTTTTATCATTATATTCAATTTGGTTATTTTTACGTTATTTTAAGTGTTTGTTTTAATAACAAAACATATTTTGTAATTTAGTTTGCTATTAAAGTTTCTAACAAAAAAATCTTTGCAAAAATTCTTTTTGCTATTAATGTTTTGAACAGAAAATACTTTGGTAATTTTATTTGCATAAATTTTATATAATTTTAGTTTCAAAAATACTAGAGGTTTATAAAAATCTTTTTAGTTGATTCCTTTTGCTATTAGAGTTTTACAAAAGCTTTTTAGTTGATTCTTTTTGCTATTGAAGAATATTATAGTTTTGTTTTAGTTGATCATAACAGAATATTTTAATTGATTATTTTTACTTCATTATTTTTGCTATGAGAGTTATAAAAGTTTTCTAGTTGATTCTTTTTGCTATTAGTTCATTCTTTGACCTAAATGACCCTGTAATTCAAAAGCACTACAAATGAACTCTTAAAAAGTTGAAAGTTGGCATGGTATCATAATTACACCCACATAGCATGTGCTAAAAAGTTGAGAGGGTTACAGCAAAAACTGGATGCACTTCGTGTACAAAATGAACAATCTCTTTCGAAGTATCAGGATTTCGGACGAAAACTCATCTATTACAAAGGGATTTCATTTTTTTGAACTTATTTGAACTCCAGACTTTTTGTGTGTTCAAAATGCACCATTCAAAGCCACATCATCAATCTTTAACCCATTCTGAATTCATTTGGTATTTTTCATGCATTTACTGATTTTTTAAGCTAAATGACCCTAAAATTGAAAAGCACTGCAAATGAACTCTGAAAAGGTTGAAAGTTGGCATGGTATCATCATTTCACCCACATAGCATGTTCTAAGAAGTTGAGAGGGTTACGGCAAAAACTGGATGCACTTCATGTACAAAATGGACAATCTCTTTCGAAGTATCAGGGTTTCGGCGAAAACTCATCTGTTACAAAGGGATTTCATTTTTTGAACTTATTTGAACTCTAGAATTTTTGTGTGTTCAAAATGCACCATTCAAAGCCACATCATCAATTTTCAACCCTTTCTGACTTCATTTGGTATTTTTCATGCATTTACTGATTTTTTAAGCTAAATGACCTTGAAATTGAAAAGGCACTACAAATGAACTCTGAAAAGGTTGAAAGTTGGCATGGTATCATCATTTCACCCACATAGCATGTTCTAAGAAGTTGAGAGGGTTACGGCAAAAGCTAGATGCACTTCGTGTACAAAATGGACAATCTCTTTTGATGTATCAGCGTTTCATACGAAAACTCATATGTTACAAAATGCATTTCATTTCTTCACATGTAATTGCAGTGGTAGTCTTCACTTTTTCTTCGCTTGTGTCTTTTGCTTATTGCGTCGTAACCATGGATAATCTTCATCGTCTAACAGGGTGCTTGGGTCAGCCTTGACTTTGAAGGGAGGAATTTCATGAAACTTTTCATAATCTTCAGACATGTCTGTCTTGCCCTCCACTCCCACGATGTCTCTTTTTCCTGAAAGAACTATGTGACGCTTTGGCTCATCGTATGATGTATTCGCTTCCTTATCTTTCTTTTTCTCGGGTTGGCAAACATGTCCTTCACATAGAAAACATGTGCCACATCATTGGCTAGGACGAATGGTTCGTATGTGTACCCAAGATTGTTCAGATCCACTGTTGCCATTCCGTCCTGTGGGTCTACCTGTACCCCGCCTCCTGACGGATTGACCCATTTGCATTGAAACAACGGGAGCGTAAAATCATGTCCATAGTCAAGTTCCCATATGTCCACTATGTAACCATAATATGTGTTATTTCCCCTCTTGGTTGCTGCATTAAAGCGGACACCACTGTATTGGTTGGTGCTCTTTTGATCTCGGGCGATCGTGTAAAATGTATTCCCATTTATGTCGTACCCTTTGTAAGTCAATACAGTCGAAGATGGTCCCCTGACCAACAAGTACTATAGCTCATCAGAAATAGTGTTGTCACCCATGAGACGTGTTCATATGTAATCCAGTCATCACACTGCTCCGGATGTTTGGAGCGCAGAATATTCTTGTGTTCATTGGCATACGGGGTCACCAAGGTAGAATTATGTAGAACTGTGTAGTGTGCTTGAGACCAAGAATGTCCGTCCCTACATATTATTGAGTCCTCTCCTAGCATGCCTTTTCCAGTCAGTGTCCCCTCATACCGCGATTGAGGGAGACCAATCGGCTTAAGGTCAGGAATGAAGTCAACACAAAACCCAACGACCTCCTCTATTTGCCGGCCCATGGAGATGCTTCCTTCTAGCCTAGCGGTTACGAACATATTTATTTAAGACACCCATGAACCTCTCAAAGGGGAACATATTGTGTAGAAATACAGGGCCCAAAATGGCAATCTCGTCGACTAGATGAACTAGGACGTGCGTCATGATATTGAAGAAGGATGGTGGGAACACCAGCACAAAACTGACAAGACATTGCGCCAATTCGATCCTTAACCTTGGTAGGATTTCCGGATCGATCACCTTCTGAGAGATTGCATTGAGGAATGCAAATAGCTTCACAATGGCTAATCGAACGTTTTTCGGTAGAAGTCCCCTGAATGCAACCGGAAGCAGTTGTATCATAATCACGTGGCAGTCATAAGACTTTAGGTTCTGGAACTTTTCTCTGCCATATGTATTATTCCCTTTATATTTGACAAGAAGCCAGACAGGAGCTTCATACTGAGTAGGCATTCAAAGAAGATTTCCTTCTCTTCTTTGGTAAGAGCGTAGCTGGCAGGACCTTCATACTTCTTTGGAGGCATGCCGTCTTTTTCGTGCACACGTTGCTGGTCCTCCCGTGCCTCCGGTGTATCTTTTGTCTTCCCATACACGCCCAAGAAGCCTAGCAGGTTTACGCAAAGATTCTTCATCACGTGCATCACGTCGATTGCAGAGTAGACCTTTAGGTCTTTCCAATAGGGTAGGTCCCAAAATATAGATTTCTTCTTCCACATGGGTGCGCATCCCTCAGCGTCATTCGGAATAGATGGTCCGTTGGAACCCTCTCCAAAGATTACTTGTAAATCATTCACCATGCAAGTATGTGATCAGCAGTACGGACGACAGGCTTCTTCCGGTGATCTTCCTCGCCTTTGAAATGCTTACCTTTCTTTCGAAATTGATGGTTGGTCAGAAGAAATCGAAGATGCCCCAGGTACACATTATTCCTGCATTTGTCCAAATATATACTTTCAGTGTCATCTAAATAGTGAGTGCATGCATGGTATCCCTTGTTTGTCTATCCTGGAAGGTTACTGAGAGCAGGCCAATCATTGATGGTTACAAACAGCAAGGCATGTGGGTCAAATTCATGATGGTCTTGCTCATCCCACACACGTACACATTTTCCATTCCACGGTTGTAGAAGTTCTTCAACTAACAGCCTTAGGTACACATCAATGTCGTTGTTGGGTTGCTTAGGGCCTTGGACGAGAACTGGCATCATAATGAACTTCCGCTTCATGCACAGCCAAGGAGGAAAGTTATAGATACATAAGAGTCACGGGTCAGGTGCTATGATTATTGTTGTGCTCCACAAAAGGATTAATGCCATCCGTGCTTAAACCAAATCATACGCTCCTTGCGTCACCTGCAAAGACCCCCGCACTTTCTCTCGATTTTTCTCCACTGCGACCCGTCAATGGGTGCTCTCAACTTCCTGTCTTTTTACTGTCCTCTTTGTGCCATTGCATCAACTTGGCATGCTCTTTATTTCTGAACAGACGTTTCAACAGTGGTATTATACGAGCATACCACATCACCTTGGCAGGAACCCTCTTCCTGGGCCGCTCGCCCTCAACATCACCAGGGTCATCTTGTCTGATCTTATACCGCAATGCACCGCATACCAGGCATGCGTTCAAATCCTCTTACACACCACGGTAGAGGATGCAGACATTAGGGCATGTAAGTATCTTCTGCACCTCCAATCCTAGAGGGCATAGAACCTTCTTTGCTCCATACGTACTGTCGAGCAATTCGTTATCCTTTGGAAGCTTCTTCTTCAATATTTTCAGTAGCTTCTCAAATCCGTTGTCAGATACATCATTGTCTGCCTTCCACTGCAGCAATTCCAGTGTGGTACCGAGCTTTGTGTTGCCATCTTCACAAATTGGGTACAACCCCTTTTTGTGATCATCTAACATACGATCGAACTTCAACTTCTCCTTTTCACTTTCGCATTGTCTCTTTGCATCAACAATGACCCAGCGAAGATCATCATCGGGCACATCGTCTGGTTCCTCTTGATCTTCAGCTTCCCTCGTTGCAGCATCACCGTATTCGGGGGGGGGGGCACATAGTTTTCATCATCTTCTTCTTCATTGTCTTCCATCATAACCCCTCTTTCTCTGTGCTTGGTCCAAACATTATAATATGGCAGGAAACCCTTCTCAAGCAGGTGGGTGTGAAGGATTTTTCGGTCGGAGTAAGACTTCATATTCTCGCATCTAGGGCATGGACAACACATAAAACCATTTTGCTTGTTTGCCTCAGCCAATTCGAGAAAATTATGCACGCCCTCAATGTACTCGGAGGTGCGTCTGTCACCGTACATCCATTATTGGTTCACCTGCGTGCATTATATATAATTAAGTGTGTCAAAAACCATTACAGAATATCATGAATAGAGAAGTGACCAAATTAATAGAAGTTCATCATCACATTAATACCAAAGTACAATAGTGATCAAATGTTATTACTGAAAAAATATACATAAAGTTCATACATATATAGTTCTCATTGAAAAAGATATAGCTCTCTAGAGCATCTAATTAAACCATACATTGAAACTATGTAAAACGTTTCAATGCAACAACAAATGCGATCATAATGCAACTAAGGTAACAATTGATCCAACGGCATAATGATACCAAGCCTTGGTATGAATAGGATATTTTCTAATATTTCTAATATTCAAGCGCATTGCATCCATCTTGATCTTGTGATCATCGACGACATCCGCAACATGCAACTCCAATCTCATCTTCTCGTCCTCAATTCTTTTCAATTTTTCCTTCAAGTAATTGTTTTTTTTTCAAAGTATGTTAGCTTATGCCCCTCCCTCATAAGTGCATATGATCCAACAAGAGAAAGTATGTTAGCTTATGCCTCTCCCTCATATGAAATTGCAATGACGACTATCGGTCTTTGAGGGAGTCCTGGATTAGGGGGTGTTCGGGGAGCCGGACTATACCTTCAGCCGGACTCCAGGACTATGAAGATACAAGATTGAAGACTTCGTCCCGTGTCCGGATGGGACTTTCCTTGGCTTGGAAGGCAAGCTTGGCAGTACGGATATTCAAGATCTCCTACCATTGTAACCGACTCTGTGTAACCCTAACCCTATTCGGTGTCTATATAAACCGAAGGATTGTAGTCCGTAGGACATCAACTCCATATACAACAATCATACCATAGGCTAGCTTCTAGGGTTAAGCCTCCTTGATCTCGTGGTAGATCTACTCTTGTACTACCCATATCAACAATATTAATCAAGCAGGAGAAGGGTATTACCTCCATCGAGAGGGCCCGAACCTGGGTAAAAACATCGTGTCCCTTGTCTCCTGTTACCATCCGGCCTTGACGCATAGTTCGGGACCCCCTCCCCGAGATCCGCCGGTTTTGACACTGACATTGGTGCTTTCATTGAGAGTTCCTCTGTGTCGTCGCCTTTAGGCCCGATGGCTCCTTTGATCATCAACAACGATGCGGTCCAGGGTGAGACTTTTCTTCCCGGACAGATCTTCGTCTTCGGCGGCTTCGCACTGCGGGCCAATTCGCTTGGCCACCTGGAGCAGATCGAAAGCTACGCCCCTGGCCATCAAGTCAGGTTTGGAAGCTTAAACTACATAGCTGACATCTCCGGAGACTTGATCTTCGACGGGTTCGAGCCACGGCCAAGCACACCGCACTATATTGAGGGGCATGATCTAGCTCTGCCTCCGGACAGCGTCCTGGAGGCCGCACATGCACCGGTTCCGACCCCTAACTCGGAGCCTATTGCGCCAATCAAGGATGAGCGGTTGGACGTCACCTCGGGGGCTGCGATCTCAAAGGCGATTGAGCCGAACGCCAGCCCCGCACTCTGCATGACCCGTGACTCCGAGGATCCGGACTCCTCCCCTGACTCCGAACCCCCCACGCCCCTGCCAATCGAATCCGATTGGGCGCTGATAATGGAGTTCACCACCACGGACATCTTTCAGCACTCGCCTTTTGGCGATATCCTGAATTCTCTCATGTCCCTCTCTTTATCAAGAGAGCCCTGGCCGAACTGCATTCAGCGAGGATGGGATACGGACGAGGAAGAAACTCAAAGCCCACCCACGACCCACTTGGTAGCCACTGTCGACAATTTAAACGACGTGCTCAACTTCGACTCCGGAGACATCGACAACATGGATGACGATGCAGGAGATACCGATGAACCAACGCCCATAGGGCATTGGACAGCCACCTCATCTCACGATGTGTACATGGTGGATACCCCTAAAGGAAGCGACAACATGGAAAAAGGGGATGGAACGGGAGATCGACCCCTGGAAAAGCAATCAAAGCGTCGGCGTAAACGGCGACCCAAGCCCCGCCTCGATAAAAACCCAGCCATAGAGTAGGACGAGCCGGTAGACGACGAGGAGGCCTTAGAGCAACTGTCCGAACAGGGCAACATGGATAGAGAAACCGAACATCCCTCCTCCGGCAAAAACGGCATTCCGGACGACCTCACGCCGGCTAAACCCATGGAGCAGAAGAATCTCCACGAGAGGCTCGTTGCAACTGCACGCAGCCTGAAAAAGCAGAATCGGAAGTTAAAAACAGCGGAAGATGCACTCCGGATTAGATGGAGCAAAGTAATCAATACCAAAGATAAATACGGCGACGGTCGCCGCACTAAAAGCTATTCGAAAACAAAGCTACTGCCTGAATTTGATGAAGAGGCCCTAGATCCCTCGCATTCAAAAAATAAGAAAGCCACACGGTCGGATAGACGACCCCATAAAGCGGCAAGCAGCGCCGCACTTAAATCGGCATGCGACCTACTTAAGGATACGCATCACGGCCCAGTTAGGTCCATTTATGGGCCAAGAAAGCAAGCTCTCATAAGCAATGCAATAAAGCCATCATCAGAATCCGACACACCCAAATACAGGGGTGCCGCACACCCCCTATGTTTCACCGATGAGGTCCTGGACTATGAATTTCCAGAGGGATTCAAACCCATAAACATAGAGGCATATGATGGAACAACAGACCCTGGAGTTTGGATCGAGGATTATATCCTCCACATACACATGGCTAGAGGAGATGATCTCCACGCCATAAAACATTTACCCCTTAAGCTTAAAGGGCTAGCCCGGCATTGGCTTAAAAGCCTTCCTGAAAACCCAATTGGAAGTTGGGAAGAGCTCGAGGATGCTTTCCGAGCAAATTTTCAAGGGACCTATGTCCGCCCTCCAGATGCAGACCATCTTAGTCACATAACTCAACAGTCCAGAGAATCAGCTCGGCAGTTCTGGAATAGATTCCTCACTAAAAAGAATCAGATAGTCGACTGTCCGGACGCCGAAGCCTTAGCAGCTTTCAGGCATAACGTCCGAGACGAATGGTTCGCTAGACACCTCGGCCAAGAAAAGCCAAGAACAATGGCCGCACTAACAAGCCTCATGACCCGCTTTTGTGCAGGAGAGGACAGCTGGTTCGCAAGGTGCAGCCCCAGCGACCCAAGTACATCCGAAACTAGGGATGGAAACGGAAAACCGCGGCGCAACAAGGACCGTCGCCGGACTAAGGAAAAAAGTCCGAAGAGCACGGCAGTCAATGCCGGATTCAAAGGATCACGACAAAATCAGACAAAACCGCCCCTCCAGTATAACAGGGACGATCCAGCCAACTTAAATAAAATCCTGGACAGGATATGTCAGATACACAGTACTCCCGGGAAGCCTGCTAACCATACCCACAGAGATTGTTGGGTTTTCAAACAGTCCGGCAGACTCAATGCCGAACACAAGGGGCTCGACACACCAAGCGAAGACGAGGACGAACCCCAAAAGCAGAGCACGAGGAAACAAAAGAACTTCCCGCAAGAAGTAAAAACAGTGAACTTACTTCACATAACAAAACGTGCGGCGCCCATAAAGGTATGCACCACACGACCTATCCCCAAAGGGTCCCGCCACTAGTTGTCAAAACCAATCATCTTCGATCAGCTAGATTATTCTAGAAATATCAAGAATGCAGGCTGGACTGCCTTGATACTCGATCCAATAATTGGCGGACTCCAGTTTTCAAATGTCCTTATGGACGGTGGTGGTGGACTAGACCTGATATATCAGGATACAATCCATCACATGGGGATAAACCCAGCAAGAATCCGCCGCAGCGAAACCTCCTTTCAAGGGGTAACACCTGGTCCGGACACCCATTGTATGGGTTTTCTCCGGCTAGAAGTTATATTCGGCTCTGCCGATAACTTCCACCGCGAAATGCTGACCTTCCATATCGTCCCGTTATCAAGTCGCTGTCAAGCACTACTAGGACGCGAACCTTTCGCTCGCTTTAACGCAATACCGCATTATGCATCTCTCACGCTTAAGATGCCCGGTCCATGAGGCATCATCTGTTTGAAGGGGAAGCACTAAATGTGCGCCTCCCCAAGCGGAGGACTGTGCGGCCGCTTTGACAGCCCCACAGTAAAACGGCCTCACCGGCCAAAAAACTTCGAAATAGGTCATTAAAGACCACGACCGCGGATAGACGAGTTCGGTACAAAATCATCATTGATGCAGGCTTAGTGGCCATATGCCCCAACACTAGGGGCTCTATGCATATACAATAAGAGACAATAAAGCTCAATTTTATATATTTTACTTTATACTTTGTTTATTTTAAACTTTTGTTTGGCACGACCCGTTTTCACCTCAGTTCCTCTCTTTTACAGATGAATGTCGTGTGGCGCCCGTCTAGGATACGGCAGAACGGAGACACAGGCGCAGACGTGCAGTAGGGACCCGTCCTAATGGATTCTTTTTAGATTAAGACCCTACGTAAACCTTTTTTACTGTTTCTTGTTGCTACACATCCCCTGGTTTTTCTGATATAACCAAGGAGGAGGCTGGCGTCTTGGCATGTGGCCACGTCAGAATTTTTGCACGTACGTGGACACTAGCGGCTTTTTTAATAAAGAGTGTTGTTTCGCCCGCACTCATAAAGACCGAACACCTTAGGGAGTGTTCGACGTCGCGAGTTTTGGCATTATATACATCAGTTCCGAATCATGTCTTTGGTCAAATGTTGGGTTGCCCAGCTCCTGAGTTCGTCTACCTTATGTTCCGCTCTATCGGCTAAGGTAGCACCAGGAGAACTACTGTGATTGTGCCCCGGTTCGGCCGGGCGAGCACCTCAGTAGAGAAAGCCGAAAACTGACTGTCATGATGTAGCGTGAGACTGGTCAGCCACTCGATGACCTATCAGAATCTATCGGATTCCTCCGCTTTAACGAAGGGCCGCTTCTCGGTCAGGCACATACGCGCCCCGAACTCGGGCGGGCGCAGTCGCCACCAAGGGGCTACCTAAATAGTCTCACTGTCAAGCTCCTATGGCTAAGTGAAAGTGTTAAAGCATTATAGTCTGGTTGCCTGGCCCGCTGCGCTATCACCTCCTTTGTGGGACCAAGACGTTGGGTTAAGTGTGCAAATGCGTCTTCTGCGAGCACCCCCACACTATGTGCGTGGGGGCTGAAGCCAACGACTGCCATCTTTCAGATTTTGTATATATATATATCTTAAAACGGCCGCACAGGAGGTGTTCCCAATACTTGAAGGCACAAGTATAAAAAGTCCACTACAGTTTAATTACTTTATAATTACATATGCTATGATAACATAGCATCTTTCGAGCACTACGTCTCTATTACACGAGCGCCTTCAAGGACTTCCTGAAAATAGTGCTCGGAGGGTACTCGGCTTTTGTCCGAATCTCGGGACGCAACAATGGTGGTCTCCATCTCTGCCCAGTATGTCTTGACACGGACAAGAGCCATCCTTGCGCCCTCTATGCATGCTGACCTCTTCATTGCATTAATATGCAGCACCGCCTCAAGGAATTGTTGCACCAAGCTGAAATAACTCTACGGCTCCGATCTCCCCGGCCACAGATGACCCACGACGTACTTCATGGTGAGTCCGGACAACCAATTCAGTTCGGCCCATTGAGCCAAACGATCGTCCATTGCCAGTGGACGCCCTGGATTGTGAAACTGCGACCAGAAAAGCTTTTCCACTTCGCGATCTTTCTGATCTCGAAAGTGTTCGGTCGCATCAGCAGCACTCGCTGCCAAATCCAGATAGATATCCTCCACACTCCACATCCGGTCCAACGGAGCAAACTTCGGATCACAAAATTTCCTTCACAGCATAAAGGGCTTTCCAGCCACAATCTGTTCGGCCTGACGCAGCTCCATGGCATTGGCAACGGTCTTCTCTAAGTCCGTCTGTTTCGCTTGGTCTTCTTTCTCAAGAAGTATGCAACGGTCTGCAGCGCTCTTTAACTTTTCGGCCATCTCGGCCATCTCTTCCTTGCTTCGGCAATGAGCAGTCTGTTCGACTCTCCTCTCTTCAAGGGCTTTCTTTTCAGCCGCATCACTTTCTCTGGCTTGTTCTTTAGCTCGCACAAGTTCTGCCCTAAGACTCTCCACGGCGGCCGCACCATCTGCGTCAAGCACACACATCGTAAGACACTGGCATAAAACTCTTCTTACCTGATGCCGCCCGAGGAATTATATACCTTGAGCCTCATCAAGCCGCTTGTTGACAAGCACGATGTCGGCATCTGCCATGTCCAGTTGCCGCTTTAGTTCGGCAAAATCATCAGTTCGGCTCGATTCCGGACACCCTGCCGCCTACATTCAAAGGCGACATCTTAGACCTGGGATTATGATCCTCCGCGTGTCATCATTTCTTGACGACGCGCAGAGTCTCAGGGGCTACTATCTACACAGGGCGCATCTTATTCATGCGCAACTGACAAAAGTGTACATTATCTAATGTACCTCAAAACCCGTCAGTAAACTTTTGACGGCCTCATGCAATCCACTCTCTGTGGATGAGATCCTTTCAATCACCGTGCCCATCAATGCACGGTGCTCCTCCGAGATAGAAGCTCGCCCCAGCAGAATCTTTAGCTACTCCGGCAAAGTACCAGACGGCGCCGGACTTGTCCCATGACCTCTTTCGAAGGCCGGACGCGGAGAACCTCGGGGGGCCACATAGCTATCTTCCGCCCCTGCCGGATTCGGAGAAACCCTCCGCGACGACACCTCAGGGTCGCCCGCCTCGCTAGGCGGCACGGCAGGGGGAGGCATCCCGCTCCCCATCATCTCCGGAAGGAGATCCCCCGAAGACAAGCTCTGATGAGAAGGGCTGAGGTCCGAGCTACAAGGTAAAAATTCGGTTCGCAATCTGTTCGGCCTGACGCAGCTCCTCCTTCGCAGCTCTCATCGCAGAGCGCACGTCCTTGGCATTGGCAACGGCCTTGTCGAAGTCCGTCTGTTTCGCCTGGTCTTCTTTCTCAAGAAGTCTGCAACGGTCTGCAGCGCTCTTTAACTTTTTGGCCATCTCGGCCATCTATTCCTTGCTTCGGCAATGAGCAGCCTGTTCGACTCTCATCTCTTCAAGGGCTTTCTTGGCAGCCGCATCTCTTTCTCTGGCTTGTTCTTTAGCTCAGGCAAGTTCTGCCCTAAGACTCTCCACGGCGGCCGCACCATTTGCGTCAAGCACACACATCGTAAGACACTGGCATAAAACTCTTCTTACCTGATGCCGCCTGATGAATTACATACATTGAGCCTCATCAAGCCGCTTGTTGACAAGCGCGATGTCGGCATCTGCCACATCCAGTTGCCGCTTTAGTTTGGCAAAATCATCAGTTCGGCTCGATTCCGGACACCATGCCGCCTACATTCAAAGGCGACATCTTAGACCTGGGATTATGATCCTCCGCGTGCCGTCATTTCTTGACGACGCGAAGAGTCTCAGGGGCTACTATCTACACAGGGCGCATCTTATTCATGTGCAACTGACAAAAGTGTACATTATCTAATGTACCTCAAAACCCGTCAGTAAACTTTTGACGGCCTCATGCAATCCTCTCTCTGTGGATGAGATCCTTTCAATCACCATGCCCATCAATGCACGGTGCTCCTCCGAGATAGAAGCTCGCCCCAACAGAATCTTTAGCTCCTCCGGCCAAGCACCAGACGGTGCCGGACTTGTCCCATGACCTCTTCCGAAGGCCGGATGCGGGGAACCTCGTGGGGCCACATAGCTATCTTCCTCCCCTGCCGGATTCGGAGAAACCCTCCGTGACGACACCTCAGGGTCGCCCGCCTCGCTAGGTGGCACGGCAGGGGGAGGCGTCCCGCTCTCCATCATCTCCGGAAGGAGATCCCCCAAAGACGAGCTCTACTAAGAAGGGATGAGGTCCGAGCTACAAGGTAAAATTCGGTTAATCTTCTCAGATATAAATCAAGGATTTCCCTCATCCCTCAAAAGGAAAATCTTTCTCTACTTACGGCTCGCTGGAGGGCTGATCCCCTTGAGGGCGTAGTCCGGCCGAGGAACTCCCCGGCGTCGGACCCTCTAACGAGGATTTTTTTCCCCGCTTCGAGGCCATGGTTTCCAGGTCGTCAGAGGCGGCTCTCTTCTTCCCCTTAGGAGAGGAATTGTCGGTTCCTCCCTTCGGAGCAGCCTCCTTCGAGGAGGCATTATCTCCAGCATCCTGACCAGCACGTGATCCGGCCTGGTTTCGGGAAGGGGAGCCAGACACCTGATCAGCTTTGCCTTCGCTATCCACTCCTGTTTAAAAAGGACGGCTCTTTTAGGGGCAAGTTTATGACAATTATACGGATAGAAGGTCCGGGCACAAGGTTGCTTACTTGAGTATCCGGGCGATTGCAGCTTTGGCCTGCGTCCTCGGTTAAATCCGGACACATCTCTTGTCATCCGAAGAACAGTTTATACATCTCCGCGGGCGTTGCGCCCATGAAATTCTGGAGAGCTCGTGGTCCCTCTGGATTAAACTCCCACAGGCGAAGGGAGCAACGTTTGCCGGGCTATATTCGGCGAATCAGCATGACCTGCGTCACCTTGACCAGGCTGAGGTCTCCTTCCAAGAGATCCTTAATACGGCCCTGCAACAAGGGCACGTCTTTGGGCAAACACCAATCTAACCCTCTGTTGACCCATGACGCTAGCCGTGGTGGCGGACCCGAGCGAAAGGCAGGAGGCGCCACCCACTTGGTGCCCCGGGGAGCGGTAATATAAAACCACTCTCGTTGCCACAAGCCTAGCTCCTCTTGAAAAGAGCCCTCGGGCCATGGAGCATCAGCATTTTTGCTTATAACAGCGCCTCCGCACTCTGCGTGCCGTCCCTTGATCATCTTCGGCTCCAATTTGAAGGTCTTGAGCCATAATCCGAAGTGAGGGGTAACACGGAGGAAAGCTTCACACACGACAATAAACGAGGAGATATGGAGGATGGACTCCGGAGCTAACTCATGGAATTCCAGCCCGTAATAAAACAGCAGTCCCCTCACAAAGGGATCCATCGGGAAGCCCAACCCCCGAAGGAAGTGAGACATGAACACCATGCTCTCACAAGGCTGGGGACTGGGAATGACCTGCCCTGGAGCAGGCAACCTATGCGAAATTTCGCCGGTCAGGAACTTAGCCACCCTCAACTTTAGTACGTCCTCCTTCATGACGGAGGAGGGCGTCCATCGGCCTTCAAGGTCAGAACCGGACATTGTCGAAAGTCCGAAGTGCCTGGAATCTGGAGCCTATGGTGTTGGAACTCGAGGCGACGGGCGAACTCACTTGAGATTGAAAAAAGGAGTAAGGCCTTGGTCTCTTTATAAGAGGTTGAATACCAAGAGCCCTCCCCGTAACTGTTCGGGACTCGTCTTTAATCGAGGAAACGTGCTAACGGGCGCGGTTGGGTTACCCACGTCCGTATTGATGAGAATCCCGTAAAAGGGGGTACACGATCTCCGCTTTGACAAGACGTGCCAAGGAAACCTCCTCGCAGAACGTGCTGAGGTGGAAAAGTAAAAACGATTCGAGTAAAGGACTTGGCCGTAGTGTGATGACGCACTGCGGAATACGTCAGCAGATTTGATTTGTGTTAATATTATTCTCTCTATGGAAATATGTGGAAACTTATTTTGCAGAGCCGGACACTACTCTTGGTGTTTACAATCTTCTATGAAGGACTTGGAGGAGGAACCCGACTTGCAATGCCGAAGACAATCTGCGCGCCGGACTCGTCGTCATTGAAGCCTGGTTCAGGGGAGACTGAGGGAGTCCTAGATTAGGGGGTGTTCGGGGAGCCGGACTATACCTTCAGCCGGACTCCAGGACTATGAAGATACAAGATTGAAGACTTCGTCCCGTGTCCGGATGGGACTTTCCTTGGCTTGGAAGGCAAGCTTGGTGGTGCGGATATTCAAGATCTCCTACCATTGTAACCGACTCTTTGTAACCCTAACCCTATCCGGTGTCTATATAAACCGGAGGGTTGTAGTCCGTAGGACATCAACTCCATATACAACAATCATACCATAGGCTAGCTTCTAGGGTTTAGCCTCCTTGATCTCGTGGTAGATCTACTCTTGTACTACCCATATCATCAATATTAATCAAGCAGGCGTAGGGTATTACCTCCATCGAGAGGGCCCGAACCTGGGTAAAAACATCATGTCCCTTGTCTCCTGTTACCATCCGGCCTTGACGCACAGTTCCGGACCCCCTACCCGATATCCGCCGGTTTTGACACCGACAGTCTCATTAACAATTGCCTAAGACAATTCCGCACACTGATCCATGATTATTCCACACTCGCTATTTATAATATTTAGCAATATATTCTAACTTTATGATAACAGCACCTACTTTTATATTTTATCTCTCCGATACCATGCAAAGTTATCCTCTTCATAACCACAACGTAGTTTTATTTCTCGTTTCTAGTTGGAAGCAAACGTTCGGTGTACGTAGAGTCGTATCAGTGGAAGATAGGGCTTGAGAGAATATTGATCTTACCTTTAGCTGCTTGTGGGTTCGACACTCCATACTTATCACTTACACCATTGGGAATTTCTACGATGATTCCCTGCACTTGGGGATAATCAAGCTCTTTTCTGGCGCCGTTGCCGGGGAGCAATAACGTGGGGTTGATATTCTCGTGTGTGCTTGTTTGCTTTCTACACTAAGTAGATTTTGTTTGTCCTTTTTGTTTCTGTTTAGTTGTGGGTGAAACATACACAAAAAAATTAAAAGAATAAAAATACAAAAAAATCACTTGCCTCTCATACCTAAAAAGTTTTTCAATAAGGGAAGTGATTGGAAGCTTATGCATTGAAGAAATGAGGGTCGACCTTGAACACTTCTGTTCATGATCATGGAAACAATGTAATAAATTTCATGGAAGTTTATCTAAAAAATAATTATCTCCTTGTATATATCCATTGTATTATAAAAATAATGTGCCAAGTTTTGGATTTAGGATGATTAGATTGCTTGTTTACTATGTACAGTACAAAAACAGAAACTTTGGCTGTAGTGTGTGATTTTTCATTTTTTACTGGAAAGTCAAATGGGTCTGAAACTTTTTGCACATTACTTATGTACAAATTTTTTAATTTTTTATTTTTTTAGAATTTTTTGGAGTTACAGAAGTTTACTAAACATCCAGATTACTACAGACTGTCATGTTTTTGACAGATTCTGTTTTCTATGAGTTGTTCGCTTATTTTGATGAATCTACGGGTAGTATCGGGGGGTATGAACCATGGTGAAGTTGGAATACAGTAGATATAGTTCTAATATGAAATTTTTAATAAGTTTGCAACAGTACCTAAAGGTAGTGATTTGCTTTATTACACTAATGGATCTCACAAAGTTTTTCTTAAAGTTTTGTGTGGATGAAGTGTTCGAACATCGAGGAGCTATCAATATGAGAAGAATAATGAGAGGCAGGAGCTCAAGATTGGGGATTCCCAAGGCACCCCAAGTAAATATTTTAAGGATACTCAAGCATCTAAGCTTGGGGGTGCCCCGGTTGGCATCCCATCTTTCTTCTTCAACAATTATCGGTATACCTCGATTTTTGTTTTGTTCACATAATTTGTGTCCTTTGTGTTTTTTTGCTTTTTCTTTACGAACCATGCTAGTATGAGATATCCCTTCATTTATTTATAGAATCATGTGCTTCACTTATATCTTTTAAGTATGATGTTATAGAATTGCTCTTTGTGCTTCACTTAAATCTTTTGAGTATGGTTTTATAGAATGCTTCGTGTGCTTCACTTATATATTTTGAGCTTGGATATTGGTTAGTCTATATTAATTGTAGAATGATCCAAGAACTTCACTTATATATTTTGGAGTTTGAATAATACTATCATCTAAAGTGTATTTAGAAGAAGTTTGCTCCCACTATTCCAAATGAGAAAAAAAATCTTATGTGAAGACTAGTAAAATTTGTATGCTTGTAGATCATGAACATAATGCTTTATGTGCTGGTTATATTGTTGAATTCATTGATGATTCTACTGAAAATTATTACGAGGGAGTAATACATGCTTGTAGGAGTTGCAATAATATCAAGTTTCCTCTCTATGTGCTTAAAGTTTTGAAGTTATACTTGTTTTGCCTTCCTATGCTAGTTGATTCTTGCTCCCATAAATTGTCTGCTCACAAAATCCCTAGGCATAGGAAGTGGGTTAGGTTCAAATGTTCTAGTCATATTCTTCATGATGCTCTCTTTATGTTTCAATTGTTATCTTTTATGTGAGCATCATTGAAATCATCATGCCTAGCTAAAAGTCATTAAAGAAAAGCCCTTGTTGGGAGACAACCCAATATTTACCCTATTTGTTTTTGTGTGTTCTCAAGATTAAGCCACTGCATTAATCATGTATCATAGCTTTTGTTTCAATAAAGTGCCAAGTAAGACCTTTGGGAAGACTTGGGTGAAAGTTAATGTGATCTTGCTGTAAAAAACAGAAACTTTGCGCTCGCGAGATTAGCTGTCATTTTTTAAGAAGAGTGCGATTGAGTTGATTCTTTTTTCAGTAGACTAATAGACAAATTACTCACGTCCACCAATTTATTTCAGAATTTTTGGAGTATAAGAAGTATGGTTGGTGTTCAGATCATTACAGACTATTCTGTTTCTTACAGATTCTGTTTTCATTATATAGTCTCCTGGTTTTCTAGTTTCTATGGCTTATATTTCTCAATATAAATTGTAGAAATGATTTGGTATAGTAGGCATTGTGTGACAACAATTATGAACCTTGTCTTTGACAGTACCAAAGTGAATGGTTTACTCATTATCATACTATCCTATCTCACGAAGTTCCTTTAAGTTTTGTGTGATTGAAGTTTTCAAGCTTTGGGTGAGATATCGATATGAGGAGAATAAGAAGTGAAAAGAACCTAAGCTTGGGGATGCCCAAGGCACCCCAAGGTAATATTCAAGGAAGACTCAAGCGCCTAAGCTTGGGGATGCCCCAGAAGGCATCCCCTCTTTCGTCTTCAAAACTATCAGTATACCTTACTCAGAGCTATATTTTTATTCGTCACATGATATGTGTTTTGCTTGGAGCGTATTTTCAATTTGACTTGCTGTTTGAATAAAATCATTGGGTCTGAAATCTTGAAT
Organism: Triticum monococcum; assembly: GCA_034509565.1. Classification (NCBI taxonomy): domain Eukaryota; kingdom Viridiplantae; phylum Streptophyta; class Magnoliopsida; order Poales; family Poaceae; genus Triticum; species Triticum monococcum. Next base: position 579,198,493 of record CM067845.1, read on the forward strand.
GAAAAAGAATCCTCCCATGGCTAGTTAATTATTTGACTACTCAGTGTTCTTCACTTATATCTTTTTGGAGTAGTTTGTCATTTACTCACGTGCTTCCCATATATCCTAGGAGTAAATGGTTGAATGAATTGAATATAATAAATCTGAATTTATATACGTTTCATATGCTTACAACATGGGGAGTAGTGACTTCACACATAATAAGTATAGGTAGTAAACTTATTGGAAGTTAGGAAACACAGAATTGGTCACTTGAACAATTCATGAAAGAATATTGAAGGAAGAGAGATTTCACATATAAATATACTATCTTGGACATATTTTGCAATTGTGAGCACTCGTTAAAATATGACATGCTAAAAGGTTGATGTTGGACAAGGAAGACAACTTAATGGGCTATATTTTCCTATATCTGAAACGTTATATTGTTTTGGATCATCCAACATGTTGAGCTTGCCTTTACCCCTCATGCTAGCCAAATTCTTTGCACCAAGTAGAGATACTACTTGTGCTTCCAAACATTCCTTAAACCAGTTTTGTCATGAGAGTCCACCATACCTACCTATGGATTGAGTAAGATCCTTCAAGTAAGTTGTCATTGTTGCAAGCAATAAAAATTGCTCTCTAAATATGTATGATCTATTAGTGTGGAGAAAATAAGCTTTATACGATCTTGTGATGTGGAAGAAATAAAAGTAACGGACTGCATAATAAAGGTCCATATCACAAGTGGCAACATAAAGTGACGTTCTTTTGCATTAGGATTTTCTGCATCCAACCATAAAAGCACATGACAACCTCTGCTTCCCTCTGCGAAGGGCCTATCTTTTACTTTTATCTTCTACCCTTATATAAGAGTCATGGTGATCATCACCTTTCCCTTTTTACACTTTTTCCTTTGGCAAGCACTTTGTGTTGGAGCGATCCGGATATATATATATATATATATATATATATATATATATATATATATATATATATATATATATATATATATATATATCACTTGAATGTAGGTTTTCATAAATTATTATTGTTGACATTACCCTTGAGGTAAAAGGTTGGTAGGCGAAACTATAAGCCCCTATCTTTCTCTGTGTCCGATGAAAACTTTGAACCCATAAATATCACATGAGTGTTAGCAATTGTGAAAGATTAAATGATAGTTGAGTATGTGGAGTTTGCTGGATCAAATCTCTTACATAGACCCTTCCCGAAAATAAGATGAATTGTAATTGTTTGATGACTAAGAGCATTGTTTGTTAGTTTTCAAGAAAGTTTATGATCTATACTTTAACATGTGAATAGCTTGTTACTTGATCATGAGAATTTTTATGAGTTGAGCTACTATTATGATATATAATGATGCTATAAAAAGTGATTGAAACTATCATTGATAAAACATAAGCACTTGCTAGCATTCACACATCATAAATTATTTCTTTTATCATTTACCCACTCGAGGATGAGCAGGAATTAAGCTTGGGGATGCTGATACGTCTCCAATGTATCTATAATTTATGAAGTATTCATGCCATGTTTACAATAGTTTTATATGATTATGGTATGATTTGATTAGAACTAACCCGGACTGATGTTGTTTTCAGCAGAACTACAGTGGTGTTGTTTTTGTGCAAAAATAAAAGTTCTTGGAATACGATGAAAATCAACGGAGAATTTTATGGAAAATATAAAAAATATTGTAACAAAAATCATATAGCCACGAGAAATCAATCTAGGCCCTCTCTGCACCCTGCCGGACGGGGCCATCATCACCGGAGGGCATGGAGGAGGATCCCGAAGGGGCCATCATCACCATGAAGGCCAAGGACCAGAGGGAGAACCTCTCCCCATCCAGGGGGGGCATGGAGGAGGAAGCACAAGGGGGAGAACCTCTCATCCTCTCTCTTGGTGGCACCGGAGTGCCATCGAGAGGGGAATCATCGCCGCGGTGATCGTCTTCATCAACATCACGATCATCATCACCATCCTCATCTCTTTTATGCAGTCCACTCTCCCGCACCCCGCTGTAATCCCTAGTTGAACACGGTGCTTTATGCCACATATTATGATTCAATGATGTGTTTCCATCCTATGATGTTTTGAGTTGTATGTTTTATTTTGGTGATGTCCTATTGTGCCCTCCGTGTCGCGCAAGCGTGAGGGATTCCCGCTATAGGGTGTTGCAATAAGTTCATGATTCGCTTATAGTGGGCTGCTTGAGTGACAGAAGCATAAACCCGAGTAAGGGGGTTGTTGCGTATGGGATAAAGGGGACTTGATGCTTTAATGCTATGGTTGGGTTTTACCTTAATGATCTTTAGTATTTGCGGATGCTTGCTAGAGTTCCAATCATAAGTGCATATGATCCAATAAGAGAAAGTATGTTAGCTTATGCCTCTCCCTCATATGAAATTGCAATGACGACCACCGGCCTTGTTAACAATTGCCTAAGACAATTCCGCACACCGATCCATCATTATTCCACACTCGCTATTTATAACATTTAGTAATATATTCTGACTTTAAGATAACAGCACCTACTTTTATATTTTATCTCTCTGATATCATGCAAAGTTATCCTCTTCATACCCAGAACGTTGTTTTATTTCTCGTTTCTAGTTGGAAGCAACCGTTCGGTGTACGTAGAGTCGTATCAGTGGCAGATAGGGCTTGAGAGAATATTGATCCTATGTTTAACTCCTTGTGGGTTCGACACTCCATACTTATCACTTCCACCAATAGGAATTGCTACGATGATTCCCTGCACTTGGGGATTATTAGGCTTCTTCCAGTGATATGCCTCGCCTTTGAAATGCTTGCATTTGTCCAATATATACTATTAGTGTCATCTAAACAGTGCGTGCATGCATGGTATCCCTTGTTTGTCTGTCCTGAAAGATTACTAAGAGCAGGCCAATCATTGATGGTTACAAACAACAACCCATTTAGGTCAAATTCATGTTGTTCTTGTTCATCCCACACACATACACATTTTCCATTCCACAGCTGTAAAAGTTCTTCAACTAATGGTCATAGGTACACATCAATGTCGTTTTCGGGTTGCTTACGGCCTTGGATGAGAACTGGCATCATAATGAACTTCCGCTTCATGCACAGCCAAGGAGGAAAGTTATAGATACATAAGAGTCACGGGCCGGGTGCTATGATTGTTGCTCTGCTCCCCAAAAGGATTAATGACATCCGCGCTTAAACCAAATCATGTGTTCCTTGCGTCACCTACAAAGTCCCCACACTTTCTCTCGATTTTCTCCACTGTGACCTGTCAGCGGGTGCTCTCAACTTCCCGTCTTTTTTACGGTCCTCCTTGTGCCGTCACATCAACTTGGCATGCTCTTTGTTTCTGAACAGATGTTTCATCAGTGGTATTATAGGAGCATACCATATCACCTTGGCAGGAACCCTCTTGCTGGGCCGCTCTCCCTCAACATCATCAGGGTCATCTCGTCTGATCTTATACCGCAATGCACCGCACACCAGGCATGCGTTAAAATCCTCGTACGCACCATGGTAGAGGATGCAGACATTAGGGCATGCATGTATCTTCTGCACCTCCAATCCTAGAGGGCATAGAACCTTCTTTGCTCCGTACGTACTGTCGAGCAATTAGTTATCCTTTGGAAGCTTCTTCTTCAATATTTCCAGTAACTTCTCAAATCCGTTGTCAGATACATCATTGTCTGCCTTCCACTTCAGCAATTCCAGTGTGATGCCGAGCTTTGTGTTGCCATCTTCGCAATTTGGGTACAACCCTTTTTTGTGATCATCTAACATACGATCGAACTTCAACTTCTCCTTTTCACTTTCGCATTGTCTCTTTGCATCAACAATGACCCGGCGAAGATCATCATCGGGCACATCGTCTGGTTCCTCTTGATCTTCAGCTTCCCTCGTTGCAGCATCACCGTATTCGGGGGGGGGGGGGCACATAGTTGTCATCATCTTCTTCTTCGTTGTCTTCCATCATAACCCCTCTTTCTCCGTGCTTTGTCCAAACATTATAATATGGCAGGAAACCCTTCTCAAGTAGGTGGGTGTGAAGGATTTTTCAGTCAGAGTAAGACTTCGTATTCTCACATCTAGGGCATGAACAACACATAAAACCATTTTTCTTGTTTGCCTCGGCCAATTCGAGAAAATTATGCACGCCCTCAATGTACTCGGAGGTGCATCTGTCACCGTACATCCATTGTTGGTTCATCTGCATGCATTATATATAATTAAGTGTGTCAAAAACCATTACAGAATATCATGAATAGAGAAGTGACCAAATTAATAGAAGTTCATCATCACATTAAAACCAAAGTACATTAGTGATCAAATGTTATTACTGGAAAAAATATACATAAAGTTCATACATTTATAGTTCTCATTGAACAAGATATAGCTCTCTAGAGCATCTAATTAAACCATACATTGAAACTATGTAAAACATTTCAATGCAACAACAAATGCGATCATAATGCAACTAAGGTAACAATTGATCCAACGGCATAATGATACCAAGCCTTGGTATGAATGGCATATTTTCTAATATTTCTAATATTCAAGCGCATTGCATCCATCTTGATCTTGTGATCATCGACGACATCCGCAACATGCAACTCCAATCTCATCTTCTCGTCCTCAATTCTTTTCAATTTTCTCTTCAAGTAATTGTTTTCTTCTTCAACTAAATTTAACCTCTCGATAATAGGGTCAGTTGGAATTTCCGGATCACATACCTCCTAGATAAAAACATCTCTGTCACGTTGCTCGGCATAATTGTCATAAACACTAAATGAACCAAATAGTTATAAAGATAATATATACCACATCTGAGTTATAGATAGGACGAGGGCTGACAGAGGCGGATACCAAAACAATCGCACTATATAATAACAAAAATAAATAAAAGTACGAAAATTATACAAGTATCTATCTAAATCATACAAGTAAGAACTTTTTTTTAGAAAGAAGATAAGAACAAGAGGCTCACCACGGTGGTGTCGGCGACGAGATCGGCGGGGGCGATCGACGGCGGTGAGGACGGGGACAGGAAAGTATGGACCGCCAAACCTAGACAAATCTTGGGGAAAATGGAGCTTGGACAAGGAGCTTCAAGAGGAGAAAGCTTAAGTGTGACTCGGGCATTTCATCGAACACCTCATGTGCATCGGAGATGACCTAGAGCACCACAAAGCTCTCCCACGGCCGGCCAAAAAATAGAGCGATGGCTCTGCTCGCGGGCAGGGGCAAGGGTATATATAGGCCACTGTTTAGTCCTGGTTGGTGGCTAAAACCGGGATTAAAGGACCAAGTTTGTTCACTGTTCCAGCCACCAACTGGGACTAAAGATTGTGGGCCAGGAGCGAGGCCCATTGGTCCCGGTTTGTGTCTGGAACCGGGACCAAAGGGGTCAGATGAACCGGGACCAATGGCCCCCGAGGCCCGGCCGGCGCCCTGGCCTCACGAACCGGGACTGATGCCCCCTTTGGTCCCGGTCCGTGAGTGAACCGGGATTAATGCCCTTACCCATGAGTCAACCAAAGCCCTGTTTTCTACTAGTGTTTCCATGACACCTGTCGGTCGACATTTTTCTCCGGCATATTAGAAATGTCAAAATGGGATTGGTACTGGGAATGAAGAAACAAAATTCTATGGCAAAGCAACGATGACGGATTAAGCTTGCAGTCGGTCTATGTTATAATATCATCATCAGACGGCCAATTATGGAGGCCGGTCGGGTGATGACTTCAAATGTGTGTATACACCCCCCCCCCCCCCGCCACACACACACACACGTGCGCACGCGCACACACACTCTTAACACTTAACCATGTCCCAGCCCTCCACTGCCGCCCACCTCATCGTCCCCTGCCCTCCGCATCACCGGATGTACGCTACCCTTAGTCGCACCCTCCCCGTGGATGCGTCGTGCAGTAGGTGCCCGCGGGCATGTGGTTGGCCTGTGCGTGCAGGCATGTGGTTGGCCTGTGCGTACAGGTGCCATTGCGTGCTCGTCGTCTGGGCGCGTGACAGCCGATGCAAGGCTTGGTGTTTGTGGGGTGCTGTCAGTTCTCCTGAGATGCCATGGGCAGTCGTTGAACCCGGCATCGCTGCCATGTTTTCCTGCCATGGCAGTGTCCAGGATGATGATGAGCTTTATAGTACACTCATAATTTTTTGGTTCATGTCTAAACTAGCTTCTTATGATTACGAATAAATTGTTTGTATGTGGGGCTACCATACACAATGTATGAGATTGTTTGTATGTCTAACCCATGAAATGCGATGTAAGAGATTTTGTATATGTGCATATGAAATGGATTATTGGAAATATGTGTATGCAATATTGTGATTTGTATGGTTGTGAAGCATGGTTTTACTGCTAGCAGTAGTACTAGTGGACTGCTAGCAGTGCATCCGTTTGCGTCTAACAAGAATAAACATCATTGACTGGCCTCTAGACTAATGATGGTGAGTTAATACTCTCGTTGAAGCACTCTTCTGTGGAGCAATCACAGGTCAGGCGGTCTGTGATGATAGTTATCACAAACGGGTCAACTAGCCTGTCCGTTATCTCAATGTCATCGTTGAACCCGCGTAAGTGATGATGCAATCTGGTCTTTAGTGTTATTCAGATCTGTAGTAGTGGAAATAGGGCCAAAAGAAGTTAAGATTATGAACTAAGAAATTTTAGTTAGATAACAGCCTTTGGTGTCTTCAGAGGAAAGCACAACTTATCTAAGAAGAATGGTTGCCATGATAATTTTACGGGAAGATTTTTACAGAAACTACAAAAGCAGCTTACCTGTCAACCTCCCCTAGATTATATGGACATCCTGTAAAACCATATTTAGGGAGAGTTTTTCATGGGGACTGTTGATGAGGCTCTAAGTCGGTTATTGTCATCTCTCACAATCTATCGCGACCAATTAGCATTCACCTAAAGCACATGTACTATTCACTATAAAAGTACAAGATTTTGTATTTTATACAGCTCACGTCAAAAGGTATTTCGTGATGAAATTTCACACAGATCTGGTATATATCTGTAAGTACTTGTGTATTTATCTTCAGATTTATTTTTGTTTTATTTCTTTGAAACATAGGAAGTTTATAATTTGTTCTAATTTTTGACTATTTCAGGCTCCAAGGAGCCTGAGAGCAAAAAGTATATACCCTTATCAAGAGGGAATAGTTAGATCCAATCTCTATCCCTGATGTGCTTTGGAAATCATGAAATTTTGTGATGGTGATGTCACGAAGCCAAACACAACGAAAATCCTGGAAACACGTTAAATATATAAATGATAATATCACATATACCAACTTCGTTGTAAAACTCCCTTATTGGATAAGTACACAACGAAAATCTTAGAAGAAATCCCATCCAGATAACCACCTTGCTGAATACTTGAATTACACATTGATGAAGACAAACAAATCACTCGGTACATGGCCCAATTGCAATTTGCCTTAGATAGGCAGCCATAAATCACAGGGAAATACGATCAAGTCTAGCTTATTCGAACAATCACAGGGAAACATTTGCTGATTCACTTCAGAACCCAACCCCTAATTCTAGAGCCTCAGGGTCAGATCAATCCCGTCTGAAGTCTCTTCCTGATCTACGCCTTGCTGGTGTCCACGGTGATCTACGCCTTGCTGGTGTCCAAGGTGAACCTGTTTGCCGCCGGCCACACGCGCCGACAGAGCAGATGGTGGTTGAGTTGGAGCAAGGCTGGTACCAGTCTGCCATTGCCACTGCATTGAAGGAGGCACGAAGGGGGCCGAGGGGTAGTAGTGGGCGGCAAACAGGTTCTCATGGAGGCAAGCTCTGCCCAAGGCGGTGATGTCCGACGATGATGCCCAGATGGGCGCCGACGACCAAGCGGGAGGAGGGTCTATGCGGGCCTTCTTCTTGACAGGGCCGTCTGGCGCCCACAGGTGCCTGTGCACCGTCTGGTGCCCGGACCGCCCCTGCACGGTCGTGAACCTGCGCGGGCAGTACTCGCACTTGAACCTGGCCTCCTGCACCTCGTTGATGGAAGTAGATGACCGCGTGCGAGACGACGTTTGGCTCGTGTACCCTGCCTTGTCATCCTCGGTACGGGTGGCCAGCGGCAGGGACCTGTCGTTGTCGGCGGGGAAGGTGGACACGGAGGAACCAGAGGACTCCATCTCTGCAGATGGTCCAGATGAGACGTACTACTGAATGCTTCGGCTGCTTGCTTGCAGTACTCTACGGTGGACGTTTTATAGTTACGGAGCGGCATGTGGGATTGGCTAAGATTGGAAGAAAACATGCTGGTGGCGTTATTTCTAGCAGTGCAATCATTCCCATAATTCTCTACAATTACTCGGATATTTATGGCCTCCCAATTAAATGTATTTTCTTTTTCTTTTTTAAATTTTTTGGATTAATCGAAATGTATTTTCCCTTGAATTTTTTTTGAGTCTAAACACACTCCACTTCATTGATCATTAAACAAATACTTGTACATGGGAATACAATTTAGGTCTGGAGTATTAAGGAGCCATACATGGCGTCCTAAAGAAAGGCCTAAAGTGTGTTTAGCGAGGCTATGTGCCTCAATATTTGTCTCTCTTCCTTCAAAGATGAAGGAACACCAAGGTGTTTTGTGTAGACATAAGGTTGATCTCCTTGATAATGCTTGCATGAATACCGCCGGTGCTTCTTAGAATGTCATTCACCACACCTTTGCAGTCGGAGGCAACTTGTATATTTGTTAAAGAAAGGTCTAGAGCTAAGCTAGCGCTTTCCGGCATGCCAATGCCTCCAAGGTAGAGGGATCGGTGACACCGAAGCACTTAATCGCTGAAGCACCCAGATACTTGCCTGTGGAGTCTCTGCAAACAGCACTAAAGGATCCTTCAAACGATTCACGAGCCACAACACCATCCACTCGAATTTTAGCTACTCCATCAGCCACCCGGATCCATCTTTGGCGTTGAACATGAGCTACATGGGGCTGTCCCAACTGTGTCTTTGGTTTACTCAACTCAAGTTCCATTATATACCTCTTGACAAAACCGCTCGTGGCCAAAGGCCCCTGAAATATTTGCTTATGTGTAGCCTTTTTGCGTGCGTGCCAAATTGCCCAAAGTGTCACAAGTAGCTTAGTGAAATCTGCATGCGGCAAGGCCTCCATGAGGGAAAATATTAATCGCTTCGCGTCAAGTTCTCTGTTCTGCATCATTACTTCCATCAAGTCTTTGTCCTTAAGCGCCCAAACGCAACATGCCATGTTACACTCAATCAAAAAGTGTCGCCAAGAATTCGGTGTCCCACATAGTCGGCACACTACTTGAGTTGACATGTTTCGGTGGTCTAACAAATCTGCCGTAGGCAAAGATTGCTGAGCTAGCCTCCAGAGAAAGATTTTAATCTTGGAAGGGACATCAATTTTCCACATTTTTGTCCATGCTTTCATCTCCCAGTCAGCATTAGAGTTGTCAGTGCGTCCTTCCAACCATGCTTCTCGACGGGTCTTTGTAGAAATCAACATGCGATACACCGAACGCACCGAGAAGATGCCATTTCATTCGTGCACCCAAGACCAAAAATCGTCAAGTTGTCTTGTGCATAGAGGGATAGATAGGATCACTTGGGCATCGGTTGGCAAGAAGACTTGACAAAGTCTCTCTCGGTCACATTCCCTCGACGGCAAGATGAGTTCGCTGACATGCTGCGGCCACTAGAGGCCCAATTTTGTTTCGTCCAATTTCCCGTTCCGGCCAACGTGCTAGAACCGTCCATTATTTAGTAGCCCATTGTAGCCAAGCTCATTTTTAAGTGGGCCAGTAAATCCACGACCCATAATATATATATATATATATATATATATATATATATATATATATATATATTCGTCACCCTGGGTGAGGACTAGTTATTCTTCACACCCCCCCTCTATTTTACCATCAATGCCTCGTAATTTTACGTTTCTAAGTTTTGTCTTATTTTCGATGTAAAAAAAGACCGTAAGAAAATATATAATCATTGTAAAAAATATTTTATGTTATGTAAAATTACAAACGTAAAAACATAGTGTAAAATACACATAAACTGTAAATTTTTGTCTTATGACCTATATTTTTATTTGCTTATGCCAAATTTTACGTACTGAATCAATAAAAATGTAACTATTTAAATTACAAATGTAATTTAATTATGAAATGATCGTAAGATTACCTCGGGTGAAGAATAACTTATTCTGCACACTGGGTGATGAATAGTAACACTAGCGCTATTCGTCACCCTGGGTGAGGAATAGTTATAATTTATGAAGTATTCATGCCATGTTTACAATAGTTTTATATGATTTTGGTATAATTTGATTAGAACTAACCCGGACTGACGTTGTTTTCAGCAGAACTACAGTGGTGTTGTTTTTGTGCAGAAATAAAAATTCTTGGAATACGATGAAAATCAACGGAGAATTTTATGGAAAATATAAAAAATATTGTAACAAAAATCTACCGGAGGGGAGTACCGTGGGCCCCATGGGGGTGGGGGCGCGCCCACCCTCCTAGACGCGCCCCTGTGCCTCGTGAACTACCCGTGGGGACCCCTGACTTGTTCTCGACGCCAACCTCTCCTATAAATACCCAAACCTCCAGAAATTAACCTAGATTGGAAGTTCCGCCGCCGCAAGCCTCTATAGCCACGAGAAATCAATCTAGGCCCTCTCTGGCACCCTGCCGGAGGGGGCCATCATCACCGGAGGGCATGGAGGAGGATCCGGAGGGGCCATCATCACCATGAAGGCCAAGGACCAGAGGGAGAACCTCTCCCCATCCAGGGGGAGGCCATGGAGGAGGAAGCACAAGGGGGAGAACCTCTCCTCCTCTCTCTTGGTGGCACCGGAGTGCCATCAAGAGGGGAATCATCGCCGCGATGATCGTCTTCATCAACATCACCATCATCATCACCATCCTCATCTCTTTTATGCAGTCCACTCTCCCGCACCCCGCTGTAATCCCTAGTTGAACACGGTGCTTTATGCCACATATTATGATCCAATGATGTGTTGCCATCCTATGATGTTTTGAGTAGATATCCTTTGTATTTGGGTTGATTGTTGATCTAGCTTGGTATGAGTTTTATGTTTTATTTTGGTGATGTCCTATTGTGCCCTCCGTGTCGTGCAAGCGTGAGGGATTCCCGCTATAGGGTGTTGCAATAAGTTCATGATTCGCTTATAGTGGGCTGCTTGAGTGACAGAAGCATAAACCCGAGTAAGGGGGTTGTTGCGTATGGGATAAAGGGGACTTGATGCTTTAATGCTATGGTTGGGTTTTACCTTAATGATCTTTAGTATTTGCGGATGCTTGCTAGAGTTCCAATCATAAGTGCATATGATCCAATAAGAGAAAGTATGTTAGCTTATGCCTCTCCCTCATATGAAATTGCAATGACGACCACCGGCCTTGTTAACAATTGCCTAAGACAATTCCGCACAACGAACCATCATTATTCCACACACGCTATTTATAATATTTAGTAATATATTCTAACTTTATGGTAACAACACCTACTTTTATATTTTATCTCTCTGATACCATGCAAAGTTATCCTCTGCATACCCACAACATAGTTTTATTTCTCGTTTCTAGTTGGAAGCAACCGTTCGGTGTACGTAGAGTCGTATCAGTGGCAGATAGGGCTTGAGAGAATATTGATCTTATCTTTAAATCCTTGTGGGTTCGACACTCCATACTTATCACTTCCACCAATGGGAATTGCTACGATGATTCCCTTCACTTGGGGATTATCAGGCTTCTTCCAGTGATATGCCTCGCCTTTGAAATGCTTGCCTTTCTTTCGACATTGATGGTTGGTCGGAAGAAATCGAAGATGCCCCAGTTACACATTATTCCTGCATTTGTCCAATATATACTATCAGTGTCATCTAAACAGTGCGTGCATGCATGGTATCCCTTGTTTGTCTGTCCTGAAAGATTACTGAGAGCAGGCCAATCATTGATGGTTACAAACAACAACCCTGTATGTCAAATTCATGCTGGTCTTGCTCATCCCACACATGTACACATTTTCCATTCCACAGCTGTAAAAGTTCTTCAACTAATGGTCATAGGTATGAAGGAAATATGCCCTAGAGGCAATAATAAAGTTATTATTTATTTCCTTATATCATGATAAATGTTTATTATTCATGCTAGAATTGTATTAACCAGAAACATAATACATGTGTGAATACATAGACAAACAGAGTGTCACTAGTATGCCTCTACTTGACTAGCTCGTTAATCGAAGATGGTTATGTTTCCTAACCATGAAAAAAAGAGTTGTTATTTGATTAACGGGATCACATCATTAGAAGAATGATGTGATTGACATGACCCATTCCATTAGCTTAGCACCCGATCGTTTAGTATGTTTCTATTGCTTTCTTCATGACTTATACATGTTCCTATGACTATGAGATTATGCAACTCCCGTTTACCGGAGGAACACTTTGTGTGCTACCAAACGTCACAACATAATTCGGTGATTATAAAGGAGCTCTACAGGTGTCTCCAAAGGTACATGTTGGGTTGGCGTATTTCGAGATTAGGATTTGTCACTCCGATTCTCGGAGAGGTATCTCTGGGCCCTCTCGGTAATGCACATCACATAAGCATTGCAGGCATTGCAACTAATGAGTTAGTTGCGAGATGATGTATTATGGAACGAGTAAAGAGACTTTCCGGTAACGAGATTGAACTAGGTATTGAGATACCGACGATCGAATCTCGGGCAAGTAACATACCGATGACAAAGGGAACAACGTATGTTGTTATGCGGTCTAACCGATAAAGATCTTCGTAGAATATGTAGGAGCCAATATGAGCATCCAGGTTCCGCCATTGGTTATTGACTGGAGACGTGTTTCGATGACAGTTATATTATGAGTTTATGAGTTTTGATGTACCAAAGGAGTTTGGAGTCCCGGATAAGATCGGGGACATGACGAGGAGTCTCGAAATGGTCGATACGTAAAGATCGATATATTGGACGACTATATTCGGACATCGGAAAGGTTCCGAGTGGTTCAGGTATTTTTCGAAGTACCGGGGAGTTACGGGAATACGGGAGAAGAAGTATATGGGCCTTATTGGGCTTTAGGGGAGAGGGAGAGGCAGGCCGCGCGCCCCCCAAGGCCTAGTCCGAATTGGACTAGGGGGAGGGGCTGCGCCCCCTCCTTCCTTCTCTTCCCTCTTCCCCTTCCTTGTCTCCTACTCCTACTACATGGAAGGACTCCTAGTTGGACTAGGAAAGGGGGAATCCTACTCCCGGTGGGAGTAGGACTCCCCTAGGGCGCGCCATAGAGAGGGCCGACCCTCCCCTCCTCCACTCCTTTATATACGGGGGCAGGGGGCACCCCATAGACACACAAGTTGATCCACGTGATCATATTCTTAGCCGTGTTCGGTGCCCCCTTCCACCATAATCCTCGATAATATTGTAGCAGTGCTTACGCGAAGCCCTGCGACGGTAGAACATAAAGATCGTCACCACGCCGTTGTGCTGACGGAACTCTTCCCCGGCACTTTGCTGGATCGGAGTCCGGGGATCGTCATCGAGCTGAACGTGTGCTAAAACTCGGAGGTGTCGTAGTTTCGGTGCTTGATCGGTCGGGCCGTGAAGACGTACGACTACATCAACCGCGTTGTGCTAACGCTTCCGCTGTCGGTCTACAAGGGTACGTAGATCACACTCTCCCCTCTCGTTGCTATGCATCACCATGATCTTGCGTGTGCGTAGGAAATTTTTTGAAATTACTACGTTCCCCAACAGTGGCATCCGAGGCTAGGTTTTATGTGTTGATGTTATATGCACGAGTAGAACACGAGTGAGTTGTGGGCGATGTAAGTCATACTGCTTACCAGCATGTCATACTTTGGTTCGGCGGTATTGTTGGATGAAGCGGCCCGGACCGACATTACGCGTACGCTTACGCGAGACTAGTTCTACCGACGTGCTTTGCACACAGGTGGCTGGCAGGTGTCAGTTTCTCCAACTTTAGTTGAACCGAGTGTGGCTACGCCCGGTCCTTGCGAAGGTTAAAAGAGCACCAACTTGACAAACTATCATTATGGTTTTTGATGCGTAGGTAAGAACGGTTCTTGCTAAGCCCGTAGCAGCCACGTAAAACTTGCAACAACAAAGTAGAGGACGTCTAACTTGTTTTTGTAGGGCATGTTGTGATGTGATATGGTCAAGACGTGATGTGATATAAGTTGTTGTATGAGATGATCATGTTTTGTTGAAGTTATCGGCAACTGGCAAAATCCTTATGGTTGTCTCTCTATTGCATAAGATGCAAGCGTCCAATAATTGCTTTACTTTATCGCTATGCGATAGCAATAGTTGCAAGAGAAATTGTTGGCGAGACGACCACGTGACGACACATTGATATAGATCAAGATGATGGAGATCATGGTGTCATGCCGGTGACGATAGAGATCACGACGGTGCTTCGAAGATGGAGATCACAAGCACAAGAGATGATGATGGCCATATCATATCACTTCTATTGATTGCAAATGATATTTATCTTTTATACATCTTATTTTGCTTAGTTTGATGGTAGCATTTTAAGATGATCTCTCACTAATTATCGAGAAGTGTTCTCCCTGAGTATGCACCGTTGCAAAAGTTCTTCGTGCTGAGACACCACGTGATGATCGGGTGTGATAGGCTCTATGTTCAAATACAACGGGTGCAAAACAGTTGCACACGCGGAATACTCAGGTTATACTTGACGAGCCACGCATATACAGATATGGCCTCGGAACACGGAGACCGAAAGATCGAGCGTGAATCATATAGTAGATATGATCAACATAGTGATGTTCACCAATGAAACTACTCCATCTCACGTGATGATCGGACATGGTTTAATTGATTTGGATCACGTGATCACTTAGAGGATTAGAGGGATGTCTATCTAAGTGGGAGTTCTTTAGTAATATGATTAATTGAACTTAAATTTATCATGAACTTAGTCCTGGTAGTATTTTTCAATTCATGTTGTAGATCAATAGCTCGCGTTGTTGCTTCCCTGTGTTTATTTTGATATGTTCCTAGAGAAAATTGTGTTGAAAGATGTTAGTAGCAATGATGCGGATTGGATCCGTGATCTGAGGTTTATCCTCATTGGTGCACAGAAGAATTATGTCCTTGATGCACCGCTAGGTGACAGACCTATTGCAGGAGCAGATGCAGATGTTATGAACGTTTGGCTAGCTCAATATGATGACTACTTGATAGTTTAGTGCACCATGCTTAACGGCTTAGAATCGGGACTTCAAAGACGTTTTGAACATCATGGACCATATGAGATGTTCTAGGAGTTGAAGCTAATATTTCAAGCAAATACCCGAGTTGAGAGATATGAAGTCTCCAACAAGTTCTATAGCTAAAAGATGGAGGAGAATCGCTCAAGCAGTGAGCATGTGCTCAGATTGTCTGGGCACTACAATCGCTTGAATCAAGTGGGAGTTAATCTTCCAGATAAAATAGTGATTGACAGAATTCTCTAGTCACCATCACCAAGTTAGTAGAACTTCGTGATGAACTATAATATGCAACGGATAACGGAAACGATTCCCAAGCTCTTCGTAATGCTGAAATTAATGAAGGTAGAAATTGAGAAAAACATCAAGTGTTGATGGTAGACAAAACCACTAGTTTCAAGAAAAGGGCGGAGGGAAGAAGGGGAACTTCAAGAAGAACAGCAAGCAAGTTTCTGCTCAAGTGAAGAAGCCCAAGTCTGGTCCTAAGCCTGAGACTAAGTGCTTCTACTGCAAAGGGACTGGTCACTGGAAGCGGAACTACCCCAAGTGATTGGCGGATAAGGAGGATGGCAAAGTGAACATAAGTATATTTGATATACATGTTATTGATGTGTACTTTACTAGTGTTTATAGCAACCCCTCAGTATTTGATACTAGTTCAGTTGCTAAGATTAGTAACTCGAAATGGGAGCTGTAGAATAAACAGAGACTAGTTAAGGGTGAAGTGACGATGTGTGTTGGAAGTGGTTCCAAGATTGATATGATCATCATCTCACACTCCCTATAATTTCGGGATTAGTGTTGAACCTAAATAAGTGTTATTTGGTGTTTGCGTTGAGCATGAATATGATTTGATCATGTTTATTGTAATACAGTTATTCATTTAAGTAAGAGAATAAATTGTTGTTCTGTTTACATGAATAAAACCTTATATGGTTACACACCCAATGAAAATAGTTCGTTGGATCTCAATCGTAGTGATACACATAATCATAATATTGAAACCAAAAGATGCAAAGTTAATAATGATAGTGCAACTTATTTGTGGCACTGCCGTTTAGGTCATATTGGTGTAAAGCGCATGAAGAAACTCCATGCTGATGGGCTTTTGGAATCACTTGATTATGAATCAGTTGATGCTTGCGAACCATGCCTCATGGGCAAGATGACTAAGACTCCGTTCTTCGAAACAATGGAGCGAGCAACAGATTTGTTGGAAATCATACATACTGATGTATGTGGTCCGATGAATATTGAGACTCGCGACAGGTATCATTATTTTCTGATCTTCACAGACGATTTGAGCAGATATGAGTATATCTACTTGATGAAACATAAGTCTGAAACATTTGAAAAGTTTAAAGAATTTCAGAGTGAAGTGAAAAATCATCGTAACAAGAAAATAAAGTTTCTACGATCTGATCATAGAGAAGAGTATTTGAGTTACGAGTGTGGCCTTCAGTTAAAAACAATGTGAAATAGTTTCACTACTAACGCCACCTGGAAACACCACAATGTAATGGTGTGTCCGAACGTCATAACCGTACTTTATTAGATATGGTACGATCTAAGATGTATCTTACCGATCTACTACTATCGTTTTGGGGTTATGCATTAGAGACAGCTGCATTCACGTTAAATAGGGCACCATCTAAATCCTTTGAAACGACACCATATGAACTATGGTTTGGCAAGAAACCTAAGCTGTCATTTCTTAAAGTTTGAGGTTGCAATGCTTATGTGAAAAAGTTTCAACCTGATAAGCTCAAACCCAAATCGGAGAAGTGCGTCTTCATAGGATATCCAAAAGAAAATGTTGGGTACACCTTCTGTCACAGATCCGAAGGCAAGATATTCGTTGCTTTGAATGGATCCTTTCTAGAGAAGGAATTTCTCTCGAAAGAAGTGAGTGGGAGGAAAGTAGAACTTGATGAAGTAACTGTACCTGCTCCCTTATTGGAAAGTAGTTCATCACAGAAATATGTTCCTGTGACTACTAGACCGATTAGTGAGGAAGCTAATGATGATGATCATGTAACTTCAGATCAAGTTACTACCGAACCTCGTAGGTAAAACCAGAGTGAGATCCGCACTAGAGTGGTACGGTAGTCCAGTTCTGGAGGTCATGTTACTTGACCATGACGAGCCTACGAACTATGAGGAAGCGATGATGAGCCCAAATTCCACGAAATGGCTTGAGGCCATGAAATCTGAGATGAGATCCATGTATGAGAACAAAGTATGGATTTTGATTGACTTGCCCAATGATCGGCGAGCCATTGAGATTAAATGGATCTTCAAGAGGAAGACGGACGCTGATAGTAGTGTTACTATCTACAAAGCTAGAATTGTCGCAAAAAGGTTTACGACAAGTTCAAGGTGTTGACTACGATGAGAGTTTCTCACTTGTATCTATGCTTAAGTCTGTCTGAATCATGTTAGCAATTGCCGCATTTTATGAAATCTAGCAAATGGATAAACAAAACTGCATTCCTTAATGGATTTATTAAAGAAGAGTTGTATATGATACAACCAGAAGGTTTTGTCAATCCTAAAGGTGCTAACAAAATGTGCAAGCTCTAGCGATCCATCTATGGACTGGTGCAAGCATCTCGGAGTTGGAATATGCGCTTTATTGAGATGATCAAAGCATATAGTTTTATACCGACTTGCGGTGAAGCCTGTATTTACAAGAAAGTGAGTGGGAGCACTACAACATTTCTGATAAGTATATGTGAATGACATATTCTTGATCGGAAATAATGTAGAATTATTCTGCAAAGCATAAAGGAGTGTTTTGAAAGAAGTTTTTCAAAGAAAGACCTCGGTGAAGCTGCTTACATATTAAGCATCAAGATCTATAGAGATAGATCAAGACGCTTGATAATTTTTTTTCAATGAGTACATACCTTGACAATATTTTGAAGTAGTTCAAAATTGGAACGGTCAACGAAAGAGTTCTTGGCTGTGTTACCAGGTGTGAAATTGAGTAAGACTCAAAGCCCGACCACGGCAGAAGATAGAAAGAGAATGAAAGTCATTCCCTATGCCTCAGCCATAGGTTCTATAAAGTATGCCATGCTGTGTACCAGATCTATTGTATACCCTACACTGTGTTAAGCAAGGGAGTACAATAGTGATCTAAGAGTAGATCAATGGACAGCGGTCAAAATTATCCTTAGTGGAATAAGGAAATATTTCTCAATTATGAAGGTGACAAAAAGGTTCGTCGTAAAAAGTTACGTCGATGCAAGTTTTGACACAGATCTGGATGACTCTAAGTCTCGATCTAGATACATATTGAAAGTGGGGCTGTCCCAACTGTGTCTTTGGTTTACTCAACTCAAGTTCCATTATATACCTCTTGACAAAACCGCTCGTGGCCAAAGGCCTCTGAAATATTTGCTCATGTGTAGCCTTTCTGCGTGCGTGCCAAATTGCCCAAAGTGTCACAAGTAGCTTAGTGAAATCCGCATGCGGTAAGGCCTCTATGAGGGAAACTATTAATCGCTTCGCGTCAAGTTCTCTGTTCTGCATCATTACTTTCATCAGGTCTTCGTCCTCAAGCGCCCAAACGCAACATGCCATGTTACACTCAATCAAAAAGTGTCGCCAAGAATTCGGTGTCCCACATAGTCCACACACTACTTGAGTTGACATGTTCCGGTGGTGTAACAAATCTGCCGTAGGAAAAGATTGCTGAGCTAGCCTCCAGACAAAGATTTTAATCTTGGAAGGGACATCAATTTTCCACATTTTTGTCCATGCTTTCATCTCCCCATAAGCATTAGAGTTGTCAGTGCGTCCTTCCAACCATGCTTCTCGACGGATCTTTGTAGAAATCAACATGCGATAAACCGAACGCACCGAGAAGATGCCATTTCATTCGTGCACCCAAGACCAAAAATCGTCAAGTTGTCTTGTGCATAGAGGGATAGATAGGATCACTTGGGCATCGGTTGGCAAGAAGACTTGACAAAGTCTCTCTCGGTCACATTCCCTCGACGGCAAGATGAGTTCGCTGACATGCTGCGGCCACTAGAGGCCCAATTTTGTTTCGTCCAATTTCCCGTTCCGGCCAACGTGCTAGAACCGTCCATTATTTAGTAGCCCATTGTAGCCAAGCTCATTTTTAAGTGGGCCAGTAAATCCACAACCCATAATATATATATATATATATATATATATATATATATGTATGTATGTATATATATATATATATGTATGTATGTATATATATATATATATATATATATATTCGTCACCCATAATATATGTATATATATATATCAAGCACATGCAATAATTTTGGAGAAATGGTCTAGAAAGTTACTCAAATTATTACATAATCTCATAAATAATTAAGTTACAAAATGTGTTTACACACAAAATTATGACATATATCTAAGAGCTCAGGAAACAACAAGTTCACCAACAGAATCACCATTTCGATGGAGATTTAAGAAGGGGGTTTACCATAGGCATTTGCATACCAGAAGCTAGAGAATATGACCAATCAACTCTTGCTTCTTTCTGACTTCCTCCGTCTCTTATTTTGTTTTGATGATCACCTACATGTTTTCCTCTTCGCTGCTTCCTCGAGATGTTGACTGCATCTCATAACCCAGCTTCACCTGTCTTTTAGCCAGTAGTTGTGCCTCAAGAACTTTTGCAGTTTGTGACTTTGACGATTGCATCTAATCTACATTATGCGGGCATGTGCATGTGGCACTGCTCTAGGAGGTTACCTTGGAAATGACCTCAAAACTTGATCTTGGGATTGTCCCTTCTGCCATCATAATCTTAGTTGTAGTCTCGAACATTACTACATATCGACATACGACTAACCCCTCATCACTGGCCGGCATATGGCCATGAGTCACTGATGAGGGTCATCACCGACAGGCCAGCATCGGCGCGTTAGTGTTAAGCCTGTGCGGGTCATCCATGATTGTTAACACAGACCGGTTAAAATTTGGTCGATCAGTGATGTTGTCCTCCTCAGCCATTCGGAGGTCCAAAGTTCATCACATATTGATGTCAAAATTTGCTCGTCGATGCTATTACTTAATCCCCCCCTAGATGATGGACATAGTTGTCTAATCAAACATCAGCCTCTTTTTCCCACAGAGAGAAGTATATGAAATGAAGTATTAACCCATCCATGCCTCATCGATTACCAGCAACATTGTTCGGCTACCAATCCATGCATTCCCAACAAGCATGCATTGGTTGGCCCTCAGTGTGCATTTTCACTAGTAGAAAACTACCCATTTATCCCGGTTCCAGAGGCCCTTTAGCCCTGGTTCTGAAATCAGGACTAAAGGGCTGGGAGTAAAGCCTAAAACCTTTAATCCTGATTTGCTTACGAACCGGGACAGAAGGGGCTCCATGTGGCTGTTGCAGGGCGTCCAGGCAGGAGGACCTTTAGTCCCGGTTGGTAACACCAACCAGAACCAAAAGGCATCCACGCGCCAGTAGCTGGTAGGAGCTGGGGTTTTTATTATATTTTTTGAAAGGGGGGGGTTTGGGGTTTTGGAGGGTTAATTTAGGGGTTTCATATTGTGTTAGGTAGCTAATAGAGAGAAGTGACCTCTCTTTATCTCCATGCTTGGTCGACACTAGCTACTATACGTATAGAGAGAACTCGACACACTAGCTAGTAAGCAAATGAAGGAACCATTAAGTACACAAGATTGTCATGAACATATACGGAGAGAAGTGACCTCTCTTTCTCTGAGAGATTGGTCGAACAACAAGTTTTCGTATATCTATCTGACGCTACTAGCTACATATATACAATATAAGATCTCTTACAATCCCTAACATCTAAAGTCTATATCAATTTCCACATGGTATTCTCCGGCTTTATGTATGATGTGGTCAAGAAAGAATCCCGCCAATTCCTCTTGAATTGCTTGCATGCGATCATGTGGTAGGAGTTCATCCCGCATATGCGAGATCTAATTTAAAGAAGGGTGTCAATACATATATAGAGACTTAATTACAGAAGTAATACTTACAGACAGTAGCAGGTCATGAGTTGTTTGTCGAGGGCCAGTTGATTGTATAACTGGAATAACTCCACAAATTCAATAGGCAACAGCTTAGTTCCAATGAGGTCTTGCTCCTCTTTAATTCTCAGTAGCAAACTATCCTTCCTAGACTCGCTGCAGGTTTTCATGTACCATTCATGCAATCTTCGCATCATCGTTGTTAGAGGTGGATGATCAGGTTTGACAAGATGATGCCCGTATTGGTATCTGAAGCTATCCACCTCCATTATTTCACACTCTACATCATCGCTCAGGTAATCAGCGGGATTGGTACCGGGCAGTAGCCCCGGATGATTAGGGACGATATCGCTAGACACCTTGAGCGGGGGGCACGATTGGTTCGCCTGTTCGTCGAGCTGGGGAATTTATTTCCCACTCCTTCGTTCTGCTAACCTTGCATCACTGGAAGTACTTCCCAACCGCCGCGCATCTTCATATGTCTTTTTAAGAAGCGGACATAGTTGGAATCCGGCGGAGGCGGTGGTGGTCGCTTCATGGCATCGATAGTGCGCTTCACTTTCACCGGATTTAGCATCTCCTTCTGAGGTGGAGATTTCTTTGCAAAAAAGTCCCTCACTTGGGCAGCATAGATTTCCCCGTTTTCCTTCTCGGTCCTCTCATATGGTAACTTTTCCAAAGCCTTGAGACTTGGACCATATTTGAATTGCTTCCCACCTCTGCTTGTACTGCTAGCCACCGGAGCGGCGGCTTCTCTCTTTCGCCTTTGCTGATGAGGCGGAGTGCTCCGACGCGCAAGAGGAGGCGGAGGAGGAGGCGGAGTACCCTCACGCTCCGGTGGAGGCGGAGGAGGAGGCGGAGTTCCCTCACGCGCTGATGGAGGCGGAGGACGAGCGGACCGCCTCTCTCTCACGCATGTCCGACGTTCCCCCCGCCCCCCCTCATGTCAAAGTTATCAGGGAGGGTGTAGATCAACAACGACGCTCACCCCTCATTTTAACTTATGAACATTTGAACAAAAACTATTCGATGAACTAAAAAAATCTATCCATCCATACTTTCGTAGCCACATACATACATGGAAAAAATGATATGAACAAAAAAATACATATAGCCACATATATGAACAGAAAATACATATATGAACAAAAAAATGCTATGAAACAAAAAAAACATCATATATACATCCATACATACATACATATAGCCACATACATACATTATATATGAACACAAAAAAATCAACATATATATATATATATATCTATATATATATATAATCATAATGCAGCAAGCCGGGGCGGCGGTGTCTCACAGCAGGGGTGGCCGGCGACGATGACGGTGGGGTGGCGAGGGAGACGGCGATGGCGGGGGTGGGCCGTGGCAGGGCGCGGCCGGGCGCGCTCGGGGGCCGGGCAGGGGCGGGGGGCAGGGTCGGGCTCGGGGACGACGACGGGGGCGGCGAGGGCGCCGCCGACGACGACGGGGGCGGCAAGGGCGCCGGCGACGGGGTGGCAAGGGCGTTGGTGACGATGACGGTGGGGCCGGGCTGGGGCAGGGGCGTGGCCGGGCATGCTCGGGGGTGGTGCAGGGGCGCGGGCTCGGGGGCGGGGCAGGGCCGGGCTCGGGCACAACGACGACGACGGTGACGACAGGGCAGGGGCGCGGCGACGGCGACGGCGGGGGCAGCGAACGGCGTCGGGGCAGCCTGGCGGCGTCGATGAGCTCGGCGTCGTCGGGGTGAACTGGCGATGAAATTGTGAAATTTTGCTAAGTGTGGGCTTATATGGCCACACCTTTAGTCCTGGTTGGTGGCACCAACCGGGACCAATACCCCCCTTTGGTCCCGGTTCGTGCCACCAACCGGGTACAAAGGTCTCTGGTTTCCGCCCTTTGGGCTGACGAAATGAGATCTTTGGTCCTGGTTGGTGGCACGAACCGGGACCAAAGGGGGGTATTGGTCCCGGTTTGTGGCAGACGAAAGGGTGTTGCTGCCTGGGGCCAAATGTTTAGTCCCACCTCGCTAGCTGAGAAGGCTCGAGAGTGGTTTATAAGCGCTGCTGCGCGAACCCTCTCGGGCTCCTCTCAACTGCAGGCTTTCAGGGCTAATCGCACACTCCTTTGCCTGTGGGCCTACTAGGCCTGCTATGGGCCTAAATCCTGGCCGAACTAGCTAGCTGGCTTTCTAGTCATATTCAGGCCATGGTGGCCCAGTAGGAGGCAATCCAGTTTTTTTGTTTTCTTTTTTGCTTTATTTTTTCTTACAGCTAAATACATACAATTTTTCAGTGATTCTTTTTGCTTTTAGTTCACAAATTTGAATTCTTTTAAATTTGTGTGAATCACTAGTTTGTGAATAACTTTACTATAAAAATAGATTCTTGAGTGATTCTTTTTCCTGCTATTTAATATTACTGTGTTTTATCATTATATTCAATTTGGTTATTTTTACGTTATTTTAAGTGTTTGTTTTAATAACAAAACATATTTTGTAATTTAGTTTGCTATTAAAGTTTCTAACAAAAAAATCTTTGCGAAAATTCTTTTTGCTATTAATGTTTTGAACAGAAAATGCTTTGGTAATTTTATTTGCATAAATTTTATATAATTTTAGTTTCCAAAATCCTAGAGGTTTATAAAAATCTTTTTAGTTGATTCCTTTTGCTATTAGAGTTTTACAAAAGCTTTTTAGTTGATTCTTTTTGCTATTGAAGAATATTATAGTTTTGTTTTAGTTGATCATAACAGAATATTTTAATTGATTATTTTTAGTTCATTATTTTTGCTATGAGAGTTATAAAAGTTTTCTAGTTGATTCTTTTTGCTATTAGTTCATTCTTTGACCTAAATGACCCTGTAATTCAAAAGCACTACAAATGAACTCTTAAAAAGTTGAAAGTTGGCATGGTATCATAATTACACCCACATAGCATGTGCTAAAAAGTTGAGAGGGTTACAGCAAAAACTGGATGCACTTCGTGTACAAAATGAACAATCTCTTTCGAAGTATCAGGGTTTCGGACAAAAACTCATCTGTTACAAAGGGATTTCATTTTTTTTGAACTTATTTGAACTCTAGAATTTTTGTGTGTTCAAAATGCACCATTCAAAGCCACATCATCAATTTTCAACCCTTTCTTACTTCATTTGGTATTTTTCATGCATTTACTGATTTTTTAAGCTAAATGGCCTTGAAATTGAAAAGGCACTACAAATGAACTCTGAAAAGGTTAAAAGTTGGCATGGTATCATCATTTCACCCACATAGCATGTTCTAAAAAGTTGAGAGGGTTACACCAAAAGCTAGATGCACTTCGTGTACAAAATGGACAATCTTTTGAAGTATCAGCGTTTCATACGAAAACTCATATGTTACAAAATGCATTTCATTTTTTCACATGTAATTGCAGTGGTAGTCTTCACTTTTTCTTCGCTTGTGTCTTTTGCTTATTGCGTCGTAACCATGGATAATCTTCATCGTCTAACAGGGTGCTTGGGTCAGCCTTGACTTTGAAGGGAGGAATTTCATGAAACTTTTCATAATCTTCAGACATGTCTGTCTTGCCCTCCACTCCCACGATGTCTCTTTTTCCTGAAAGAACTATGTGACGCTTTGGCTCATCATATGATGTATTCACTTCCTTATCTTTCTTTTTCTCGGGTTGGCAAACATGTCTTTCACATAGAAAACATGTGCCACATCATTGGCTAGGACAAATGGTTCGTATGTGTACCCAAGATTGTTCAGATCCACTGTTGCCATTCCGTCCTATGGGTCTACCTGTACCCCGCCTCCTGGCGGATTGACCCATTTGCATTGAAACAACGAGAGCGTAAAATCATGTCCATAGTCAAGTTCCCATATGTCCACTATGTAACCATAATATGTGTTATTTCCCCTCTTGGTTGCTGCATTAAAGCGGACACCACTGTATTGGTTGGTGCTCTTTTGATCTCGGGCGATCGTGTAAAATGTATTCCCATTTATGTCATACCCTTTGTAAGTCAATACAGTCGAAGATGGTCCCCTGACCAACAAGTACTATAGCTCATCAGAAATAGTGTTGTCACCCATGAGACGTGTTCATATGTAATCCAGTCATCACACTGCTCCGGATGTTTGGAGCGCAGAATATTCTTGTGTTCATTGGCATACGGGGTCACCAAGGTAGAATTATGTAGAACTGTGTAGTGTGCTTGAGACCAAGAATGTCCGTCCCTACATATTATTGAGTCCTCTCCTAGCTTGCCTTTTCCAGTTAGTGTCCCCTCATACCGCGATTGAGGGAGACCAATCGGCTTAAGGTCAGGAATGAAGTCAACACAAAACCCAACGACCTCCTCTATTTGCCGGCCCATGGAGATTCTTCCTTCTAGCCTAGCGGTGACGAACATATTTATTTAAGACACCCATGAACCTCTCAAAGGGGAACATATTGTGTAGAAATACAGGGCCCAGAATGGCAATCTTGTCGACTAGATGAACTAGGACGTGCGTCATGATATTGAAGAAGGATGGTGGGAACACAAGCACAAAACTGACAAGACATTGCGCCAATTCAATCCTTAACCTTGGTAGGATTTCCGGATCGATCGCCTTCTGAGAGATTGCATTGAGGAATGCAAATAGCTTCACAATGGCTAATCGAACATTTTTTGGTAGAAGCCCCCTCAATGCAACCGGAAGCAGTTGTATCATAATCACGTGGCAGTCATAAGACTTTAGGTTCTGGAACTTTTCTCTGCCATATGTATTATTCCCTTTATATTTGACGAGAAGCCAGACAGGAGCTTCATACTGAGTAGGCATTCAAAGAAGATTTCCTTCTCTTCTTTGGTAAGAGCGTAGCTGGCAGGACCTTCATACTTCTTTGGAGGCCTGCCGTCTTTTTCATGCACACGTTGCTGGTCCTCCCGTGCCTCCGGTGTATCTTTTGTCTTCCCATACACGCCCAAGAAGCCTAGCAGGTTTACGCAAAGATTCTTCATCACGTGCATCACGTCGATTGCAGAGTAGACCTCTAGGTCTTTCCAATAGGGTAGGTCCCAAAATATAGATTTCTTCTTCCACATGGGTGCGCATCCCTCGGCGTCATTCGGAACAGATAGTCCGTTGGAACCCTCTCCAAAGATTACTTGTAAATCATTGACCATGCAAGTATGTGATCAGCAGTACGGACGACGGGCTTCTTCCGGTGATCTTCCTCGCCTTTGAAATGCTTACCTTTCTTTCGAAATTGATGGTTGGTCGGAAGAAATCGAAGATGCCCCAGGTACACATTATTCCTGCATTTGTCCAAATATATACTTTCAGTGTCATCTAAATAGTGAGTGCATGCATGGTATCCCTTGTTTGTCTGTCCTGGAAGGTTACTGAGAGCAGGCCAATCATTGATGGTTACAAACAGCAAGGCATGTGGGTAAAATTCATGATGGTCTTGCTCATCCCACACACGTACACATTTTCCATTCCACGGTTGTAGAAGTTCTTCAACTAACGGCCTTAGGTACACATCAATGTCGTTGTTGGGTTGCTTAGGGCCTTCGATGAGAACTGGCATCATAATGTACTTCCGCTTCATGCACAGCCAAGGAGGAAAGTTATAGATACATAAGAGTCACGGGTCAGTTGCTATGATTATTGTTGTGCTTCCCAAAAGGATTAATGCCATCCGCGCTTAAACCAAATCATACGCTCCTTGCGTCACCTGCAAAGACCCCCGCACTTTCTCTCGATTTTTTTCCACTGTGACCCGTCAACGGGTGCTCTCAACTTCCTGTCTTTTTACGGTCCTCTTTGTGCCATTGCATCAACTTGGCATGCTCTTTATTTCTGAACAGACGTTTCAACAGTGGTATTATAGGAGCATACCACATCACCTTGGCAGGAACCCTCTTCCTGGGCCGCTCGCCCTCAACATCACCAGGGTCATCTCGTCTGATCTTATACCGCAATGCACCGCATACCAGGCATGTGTTCAAATCCTCTTACGCACCACGGTAGAGGACGCAGACATTAGGGCATGTAAGTATCTTCTGCACCTCCAATCCTAGAGGGCATAGAACCTTCTTTGCTCCATACGTACTGTCGAGCAATTCGTTATCCTTTGGAAGCTTCCTCTTCAATATTTTCAGTAGCTTCTCAAATCCGTTGTCAGATACATCATTGTCTGCCTTCCACTGCAGCAATTCCAGTGTGGTACCGAGCTTTGTGTTGCCATCTTCACAATTTGGGTACAACCCCTTTTTGTGATCATCTAACATACGATCGAACTTCAACTTCTCCTTTTCACTTTCGCATTGTCTCTTTGCATCAACAATGACCCAGCGAAGATCATCATCGGGCACATCGTCTGGTTCCTCTTGATCTTCAGCTTCCCTCGTTGCAGCATCACCGTATTCGGGGGGGGGGGGCACATAGTTTTCATCATCTTCTTCTTCGTTGTCTTCCATCATAACCCATCTTTCTCTGTGCTTGGTCCAAACATTAGAATATGGCAGGAAACCCTTCTCAAGCAGGTGGGTGTGAAGGATTTTTCGGTCGGAGTAAGACTTCATATTCTCGCATCTAGGGCACGGACAACACATAAAACCATTTTGCTTGTTTGCCTCAGCCAATTCGAGAAAATTATGCACGCCCTCAATGTACTCGGAGGTGCGTCTGTCACCGTACATCCATTATTGGTTCATCTGCGTGCATTATATATAATTAAGTGCGTCAAAAACCATTACAGAATATCATGAATAGAGAAGTGACCAAATTAATAGAAGTTCATCATCACATTAATACCAAAGTACATTAGTGATCAAATGTTATTACTAAAAAAAATATACATAAAGTTCATACATATATAGTTCTCATTGAACAAGATATAGCTCTCTAGAGCATCTAATGAAACCATACATTGAAACTATGTAAAACATTTCAATGCAACAACAAATGCGATCGTAACAATTGATCCAACGGCATAATGATACCAAGCCTTGGTATGAATAGCATATTTTCTAATATTTCTAATATTCAAGTGCATTGCATCCATCTTGATCTTGTGATCATCGACGACATCCGCAACATGCAACTCCAATCTCATCTTCTCGTCCTCAATTCTTTTCAATTTTTTCTTCAAGTAATTGTTTTTTTCAAAGTATGTTAGCTTATGCCCCTCCCTCATAAGTGCATATGATCCAAGAAGAGAATGTATGTTAGCTTATGCCTCTCCCTCATATGAAATTGCAATGACGACTATCAGTCTTTGAGGGAGTCCTGGATTAGGGTGCGTTCGGGGAGCTGGACTATACCTTCAGCCGGACTCCAGGACTATGAAGATACAAGATTGAAGACTTCGTCCCGTGTCCGGATGGGACTTTCCTTGGCGTGGAAGGCAAGCTTGGCGGTGCGGATATTCAAGATCTCCTACCATTGTAACCGACTCTGTGTAACCCTAACCCTATCTGGTGTCTATATAAACTGGAGGATTGTAGTCCGTAGGACATCAACTCCATATACAACAATCATACCATAGGCTAGCTTCTAGGGTTTAGCCTCCTTGATCTCGTGGTAGATCTACTCTTGTACTACCCATATCAACAATATTAATCATCGAGAGGGCCCGAACCTGGGTAAAAACATCATGTCCCTTGTCTCCTGTTACCATCCGGCCTTGACGCACAGTTCGGGACCCCCTACCAGAGATCCGCCGGTTTTGACACCAACATTGGTGCTTTCATTGAGAGTTCCTCTGTGTCGTCGCCTTTAGGCCCGATGGCTCCTTTGATCATCAACAACGATGCGGTCCAGGGTGAGACTTTTCTCCCCGGACAGATCTTCGTCTTCGGCGGCTTCGCACTGCGGGCCAATTCGCTTGGCCACCTGGAGCAGATCGAAAGCTACGCCCCTGGCCATCAAGTCAGGTTTGGAAGCTTAAACTACACAGCTGACATCCGCGGAGACTTGATCTTCGACGGGTTCAAGCCACGGCCAAGCACACCGCACTATATCGAGGGGCATGATCTAGCTCTGCCTCCCGACAGCGTCCTGGAGGCCGCACACGCACCGGTTCCGACCCCTAACTCGGAGCCTATTGCGCCAATCGAGGATGAGCGGTTGGACGTCACCTCGGGGGCTGCGATCTCAAAGGCGATCGAGCCGAACGCCAGCCCCACACTCTGCATGACCCATGACTCCGAGGATCCGGACTCCTCCCCGGACTCCAAACCCCCCACGCCCCTGCCAATCGAATCCGATTGGGCGCCGATAATGGAGTTCACCGCCGCAGACATCTTTCAGCACTCGCCTTTTGGCGATATCCTGAATTCTCTCAAGTCTCTCTCTTTATCAAGAGAGCCCTGGCCGAACTGCGGTCAGCGAGGATGGGATACGGACGATGAAGAAACTCAAAGCCCACCCACCACCCACTTGGTAGCCACTGTCGACAATTTAAACGACGTGCTCAACTTCGACTCCGGAGACATCGACAGCATGGATGACGATGCAGGAGATACCGATGAACCAACGCCCATAGGGCATTGGACAGCCACCTCATCTCACGATGTGTACATGGTGGATACCCCTAAAGGAAGCGACAACAAGGAAAAAGGGGACGGAACGGGAGATCGACCCCTGGAAAAGCAATCAAAGCGTCGGCGTAAACGGCGACCCAAGCCCCGCCTCAATAAAAACCCAGCCATAGAGCAGGACGAGCCAATAGACGACGAGCAGGCCTTAGAGCAAATGTCCGAACAGGGCAACACGGATCGAGAAACCGAACATCCCTCCTCCGGCAAAAACGGCATTCCGGATGACCTCACGCCGGCTAAACCCATGGAGCAGAAGAATCTCCACGAGAGGCTGGTTGCAACTGCACGCAGCCTAAAAAAGCAGAATCGGAAGTTAAAAACAGCGGAAGATGCACTCTGGATTAGATGGAGCAAAGTAATCAATACCGAAGATAAATACGGCGACGGTCGCCGCACTAAAAGCTATCCAAAAACAAAGCTACTGCCTGAATTCGATGAAGAGGCCCTAGATCCCTCGCATTCAAAAATAAGAAAGCCACACGGTCGGATAGACGACCCCATAAAGCGGCAAGCGGCGCCGCACTTAAATCGGCATGTGACCTACTTAAGGATTCGCATCATGGCCCAGTTAGGTCCATTTATGGGCCAAGAAAGCAAGCTCTCATGAGCAATGCAATAAAGCCATCATCAGAATCCGACACACCCAAATACAGGGGCGCCGCACACCCCCTATGTTTCACCGATGAGGTCCTGGACTATGAATTTCCAGAGGGATTCAAACCTGTAAACATAGAGGCATATGATGGAACAACAGACCCTGGAGTTTGGATCGAGGATTATATCCTCCACATACACATGGCTAGAGGAGATGATCTCCACGCCATAAAATATTTACCCCTTAAGCTTAAAGGGCCAGCCCGGCATTGGCTTAAAAGCCTTCCTGAAAACACAATTGGAAGTTGGGAAGAGCTCGAGGATGCTTTCCGAGCAAATTTTCAAGGGACCTATGTCCGCCCTCCGGATGCAGACGATCTTAGTCACATAACTCAACAGCCCAGAGAATCAGCTCGCCAGTTCTAGAATAGATTCCTCACTAAAAAGAATCGGATAGTCGACTATCCGGACGCCGAAGCCTTAGCAGCTTTCAGGCATAACGTCCGAGACGAATGGCTCGCCAGACACCTCGGCCAAGAAAAGCCAAGAACAATGGCCGCACTAACAAGCCTCATGACCCGCTTTTGTGCAGGAGAGGATAGCTGGTTGGCAAGGTGCAGCCCCAGCGACCCAAGTACATCCGAAACTAGGGATGGAAACGGAAAACCGCGGCGCAACAAGGACCGTCGCTGGACTAAGGAAAAAAGTCCGAAGAGCACGGCAGTCAATGCCGGATTGAAAGGATCATGACAAAATCAGAGAAAACCGCCCCTCCAGTATAACAGGGACGATCCATCCAACTTCAATAAAATCCTGGACAGGATATGTCAGATACACAGTACTCCCGGGAAGCCTGCTAACCATACCCACAGAGATTGTTGGGTTTTCAAACAGTCTGGCAGACTCAATGCCGAACACATGGGGCTCGACACACCAAGCGAAGACGAGGACGAACCCCAAAAGCAGAGCACCAGGAAACAAAAGAACTTCCCACAAGTAGTAAAAACAGTGAACTTACTTCACATAACAAAACGTGCGGCGCCCATAAAGGTACGCACCACATGACCTATCCCCAAAGGGTCCCGCCACTGGTTGTCAAAACCAATCATCTTCGATCAGCTAGATTATTCTAGAAATATCAAGAATGCAGGCTGCGGGGGACTCCAGTTTTCAAATGTCCTTATGGACTGCGGCAGTGGACTAAACCTGATATATCAGGATACAATCCATGACATGGGGATAAACCCAGCAAGAATCCGCCGCAGCAAAACCTCCTTTCAAGGGGTAACACCTGGTCCGGACACCCATTGTATGGGTTTTCTCCAGCTCGAAGTTATATTCGGCTCTGCCGATAACTTCCGCCGCGAAATGCTGACCTTCCATATCATCCCGTTATCAAGTCGCTATCAAGCACTACTGGGATGTGAAGCTTTCGCTCGCTTTAACGCAATACCGCATTATGCATCTCTCACGCTTAAGATGCCCGGTACATGAGGCATCATCTCTTTGAAGGGGAAGCACTAAAGTGCGCCTCCCCAAGCGGAGGACTGTGCGGCCGCTTTGACAGCCCCACAGTAAAATGGCCTCACCGGCCAAAAAACTTCGAAATAGGTCATTAAAGACCACGAACGCGGATAGACGAGTTCGGTACAAAATCATCATTGATGCAGGATTAGTGGCCATATACCCCAACACTAGGGGCTCCATGCATATACAATAAGAGACAATAAAGCTCAATTTTATATATTTTACTTTATACTTTGTTTATTTTAAACTTTTGTTCGGCACGACCCGTTTTCACCTCAGTTCCTCTCTTTTACAGATGAACGTCGTGTGGCGCCCGTCCAGGATACGGCACAACGGAGACACAGGCGCAGACATGCAGTAGGGACCCGTCCTAAAGGATTCTTTTTAGATTAAGACCCTGCGTAAACCTTTTTTACTATCTCTTGTTGCTACACATCCCCTGTTTTTTGCTGATATAACCAAGGAGGAGGCTGGCGTCTTGGCATGTGGCCACGTCAGAATTTTTGCACGTACCTGGGCACTAGGGGCTTTTTTAATAAAGAGTGTTGTTTCGCCCGCACTCATAAAGACCGAACACCTTAGGGAATGTTCGGCGTCGCGAGTTTTGGCATTATATGCATCAGCTCCGAATCATGTCTTTGGTCAAATGTTGGGTTGCCCGGCTCCTGAGTTCGTCTACCTTACGTTCCGCTGTATCGGCTAAGGTAGCACCAGGAGAACTACTGTGATTGTGCCCCGGTTCGGCCAGGCGAGCACCTTAGTAGAGAAAGCCGAAAACTGACTGTCATGATGTAGCATGAGACTGGTCAGCCACTCGATGACCTATCAGAATCTATCGGATTCCTCCGCTTTAACGAAGGGCCGCTTCCCGGTCAGGCACATACGCACCCCGAACTCGGGCGAGCGCAGTCGCCACCAAGGGGCTACCTAAATAGTCTCACTGTAAAGCTCCTATGGCTAAGTGAAATTGTTAAAGCATTATAGTCTGGTTGCCTGGCCCGCTGCGCTATCACCTCCTTTGTGGGACCAAGACGTTGGGTTAAGTGTGCAAATGCGTCTTCTGCGAGCACCCCAACACTATGTGCGTGGGGGCTGAAGCCAACGACTGCCATCTTTCAGATTTTGTATATATATATCTTAAAACGGCCGCACAGGAGGTGTTCCCAATACTTGAAGGCACAAGTATAAAAAGGCCACTACAGTTTAATTACTTTATAATTACATATGCTATCATAACATAGCATCTTTCGAGCACTGCGTCTCTATTACACAAGCGCCTTCAAGGACTTCCTGAAAATAGTGCTCGGAGGGTACTCGGCTTTTGTCCGAATCTCGGGACGCAACAATGGTGGTCTCCATCTCTGCCCAGTATGTCTTGACACGGACAAGAGCCATCCTTGCGCCCTCTATGCATGCTGACCTCTTCATTGCATTAATACGCAGCACCGCGTCAAGGAATTGCTGCACCAAGCTGAAATAACTCTTCGGCTCCGATCTCCCCGGCCACAGATGACCCACAACGTACTTCATGGCGAGTCCGGACAACCTATTCAGTTCGGCCCATTGAGCCAAACGATCATCCCCTGCTAGTGGACGCCCTGGATTGTGAAACTGCGACCAGAAAAGCTTTTCCACTTCATGATCTTTCTGATCTCGAAAGTGTTCGGTCGCATCAGCAGCACTCGCTGCCAAATCCAGATAGATATCCTCAAAACTCCACATCCGGTCCAACGGAGCAAACTTCGGATCACAAAATTTCCTTCATAGCATAAAGGGCTTTCCAGCCACAATCTGTTCGGCCTGACGCAGCTCCTCCTTCGCAGCTCTCATCGCAGAGTGCGCGTCCTTGGCATTGGCAACGGCCTTCTCTAAGTCCGTCTGTTTCGCCTGGTCTTCTTTCTCAAGAAGTCTGCAACGGTCTGCAGCGCTCTTTAGCTTTTCGGCCATCTCATCCTTGCTTCGGCAATGAGAAGCCTGTTCGGCTCTCATCTCTTCAAGGGCTTTCTTGGCAGCCGCATCACTTTCTCTGGCTTGTTCTTTAGCTCGCGCAAGTTCTGCCCTAAGACTCTCCACGGCGGCCGCACCATCTGCGTCAAGCACACACATCGTAAGACATTGGCATAAAACTCTTCTTACCTGATGCCGCCCGAGGAATTACATACCTTGAGCCTCATCAAGCCGCTTGTTGACAAGCGCGATGTCGGCATCTGCCACGTCCAGTTGCCGCTTTAGTTCGGCAAAATCATCAGTTCGGCTCGATTCCGGACACCCAGTCACCTACATTCAAAGGCGACATCTTAGACCTGGGATTATGATCCTCCGCGTGTCGTCATTTCTTGACGACGCGCAGAGTCTCAGGGGCTACTATCTACACAGGGCGCATCTTATTCATGCGCAACTGACAAAAGTGTACACTATCTAATGTACCTCAAAACCCGTCAGTAAACTTTTGAAGGCCTCATGCAATCCGCTCTCTGCGGATGAGAACCTTTCAATCAACGTGCCCATCAATGCACGGTGCTCCCCCGAGATAGAAGCTCGCCCCAGCAGAATCTTTAGCTCCTCCGGCCAAGCACCAGACGGTGCCGGACTTGTCCCATGACCTGTTTTGAAGGCCGGACGCGGAGAACCTCGGAGGGGGGGGGGCACATAGCTATCTTCCGCCCCTGCCGGATTCGAAGAAACCCTCTGCGATGACACCTCAGGGTCGCCCGCCTCGCTAGGCGGCACGGCAGGGGGAGGCGTCCCGCTCTCCATCATCTCCGGAAGGAGATCCCCCGAAGACGAGCTCTGCTGAGAAGGGCTAAGGTCCGAGCTACAAGGTAAAAATTCGGTTAATCTTCTCAGATATAAATCAAGGATTTCCCTCATCCCTCAAAAGGAAAATCTTTCTCTACTTACGGCTCGCTGGAGGGCTGATCCCCTTGAGTGCGTAGTCCGGCCGAGGAACTCCCCGGCGTCAGACCCTCTGACGAGGATTTTTTTCCCCGCTTCGAGGCCATGGTTTCCGTGTCGTCAGAGGCGGCTCTCTTCTTCCCCTTAGGAGAGGAATTGTCGGTTCCTCCCTTCGGAGCAGCCTCCTTCGAGGAGGCCATAGTTTCCTTGTCCTCCCCCTTGCTTCCCTCCAAAGGCATTATCTCCAGCATCCTGACCAGCACGTGATCCGGCCTGGTTTCGGGAAGGGGAGCCGGACACCTGATCAGCTTTGCCTTCGCTATCCACTCCTGTTTAAAAGGACGGCTCTTTTAGGGGCAAGTTTATGACAATTATACGGATAGAAGGTCCGGGCACAAGGTTGCTTACTTGAGTATCCGGGCGATTGCAGCTTTGGCCTGCGTCCTCGGTTAAATCTGGACACATCTCTTATGATCCGAAGAACAGTTTATACATCTCCGCGGGTGTTGCGCCCATGAAATTCTGGAGAGCTTGTGGTCCCTCTGGATTAAACTCCCACAGGCGAAGGGAGCGACGTTTGCCGGGCTATATTCGGCGAATCAGCATGACCTGCGTCACCTTGACCAGGCTGAGGTCTCCTTCCAAGAGATCCTTAATGCGGCCCTGCAACAAGGGCACGTCTTTGGGCAAACACCAATCTAACCCTCTGTTGACCCATGACGCTAGCCGTGGTGGGGGACCCGAGCGAAAGGCAGGAGGGGCCACCCACTTGGTGCCCCGGGGAGCGGTAATATAAAACCACTCTCGTTGCCACAAGCCTAGCTCCTCTTGAAAAGAGCCCTTGGGCCATGGAGCATCAGCATTTTTGCTTATAACAGCGCCTCCGCACTCTGCGTGCCGTCCCTTGATCATCTTCGGCTCCACTTTGAAGGTCTTGAGCCATAATCTGAAGTGAGGGGTAACACGGAGGAACGCTTCACACACGACAATAAACGAGGAGATATGGAGGATGGACTCCAGAGCTAAGTCATGGAATTCCAGCTCGTAATAAAACAGCAGTCCCCTCACAAAGGGATCCATCAGGAAGCCCAACCCCCGAAGGAAGTGAGACATGAACACCATGCTCTAACCGGGCTGGGGACTGGGAATGACCTGTCCTGGAGCAGGCAACCTATGCGAAATTTCGCCGGTCAGGAACTTAGCCACCCTCAACTTTAGTACGTCCTCCTTCATGACGGAGGTGGGCATCCATTGGCCTTGAAGGTCAGAACCGGACATTGTCGAAAGTCCGAAGCGCCTAGAATCTGGAGCCTATGGTGTTGGAACTCGAGGCGGCGGGTGAACTCACTTGAGATTGAAAAAAGGAGTAAGGCCTTGGTCTCTTTATAAGAGGTTGAATACCAAGAGCCCTCCCTGTAACTATTCGGGACTCGTCTTTAATCGAGGAAACATGCTAACGGGCGCGGTTGGGTTACCCACGTCCGTATTGATGAGAATCCCGTAAAAGGGGGTACACGATCTCCGCTTTGACAAGACGTGCCAAGGAAACCTCCTCGCAGAACGTGCTGAGGTGGAAAAGTAAAAACGATTCGAGTAAAGGACTTGGCCGTAGTGTGATGATGCACTGCGGAATACGTCAGCAGATTTGATTTGTGTTAATATTATTCTCTCTATGGAAATATGTGGAAACTTATTTTGCAGAGCCGGACACTACTCTTGGTGTTTACAATCTTCTATGAAGGACTTGGAGGAGGAACCCGACTTGCAATGCCGAAGACAATCTGCGCGCCGGACTCGTCGTCATTGAAGCATGGTTCAGGGGCTACTGAGGGAGTCCTGGATTAGGGGGTGTTCGGGGAGCCAGACTATACCTTCAGCCGGACTCCAGGACTATGAAGATACAAGATTGAAGACTTCGTCCCGTGTCCGGATGGGACTTTCCTTGGCGTGGAAGGCAAGCTTGGTGGTGCGGATATTCAAGATCTCCTACCATT
Source organism: Triticum monococcum (assembly GCA_034509565.1). Taxonomy (NCBI): domain Eukaryota; kingdom Viridiplantae; phylum Streptophyta; class Magnoliopsida; order Poales; family Poaceae; genus Triticum; species Triticum monococcum. The sequence goes on from CM067845.1 coordinate 579,235,427, forward strand.
GTAACCGACTCTTTGTAACCCTAACCCTATCCGGTGTCTATATAAACCAGAGGGTTGTAGTCCGTAGGACATCAACTCCATATACAACAATCATACCATAGGCTAGCTTCTAGGGTTTAGCCTCCTTGATCTCGTGGTAGATCTACTCTTGTACTACCCATATCATCAATATTAATCAAGCAGGAGTAGGGTATTACCTCCATCAAGAGGGCCTGAACCTGGGTAAAAACATCGTGTCCCTTGTCTCCTATTACCATCCGGCCTTGACGCACAGTTCCGGACCCCCTACCCGAGATCCGCCGGTTTTGACACCGACAGTCTTGTTAACAATTGCCTAAGACAATTCCGCACACTGATCCATGGTTATTCCACACTCTCTATTTATAATATTTAGCAATATATTCTAACTTTATGATAATAGCACCTACTTTTATATTTTATCTCTCCGATACCATGCAAAGTTATCCTCTTCATACCCACAGCGTAGTTTTATTTCTCGTTTCTAGTTGGAAGCAAACGTTCGGTGTACGTAGAGTCGTATCAGTGGAAGATAGGGCTTGAGAGAATATTGATCTTACCTTTAGCTGCTTGTGGGTTCGACACTCCATACTTATCACTTACACCATTGGGAATTTCTACGATGATTCCCTGCACTTGGGGATAATCAAGCTCTTTTCTGGCGCCGTTGCCGGGGAGCAATAGCGTGGGGTTGATATTCTCGTGTGTGCTTGTTTGCTTTCTACACTAAGTAGATTTTGTTTTTCCTTTTTGTTTATGTTTAGTTGTGGGTGAAACATACACAAAAAAATTAAAAGAATAAAAATACAAAAAAATCACTTGCCTCTCATACCTAAAAAGTTTTTCAATAAGAGAAGTGATTGGAAGCTTATGCATTGGAGAAATGAGGGTCGACCTTGAACACTTCTGTTCATGCTCATGGAAACAATGTAATAAATTTCATGGAAGATTATCTAAAAAATAATTATCTCCTTGTATATATCCATTGTATTATAAAAATAATGTGCCAAGCTTTGGTTTTAGGATGATTAGATTGCTTGTTTACTATGTACAGTACAAAAACAGAAACTTTGGCTGTAGTGTGTGATTTTTCATTTTTTACTGGAAAGTCAAATGGGTCTGAAACTTTTTGCACATTACTTATGTACAAATTTTTTAATTTTTTATTTTTTTTAGAATTTTTTGGAGTTACATAAGTTTACTAAACATCCAGATTACTACAGACTGTCATGTTTTTGACAGATTCTGTTTTCTATGAGTTGTTCGCTTATTTTGATGAATCTACGGGTAGTATCGGGGGGTATGAACCATGGTGAAGTTGGAATACAGTAGATATAGTTATAATATGAAATTTTTAATAAGTTTGCAACAGTACCTAAAGGTAGTGATTTGCTTTATTACACTAATGGATCTCACAAAGTTTTTCTTAAAGTTTTGTGTGGATGAAGTGTTCGAACATCGAGGAGCTATCAATATGAGAAGAATAAAGAGAGGCAAGAGCTCAAGATTGGGGATTCACAAGGCACCCCAAGTAAATATTTTAAGGATACTCAAGCATCTAAGCTTGGGGGTGCCCCGGTTGGCATCCCATCTTTCTTCTTCAACAATTATCGGTATACCTCGGTTTTTGTTTTGTTCACATAATTTGTGTCCTTTGTGTTTTTTTGCTTTTTCTTTACGAACCATGCTAGTATGAGATATCCCTTCATTTATTTATAGAATACTTCATGTGCTTCACTTATATCTTTTAAGTATGATGTTATAGAATTGCTCTTTGTGCTTCACTTAAATCTTTTGAGTATGGTTTTATAGAATGCTTCGTGTGCTTCACTTATATATTTTGAGCTTGGATATTGGTTAGTCTGTATTAATTGTAGAATGCTCCAAGAACTTCACTTATATATTTTGGAGTTTGAATAATACTATCATCTAAAGTGTATTTAGAAGAAGTTTGCTCCCACTATTCCAAATGAGAAAAAAAATTCTTATGTGAAGACTAGTAAAATTTGTATGCTTGTAGATCATGAACATAATGCTTTATGTGCTGGTTATATTGTTTAACTCATTCATGTTTCTACTGAAAATTATTATGAGGGAGTAATACATGCTTTTAGGAATTGCAATAATATCAAGTTTCCTCTCTATGTGCTTAAAGTTTTGAAGTTATACTTATTTTGCCTTCCTATTCTAGTTGATTCTTGCTCCCATAAATTGTCTGCTCACAAAATCCCTAGGCATAGGAAGTGGGTTAGGTTCAAATGTTCTAGCCATATTCTTCATGATGCTCTCTTTATGTTTCAATTCTTATCTTTTATGTGAGCATCATTGAAATCATCATGCCTAGCTAAAAGTCATTAAAGAAAAGCACTTGTTGGGAGACAACCCAATATTTACCCTATTTGTTTTTGTGTGTTCTCAAGATTAAGCTACTGTATTAATCATGTATTATAGCTTTTGTTTCAATAAAGTGCCAAGTAAGACCTTTGGGAAGACTTGGGTGAAAGTTAATGTGATCTTGCTGTAAAAAACAGAAACTTTGCGCTCACGAGATTAGCTGTCATTTTTTATAGAAGAGTGAGATTGAGTTGATTCTTTTTTCAGTAGATTAATAGACAAATTACTCACGTCCACCAATTTATTTCAGAATTTTTGGAGTATAAGAAGTATGGTTGGTGTTCAGATCATTACAGACTGTTCTGTTTCTTACAGATTTTGTTTTCATTATATAGTCTGCTGGTTTTCTAGTTTCTAGGGCTTATATTTCTCAATATAAATTGTAGAAATGATTTGGTATAGTAGGCATTGTGTGACAACAATTATGAACCTTGTCTTTGACAGTACCAAAGTGAATGGTTTATTCATTATCATACTATCCTATCTCACGAAGTTCCTTTAAGTTTTGTGTGATTGAAGTTTTCAAGCTTTGGGTGAGATATCGATATGAGGAGAATAAGAAGTGAAAAGAACCTAAGCTTGGGGATGCCCAAGGCACCCCAAGGTAATATTCAAGGAAGACTCAAGCTCCTAAGCTTGGGCATGCCCCAGAAGGCATCCCCTCTTTCGTCTTCAAAACTATCAGTATACCTTACTCGGAGCTATATTTTTATTCGTCACATGATATGTGTTTTGCTTGGAGCGTATTTTCAATTTGACTTGCTGTTTGAATAAAATCATTGGGTCTGAAATCTTGAATGAAAAAGAATCCTCCCATGGCTAGTTAATTATTTGACTACTCAGTGTTCTTCACTTATATCTTTTTGGAGTAGTTTGTCATTTACTCACGTGCTTCACATATATCCTAGGAGTAAATGGTTGAATGAATTGAATAAAATAAATCTGAATTTATATACGTTTCATATGCTTACAACATGGGGAGTAATGACTTCACACATAATAAGTATAGGTAGTAAACTTATTGGAAGTTAGGAAACACAGAATTGGTCACTTGAACAATTCATGAAAGAATATTGAAGGAAGAGAGATTTCACATATAAATATACTATCTTGGACATATTTTGCAATTGTGAGCACTCGTTAAAATATGACATGCTAAAAGGTTGATGTTGGACAAGGAAGACAACTTAATGGGCTATATTTTCCTATATCTGAAACGTTATATTGTTTTGGATCATCCAACATGTTGAGCTTGCCTTTACCCCTCATGCTAGCCAAATTCTTTGCACCAAGTAGAGATACTACTTGTGCTTGCAAACATTCCTTAAACCAGTTTTGTCATGAGAGTCCACCATACCTACCTATGGATTGAGTAAGATCCTTCAAGTAAGTTGTCATTGTTGCAAGCAATAAAAATTGCTCTCTAAATATGTATGATCTATTAGTGTGGAGAAAATAAGCTTTATACGATCTTGTGATGTGGAAGAAATAAAAGCAACGGACTGCATAATAAAGGTCCATATCACAAGTGGCAACATAAAGTGACGTTCTTTTGCATTAGGATTTTGTGCATCCAACCATAAAACCACATGACAACCTCTGCTTCCCTCTGTGAAGGGCCTCTCTTTTACTTTTATCTTCTACCCTTATATAAGAGTCATGGTGATCATCACCTTTCCCTTTTTACACTTTTTCCTTTGGCAAGCACTTTGTGTTGGAGCGATCCGGATATATATATATCACTTGGATGTAGGTTTTCACAAATTATTATTGTTGACATTACCCTTGAGGTAAAAGGTTGGTAGGCGAAACTATAAGCCCCTATCTTTCTCTGTGTCCGATTAAAACTTTGAACCCATAAATATCACATGAGTGTTATCAATTGTGAAAGATTAAATGATAGTTGAGTATGTGGAGTTTGCTGGATCAAAGCTCTTACATAGACCCTTCCCGAAAATAAGATGAATTATAATTGTTTGATGACTAAGAGCATTGTTTGTTAGTTTTCAAGAAAGTTTATGATCTATACTTTAACATGTGAATAGCTTGTTACTTGATCATGAGAATTTTTATGAGTTGAGCTACTGTTATGATATATAATGATGCTATAAAAAGTGATTGAAACTATCATTGATAAAACATAAGCACTTGCTACCATTCACACATCATAAGTTATTTCTTTTATCATTTACCCACTCGAGGACGAGCAGGAATTGAGCTTGGGGATGCTGATACGTCTCCAATGTATCTATAATTTATGAAGTATTCATGCCACGTTTACAATAGTTTTATATGATTTTGGTATGATTTGATTAGAACTAACCCGGACTGATGTTGTTTTCAGCGGAACTACAGTGGTGTTGTTTTTGTGCAAAAATAAAAGTTCTTGGAATACGATGAAAATCAACGGAGAATTTTATGTAAAATATAAAAAATATTGTAACAAAAATCTACCGGAGGGGGGTCCCGTGGTCCCCATGGGGGTGGGGGCGCGCCCACCCCCCTGGGCGCGCCCCTGTGCCTCGTGAACTACCCGTGGGGCCCCCTGACTTGTTCTCGACGCCAACCTCTCCTGTAAATGCCCAAACCTCCAGAAATTAACCTAGATCGGAAGTTCCGCCGCCGCAAGCCTCTATAGCCATGAGAAATCAATCTAGGCCCTCTCTGGCACCCTGCCGGAGGGGGCCATCATCACCGGAGGGCATGGAGGAGGATCTCGAAGGGGCCATCATCACCATGAAGGCCAAGGACCAGAGGGAGAACCTCTCCCCATCTAGGGGGAGGCCATGGAGGAGGAAGCACAAGGGGGAGAACCTCTCATCCTCTCTCTTGGTGGCACCGGAGTGCCATCGAGAGGGGAATCATCGCCGCCGTGATCGTCTTCATCAACATCACCATCATCATCACCATCCTCATCTCTTTTATGCAGTCCACTCTCCCGCACCCCGCTGTAATCCCTAGTTGAACACGGTGCTTTATGCCACATATTATGATTCAATGATGTGTTGCCATCCTATGATGTTTTGAGTAGATATCCTTTGTCTTTGGGTTGATTGTTGATCTAGATTGGTATGAGTTGTATGTTTTATTTTGGTGATGTCCTATTGTGCCCTCCGTGTCGCACAAGCGTGAGGGATTCCCGCTATAGGGTGTTGCAATAAGTTCATGATTCGCTTATAGTGGGCTGCTTGAGTGACAGAAGCATAAACCCGAGTAAGGGGGTTGTTGCGTATGGGATAAAGGGGACTTGATGCTTTAATGCTATGGTTGGGTTTTACCTTAATGATCTTTAGTATTTGCGGATGCTTGCTAGAGTTCCAATCATAAGTGCATATGATCCAATAAGAGAAAGTATGTTAGCTTATGCCTCTCCCTCATATGAAATTGCAATGACGACCACCGGCCTTGTTAACAATTGCCTAAGACAATTCCGCACACCGATCCATCATTATTCCACACTCGCTATTTATAACATTTAGTAATATATTCTGACTTTATGATAACAGCACCTACTTTTATATTTTATCTCTCTGATACCATGCAAAGTTATCCTCTTCATACCCACAACGTTGTTTTATTTCTCGTTTCTAGTTGGAAGCAACCGTTCGGTGTACGTAGAGTCGTACCAGTGGCAGATAGGGCTTGAGAGAATATTGTTCTTATCTTTAACTCCTTGTGGGTTCGACACTCCATACTTATCACTTCCACCAATGGGAATTGCTACGATGATTCCCTGCACTTGGGGATTATCAGGCTTCTTCCAGTGATATGCCTCGCCTTTGAAATGCTTGCCTTTCTTTCGACATTGATGGTTGGTCGGAAGAAATCGAAGATGCCCCAGTTACACATTATTCCTGCATTTGTCCAATATATACTATCAGTGTCATCTAAACAGTGCGTGCATGCATGGTATCCCTTGTTTGTCTGTCCTGAAAGGTTACTGCGAGCAGGCCAATCATTGATGGTTACAAACAACAACCCATGTAGGTCGAATTCATGCTGGTCTTGCTCATCCCACACACGTACACATTTTCCAGTCCACAGCTGTAAAAGTTCTTCAACTAATGGTCATAGGTACACATCAATGTCGTTTTCGGGTTGCTTACGGCCTTGGATGAGAACTGGCATCATAATGAACTTCTGCTTCATGCACAGCCAAGGAGGAAAGTTATAGATACATAAGAGTCACGGGCCGGGTGCTATGATTGTTGCTCTGCTCCCCAAAAGGATTAATGACATCCGCGCTTAAACCAAATCATGTGTTCCTTGCGTCACATGCAAAGTCCCCACACTTTCTCTCGATTTTCTCCACTGTGACCTGTCAGCGGGTGCTCTCAACTTCCCGTATTTTTTACGTTCCTCCTTGTGCCGTCACATCAACTTGGCATGCTCTTTGTTTCTGAACAGATGTTTCATCAGTGCTATTATAGGAGCATACCATATCACCTTGGCAGGAACCCTCTTGCTGGGCCGCAATGCACCGCATACCAGGCATGCGTTCAAATCCTCGTACGCACCACGGTAGAGGATGCAGACATTAGAGCATGCATGTATCTTCTGCACCTCCAATCCTAGAGGGCATAGAACCTTCTTTGCTCCGTACGTACTGTCGAGCAATTAGTTATCCTTTGGAAGCTTCTTCTTCAATATTTTCAGTAACTTCTCAAATCCGTTGTCAGATACATCATTGTCTGCCTTCCACTGCAGCAATTCCAGTGTGATACCGAGCTTTGTGTTGCCATCTTCGCAATTTGGGTACAACCCCTTTTTGTGATCATCTAACATACGATCGAACTTCAACTTCTCCTTTTCACTTTCGCATTGTCTCTTTGCATCAACAATGACCCGGCGAAGATCATCATCGGCCACATCGTCTGGTTCCTCTTGATCTTCAGCTTCCCTCGTTGCAGCATCACCGTATTCGGGGGGGGGGGGGGGGGCACATAGTTGTCATCATCTTCTTTTTCGTTGTCTTCCACCATAACCCCTCTTTCTCCGTTCTTTGTCCAAACATTATAATATGGCAGGAAACCCTTCTCAAGTAGGTGGGTGTGAAGGATTTTTCAGTCAGAGTAAGACTTCGTATTCTCACATCTAGGGCATGGACAACACATAAAACCATTTTTCTTGTTTGCCTCAACCAATTCGAGAAAATTATGCACGCCCTCAATGTACTCGGAGGTGCATCTGTCACCGTACATCCATTGTTGGTTCATCTGCGTGCATTATATATAATTAAGTGTGTCAAAATCCATTACAGAATATCATGAATAGAGAAGTGACCAAATTAATAGAAGTTCATCATCACATTAAAACCAAAGTACATTAGTGATCAAATGTTATTACTGAAAAAAATATACATAAAGTTCATACATTTATAGTTCTCATTGAACAAGATATAGCTCTCTAGAGCATCTAATTAAACCATACATTGAAACTATGTAAAACATTTCAATGCAACAACAAATGCGAGCATAATGCAACTAAGGTAACAATTGATCCAACGGCATAATGATACCAAGCCTTGGTATGAATGGCATATTTTCTAATATTTCTAATATTCAAGCGCATTGCATCCATCTTGATCTTGTGATCATCGACGACATCCGCAACATGCAACTCCAATCTCATCTTCTCGTCCTCAATTCTTTTCAATTTTTTCTTCAAGTAATTGTTTTCTTCTTCAACTAAATTTAACCTCTCGATAATAGGGTCAGTTGGAACTTCCGGATCACATACCTCCTAGATAAAAACATCTCTGTCACGTTGCTCGGCATAATTGTCATAAACACTAAATGAACCAAATAGTTATAAAGATAATATATACCACATCTGAGTTATAGATAGGACGAGGGCTGACAGAGGCAGATACCAAAACCATCGCACTATATAATAACAAAAAAATAATAAAAGTATGAAAATTATACAAGTATCTATCTAAATCATACAAGAACTTTTTTCTTTTAGAAAGAAGATAAGAACAAGAGGCTCACCACGGTGGTGTCGGCGATGAGATCGGCGGGGGCGATCGACGGCGGTGAGGACGGGGACGGGAAAGTATGGACCGCCAAACCTAGACAAATCTTGGGGAAAATGGAGCTTGGACAAGGAGCTTCAAGAGGAGAAAGCTTAAGTGTGGCTTGGGCATTTCATCGAACACCTCATGTGCATCGGAGATGACCTAGAGCACCACAAAGCTCTCCCACGGCCGGCCAAAAAACAGAGCGATGGCTCTGCTCGCGGGCAGAGGCAAGGGTTTATATAGGCCACTGTTTAGTCCTGGTTGGTGGCTAAAACCGGGATTAAAGGACCACGTTTGTTCACTGTTCCAGCCACCAACTGGGACTAAAGATTGTGGGCCAGGAGCGAGGCCCATTGGTCCCGGTTTGTGTCTGCAACCGGGACCAAAGGGGTCAGATGAACCGGGACCAATGGCCCCCGAGGCCCGGCCGGCGCCCTGGCCTCACGAACCGGGACTGATGCCCCCTTTGGTCCCGGTCCGTGAGTGAACCGGGATTAATGCCCTTACCCATGAGTCAACCAAAGCCCTGTTTTCTACTAGTGTTTCCATGACACCTGTCGGTCGACATTTTTCTCCGGCATATTAGAAATGTCAAAATGGGATTGGTACTGGGAATGAAGAAACAAAATTCTATGGCAAAGCAACGATGACGGATTAAGCTTGCAGTCGGTCTATGTTATAATATCATCATCGGACGGCCAATTATGGAGGCCGGTCGGGTGATGACTTCAAATGTGTGTATACACCACCCCCCCCCCCCCCCCCCCCCCACACACACACACACACATGTGCGCACGCGCACACACACTCTTAACACTTAACCATGTCCCAGCCCTCCACTGCCGCCCACCTCATCGTCCCCTGCCCTCCGCATCACCGGATGTACGCTACCCTTAGTCGCACCCTCTCCGTGGATGCGTCGTGCAGTAGGTGCCCGCGGGCATGTGGTTGGCCTGTGCGTGCAGGCATGTGGTTGGCCTGTGCGTACAGGTGCCATTGCGTGCTCGTCGTCTGGGCGCGTGACAGCCGATGCAAGGCTTGGTGTTTGTGGGGTGCTGTCAGGTCTCCTGAGATGCCATGGCAGTGTCCAGGATGATGATGAGCTTTATAGTACACTCATAATTTTTTGGTTCATGTCTAAACTAGCTTTTTATGATTACGAATGAATTGTTTGTATGTGGGGCTACCGTACACAATGTATGAGATTGTTTGTATGTCTAACCCATGAAATGCGATGTAAGAGATTTTGTATATGTGCATATGAAATGGATTATTGGAAATATGTGTATGCAATATTGTTGTGAAGCATGGTTTTACTGCTAGCAGTAGTACTAGTGGACTGCTAGCAGTGCATCCGTTTGCGTCTAACAAGAATAAACATCATTGACTGGCCTCTAGACTAATGATGGTCAGTTAATACTCTCGTTGAAGCACTCTTCTGTGGAGCAATCACAGGTCAGGCGGTCTGTGATGATAGTTATCACAAACGGGTCAACTAGCCTGTCCGTTATCTCAATGTCATCGTTGAACCCGCGTAAGTGATGATGCAATCTGGTCTTTAGTGTTATTCAGATCTGTAGTAGTGGAAATAGGGCCAAAAGAAGTTAAGATTATGAACTAAGCAAATTTAGTTAGATAACAGCCTTTGGTGTCTTGAGAGGAAAGCACAACTTATCTAAGAAGAATGGTTGCCATGATAATTTTACGGGAAGATTTTTACAGAAACTACAAAAGCAGCTTACCTGTCAACCTCCCCTAGATTATATGGACATCCTGTAAAACCATATTTAGGGAGAGTTTTTCATGGGGACTGTTGGTGAGGCTCTAAGTCGGTTATTGTCATCTCTCACAATGTATCGCGACCAATTAGCATTCACCTAAAGCACATGTACTATTCACTATAAAAGTACAAGATTTTGTATTTTATACAGCTCACGTCAAAAGGTATTTCGTGATGAAATTTCACACAAATCTGGTATATATCTATAAGTACTTGTGTATTTATCTTCAGATTTATTTTTGTTTTATTTCTTTGAAACATAGGAAGTTTATAATTTGTTCTAATTTTTGACTATTTCAGGCTCCAAGGAGCCTGAGAGCAAAAAGTATATACCCTTATCAAGAGGGAATAGTTAGATCCAATCTCTATCCCTGATGTGCTTTGGAAATCATGAAATTTTGTGATGGTGATGTCACGAAGCCAAACACAACGAAAATCCTGGAAACACGTTAAATATATAAATGATAATATCACATATACCAACTTCGTTGTAAAACTCCCTTATTGGATAAGTACACAACGAAAATCTTAGAAGTAATCCCATCCAGATAACCACCTTGCTGAATACTTGAATTATACTTTGATGAAGACAAACAAATCACTCGGTACATGGCCCAATTGCAATTTGCCTTAGATAGGCAGCCATAAATCACAGGGAAATACGATCAAGTCTAGCTTATTCGAACAATCACAGGGAAACATTTGCTGATTCACTTCAGAACCCAACCCCTAATTCTAGAGCCTCAGGGTCAGATCAATCCCGTCTGAAGTCTCTTCCTGATCTACGCCTTGCTGGTGTCCACGGTGATCTACGCCTTGCTGGTGTCCAAGGTGAACCTGTTTGCCGCCGGCCACACGCGCCGACAGAGCAGATGGTGGTTGAGTTGGAGCAAGGCTGGTACCAGTCTGCCATTGCCACTGCATTGAAGGAGGCACGAAGGGGGCGGAGGGGTAGTAGTGGGCGGCAAACAGGTTCTCATGGAGGCAAGCTCTGCCCAAGGCGGTGATGTCCGACGATGATGCCCAGATGGGCGCCGACGACCAAGCGGGAGGAGGGTCTATGCGGGCCTTCTTCTTGACAGGGCCGTCTGGCGCCCACAGGTGCCTGTGCACCGTCTGGTGCCCGGACCGCCCCTGCACGGTCGTGAACCTGCGCGGGCAGTACTCGCACTTGAACCTGGCCTCCTGCACCTCGTTGATGGAAGTCGATGACCGCGTGCGAGACGACGTTTGGCTCGTGTACCCTGCCTTGTCATCCTCGGTACGGGTGGCCAGCGGCAGGGACCTGTCGTTGTCGGCGGGGAAGGTGGACACGGAGGAACCAGAGGACTCCATCTCTGCAGATGGTCCAGATGAGACGTACTACTGAATGCTTCGGCTGCTTGCTTGCAGTACTCTACGGTGGACGTTTTATAGTTACGGAGCGGCATGTGGGATTGGCTAAGATTGGAAGAAAACATGCTGGTGGCGTTATTTCTAGCAGTGCAATCATTCCCATAATTCTCTACAATTACTCGGATATTTATGGCCTCCCAATTAAATGTATTTTCTTTTTCTTTTTTAAATTTTTTGGATTAATCGAAATGTATTTTCCCTTGAATTTTTTTTGAGTCTAAACACACTCCACTTCATTGATCATTAAACAAATACTTGTACATGGGAATACAATTTAGGTCTGGAGTATTAAGGAGCCATACATGGCGTCCTAAAGAAAGGCCTAAAGTGTGTTTAGCGAGGCTATGTGCCTCAATATTTGTCTCTCTTCCTTCAAAGATGAAGGAACACCAAGGTGTATTGTGTAGACATAAGGTTGATCTCCTTGATAATACTTGCATGAATACCGCTGGTGCTTCTTAGAATGTCATTCACCACACCTTTGCAGTCGGAGGCAACTTGTATATTTGTTAAAGAAAGGTCTAGAGCTAAGCTAGCGCTTTCCGGCATGCCAATGCCTCCAAGGTAGAGGGATCGGTGACACCGAAGCACTTAATCACTGAAGCACCCAGATACTTGCCTGTGGAGTCTCTGCAAACAGCACTAAAGGATCCTTCAAACGATTCACGAGCCACAACACCATCCACTCGAATTTTAGCTACTCCATCAGCCACCCGGATCCATCTTTGGCGTTGAACATGAGCTACATGGGGCTGTCCCAACTGTGTCTTTGGTTTACTCAACTCAAGTTCCATTATATACCTCTTGACAAAACCGCTCGTGGCCAAAGGCCCCTGAAATATTTGCTTATGTGTAGCCTTTTTGCGTGCGTGCCAAATTGCCCAAAGTGTCACAAGTAGCTTAGTGAAATCTGCATGCGGCAAGGCCTCCATGAGGGAAAATATTAATCGCTTCGCGTCAAGTTCTCTGTTCTGCATCATTACTTCCATCAAGTCTTTGTCCTTAAGCGCCCAAACGCAACATGCCATGTTACACTCAATCAAAAAGTGTCGCCAAGAATTCGGTGTCCCACATAGTCGGCACACTACTTGAGTTGACATGTTTCGGTGGTCTAACAAATCTGCCGTAGGCAAAGATTGCTGAGCTAGCCTCCAGAGAAAGATTTTAATCTTGGAAGGGACATCAATTTTCCACATTTTTGTCCATGCTTTCATCTCCCAGTCAGCATTAGAGTTGTCAGTGCGTCCTTCCAACCATGCTTCTCGACGGGTCTTTGTAGAAATCAACATGCGATACACCGAACGCACCGAGAAGATGCCATTTCATTCGTGCACCCAAGACCAAAAATCGTCAAGTTGTCTTGTGCATAGAGGGATAGATAGGATCACTTGGGCATCGGTTGGCAAGAAGACTTGACAAAGTCTCTCTCGGTCACATTCCCTCGACGGCAAGATGAGTTCGCTGACATGCTATATATATATATATATATATATATATATATATATATATATATATATCAAGCACATGCAATAATTTTGGAAAAATGGTCAGTTACTCAAATTATTACATAATCTCATAAATAATTAAGTTACAAAATGTGTTTAGACACAAAATTATGACATATATCTAAGAGCTCAGGAAACGACAAGTTCACCAACAGAATCACCATTTCCATGGAGATTTATGAAGGGGGTTTACCCTAGGCATTTGCATACCATAAGCTAGAGAATATGACCAATCAACTCTTGCTTCTTTCTGACTTCCTCCGTCTCTTATTTTGTTTTCATGATCACCTACATGTTTTCCTCTTCGCTGCTTCCTCGAGATGTTGACTGCATCTCATAACCCAGCTTCACCTGTCTTTTAGCCAGTAGTTGTGCCTCAAGAACTTTTGCAGTTTGTGACTTTGACGATTGCATCTAATCTACACTATGCGTGCATGTGCATGTGGCACTGCTCTAGGAGGTTACCTTGGAAATGACCTCAAAACTTGATCTTGGGATTGTCCCTTCTGCCATCATAATCTCAGTTGTAGTCTCGAACATTACTACATATCGACATACGACTAACCCCTCATCACTGGCCGGCATATGGCCATGAGTCACTGATGAGGGTCATCACCGACAGGCCAGCGTCGGCGCATCAGTGTTAAGCCGGTGCGGGTCATCCATGATTGTTAACACAGACAAGTTAAAATTTGGTCGGTCAGTGATGTTGTCCTCCTCAGCCATTCGGAGGTCGAAAGTTCATCACAGATTGATGTCAAAATTTGCTCGTGGATGCTATTACTTAATCCCCCCCCCCCCCCCCCCCCTAGATGATGGCCATTGTTGTCTAATCAAACATCGGCCTCTTTTTCCCACGGAGAGAAGTATGTGAAACGAAGTATTAACCCATCCATGCCTCATCGATTACCAGCAACATTGTTCGGCTACCAATCCGTGCGTTTCCAACAAGCATGCATTGGTTGGCTCTTAGTGTGCATTTTCACTAGTAGAAAACGGCCCATTTATCCCGGTTTCAGAGGCCCTTTAGCCCTGATTTTGAAATCGGAACTAAAGGGTCGGGACTAAAGCCCAAAACCTTTAGTCCCGATTCGCTTACGATCCAGGACAGAAGGGGCTCCACGTGGCCGTTGCAGGGCGTCCAGGCAGGAGGACCTTTAGTCCCGGTTGGAAACACCAACCGGAACCAAAAGGCATCCACGCGCCAGCAGCTGGTAGGAGCTGGGATTTTTATTTTATTTTTTTAAAGGGGGGGTTTAGGGGTTTTGAAGGGTTAATTTAGGGGTTTCATATTGTGTTCGCTAGCTAATAGAGAGAAGTGACCTTTCTTTATCTCCGTGCTTGGTCGACACTAGCTACTATACGTATAGAGAGAACTCGACACACTAGCTAGTAAGCAAATGAAGGAACCATTAAGTACACAAGATCGTCATGAACATATACGGAGAGAAGTGACCTCTCTTTCTCTGATAGATTGGTCGAACAACAAGTTTTCGTATATCTATCTGACGCTACTAGCTACATATATACAATATAAGATCTCTTACAATCCCTAACATCTAAAGTCTATATCAATTTCCACATGGTATTCTCCGGCTTTATGTATGACGTGATCAAGAAAGAATCCCGCCAATTCCTCATGAATTGCTCGCATGCGATCATGTGCTAGGAGTTCATCCCGCATATGCCAGGTCTAATTTAAAGAAGGGTGTCAATACATATATAGAGACTTAATTGCAGAAGTAATACTTACAGACAGTAGCAAGTCATGAGTTGTTTGTCGAGGGCCAATTGATTGTATAACTGGAATAACTCCACAAATTCAACTGGAAACAGCTTAGTTCCAATGAGGTCTTGCTCCTCTTTAATTCTTAGTAGCAAACTATCCTTCCCAGACTCGTTGCAGGTTTTCATGTACCATTCATGCAATCTTCGCATCATCGTTGTTAGAGGTGGATGATCAGGTTTGACGAGATGTTGCCCGTACTGGTATCTGAAGCTATCCACCTCCATTATTTCACACTCTACATCATCGCTCAGGTAATCAGCGGGATTGGTATCGGGCAATAGCCCCGGATGATTAGAGACGATATCGCTAGACACCTTGAGCGGGGGGCATGATTGGTTCGCCTGTTCGTCGAGCTGGGGAATTTTTCCCACTTCTTCGTTCTGCTAACCTTGCATCACTGGAAGTAGTTCCCAACCGCCGCGCATCTTCATATGTCTTTTTAAGACAGCGGACATAGTTGGAATCCAGCGGAGGTGGTGGTGGTCGCTTCAGGGCATCGATAGTGCGCTTCACTTTCACCGGATTTAGCGTCTCCTTCGGAGGAGGAGATTTCTTTGCAAAAAAGTCCCTCGCTTGGGCAGCACAGATTTCCCCGTTTTCCTTCTCGGTCCTCTCATATGGTAACTTTTCCAAAGCCTTGAGACTTGGACCATATTTGAATTGCTTCCCGCCTCTGCTTGTACTGCTAGCTGCCGGAGCGGCGGCTTCTCTCTTTCGCCTTTGCTGACGAGGCGGAGGAGGAGGCAGAGTGCTCCGACGCGCCGGAGGAGGCGGAGGAGGAGGCGGAGTGCTCTCACACGCCGGTGGAGGCGGTGGAGGAGGCGGGGTTCCCTCACGCGCCGGAGGAGGCGAAGTGCCCTGATCACTCGCGGGGGGAAGAGGAGGAGGCAGAGTGCCCTGACTCGCAGGAGGAGGAGGAGGACGAGGCATCCAGTTTGGAATCTTGATGTACTCCTTCCTCCATAGACATGTACTCCTCAAAGCATAAACACTAGTAGAAAAAGGGCCTTTAGTCCCGGTTCATAAAGGGCCCCCCTTTAGTCCCGGTTCTAACTGGAACCGGGACTGAAGGCCCTCCACGTGGCCGCTGCCTGGAGGTCCACCTTTAGTCCCGGTTGGTAACACCAACCGGTACTAAAGGAAATTTTATGATTTTTTTTTGAAATTTTTTTAATTTCAAATTTCTAAATTATTTTAACCTCTAATCTCTAATCACCCCTCATCACTGCTCAATTTAACCTTTAATCTCTAGTAGAAAAAGGGCCTTTAGTCCCGGTTCATAAAGGGCCCCCCTTTAGTCCCGGTTCCAGTTAGAACCGGGACTAAAGGCCCTCCACGTGGCCGCTGCCTGGAGGTCCACCTTTAGTCCCGGTTGGTAACACCCCTCATCACTGCTCAATTTAACCTTTAATCTTATGATTTTTTTTTGAAATTTTTTTTGAAATTTTTTTTGAAATTTTTTTTGAAATTTTTTTTGAAATTTTTTTAATTTCAAATTTCTAAATTATTTTAACCTCTAATCTCTAATCACCCCTCATCACTGCTCAATTTAACCTTTAATCTCTAATCACCCCTTATCATTCCAAATCATCTAACTTCGCGAACGGTCACCCATCCTCTCACTACTCCAGCCTGAGCACGCTTAACTTCTGGGTTCTATTCTCCCTCGTTTCCAAGTATGCACTTGTTGTTTTCCTGACAATAGTAAGATGTCAATCCTATTAACCCTCAGGAATTTAGCTTGAGCATGAAGTCACACATTTCACTGTTTGAGTTTGAAACTATTGTTCTAAAAATCAATAATTATTTAGTAACACTAATATTTCTTGAATAAGTAGTTTGACCACAGTTTGACCATAGTTTGACCATAGTTGACCAAATTTGAAAAAAACTGAAATTATTATTTAGTAACACTAATATTCTTGAATAATTATTTAGTAACACTAATACTTCTTGAATAAGTAGTTTGACCATAGTTTGACCAGATTTAAAAAAAATTCAAAAAAAAATGAAAGCGATCCACCGGATGCGGATTTTCATTCCGAACATTTTGATATATTATACGTTTTTTCCGACATCTTATGCAAAAGTTATAGCCGTTTTACATTTTCTCTACATTTTTTGCAAAACATGTCCAAATTTAAGTTTTTAAATTTTCCTAACTAGTAGATGTAGTAATATAACTACCTCTCGAAGGATTTTATTTTTTGAAGTTTTTATCATTTTCTTTTGATTTTTTCAAAACAAAAAAGCGATCCACCAGGGGTAGAGTTTGAAAATGGGACCTTTAGTCCCGGTTTGAGACACAAACAAACCAGGACTAAAGGGCATCACACCCTTTAGTCCCGGTTCGTGTCTCAAACCGGGACTAAAGGTCTAATCTTTAGTCCCGGTTTGAAACACAAACCGGGACTAAAGGGCATCGCACCCTTTAGTCTCGGTTCGTGTCTCAAACCGGGACTAAAGGGCTCAGGTGAACCGGGACTAAAGCCTTAGCCGCACGAACCGGGACAAATGCTCACATTAGTCCCGGTTCGTGACTGAACCGGGACTAATGTGAATATTGCCCCGTGACCAAAGCCCTGTTTTCTACTAGTGAAACCAGCTCATTCTCCGCTTCACCTGTAGGGTGGTCAAACTCCAGCTCCACAAATCCCTCCATTATTTCATCCACTGTCACAACAGCATAGCCATGTGGAATCGTACGACAGTGAAAACTTCCGTTAGCTTGAGGAGGTGCAACAGAGCGACAGCCGCCTTCAAAGTCAGGTTCTGCCATTTTGTCATAAGCTCGCAATGTTGAGCCTCCATGATAGAATCCACGGGGTAGCGAGGAGCCGAGAAATTAGGCTGAACGAGCTCCGTGGAAGCCACGCTGCTTCTGTGCTGAGGTGGTGGGGTAGCTTCGTGCCACTGAGATGGTTGGCCAGCAGCTGCAAGTTCCTCTAGCTTCACTATTCTTGCATTGAGCTTCTTCATTTCGCTCAGCTCCACTTTCCTCTTTCTCTCTTAGCTTCTATAACCGCTTGCGCTAGGAAACCCAACCATCCACGGAACAGAGCCTAGTGTGCCTCGTGTTCATCCAGCGTGCTCAGGATTCCCGAGGGCCTCAGTCAGCTCGTCCTTCTCTCTGTCGGGAATGAACGTCCCTTCCTGCACTGCGGTGGTATAATCCTGAAGCATCTTGATGGGTATTGCAAGTTGCTCGTCCGTCCAACGACACTACCCTGTTTCTGTGTCAGAAGTTCCCCCAACCCTGAAGAACCAAGTCCTTGAACGGTCTAGCCAGTTCAATGTCGCTGGTTGGACCCCTTTAGCAAGCAGGTCTTGCTCAGCTTTGTCCCACGACGGCCGGGCTTTGTATTAGCCACATGACCCCGTGTGATGGTGATACTTCTTCTTTGTAGCATTTTCTTGTTTGTCTCTGACCTTTTCTTACCCTTCTCCGAATTCTTTAGGCCACAAATGCGGGCCAGTGATCTCTTATCTTCTCATATCGGCCGGTGAATTCTAGAGTCTTCCTTTTGTTGACAAACTTTGTGTTAAACTCTGTCTTCCAGTTCCTGAATAGATCTGCCATCTTCTTAAGAGCAAACGCCTTGACCTATGGCTCTATAATTGGCTTATTCGGATCCTCCTCTGGTGGTAGCATGAAATTTGCCTTCAGCGAGATCCAAAGATCATCTTTCTGTCTATCCTGTACATAAGAAACTTCAGGGTCGTCCTTGCTCTTATTCCATTATTGGATGATGATTGGGATGTTGTCCCTAACAATAGCTCTGCACTGACCAACAAATGCGTCCTTGGTCCGCTTGGGTTCAATCGGTTGGCCATCGTCCACGATTTATGTGATCGTGAACCTTTCATCCTGGCGCAACCTTTTCTTCGGGCCTCGTCTCTTTATGGAAGTTTGGCTCGATCCGGAGGGCTATAAAAGAAGAAAGAAGTGTTAATATAAGTACATACCAAAACAATTAATGCATCAATTGGTCAGCACAGGCTTAATTAATATATATACCTCGCTAGACTTTGCAACAGCTCCCTCCTCCGTTCGGTCACCGCAGCCGTCATCATGGTCTCCTTCTTTCTCGGCCATTCAGTCACCGGAGCCATCATGATCATCTCCTTCCTCCTCCATTGTTCGATCACCGGAGCCGTCATCCTCTCCTTCCTGACCATCGGTGCCGTTGAGAAACGAAAAGGGATCACCTCAGCCGAGGATTATATCCCCCAACAATTGTTCTTGTTCCAAGTCTCTTTCCATAGCTTCTACAAATATTACAACATGGCAATAAACAAACATGAGATATGGATATATTAGTGGCAAACTTACGCCTAGCTAGCTAATCACAACGTGGAATCATATGCACAAGCATATACCTAGCTAATGACAATAATGAACATAACAGTTAACGATAGGGGCGGGAGGGGGTAGATCGACAACGCTCTTTCTTCGTCTATGGCTTGAGTGGCCACAAGAGTTGGTCGGGAAAGCGGACCGCCTCTCTCATGCATGTCTGATGTCCCCCCTCATGTCAAAGTTATCGGGGTTATACTTTCAGAAGAGGACACTTTGTAGAAAATAATTGCTATGAACATAACAATTACGGGTAGGGGCGGGAGGGGTTAGATTGACAACTCTTCTAGGTTTTGGGGTGGCCTCGACAACTCTCTATGGTTTGGGGTGGCCTCGACAACACTTTTTCAGTCCCGGTCTGGGTCGACTCTAGAGTTGGTCAGGCGAGAGGGGGTTGATCGATGTCCCCCCACATGTCGAAGTTACCGGAGTTTTTTCTAGGGATTTGGGTGGCCCCGAGAGTTTGTCGGGTAGGGGCGGGAGGGGTAGGAGATCGACAATGCTTTTTTCTAAGGTTTGGATGGCCTCGAGAGTTGGTTGGGCGATAGGGGGTTGATCGACGTCCCCCCTCATGTCGAAGTTACCGGAGTTTTCTATATGAACAAAAAAAAATCCACATTACATGTCCGACGAGCGGACCGCCTCTCTCTCATGCATGTCCGACGTCCCCCCCCCCCCCCCCCCTCATGTCGAAGTTATCGGGGAGGGTGTAGATCGACAACGACGCTCACCCCTCATTTTAACTTATGAACATTTGAACAAAAAATATTCTATGAACTAAAAAATTCTATCCATCCATACATTCATGGACACATACATACATGGAAAAATGCTATGAACAAAAAAATACATATAGCCACATATTTGAACAGAAAATACATATATGAACAAAAAAATGTTATGGAACAAAAAAACATCATATATACATCCATACATACATACATATAGCCACATACATACATTATATATGAACAAAAAATCAACATATATATATAATCATAATGCAGCGAGCCGGGGTGGCGGTGGCTCACAGCGGGCGTGGCCGGCGACAATGACGGTTGGGGTGGCGACAACGACGGTGATGGCGGGGGTGGGCCGGGGCAGTGGCACGTCCGAGTGTGCTCAGGGGCGGGGTAGGGTTGGGCTCGGGGACGACGACGGGGGCGGCGAGCGCACCGGCGACGATGACGGGGGCGGCAAGGGCGCCGGCGACGACGACGGTGGGGGCAGGCTAGGGCAGGGGCGCAGCCGGGCACGCTCGGGTGTGGGGCAGGGGCGCGGGCTCGGAGGCGGGGCAGGGCCGGGCTCGGGGACAACTACGGCGACGGCGACGACGGGGCAGGGGTGCGGCGACAGCGACGGCGGGGCAGCGGAGGGCGTTGGGGCAGTGATACGTCCATTTTGCATCATGCTTTTATATCGATATTTATTTCATTATGGGCTATTATTAGACGTTATGTCACAATACTTATGCATATTCTCTCTTATTTTTTTTACAAGGTTTACATAAAGAGGGAGAATGCCGGCAGCTGGGATTCTGGGCTCGAAAAGGAGCAAATATTAGAGACCTATTCTGCACAGCTCCAAAAGTCTTGAAACTTCATGCAAGACGTTTTTAGAATATATAATAAATATTGAGCGCAAGAAGTTCACCAGGGGGGCCACACCCTGCCCACGAGGGTGGGGGCACGCCCCCCTACCTCGTGGGCTCCCTGGTGGCCCTCCGGTGGCCATCTTCTGTTATATAAAGTCTTTTGATGGGATAAAAATCATAAGCCATCTTCTCGGACGAAACTCCGCCGCCACGAGGCGGAACCAATCTAGGGCTATGGCGGAGCTGTTCTGCCGGGGAAACTTCCCTCCGGGAGGGGGAAATCATCGCCATCGTCATCAGCAGCGCTCCTCTCATTGGTAGAGGGCAATCTCCATCAACATATTCATCAGCACCATCTCCTCTCAAAACCCTAGTTCATCTCTTGTATCCAATTCTTGTCTCTAAGTCCGGGATTGGTACTAGTAGGTTGCTTGTAGTATTAATTACTCCTTGTAGTTGATGCTAGTTGGTTTATTTGGATGAAGATCGTATGTTCAGATCCTATATGCATATTAATACCCCTCTAATTATGAACAGGAATATGCTTTGTGAGTAGTTACGTTTGTTCCTGAGGACATGGGAGAAGTCTTGCTATTAGTAGTCATGTGAATTTGATATTCGTTCGATATTTTGATGAGATGTATGTTGTCTCTCCTCTAGTGGTGTTATGTGAACGTGGACTACATAACACTTCACCATTATTTGGGCCTAGAGGAAGGCATTGGGAAGTAATAAGTAGATGATGGGTTGCTAGAGTGACAGAAGTTTAGACCCTAGTTTATGTGTTGCTTCATAAGGGGCTGATTTGGATCCATATGTTTCATGCTATGGTTAGGTTTACCTTAATACTTTTGTTATTGTTGCGGATGCTTGCAATAGAGGTTAATCATAAGTGGGATTCTTGTCCAAGTAAGGACAGTACCCAAGGACCGGTCCACCCACATACAAAATTATCAAAGTACCGAACAAGAATAATATGAACGTGATGGAAACTAGCTTGACAATATTCCCATGTGTCCTCGGGAGCACTTTTCTCTATATAAGAGTTTGTCCAGGCTTGTCCTTTGCTACAAAAAGGATTGGGCCACCTTGCTGCACTTTATTTACTTTTGTTACTTGTTGCTCGTTACAAATTATCCTATCACAAAACTATCTGTTACCACTTATTTCAGTACTTGCAGAGAATACCTTGCTGGAAACCGCCTATCATTTCCTTCTGCTCCTCGCTGGGTTCGACACTCTTACTTATCGAAAGGACTACGATAGATCCCCTATACTTGTGGTTCATCAAGACTCTTTTCTGGCGCCGTTGCCGGGGAGTGAAGCGCCTTTGGTAGGTGGAATTTGGTAAGGAAACATTTATATAGTGTGCTGAAATTTACTGTCACTTGTTACTATGGAAAGTAATCCTTTGAGGGGCTTGTTCGGGGTATCTTCACCCCAACGAGTAGATAACAGAGTTGCTCCTCAACCTACTGAACCTACTGAAAATGAAAATGTCTGCTTTGAAATTCCTTCGGGTATGATAGAAAAACTGCCGGCTAACCCTTTTGTAGGAGATGGAACAAAGCATCCTGATGAGCATCTAATATATGTGAATGAAGTTTGTGGACTATTTAAGCTTGCGGGTGTACCCGGAGATGTTGTTAAGAAGAAGGTCTTCCTTTTATCTTTGAAGGGAGATGCATCGACATGGTATAGGCTATGTGATGATATGGGGTCATGGAATTACAAACGATTGAAATTGGAATTTCATCAGAAGTTTTATCCTATGCATCTTGTTCATCGTGATCGCAATTATATATATAATTTTTAGCCTCGCGAAGGAGAAAGCATCGCTCAAGCTTGGGGGAGGCTTAAATCAATGTTATATTCATGCCCCAATCATGAGCTCTCGAGAGAGATGATTATTCAAAATTTATATGCTCGGCTTTCTGACAACAATCGCACCATGCTCGATACTTCTTGTGCTGGCTCTTTTATGAAGAAGACTATGGAATTCAAATGGGATTTATTGGAAAGAAGTAAATACAACTCCGAAGATTGGGACCTCGACGAAGGTAAGGAGTCAGGTATGACATCTAAGTTTGATTGTGTTAAATCTTTTATGGATACCGATGTTTTTCGTAAATTTAGCACTAAATATGGACTTGACTCTAAGATAGTAGCTTCTTTCTTTGAATCTTTTTCTACTTATGTTGATCTCCCCAAGGAGATGTGGTTTAAATATCATCCTCCCATAGAAGTAAAAGTAGCTGCACCAATTAAAGTTGAAGAAAAGACTGTCACTTATAATGATCCTATTGTTCCTACTACTTATGTTGAGAAACCAACTTTTCCTGTTAGGATAAAGGATCATGCTAAAGCTTCAACTGTGGATCATAAAAGCAATATTAAAACTTATACACCTTCTGAGCAAATTAAAGTTGAAACCGATATTGCTATTGTTAAAGATCTCTTGGCTGATAATATTGATGGGAATGTTGTTTATTTCTGTGATGAAACTGCTAGAATTGATAAACCTTGTGCTAAAGATAAACCTAGACTTGTGGTAGGCATGCCTGTTATTTCTGTTAAAATAGGAGATCATTGTTATCATGGTTTATGTGATATGGGTGCCAGTGCTAGTGCAATACCTATTAGCCTATATAGAGAAATTATGCATGATATTGCACTTGTTGAGTTAGAAGATATTGATGTCACAATTAAACTTGCCAATAGAGATACTATTTAACCAATGGAAATTGTTAGAGATGTTGAAGTCTTGTGTGGGAAAACTAAATATCCTGCTGATTTTCTTGTTCTTGGTTCCCCACAAGATAGCTTTTGTCCCATTATATTTGGTAGAGCCTTCTTAAACATTGTTAATGCTACCATAGATATGTTGTCACTATCGGTTTAGATGATATGTCTCATGAATTTAATTTCTCTAAATTTAGTAGACAACACCGTGAAGAAGAATTACCTAGTAAGGATGAAACTATTGGTCTTGCTTCTATTGTCGTACCTCCTAGTGATCCTTTAGGACAATATTTGCTAGACCATGAAAATGATATGTTTATGAATGAAAGAAGGGAAATAGATGAAGTATTCTTTAAACAGGAACCTATTCTGAAACACAATTTGCCTTTTGAAATCCTAGGGGATCCTCCTCCACCCAAGGGTGATCCCGTGTTTGAGCTTAAACCGTTGCCTGATACTCTTAAATATGCTTATCTTGATGAGAAAAGGATATATCCTGTTATTATTAGTGCTAACCTTTCAGAGCATGAGTAAGAGAGATTATTGAAAACTCTGAAGATGCACCGTGCTGCTATTGGGTATACTCTTGATGATCTTAAGGGCATTAGTCCCACTCGATTTCAACATAAAATAAATTTGGAAGAAGATGCTAAACCAGTTCGTGATCATCAACGACGGCTAAATCCTAAAATGAAAGAAGTGGTAAGGAAGGAAATACTAAAGCTCCTTGAGGCGGGTATAATCTATCCCGTTTGTGATAGTCAGTGGGTAAGTCATGTCCATTGTGTCCCTAAGAAGGGAGGTATTACTGTCGTTCCTAATGATAAAGATGAATTGATTCCTCAAAGAATTATTACAGGTTATGGGATGGTAACTGATTTCAGCAAATTAAATAAGGCCACTAAAAAAGATCATTACCCTTTACCTTTTATCGATCAAATGCTAGAAAGATTATCCAAACATACACATTTTTGCTTTCTAGATGGTTATTCTGGTTTCTCTCAAATACCTGTGTCAGCCAAAGATCAATCAAAGACTACTTTTACTTGCCCTTTTGGTACTTTTGCTTATAGACGTATGCCTTTTGGTTTATGTAATGCACCTGCTACCTTTCAAAGATGCATGATGGCTATATTCTCTGACTTTTGTGAAAAGATTTGTGAGGTTTTCATGGACGATTTCTCCGTCTATTGATCTTCTTTTGATGATTGCTTGAGCAACCTTGATCGAGTTTTGCAGAGATGTGAAGAAACTAATCTTGTCTTGAATTGGGAAAAGTGCCACTTTATGGTTAATGAAGGTATTGTCTTGGGGCATAAAGTTTCTAAAAGAGGTATTGAAGTTGATAAAGCCAAGGTTGATGCTATTGAAAAGATACCATGTCCCAAGGACATAAAAGGTAGAAGAAGTTTCCTTGGTCACCCGGATTTTATAGGAGGTTCATTAAGGACTTCTCCAAAATTTCTCGGCCTCTGACTAATTTATTACAAAAAGATATACCATTTATCTTTTATGATGATTGTGTAGAAGCATTTGAAGTACTTAAGAAAGCATTGATCTCTGCACCTATTGTTCAGCCACCTCATTGGAATTTACCCTTTCAAATTATGTGTGATGCTAGTGATTATGTTGTAGGTGCTGTTCTAGGGCAAAGAGTTGATAAGAAATTGAATGTTATTCAATATGCTAGTAAAACCCTAGACAATGCTCAAAGAAATTATGCCAGTACTGAAAAAGAATTCTTAGCAGTTGTATTTGCTTGTGATAAGTTCAGACCTTATATTGTTGATTCTAAAGTAACTATTCACAGTGATCATGCTGTTATTAAATATCTTATGGAAAAGAAAGATGCTAAACCTAGACTTATTAGATGGGTTCTCTTGCTACAAGAATTTGACTTACATATTGTTGATAGAAAGGGAGCTGAGAACCCCGTTGCAGACAACTTGTCTAGGTTAGAAAACGTGCTTGATGACCCACTACCTATTGATGACAGCTTTCCTGATGAGCAATTAAATGTCATAAATGCTTCTCATACTGCTCCAGGTATGCTGATTATGCTAATTACATTGTTGCTAAGTTTATACCACCTAGTTTCACATACCAGCAAAATAAAAAGTTCTTCTATGATTTGAGGCATTACTTTTGGGATGACCCACATCTTTATAAAGAAGGAGTAGATGGTGTTATTAGACGCTGTGTACCTGAGCATGAACAGGAACAGATCCTACGCAAGTGTCACTCCGAAGCTTATGGAGGACACCATGCTGGAGATAGGACTGCACATAAGGCATTGCAATCTGGTTTTTATTGGCCTACTCTCTTCAAGGATGCTCGTAAGTTTGTCTTATCTTGTGATGAATGACAAAGAATTGGTAATATTAGTAGACGTCAAGAAATGCCTATGAATTATTCACTCGTTATAGAACCATTTGATGTTTGAGGCTTTGACTATATGGGACCTTTTCCTTCCTCTAATGGTTATACACATATTTTAGTTGTTGTTGATTACTGCTACCTCTTGAGCACTGCGTTGGTTTTCCCTGAAGAGGAAGGGATGATGCAGCAAAGTAGCGTAAGTATTTCCCTTAGTTTTTGAGAACCAAGGTATCAATCCCGTAGGAGGCTACGCGCGAGTCCCTTGTACCTGCACAAAGCAAATAAATCCTCACAACCAACGCGATAAGGGGTTGTCAATCCCTACACGGCCACTTACGAGAGTGAGATCTAATAGATATGATAAGATAATTTTTTTGGTATTTTTATGATAAAGATGAAAAGTAAAATAAAAGCAAAGTAATAAGCAAAGGAAATAACTAAGTATTGGAAGATTAATATGATGAAGATAGACCCGGGGGGCATAGGTTTCACTAGTGGCTTCTGTCGAGAGCATAAGTATTCTATGGTGGGTGAGCGAATTACTGTTGAGCAATTGACAGAATTGAGCATAGTTATGAGAATATCTAGGTATGATCATGTATATATGCATCACGTCGGAGACAAGTAGACCGACTCCTGCCTGCATCTACAACTATTTCTCCACTCATCGATCGCTATCCAGCATGCATCTAGAGCATTAAGTTCATGAAAATAGAGTAACGCCTTAAGCAAGATGACATGATGTAGAGGGATAAACTCATGCAATATGATGAAAACCCCATCTTGTTATCCTCGATGGCAACAATACAATACGTGCCTTGCTGCCCCTACTGTCACTGGGAAAGGACACTACAAGATTGAACCCAAAGCTAAGCACTTCTCCCATTGCAAGAAAGATCAATCTAGTAGGCCAAACCAAACTGATAATCCGAAGAGACTTGCAAAGATAACCATTCATACATAAAAGAATTCAAAGAAGATTCAAATATTGTTCATAGATAGACTTGATCATAAACCCACAATTCATCGGTCTCAACAAACACACCGCAAAAAGAAGATTACATCAAATAGATCTCCACAAGAGAGGGGGAGAACATTGTATTGAGATCCAAAAAGAGAGAAGAAACCATCTAGCTACTAACTATGGACCCGTAGGTCTGAGGTGAACTACCCACACTTCATCGGAGGGGCTATGGTGTTGATGTAGAAGCTCTCCGTGATCGATGCCCCCTCCGGTGGAGCTTCGGAATAGGCCCCGAGATGGGATCTCGTGGATACAGAAAGTTGCGGCGGTGGAATTAGGGTTTTGGCTCCGTATCTGATCATTTGGGGGTACGTAGGTATATATAGGAGGAAGGAGTACGTCGGTGGAGCAACAGGGAGCCCACGAGGGTGGAGGGCGCGCCTAGGGGTAGGCGCGTGTAACGCCCCGAGACCGATGTGCCAGGTGTCCTCCAGTTATTCGTTGTTGTTGCCTTGTCATTGCTTGCGTGTCAGGCATTGCATATCATGTCATCATGTGCATCTCATTTGCATATAGGTTCGTCTCATGCATCCGGGCATTTTCCCCATTGTCCGTTTTGCATTCTGGCGCTCCGTTCTCCTCCGGTGGTCATTTCTACCTTTCTCTCGTGTGTGGGGATTAAACATTTCCGGATTGGACCGAGACTTGCCAAGCGTCCTTGGGTTACTACCGGTAGACCGTCTGTCAAGTTTCGTATCATTTGGACTTCGTTTGATACTCCAACAGTTAACCGAGCGACCGAAAAGGCCTCGTGTGTGTTGCAGCCCAACACCCCTCCAAAGTGGCCCAAAACCCACCTAAACCTCCTCCATCATCTCGGTCATTCGATCACGATCGTGTGGCCGAAAACCGCAGAACGAGATATGTGCAGCTCCTATCGGGATGTCGGCGCATCGGGTGGTCTTGCTGGACTTGTTTTACCATTGTCAAGGATGTCTTGAAGAACCGGGATACCGAGTCTGATCGGAATGTCTCGGGAGGTGGTCTATTCCTTCGTTGACCGTGAGATCTTGTCGTGGGCTACGTTGGGACACCCCTGCAGGGATTTTAACTTTCGAAAGCCGTGCCCGCGGTGATGGGCAGATGGGAATTGTTAATGTCTGGTTGTAGAAAACCTGAAGTTGACCTTAATTAAAATGCATCAACCACGTGTGTAACCGTGATGGTCTCCTTTCGGTGGAGTCTGGGAAGTGAACACGGTGTTGGAGTAATGCTTGACGTAGGTTGTTTTAGGATCACTTCTTGATCATACTTTTATCGACCGTGCTTTGCCTTCTCTTCTCGCTCTCATTTGCGTATGTTAGCCACCATATATGCTAGTCGCTTGCTGCAGCTCCACCGCATACCTTTTACCTTACCCATAAGCTTAAATAGTCTTGATCGTGAGGGTGCGAGATTGCTGAGTCCCCGTGGCTCACAAATACTTCCAAGACCAGCTTGCAGGTGCCGATGAGTCCGTGTAGATGACGCAACCAAGCTCAGGAGGAGCTCAATGAAGATCTTGTCCTTTGTGTTGTTTCGTTCTAGTTGATCAGTAGTGGAGCCCAGTTGGGGTCGATCGGGGACCGTGTCGCATTTGGGGTTCTTCTTTTATTTTGGTTCCGTAGTCGGACCTTGATTGTATCTGGTTGATGTAATGCTTTATTCATGTAATTGTGTGAAGTGGCGATTGTAAGCCAACTATGTATCTTTTCCCTTATTGTATTACATGGGTTGTTTGCGAAGATTACCTCACTTGCGACATTGCTTTCAATGCGGTCATGCCTCTAAGTCGTGCTTCGACACTTGGGAGATATAGCCGCATCGAGGGCGTTACAAGTTGGTAATCAGAGCCTTCCCCGACCTTAGGAGCTCCCACTGCTTGATCGTTTTTAGCAGCCGTTGTTGAGTCTAGAAAAATGTTTTGAGTCATTTAGGAATTGTATATCGGAGAGTTTAGGAATTCTTTTTACTCCCTAGTCTCCTCATCGCTCTGGTAAGGCATCCTAACATAGAGTTTTGACTCTTCTCTTCTCAAATTTCACTAAAAAAATTAGGATCACGCGGGTATCTTGGAATCGTTCCGATGGTTTTGTGACGAGAACATTGTTCTTGGTGCCTCCTGTCATTTAGGGATTGTGGCAGTGTCCCGGGGAGTTGAGCTCCGAGGTGTTGTCGTCACAATTTTATCGTTGCAGTTCTGGAATACCTGAGTTTAGTTTCGCCGACATCGAAAATCTCTTTTATGCAGTTCGTTGGTTAGATAACCTCGATGCCACCCAGTACTGGGGTGGGAGTTCGGGAGTATTGCCATAACTCGTATAACGGATGCTTTTTGAAGGTTGAGGTAGATGAGTTCCGAAGGTTTCTTGGTTATGTGTTGAAGGATGGATACAGATGGATGTAGGATTTGCTAGATTTGGGTGAGATATTATGCTTCCCCTGTATCCCCAACACCTGATTGCATATCTGAAAAGTTTCGGGAGTTTCATAAGTGGGAATTCAAGTAGCTCTTAGGATATCTTTCCAACAGATGTATGATATGAAATTGGGGTTCGACGTCTAGTGGTCCGCCTATTCACGGTCGGTTTTACAGTGGTCTCGTTGTGTCTTAAAGAGCCCTTGGCTATGCCGACTCGGGGACGCTTCGTATGTCATGTGCACTGCCTTGTACATGATGGTGCTATACGATCGAGCCCGTGTAGGCCCCACCACGAAAACTTCAGACGAAATCTCTATCATATGTTTGTTCCGGCTTATTCCGCAAGCCAATCCTTTGTTTTTGTTTTGAGTTGTGGTATTCGAGTTGCTTCAAAGTCAAATGTTGATTCCATACCTTTCCTAAGTTGTGTTCTCATACTCCTATGTGAATACAAATCCTTCATGATAATCGAGATTGTCTTGTCAATCCTTGTCAACCGGTGTGTTTCTCTTCAAGTGGATCCGATCATTTCAACTTCCGCAAGATCAATTATCACTTATTCTCAACGGTGTCTGTTTCATCCATCCCAAATTGTCTTTGTTTTTCCCACCCTCCCTCCCTTTGTTTTTCTTCAAGGAATCCGATGTCTTAATCAAGTATCCATCGTATTGATGCGAAGTCTCAACATTCTTTTCTATCATTATTCTTACCCAGTGGTTCCCTTGAAGGTGTTCTTCTAGTTCACCATTATTCATTCTTTTCTTCTCCGGTGGATCCAAGTCAAGCTTTTGGTGTTGATCATATCCCTTTTCCTCGTTTCAAATGTTTTCTCATGCCGTTGCACCTCATAGTCATCCACTTCTCGTTATTCAATTGTCCGGTGCCCTAAAGATACCTCAGAAGGCTCATCTTGTCATTCAAGATCAGTTCAACCTATTTCGAGGTTTTTATTTTATTCAAGCCATTTAATTCAACCGGCGCAATCCTCTCTTTTAAATCATTTCAG
Source organism: Triticum monococcum (assembly GCA_034509565.1). Lineage (NCBI taxonomy): Eukaryota > Viridiplantae > Streptophyta > Magnoliopsida > Poales > Poaceae > Triticum > Triticum monococcum. The sequence goes on from CM067845.1 coordinate 579,265,833, forward strand.
TGGTGTTTCTTTTGACTGGGCCCTAACCAACAGGTCTTTTCCCAGGATCTTACCTGACTCTTCTTATTCTCCCGGAGTTAGTCTCAATTCATTTCATAGTTTGACGTAAGAATGATTTATCTTCAGTCAAATGCTTTTCTCCAAGATCTGTCGAATTCTTTTCATCGTTGGCTCAACCTTTCTAATTTTTCAATCCGGATTGCCTCAACAATTCTTGGTGGTGTTTCTCGTTATCTTTCTCTGCATTTGAAGACCGAAGAAGAGTTTTCCCTTGAAACTTGTTTCGTTCTATCAAAGATTCATGGCTCTAGCTTGAGGTCATCCTCTCATAATTGTTTTGATCGTGAGAATTCTTTTCGCCCATCCGAAGCAATTCAAGAGTCTTCTCAGTTTGTTATCCGGAGTCCATCAATTCAGGTTTATTCATTCTCAGTTGTCAGTTATCATTCTCCTATCTTACCGGTGCATCGTTCAACTGATCTCTATTCAGTTTGTGATCCCTTCGTTCTCTTGTATCTAAATTCTCTCAAGTATCTCCGCCCATTTCATAATTATTCCCGGTGTTCCTTTATTTTTCCTTTGTTCGTTTTCAATTCTTACCGGTGGCTCGCTCAAGATTTCTATTCCTTTGTTATTGTATTGATTCAGTCGTTATTTCTATCCTACCGGTGGTTCGTTGAATATTTTCCCAAGTTGGCGCTATATCTATCTTAATCCTTTCTACGAGAATAAGTAGTGTGCCAAATCCATTGATTGTCATCAATTTAATTGGTGAAGGACACGCATAACGTAATTCTTATTCTTGCTTCATCCAAGTGATTAATTCCTTTTTTCTGGAGTGGTTCATCATATCATATTCTCAGTTCGAGATGCTTTATCTTTTCTTTCCCGGAGTTCCTAGCTCTTGAAATTACATCACCACGGAGATTCATTTAAATCATTGCAAGGCTTCAACCTTATTCTTTTCATCCTCCATTTCGATTGATCATTTCTTTTATTTCCGGAGTTCTCATGAAGGTTCTACATGATGGTTCATCAAGGATTTATATTCCTTCTCGAAGTGTTCATCGAGATTCTTTTCTAAGGAGCTCAAGCATTCTTCATCTTGCATCCGGAGTGCAATTCTTTCTTCCGTATCAATAGAGGTGGTATTATGTCATTCTTGATAATTTGAGGTCATGTTTCATGATTCACATGTTGTTAAGAATGAGGTATTTTAAACCCACCAATCTCTTCGTTGGAGTTATCTTGGGTTATATTTCACCTAGAGCGTTCCCTAAGGATTGTTGCTACCTATGGTTCTCATAAATGACCCAAGTTCTTATTTCATCCTTCCGGTGAAATAAGTTTCTTGTCTCCTTGCTCATACCAATCCAATTCTTTTTCCCGTGAGTGGCAGGTTGTCACCTCATAATTTGAGATGTATTCCATAATACCATACCAAGCTTATTCTTTTCGTTGTTGGTGTTCCAACAAATCCATTCGACCCTTCTCCTAAAGAGGCCTTTTCAAGCTCTTTTATGGCAGAAGTTGACATTTTCTTCTCCATTCTCCTATTTCAATTATCTATCTTCTATTCTTTTGTTCCGAAGCCATTGCGATGTTGCTCTTTTCTCTGATCATCTTGGATCGTGCTCTTTTCATGTTTATTCATCTAACTGGAGTGTTGTGTCATCTCTTCTAGTTCTTTTCACCTTATCAAGTCTTTCATCTCTTTTCAAACGAAGAGCTGTCCGATTTTGTAATTCCTTGTTTCCTCTTCCCTACCGGAGTGCTTTCAACTTCATTCATCTCCGTTGTATTCTTTTCTCGATATAGCTTAATCTTTTTCAGGGTTCTTTGGTTTCACTCGTTTATCAAAGGAGCAACTTAGTTTTACCTCTTCTCTTTCTCTTCAGTTTTCCCTCCGGCGCCATTCTAGATCTCGGGACGAGATCCTCTCGTAGTGGTGGGAGTGTTGTAACGCCCAGAGACCGATGTGCTAGGTGTCCTCTAGTTATTCATTGTTGTTGACTTGTCATTGCTTGTGTGTCAGGCATTGCATATCATGTCATCATGTGCATTTCATTTGCATATAGGTTCATCTCATGCATCCGAGCATTTTCCCCGTTGTCCGTTTTGCATTCCGGCGCTCCGTTCCCCTCCGATGGTCATTTCTACCTTTCTCTCGTGTGTGGGGATTAAATATTTCCGGATTGGACCGAGACTTGCCAAGCGGCCTTGGGCTACTACCGGTAGACCGCCTGCCAAGTTTCGTATCATTTGGACTTCGTTTGATACTCCAACGGTTAACCGAGGGACCGAAAAGGCCTCGTGTGTGTTGCAGCCCAACACCCCTCCAAAGTGGCCCAAAACCCACCTAAACCTCCTCCATCATGTCGGTCGTTAGATCATGATCGCGTGGCCGAAAACCACACCTCATTTGGACTCTCCTAGCTCCCTCTATGCCTATAAATACACCCCCCTCCGAAATTCCTGTTTCCCCTTCCCCGAAACCCTAGATCCGCCACCTCGCGCCGCGCTGGACACGTCCGTGCCGACCGAACATCGTCCGCCGCCCACACGGACCTATCGCAGGGTGCCACGTGGCCCGTGCGCCCACATCGCCGCCTCCACCCGCTGCTGGCCCGCTCGGCCCGGGGAGGGCCCCCGCCGCCCGGTCTTCTTCCGCCGCCGCCCGGCGCCTCTTCCCCGACCCCGGCCGCTGCCGGCCACCTCCTCCACCGCGCCTCCATTGCCGGGCCGCACCGCGTCCTCCGCCGCCCAAGGCTACCTCCGCCGCACGCCGGCTCCCTTCACTGCTCCGCCCCGCCACCAGCCACGACTCCGGCGACCGGAGCCCGGCCGGATCCGGCCGCTCCCGACATCGCCGGCGGCCTCAAACTTCCTCTCCGACTGTCCTCGAACGGCGTGCAACCAGATCTGAGATCCACGCTACATTAACCCTAGATCCGCGAGGTGATGAATTTCTACAAAGTCCCCGAAATTTCCAGATTCATATGCCCATGTTCATCATGTCGTAACTTTGCATCCGTAGCTCCGTTTTGGGCGTGTAGCATATCAAAATGTTCATCTTAGAGAGCACATCATTTCATCTCATTGCATCATTTTCATTTGAGTTCATCTTGATGCCCGAAATGCTGTTGGAAGAGTGCTATTTGAGATAATCGCCAGATCTGCTGCACTAAATAGCTATTCGTCACTTTTGCCATGTTTATTGTGTGCATGCATGATATGCCCCTGAGCTCTACATGTGTTTTGTTATATGTTTTGACATCGTTCCAGAGGTGCAACCCATGTATTTTTGTGATGTGTGTGGCGACTAGCACAAGCTTGCAAAGTAGTGCATTCGTTAATGCTGATTTCAGGGACTTAGCAATTCCACTAAGTCCTTGATCTGTTTATTCCAATATGCCATAGGTTCATGTTGTTTCCTAGTGATCCGTGCCTCTTTTGAGGATGATCAGTAAGGATGTTTTGTTAATCTTGTAGTGCTCTATCCATCCATGTCTTTGTTTGCAATTATGGAGCACCCTAGCTTGAGTCAACTGAGCTCTACTTTTGCTATTTCGTGAATCTGGGCAGATTGTCTACTTGTTAGCAATTTTGCCGGGGATGTTGTAGTTGATCCGTGCATGCTATGTTGTTATTCTTGCCATGTCTAGCTTGTATAATGTGTATTCTTGATGGGTTCATGCTTAGATTGTCATGCCTTGCTCTATAGTGAGTGCATCGAGCTCGTAAACATGCCTACTTGATATCTGATTTGCATGCTCCAGTTTTTCGTCTGAGAGTCTGTTTATGCTTTGGCCATGTTCACATGCTTGCAAATGTATTTTCTGATCCCTTTTGGCTCAAGGTCACTAAGGGACTTTTGTTAAGCTCTTTGAGTAGCTCCATGCCATGCTTTACTTTGCCATGTTAAGTTCCTGTAGCATCTAGTTTTCATGCTCCAAAGTGTGTTACCTGATCTGAATTTCCAGGCTTGTGTTAATTTCACTAAGTCTGAAACCTGTTTACTAATTGCACTTTTGCCATGCTTGTTTGAACCTGTTAATGGATGAATTAGCCGTAACTCAGTGTTCATCTTTTGTTAATCATCTTGAATGGATCCCTGCCATGTATTTTGTTGTCATGTTTGAGTGCTGTAGCATGTTCATCTTGTTATATTTAGATGGTTACTTGCTGTATATCGCAGACCGGTGCCATATTTGAATTGCTTGCCATTTCCAAACCATGACTCCGATTCTGGTGTTCATCCTATTGATTTCAACCGAAATCACATCACCTTTCCAGTGGCACACTTGGATTTCCAAGTTGAGGCCAGGTTCAATCATTCCTTGTCAAATCATGCATATGCATCGCATACCACATCCCGCATATCATACCATGTTCATGTGTTGGTTGTTTACTATGTTGTGTGCTTCTTTCTGGTGTTTGCTTCTTCGGGTTGGTTCTGGTAACGTTGCGTTTGTGAGGACCCGTTCGTCTACGTCCGTTTGTCTTCTTCATGGACTCGTTCTTCTTCCTTGCGGGATTTCAGGGAAGATGATCATACCCTCGAAATCACTTCTATCTTTGCTTGCTAGTTGCTCGCTCTTTTGCTATGCCTATGCTGCGATACCTACCAGCTGCTTATCATGCCTCCCATATTGTTGAACCAAGCCTCTAACCCACCTTGTCCTAGCAAACCGTTGATTGGCTTTGTTACCGCTTTGCTGAGCCCCTCTTATAGCGTTGTTAGTTGCAGGTGAAGATTGAAGTTTGTTCCTTGTTGGAACATGGAGATGTTGTTCCTTGTTGGGAACATGTTTACTTGTTGGGATATGACAATATATCTTATTTAATTAATGCATCTATATACCTGGTAAAGGGTGGAAGGCTCGGCCTTATGCCTGGTGTTTTGTTCCGCTCTTGCCGCCCTAGTTTCCGTCATATCGGTGTTATGTTCCCGGATTTTGCGTTCCTTACGCGGTTGGGTTGTAATGGGAACCCCTTGTTAGTTCGCTTTGAATAAAACTCCTCAAGCAAGGCCCAACCTTGGTTTTATCATTTGCCACCTAGCCTTTTTCCCTTGGGAGTCGCGCATCCCGAGGGTCATCTTTATTTAAACCCCCCGGGCCAGTGCTTGTCTAAGTGTTGGTCCAACCCAGAGCACCGTGCGGGGCCGTCCCTTGGCAACTTGGGTTATGTTGGCTCCCGTACGCTTAGCTTATCCGGTGTTCCCTGAGAACGAGATATGTGCAGCTCCTATCGGGATGTCGGCGCATCGGGTGGTCTTCCTGGACTTGTTTTACCATTGTCGAGGATGTCTTGAAGAACCGGGATACCGAGTCTGTTCGGAATGTCTCGAGAGGAGGTTTATTCCTTTGTTGACCGTGAGAGCTTGTCATGGGCTAAGTTGGGACACCCTGCAGGGATTTGAACTTTCGAAAGCCGTGCCCACGGTTATGGGCAGATGGGAATTTGTTAATGTCCGATTGTAGAAAACCTGAAGTTGACCTTAATTAAAATGCATCAACCGTGTGTGTAACCGTCATGGTCTCTTTCCGGCGGAGTCTGGGAAGTTAACACGGTGTTGGAGTAATGCTTGACGTAGGTTGTTTTAGGATCACTTCTTGATCATACTTTTATCGGCCGTGCTTTGCCTTCTCTTCTCGCTCTCATTTGCGTATGTTAGCCACCATATATGTCAGTCGCTTGCTGCAGCTCCACCTCATACCTTTTACCTTACCCATAAGATTAAATAGTCTTGATCGCGAGGGTGCGAGATTGCTGAGTCCCCGTGGCTCACAGATACTTCCAAAACCAGCTTGCAGGTGCCGATGAGTCCGTGCAGATGACGCAACCAAGCTCAAGAGGAGCTCGATGAAGATCTTGTCCTTTGTGTTGTTTCGTTCTAGTTGATCAGTTGTGGAGCCCAGTTGGGGTCGATCGGGGACCATGTCGCATTTGGGGTTCTTCTTTTATTTTGGTTTCATAGTCGGACCTTAATTGTATCTGGTTGATGTAATGCTTTATTCATGTAATTGTGTGAAGTGGCGATTGTAAGCCAACTATGTATCTTTTCCTTTATTGTATTACATGGGTTGTTTGTGAAGATTACCTCACTTGCGACATTGCTTTCAATGCGGTTATGCCTCTAAGTCGTGCTTCGACACGTGGGACATATAGCCGCATCGAGGGCGTTACTTTGCGCCCCCTACCTCGTGGCCTCCTCTTTTGTGTCTTGACATAGGGTCCAAGTCTCCTGGGTCTTGTTCATTGAGAAAATCACGTTCCCGAAGGTTTCATTCCGTTTGGACTCCGTTTGATATTCCTTTTCTTCGAAACCCTAAAACAGGCAAAAAACAACAATTCTGGGCTGGGCCTCCGGTTAATAGGTTAGTCCCAAAAATAATATAAAATTGGATAATAAAGACCAATAATGTCCAAAACAGTAGATATATAACATGGAGTAATCAAAAATTATAGATACGTTGGAGACGTATCAATTACGTTACTAAGTGGGTAGAAGGTATTCCAACTAGTAGTGCTAATCATAACACCTCTATTAAAATGCTTAAAGAAGTTATTTTTCCAAGATTTGGAGTCCCTAGATATTTAATGACTGATAGTGGTTCACATTTTATTCATGGTGCTTTCCGTAAAATGCTTGCTAAGTATGATGTTAATCATAGAATTGCATCCCCTTATCACCCCCAGTCTAGTGGTCAAGTAAAATTGAGTAATCGAGAACTCAAATTAATTCTGCAAAAGACTATCAATAGGTCAATAAAGAATTGTTCCAAGAAACTTGATGATGCATTATGGGCCTATAGAACTGCATATAAAAATCCTATGGGTATGTCTCCGTATAAAATGGTTTATGGAAAAGCATGTCACTTACCTCTCGAACTAGAACACAAGGCATATTGGGCTATTAAAGAGCTCAATTATGATTTTAAACTTGCCTGTGAGAAGAGGTTATTTGATATTAGCTCACTCGATGAATGGAGAACCCAAGCCTACGAAAATGCCAAGTTGTTTATAGAAAAAGTTAAAAGATGGCATGATAAAAGGATACAAAAGCGTGAGTTCAATGTAGGTGATTATGTATTGCTATACAACTCTCGTTTAAGATTTTTTTTGCAGGAAAACTTCTCTCGAAATGGGAAGGTCCTTACGTTATCGAGGAGGTCTATCGTTCCGGTGCCATAAAAATCAACAACTTCGAAGGCACAAATCCGAAGGTGGTGAACGGTCAAAGAATCAAACATTATATCTCAGGTCATCCCATAAATGTTGAAACCAATGTTATTGAAACCGTAACCCCGGAGGAATACATAAGGGACACTTTCCGGAACGTTTCAGACTCCGAAAAGGAATAGGTATGTGGTACGGTAAGTAAACCGACTCCAAAACAGTTTTTAAGGCAATATTTCTCCGTTTTGGAATATTTAGAAAAATAGAAAAATAAGAAGCATTCCGGGAAGGACACGAGGCCTCCACGAGGGTGGAGGGCGCGCCCTACCCTCCTGGGCGCGCCCCCCTACCTCGTGGGCACCTCGTGCGCTTTCCGGACTCCGTTTTCTTACACGCTATGTATTTTGGTCGGTAAAAATTCATTATATAATCTCCCGAGGGTTTTGACTCCCGTATCACACAAATATTCTCTATTTTTGTTTCGACTGTCCTGCTGCAGATTAGAGCAACATGTCGTCCCAGGATTCGGAAGGAGAAAGCTATGTGGCTGATTACCTTGCAGATCCTAAGGTCTATGGAGATGTGGAGCATTGTGGTTGGACTGCGGAAGAAGAAGGGGACTATGAACCCAAGGGAAGGGAGGAGACGAGCTCAGAAGAAGACGAAGTCCCATTACCTCAACCTATGGACATGCATGTCGAGTTCAAAAAGTCAAGCCTCCTGGATAGAGTAAAGAAACCTAAGATCGAGTTTATCCCTTTTCGCCTCTTGCAGGAAAACAAGCAGGAACTATGCAAAAAGATACTGAGCCTGGAGCAGGAGATCGATGACCTAAGGGACCAAAACTCTGTCCTCAAGCGTAAATTAAGGAATAAACCTACGCCATCAACAAAACCATCACCTTCTCCACCAACAAAGAAGAACTGAGCATCGGGTATGGGCACTCCCCTTGGCAACTGCCAAGCTTGGGGGAGTGCCCCGGTATCGTATCACCATCACTTTTATCTTTACCGTTTTTCTTAGTTCGATCATTTTGGTAATATCTTGATCTAGTAGAATAAAGTTTATGGCATGATCTAGTTTTGAGTTTTGCTTTATGATCCCTCTATGTAATCGATTCCGTGAGCTATATATCATAAAGATTAGTGTTGAGTCAAGGGCTTGATTATTTTGCCATGATCTTAAGTGAATAAAAGAAAAGAGAAAGAAACAAAAAAACAAAGAGATCATATGGATCTTATGGAGAGTAGTGAGCTCACATAGAAAAATTATGATGAATAAAATTTGTTGAGAGTTGACAAACATAGTTTTGGTCATCGTTGCAATTAATAGGAAGTAATAAAGAAAGAGAGTTCTTCACATATAAATATACTATCTTGGACATCTTTTATGATTGTGAGAACTCATTAAAATATGACATGCTAAAGAGTTGACATTGGACAAGGAAGACAACGTAATGGGTTATGTTTTCTTACATCTGAGATAAATTATATTGTCATGGACCATCCAACACGGTTGAGCTTGCCTTTCCCCCTCATGCTAGCCAAATTCATCGCACCAAGTAGAGATACTACTTGTGCTTTCAAATAGCCTTAAACCAATTTTACCATGAGAGTCCACCATACCTACCTATGGATTGAGTAAGATCCTCCAAGTAAGTTGTCATCGGTGCAAGCAATAAAAACTGCTCTCTAAATATGTATGACTTATTAGTGTGGGAGAAAATAAGCTTTATACGATCGTGTGATATGGAAGAAATAAAAGTGACAAACTGCATACTAAAGGTCCATATCACAAGTGGCAATATAAAGTGATGCTCTTTTGCATTATAATTTTGTGCATCCAACCATAAAAGCGCATGACAACCTCTGCTTCCCTCTGTGAAGGGCCTATATTTTACTTTTATCTCCTACCTTGCATAAGAGTCATGGTGATCTTCACCCTTCCTTTTTACATATTATCCTTTGGCAAGCACAGTATGTTGGAAAGATCCTGGTATATATGGCTAATCGGATGTGAGTTTTCATGAACTATTATTGTTGACATTACCCTTGAGGTAAAACATTGGGAAGCAAAACTATAAGCCCCTATCTTTCTATGTGTCCGATTAAAACTCCATACCGATAAGTATTGCGTGAGTGCCAGCAATTGTGAAAGACTATATGATAGTTGAGTATGTGGACTTGCTGAAAAGCTCTTATATATATTGACTCTTTCCTATGTTATGATAAATTTCAATTGCTCCAATGACTGAGATTATAGTTTGTTAGTTTTCGATGAAGTTCACGATTCATACTTGAAATTGTGATTGAATTATTACTCTATCATAAGAGATCATATGACAAGAATTATATAAGTTGATGTTCTAAGAATGATCATGATGCCCTCATGTCCGTATTTTATTTTTATCAACACCTTTATCTCTAAACATGTGGACATATTTTTCGATTTCGGCTTTCGCTTGAGGACAAGCGAGGTCTAAGCTTGGGGGATTGATACGTCCATTTTGCACCATGCTTTTATATCGATATTTATTGCATTATGGGCTGTTATTACACATTATGTCACAATACTTATGCCTATTCTCTCTTATTTTACAAGGTTTACATAAAGAGGGAGAATGCCGGCAGCTGGGATTCTGGGCTGGATAAGGAGCAAATATTAGAGACCTATTCTGCACAGCTCCAAAAGTCCTGAAACTTCACGGAAGACGTTTTCAAAATATATAATAAATATTGAGCACAAGAAGTTCACCAGGGGGGCCACACCCTGCTCATGAGGGTGGGGAGCGCGCCCTACCCCCCTGGGCGCGCCCCCTACCTCATGGGCACCCTGGTGGCCCTCCGATGGCCATCTTCTGCTATATGAAGTCTTTCGATGGGAAAAAAATCATAAGCCATCTTCTCGGACGAAACTCCGCCGCCACGAGGTGGAACCTTGGCGGAACCAATCTAGGGCTCTAGCGGAGCTGTTATGCCGGGGAAAGTTCCCTCTGGGAGGGGGAAATCATCGCCATCGTCATCACCAGCGCTCCTCTCATCGGGAGAGGGCAATCTCCATCAACATCTTCATCAGCACCATCTCCTCTCAAAACCCTAGTTCATCTCTTGTATCCAATTCTTGTCTCTAAGTCCGGGATTGGTACGAGTAGGTTGCTAGTAGTGTTAATTACTCCTTGTAGTTGATGCTAGTTGGTTTATTTGGTGGAAGATCATATGTTCAGATCCTATATGCATATTAATACCCCTCTGATTATGAACATGAATATGCTTTGTTAGTAGTTACGTTTGTTCCTGAGGACATGGGAGAAGTCTTGCTATTAGTAGTCATGTGAATTTGGTATTCGTTCAATATTTTGATGAGATGTATGTTGTCTCTCCTCTAGTGATGTTATGTGAACGTTGACTACATAACACTTCACCATTATTTGGGCCTAGAGGAAGGCATTGGGAAGTAATAAGTAGATGATGGGTTGCTAGAGTGATAGAAGCTTAAACCCTAGTTTATGTGTTGCTTCATAAGGGGCTGATTTGGATCCATATGTTTCATGCTATGGTTAGGTATACCTTATTACTTTTGTTGTAGTTGCGGATGCTTGCAATAGAGGTTAATCATAAGTGGGATGCTTTTCCAAGTAAGGACAGTACCCAAGCACCGGTCCACCCACATACCAAATTATCAAAGTACCGAACGCGAATCATATGAATGTGATGAAAACTGGCTTGACGATATTCCCATGTGTCCTCGGGAGCGCTTTTCTCTATATAAGAGTTTGTCCAGGCTTGTCCTTTACTACAAAAAGGATTGGGCCACCTCGCTGCACTTTATTTACTTTTGTTACTTGTTTCTCGTTACAAATTATCCTATCACAAAACTATCTGTTACCACTTATTTCAGTACTTGCAGAGAATACCTTGCTGGAAACCGCTTATCATTTCCTTCTACTCCTCGTTGGATTCGACACTCTTACTTATCAAAAGGACTACGATAGATCCCCTACACTTGTGGGTCATCAGGCAGCCTGGCGGCGTCGATGAGCTCGGCGGCGTCGGGGTGAACTAGCGATGAAATTGTGAAATTTTGCTAAGTGTGGGCTTATATGCCCACACCTTTAGTCCTGGTTAGTGGCACCAACCGGGACCAATACCCCCCTTTGGTCTCGGTTCGTGCCACCAACCGGGTCCAAAGGTCTCTGGTTTCGGCCCTTTGGGCTGACAAAATGAGATCTTTGGTCCCGGTTGGTGGCACAAACCGGGACCAAAGGGGGGTATTGGTCCCGGTTTGTGGCAGACGAAAGGGTGTTGTTGCCCGGGGCCAAATGTTTAGTCCCACCTCGCTAGCTGAGAGGGCTCGAGAGTGGTTTACAAGCGCTGTTGCGCGAACCCTCTCGGGCTCCTCTCAACTGCATGCTTTCAGGCCTAATCGCACACTCCTTTACCTGTGGGCCTACTGGGGCTGCTGCGGGCCTAAATCCTAGCCCAACTAGCTGGCTGGCTTTCTAGTCATATTCAGGCCATGGTGGCCCAGTAGGAGGCATTTTTTTAAAAAAAATCCAGTTTTTTGTTTTCTTTTTTGCTTTATTTTTTTCTTACAGCTAAATACTTACAGTTTTTCAGTAATTCTTTTTGCTTTTAGGTCACAAAAATTATAAACTTTCTGTTAGTGCCATTAGTTTTCAAATTTAAATAGTTCAAATTTGAATTGTTTTAAATTTGTGTGAATCACTAGTTTGTGAATAACTTTACTAAAAAAATAGATTTTTGAGTGATTCTTTTGCCTGCTATTTAATATTACTGTGTTTTATCATTATATTCAATTTGGTTATTTTTACGTTATTTTAAGTGTTTGTTTTAATAAAAACATATTTTGTAATTTAATTTGCTATTAAAGTTTCTATCAAAAAAATCTTTACGAAAATTCTTTTTGCTATTAATGTTTTGAACAGAAAATACTTCGGTAATTTTATTTGCATAAGTTTTATATAATTTTAGTTTCAAAAATAATAGAGGTTTATAAAAATCTTTTTAGTTGATTCCTTTTGCTATTAGAGTTTTACAAAAGCTTTTTAGTTGAATCTTTTTGCTATTGAAGAATATTATAGTTTTGTTTTAGTTGATCATAATAGAATATTTTAATTGATTATTTTTAGTTCATTATTTTTGCTATTAGAGTTTCATAAAAGTTCTCTAGTTGATTCTTTTTGTTATTAGTTCATTCTTTGAGCTGAATGACCCTGTAATTGAAAAGTACTACAAATGAACTCTGAAAAGGTTGAAAGTTGGCATGGTATCATAAATTCACCCACATAGCATGTGCTAAAAAGTTGAGAGGGTTACATCAAAAACTGGATGCACTTCGTGTACAAAATGAACAATCTCTTTCGAGGTATCAGGATTTCAGACGAAAACTCATCTGTTACGAAGGGATTTCATTTTTTTGAACTTATTTGAACTCCAGACTTTTTGTGTGTTCGAAATGCACCATTCAAAGCCACATCATCAATCTTTAACCCATTCTGACTTCATTTGGTATTTTTCATGCATTTACTGATTTTTAAAGCTAAATGACCTTGAAATTGAAAAGCACTGCAAATGAACTATGAAAAGTTTGAAAGTTGGCATGGTATCATCATTTCACCCACATAGCATGTTCTAAAAAGTTGAGAGGGTTACGGCAAAAACTGGATGCACTTCATGTACAAAATGGACAATCTCTTTCGAAGTATCAGGGTTTCGGACGAAAAATCATTTGTTATAAAGGGATTTCATTTTTTGAACTTATTTGAACTCCGGAATTTTTGTGTGTTCAAAATGCACCATTCAAAGCCACATCATGAATTTTCAACCCTTTCTGACTTCATTTGGTATTTTTCATGCATTTACTAATTTTTTAAGCTAAATGACCTTGAAATTGAAAAGGCACTACAAATGAACTCTGAAAAGGTTGAAAGTTGGCATGGTATCATCATTTCACCCACATAGCATGTTCTAAAAAGTTGAGAGGGTTACAGGAAAAGCTGGATGCACTTCGTGTACAGAATGGGCAATCTCTTTCGAAGTATCAGGGTTTCATACGAAAACTCATCTGTTACAAAAGACATTTCATTTCTTCACATGTAATTGCAGTGATAGTCTTCACTTTTTCTTTGCTTGTGTCCTTTGCTTATTGCGTCGTAACCATGGATAATCTTCATCGTTTAACAGGGTGCTTGGGTCAGCCTTGACTTTGAAGGGAGGAATTTCATGAAACTTTTCATAATCTTCAGACATGTCTGCCTTGCCCTCCACTCCCACGATGTCTCTTTTTCCTGAAAGAACTATGTGACGTTTTGGCTCATCGTATGATGTATTCGCTTCCTTATCTTTCTTTTTCTCGCGTTGGTAGACATGTCCTTCACATAGAAAACCTGTGCCACATCATTGGCTAGGACGAATGGTTCGTCTGTGTACCCAAGATTGTTCAGATCCACTGTTGCCATTCCGTCCTGTGGGTCTACATGTACCCCGCCTCCTGGCGGATTGACCCATTTGCACTGAAACAACGGGACCTTAAAATCATGTCCATAGTCAAGTTCCCATATGTCCACTATGTAACCATAATATGTGGTCTTTCCCCTCTTGGTTGCTGCATTAAAGCGCACACCACTGTATTGGTTGGTGCTCTTTTGATCTCGGGTGATCGTGTAAAATGTATTCCCATTTATCTCATACCCTTTTTAAGTCAATACAGTCGAAGATGGTGGCCTCGCCAACGAGTACAGCTCATCAAAAACAGTGTAGTCACCCATGAGACGTGTTCATATGTAATCCAGTCGTCACACTGCTCCGGATGTTTGGAGCGCAAAATATTCTTGTGTTCATTGGCATACGGGGTCACCAAGGTAGAATTATGTAGAGTGCTTGAGACCAAGAATGTCCGTCCCTACATATTATTGACTCCTCTCCTAGCATGCCTTTTCCAGTCAGTGTCCCCTCATACCGCGATTGAGGGAGACCAATCGGCTTAAGGTCAGCAATGAAGTCAACACAAAACCCAACGACCTCCTCTATTTGTCGGCCCATCGAGATGCTTCCTTCCAGCCTAGCGGTTACGAACATATTTATTTAAGACACCCATGAACCTCTCAAAGGGGAACATATTGTGTAGAAATACAGGGCCCAGAATGGCAATCTCGTCGAGTAGATGAACTAGGACGTGCGTCATGATATTGAAGAAGGATGGTGGGAACACCAGCTCGAAACTGACAAGACATTGCGCCAATTCAATCCTTAACCTTGGTAGGATTTCCGGATCGATCACCTTCTGAGAGATTGCATTGAGGAATGCAAATAGTTTCACAATGGCTAATCGAACGTTTTTCGGCAGAAGCCCCCTCAATGCAAACGGAGGCAGTTGTATTATTCCCCCTCAATGGCTAATCGAACGTTTTTCGGCAGAAGCCCCCTCAATGCTAATCACATGGCAGTCATAAGACTTTAGGTTCTGGAACTTTTTCTCTGCCATATTTATTATTCCCTTTATATTTGACGAGAAGCCAGACAGGACCTTCATACTAAGTGCGCATTCAAAGAAGATTTCCTTCTCTTCTTTGGTAAGAGCGTAGCTGGTAGGACCTTCATACTTCTTTGGAGGCATCCCGTCTTTTTCGTGCACACGTTGCTGGTCCTCCCGTGCCTCCCGTGTATCTTTTATCTTCCCATACACGCCCAAGAAGCCTAGCAGGTTCACGCAAAGATTCTTCATCACGTGCATCACATCGATTGCAGAGCGGACCTCTAGGCCTTTCCAACAGGGTAGGTCCCAAAATATAGATTTCTTCTTCCACATGGGCGTGCATCCCTCAGCGTCATTCGGAATAGATAGTCCGTCGGGGGACCCTTTCCAAATATTACTTGTAAATCATTGACCATAGCAAGTATGTGATCAGCAGTACAGATGACGGGCTTCTTCCGGTGATCTTCCTCACCTTTGAAATGCTTGCCTTTCTTTCGAAATTGATGGTTGGTCGGAAGAAATCGAAGATGCCCCAGGTACACATTATTCCTGCATTTGTCCAGATATATACTTTCAATGACATCTAAATAGTGCGTGCATGCATGGTATCCCTTGTTTGTCTGTCCTGGAAGGTTACTGAGAGCAGGCCAATCATTGATGGTTACAAACAGCAACGCATGTAGGTCAAATTCATGATGGTCTTGCTCATCCCACACACATATACATTTTCCATTCCACGGCTGTAAAAGTTCTTCAACTAGTGGCCTTAGGTACACATCAATGTCGTTGTCGGGTTGCTTAGGGCCTTGGATGAGAACTGGCATCATAATGACCTTCCGCTTCATGCACAACCAAGGAGGAAGGTGATAGATACATAGAGTCGCGGGCCAGGTGCTATGATTGTTGTTGTGCTCCCCAAAAGGATTAATGCCATCCGCGCTTAAACCAAATCATACGTTCCTTGCGTCACCTGCAAAGACCCCGCACTTTCTCTCAATTTTTCTCCACTACGACCCGTCAGTGGGTGCTCTCAACTTCCCGTCTTTTTACGGTCCTCTTTGTGCCATCGCATCAACTTGGCATGCTCTTTGTTTCTGAACAGACGTTTCAACAGTGGTATTATAGCAGCATACCACATCACCTTGGCAGGAACCCTCTTCCTGGGCTGCTCGCCCTCAACATCACTAGGGTCATCTCATCTGATCTTATACCGCAATGCACCGCATACCAGGCATGCGTTCAAATCCTCGTACACACCATGGTAGAGGATGCAGACATTAGGGCATGCATGTATCTTCTGCACCTCCAATCCTAGAGGGCATAGAACCTTCTTTACTCCGTACATACTATCGAGCAATTCGTTATCCTTTAGAAGCTTCTTCTTCAATATTTTCAGTAGCTTCTCAAATCCGTTGTCAGATACACCATTGTCTGCCTTCCACTGCAGCAATTCCAGTGTGGTACCGAGCTTTGTGTTGCCATCTTCGCAATTTGGGTACAACCCCTTTTTGTGAACCTCTAACATGCAATCGAACTTCAACTTCTCCTTTTCACTTTCGCATTGTCTCTTTGCATCAACAATGACCCGGTGAAGATCATCATCGGGCACATCGTCTGGTTCCTCTTGATCTTCACCTTCCCTCGTTGCAGCATCACCATATTCGGGGGGCACATAATGGTCATCATATTCTTCTTCGTTGTCTTCCATCATAACCCCGCTTTCTCCGTGCTTGGTCCAAACATTATAATATGGCATGAAACCCTTCTCAAGCAGGTGGCTGTGAAGGATTTTCCGGTCAGAGTAAGACTTTGTATTCTCACATCTAGGGCATGGACAACACATAAAACCATTTTGCTTGTTTGCCTCAGCCAATTCGAGAAAATTATGCACGCCCTTAATGTACTCGGAGGTGTGTCTGTCACCGTACATCCATTGTTGGTTCATCTGCGTGCATTATATATAATTAAGTGTGTCAAAAACCATTACAGAACATCATGAATAGAGAAGTGACCAAATTAATAGAAGTTCATCATCACATTAAAACCAAAGTACATTATCAAAAGTTATTACTGAAAAAATACATAAAGTTCATACATATATAGTTCTCATTGAACAACATATAGCTCTCTATAGCATCTAATTAAACCATACATTGAAACTATGTAAAACATTTCAATGCAACAACAAATGCGATCATAATCGCAACTAAGGTAACAATTGATCCAACGGCATAATGATACCAAGCCTTGGTGTGAATGGCATATTTTCTAATATTTCTAATCTTCAAGCGCATTGCATCCATCTTGATCTTGAGATCATCGACGACATCCGCAACATGCAACTCCAATCTCATCTTCTCCTCCTCAATTATTTTCAATTTTTTCTTCAAGTAATTGTTTTCTTCTTCAACTAAATTTAACCTCTCGATAATAGGGTTGGTTGGAACTTCCGGTTCACATACCTCCTAGATAAAAACATCTCTGACACGTTGCTCGGCATAATTGTCATAAACACTAAATGAACCAAATAGTTATAAAGATAATATATACCACATCTAAATCATAGACAGGACGAGGGCCAACAGAGGCGGATACCAAAACCATCGCACTATATAATAACAAAAAATAATAAAAGTAAGAAAATTATACAAGTATCTATCTAAATCATACAAGTAAGACCTTTTTTCTTTTAGAAAGAAGATAAGAACAAGAGGCTCACCACGATGGTGTCGGCGACGAGATCGGCGGGGGCGATCGACAGTGGTGAGGATGGGGACGGGAAAGTATGTATCGTCAAACCTAGACAAATCTTGGGGAAAATGGAGCTTGGACAAGGAGCCTCGAGAGGAGAAAGATTAAGTGTTGCTCGGGCATTTCATCGAACACCTCATGTGCATCGGAGATGACCTAGAGCACCACAAAGCTCTCACATGGCTGGCCAAAAAACAGAGCGATGGCTCTGCTCACGGGCAGGGGCAGGGGTATATATAGGCCACGGTTTTGTCTCGGTTGGTGGCTAAAACCGAGACTAAAGGACCACATTTGGTCACCGTTCTAGCCACCAACTGGGATTAAAGGTTGTGGGCCAGGAGCGAGGCCCATTGGTCCCGGTTCGTGTCTGGAACCGGGACCAAAGGGGTCAGATGAACTGAGACCAATGGCCCCCGAGGCCCGGCTGGCGCCCTGGGCTCACGAACCGGGACTGATGCCCCCTTTGGTCCCGGTTCGTGAGTGAACCGGGATTAGTGCCCTTACCCAGGAGTCAACCAAAGCCCTGTTTTCTACTAGAGTTTCCATGACACCTGTCGGTCGACATTTTTCTCCGGCATATTAGAAATGTCAAAATGGGATTGGTACTTGGAATGAAGAAACAAAATTCTATGGGAGAGGAACACTGACGGATTAAGCTTGCAGTCGGTCTGTGTTATAATATCATCATGAGACGGCCAATTATGGAGGCCGGTCGGTGATGAATTCAAGTGTGTGTATACACCCCCCCCCCCACACACACACACACACACATGTGTGCACGCACACACACTCTTAACACTTAAGCATGTCCCAACCCTCCACTATCGCCCACCTCATCATCCCCTTCCCTCCGCATCACCGGATGTACGGTACCCTTGGTCGCACCCTCCCCGTGGATGCGTCGTGCAGTAGGTGCCTGCAGACATGTGGTTGGCATGTGCGTGCAGGCATGTGGTTGGCATGTGCGTACAGGTGCCATCGCATGCTCATGGTCTGGGCGCATGATAGTCGATGCAAGGCTTGATGTTTGTGGGGTGCTGTCAGGTCTCCTGAGACGCCATGGGTGGTCGTTGAACCCGGCATCGCTGCCATGTTTTTCTGCCATGGCAGTGTCCATGATGATGATGAGCTTTATAGTACACTCATAATTTTTTGGTTCATGTCTAAACTAGCTTCTTATGATTACGAATAAATTGTTTGTATGTGGGGCTACCCTACACAATGTATGAGATTGTTTATATGTCTAACCCATGAAATGCGATGTAAGAGATTTTGTATAGCTGTGTATGAAATGGATTATTGGAAATATGTGTATGCGATGTTGTGATTTGTATGGTTGTGAAGCATGGTTTTACTGCTAGCAGTAGTACTACTGGACTACTAGCACTGCATCCGTTTGCGTCTAACAAGAATAAACATCATTGACTGGCCTCTAGACTGATGATGGTCAGTTAATACTCCCATTGAAGCACTCTTCTGTGGAGCAATCACAAGTCAGGCGGTCTGTGATGATAGTTATCACAAACGGGTCAAGTAGCCCGTCCGTGATCTCAATGTCATCATTGAACCCGCGTAAGTGATGATGCAATCTGGTCGTTAGTGTTATTCAAATCTGTAGTAGTGGAAATAGGGCCAAAAGAAGTTACAATGATGAACTAAGCAAATTCAGTTAGATGACAGCCTTCGGTGTCTTGAGAGGAAAGCACAACTTATCTAAGAAGAATGGTTGCCCATATAATTTCACTAGATAATACCTCGTGCGTTGCGGCAAGATTGCCCATATAATATAGACACTTATTTTAAGATGGAAAGAAGACATAGTTATATGTAGAATCTTTATATATATATATATATATATATATATATAGAATCTATGTAGTATGTCCCATGTGAAAGCACAAGTGCTCCCTAGGTGGTTTTGGTAATTAATGGCAACATATCTCTTGTTGGACTAACGTTTCTATCTAGTATGGTTTAGATAAGTTCAACAATGGAGTGGCATGGACTAAAGGTTGTGGGAAGTTCTCCAAGATGCTAAGGACAAAGGATTGGCTAAAGCTTAAAGCTCAAGACTCTTCATTTTACATTTTAGTGATCCAAGATCACATTGAGTCCATAGGAAAAGCCAATACTACCAAGGAGGGATGAGGTGTTGCTTAATGAGCCTCTTGCTCAACTACTTAATGATATGCTCCAAAATCCTCAGCTACTTTCCCACTTACACATATGATCTAAACCCAAAGCCAAACTCGGACCTACCGATTATTTCTATCTGGCGCCACCGAGTTTCACTTGTCATAGCCACTGCCAGAAACCCTAATCAGTTCGGTCTCACCGATGGGATCTCGGTCTCACCAAGATGGGCTTGCAAACTCTCTGTCACCTATTGCAATACCCTCGGTCTCACCGAGATATGCAATCGGCCCCACCGAGTTTGCTTGGCCAACTCTCTGTTTCACTTATTACCAAAATTGGACCCACCGAGTTTGAGTAATCGGTCAAACCGAGTTGTGGATTTACCCTAACCCTAGCACATCGGTCCCACCGAGTTGATCCAGTCGGTCCCAACGAAAATCCCTAACGGTCACTAGGTTTACTATTTCAGTCTGACCGAGTTTGTTGATTCGGTCCCATCGAGATTGGTAAATTGTGTGTAACGGTTAGATTTTGTGTGGAGGCTATATATACCCCTCCACCTCCTCTTCATTCGTGGAGAGAGCCATCAGAACACATCTACACTTCCAACTCATATGTTCCAAGAGAGAACCACCTACTCATGTGTTGAGACCAAGATATTCCATTCCTACCATATGAATCTTGATCTCTAGCCTTCCCCAAGTTGCTTTCCACTCAAATCTTCTTTCCACCAGATCCAAATCCTATGAGAGAGAGTTGAGTGTTGGGGAGACTATCATTTGAAGCACAAGAGCAAGGAGTTCATCATCAACACACCATTTGTTACTTCTTGGAGAGTGGTGTCTCCTAGATTGGCTAGGTGTCACTTGGGAGCCTCCGACAAGATTGTGGAGTTGAACCAAGGAGTTTGTAAGGGCAAGGAGATCGCCTACTTCGTGAAGATCTACCGCTAGTGAGGCAATTCCTTCGTGGGCGATGGCCATGGTGGGATAGACAAGGTTGCTTCTTCGTGGACCCTTCGTGGGTGGAGCCCTCCGTGGACTCGCGCAACCGTTACCCTTCGTGGGTTGAAGTCTCCATCAACGTGGATGTAGGATAGCACCACCTATCCGAACCACGGGAAAAACATCCGTGTCTCCAATTGCGTTTGAATTCTCCAAACCCTTCCCTTTACATTCTTGCAAGTTGCATGCTTTACTTTCCGCTGCCAATTCACTCTTTGCATGCTTGCTTGATATGTATTGTGAATGCTGAAATTATGCCTAAACTACACTTAGACCAAAAAGGCTTTAAAATTGCAACTTTAGCATTAAGTGTCTAATCAACCCCCCCCCCTCTAGACACATCTACTTCAAGGTCCTACAAGTGGTATCAGAGCTTTGGTCTCCATTGCCTTGGTTTAATCACCATTGGAGGAAGATGGATGTGTCTACTTTAGGGAGTCTTAGACATAGAGTGCCTATTCTTGATGGAGAGTATTTTCATGAGTGGAAAAATGAGATGCTTGTAATTTTCAATCAATATCATTTGAACAAGTATATTGCTAGCCCTTGTGCACCTCATATTGATCCTTTGCATCCTACTCTAGATGAAGATATTGACATGATTCGCAATCTTAGAACTATTGAGCTCATCATTAGAGGATTGCCCAAAAATTTTGATTGCTAGTTGGCCTACTCTTAATTGTGCCTATACTACATGGAAATTTCTTGAGGAACGATTTCTCGATCATTCCTTGAAAAATTTGGATGAAATTCTCCATAAATCTATTGCCTTGAGTAAGATGAACTCTAGTGATCCTAGTTTTGGTGATTGTCTATTTGAGCTTACCAATCTCAAGCATGCTAAAGGAGATGTTGGAATCATTATATCCGAAGCTATAAGAATTCATAAAGGTGACCACTTTGATGATCATTTATCTAATGAATTACCCTCTGTAGGAAATGATGAATCACAAGATCATGGTGAACATGGATACTATGATGATGATGATGATGATGATGATAGTGACTTCGATCTTGATGATGCAATGAGACATTTTGGTCTTATGGCAAATCTTCGGGGATATGCGTCAGGAGGAAAGGAATGGGTTCTTGATAGTGGATGTACTGATCATATGACCGGAGATGAAGAGATGTTCCGTGAGCTTGCTGAAAATGACGGCCCTCGGAAATATGTCACCTTTGGTGATAATTCAAAGGGTAAAGTGGTTGGCCTTGGTAAGGTGGTCATCTCACATGATAGCTCCATTCAAAATGTCATGCTCGTTGAATCTCTCGGCTACAACTTACTTTCAGTATCTAGACTTGCTGATTTCGGTTTGAATGTCCTATTTACTGAGGTAGATTGCCAAGTATTTCATCGAGACAATCATAAAATGGTCTTTACCGGTATGCGTAGAGGTGATCTTTACATTGTCGATTTCTCTAAAAAGGCACAACCTAAAACTTGCTTTATTGCTAAATCCTCAAAAGGTTGGTTGTGGCATAGACGACTAGGTCACGTTGGCATGAGAAACCTTGACAAGCTTATTAAAGGAAATCATATCCTTGGAGTTAACAATGTCATATTTGATAAGGATAGACTTTGCAGTGCTTGTCAAGCAGGTAAACAGGTTGGAGGAAGGCATCCCGTGAAGAACATCATGACCACAAGGAGGCCACTCGAGCTACTTCATCTGGATCTTTTTGGTCCCAACGCCTACAAGAGTCTCGGTGGAAATTCTTTTGGTCTAGTTATAGTTGATGATTTTTCAAGATTTACGTGGGTGTTCTTTCTTAATGACAAGTCGCAGGTTCAGAAGATCTTCAAAAACTTCGCTAGGAAGGCCCAAAATCAGTTTGACATGAAGATCAAGAAGGTTCGGAGTGACAAAGGAACGGAGTTCAAGAACGCAAATGTGGACACCTTTCTTGACGAAGAAGGGATTTCACACGAGTTCTCGGCTACGTACACACCTCAACAAAATGGAGTTGTTGAGAGGAAGAACCGGATGCTCATCGAAATGGCAAGAACGATGCTTGATGAATACAAGACGCCGAATCACTTTTGGGCAGAAGCGGTTGAGACAGCTTGTCATGCAACAAATCGCTTGTATCTTCACAAGCTACTCGGCAAGACGGCATACGAGCTCCTCACCGGTAACAAACCCCTAGTTGGATACTTTCGAGTATTCGGCTCAAAGTGCTACATTCTTGACAAGCATCGTCGTTCAAAGTTTGCTCCTAAATCTCATGAAGGTTTTCTACTTGGTTATGGCTCAAACTCTCACACTTACCGTGTCTACAACAATTTCACCCGAAAGGTTGAAGAGACGGTAGATGTGAAGTTTGATGAATCTAATGGCTCGCAAGTAGAGCAATTGCCAATCGATGTAGGAGACAAAGACCCTTCAGAAGCAATCCAAGACTTGTCTATTGGCAAAATTCGTCCAACGGAGGTGAAGGAGAATACCTTGTCCGTCCAAGTGGAAGCTTCTACTTCACAACAAGGTGAACCAAGAATTGATACGGAAGCATCCACAAGTGGGACACACCAAGATGAAGAAGACAAGGAAATGCATCAGGACGAACATCAACAACCTCCTTCTCCACCACGACAAGAGAACGACAACGTCAACAATGAAGAAGGCCAAGAAGAAGAACAAGATGAAGAAGATGTTCAACGAAGACCCAAGCAAAAGCTCTCACGAGTTCGAGCAAGAATTGCCAAAGATCATCCCATTGAGCAAATCTTCAATGATATACAAACCGGGAGAATCACTCGCTCAAAGACTCGTTTAGCTAACTTTTGTGAAAACTATTCATTCATCTCTAGCATTGAACCTATGAAGGTTGAAGAAGCATTGGAAGATCCGGATTGCATAAACGCTATGCATGAAGAGCTACACAACTTTGAGAGAAACCAAGTTTGGACATTGGTTGAGAAGTCTGACAACAAGCACAACATCATTGGTACCAAATGGGTGTTTCACAACAAGCAAGATGAAGATGGACAAGTGTTTCGCAACAAAGCACGTCTCGTCGCCCAAGGGTACACACAAGTCGAAGGTATGGACTATGGTGAGACATATGCTCCCGTTGCTAGACTTGAGTCCATTCGCATCTTACTTGCCTATGCTAATCACCATAATATCACCTTGTACCAAATGGACATTAAAAGTGCTTTTCTAAATGGTGAAATAGAGGAGGAAGTTTATGTCAAACAACCTCCCGGCTTTATCAATCCTAAGAAACCAAATCATGTTTACAAACTTCACAAAGCTCTTTATGGTCTTAAACAAGCTCCTAGAGCATGGTATAAATGCTTGACCAAGTTCCTTATTGCAAGTGGTTTTGAAATTGTAAAATTGATTCTACTCTTTTTACTAAAAGGGTTAATGGAGAACTATTTGTATGCCAAATTTATGTTGATGATATCATATTTGATTCAACTAACCCTCTCTTTAGTGAAAAGTTTGGAAAGCTAATGTCAGAGAAGTTTGAGACGTCTATGATGAGTGAACTCAAATTCTTTCTCGGTTTGCAAATCAAGCAAACTAAGGAAGGTACATTTGTCTCTCAAACGAAGTACACCAAGGACTTATTCAAGAAGTTCAATATGCAAGAATGCAAAGGTATGCCTACACCCATGCCTACTAGTGGACATCTTGATTTGACCAAAGATGGTGAACTGGTTGATCAAAAGGTTTATCGGTCTATGATTGGTTCTTTGTTATACCTATGTGCTTCACGTCCCGACATTATGCTAAGTGTGTGCATGTGTGCACGTTATCAAGCTACTCCTAAAGAATGTCATCTTAAGGCCGTGAAAAGGATAGTGAGATACTTAATTCATACACCAAACTTTGGCATTTGGTATCCTAAGAGGTCTTCTTTTGATCTTGTTGGCTATTCTGACTCGGATTATGCCGGGGACAAGGTTGATAGAAAATCTACTTCGGGTACTTGTCAATTTCTTGGTAGATCTCTTGTGTCTTGGTCTTCCAAGAAACAAAACTCAGTGTCCTTATCCACCGCCGAAGCGGAATACATTGCCGCTGGTTCATGTTGTGCTCAATTACTTTGGATGACCCAAACTCTTAAAGATTATGGGATCTATGTGAAACATGTTCCACTGCTTTGTGACAATGAAAGTGCTATCAAAATTGGTCATAATCATCTACAACATTCTCGAACTAAGCATATTGAAGTTCGTCATCATTTCATTCGAGACCATGTTGCTAAGGGTGACATTGATCTTAAGCATGTTCGTACTGATAAGCAATTAGCAGATATATTTACTAAACCTCTTGATGAGAAAGTATTTTGCAGGTTGAGAGGTGAATTGAACATTATTGATGCTTCGAACTTGGAGTAGGAACTCCATTGGATACATGCAAGACATGAGCTTATGACTAATCCATGATATATCTCTTATAATGACTATCTTATGTCTTGGATATATTTGTACCATGCATGTTGTCTAACCCATGTAGGTGCTTGGTTGAATCTAATTCCATGAGATTGCGACTCACTCACATCTTGAGCAATCTCTACATCACCAAGTCTCTACACAATGGTGGTTGAAGACAAGGAAGCACAAAACCATTCAAACATATCCTTTGACAAATTCTATGTTGAGCTTCATGATTGTCATTTTTGGATACACAAGTGCTCTTCCTTGCAAGAACTAACCCATGTAGGTAGATGAACTCAAACTCCAAGTGGTGCTCCCAACTCTTGATGAGCTACATCAACCTTGAGCACCCACACAAGTTCAACTACATGAGCAAGAACCACACCACCACCCAAGGTATGTTATTCCATCTTAGAGAAGCTTTACTCCAAGGCATGAGTCAAAGCAACTCAACAAGATGTGAATACATCAAGATGCTTAAACAAAAAAATGGTATCCCCATTTTGAGCTTAAACGATGAGTATGACCTATGATCAAGTGTTCTCACTTGACTCCTAAGTCAATATACTCTAACATAGGTGACTATGTCACCGCCCAACTCTAGATGAAGTTCTCTTGTGTTATTTTATGTGTTATTGCATTTGTCTCATGCATGTTTATTTTCTTTCTCTTTTTCACTTCATCTAGATCCTTCAGTTTCTTCTCTTTTCTGTTTTTTGTTTTTGTTCTGCATTTTCTGCATTCAATTCCTTGCAAATCCTTCAGGTAATTCATTGCAAATCTTTGTGAGATCCTACATGTCTAGTGAGCTGAGGTGACAAGTGTTTTTCTCTATGTGAACTCGGTTTCACCGACTTGTAATTTTCGGTCCAACCGAATCTTTTCGGTACCACCGAAACATGCCACTCGGTGCCACCGACTTCGCAACAGGAAAAACAGTTTGCCACTTGTTCTATATCTCTTCTGATCCAGCTCTACTCAATGAATCTTGTCCTCTACAAGCATCGCAGTTTTATCCATTGCTTTCTGCTGAGTCTCAAGGACCAAACCTATACAACGGATTCTAGAAAGCCTGTAACGCCCCATATGTAACCTTCCCCAATTGTACTCCAACTCATGTCGTTTCCGGCATTAAGTTATATTTAATTCTCGGGTTCGGGTCTTTGTCTCCGTGTGTTGTTTTCGTTTTCGTGCATCTCATATCATGTCATCACGTGCATTGCATTTGCATACATGTTCATCTCATGCATTCGAGCATTTTCCCCGTTGTCCGTTTTGCATTCCGGCGCTTCGTTCTCCTCCGGTGGCCATTTCTAGCTTTCTTTCGTGTGTGGGGATTAAACATTTCCGGATTGGGCCGAGACTTGCCATGCGGCCTTGGTTTACTACCGGTAGACCGCCTGTCAAGTTTCGGGTCATTTGGACTTCGTTTGATGCTCCAACGGTTAACCGAGGGACCGAAAAGGCCTCGTGTGTGTGCAGCCCAACACCCCTCCATTTTGGCCCAAAACCCACCAAACTCTGCTACAACATCTCGGTCGTTCGATCACGATCGTGTGGGCGAAAACCGCACCTCATTTGGACTCTCCTAGCTCCCTCTAGGTCTATAAATAGACCCCCTCCTCCAAATCCCGGATCCCCTCTCCAAACCCTAAAAAAAAGGGGAATCTCAGGTCCCGCGCCGCCGGACAACCTTCCCGCCGACGGACACGTCCGGCTTCGTGTCCGCCGCCACATGTCGGCCTCCGACTCGCCCACCCGCGCGCCCACTTCGCCGGATCCGCCGGGCCCGCGGGGCCCATCGCCGGCCCGCCCCCGGGGTCGCGCCCGGGCCAGAGGCGTGCCGCCCCGCGCCTGCCGTCTTCCCGCTCTCCGGTGGCCGTGCCCACCGCGCACCGCCGCAAGCCCTCGCCAGAACTCCACCGGCCGCCACCCGCCGCTCCGCCCCGCCGCCCCGTCGCGCCGGACGCCGCCCCTCGCCGCCGCGGGCTTCGCCGGTGCGGTCCGCGCCCGGCCCCGACGGCGCCTCGTCTCATCGCCGCCTCCCGCCGTTGCTCCGAGCTCGCCGGAGCCCGGCCGCCTCGCCGGAATCCGCGGGTGCTACAGTACCGTGAACAGTACCCAGATCTGGATCGGATCCGGTTGACCTCTCCCCCCTCTAACCCTAATTCTGTATTTTTTATGCCATGTTTGACCTGCCATATCTTTGCATCCGTAGCTCCGATTTGGGCATATGATATATCAAAATCTTCGCCTCGACGAGTACATCATTTCATTCCATTGCATCATTTGCATTTGAGGTCATCTTCGTGCCCAAAATGCTGTTGGAAGGAGGCATCATGAGTTAAATTGCAGATCCAGTTGTCTTACATTGACTTTTGTCATTTTTGCCATGTTTAATCCGAGCATGATATGCCTGTGCCCCTTTGGTATGAATTGTTAAGCTTGTTGTCTTCTTTCCAGAGGTGCCTCCCATGCATTTTTAGGATGTGTGTGTTGTCTTGTGCAAGCTTGCGAAGTAGGGTACCTGAGTTTACTGATTTCAGGGACTTAGTGAAAATCACAAAGTCTAGGATGTTTTAGTTCACGATGCTATATGTCCAGCTTGTTTCCTAGTGATCCGTGCCTCTTTTGAGGATGATCAGTAAGAGTGGTTTGTTATGCTTGTTGTGCTGAATCCATCCATGTCTTTACTTGTTATGTTGGAGCAACCTAGGTTGACTCAATCGAGCTCAACTTTTGCATAGTTGTTGTTTTGGGCAGATCGTGAACTCTTTTGCGATTTTGCCGGAGTTATTGCTAGTGATACATGCATGCTATGCCTTTGTTCTTGCCATGTCTACCTAGCATTTTGTGCCTTCTTAATGGATATATGCTTGCCTTGCCATGACTTGCACCGTAGTGAGAGCATCGAGCTTGTTTACATGCCTCTGTGAGTTATATTTCAGCATGTCCCAGTTTTCACTAAGTCTGAAAACTGATTGTGTTTCATCGATGTTCGTGTGCTCGGTAGAGTATTTTGTGAACCCTTTTGGCCCCAGGTCATTTTGGGTGTTTTGTTAAGCTTGTTGAGTAGATCCATGCCATGCTCTTACTTTCCATGTTCAGGTTTTGCATCATGTTGTTTTGCTGCTCCGAAGAGAGCATCGTGGTCTGAAATTTCAGAGTAGCGTTAATTTCGCTAAGTCTGAAATCTGTTTTGCTTATTCAGTTTTGCCTTGCTTGTTTGAAGCCCTTAATGGATGAATTTGCCTATGCCTCAGTCCTGGTGATTTGTTAAGCTTCTTGAGTACATCGCTGCCATGCAATTTGTTTTCATGTTTGGTGGCTGTAGCATGTTCATTTTGTTGCATTTAGGAGCCTACTTGCTGTAAATCGCAGATTGGTTCGTTTAGTAAAACGCTTGCCATTTCTAAACCGTAGCTCCGATTGCCATGATCTTTATATTGTTTTCAGGGGATTTCTTCCCCTCTATCCAGTGGCACACTTGGTTTTCCAAGTTGAGGCCAGGTTCATGCATTTCCTATCACGTCTTGTATTTTGCATCCCGCATCGCATCCCGCATAGCATATCATCTTTGCATCTTATTGGTTGTCTTTGCACGTGGTTGATTGTATCCTTGTTGCTTGTTTGTGTTGTTGGGTAGAGCCGGGAGACGAGTTCGCTAACGAGGAGCCCGTTGAGTTTGCTTTTGAGGATCCAGTCAATTCTGACAACTATGCAGGCAAGATGATCACACCCTTGAAATCGCTACTATCTTTGCTATGCTAGATTGCTCGCTCTTTTGCTTTGCCAATGCTACGATGCCTACCACTTGCTTGTCAGCCTCCCAATTGCCATGTTGAGCCTCTAACCCACCTTTGTCCTAGCAAACCGTTGATTGGCTATGTTACCGCTTTGCTGAGCCCCTTCTTATAGCGTTGCTAGTTGTAGGTGAAGATTGGAGCCGTTCCTTGTTGGAACCTTTATTTACTTGTTGGGATATCATTATATTGCTATGTTATCTTTATTCATCTATATACTTGGTAAAGGGTGGAAGACTCGGCCTCTCGCCTAGTGTTTTGTTCCACTCTTGCCGCCCTAGTTTCCGTCATATCGGTGTTATGTTCCCGGATTGTTGCGTCCCTTACGCGGTTGGGCTATATGGGAACCCCTTGATAGTTCGCCTTGATTAAAGCTTTTCCAGCAATGCCCAACATTGGTTTTACCATTTGCCACCTAGCCTCTTTTCCCTTGGGTTTCCGGAGCCCGAGGGTCATCTTTATTTTAGCGCCCCCCCCCCCCCCCCCGGGCCAGTGCTCCTCTGAGTGTTGGTCCACCCTAGAGCACCGTGCGGGGCCGTCCCTTGGCAACTTGGGTTACGTTGGCTCCCGTACGCTTAGCTTATCCGGTGTGCCCTGAGAACGAGATATGTGCAGCTCCTATCGGGATTTGTCGGCACAGCGGGTGATGTTGCTGGACTAGTTTTGACCTGTCGAATCATCTTGTTGTACTGGGATACCGAGTCTGATCGGTGGGTCCTGGGTGGAGGTCTATTCCTTCGTTGACCGTGAGAGCTTGTTATGGGCTAAGTTGGGACCCCCCTGCAGGGATTGATCTTTCGAAAGCCGTGCCCGCGGTTATGGGCAGATGGGAATTTGTTAATGTCCGGTTGTAGATAACTTGAACTTAAATAATTAAAATGAATCAACTGCGTGTGTTGCCGTGATGGCCTCTTCTCGGCGGAGTCCGGGAAGTGGACACGGCGTTGGAGTTATGTTTGCGTAGGCTGCTCTATATAGTTTCCGCTCGTGCTTTGCCTCCTCTTCTCGCTCTCCTTTGCGAATAAGTTAGCCACCATATATGCTAGTCGCTTGCTGCAGCTCCACTTACATTACCCCTTTCCTACCTATTAAGCTTAAATAGTCTTGATCGCGAGGGTGCGAGATTGCTGAGTCCTTTGTGGCTCACAGATTACTATTACTCCAGATGCAGGGACCGATGATACCTCTCCGGATGGTGCGCTCGAGCTGAAGTGGGAGTACGACGAGGACTCTCAGCGATACTATGTTTTTTTCCGGATGATCAATAGGGATGCCTATTCGGGGTTAGATTCAGGGCCTAGTCGCTTGTTGGGGGTCTTTTCTATTTTGGCGCCGTAGTCGGGCCATGAGTGATTGCATGATGGATGTTATTTATGTACTTTGATGTGACGTGGCGAGTGTAAGCCAACTATGATATTATTCCCCTCTTATATTATATATGTACATGGGTTGTGTAATGATTCCCGACTTGCGACATTGCTTTCAATACGCCTATGTCTCTAAGTTGTGCCTCGACACGTGGGAGACATAGCCGCATCGAGGGTGTTACAAGTTGGTATCAGAGCCTTCCCCGACCTTAGGAGCCCCATTGCTTGATCGTTTTTAGCAGCCGAGTTGTGTCTAGAAAAATGTTTTGAGTCCTTAGGAATTATATATCGGAGAGCTTAGGAATTCTTTTTACTTCCCAGTCTCCTTATCGCTCTGGTAAGGCATCCTGACGTAGAGTTTTGACTCTTCTCTTCTCAAATTTCACTAAAAAAAAATTTAGGATCACACGAGTATCTTAGTTTTGTTCCGATGGCTTATGATGAGAATACTGTCTTGGTGCCTCCTGTCAGGGGTTTAGTGGAAGTGTCCCGGGGAGTTGAGCTCTGAGGTGTTGTCATCATAATTCTATCGTTGCAATTCTGGCATACTTGAGATATGTGCGCGACATCGAAAATCTCCTTTATGCAGTTCGTTGGTGAGATAACCTCGACGCCATCCAGTACTGGGGCGGGAGTTCGGGAGTATCGCCATAACTTGTATAACGGATGCTTTTCGAAGGTTGAGATAGATGGTTTCCGAAGGTTTCTTGGTTATGTGTTGAAGGATGGATGCAGCTGGATGTAGGATTTGCTAGCTTGGGTGAGATATTATGCTTCCCTTGTATCCCCAACACCTGATTGCATAACCGGAAAGTTTCGGGAGTTTCATAGGTGGGAATTCAAGTAGCCTTAGGATATCTTTCCAGCAGATGTGTGATATGAAATTGGGGTTCGACGTCTAGTGGTTCACCTATTCACGGTCGATTTTACAGTGGCCTCGTTATGTCTTAAAGAGTCCTTGGCTATGCTGACTCGGGGACGCTTCGTAGGTCATGTGCACTGCCTTGTACATGATGGTGCTGTACGGTCGAGCCCGTGCAGGTCCTACCATGAAAACTTCGGACGAAATTTCTATCATGTGTTTGTTCCGGCTTATTCCGCAAGCCAACCCTTGGTTTTATTTCGAGTTGTGGTATTCATTCTTCTTCGACGTCATATGTTGATTCCATCCCTCGTTGATGTACCTCTTCTACCTGATTCTTCGTGGCTTCGCAATTTAGGAATATGTGACCACTTCAAGAGAAGTGCATTCGTTCATTTTGTTCGGATGTGAAGACTTTATGTTGCAATTTTCATTCCGTTGGTTGCACCTTCAATATTTCTCTATTTGTGTGCTAACGGTGGTCAACCTCTTCAGGATGGCTCCCGCTAAGAGCACCAGTCAGAACCAGAATCAAGATCCTCCGCCTCCTCCGGAAGCATGGCAAGCTGTGATGGCTGCTACTAATGCAAATACTCAGCTGATCATGCAAATCATCCAAGAGCGGAATCAAAGCAGTCAAGGAAATCAAGGCAACAACCAGAACCAATTTGCAACTCTGAATCAGTTGCTCGCAAATGGTCCAAAGACGTTCAGCAACTGCGTTGAGGCTACCGATGCTGATGATTGGTTAGTCGATCTGGGCAAGCATTTTGAATGTAGCAACGTCAGACCTGAAGATTTCGTCAAGTTCGCGTCTTTCCAGCTCAAGGATCAGGCCGCAGAGTGGTTTCAGCAGTACCGGGATTCCAGAGGTGGACGTTTGATCACTTGGGATGATTTCCGTCGTGATTTTCGAGCTCATCACATCCCTCAAAGTGTGACTGAAAGCAAACGTGAAGAATTCCGCAATCTGAAGCAAGGCTCTTTGTCTGTCTATGACTACAACAAGTTGTTCCAGAAGCTCGCCCGTTTTGCCAAGCAGGATGTTCCTGATGAGAAGAGCATGATCTATCAGTTCAGGGGTGGTCTTCGTGAAGAAATTCAGCTCGCTCTTGTCCTTTTCGAGCCGCTGAGATACGATGAGTTCTACAACATGGCACTGAAGCAAGAGGCTACTCAGCTAAGGTGTGATGCCTCCAGGAAGCGAGTCAGAGACACTACGTCTTCTTCCTCTACTCAAGTGGCCAAGCAGCAGAAGTATTGGCTTCCTCCTCCTCCGTTCCGTCAGCCGTATCAGCAGAAGAGCAAAGGTGGCAGTGGTTCATCCCACCCACCCAACCCAGGCTTTCAGAACAAGACTTCGTCTCAAGCTCCAAGATCAAGTGCTCCGTATCACCATCCGCTCTCAGAGGTCACGTGCAACAAGTGCCAACAGAAGGGTCACTATGCCAACAAGTGTTTCAACTAGAGGCGTCTTCCTCCTCCTCCTCCTGTCAGATCGGCAAGTACAGCTGTGGTCAAGCATAATCCCAAGCACGCCAAGGTCAATATGGTGAATGCAGCTCAGGCAGAGGATTCATCAGATGTGATCATGGGTAACTTTCCAGTTAATTCTATTCCTGCAAGAGTTCTTTTTGACACGGGTGCATCGCATTGTTTCATGTCAAGATCTTTTGTTTCCAAGCATGACTTTGTTTCACAGATGTTGGTTAAACCTATGGGAGTGGTTTCTCCGGCTAAGTCTATGAGGGCTACGTCAATAGTCCCGGATATTTATATCATGTTGGGTGATTTCAAGTTCTTGGCTTCTCCAATGGTCCTTGGTAATTCTGATATCGATCTTATTCTTGGGATGGACTGGCTCTCTAAACACAAGGCTCACCTCGATTGCGCAGCCAAGCAGATTCAACTGACTCATTCGTCTGAGGAAGTAATTGTCTTTGCTGCTCGGGATAATACCATCCGGTTGTTCTCTCTCAATGAAAAGGGTGAATTGGATGCTATTTCGCAGATTCCGGTTGTTTGTGAGTATCAAGATGTCTTCCCTGAAGAACTCCCAGGCATGCCTCCAAACCGGTCGGTTGAATTTGTTATTGAACTTGAGCCCGGTATGGAACCTGTGTGCAAACATCCTTACAAGCTCGGCCCCGAAGAGTTGAAGGAGTTGAAGAAACAACTCGATGTGCAGGAAAGAATGGGTCTCATTCGGCCTAGTACTTCGCCGTGGGGTTGTGGTGTTCTTTTTGTGAAGAAGAAGGATGGAACGGACCGACTTTGTGTTGATTATCGTCCATTGAACAAGAAGACCATCAAGAACAAATATCCACTTCCCAACATCAATGAGCTGTTCGAACAACTCAAGGGTGCCCAAGTATTCTCCAAGCTTGACCTCCGTATGGGTTATCACCAAATTCGCATTCGTGAGCAAGATATTCCAAAGACGGCGTTCAGAACAAGCTATGGGTCATATGAATACACTGTTATGTCTTTTGGCCTCGCCAATGCTCCTCCGACGTTCTCTCGCATGATGAACTTCATCTTCAACCCCTACACCAACGACTTCGTTTTGGTCTATCTCGACGACATCCTGGTTTTCTCGAAGAACAAGGAAGATCATGCCAAACACTTGCGTTTGGTTCTTGACAAGCTCAGGGAACATCAATTCTACGCCAAGTTCTCCAAGTGTGAATTTTGGCTCGATGAGGTTCTTTATCTTGGTCATATTATCTCTGCCAAGGGCATTTCCGTGGATCCTGAGAAGGTGTCTGCAATCGTTAATTGGGAACCTCCTCAGAATGTGAAGCAACTCCGTAGCTTCCTCGGTCTTGCAAGTTATTGCCGAAGATTCGTTGAAAACTTCTCCAAGATCGCGAAGCCTCTCTCAAATCTTCTTCAGAAGCACGTCAAGTACGTTTGGTCTCCGGAGTGTGATATCGCTTTCAAAGCTTTGAAAGAGAAATTGATCACTGCTCCAGTTCTAACTCCGTCTGATGAAACCAAGCCGTACGAGGTCTTTTGTGATGCCTCTCTCCAAGGTCTAGGTGCGGTACTGATGCAAGAGAAGAAATTTGTTGCTTATACCTCTCGCCAGTTGAATCCTAATGAGAAGAACTACCCCACTCATGATCTCGAGTTGGCGGCAGTTGTGCACGCATTGTTGACTTGGAGACATCTTCTATTGGGAAGGAAAGTGGACATTTTCACTGATCACAAGAGTCTCAAGTACATCTTCACTCAGCCTAATCTCAACCTCAGGCAGACTCGATGGGTCGAAATGATTCAAGAGTACAATCCGAGTATCGAGTATACTCCAGGCAAGGCTAATGTGATTGCTGACGCTTTGAGCAGAAAAGCATATTGCAACAGTCTGATTCTCAAGCCTTATCAACCTGAGCTTTGTGAAGCTTTCCGCAAACTTAATCTGCAAGTTGTTCCTTAAGGTTTCCTCGCCAACCTTCAAGTTTCTCCTACCTTGGAAGACCAGATTCGCCAAGCCCAGCTTCTTGATGCTATGGTGAAAAAGGTGAAGATTGGTATTGCAAAGAGTCAATCCAAGTACAAGTGCTACCGACTTGATGACAAGGACACACTCTTCTTCAAGGATCGAATTGTTGTGCCCAAAGGTGAACTTCGTAAAGTGATCATGAATGAGGCTCACAACTCTCTCCTCTCCATCCACCCTGGTAGCACGAAGATGTATCAAGATCTGAAGCAAACTTATTGGTGGACTCGAATGAAGCGCGAGATCGCTCAATTCGTGAATGAATGTGATGTCTGCAGAAGAGTGAAAGCAGAACACCAAAGGCCAGCAGGTCTCCTCCAACCTCTCGCCATTACAGAATGGAAGTTTGACCACATCGAAATGGACTTCGTGACTGGGTTTCCTAAGTCCAAGCGTGGCAATGATGCTATATTTGTTGTCATCGACAAGCTCACCAAAGTGGCTCATTTCCTGCCTATCAAAGAGTCAATCACTGCAGATCAATTGGCGGAGCTCTACACCTCTCGAATTGTCTCTCTGCACGGTATTCCTCAAGTGATATCTTCAGACCGTCGCAGCATCTTTACCTCCAAGTTTTGGGATTCTTTTCAGAAGGCCGTGGGCACCAGCATTCGCTTCAGCACTGCTTTCCATCCTCAAACAAGCGGTCAAGTCGAGTGTGTCAACCAGATTCTTGAAGATATGCTCAGGGCTTGTGTTATCTCCTTCGGCATGAAGTGGGAGGATTGTCTTCCTTATGCTGAATTCTCGTACAACAACAATTTTCAAGCAAGTTCCGGCAAGGCCCCGTTTGAAATTCTGTATGGTAGGAAGTGCCGTACACCTCTCAACTGGTCTGAAACCGGTGAACGTCAGCTGCTGGGTAATGACCTAATCACAGAGGCAGAAGAAATGTGCAAGGTCATTCATGATAACCTCAAAGCAGCCCAATCTCGTCAGAAGAGCTACTATGACAGCAAGCACTGTGATTTGGCCTTCGAGATCGGAGATCATGTCTACCTCCGCGTCTCTCCTATGAAAGGGACTCGTCACTTCGGTATCAAAGGGAAGCTTGCCCCCAGATACGTCGGGCCTTTCAAGATTGTCAGCAAGAGAGGCGACCTCGCCTATCAACTCGAGCTTCCTGCAAACTTTGCCAATGTTCATGATGTGTTCCATGTCTCGCAACTCCGAAAGTGCTTCAAGATGCCTGAGCGCACAGTCAACTTCGAGGACATTGAGCTCCAAGAAGATCTCTCCTACCGTGAGCACCCAGTTGCAATCCTTGAAGAGACTGAACGCAAAACTCGCAACAAGTCAATCAAGTTTCTCAAAATAAAGTGGTCACACCATTCCGACCGTGAAGCTACCTGGGAACGCGAGGATCACCTCCGTTCTGAGTACCCGGAGTTCTTTCAGTCCTAGATCTCGGGACGAGATCTTTTCGTAGTGGTGGAGTGTTGTAACGCCCCATATGTAACCTTCCCCAATTGTACTCCAACTCATGCCATTTCCGGCATTAAGTTATATTTAATTCTCGGGTTCGGGTCTTTGTCTCCGTGTGTTGTTTTCGTTTTCGTGCATCTCATATCATGTCATCACGTGCATTACATTTGCATACATGTTCATCTCATGCATTCGAGCATTTTCCCCGTTGTCCGTTTTGCATTCCGGCGCTTCGTTCTCCTCCGGTGGCCATTTCTAGCTTTCTTTCGTGTGTGGGGATTAAACATTTCCGGATTGGGCCGAGACTTGCCATGCGGCCTTGGTTTACTACCGGTAGACCGCCTGTCAAGTTTCGGGTCATTTGGACTTCGTTTGATGCTCCAACGGTTAACCGAGGGACCGAAAAGGCCTCGTGTGTGTGCAGCCCAACACCCCTCCAATTTGGCCCAAAACCCACCAAACTCTGCTCCAACATCTCGGTCGTTCGATCACGATCGTGTGGGCGAAAACCGCACCTCATTTGGACTTTCCTAGCTCCCTCTAGGTCTATAAATAGACCCCCTCCTCCAAATCCCGGATCCCCTCTCCAAACCCTAAAAAAAGGGGGAATCTCAGGTCCCGCGCCGCCGGACAACCTTCCCGCCGACGGACACGTCCGGCTTCGTGTCCGCCGCCATGTGTCGGCCTCCGACTCGCCCACCCGTGCGCCCACTTCGCCGGATCCGCCGGGCCTGCGGGGCCATCGCCGGCCCGCCCCCGGGTCGTGCCCGGGCCAGAGGCGTGCCGCCCCGCGCCCGCCGTCTTCCCGCTCTCCGGTGGCCGCGCCCACCGCGCACTACTGCAAGCCCTCGCCGGAACTCCGCCGGCCGCCACCCGTCGCTCCGCCCCGCCGCCCCGTCGCGCCGGACGCCGCCCCTCGCCGCCGCGGGCTTCGCTGGTGCGCTCCGCGCCCGGCCCCGACGCCGCCTCGTCTTATCACCGCCTCCCGCCGCTGCTCCGAGCTCGCCGGAGCTCGGCCGCCTCGCCAGAATCCGCGGGTGCTACAGTACCGTGAACAGTACCCGGATCCAGATCTGGATCGGATCCGGTTGACCTCTCCCCCCTCTAACCCTAATTCCGTATTTTTTATGCCATGTTTGACCTGCCATATCTTTGCATCCGTAGCTCCGATTTGGGCATATGATATATCAAAATCTTTGCCTCGACGAGTACATCATTTCATTCCATTGCATCATTTGCATTTGAGGTCATCTTGGTGCCCAAAATGCTGTTGGAAGGAGGCATCATGAGTTAAATTGTAGATCCGGTTGTCTTACATTGACTTTTGTCATTTTTGCCATGTTTAATCCGAGCATGATATGCCTGTGCCCCTTTGGGATGAATTGTTAAGCTTGTTGTCTTCTTTCCAGAGGTGCCTCCCATGCATTTTTAGGATGTGTGTGTTGTCTTGTGCAAGCTTGCGAAGTAGGGTACCTGAGTTTACTGATTTCAGGGACTTTGTGAAAATCACTAAGTCTAGGATGTTTTAGTTCACGATGCTATATGTCCAGCTTGTTTCCTAGTGATCCGTGCCTCTTTTGAGGATGATCAGTAAGAGTGATTTGTTATGCTTGTTGTGCTTAATCCATCCATGTCTTTACTTGTTATGTTGGAGCACCCTAGGTTGACACAATCGAGCTCAACTTTTGCATAGTTGTTGTTTTGGGCAGATCGTGAACTCTTTTGCGATTTTGCCGGAGTTATTGCTAGTGATCCATGCATGCTATGCCTTTGTTCTTGCCATGTCTAGCTAGCATTTTGTGCCTTATTAATGGATATATGCTTGCCTTGCCATGACTTGCACCGTAGTGAGAGCATCGAGCTCGTTTACATGCCTCCGTGAGTTATATTTCAGCATGTCCCAGTTTTCACCAAGTCTGAAAACTGATTGTGTTTCATCGATGTTCGTGTGCTCGGTAGAGTATTTTGTGAACCCTTTTGGCCCCAGGCCATTTTGGGTGTTTTGTTAAGATTGTTGAGTAGCTCCATGCCATGCTCTTACTTGCCATGTTCAGGTTTTGCATCATGTTGTTTTGCTGCTCCGAAGAGAGCATTGTGGTCTGAAATTTCAGACTAGCGTTAATTTCGCTAAGTCTGAAATCTGTTTTGCTTATTCAGTTTTGCC
Source organism: Triticum monococcum (assembly GCA_034509565.1). NCBI lineage: Eukaryota > Viridiplantae > Streptophyta > Magnoliopsida > Poales > Poaceae > Triticum > Triticum monococcum. The sequence goes on from CM067845.1 coordinate 579,303,919, forward strand.
ATTCTTGTTTGAAGCCCTTAATGGATGAATTTGCCTATGCCTCAGTCATGGTGATTTGTTAAGCTTCTTGAGTACATCACTGCCATGCAATTTGTTTTCATGTTTGGTGGCTGTAGCATGTTCATTTTATTGCATTTAGGAGCCTACTTGCTGTAAATCGCAGATCGGTTTGTTTAGTAAAACGCTTGCCATTTCTAAACCGTAGCTCCGATTGCCATGATCTTTATATCGTTTTCAGGGAATTTCTTCCCCTCTATCCAGTGGCACACTTGGTTTTCCATGTTGAGGCCAGGTTCATGCATTTCCTGTCACGTCTTGTATTTTGCATCCCGCATCGCATCCCGCATAGCATATCATCTTTGCATCTTATTGGTTGCCTTTGCACGTGGTTGATTGTATCCTTGTTGCTTGTTTGTGTTGTTGGGTAGAGCCGGGAGACGATTTCGCTAACGAGGAGCCTGTTGAGTTTGCTTTTGAGGATCCAGTCAATTCTGACAACTGTGCAGGCAAGATGATCACACCCTTGAAATCACTACTATCTTTGCTATGCTAGATTGCTCGCTCTTTTGCTTTGCCAATGCTACGATGCCTACCACTTGCTTGTCAGCCTCCCAATTGCCATGTTGAGCCTCTAACCCACCTTTGTCCTAGTAAACCGTTGATTGGCTATGTTACCGCTTTGCTCAGCCCCTTCTTATAGCGTTGCTAGTTGCAGGTGAAGATTGGAGCCGTTCCTTGTTGGAACCTTTATTTACTTGTTGGGATATCATTATATTGCTATGTTATCTTTATTCATCTATATACTTGGTAAAGGGTGGAAGACTCGGCCTCTCGCCTAGTGTTTTGTTCCACTCTTGCCGCCCTAGTTTCTGTCATATCGGTGTTATGTTCCCGGATTGTTGCGTCCCTTACGCGGTTGGGCTATATGGGAACCCCTTGATAGTTCGCCTTGATTAAAGCTTTTCCAGCAATGCCCAACATTGGTTTTACCATTTGCCACCTAGCCTCTTTTCCCTTGGGTTTCCGGAGCCCGAGGGTCATCTTTATTTTAGCCCCCCCCCCCCCCCCCCCGGGCCAGTGCTCCTCTGAGTGTTGGTCCACCCTAGAGCACCGTGCGGGGCCGTCCCTTGGCAACTTGGGTTACATTGGCTCCCGTACGCTTAGCTTATCCGGTGTGCCCTGAGAACGAGATATGTGCAGCTCCTATCGGGATTTGTCGGCACAGCGGGTGGTGTTGCTGGACTATTTTTGACCTGTCGAATCATCTTGTTGTACCAGGATACCGAGTCTGATCGGTGGGTCCTGGGTGGAGGTCCATTCCTTCGTTGACCGTGAGAGCTTGTTATGGGCTAAGTTGGGACCCCCCTGCAGGGATTGATCTTTCGAAAGTCGTGCCCGCGGTTATGGGCAGATGGGAATTTGTTAATGTCCGGTTGTAGATAACTTGAACTTAAATAATTAAAATGAATCAACTGCGTGTGTTGCCGTGATGGCCTCTTCTCGGCGGAGTCCGGGAAGTGGACACGGCATTGGAGTTATGTTTGCGTAGGCTGCTCTATATAGTTTCCGCTCGTGCTTTGCCTCTTCTTCTCGCTCTCCTTTGCGAATAAGTTAGCCACCATATATGCTAGTCGCTTGCTGCAGCTCCACTTACATTACCCCTTTCCTACCTATTAAGCTTAAATAGTCTTGATCGCGAGGGTGCGAGATTGCTGAGTCCTTTGTGGCTCACAGATTACTATTACTCCAGATGCAGGGACCGATGATACCTCTCCGGATGGCGCGCTCGAGCTGAAGTGGGAGTACGACGAGGACTCTCAGCGATACTATGTTTCTTTTCCGGATGATCAGTAGGGATGCCTATTCGGGGTTAGATTCAGGGCCTAGTCGCTTGTTGGGGGTCTTTTCTATTTTGGCGCCGTAGTCGGGCCATGAGTGATTGCATGATGGATGTTATTTATGTACTTTGATATGACGTGGCGAGTGTAAGCCAACTATGATATTATTCCCCTCTTATATTATATATGTACATGGGTTGTGTAATGATTCCCGACTTGCGACATTGCTTTCAATGCGCCTATGTCTCTAAGTCGTGCCTCGACACGTGGGAGACATAGCCGCATCGAGGGTGTTACAAAGCCCTTCTTGGAAATTGATGTCAAAGGGGGAGAGAGAGATCACATCAAATCTCAAGGGGGAGAGAAAGTCTCAAGGACCAAACCTACAAGAGAGAAAGTATTAAGGGGGAGAAAGAGATTTCCAGGGGAGAGAATACTCAAGGATCCCAGATGTCCCAGATGCTTGATGTTCAAGAGGAGAGATGTCACATGTATTTTTGGGGGAAAGACATGTTCATATGTGCTTATTTGCATTAAGTTCTATCCATTTGTATCTTTCAGCTCTGATTTTCTGTTCCCTATCTTCTCCCAATATCCCATGTAAGATTCAGGGGGAGCAAGACACCTAAGGGAAAGAAATCAGTCAAATTCATTGCATATCTTTACTCTTGGGGACATGTTGAATCCAATGTGGTACCTTGTACTCACTCTCTACATGTCATCCCAGTCTTGGTTCTCTTGTGGCTTCCTTGGTTTTCTCTGGCTAGTGGAGGTACCTGTGTGATCTAACCTTGTTTGTGCAGGTTCATTCCATCCTAAGCCAGCCAAAGACTACAAGGTAAGTGTATGCATCAAAATCATGAGTATGAGGAATTCTTGCTTATGTACATACTGTTTGCAAGAAGGACTCATGAGCATGAAGGTATTTTCCTTGATAATCTTTTGCTCTGATGCATATGGCCAAGATACATGTAACACATTGCCTACTCTGTCATGGTTATGCTCTCACATGCCTCTATATTTCACATTTACATGAGTGCATACATGTAGGGGGAGCCTATGCTTGTTACATGTCCTTCCAAAGCTTTACTTGCTGTTCTTTATATCTTTATCTAAAGCTTTGATGTATGTTGCCATCAATTACCAAAAAGGGGGAGATTGAAAGCACAAGTGCTCCCTAGGTGGTTTTGGTAATTAATGACAACATATCTCTTGTTGGACTAACGTTTCTATCTAGTATGGTTCAGATAAGTTCAACAATGGAGTGGCATGGACTAAAGGTTGTGGGAAGTTCCCCAAGATGCTAAGGACAAAGGATTGGCTAAAGCTTAAAGCTCAAGACCCTTCATTTTACATTTTAGTGATCCAAGATCACATTGAGTCCATAGGAAAAGCCAATACTATCAAGGAGGGATGAGGTGTTGCTTAATAAGACTCTTGCTCAAGTGCTTAATGATATGCTCCAAAATCCTCAGCTACTTTCCCACTTCCACATATGATCTAAACCCAAAGCCAAACTCGGACCTACCGATTATTTCTATCCGGCGCCACTGAGTTTCACTTGTCATAGCCACTGCCAGAAATCCTAATCAGTTCGGTCTCACCGATGGGGTCTCGGTCTCACCGAGATGGGCTTGCAAACTCTCTATCACCTATTGCAATACCCTCGGTCTCACCGAGATATGCAATCGGCCCCACCGAGTTTGCTTGGCCAACTCTCTGTTTCACTTATTACCAAAATCGGTCCCACCGAGTTTGAGTAATCGGTCAAACCAAGTTGTGGATTTACCCTAACCCTAGCACATCGGTCCCACCGAGTTGATCCAGTCGGTCCCACCAAAAATCCCTAACGGTCACTAGGTTTACTATTTCGGTCTGACCGAGTTTGTTGATTCGGTCCCACCGAGATTGGTAAATTGTGTGTAACGGTTGGATTTTGTGTGGAGGCTATATATACCCCTCCACCTCCTCTTCATTCGTGGAGAGAGCCATCAGAACACATCTACACTTCCAACTCATATGTTCTGAGAGAGAACCACCTACTCATGTGTTGAGACCAAGATATTCCATTCCTACCATATGAATCTTGATCTCTAGCCTTCCCCAAGTTGCTTTCCACTCAAATCTTCTTTCCACCAGATCCAAATCCTATGAGAGAGAGTTGGGTGTTGGGGAGACTATCATTTGAAGCACAAGAGCAAGGAGTTCATCATCAACACACCATTTGTTACTTCTTGGAGAGTGGTGTCTCCTAGATTGGCTAGGTGTCACTTGGGAGCCTCCGACAAGATTGTGGAGTTGAACCAAGGAGTTTGTAAGGGCAAGGAGATCGCCTACTTCGTGAAGATCTACCGCTAGTGAGGCAAGTCCTTCGTGGGCGATGGCCATGGTGGGATAGACAAGGTTGCTTCTTCGTGGACCCTTCGTGGGTGGAGCCCTCCGTGGACTCGCGCAACCATTACCCTTCGTGGGTTGAAGTCTCCATCAACGTGGATGTAGGATAGCACCACCTATCCGAACCACGGGAAAAACATCCGTGTCTCCAATTGCGTTTGAATTCTCCAAACCCTTCCCTTTACATTCTTGCAAGTTGCATGCTTTACTTTCCGCTGCCAATTCACTCTTTGCATGCTTGCTTGATATGTATTGTGAATGCTGAAATTATGCCTAAACTACACTTAGACCAAAAAGGCTTAAAATTGCAACTTTAGCATTAAGTGTCTAATCACCCCCCCTCTAGACACATCTACTCAAGGTCCTACACCATGTATGTTGAGAGAAATATAATTAGTGTGATTTGATGAGGTGGCATGTGGGTGGGTTGTGATGTGTGCATGTTGGGAGAGAATATAAATAGCATTTCCATGCATGTTTAGAGAAAATAATTAGTAGGTGATGAGATGGCATATGTGGTGACGTGGCATGTGTGCATGTTGAGAGAATTGAGATAGTGGGGATAAACTATATATGTAGGATACCTTTGGTCCGGTCTTTATCCCTAACTGCGGCAGGAAGTGGACAATTAAGAGGTAATGCTATGTGAGGGACCGTCCATCGTGATAAATTACTCAATCACCTTTTTTTGAGACAAACTCACAAAGCTTTTTATTCACCCGTCACAAGGTTTACAGGGACGAAAACAAGATCTCTGGGTAGACCTAACCAAGCATGGCGGCCAATACCCAACACTAAAGCGTGCTTTACAAGTTTGTGAGCCTCTACATTAGAGGTTCAAAATTCATGGCTAATCCTACAAGAGGAAAAAGACTTAGATCGTTCTACTATTTCATGTACAATTGCTCCATAAGATGTCGACGTTCCCGTCTTGGTAGCTTCCACCACCTGTTTACAATCTGAAGCAATAGCAATTTTGTGGACATAAATATCATCAGAGAGAGAAAGAGGATCCCGGATCGCCAAGGTCTCCAGTACTTCTGGATCATCAATATTTCTGAAAACTACCGCGGACACCCCTAGGTAGATCCCTGTGCTATCTCGACAAATGGCTGCGGCCGCCCCAAGCCCTCCATGTCTTGCTACTGCAGCATCAACATTCACTTTCACATGCTGGTCCGGGGGTGGAATCCATGTCGTCGGCTTAATCACAGGGACAGCCGGCGAACCAGTGCCTGTTTTCTTCAAAAACTGAATATTGGAGAGATAAATCAAGATGAAGCCGTTTGTGGCATGAGGCTTTGATAAATTCCTTCGTGTATCACCTTGCACCGAGCAGACCAAATGGCCCACAAGGTTATGATCATGACAGTGATTTCATCCTCTGTTACGGTTTCAAGCATGTAGTGTAGCCAACGTTTTGCATTTTCATCTCTGTTCGAGGACATATGTTGAACAAGCTCCTCACGGGACAGAGCCCATATACATCTGGACATGGCACAATCAAGTAATGTGTGTCGCTATAACAGCCCCAAAATTGGGTTATCAATTTTTGAGCTGTTATTCCTTCCTGGCACTCATTTTTCAAAATCTTTCTCCCAAGTTTGTTGGATGACTCTGAGATTTCTTGTCATTTCAACCTTTCAAAACCTTGCTCATGTCTTTTTCAGTGGGCAAGACCTCATTTGCATCATCTCAAACCCTCTCAAACCCTAATTCCAATTTTTTGGAATTTGGATATGCCCTTTGTGCTTACAAAGGAGCTATCATTTTCCTTGATATGTTGATCATTCCAATTGTTCCCAGAGACCATTCTACCTTTCTGAACCTTGGATATGCAAAAATATTGCTAAGTCCCATGCAATATTTTTGAATTGTGATTTGTTCCTTTTCTTGCTTTTCTGAGGAATAAAATCCAAAGGCATAGCTAGCCATCTCCTAAATTCATGAGAATTGGTGGAGTTGATACTTATGCCTAATCCAAGCTCTGGCTAATATATTGGCCATAATTAAATAAAGAAAATTGCATTTTCCTATTTAATGGCAATATTGCATTTCTGCCATTTTCCAAAGGAACTACTATTTTTATAGCAGGGAAAATTCCCACATAAATTGTGGAGCTTGTCCTTGCTATATAATCACTAGTTCCATCCTCATCTCATGTTCCTCAGTTCAAAATTTGGCACATGATCCAATGCAAGTTTCTGTCATATCTACAATTTTGCAAAGGAAGTGCTTTATTCCTAATTCCAATGGAGCTGTAATTTGGCAGGGTGATTAACCTTGATAAATAACACATGTATGCAAAATATGAGCTCAATCCATTCATCCTAGCTCCCTGTGCTATTTTTCAAAGTTTCTAACCAGAATGCAACTTTGTGAAGGAAGTAGCTTCATAGAGTTTCCAAATGGGATGAAACTTTTACATCCTCTCAAATATCTCAAATCATTAGCCTCCACCATAATTAACTTAATTGCATTGAACTATGTGAGCATAGGAGCAATTCTTGGTTTCTGTCCAATTTTTTTGTTTGTTAAGCAAGTGCATTTTATCTTGCTCCATTATGGCTGAAAATATTACCAGGCTTTCTCCTATCTATATTATCCATCTCCACAAGATTTTGGCTCATTTCATCTAGCCAATTGCACTCAAGATTTTTCTGAAGTTTTTGGACAGAAATGATAGCTGTGAAGGAAGTACCATTTTGGTAAGTCCATTTGGTATGAACTTTTTACAGCATCATTGTATGTCCAAATAATCAAGCTTTGCATAGTTTCAGCTCAATCCATCACTCCTAGTGAGTGCTTGCTCATCATTCAATTTCTAGGTCAGATTTAGCAGTTGTACAACAACTATGCTAAATACTTGACAAAATGACCTCAAAATTACCAGGACCGTAGTCCGTTCTACCCTAAGCCTCCTAGACATCAAATTTACATTTTACCCTCTCTGGTTTAATCTCTGGAGTGTGGCCAAGTTTGCAATAGCAAACTTGTGGAGCTCGGTTTACTCAGCTTAGTTTGTCTCTGCCCATTTATTTACCGTAGTAACACTCAAGTTACAAAGGACTGCGCGGTAGACATGAGCTGGCATCAGTAAAAACTCCCAAGCGTGCCTTGTCCGTGGCGACCATGAGGGCAGGCAGCCAAAATGGTGGTCTAGCCACTGTTCTCATCGGCAGCGCTTCTCCGACCAGCTCTGGCCTCGCCATTAATTCCCAATAGTTCCCCCTCATCGTCATCTTCCCGCTGGACCCCTGGCCCCCTTCATTTTCTTCTCCGGCGAACTGTGCCAAAGACCGAAACAGTGCGCTCCTGTGCATCGTCGCCTTCCTCCCCGGTGTCCTCTTCCTCCGTTCGTCCGCAAGCTTTGCTCGATTCCGTGAGCCTCTGGCGCTCGTCCGCACCCTCCTCGTCGCCTTCCCGACGCTTCCCGTGAGCTTTGGTCGCGCCTGCTAACACTATGCTCTCGCCGATGCGCGAACACGTCGCGTGCCACGTGCCACCTCCTCCCCGCCCCCTCGAGCCCTCCCGCGGCTATTTAAGCATGCACTGAGCATCCTCACAGTCCACAACCCCCTCCCCGAGCCTCTCCCCGAGCTCAGAGCCCCTCTCTGACCACCACCGTCGCCATAGCTGCCGCCTCGGGTCTCGCCCAATTTCGGTGACCCCGAGCTCTCCTCGCCGTTCCTCCACCACCACCGCAACCCCCAGAGTCTGGCGCGTCTCCCCGTGACCTCAGCCTCTCTGTTCCCCCACCATAGCCCCATCTTCTCCGGTGGCCGAAGCCCCTCTCCGCCGCGTGCACCACTGTTTCTTCTCCCGCGCTCCTTGCCGGGAATGGAGACTACCCCGGGGTGCGCCTCCTCCTCCTGAGCCCGGGGGTAGGTCGTCTGTCGCATACCGTGGCCGGACGCGCCGGCTAGTGTCGTCGGGGTGGGCGTCTCCCCTCGGTCAGGCGCGTGTCGAATGGGAGGAAGATGAAGCCAGGCTAGGCGGGCCCCTTCCCATGCGACCCCACCTGTCGGCGACCGAAGGGCCTGGCCCAGTACCACGTTAGATAAGTGGCGGCGCCCCCGCCGCAAAGTCGTTTTCGCCGCGCGAAAGCGCATTTCTAGAAAGTGCGATTTCAATCTCAGAAAGCGTGTTTTTCCTCTCCTTCGGCCGGGAATACGTTTCCCCTCTGGAAGACGTATTCTCAGAAAAGACACATTCTGTTTAAACTACCAGGGACCTGTTTGTAGAAGTATTTTTACAGACTAGTCCCAGAGCTTTAAACGTCCGTATCTTTTTACCCGTAACTCCGAATGAGGTGATTCCAATGCTCAATTTTTCTATTCGTCGAGCCCTTTTCGATGGTACCATTTTCTTGATGTTTGCACATTCTGAAAATGACCATTTTACCCTTGCCCATAAACAGCCCCCTCCGAGAGAGAACTGTTTCCGACAAATCTTTCTGCGATCGTTCTACACTTCTTCCCGGAGTATTTGTCGACCCCAGGCAAGGCAACCTCTTATCATGAGCCCCAAACTTGCATGTTGACTTTGCATGCACCTTGTGTGTGTGTAGTTATAGTTGTTTCATATCGTTTTCGTCTGCAGTTATTCCATTATGCTTGTCATGCATGCCTGTGTTTTCACGATATCGTTGGCCATGCTAATTAGAATGTTGGTATTGATAATGCCATGTCACTACTCTACTTTATTTGCATGTCATCGTTATAAAATGTTATGGGGATTGTAATGCACCGTTGATATGCTATTACTTGGTATTGTCATGTTCTTTATGCTATAGTTGTGCACTTGAGAAGTTCAATATTTTGTTCATGCATTTGTATGCTTCATGCTCATTGTTGCATTCATGTTCATGATGATGGAGAAGGAATTAAAATGACTTAATAATAACAAACCTCCTCCGTCGTCGATGGGATCGAGTCATAGTGCCACCAAATCGAACTTTTTCAGTGCAGCCACATTTGCCTTTTTGGGAAGGCCTTAATGCAATCTATTGTCATGCCTCTCGTCGGTGCCTCCAGCTAGGGAAGGTTATGGGCATGCTTACCCTGATTAGGTAGGCGGACATAACCTTGTGTCCTGTTGTTAAAAATTTTGGTACCGGTCCCCGTGAGGGACGTTTTGGCCATGACAGTGGTCGTTGTTTCTTTGGTAGGCATGGGGCCACCCAGGACTAGCCCAGTTGGGAGTGGGTCGGAGTGGCTGGGAGAGTGTCATGGCAGTAGGTCAGTTTCGTTGGAATGCCGTTGGTCCACCCGAATGGGATGACGAGGCCATGGGTTCCGTGGTGTGCATACAGTGTGCTACCTCTGCAGAGTGTATATAAAGTCTATCGATAGCAACACAGTTCGTAGTAGGTCCCACTATCAGGTCTTGGTCGAAATGGAGGATAAACCTGAAATAATTAAGTTGGTAAATAAAGATGTAATAACAAGAATATTGTGACTTGGACTATGAGATGGTCGTGAGAAGTCATGACAATGTTTTGATATGATCACGAGACGAGGTCTCGATGACCGTTTGAGACCCAGTGTTGGTCATGGTTGTGATTGCCGAAAAGATCACCGTTCGGTTGCGACGCAACCCGTTGGTAAGAGAGTCCGAGGGACTCGGTGCACAAGTTTGGTTGCTTTGCATGAGTAATATATCATTATTTGCATTTAAAGAACCATGATAGAATAGAAGATGGTTGCATAAAGTTAACATGCTATGTCTGCATTGGACATATTCGGTAGTTTATTTTCATCATAGTTTCATGATGCCATGCCATGCTTTGATTTATATGTTAAATTATGCCATGATTGGATGATATGTTATGTTTTGCTATTACCCTGTTAGAAGCATGTTTTGTTATGCCATGATTACTGCCATGTTAGTAGATGCTATGATATTGTTCATGCTTAGTTGATCTTTATCATGCCATGTTTAGTAATTGATATGAGCTAGGCTGTTGCATGCGCTCGGTTCTCGCCTTGTCTTCTGCTTGTTTGGATGCTATGTATTTGGTTGTCTTGCAAGTACCTTGAACGTACTGACATGGTGTGTCATGCCAGTTTTGTAGGTCGTGCCGAATTGTTCGTTTGTTCCGTCGTGCTAGGCCATAACCTTGCCAGTCCTATGAGTTGTGGAGCCCAGCCAGAATTGTTATGTTGTCAAACCAAGACTTTCGCCGCCATTTTAATAGACTTCCGCTGCCATTTAAATAGCCGTAGGGCTATGCCAAATGATTGTATTCATCAATGATGTAAGCTTATGCACATGTATTTGATGAATATTATTGTACCCGGAATGCTGTATTATGGACCTGTCGTGCGTCAGGTGTTATCCTGGGCTGACGTGCGAAGGCCCCCTGCTCCATGCGGATCGGGGTGCCACAGTCGCCAACTGTCATGTGCTCCACAGATCATACAAACCTGTGTTGTGGACATGCTTCTATGCTGGAGGACATCCCCGGTTGGCAAAGAATGTTGGGAAAGCCTCCAAGCGAAAACCTTAAGTTTGGAGGGCACATTCATCTTCCATAGCTTTGACCAGGCACTCATCTCCCCTTGTAGGTTTGATAATCCTTCAGTATCTTCTATCCATGCCTCCCTACCCATGTTAATCCTGAAGATCATCTTGTAAGCCGTCCTAATAGAGAAACAACCCCGCGAGTCCTCAGCCCATGCCAAAAATCTTCGACCTGCCTAGTACATATTGGAATCCGTAGTATGGCCTCAGCATCCACAGGGGGAAAACTTGCCGAACTACTTCTTCCCACCATGAAGCGGTAGTGGCATCAATTAGCTGAGAAACTCGTTGGGGTGGATCTTGTATCACTGAGGTAGTTGGTCTCATTAGTCCCGCTCTCGGTATCCAATTATCCTGCCATATATTGGTAGTCCTTCCATCCCCAATCCTTCTTATGATCCCCTATCTGAGAACATTGTTGCCGTCTATTATTGCACGCAAAATCTGAGAGGGGTGTGGGCCAAGTTCTGCTTCAAGTATAGAGCATCCAGGATGGTAAGCCGCCTTCAGTATACGTGCACTGAGCGAGTTGGGATCCATCAGACACCTCCAAGCCTGTCTTGATAGTAGTGCCAGGTTGAAAATTTCCAAGTCGGGGAAACCCAATCCTCCCAAGTTCTTTGACCGTGTCAACACATCCCAGGGCACCCAACATGGCTTTCTTCATCCTTGCTTACAACCCCACCAAAACTATCTGATTGTTGATGTCACACTCTCACATAATCCCCTAGGGAGTCTGAAACAAGACATAGAGAAAACAGGGATGGCCTGAGCCACGGATTTTATGAGTACTTCTTTCCCTGCCGCAGGGAGAAGCTTCTGCATCCATCCTTTGATCTTTCCCACACTCTATCCCTAAGGTACTTGAAAGTGCCATTTTTTGATTGACCAACTTCAGTGGGCATCCCCAAATACTTTTCACTAAGAGATTCGTTCTGCACTCCCAGAATGTCCTTAACCTGTTGTCTGGTCACTTGATGGCAACATTTGCGGAAGAAAACTGAGGACTTGTCATTGTTGATTCTCTGACCAGAAGCATTACAATAAGTATTCAGGAGGTTTGAAACCAAATTTGCACCCTCCACACTAGACTAAAAAAGCAGCATGCTGTCATCTGCGAAAAGAAGGTGGTTCACCTCAGGAGCTGTGGGAGCCACCTTAACACCATTGGAAGCGGATGACTGAGAACTGGATTTTAGTAGGCATGAAAGGCCCTCTGCTGCAAGTAAGAATAGGTAGGGGAAATTGGATCTCCCTGATGAATACCTCTTGTTGGTTTGAATTGCTCAAGCTTTTCACCATTGAATAATACCGAGAAAGACACTGATTTTACCATACCCATGACCACTTAAATCCAAGCTGGAGAGAAACCAAGTTTGTTCAAAATTGCCTGTAAATATTCCCACTCCAGTCTGTCATAGGCCTTCATCATATCCAACTTCAGAGCACAGAAACTGTTAGTTTTTGACCTATTTCTTTTCATAAAGTGTAAGAACTCATAAGCACAAATAATATTATTCGTGATCAGTCTACCAGGCACAAAAGCTGACTGCTCCTCCGATAATGTCAAGAAGGATTATTTTTAACCTGTTTGCGACAACCTTGGCGGCAATTTTATACAAGACATTGCACAAACTAATGGGCCTAAACTGTGTCAACTGAGTTGGATTTGTTACCTTGGGGATCAAGACCAATACCGTATCATTTATACTTTCCGGTTTCTCCTCCCCTTTTATGATGCGCATAATTACTGCGGTGACTTCGTCCCCACAAATATCCCAATGCCTTTGGTAAAAATGAGCCGGCAAGCCATCTGGGCCAGGAGCCTTGGTCGGAAATATTTGAAATAATGCATTTTTTACCTCGGCATAAGATCTCGTTCATTGCAAGCATAACCTTCCTTGGGACATGACTCGGTACCTCCTCCATCCCCTATACCCCTTCGGAAGTATACAGAGTCTTATAGAACTCCACTACCATGGCCTTCAATTCTGTCGGGTCCTTAGTGTGTATCCCCAAAGCGTTTGTGAGTGCCCGGATCATGTTTTTCTTACGCCTCATGCTTGCCCTCATGTGGAAGAACTTGGTATTCCTGTCCCCCGCCGAGAGCCATTCCACCTGGGATCTTTGACGCCACATTAATACTTCTCTGTGATATAGTTTGGCCAACCTCTCATTTAGTTTCAGCTCCACATGTGATGACCTCACCCTCCCTGGATCATTACGTAATAATTCCAGCTGAGTCTTCAACTGCTTGATCTCCTTTCTGACGCTGCCAAAGTTGTCTCTACTCCACGAGGACAGATCATTGGTTATGGCCAGAAGTTTGTCATGAAAGTCGCCGACTCCATAGCCTGCATTAGCCGCGTTCCAGCTGTTTGTAATCGTGTCCTACCACGAATCATGGGACTCCCACATCACCTCGTACCTGAAGGTTCTATTAGGCATCGGATCACTTTGCGTGGCATTCAATTTCAATAATATAGGCCCATGGTTAGAAGTAACGGCAGTCTGGTGTGTTAATATTGCATGTGGGAATCGGACCATCCAGCTCGCAGAAGCTAGTGCCCGATCCAACCTGACTCTTGTGTATGACCCCCCTGCTACCTTCTTTTCGAACGTCCAAAAGTGCCATTGGTAACCTATATCCATCAACATACAGATGTCAATTGCGTCCCTAAAACCCTGAATCTGGGCATTGCTTCTGTTGGCTACTCCTTCGTGTTCCTCAGGTCGCAAAACTTCATTAAAATCTCCAAAACAAAGCCATGGCAGGTCGCTGACAGTACTTATCCCTTTCATGAGATCGCACGTTTGATGCCGAGGTGAGTTTGGGCCTCACCGTATACGCACGTGATCCTCCACGGGTCTTGACCTGCATCCTCAATTTTGGCATCAATGTGATAACAAGAGTCTCCCAACATCTCAACCTTCGTTGTATTATTCCAAAAAATACCAATGCATCCATTTCTCCCCTGACTATTAACAGCATATGAGTTATCAAACCCTAGAGTACTAGTAAAAGCTTCTTCACGTGCCCTGCTTATCTGTGTTCCGACAATAGAAAGCACGGTAGGGGTGAACTTCCTCGCGAAGTTCTCGAATTGTCGTAGGTTTACCCGCGCCATGACAGTTCCAACAAAACGCACTCATTGGTCCTGGCGGCACTCCTCCAGGGACTCCGCCAAAAAATTTACAGCAGTATGATAGCCCTCCTTGCCTTCTAGTCCAGTCCTTGCCTTCTTTGGATCCCTAGTGATTGGTGGACTAACAACAATAGCACCCACAGGGACTAAAGCCAGTTGGTTCTCCCTCGGAACAGTACCATGCACAAACGGTGGAGCCGAAGAGTTGCTGCCTAGTTCTGCTCTCCCCCATCCTCTTTCTTGTTTGGTCCTCCATCACCATGTCCAAGTCAGTACTCGCTCCACCTCCTTCCTTCAGCACCAAGTTCCTTCCATCAGCAGCACCTAGTTCACCCTCCTCCTGAAAATCCTCCTGCGTCCCTGGTGCAGGGGTTGGACCGTGCCCTCCATTTCGACCTCATCTTCTTCCTCCCCGACGACCTCGTCCACCACCTGGACCTCGACCAGATCTCATGAACCATTCAGCCCGTAAATCCTTGAAGACGAGAGCCGATGGAGGATGTATTCATGTACCATGCTCCTTAAACAAGTGACCAAGCTTTCTGCAAATTGCGCACTAGTCTGGCAGCTTCTCATACTTCACACGATAAATCTGGCGCTTAGTTTCACGAATAATAGATACGGCGTTCTTGAGCGGTTTTGAGACATCAATTCTGACCCAAACGCGATAAAAGTTTCGTGAGAAGTCTTGCGACGGGGGCTCAGCAAACAGAAACTCTCCCACTTTAGCAGCAAGAGACGGGACTAGATGGGCGTACAGATCTGGTACATCATGGATTTGCGCCCATATCTCGATCGTGTCCATCTTGATGGTCATTGGCTTTGTCACCCCATCATAAGGCTTGATGATCATCGCGTCCCCTCGGAAGTGCCATGGGCCATCGTTCATGACTCTCTCCCAATCTCCAAGGCACGAGAATTGGACTGTGTATAGATTACCTTCCAGTGGTCTGAACTTGACATCTTGTGCCAAGTCCCAAGCAGATCTCATATTCCAGAAGAACCATGTCTGGCTATAGGTTTTTGGGGTATGAACCCTAGCCAAGGCAACCCAACGCGCAGCCACTGGTGGTGCTTCCTTCTCATCGAAGACGACGTCGTCCAAATCCTCTTCTCCCAGCCCTAGCTCCTGCATCATCCTCTCCACATCGCTGACCCCCGCTTGGTCCGAGGTCTCAGTTGTAGCCATGGAGATTTCCTTACCCAACGAAGATTGCATCGGGTGTTAGGATAGGAACCCAACTCCGTCGTACTGCCCGCTAGCCACGGCCCGGTGCGATCGAGGATCACGGACTGGGTCGTTCGCCCAGCAAGAAGAGGATCGATGGCGGGGATGGCCAGAAAACTCGACGGCGGCGGAAAATCGCTAGCGTGAGAAACAAAACCCTAACTCGAGGGAAACACTCAATCACCTAACTATGTGGCAGGGAGCCAACAAGTACAAGTGGTCAATAGTTTAACGCAATTAAACGCCGTCGGGTATTGCCATGTATATTATTAATTACATGATGCATGAATTTAGTACATGATAAAAGATAATTACATGATGAACATTTTGCTATACACGGTGAATATATTTTAATTACACGATGAACAACTTTTTGATGTGTGACAATCATTTTCCTAAAATAGACAATGTTTTGCAAAAAGATAGGTGGAACTTATTCTGAAAGAAAAAAAGAAAAAAATATTAAACAAACATTTGGAGCAGATGGAAAAACATCACATGATAGACTTTGTGAAGTAGACGAAGATTCTTTTAAAATATAATGTATTTTGAAAATAGATGATGAAGTTTCTTCAATACAGTGAATACATTTTAATGCAGATATACAAAATAATTGAAACATACATAAAGATTTTATATCCAGGAGCACCCCAGGAACATTTTCTTACATGCTGAAACATTTTCTTTTTCTTAAAAATATATATTCCATTACAAAGAATAAAAAGTAAAATAAAAAATGTTAAAAGAACCCAAGAAAAGGGGAACCATCACCTCAGAATGAGCAATCCACGTAAGTTTAGGGAAAATATAAATGCATCCTGAAACTCGTGCAAACGCCGCACGCTCGGCTCTGGGAGTCCCACTCGTTGGCCCACCACATCTATTTGATATAAGCGCGAAATTACTAATTAAGGAGTACTCATTCTAAAGATTACTTTCACCTTCCCAAGTTGCGATAAATGGTGTGTTATATGTGCGCCACTTGTCGCAACCCGAAAAATTTTCCTTTCTTCGTAGATTCATTTATTCAAAATGATTATCTATTCAACCGTGCTTCCAAATCTCGAACGGTTTTCACTATTGGATTTCTCGCGTCGATATCTTCAAAACTAGATACATTGTTGATAGGTTTTGAAGAATTTCTTTTCACGAAAAACCAGACGAAAAAACCGGACCGGAAGCACTTTTTTTCTTTTCGAGAGGCGCATGGTCGTGCCTCTCGCGGAAGCAAAACCGTGTCTCTCGCAAAAGCAAAATTGTGACTCACGCGGAAGAAGAAAAAAGCGAAAACGCGTTTTTCCTCGTTTCCGAGAGGCACAGTCGTGCCTCTCGCGGAAGCAAAATCATGCATCTCGCAGAAGCAGAACCGTGCCTCTCATAGAAGGAAAAAACACTTTTTTGTTCGTTTCCGAGAGGCACGGCCATGCCTCTCGTGGAAGCAAAAACCATTCCTCTCGCGGAAGCAAAGTCGTGCCTCTCGTGGAAGAAAAAAAGATAAAACACATTTTTTTCATTTTCGACCGTGCCTCTTGTGAAAGCAAAATCATGCCTCTCGCGGAAACAAAATCATGGCTCTCGCGTAAGGAAAAAATAAAAACGCATTTTTTCTGTTTTCGAGAGACACGGCCATGCCTCTCGCGAAAACAAAATCATACCTCTCGCAGAAGCAAAACTGTATCTCTCGCGAAAGCAAAACCATGCCTCTCGCGTAAGGAAAGCCGTGCCTCTTGTGAAAAGGGAAAAAAAGAAAACATGTTTTTCGTGTAAAAAAATCTGAAAAAAATTGTCCAAAATCTAAGGAAGGCTAGTGAAAAACCGAAAGCCGAAAAAACCATCTGAAAAGCAGAAAACGCGTGCGGAAAAATAAAATAAAAAAATCCGGAGCAAGTGCTCAGAGCGCGACACCTGGCGGTGGCTGATAGCGCGCAAAGTGGCGCGCTCTCAGCCATCCACAAGTGACCTTTTGGGAGGCTGGGAACGAGCACTCTTCAGTTAATTGCTCTCCCATAAGCGTCAATTTCTACTGTTTTGGTGGAAAAAATGCACACTTCGTTCTGACCTTGGTGGCCCATTTTTTCTTCGTACCGCACGTTCCTTTTTTACCATCAGTTTTCTCGGCTTTTATATTTATCTTTTAGGCCCATTCTTTAGTCTGTACTTTTGGTTTTCATATTTCCGTTTTACTTTTATAATTTTTTATCTTCTTTTCATCTTTATACTTACATTTTATTTTCATCTTTATAAAATATTTTTTCAAATTGTGGTTTTTTCAAAATCACAAAAATTTGTAAAACTAAGGAACATTTTTGAATTTATGAAAAAATAACTCGCGTATAATCCTCCAAATTAGTAAACATGTTTCCAAGTCCGTGAACATTTATTCTGATATGTGAACTTTTTGGAAATGTGTGAATTTTTCGGGTCCATGAGTAATTTTCCAAAATTCATGAACTTTTTAAAATTCATGAACACTTTCTAATATCATGAAGTTTTTTCGCAATGCATGAACTTTTTTCAAATTCGCAAAATATTCAAATTTCTAGGACATTGTTTCAAATTCGGAAAAAGAAATCAGGTTCGCAAACTTTTTTTCAAGTTCATTAAAATTACAAAAATTGGTAAAAAATTATTTCACAATTTTTTCAACAGATGTTTAAAAAACTATCTAGTTTTTTTACGAGTCCAACGACCGAAAAAAACAGACAAAAAACCAGGAGATAGGGACATGCACGCAAACCAGTTTGCTTGATTGCTAACTGGCGCTAAAAGTGCTAAGATCTCCTGAACGACACATGCACGCGTGATGCGTCAAACTGGAGTAGTTTCGCACAGGAAGGAATGCAATTGGGTGGGGCACTCACATTTGCAGTTAGACCACGAAAAACGTTTTAAAAAAAACATTGTAACATCTGGTACTGTAAAGTATATTATAGTGTCCTTTTATTTGCTCGGCATTTATTTTGTAAAAAAAATTATAAATAATTATGGTGAACAATTTTTGAATACGCATTGAATACTTTTGTAATATGCATTGAACAATTTTTTCGAATACACATTGAACATTTGTGTAACAGACGCTGAACAAACTTCTAATACACAGTGAATATTGCAGTATTTGTTGAATAATTTAATAATAGACGGTGAACATTTTCTTAAAACGTGATGATTTTTTTGTAATACACAGTGAACTTTTGTATAATACACAAAAACGAACAAGGAAAAAGGAAAAGAAAATAAATAGAAACCGAAAATAGAAAAATAGAAGAAACAGAGAAGCCAACTGTGGCCCGGTCCAAGATGGGCCGTCGAGGGGTTCCCTTCAATGAGACAGGAGAGAACCCCTCGCTGAAGGGAACCGCCAGTTGGGCTGGCCGAGGCACGTTGGAAACACCAGCCTTGTTTTCTATTTTTTTCACGGCTTTGTTTTCTTTTTCCTTTTTTTACTTTTCTTTATACTAACAAATATTCTAAATAAATATATTACAAAAATAATTATTCATAAAAACATTTGATAATATTGACCAAGCATTTGAAAATATTAAATGTGTATAGAGAAAATGCTTATCACATATATGAGAAATGCATACAAAAATATATATTGTGTGTGAAACAATTTAATAATGTATATAAAAAAAGTCGTTCAAGCATTTGAGAAAATTTTGAACAAGTGTTTGAAAAATGTTAAGCAAGCATTTGAAAATTTTTAAATGTTTATAGAAAAATGTTGAAAATGTATTTCAAAAATGATGAAACAAATTTGATCATGCATATAGAAATTGTTAATTAACCATTGAAAAAATGTTGAACAAATATTTGCAAAATGTGGAATGTGTATAGAAAAAATGTTGACCATGTAAATATTGATCATGCGGATAAAATTGTTAATCAAGCATTAGTTAAAATTTTGTACAATTATAAAAAATGGTAATCAAGCATTTGAACAAATTTAAATGTGTATAGAAAAAATGTTGACCATGTATTAAAAATTATGAAATTTTTTATCATCTATATAAAAAATAACAAAGCATTCGAAAAAATGTTGAAAAAGTAATTGGAATTTTTTATCAAGCATTTGAAAAATGTTAAATGGGTATAGAAAAAATGTTAACCATGTAATTAAAAATGATATATTTTTTATAATATACATATCAAAAATGTTAATCAAGCATTTGAAAAAATGTTGAACAAGTATTTGAAAATTGTTAATCAAGCATTTTGGAAATGTTAAATGTGTATAAAAAATATTGACGATGTGTTCAAAAAAAGTTAATATTGCATTTAGAAAAAATAATAATTAGTCAAGCATTTATGAAAATGTTAAAATGTGCATTGAAAAAATGTTAATCTTGTATTTTAAAAATATTGATCAAGCATTTGAAAATTGTTAAAAATGTGTATAGAAAAAATGTTGACTATGTATTAAAAAATGTTAAACTTGTATTGAAAAAATGTTGAATGTGTAACAGAAAAATGTTGTTTACATATATGAAAATGTAGAATGAAAACAAAAAAATAGGTAAATGAAAACAGAAAAAGGAACAAAACAAACCAAAAAGCAAAGAAACATGTAGAAAGAATAAAAAATAATGAAAGCAAAACAAAAACAGGAGAAGTAAAAAAGAAAAGAAACAAAAAGTGAAAATACCATTGAAACCCGAAGAAACAAATGAAAAAAAAAACAAAATAGCCCCTGGTATACGTCAAATCCTCGGGATATCCGAGGTCGAACAAGCAACAATTCGGCTTTTTTGAAAAAGGAAAGCCATTCGTTTTACACGGACAACCGCTACTGGTCATATAGAGCTTGATGCTGTCGCGGTTAGCCGACCAGTTTACGCTTGTCGTGACAGTCAACTTTGGGCTTTCTCCAACTGAGGTACTTGACCGGTTAAACCAGAAGTTACAATCACAGTGGTGCTCCCTTTACCTCCTAACCAAACAAAGCGGGAACGTAAGAGGTAAGTACAAGAGCCGAGCAACCCAGCTTCATGAATACTCTCAACCCAATCCACGTCTACGAGCATAGCATGGCAATATAAGCATAACGTAACAGTAACTCCCAAGGTAAGTACAAGAGCCGAGCAACCCAGCTATTAACCGAAGACACAACTCAAAACTGATGCATATGATGCAAAGTACCGAGGATATGGGGCCAAGGTCTTCTGTAGAGTACCTCGAATGTTAGAGGGTGTCAGCTTGATTCTACAGCCCCCCGTAAGGTTTTATGGTGCTTTAAAGGCATCCATCACCTGTAACGTTTATAGTTGTGTTTCAAGAGAAGGATAAAAGGATGTGACATTGGGCCATCTCTTATAAAAAGGATCGAACCAATCTGAACTATAACATAAAGCATACAAGATATCAATATGAAAGATAGGGACTTGTGAAGGGACCCGTCGTTTCTTGAATTCATTCGAAATGGTGATTTAGCAGAGGTTTATTGAATTCAGATCAAATGCCATTCGTAGTCAGCCCCCGACCGAGTCTTCCCTATGCTTAAGAGCAGGGTGTGAATTTACCGCCAGGGGTGCAGGAAAACGTGTCAGTTTACCTGACCCGTTACCTAGGACGTTGTGATTCACCAGCTCCCATGGGATTTTCAACGCAAAGTTGTGTGCCCGAGGGACACAAACCTCGCATGGAAATGGGGCAGTGGAGCGTGCGTCCCAATTTGGGG
Organism: Triticum monococcum; assembly: GCA_034509565.1. Taxonomy (NCBI): domain Eukaryota; kingdom Viridiplantae; phylum Streptophyta; class Magnoliopsida; order Poales; family Poaceae; genus Triticum; species Triticum monococcum. Next base: position 579,324,727 of record CM067845.1, read on the forward strand.
TCACCCTTTTTGTGCGCTGAGGTGAAGTTTACACTTCTTGAACATTTCATGTGGCTTTGGCCGCTTGACACCGCTCGCGCTCTTGACGCTTCCTCGGTCGTGAAGATCGCTGTTTGTTCCTCGGTTTGAAGGGAGCGTTCCGTGTTTCCATTAATTGTAATGACATCATTCGGCCCTGGCATCTTAAGCTTTCAGTAAGCATAGTGAGGGACAGCGTGGAATCGAGCGAAGGCGGTCTGTCCGAGGAGTGCGTGATAACCACTTCGAAAGGGTACGTTGTCAAAGATTAATTCTTCATTGCGGAAATTATCGGGTGTGCCGAAGACAACATCCAAAGTGACACTACCCGAGTATTGTGTCTCAATTCCCGGTATGATACCTTTAAAGATCGTAGTACTGGGCTTGATTCTAGCCAGATCTGTATGCATATCGTGACGGTATCGGCGTATATCAAGTTGAGACTACTACCCCCGTCCATAAGGACTCGGGTCATACAAAAGCCGTCCACTATGGGATCGAGTACCAGAGCATAGTGCCTCCATGAAGGATACTTGTTCGATGGTGTCTTTGGTCAAAGGTGATCAGAATTTCGGACCATGGGTTGTAAGTTGGCGTTGTTGGCTCTACAACATAGACATCTCGAAGCGTGTGTTTTCTCTCCTTCCTGGTGACGTGAGTAATGTGAATCATGTTCACGTCGTTGACTTCGGGAGGGAATTGCTTCTGGCCACCATTACCTGGCCTAGGCTGGTTACCATCCCCGTTATGAGGCTGGTTCATGCCCTGTTTCTTGGCCGCTATCTTGCCGACTTGCTTGATTACCCATCAATTCCGGTTCGAATGAGTAGCAGGCTTGTCTGGGATGCTGTTTATGGCACATGCTTTATCCAATATTTTGCCCAACATTGAAGGGTTGTCTTTATTCCCTTGAAAGAGTTTTCGCTTGTTCCCACCACGTTGGTTGCTGAATTTGGCATTTACTACTCCATGATTGGTGTCTCTGCTATGTCCTCTACTGCGGTGCTTGTTGTTTTAATTGCGTCGGGGTTTACCATTTCCATCGTGCTCCTCAGAGGTACTTGTGTCACCATTGTGGTTATTTCAGCGAGCTAGCCAGCTGCCCTCACCTGTGCAAAATCGAGTCATCAAGTGTGTGAGGGCGGCCATTGACCAGAGTCATCAAGTGCTTGAGCTCTCTAGCGAGCCACTCATCGTGGATGTTGTGTTCGAAGGTTGCTATTGCCTCCGTGTCCGGGTAGTCTACTATTTGGTTTTTCTTGGTTAAGAACTAGTTCCATAATTTTTTTGGCCGACTCCCCTGGTTCCTGCATGATGTGACCGAGGTCATAAGCATCCGAGGTCAAACATAAGTCCCTTAAAAGTTAGCTCGAAAAGCATCCAGGTCTTCCCAGTTGCCAATTGAGTTCTCCGGCGGGCTATTCAGCCAATGTCGGGCTGAACCTTTGAGATTTAAGGGTAAGTATTTGATGGAGGTCATCACCTCGGGCCATGTGAATGTGCATGAGGAAGTCATCTATCCACACGGCGGGGTCCGTGGTTCCATCGTATTACTCAATATTGATGGGCTTAAACCCTTCCGGGAACTGGTATTGCATCGCCTCGTTTGTAAAGCACATGGGGTGAGCTGCTCCTCGGACCCGAGCTATGATATGTCATACGCCAGATGTTTCTACTATCCGATCATGCGTGCAATTATGCGCATTACCGTACTTGGTCGAACAAGTTTGGTATCCTGCCTGTTCGGCGGGTGGGCGATCCCTACATCCATAAATAGATCAGGATGGTGCGCCTGGCATCTCGATTTCTTCCGCAAATCGTATGTTTTCCGAGGTGGAAGTGGATCCTTGCCATGATGGCGAGGTAATTCGGGAGGATTATGGTACCCTCTAGCTAGCCTGTCTTGGCCCCAGGGAGGTCGATCTCGGCCGTGATTCTTATCCCAGTTGCACTTTGACAGCAGGGTGCCGGTAACCTCCCCGTCGAACTCTAGGAGCAAACTCCTTCGCAGGTAGTACTACTTATTTCTCGTGAATCTTTCCTCGAGATCTTACTTGACACTGAGGACCTCGGTCCATTTATTGGTTAGCTTGTCATGTTCGACTCGAAGCCTTTGCTTCATGCTCTTGGCGGTGCTAAATAATCGTCGGCAGAAGGCCTTTAGAAGAGGGTCATCTAGTGGCTCCTCGGGGATATCAAATTCTTCAGGTCTGAGGCTTAAGTATTCCTTAGACTCGGCAATAGTCATGGTTCTCGGGATCCTTTTCGTCCCCGTTGGGCACGCCCCCATCGATGGGATTGTCGCCGGCTATATCGCCTGTGTTTTGGTCCTCGGCGTTGTTTGAAGTGTCGACGTTATCAATTTCCTCATGGCTAGTGTCACCGTTTCCTGTGCCTTTATTATGGTGCCTCTAGCATCGATGTTTACGAGGCTCCTTATCTCCTTCATCGTCTTTGGGTGTGTCTACCATGTAGACATCATGGGTGGAGGTAGCCACCCAATTCCTGATGTTGACGGTGGTTATAGGTGATGCGGTATATGGCATATCATCGACATCTTCATCCATATCAATGGCTCCTCGGAGGCATAGTCCAACACGTAGGTTAAATCCTCGATTGTAGCGGCTACGTGGGTGGCGGGTGGGATGAAAATTTACGCGCCCTCATATTTACATCCGATCTGGTAGTAGACCGAGGTTTTCCCATCTCAGATAGATTTGGTACAGTATCTCATTTAGAACACAGAGGTCGGCTTCGCCCATCTCTTGATAGTAGGCAGAGCTAAGATGGAGTTGGGTTGATGTATTGCATGACGCAGCCTCGAGGCTTTCACCGTGACGGCTTGATGCCTGAACCAGTGAGGTGACACTCGGATCCAAGCATGAAGTCAGATCTGGGAGACAGGTCGCATGGTGGGTGCATGGGCGATGATATCCGCGGGATTCTGTGGCCGATCTAACACCCAACCCGAGAAAGCAAGCTCGCCGCCTGAATCCATAGTGTATTCCAGATTGCCAAACCGGATGGCTTGGCCTGGAGAGACATTCTCTACTTGGACGAGATGGCCAGTCGAGTCAAGGTGCAACACGATGCTGCCGAAGGCAAGAAGCTGGTCGGGGGGAAAGATATCCCCATAGCCAACATTGCCATTGATCCGAAGATTCGTCATCGAGCTCTTGCGACCACACAGTGGGTCCTGTATGAGCCACCAATGTTGGTGCTAAAACCAGCATATCTCTAGTAGGGGTTTCGAAGCTTGGTGATCTGAGCTAGATGATAACAGGAGAAAGTAGGGACATGATGCTTACCCAGGTTCGGGCCCTCTTGAGAAGGTAAAACCCTATGTCATGATTTTGATATATTGATTGTGATGGTGTACAAAGTATAGTATGATCTACCTCAAGATCATATGAAGGAGTTCTAAGCTCCAAACCTTGCAACCATGCCTCTACAGGCTAGACCTCACGGCTTATATAGGCGTCGAGGGTATCTAGGGTTTAAACATCGTCAATTCAATATAGGGATAAGTATGTCGATCATTCAAATATGCCTTGAAGTGTACGCCAAGCCTTCGGAGATCTTCATCTTGATTACACCTAGGGCCAGGGCCTGCATGGCCCATTCATCAATCTTTGGTGGATCCTCGGCCCGGCCCATAACCGGCGGACCGACGTGGTAAGCACCCCCTACTCCAGGACACCAACAGGGTGGTTCTAAAGTTTAGTCTCATACCTCTAGTGGAGGAGGTATGAGACATGTTTACATAGTGGGTTCTCTCCACCACACTATGCGGTGACTATGATGAGAGAAAGAGAACACTACACGCATATGCGCTCGGCTCGGCTCGCGTGGCCTGGTCTGGCCAGGGCAGGGTGTGGTTGTGCGACATGTGTGTGAATGGTTCACAAGTTGACTTATTCGTAATATTACGACTTGAAAACAAAGTCGGTGTCAGAGTAAATGACCATAGGTAGCCTCATCAGCTCCCCATGATATTTCAAGACATCGGTGCCGACTGCGCCCCTCATACCTCTCGGACGGACGACTGCTCCCTTAGGCTGGCTGGTCCAAGCGACCGGCTGCCAGAAGGCAGCAGGATGCCGGAAGGCGGCAACGAGGTAGCCGACTTCCAACAAGTGGCCCCTCGTGCCCTCAAAGTTTGCACCCACATAACTACGACGGGACGGGGCGTGGCTACAGTGCAACCTGCCACCCTGGAAACCCGGGCTGAGCGCGGCTATAGTACGAGTGTACCTGGCGGACGCCCGCCATCCGGCGGGGTACTGTAGCCATGCAGCCCGTGACATCACCTACTACCTATGGAGCTACGCTCCCACGACGACTTGTCGCTACGGCCCGCAGGCGGCGGGCCCTACCTGACAGTGAACCCCAAAAGGCGGCAGATCTATAGAAGGCGGCGATGGGGTGATCCGCCTCCCACTAGGTGGCTCCCTCCCCCTCAAAGTTTGTGCACCATTAACCAGAGGAAACGGGGAATGGCTATAGTGAATGCCCACCAGGCGGTGGTACTATAGCCATGCTTCCTCGACAAAGCATCTGTCATCAGTAGCGAGGCTACAGTGCGGAGTGATCAACCGGACCCGCAAGCGGCGGGCGCAGCCTGTCGGCCGAGTACACAACAGCCGGCGGGACCCACCAAGCGGCAGGCCCCAGCAGCCGGCGGAGAAGCCGGCGTTTAGAGAGACTGACATACGGGCCCCACACCCAGCCCGATTACCATTGTACCCCTGGGGGGTAAGCCTATATAAACCTCCCAGGTCACCCATGCAAAGGGTTCAGAACCTTAGCGTGCGCACACACATATAGAGAGGGGAAGAAAGGCTGGCCAAGCTCATCTTCCTCCTCTAGCCAAACAGCTCAAGGAGCAACCTTGTAGTTACGTTGTTCAGATAGTGATCATGCGGAGACCCCGCAGAGCAGGACTAGGGGTGTTATCTCCCAGGAGAGCCCCGAACCTGGGTAAGCTTTGCCGGCTTAGGCGTTCTCGCTCACTCCCGCCTCTAGAGCCTGGCGACATACTCTTGGCCCTCTCCATGATAAGCCACCCCTTGGTATATGTCGCACCACAACCCCGATATTTGGCGTCCATTGTGGGGCCAGGTGCACCTTGTTCGGAAACCCGTTCCGGACGGGAACCCTTTTCCTTCCCATCGAACGCAGCCAGCCTGGCACACTAGATGGCGTCTGCGTTGACACACTGCGCGGCGCAAAAGCCGCTTGCACCGCGAGCACTCTTGCTGACCTTGTCGGCGAGATCCGTCTCTCCAATGAGCCGGCACCTGACGAGGGAGCGGCCCGCTCCGAAAGTTGCCTCGTCGACCTCCTTGGCAAGATCGACATTGCCAACGAGCCTGCCTTCGACAAAGAGTCTGTCGGCTCCACCGACCCGATGCTTGTCAACTTCGACGTGGCATCCCCCGATTCCTTCCCTGCCAACATGGTGATCATCGACGACCTGCTCCCTCCTGCGACCAGCGATGCCAGCACCAGCACCATCACGGAGGTGCTGGTCATCAGTCATGATGGAGCTTCTGGCTGGGCCAGCCAGGACCCGCTGCAGGCGGCAATGCGGGACTTGTCTGCGCCCATCACGACAGACGCTAACGTTGAGACGCTGGAGGCCTGCCGCATCACACTCGTCAAGAGCGCCAAAAAGTTGGCCACCATGAGACGCCTCACTGAGGCCTACCAGCGCGAGATCGACCATGCCATCTGCGGCACACCGGCTGCTGGCGAGCCCAGCCGGATGGGCACTATTCGGCAGCGGGACATGGCCGTCACCAGCATGTTGGGGGTGGACCGCCCCGTCTATGCCACGCCTTTGGAGAATTTGCGTGCTGCCTAGGCGGCAGCAGACGAACTGGATCACCTGGAGGGTGACGAGCGACACTGCAAGACAGAATGCGTCCAACAGCTCCTCGGTGCGGCTGCCATGCAGGAAGAAGTCAGCTGCCGCATGGTGGAACCCGGCCTGCATGCCGAAAACCTCCCCCCTCCCCGTTGAGAACATGGCGCGACCTCCCGGACGCTGACAGGTGGCGCCCGCGACCGAAGAGACCCAAAGTCGGCTGCTAGCCGCAGTTGGACACGCATCACCAACGAGCGCGACCAAGACGGCCTCCCTCGAGCAGTCGAGCAGTGGGATGATCGTCTGCCTCCCCCACGCAGGGAGAGACGCGTCTCCCCACCGGCTGTTGATCACCCAACTCTTGGAGACCGGCTAGGCCGTCGTGAGGGAATCGGAGAAAATGACGCATGCCACCAGATCAATCGCCTGGCTCGATCCATGATGCTTGAAGAAGAAGATGTGATCGACCCACCTTGTTCTGGCCCCCGCATTCGTGACGAGCCCTTCCCCAAAGGGTTCTCGCTCCCTCGAGACACTCCCAAGTACAACGGCTCCGTGAAGACGGAAGATTGGTTGGTTGACTACTCCACCGCCGTCAGCATAGCAAACCGCAACAAGCGCGTTGACGTGAAGTATGTTCCCCTCATGCTCCAGGGCATAGCCCGGACATGGTTGAACAGTCTCAATCCCTACAGTGTCAACAACTGGGTGGACTTCACCGAAGTCTTCATCCGCAACTTCACCAGCACCTACAAGCGGCCGCCCAAGCCTCGCCAGCTCTCCCTGTGCGTCCAAGGCCCCACCGAGTCCACCCGCGACTACTTGATGCGGTGGACTGAACTGTGCAACTCTTGCGAGGGGATGCACGAGGTGCAAGCCATAGAATACTTCACTGCCGGGTGCCGAGGGGGCACCCTACTCAAGCATCGACTCCTCTGCGACGAGCCAGCTACAGTCAACGAACTGCTGATCATAGCAGACAAGTATGCCACTGCCGACTCCTCCATGAAGTCAGAGCTCCCTCCGGCTCCTCAGACGCCGGCTAGTGATAACAGTCGGCGATAGCAGCAGAACGACAACAAGCGCAACGCCCCGCAGCCGGCTTCCACAGCCGACAAGTGGCAACAGTTGAAGGTCAACAGCCAGAGGGTCAGCCCTGCCCCAAGCATCAGAAGGGCGGCAAGCCTGCTTGGTTGCCCGCTTTCTCCTATGAGCAAACCCTCGATGCTGCCTGCAAGTTCCACAGTGGCGCGAAACCATCCAACCACGCCACCCAGAAATGCCATTGGCTCACCCGAATCACCAAGGGCGAAGGACTGCCGCCTCCGCTTGCTGGTCAGCCAGTTCCGCCTCCTCCGCAGCCGGCAGTCCACCCAGTTGCCGCCATCCAAGATGAGTTCCCCAAAGAACACGAAGTCTGCGTCGTCTTTACCAGCATGGCTGACGACAGGCATAGTCGGTGTCAACAGCACTATGAGGTGAATGTTGTCACTTCAGAAGCCCCAGAATTCATGCACTGGTCCGAGAAGCCCATCAGTTGGAGCCATATTGATCAACCGGAGGTGATGCCTTCTCCGGGTTCCTATGCCTTGGTGTTGGATGCCACCTTTTCAACAGACAGGTGAGCTGCTCGTTTCTCCCGAGTCCTGATAGATGGCAGTAGCAGCATCAACATCCTCTACCGTGACACCATGGAGAAACTGCACATAAAAGAAAGACAACTCCAGCCCAGTCGGATTGTTTTCCATGGAATCGTGTCTGGCCTTTCCTGCTCACCAAACGGCAAGATCAAGATAGATGTCCTCTTCGGGGACAAAGATCACTTCTATCGAGAGCTAGTTTGGTTTGAGGTGGTTGACCTAGAGAGCCCTTACCACGCGTTCCTAGGGCGGCCGGCTCTAGCCAAATTCATGGCGATGCCGCACTATGTCTACCTCAAGATGAAGATGTCAGGTTCCAAAGGCATTATCACCATAGCCGGCGACTACAAGAAGTCGGCTGCCTGTGCTACAGCTAGCAGCCGGCTGGCCGAGTCCCTCGTGATTACTGCCGAGAGGAAGCTCCTTGACCGGGTTGTGGCCATGGCCAGCAAGCAGCCGGACCTGTCACCAGACCCCAAGGAGTCGGAAGCATCGGGTTCTTTCCAGCCAGCCAAAGAAACAAAGAAGATCCCCTTGGACCCCGACCACCTGGAGAGGCACGCTATCGTGGGGACCAACCTCGATAGCAAATAGGAAAGCGAGCTCGTCAATTTCCTCTGTGAGAATCGGGACATCTTTGCATAGTCTCCCAAGGACATGTCGGGTGTTCCGACGGATTTCGCCGAGTACAAGCTACATGTCAGATCAGATGCAAAACCAGTTAAGCAGCCCCTCCGCCATCTGTTAGAAGAAAAAGAAGAATTGTTGGTGAAGAGATAGACAGACTCCTAGCAGTCGGCTTCATTATGGAAGTGTTCTTTCTAGAATGGCTTGCCAACCCAGTCCTTGTACTGAAGAAGAATAACAAGTGGCGCATGTGTATTGACTACACCAGCCTCAACAAAGCCTGCCCCAAAGATCCATTCGCTCTGCCCCGGATTGATCAAGTGATAGACTCCACAGCCAGATGCGAGCTGCTGTCTTTCCTTGACGCCTACTCCGGCTACCATCAGATCAAGCTGAACCCGGCTGACCGGCTGAAGTTGGCCTTCGTCACACCATTTGGAGCCTTCTACTACCTGACCATGACATTCGGCCTGAGAAATGCGGGTGCCACTTTTCAGCGTTGCATGCATAAGTGCCTCCTCAAGCAACTCGGCAGAAATGCCCACGTCTACGTAGACGATATTGTGGTGAAGACGGAGAAGCATGGTACCCTCTTGGAAGATCTCAAGGAGACTTTTGACAATCTGTGTTGTTTTCAAATCAAGCTCAACCCAGAAAAGTGTGTCTTCGGAGTCCTAGTTGGCCAGCTCCTTGGCTTCCTTGTCTCAGAACGTGGCATCGAGTGCAACCCTGTGAAGATCAAGGCCATTGAGCGGATGGAGAGACCCACCCGACTGCAAGATGTCCAGAAGTTCACCGGCTGCTTGGCGTCCATTAGTCGCTTCATCAGTCAGCTGGGTGAGAAGGCATCACCTCCGGGTGATCAAGATAGATGTACCTGTTAATGAAGAAAACCACGCTCTTCGAGTGGAATGATAAGGCAGACGAGGCCTTCCTCCAGCTCAAGAAAATGCTGACTACGCCACTTGTGTTGGCGGCTCCGGCTGCTAAGGAGCCCATGTTCCTCTACATCGCCGCCACCAGTCGGGTGGTCAGCACTGTCGTTGTGGTGGAGCATCCAGAAGATGGCAGAGCACAGCCGGTTCATAGGCATGTGTACTACTTGAGTGAGGTGTTGTCAGCCTCAAAGCAGAACTACCCCCACTACTAGAAGATGTGCTACGACGTGTACTTCGCCGCCAAGAAGCTCAGGCCATATTTCCAAGAGCACTCCATCACGGTCGTCTGCACTGCTCCACTTTCCGAGATCATAGGCAACAGAGATGCATCAGGCTGGGTGGCCAAATGGGCCATTGAGTTGGCCCCCTACACCATCTTCTATCAGCCACACACCGCCATCAAGTCCCAAGCACTGGCCGACTTCCTTATCGACTGGGCCGAGACCCAGTACCTGCCGCCAGCTCCGGACTCCACTCATTGGCGGATGCACTTTGATGGCTCGAAGATGCGAACCAGTTTGGGAGTTGGCATTGTCCTCACTTCTCCCAAAGGTGACAAGCTCACATACACGCTGCAAATGCACTTTGCCGCCTCCAACAATGTGCCCGAGTACGAGGCGCTCATACACGGACTCCGCCTGGCCAAGGAAATTGGCATCAGCCGAATTCTGTGCTACGGTTGTCGGTGTCAAAACTGGCAGATCTCAGGTAGGGGGTCCCGAACTTTGTGTCTAAGGATTGAGGGTAACAGGAGGCAGGGGACACGATGTTTATCCAGGTTCGGGCCCTCTCAATGGAGGTAAAACCCTACGTCCTACTTGATTGACTTTGATGAGTATAGGAGTTACAAGAGTTGATCTACCACGAGATCGTAATGGCTAAACCCTAGATGTCTAGCATGTATGATTATGATTGCCTCTACGGACTAAACCCTCCGGTTTATATAGGCACCGGAGGGGGCTAGGGTTGTGCAGAATCGGTTTACAGAGAAAGGAATATTCATATCTGCATGCCAAGCTTGCCTTCCACGCAAAGGAGAGTCCCATCTGAACACGGGGAAAGTCTTCTATCTTGTATCTTCGAGGCCCCTTAGTCCGGCCCATGTTGCATAGCCCGGATGCCCGAGGACTCCATAATCCAGGATTCCCTCAGTAGCCCCCGAACCAGTCTTCAATGACGACGTGTCCGGCATGCAAATTTTCTTTGGCATTGCAAGGCGGGTTCCTTCTCCGCAAATCTCCAAGCATCTGAACCAAAGGACTGTATTCGGATTTACATCTTTGGTCTTTGGCCTTCGGCTTTACATTAAATGTTATATCCTTTGGCTTCTGCACCATCGTCGCTCCAGCTCCCACGTGTCAGATGAATACGAAGGGTCCAAGCATTTTACACATAACACCCGGGTCGTGTAGGGAAGGCGTCTATTTAAGGAGATTGAATCTCAGATATCATTCCACACCAGGCGGAAAATCCTTACAGCTTGCCACAAGAAACCACACAAACATGGCCAGCGCTCCCAGTTCTTGTTCCCGCCCCCACGGTCCGCAAAAAGGTGACTGGGAGAGTTGTTATGTATCCCACGCCCAGCTGACCAAGCTCCAGATGCAGGGATATCTCCCCCCTGCGGATCTAGTCCCCGTTTGGGCGGGATTAACCTCTTAGCGTTGGCAGGACATTTCCCTAATCCTTTAGAAGGGGAGCGAGTGTGCTTCATTTCCTTTTTATTAAGAGGTGTTGGATTTTCAATCCATCCTTTCCTCCGAGGTCTCCTGGAGTATTATGGCCTCCAACTGGACAACCTCACGCCAGGCTCCATTTTGCACATCGCGGGCTTCGTCGCTCTTTGCGAGATGTTCCTAGGCTGTGAGGCCCATTTTGAATTATGGAGGAAGCTTTTCTGCCTCGTCCCTTGCTCCCAAAAGGGATCCATATTCGAGGTGGGCGGCGCCGAAGTGTGGCGTATAGCCGGGACGGGATACATATCCGGCACTCCAAAGAAAGCACCCGAAGAGTGGCCCTCAGAGTGGTTTTATATTGAAGATGTCGTTCTATCTGACCCAATCCGACGAGGCCTACATGCATTTTCCAATGCTCCGTTAAAGAAGCGCAACAGCTGGCGCCCCCGAAGCCTCGAGGAGGAAGACAGTGCGGAGGTTCAAAGGCTAATGGACAAGATAAAGACACTCGCCCAATCCGGGCTGTCCATTATTGAGGTAATGGCGATTTCAATAACGCGGGGCGTTCAGCCACTCCAATCTAGAGGACTCCCCATGTGGCATTACAACGGAGAAGATGGCGCATCATGATGCAGACGTAAGGGTCCGAACAACTTCGTCGCCTTGGCCGCCATGCAGGCTGATCTTTTTAAGGGGGTGAAAGAGGAATCCACTCACCTTAAGTGCCTAGATGGCTTTTCCATGTACAACCCTCCCAGCTGGGTAAGCCTTTGTTGGAAATATGCCCTAGAGGCAATAGTAAAATGGTTATTATTATATTTCCTTGTTCATGATAATTGTCTATTGTTCATACTATAATTGTATTAACCGGAAACCGTAATACATGTGTGAATACATAGATCGTAATATGTACCTAGTAAGCCTCTAGCTGACTAGCTCATTGATCAATAGATGGTCATGGTTTCCTGACCATGGACATTGGATGTCATTGGTAACGGGATCACATCATTGGGAGAATGATGTGATGGACAAGACCCAATCTTAAGCGTAGCACAAGATCGTGTAGTTCGTTTGCTAAAGCTTTTCTAATGTCAAGTATCATTTCCTTAGACAATGAGATTGTGCAACTCCCGGATACCATAGGAATGCTTTGGGTGTACCAAACGTCACAACATAACTGGGTGGCTATAAAGGTGCATTATAGGTATCTCCGAAAGTGTCTGTTGGGTTGGCACGAATCGAGACTGGGATTTCTCACTCCGTATGACGGAGAGGTATCTCTGGGCCCACTTGGTAATGCATCGTCATAATGAGCTCAATGTGACTAAGGAGTTGGTCATGGGATCATGCATTACGGAATGAGTAAAGAGACTTGCCGGTAACGAGATTGAACGAGGTATGGGGATACCAAAGACCGAATCTCGGGCAAGTAACATACTGATAGACAAAGGGAATTGTATACGGGATTGATTGAATCCCCGACATCGTGGTTCATCCGATGAGATCATCGTGGAACATGTGGGAGCCAATATGGGTATCCAGATCCCACTATTGGTTATTGGCCGGAGAGATGTCTCGGTCATGTCTGCATGGTTCCCGAACCCGTAGGGTCTACACACTTAAGGTTCGGTGACGCTAGAGTTGTTATGGGAAATAGTATGGGGTTACCGAAGGTTGTTCGGAGTCCCGGATGATATCCCGGACGTGATGAGGAGTTCCGAAATGGTCTGGAGGTGAAGATTGATATATTGGACGAAGGGTCTTGGAGTCTAGAATTGTTCCGGGGGTACCGGGTGACGACCAGCGTGCCCGAAAGGGGTTTCGGAGGCCCCCGCAAGCGTTGGGGGCCTTATGGGCCAAGGGGAGGGGGCACATCAGCCCACTAAGGGGCTGAGCGCCCCTCCCACCCCATCTCATGTAACTTGGAGAGGTGGGGGCGCCTCCCCTAGGGCAACCACCCCTCCTGGCTTGGGGGGGGGGGGCAAGTTTCCTAGCTGTGGGGGCGCCCAAACCCATCTAGGGTTTCCCCTGTGGCCGCCACCCCTCCCCTAGGGAACCCTAGGGCGCCTCCTCCACCCCCTTCCCCCTATATATAGTGAGGGAGAGAGAGAGGGAAGCTACACCCTTCCCCTGGCACGGCCCCTCTCCTACACCTCATCCTCCTCTGTAGCGCTTGGCGAAGCCCTGTCGGAGAACCACGACCTCCATCACCACCACGTCATCGTGTTGTCAGAGTTCTCCCTCAACTTCTCCTCTCCCCTCGCTGGATCAAGAAGGAGGAGGCGTTCCCGGGCTATATGTGTGTTGAACGTGGAGGCACCGTTGTTCGGCGCTTAGATCGGAATCGACCGCGATCTGAATCGCTGCGTGTACGACTCCACCAACCACGTTCTTGTAACGCTTCCGCTTAGCGATCTTCAAGGGTATGAAGATGCACTCTCTCTCTCTCTCGTTGCTAGTATCTCCTAGATTGATCTTGGTGACATGTAGGAAAATTTTGAATTATTACTATGTTCCCCAACAGTGGCATCATGAGCTAGGTCTATGCGTAGATTCTATTGCACGAGTAGAACACAAAGTAGTTGTGGGTGATGATTTGTTCCATTTGCTTACCATTACCAGTCTTATCTTGATCCAACGGGATTGTGGGATGAAGCGGCCCGGACCAACCTTACACGTACGCTTATGTGAGACTGGTTCCACCGACTGACATGCACTTGATGCATAAGATGGCTGGCGGGTGTCTGTCTCTCCCACTTTAGTCGGATCGGATTCGATGAAAAGGGTCCTTATGAAGGGTAAATAGCAATTGGCATATCACCATTGTGGTTTTGCGTAGGTAAGAAACGTTCTTGCTAGAAACCCATAGCAGCCACGTAAAAATTGCAACAACAATTAGAGGACGTCTAACTTGTTTTTGCAGGGTTTGCTATGTGATGTGATATGGCCAAAAGGATGTGATGAATGATATATGTGATATATGAGATTGATCATGTTCTTGTAATAGGAATCACGACTTGCATGTCGATGAGTATGACAACCGGCAGGAGCCATAGGAGTTGTCTTAATTTATTTATGACATGCGTGTCAATGAAAACGCCATGTAATTACTTTACTTTATTGCTAACCGTTAGCCATAGTAGTAGAAGTAATAGTTGGCGAGGCAACTTCATGAAGACACGATGATGGAGATCATGGTGTCATGCTGGTGACGATGGTGTTCATGTCGCGCCTTGAAGATGGAGATCAAAGGCGCAAGATGATATTGGCCATATCATGTCACTTTATGATTTGCATGTGATGTTTGTCATGTTTACGTCTTATTTGCTTAGAACAACGGTAGCACAAATAAGATGATCCCTCACTAAAATTTCAAGAAAGTGTTCCCCCTAACTGTGCACCGTTGCGAAGGTTCGTTGTTTTGAAGAACCACGTGATGATAGGGTGTGATAGATTCTAACGTTCGAATACAACGGGTGTAATCCAGATTTACACATGCAAAACACTTAGGTTGACTTGACGAGCCTAGCATGTACAGACATGGCCTCGGAACACGAGAGACCGAAAGGTCGAACATGAGTCATATAGTAGATACGATCAACATGGAGATGTTCACCATTGATGACTAGTCCGTCTCACGTGATGATTGGACACAGCCTAGTCGATTCGGATCATGTATCACTTAGATGACTAGAGGGATGTCTATCTGAGTGGGAGTTCATTGAATAATTTGATTAGATGAACTTAATTGGCATGAACATAGTCTAAATTGTCTTTGCAAATTATGTTGTGGATTAATAGCTCGCGCTTTAGCTCTTTGTTTTAATATGTTCCTAGAGAAAGACTAAGTTGAAAGATATTGTAAGCAATTGTGCGAACTAGGGCCGTAGTCTGAGGATTGTCCTCATTGCTACATAGAAGGCTTCTGTCCTTGATGCACCGCTCGATGTGCCAACCCCTCTAGCGTCGTCTGTGGATGTTGTGACCATCTGGTAGACACGTTCTGATGACTACCTGATAGTTTAGTGCGCCATGCTTTACGGCTTAGAGTCGGGGCTCCAAAAGCGTTTTGAATGCCATAGAACATATGATATGTTCGAAGAGCTGAAATTGGTATTTCAGGCTCATACCCGTGTTGAGAGGTTGAGACCTCTGACAAGACCTTTGCCTACAAGATGGAGGAGAATAGCCCAGCTAGCGAGCATGTGCTCAGCATGTCTGGGTACTTCAATCACTTAAATCAAGTGGGAGTTAATCTTCCAGATAAGAGAGTGATTGACAAAAGTTCTCCAGTCGCTATCACCAAGCTACTGGAGTTTTGCGGTGAACTATAACATGCAAGGGAAGATAATCCCGGAGCTGTTCGTCGTGCTTAAGGCCGTAAAGGTAGAAATCAAGAAGGAGCATCAAGTGTTGATGGTTAACAAGAGCACTGGTTTCAAAGAAGGGCAAGGGCAAGAAGGGAAACTTCTTGAATGGCAAGCCAGTTGCCGCTCCAGTGAAGAAACCCAAGAACCCAAACCCGAGATAAAGTGCTTCTATTAGGGGAATGGTCACTGGTAGCGGAACTGCCTCAAATACTTGGTAGATAAGAAGGTTGTCAACATCAACAAAAGTATATTTGATATATGTGTGTTATTGATGTGTACCTTACTAGTACTCCTAGTAGCACCTGGGTATTAGATACCAGTTCAGTTGCTAATATTGGTAACTCGAAACAAAAGCTACGGAATTAACGGGGACTAGCTAAGGGCGAGGTGATGATGTGTGTTGGAAGTGTTTCCAAGGTTGATGTGATCACCATCGCAGGCTCCCTCTACCTTCGGGCTTAGTGTTGAACCTAGATAAATATTGTTTACATTGGTGTCTACGCAGAGCATGAACATGATTAGATCATGTTTATTGCAATACGGTTATTCATTTAAGTCAAAGAATAATGGTTATTTTGTTTACATGAATAATACCTTCTATGGTCATGCACCCAATGTGAATGGTTTATTGAATCCCGGTCGTAGTTATACACATGTTCATAACATTGATGCCAAAAGATGTAGAGTTGATAATGATAGTACCACTTTCATGTGGCACTGCCGCTTAGGTCATATTGGTGTAAAGCGCATGAAAGAACCTCCATGCTAATGTACTTTTGAAGTCACTTGATTTTGAATCACTTGACACATGCGAACCATGCCTCTTTGGCAAGATGACTAAAACCCCGTTCTTTGGAACAATGGAACGGGCAAGTGACTTGGTGGAAATCATACACGCTGATGTGTGTGGTCCGATGAGTGTTGACGCGCCCGGTGGATATCGTTATTTTTGCACCTTCACTGGTGAATTGAATAAATATGGGTATATTTACTTAATGAAGCATAAGTCTGAAATGCTTGAAAAGTTCAAGCAATTTCAGAGTTAAGTTGAGAATCATCGTAACAAGAAGATCAAGTTCCTTCGATCTGATCAAAGGGAAAGTATCTGAGTTATGAGTTTGGCAATCACTAAAGACAAGGTGGAATCGTTTCACAGTTGACGCCGCCTGGAACACCATAGCATGATGGTGTGTCCGAATGTCATAATCGAACCTTATTGGATATGGTGTATGATGTCTCTTACCAATCTACCACTGTTTTTGGGGTTATGCATTAAAGACAATTACATTCACTTTAAATAGGGCACCATCTAAGTCCGTGGAGACGACACCGTATGAACTATGGTTTGGCAAGAAACCAAAGATGTTGTTTCTTAAGGTTTGGGGCTACGATGCTTATGTCGATAGGCTTCGGTCGGAAAAGCTCGAACCCAAAGCGGAAAATTGTATCTTCATAGAATACCCAAACAAGACGATTGGGTATACCTTCTATCTCAGATCTAAGGGCAAAGTGTTTGTCGCTAAAAACAAGTCCTTTCTCGAGAAAGAGTTTCTCTCGAAAGAATTGAGTGGGAGGAAGATAGAACTTGATGAGGTTGTTGAACCTTCACTTAAACCAGAGAGTAGCGCATCACAGAAAGATGTTTCTGTGGCAACTACGTTAGTTGAAGAGAAAGCTAATGATGATGATCATGAAGCTTCAGATCAAATTACTATCGAACCTCGTAGGTCGACAAGGGTGTGTACAACTTCTCAGTGGTAACCCTGTCTTAAAGGTCATGTTGTTGGACAACCATGAACCTATGAGCTATGAAGAAGTGATGGTGGGCCCGGATTCCAACAAATGGCTAGAAGCCATGAAATCCGAGATAGGATCCATGTATGAGAACAAAGTATGGACTTTGGTGGACTTGCCCGATGAACAACAAGCCATTGAGAATAGATGGATCTTTAAGAAGAAGACAGATGTTGATGGCAATGTCACCATTTGTGAAGCTCGACTTGTCTCAAAGAAGTTTCCAAAAAGTTCAAGGAGTTGACTATGATGAGACTCTCTCAATCATAGCGATGCTAAAGTCTGTTAGAACTATGTTAGCAGTTGCTACATTTTCATTTACGAAATCAGGCAGATGGATGTCAAAACAAAGTTTCTTTGACAGTTTCCGTGAGGAAAGGTTGTATGTAATGCAACCAAAAGGTTTTTGTCAATCCTAAGGATGCTAAAAGGTATGCAAACTCCAGTGATCCTTCTATGGACTGGAGCAAGCATCTCGGAGTTGGAACATATGCTTTGATGAGGCGATCAAAGCATTTGGGTTTATACAAAGTTTGCAAGAAACTTGTATTTGCAAGAAAGTGAGTGGGAGCACTACAACATTTCTGATAGGTATATATGGATGACATATTGTTGATCGGAAATGATGTAGAATTTCTAGAAAGCATAAAGGGTTGTTTGAATGGATTTTTTCAAAGGAAGACATGTGTAAAACTACTTACATGTTGGGTATCAAGATTTATAGAGATAGATCAAGACACCTGATAAGACTTTCACAGAGCACATACCTTGACATGATCTTGAAGGAGTTCAAGATGGATCAGTCAAAGAAGGAGTTCTTGCCTGAGTTGTGAGGTGTGAAGTTAAGACTTAAAGCTCGACCACGGCAGAAGAAAGAGAAAGGACGAAAGTCGTCCCCTATGCCTTAGCCATAGGCTCTATACAATATGCCATGCTGTGTACCGTGATGTGCCTTGCCACGTGTTTGGCAAGGGGGTACAAGAGTGATCCATGAGTGGATCATTGGATAGTGGTCAAAATTGTCCTTAGGAATAAGGAAATGTTTCTCGGTTATGGAGGTGATAAAGAGTTCGGCGTAAAGGGTTACGTCGATGCAAGCTTTAACACCTATCTGGATGACTCTGAGTAGCAAAACGGATACGTATAATGGAGCAACCATTTGGAATAGCTCCAAGTGGAGCATAGTAGCAACATCTACAATATGAAATCGAGATTTGCGAAGAACAAACGGATCTGAATGTTGCAGACCCGTTGACTAAAACCTCTCTCGTAAGCATAACTTGATCAAACCCTAGAACTCATTGAGTGTTAATCACATGGTGATGTGACTAGATTATTGACTCTAGTAAACTCTTGGGTGTTAATCACATGGCAATGTGAGCTAGATTATTGCCTCTAGTAAACTCTTCGGGTGTTAGTCACATGGCGATGTGAACTATGAGTGTTAATCACATAACGACATGAACTAGATTATTGACTCTAGTGCAAGCAGGAGATTGTTAGAAATATGCCCTAGAGGCAATAATAAAATGGTTATTATTATATTTCCTTGTTCATGATAATTGTCTATTGTTCATGCTATAATTGTATTAACTGGAAACCGTAATACATGTGTGAATACATAGATCGTAATATGTCCCTAGTAAGCCTCTAGTTACTAGCTCGTTGATCAATAGATGCTCATTGTTTCCTGACCATGGACATTGGATGTCATTGGTAACGGGATCACATCATTGGGAAATGATGTGATGGACAAGACCCAATCTTAAGTGTAGCACAAGATTGTGTAGTTCGTTTGCTAAAGCTTTTCTAATGTCAAGTATCATTTCCTTAGACCATGAGATTGTGCAACTCCCGGATACCATAGGAATGCTTTGGGTGTACCAAACGTCACAACGTAACTAGGTGGCTATAAAGGTGCATTACAGGTATCTCCGAAAGTGTCTGTTGGGTTGGCACAAATTGAGACTGGGATTTGTCACTCCGTATGACGGAGAGGTATCTCTGGGCCCACTCGGTAATGCATCATCATAATGAGCTCAATGTGACTAAGGAGTTGGTCACGGGATCATGCATTACGGAACGAGTAAAGAGACTTGCCGGTAACGAGATTGAACGAGGTATGGGGATACCGACGACCGAATCTCAAGCAAGTAACATACCGATAGACAAAGGGAATTGTATACGGGAT
The DNA here is from genome assembly GCA_034509565.1 of Triticum monococcum. Taxonomy (NCBI): domain Eukaryota; kingdom Viridiplantae; phylum Streptophyta; class Magnoliopsida; order Poales; family Poaceae; genus Triticum; species Triticum monococcum. Next base: position 579,343,850 of record CM067845.1, read on the forward strand.
TGATTGAATCCCTGACATCGTGGTTCATCCGATGAGATCATCGTGGAACATGTGGGAGCCAATATGGGTATCGAGATCCCATTATTGGTTATTGGTCGGAGATATGTCTCGGTCATGTCTGCATGATTCCCGAACCCATAGGGTCTACACACGTAAGGTTCGCTGATGCTAGAGTTGTTATGGGAAATAGTATGTGGTTACCAAAGGTTGTTCGGAGTCCAGGATAAGATCCTGGACGTGACGAGGAGTTCCGGAATGGTCCGGAGGTGAAGATCGATATATTGGACGAAGGGTATTGGAGTCCGGAATTGTTCCGGGGGTACCGGGTGACGACTAGCGTGTCCGAAAGGGGTTTCGGAGGCCCCGACAAGCATTGGGGGGGCTTATGGGCCAAGGGAGGGGGCAGTTCAGCCCACTAAGGCCTCGTTTGGTTGTTGGGGAGGAGAAAACCAGGGCAATAAACCACTAGGGAGGCATTTTCCTGTGCATATGGGATCCCCCCACCACGCGGGGCATGTTCCCTTCTATCTGAGGTGTCCAAATGAGAACAAGGGGAGAGAAGGGAATCCCTCGCTGACGGAGAAGCTCGGAGGCGGAAGACTGATTCATGGTCAGTCTCGCTCGAGCCGTGCTTTCTCTCCCCGACCCCTGGGGGTGTGGAATGTTTCCCCAAGGAAAGGGCGCGGGTCGTGCAGGGATCCCTCCCCTAGGAGTGCGGCCAAATAACGCGATCGATTTCCCCGGCTCGATCTGGCCCGTGCTTTTCTCGCCCAGGGAAAGCGCAGGGTTCCCACCAGGATCCCATGCAACCAAAGGAGGCCTAAGGGGCTGAGCGCCCCTCCCACCCCATCTCACGTAACTTGGAGAGGTGGGGGCGCCTCCCCTAGGGCAGCCACCCCTCCCGGCTTGGGGGCCAAGTTTCCTAGGGGTGGGGGCGCCCAAACCCATCTAGGGTTTCCCCTATGGTCGCCGCCCCTCCCCTAGGGAACCCTAGGGCACCTCCTCCACCCCCTTCCCCCTATATGTAGTGAGGGAGAGAGAGGGAAGCCACACCCTTCCCCTGCCGCAGCCCCTCCCCCTCTCCTACACCTCATCCTCCTTTGTAGCGCTTGGCGAAGCCCTGCCGGAGAACCACGACCTCCATCACCACCACGCCGTCATGCTGTCAGAGTTCTCCCTCAACTTCTCCTCTCCCCTTGCTGGATCAAGAAGGAGGAGACGTTCTCGGGCTGTACGTGTGTTGAACGCGGAGGCGCCGTTGTTCGGCGCTTAGATCGGAACCGACCGCGATCTGAATCGATGCGTGTATGACTCCACCAACTGTGTTCTTGTAACGCTTCCGCTTAGTGATCTTCAAGGGTATTAAGATGCTCTCTCTCTCTCTCTCATTGCTAGTATCTCCTAGATTGATCTTGGTGACATGTAGGAAAATTTTGAATTATTGCTACATTCCTCAACAGCCTTTGCTCAGTAATTTTATTTAATACTCCTCCTGAGTCGTACCCAGCTGAACTTAACCCCGCCATTTCTTCACAGGAATGGAGGAAAGTTGTCACAGAGATCTATAGCCCCGCCCCACAGCCGAAGGACCATAATCGGGACCTGGATCCCGGTTTCGAAGAGGATCCGGATATATCCGTAGAGCTCAAGGAGGGCGTTTTCTATCAAGCGAGTTATGATGGCACGGAAGTGGCCATTATAGCCGATTACCCCGCCTTCTCTCTTCCTCCCACATAAGTACCCTGAAGATATCTCCTCAAAAAGAGTTTTCTCACTGTGCTTCACCCATTGCATTATCTTGTGTTTTAAAGGGGCGGCGCTCGTCTCGCCACTCCGCACCAGAGGTATCCCTTAAAAGGGGGGAGCCAGTGTGAGGTGGATCTTCAAAGAGAAAGGCGGATGACGACACTGTCCAGCCTTCGTCGAAGAGGTATGGTTTTTAATGTGCCCCATGGCAATCATACAGAATTGTGGCGTTCCTTACTGTACCATATTTTAGGAAGAGTGTTCGCCGGGCTGTATCCGGAGACGTCGCCGGACATACGTCCACTAATCCGACCCTGGACCCTGCCTCCATGGCTAGAGCTGATGCGGGTGCAATGCCGGATTGTCCTCTCTCCGAAGATTCGGATAATGTGTTCGTCACCAACTCCGAAGTGGAGAGTGCAATGAACCATCAGGGCCGGAGGGCCGCTATGCGTGACCCCAACTTTACGGAAGAGGCATGCAATGCCTTCAGCTCGGCGGATGCATACATCCGAGCTGCTTGGGATGGGCTTGCTGGGGCCACTTACCAACTTTCAAAGGAGATGCAGGTAAGATCGTACTGCATAGATTTAATAATCATGTACCAGTAGCCCCCAAGACTTGAAACAGTTGAAGCAACTGATTTTAAGGATCATTTGTGTAACCAGTACTCATGGAGAAGAACAACATGTTGTCTCAGGAGCTGGAAAATTGTCGGACCCAGTTAACTACTGTTACCGCTGAACTGGAGAAGTCCAAGGAGGCACCGACTGGTAATGTCCCCTCCTGCCCAGAAAATATGATCATGTGGTAGTAATGTTTTTTTTCAAATAAACATCGTTGTGTTTACGATGGCAGGATCATCCGGTCAGCTGGAAGAGAGATTGAAGGCCGCGCAAGTGGCTAAAGAACATGCCGAAAGGCAAGAGGCCGCTGGTCAGCGTGTACTCACACGGACCAGGAACGAAAAGAACAAGCTGCAGGATGCCAACACCCAGCTAGGCGAAGAGCTGAAAGACGTCCGAGCCCAACTGGCAGACGCCTTGAAGGAGAACCGGAAGCTGAGAGGCGGCATATTTAGTATGCTTTTATTGACAAACTTGTCTCCAGCCAAATTTGTAAAACGATTGTCATGGCAGACTTTCTACTTCGACCTCCGAAAACCTTAGGTTTGGAGTGTTTCCGAATACTATGCTGCAGGTAAACACCAAAGTATGTTCGGAAACCAGGCAGTCCAGTCGTAGTTGCTTGAACAGACAAGTTGTATTCGGGGAGTTATGTTATATTACAATTGATTTGTAAGAAACATCTTCCAGAGAGAATAGTTTCGTTAAGGGTTCCTTTCCCTAGGCCAGCATGCAGGTTTTTTTGTGCATACCGAAGTTGTGATGCTAAAATCACAGTACATGTTATAGTCTGGGGGCTTTGTATTGCAATGGGGGGCAGTTTGTCTTTTGCTCGCCGACCAATTATTCCCTTAAGAATGCTAGCTTTAGGCTTCACCCATCTGAGGTACACGTCCGGATAACCCGGCTGTAACAATCACAGAGGTGCTCCCTTTATGACCTAGCCGAACAAGCAGGAACATAGGGCATAAGCACAGGAGCCAGGCAACCCAGCTTGGCAAAAACTTAAGTCATAAAGGTGCATATAATGGTGAAGAAAAGACGTATATGAGTAGACAACACATATATACTGTGAGCTTTATGCTCGAAAAATAATAAGCTTCTTGTGAGAAGAAGCCCCCAGGTATTGTGGGGTATATACATTTAAGGATGTATACCCCTCAGGTGTGCGGTTGATCCGAACACGAGCCGGAAGTCGTATAAAAATGAAAAGAAGAAAAAGGAAAGAAAAGAAAGGGGGAACGAATAGTGAGTTCAGACTTAGGCGTAGAATCTTCGGAGTCTGGTAGCGTTCCATGGGTTCGGCTCTAAGAGATTGTCCGATGCATTACGAAGGCGATAGGCTCCTCTAGTGAGAACTTCATCTATAATGAAGGGACCCTCCCATTTGATCTTGAGCTTGTCCTTTTTCTTCTCTAGTAGGCGTAGAACGAGTACCGGCATTGTAAGTCTTGGCCCGCACTTCTCAACTTTGGTATCTTCGAGCTTGTTGTTGGTAGAATGTTGAGCGAGCTTTTGCAACATCGCGCTCCTCCTCCAGGCCACCTAAGTCATCTTGCTGATCGAGCTCGGCTTCTTTCTCCTCGTACATGCGGACTCAAGGTGAGTCGTGGATAATATCACAGTGCAGGACGGCCTCTATGCCGTACACCATGAAGAACGGTGTGTATCCGGTCGTTTGATTGGGCATGGTCCGCAGCCCCATAATACAGAGCCAGGCTCCTCAACCCAGTGTTTATCTGACTCCTGTAAGGATCGCACTAGTCTGGGTTTAATGCCGCTCATTATCAGGCCATTAGCCCGTTCGACTTGACCGTTTGTTTGAGGGTGATAGACGGAGGCATAATCGAGCTTGATGCCTAGATAGCGCACCAGGTTTTTGCTTCATCGGCTGTGAAGTTGGAGCCGTTATCGGTGATGATGTTGTGTGGGACACCATAACGGTGTAAGACTCCTGATATAAAATCTATCACTGGTCCGGCTTCAGCCATTTTAACTGGCTTGGCCTCTATCCACTTGGTGAATTTATCCACCATGACCAACAGATATTTTTTTCTTATGGCTTCCCCCTTTAAGGGGGTCCGACCATGTCAAGCCCCAGACCGCAAAGGGCCAAGTAATGGGGACCGTTTGTAGGGCGGTAGCCGGCATATGGCTTTGATTGGCGAATGTAGCGATCCGACCTCAAACGATCGAATCTCTGTGCTTCAGTGTCATCCCTGGATCGGTAATGCTAACACACATAGTAGACCAAAGGATTTATAACAGAGTAGCAATCACACACTTATTACGTCGAATGTCTCAAAAGAGAACTCGTTACAATAAATATGGCTTAAGGCCATCTAATTACGATAACAGCGGAAGGCTTGGAAGATAAAGTGAGTCCATCAACTCCAATGGCATAGCTGAGTGCACGACAACGACCTAGCGCACCTTACTCTTCATCTGAAAAGTCTGCAACATGATATGTTGCAGCCCGAAATAGGTCAGCACATGGAATATGCTGGCAAAACAACACAATAGAGCAATGAAACAAGTAAATACTATCACTATATGCATAAATGGCTGGTGGAGGCTCTATGGTTACAATGTTTTTGCGAAAAGCCAATTTTTCCTACAACAAAGGAATATATTTTATTTAACTATCATGGTAGTTCAAAAACATTGAGAATGGTATAACCCCATCTCAATCCTAATTAAAAGTAATTACCATCCAAACAAATTAATTTAGGGTGATGAGATCCACATGATAATCCAAGAACCAGATACTCAAGATGTCCATAACCGGGAACACAGCTAACCATGATTAGTTTGTACACTCTGCAGAGGTTTGCACACTTTTCCCCACAAGACTCGATCTCCTCCGTTGGATTTCTCGCACTACAAGGTGTTTGAGAAGCGGATGACCGAGACACAGTTTTTCAGAAGCATTAACTCTAACCCCTGGTAGACAGTACCAACCTACATCCCCTACATCTGCTAGCCTACCACTGGAAGAGGTCATGCAACTTACTCCACTATGCTAGAGCCCATAATAGCTTGCGGTTGCACATGGAAGTTCCTATCATGAATAATCTTATGATCCCTTTGAGCCTGGGTGGCGAACCAAAAAGGACAGCACTGGTATATCCCTAGGTGCCCACAACCAATCCACCCAGATGTGTGTTTAAGTAGCCACCTTAAGTAAACCATTAATTAAGAATCTCGCATCTGTTATGCATACACTCAAACCCGATCCACGTCTACGAGCATAGCATGGCATTATAAGCATAACGTAGAAGTAACTCCCAGGGTTTGATAATAAAAGGGCAATAGGTTCTACCTCATCAACTACTTCCCAAAGCCCACATCTTAAGAGATCCTACTCATGCAATGTTTGAGGGTTGAACTAATGCATAAAAACTGGGTAATGAAGGGGTATGATCAATGTGTTACTTGCCTTCCTGATGATCCACAAAACCTAGTGACTCGTAGTAGCACGCCGCGCACTCCGGGAATTCTATCGCAAACAAACAATAGCATTGTCACACCCTAGCTAGGTTATGCATTCGAGTGTGCATCATGTCTACTTTCATCAGAAATGGAAATGGGGAAAGCAGAACCCCCAGCACCCCCCCCCCTGAAATCAACTAGGGTTTACTAAAAATAAACTCAATGAACCTGAAATGCCCTTCAGATATGTTCACCCTCTTTGCCTTGGGTTAGAACCCTTGGGAAAAATGGTGCATATATTTTTAGGTCAACAAAAGGGGCATTGACTTAATTCATAAATATTTGAATTTGGGCATTTAAATACTATTAAATAATTCAAATGCTCAAATAATGATGGAATTATTTTTGGGCCATTGAAATATTTCAGAAAGTGTCCATAAATATTTTCAGGATTTTATAAAATGATTTAGTATTTAAACTAAATCAAAACAGAATAGCAAAAATAGAAAACAAAATAAAATTTGAGAGAGAGAGAGAGAGTAGGCCAGTGGGCCACTTACCTGGCGCCACCAACCGGCCCAGCACGGCCCAGCCCACCAGGCCGTGCCAGTCGTCTCCTTCCTTTGCCAGGAGGACGACGGCGTGGCGCGCGGGCAGGAGGCGAAGCCACCTCCTGCTTCCACCTCCTGCTCCCCCCCCCCCCCCCCGGCCCTCCTAGCGACGCCACGATGATGTCCCGTGTCCCCTCGCTCCTCTCCCTCACTCGCTCCACTCTCTCTCGCTCCCCTGGCTCTCTTCCCCGAGCTCATCCGAGAGACACCGTCACCGCCGTTCGCTGCCACCGCGGCCACCGGCCACCCCTCGCCGTGCCGCTGCGCCCAAAAGCTCCGCCTCGACCCACCCTTCCTCCTCACCGCTCCAAGCGACGCCGGGAGCCCTGCAGTGACGCAATTGCCGTCGTCTTCACCGACGGGCACCGAAGATCGCCGGCCCCGATTCTCCGTCTCCAGGTCGTCCCCGAGCCCACCGAGCTGCTCTACGTGCCCCCAGTGAGCTCCTGCTCCGAATCCCCCTCTTCCCCGCTTCATTTGATCGCCATAGCCATCACCCCCATGATGACCGAAGTGCGCCGCCGCCCGAGCTCGCCGTCGACGATGCTCCGGTGACCAAATGGTCACCCCGGAGTGTCGAACCTACTCCCCGCGATGCGTAGCACCCTCCTAGCCCCCTTGCCCCGCTCTTCTACGCACAGAAACGCGACCCCGCGCGCAACCGAACTCCAACGGCCACCAAAGAGCTCGCCGCCGTCAACTCCAGCCATCCTAGCTGCTGCTGCTGCCACCACTAGATCCGCGAGAGCACCAGCAAGCCGTAGCAACAAACCACGCTCAAAACGGAGCCCTATAGCGCATCCCCGAGCCGCTCCGCCGTCTCTGTCGTCGCCGGCGACGAGCCGTGGACCAAATCCGGCAGGTTTGACCCCGCTGACTGCTGACTGGGTGGGCCCAGTTGACCCCCTGGGTCACTGACGCGTGGGCCCCAGGCCACTAATGAACCAGGATTAGGATTAACTTAAATTAGTTAAACTAATGACCCTGACAGGCGGGACCCACTAGTCAGCCTCTCTCCCTGCCCTGTTAGACTGACCAGTGGACCCCACTGGTCAGGTTTGACCTGGAGGCAACCCTGTTGACCAGCTGACGTCACCCTGACGTCAAGCTGACGTAGTAAATCATTTTCTAGTTTAAAAATAATTCAGGAAATTCCAGAAAATACCCAAAACTTCAAAAATTCATAGAAATTCAACCATAACTCCAAATGAGACAAATTATATATGTAAAATTATCAGAAAAATTCAAGGAATCCATCTGTACCATTTTCATGCATGTTTGAACAATGTTTGTCCCCTGTTTTGAAGAAAACAAATAAAGGGCATTTAAATAATCATATATGGGGTTGGAATTTGAATCTTGTACTCAAACCAACTCCATTTAAATCATAGCTAGTTGCATTAGCTCAAGACACATCCATATTGCCATGTCATAGCATGCATCATATTGTTGCATATCGTCATGTGTTGATTGTGCTCGGTTGTGTTCTTCGTGGTAGGTTCTGCCTCCGAGGATATTCACGAGTATCCAACTGAAGGGCAGTATCCCGTCACCACTCCATCAGGCAAGCAACCATTGATCATTCCGATACAACCCATGTTCTCGCTCCTGCTCTTGTTTAATGCATTAAGACAACACGATTCAAACTGCTGTGTGCTACGGTAGTTGAACCCTTATCCTCTGCATGACCTGTCATTGCCACAGTAACTAGATGAAACCCACTAGCATGTGTAGGAGTTGATTGAGCCATGTTTTGTGATTCCTACCTTGCTATGCCTGCTATGCTTAGAGTTGTGTCAAGTCTGGTTCATCTGGGTGATGGGCTAGAGTGAAATGCTTGTGCCAGTATTATGTGGGATGTGTAGAACATGTTTTGGTAAAGGTATCGATGAGAGGCCATGTAGGAGTACATGGTGGGTTGTTTCATTGAAGCCGTCCCTAAGAACTGAGTTCTGTATGCGTGAATTAAGATTCAGCTACTACCACACATTGGGCCCTGAAATATGACCCCGCTCGACTTACTGACCCCTCTCGCCTCAGTCCAGGAGTTGCAACTAGTTTCTGGTGTTTGTAGGACATGTGTTGGCGGCCGTGCGTAGCGCTGACCCTAGGGGTGGGCTATGTTGCGGTAGATACACCGTGGCACGGTGTACCGAGTCACCCGTTTGGTGTCTCGGGAACCCTGTTCACATGGTTCGGGGCCGTTGAGGACACCCCGGCCGGATTTCCTTGCGGATGGAACCTGAATAGGCGATGACCCTGGACTAGAGACTTGTGAGGTTAGTCAGGTCGTGGTCTACACCCACGTCGGTTTTCGCTTGAAGTCTGCCGAGCACATTTCGTGTGCAGACGCTAAGTGGTGGAAACATGTGTGACGAAGTACACCCCTGCAGGGTATAAAACTATTCGAATAGCCGTGTCCGCGGTAAAGGACTACTTGATTGCATATACAGTTCATAGACAAGTTAATGGATACTACTAAAAGACTCAAGATAAGTGTGAGTACCGGGGATGGCCCCCCTCACAGGATACGAGGGAGGATCCTCGGTGGAGTATTGTGATGGTGAGTAGTGGACTCGTGTGCGAAAACTATTTTGCTAAAAGATTCCGTAGGATAGCTTAGCCAAGAGTCAAAGCTGGCTTGCTGCATAAACCCCACCACCTTTTTGAGAATGAGCATGTACAGTAGGTTCTGATGTAAGACTTGCTGAGTACTTTTGTACTCATGTTTGCTTATTTATTGTTTTCAGACGACAACACTGCCCCCTCCGATGGGTTTTACGTAGATCTTGACGTCGACGAGTGACTAGACACCCAGGTGGTGATCCAGGCCATGGAGGGCCTATGTAGATAGACAGGCTTCGAGAAGCCTTCTTTCTTTTTAGAGTCTGTACTCGGACTAGTTGCTTCCGCATGTGCTTGTATGACTGTATGACTTGAGTGTCGGGTCATGTGACCCCTACCTGTATGGATATGTTATGTATGGCTCCCTGGAGCCTTTAAATAAAGTACTTGAGTTGTAGAGTTTTGTTGTGATGCCATGTTGTATGTACTCATATCGAGCATATTGTATGTATGTTTGAAATGCTTGGTATGAGTGGGATCCGATAATCTAGTTGTTTGCCCTTCGCAGCCTTTCTTATGGGGAAATGTAGTCTAGTGCTCCTCGAGCCATAGTAGTCCGCTACAGCCCGGTTCACCGGAGTCCTGCTAGCCCAGCACTACTGTTCAGGACACTTGACTGGCCGGCATGTGTTTCACTTCGTCCCTATGTCTGTCCCTTCGGGGAAATGTCACGCGGTGATCTCCGGAGTCCTGTCTAGCCTGCTACAGCCCGGGATCCCCGGAGTCCTGCTAGCCCAATGCTACAGCCCGGAATCACTCGTTGATGACCGACATGTTCGTTGTGATTCATGTATGCCTGTCTCCATAGGTCTGTGCCGCTTTGGGTTCACGACTAGCCATGTCGGCCCGGGTTCTCGGTCATATGGATGCTAGCGACATTGTCATATACGCGAGCCAAAAGGCGCAAACGGTCCCGGGCCATGGTAAGGCGACACCCGTGGGATACCGTGCGTGAGGCCGCAAAGTGATATGAGGTGTTACCGGCTAGATCGATGTGGCTTAGAATCGGGGTCCTGACAGCGTTGGTATCAGAGCCGGACTGCCTGTAGGTTCGTTCAGCCAAACTGGTCGATGTCGAGTCTAGAAATGCTTTAGTTATATGTAAGGGAATTGATTGTGGGAGGGAACGTAAGGTTCTTTTACTCCTTTACCCTATGCTTCTGATCTGAGTCATTCTCTTCTCATTCAATGTGGGTTAAGGACTAGGCTCTCTTCTTCTATCAGGTTCACGTGTTACTAATCCATAGTAGCTCATAGGATTTTTGCTACGAGTTTCAGTCCAGTTTCTACTATTTTAGTACGTGGCTATTTGAATCAGAACCTTGATATGATGCTGTTGAGCGGTATTGTGAACTATTGTGGATGTCTCAAATATTTTTCTGAGCATTTACAGCCGTTATGCTGCCCAATTTTCCCTAGGAATTCTGATGTCTTTGTCTTGTGGCTGTGCTTTCAGATGGCCAACCAGTCTCAAAACCAAGTGGTTCGCCTGACCAGGTGCCTCGACGTGCCCGGTCATACTGCTATGTTGGTCCGGGTCATGATCGAGACAGGATACCGTTGGTATCCCGAATACACTGTTGAAGAGCAGTTCCGCGACTTTAATCAAAGCCAGTATTTATGCACCGTCAGGATATTTCCTTCCTATCCTGGATCTACCGAGCCCCTTCACTGTTCCTATGGACTCGGAGTTACCATTGAGATGGCTGTGCAGGATGCTGCCTATTCCATGATGACCATCTTGCGAGTCCGGACTGGCCTGCTTCGGAACACTGACTTCCGTTACATGCCAGCTTCACTTCCGGGAGCGCAGGGGTATCTTCAGGCTATCTATGCTGACTCCACTCAGGAGGACTCATTAACTCGTACCACCGCTGAGATGCTCGAAGATAAGGACCGAGAGAATCGGGCCTTGAGGCTGGAGCTCTTCAATACCCGTGCTGATCATTGGGCCACATTGACTCGGTTTGCACCCGCGGTGCAAGCTGGATGTATGGATACCAGGGATCTGTATCCTGTGAGAGCAGCTCTGCCAGACATGGTGGATTGGCGTGATGTGGGAGGCATCACCCCACCCCTTGGTCCCCGCAGGCCACCGTTTGTTGGTCCAAGACCTTATCCTAGCCCCTATGGTCCACAGGCTCCTCAGGACCGTCTGTTTCCGGATGATCACGTTGAACTTCCAGGCTATGGAGGTGACTTCTATGAGGACTACTACGGAGCTATCTGAGTTAGTAGTAGTACCACTAGTATTGTAGTAGTTGTATCTCCACTGTCCTGTGTGACTTGTGGAATACGACTTGGTGTGTAATCGATTCCGGAGGTGTAGACAAATAATGTATAGGGACTTGGAATGCCTCCGATGAGATGTAACGTCTACTTTCATAGTTGTACTGTAGCATGGGCTTGTACTAAACTATGTATGACGAGTATGACCGTTGGTGTATATATGGCAGTTTTATATTACCATGGCATACGAATGAGCATCTCTGCATTCCGTGTTATCCTTTACATTCTGCACTTCCCTGTTAAGTTTGAGCCATCCTTGTCTAAACCGTTGTCTTGTTTTCCCTCCTAGGATGGTCAACACCCGCGGAAACCCTGCTGCCCCGGAGCAGGGGGAAGCCAATGCAGCTAGAGGTGAAAATTTGCCTCACCCGCCTTCCCTGGCCGAAGTGATGCTGGAGGCGGAAAGGAACAAGCGTGAGACCAACCGCCTGCTGGAGCGGATTGAGCAGAACACTGCACGCCACCCACGAAATGCCTTGGTGTCAATCAACGACTTCATCAAGCTGTACCCACCAAAGTTTAACCATTCCGTCGAGCCCCTCGACGCGGATGACTGGCTTCGCAGCATCACCCACAAGCTACGTTCTGCCAACGTAGCTGAAACCGACAAGGTTACCTATGCTGCTTATCATCTCGAGGGCCCCGCTAGCCATTGGTGGGAAAACTATGAAGCTATGCGCCCGGTCGGCCAAATCACTACCTGGGCTGAGTTCAGCGAGGCTTTCCGTGAGCATCACATTCCGGAAGGTCTCATGGATCGCAAGAGGGAGGAGTTCTGCAACTTCACCCAAGGAAGGCTAACTGTGGATGCATATAGCCGAGAATTTGGGAACCTGGCACGCTATGCTCCTGAAGAGGTTTCTACTGACGCCAAGAAGCAGGCAAGGTTCCGTAAGGGACTTAGCCCTGAGCTTCGCCGCGATCTCCGTCTGCACGAGTGCACATCCTTCCAGAAGCTGGTCAATAAGGCTATCAGTGCTGAGACAGGCCAGACTGATTATGACGCTTCACGCAAGCACTCCCGTGATTTTGGGTCTTCATCCGGCTCTGGAGCTCAGAAGCGCCGGGTGTGGATTCCAAGCACCGCACTGCCACCCAGATTCACCCCGAGGCCATCCTTTGAGGCGCCTCGTCCCAACCAGCAAATTGCACCATCCAAGCCCTATGGTGGCCCCGCTGCTAATGTTGCTCCACGCTCCACTGTGGTAACATGCTTCAAGTGTGGAGAACCGGGTCACTATAGTCGAGAGTGTCCCCAGAACAACCCCAATCAAGCTGGAAAGTCCGTTGGCCATGGTAAGCCCGCGGGAAAGACTTTCTACGCCAAGCCGGCCACTACTGCACGTGGCCATGTCAACTACGTCTCAGCCGAAGAGGCTCATGAGGATCCCAACGTCGTCCTTGGTACGCTCCTTGTTAACTGCCATCCGGCATCTGTTCTTTTTGATACTGGAGCATCTCATTCATTCATATCCGAGAATTATGCTCGGTTGCATAACACGACATTCTGTGACATGCCCACTTCCATGGTAATTCAAACTCCGGGTTCCAAATGGCAAACTTCTAGGGTAAGCCATGGGAACGAAATTCTTGTCGATAGGCTTGTCTTCCTTGCATCTTTAATAGCTCTCAAGTCCTCCGACATAAACATCATCTTGGGTATGGACTGGATGTCGGCTCATTGCGCCAAGATCGATTGTGCCACTAGAACCGTTCAACTTACTCATCCCTCGGGCAAGACAGTTAATGTCTTAACTCGAGTGGCCAAGCACCAACTTTACTCTCTCAATGCCAACCCTCTTCCAGACCTTGAGGACGTTCCGGTAGTCCGAGACTTCCCGGATGTGTTTCCGGAAGAACTGCCAGGTGTTCCACCTGACCGGGATGTCGAGTTTGTGATAGACCTTGTTCCAGGAACCGTTCCAATTGCTAGAAGACCCTACAAGATGGCACCCTTAGAACTAGCCGAGCTTAAGAACCAACTCGATGAGTCCTTGAACAAAGGGTTCATCCGTCCTAGCTCCTCTCCTTGGGCTTGCCCCATCCTCTTCGTCAAGAAGAAGGATGGAACGGATCGAATGGTTGTGGATTACCGACCTGTCAATCTGGTCACCATCAAGAACAAATACCCGCTTCCTAGGATCAACGACCTGTACGATCAGCTCGCTGGATCCTCAGTCTTCTCCAAGATGGATTTGAGGTTGGGCTACCATCAAATCAAAATCAGAAACGGGGACATTCCCAAAACGGCTTTTGTCACTCGTTATGGCCAATACGAGTACACCGTCATGTCCTTCGGTTTAACCAATGCCCCGGCCACTTTCTCCCGGTTAATGAACTCGGTTTTCATGGAGTACTTGGACAAATTCGTCGTAGTATACCTCGATGACATACTCATCTACTCCAAAAATGAAGAGGAACATGCCGAACATCTAAGACTGGTATTGATGAAACTTCGAGAGCATCGCCTTTATGCCAAATTCTCCAAGTGTGAATTTTGGTTGTCAGAAGTGACCTATCTAGGCCATGTAATCTCTGGTAAGGGTATTGCTGTCAATCTCGAGCGAGTTCAAGCCGTCCTTGATTGGACTCCACCTGTTTCGGTCAAGCAAGTTCGGAGTTTCCTTGGCCTAGCGAGGTATTGCCGCCGTTTCGTCGAGAATTTCTCCAAGGTTGCTAAACCTCTAACTGAACTCCTCAAGAAAGATAAAAAGTTCGAGTGGACTCCACAGTGCGAGTTCAGTTTTCAGGAACTGAAAAGACGCCTGACATCTGCTCCCGTACTGGTACCACCAGATTTCTCCAAGGACTTTATTATCTACTGCGTCGCCTCGCGACAAGGACTAGGTTGCATACTCATGCAGGATCGTCAGGTAATTGCCTATGCCTCACGGCAATTACACCCACATGAGGAAAATTATCCCACACATGATCTAGAGCTTGCAGCTGTAGTCCATGCACTCAAAACCTGGCGACATTACCTTCTCGGTAATCGTTGCGAGATCTTCACCGATCACCAAAGCTTGAAATATATCTTCACCCAACCAGATTTGAATCTCAGGCAAAGACGTTGGGTCGAGTTGATCTCGGATTACGACTTAGGAATAACTTACACCCCTGGCAAAGCCAATGTCATGGCTGATGCACTAAGTCGTAAGTCCTACTGTAACAACCTGATGTTACAACAAAGTCAACCACTTCTCCATGAGGAATTTCGTAAGCTTAATCTTCACATTGTTCCTCGTGGATTCCTGTGTACCCTGGTGGCGAAACCTACCCTTATGGATCAAATCATAGCTGCCCAAAAGCGTGATAAGGGCATATCCCGGATTAAGGAAAACATTGCTAGCGGAGTAGCTAAATGTTTTTCCATGGATGAGCAAGGTGCTGTCTTCTTGGAGAACCGCCTGGTGGTTCCCAAGAACCAACATCTACGCCAGATGATCCTTAAGGAAGCTCATGAATCCCCTCTCACCATTCATCCCGGTAGTACTAAAATGTATCAAGACCTGCGCCAGAGGTTTTGGTGGACTAGGATGAAGAGGGAAATTGCTCAATACATTGCTAATTGCGACGTTTGTCGTCGTGTTAAAGCAGAGCATCAACGGCCTGCTGGCACCCTTCAACCTTTGGCTATTCCTGAATGGAAATGGGACAAAATCAGTATGGATTTCATCACTGGGTTTCCCAGGACCAAGAGGGGGAATAATGCCATCTTCGTCGTGATCGACCGTCTTTCCAAAGTAGCCCATTTTCTACCTGTTCGAGAGAGTATCACCGCTAGCCAGCTAGCTGACTTATACATCTCCCGAATAGTGTCTCTTCATGGTGTCCCGTTGGAAATTAACTCAGACCGTGGAAGTCTCTTCACCTCTCGATTTTGGGAAAGTTTCCAAAATGCTATGGGAACTCATCTCTCCTTTAGCACCGCCTTCCATCCTCAATCAAGTGGTCAAGTAGAGCGAGTAAATCAAATTCTGGAGGATATGCTCCGAGCTTCTGTTATCTCGTTCGGAATGAGTTGGGAGAAATGCCTTCCATTCGCGGAGTTTGCCTATAACAATAGCTATCAAGCTAGTTTGGGCAAGGCTCCCTTCGAAGTTCTCTATGGACGAAAATGTCGAACGCCGCTTAACTGGTCAGAAACCGGGGAAAGACAACTCTTTGGCCCGGATATGATTCAGGAAGCAGAAGAGCAGGTTCGCGTTATTCGTGAGAAATTGAAAACGGCCCAATCTCGCCAAAAGAGTCAATATGATCGTAAGCATAAGCCTATGACATTTGAAATTGACGAGAAAGCTTACCTTCGGGTTACCCCGTTAAAGGGAACCCATCGCTTCGGTATCAAAGGCAAATTGGCTCCTTGTTACATTGGACCCTTTCGCATTATTGCCAAACGAGGAGAAGTTGCCTACCAATTGGAACTACCTCCGCATCTTTCCAGAGTTCACGACGTCTTCCACGTTTCGCAACTCAGGCGTTGCTTCGCGGATCCTATCCGTGGAGTGGACCACGAAACGCTTGATTTACAAGATAACCTTTCTTATCGGGAATACCCCGTTCGTATCCTTGATCAAGCCGAGCGTACCACTCGACGTCATAATATCAAGTTTCTCAAGATTCAATGGTCACACCATTCCGAGGAAGAAGCCACTTGGGAAAGGGAGGATCGTCTTCGACTCGAGTACCCCGCCTTCTTCCCAGATGATCCTAAATCTCGGGACGAGATTCTATTGAGTGGGGGTGAGTTGTCACACCCTAGCTAGGTTATGCATTAGAGTGTGCATCATGTCTACTTTCATCAGAAATGGAAATGGGGAAAGCAGAACCCCCAGCACCCCCCCCCCTGAAATCAACTAGGGTTTACTAAAAATAAACTCAATGAACCTGAAATGCCCTTCAGATATGTTCACCCTCTTTGCCTTGGGTTAGAACCCTTGGGGAAAATGGTGCATATATTTTTAGGTCAACAAAAGGGGCATTGACTTAATTCATAAATATTTGAATTTGGGCATTTAAATACTATTAAATAATTCAAATGCTCAAATAATGTTGGAATTATTTTTGGGCCACTGAAATATTTCAGAAAGTGTCCATAAATATTTTCAGGATTTTATAAAATGATTTAGTATTTAAACTAAATCAAAACAGAATAGCAAAAATAGAAAACAGAATAAAATTTGAGAGAGAGAGAGTAGGCCAGTGGGCCACTTACCTGGCGCCACCAACCGGCCCAGCACGGCCCAGCCCACCAGGCCGTGCCAGTCGTCTCCTTCCTTTGCCAGGAGGACGACGGCGTGGCGCGCGCGCAGGAGGCGAAGCCACCTCCTGCTTCCACCTCTTGCTTCCCCCCCCCCCCCCCCGGCCCTCCTAGCGACGCCACGATGATGTCCCGTGTCCCCTCGCTCCTCTCCCTCACTCGCTCCACTCTCTCTCGCTCCCCTGGCTCTCTTCCCCGAGCTCATCCGAGAGACGCCGTCACCGCCGTTCGCTGCCACCGCGGCCACCAGCCACCCCTCGCCGTGCCGCTGCGCCCAAAAGCTCCGCCTCGACCCACCCTTCCTCCTCACCGCTCCAAGCGACGCCGGGAGCCCTGCAGTGACGCAATTGCCGTCGTCTTCACCGACGGGCACCGAAGATCGCCGGCCCCGATTCTCCGTCTCCAGGTCATCCCCGAGCCCACCGAGCTGCTCTACGTGCCCCCAGTGAGCTCCTGCTCCGAATCCC
The DNA here is from genome assembly GCA_034509565.1 of Triticum monococcum. Taxonomy (NCBI): domain Eukaryota; kingdom Viridiplantae; phylum Streptophyta; class Magnoliopsida; order Poales; family Poaceae; genus Triticum; species Triticum monococcum. The sequence continues at coordinate 579,360,906 of CM067845.1, forward strand.
CCTCTTCCCCGCTTCATTTGATCGCCATAGCCGTCACCCCCATGATGACCGAAGTGCGCCGCCGCCCGAGCTCGCCGTCGACGATGCTCCGGTGACCAAATGGTCACCCCGGAGTGTCGAACCTACTCCCCGCGATGCGTAGCACCCTCCTAGCCCCCTTGCCCCGCTCTTCTATGCACAGAAACGCGACCCCGCGCGCAACCGAACTCCGACGGCCGCCAAAGAGCTCGCCGCCATCAACTCCGGCCATCCTAGCTGCTGCTGCTGCCACCACTAGATCCGCGAGAGCACCAGCAAGCCGTAGCAACAAAACACGCTCAAAACGGAGCCCTATAGCGCATCCCCGAGCCGCTCCGCCGTCTCTGTCGTCGCCGGCGACGAGCCGTGGACCAAATCCGGCAGGTTTGACCCCGCTGACTGCTGACTGGGTGGGCCCAGTTGACCCCCTGGGTCACTGACGCATGGGCCCCAGGCCACTAATGAACCAGGATTAGGATTAACTTAAATTAGTTAAACTAATGACCCTGACAGGCGGGACCCACTAGTCAGCCTCTCTCCCTGCCCTGTTAGACTGACCAGTGGACCCCACTGGTCAGGTTTGACCTGGAGGCAACCCTGTTGACCAGCTGACGTCACCCTGACGTCAAGCTAACGCAGTAAATCATTTTCTAGTTTAAAAATAATTCAGGAAATTCCAGAAAATACCCAAAACTTCAAAAATTCATAGAAATTCAACCATAACTCCAAATGAGACAAATTATATATGTAAAATTATCAGAAAAATTCAAGGAATCCATCTGTACCATTTTCATGCATGTTTGAACAATGTTTGTCCCCTGTTTTGAACAAAACAAATAAAGGGCATTTAAATAATCATATATGGGGTTGGAATTTGAATCTTGTACTCAAACCAACTCCATTTAAATCATAGCTAGTTGCATTAGCTCAAGACACATCCATATTGTCATGTCATAGCATGCATCATATTGTTGCATATCGTCATGTGTTGATTGTGCTCGGTTGTGTTCTTCGTGGTAGGTTCTGCCTCCGAGGATATTCACGAGTATCCAACTGAAGGGCAGTATCCCGTCACCACTCCATCAGGCAAGCAACCATTGATCATTCCGATACAACCCATGTTCTCGCTCCTGCTCTTGTTTAATGCATTAAGACAACACGATTCAAACTGCTGTGTGCTACGGTAGTTGAACCCTTATCCTCTGCATGACCTGTCATTGCCACAGTAACTAGATGAAACCCACTAGCATGTGTAGGAGTTGATTGAGCCATGTTTTGTGATTCCTACCTTGCTATGCCTGCTATGCTTAGAGTTGTGTCAGGTCTGGTTCATCTGGGTGATGGGCTAGAGTGAAATGCTTGTGCCAGTATTATGTGGGATGTGTAGAACATGTTTTGGTAAAGGTATCGATGAGAGGCCATGTAGGAGTACATGGTGGGTTGTTTCATTGAAGCCGTCCCTAAGAACTGAGTTCTGTATGCGTGAATTAAGATTCAGCTACTACCACACATTGGGCCCTGAAATATGACCCTGCTCGACTTACTGACCCCTCTCGCCTCAGTCCAGGAGTTGCAACTAGTTTCTGGTGTTTGTAGGACATGTGTTGGCGGCCGTGCGTAGCGCTGACCCTAGGGGTGGGCTATGTTGCGGTAGATACACCGTGGCACGGTGTACCGAGTCACCCGTTTGGTGTCTCGGGAACCCTGTTCACATCGTTCGGGGCCGTTGAGGACACCCCGGCCGGATTTCCTTGCGGATGGAACCTGAATAGGCGATGACCCTGGACTAGAGACTTGTGAGGTTAGTCAGGTCGTGGTCTACACCCACGTCGGTTTTCGCTTGAAGTCTGCCGAGCACATTTCGTGTGCAGACGCTAAGTGGTGGAAACATGTGTGACGAAGTACACCCCTGCAGGGTATAAAACTATTCGAATAGCCGTGTCCGCGGTAAAGGACTACTTGATTGCATATACAGTTCATAGACAAGTTAATGGATACTACTAAAAGACTCAAGATAAGTGTGAGTACCGGGGATGGCCCCCCTCACAGGATACGAGGGAGGATCCTCGGTGGAGTATTGTGATGGTGAGTAGTGGACTCGTGTGCGAAAACTATTTTGCTAAAAGATTCCGTAGGATAGCTTAGCCAAGAGTCAAAGCTGGCTTGCTGCATAAACCCCACCACCTTTTTGAGAATGAGCATGTACAGTAGGTTCTGATGTAAGACTTGCTGAGTACTTTTGTACTCATGTTTGCTTATTTATTGTTTTCAGACGACAACACTACCCCCTCCGATGGGTTTTACGTAGATCTTGACATCGACGAGTGACTAGACACCCAGGTGGTGATCCAGGCCATGGAGGGCCTATGTAGATAGACAGGCTTCGAGAAGCCTTCTTTCTTTTTAGAGTCTGTACTCGGACTAGTTGCTTCCGCATGTGCTTGTATGACTGTATGACTTGAGTGTCGGGTCATGTGACCCCTACCTGTATGGATATGTTATGTATGGCTCCCTGGAGCCTTTAAATAAAGTACTTGAGTTGTAGAGTTTTGTTGTGATGCCATGTTGTATGTACTCATATCGAGCATATTGTATGTATGTTTGAAATGCTTGGTATGAGTGGGATCTGATAATCTAGTTGTTTGCCCTTCGCAGCCTTTCTTATGGGGAAATGTAGTCTAGTGCTCCTCGAGCCATAGTAGTCCGCTACAGCCCGGTTCACCGGAGTCCTGCTAGCCCAGCACTACTGTTCAGGACACTTGACTGGCCGGCATGTGTTTCACTTCGTCCCTATGTCTGTCCCTTCGGGGAAATGTCACGCGGTGATCTCCGGAGTCCTGTCTAGCCTGCTACAGCCCGGGATCCCCGGAGTCCTGCTAGCCCAGTGCTACAGCCCGGAATCACTCGTTGATGACCGACATGTTCGTTGTGATTCATGTATGCCTGTCTCCATAGGTCTGTGCCGCTTTGGGTTCACGACTAGCCATGTCGGCCCGGGTTCTCGGTCATATGGATGCTAGCGACATTGTCATATACGCGAGCCAAAAGGCGCAAACGGTCCCGGGCCATGGTAAGGCGACACCCGTGGGATACCGTGCGTGAGGCCGCAAAGTGATATGAGGTGTTGCCGGCTAGATCGATGTGGCTTAGAATCGGGGTCCTGACAAGCATGCATAAGCACTCAAGCAAATATGCAAGGGTAAAACTTCAAGTAAGAAGATCCAAACTGAAATTTCAACTGGCGAGGTTCGATTTTCAAAAAGAATCGATCAAAACGGAGATACAGAACTGAAACTACGGTCAAAAGAGCTTCACAGACAAACCTGCTTCTAACCAAACTTTAAATTTGTCAAAACCTTGTTCAAGTTAATTAAACAGAAAGAGGGATATGAGACAAAGATTCTGGCGTTGGTTTCACTGGATTTGGACAAACGGTTAAGAAACGGCGAGGGTTTGAACATCAGGGCCTAATCTGCGGTAAAAATAATCACAGATAGGTCCCTGGCCGAAAAAGAAAATAAAAAGAAAAACTAACGAACAAACGTTCGCTAATAGAACCAATCTAACGAAAATCGTTCACTAACAGATCTAAACGAACGAACATTCGTTAAATAAACTAAACCGAAATAAAACGCAATCTAATAAAAAACCGATCTAGGTTATTACCGAAAATAAAACTGATGAAAACCGGCAAAAATCCGACGGCGACGAACTCCAGCGAGGCGGCGGGGCGGCAGGCGGGCGGCAGGCGAGCGGCGGCGGACGGCGGCACGGCGGCGGCGAACGGCGGCGCGGCGGCGCAGGCGGCGGACGGCGGCGCGGGCGGCGGCCTCGGGCTGGCTTATAAAGCATGGCCGGACGGAGTCCGGCTCGGGCACGGCCTGTTAGGTTTGGAAGTTTTTTTTTAAACGGTGCCGCCGAGAAAAATCCTAATTAAATAAATAAAAATCTAAAAATGCCAAAACAAAATTTTCCGTCTAAATAAAATATTTAGAACAAAGCGAACATTTTTCTCACCTAAAAATGCATATTTTTTCTAATTCAAATAAAATAGCGATAAAATCCAAATAAAATATTTATTTGATTTTAATTTTTTTCCTCCAATATTCCATTTATTTTGGAGAAGACATATTATCCCCTCTCATATATTTTTAATATGAAATATTTTTCGGAGAGAAATATAATAAAACCAAAATGATCCACTTTTCAATATTTGAGAAAAATTCAAATATGAAAATAATAAAATCCCCAACTCTCTCAGTGGGTCCTTGAGTTGCTTAGGATTTTAGGATCACAAAACCAAAATGCAAATAAAATATGATATGCACATGATGACCTATGTATAACACTACAAATTGGAAATTTGGGATGTTACAAACCTACCCCCCCCCCCTTAAGGTGAATCTCGCCCTCGATATTCGGGTTGGCTAGAAAATAGGTGTGGGTGGTCTTTCCGTAGATCATCTTCTCGTTCCCAGGTGGCTTCATCCTCAGTACGGTGGCTCCATTGAAATTTGCAAAACTTGATATCCTTGCTGCGTGTGACTCGGCTGGCAAACTCGAGAATCTTGACTGGTTTCTCCCCATAGGTCAGATCACTATCCAACTGAATTGCTTCCAGGGGCACTGCATCTCTCAAAGGAATATCGGCCATTTCGGCATGGCATTTCTTCAACTGGGAAACATGAAACACATCATGAACTCCTGACAGTCCTTTGGTTTACTCCAACTTGTAGGCTACTTCTCCCATACGTTCCAAAACTCGGTATGGTCCTACAAATCTTGGGGCTAACTTTCCCTTAACTCCAAAACATTTAACTCCTCACAGAGGTGACACACGAAGATAGGCTCTGTCTCCAATTTCATAGACTACCTCCTTGTGTTTCGAGTCTGCATAACTTTTCTGCCTGGACTGAGCTACCTTTAGTCTATCTCGAATCAACTTAACCTTCTCTTTGGACTCTTTGATCAAATCGGGTCCAAACAACTGACGGTCTTCAACTTCATCCCACATCAACGGTGTTCTACACCTTCTTCCATACAAAGCTTTGAAGGGTGCCATCTTCAGACTGGCTTAGTAACTATTGTTGTATGAGAACTCTGCGTAGGGCAAATTATCATCCCAACTAGATCCATAATCTAGTGCACAAGCCCTCAACATGTCCTTCAGAATCTGATTGACTCTCTCTGTCTTTCCATTTGTCTGCGGATGAAAAGCTGCACTGAACTCTAGTCGGGTGCCCAAGGTCTGGTGCAGCTGATGCCAAAACTTTGAAGTAAACTGTGTTCCCCTATCTAATATGATAGTCCTCGGAACTCCATGCAGACATACGATCCTGGTCATGTATATCTTGGCCAACTTCGCACTTGTATAAGTGGTCTTCACTGGGATAAAGTGGGCCACTTTGGTCAAACGATCCACTACTACCCAAATAGAATTGTATCCCGTTCGGGTCCTGGGTAATTTGGTGATGAAATCCATGCCAAGCTTATCCCACTTCCATTCGAGTATCGGCATAGGTTGCAGTAATCCTGCTGGCTTCTGATGTTCTGCCTTCACTCTGTGACATACATCACATACGGCTACATACTCGGCAATATCCTTCTTCATACCAGTCCACCAAAAATGCTCCTTCAAATCCAAATACATCTTGGTGTTTCTGGGGTGTATCGAGTATGGCGAGTCATGAGCTTCCTGAAGTATCAACTTCCTGATCTCTGCATTATTGGGCACATAAACACGGTCCTCAAACCACAAGGTGCTGTGCTTATCCTCATGAAAACCCTTGGCCTTTCCTTTGCTCATCTTCTCCTTTATCTCAGTAATTTCCTTATCATCCTTCTGAGCTTCTCGAATTTTTCCCAACAATGTTGACTGAATTTCCAATGTTGCCACAAAACCTCTAGGGACTATCTCCAAATGAAGCTCCCTGAGATCTTAAGCTAACTCCGTTCGCAGACCTCCGCTTACGAGGGTATTGGCATAACTCTTCCGGCTCAAAGCGTCTGCTACGACATTGGCCTTCCCTGGGTGATAATGCAGCTTCATATCATAATCCTTTATAAGCTCCAACCATCTCCTTTGCCTGAGATTCAACTCCTTCTGTGTGAAAATATACTTCAAACTCTTATGATCCATGTACACATCACAATGATTCCCAATAAGAAAATGTCTCCAGGTCTTGAGTGCATGCACTACAGCTGCTAACTCCAAATCATGCGTGGCATAATTCAACTCATGCGGTCGAAGCTGTCGTGAGGCATACGAAACAACTCTTCTGTCATGCATAAGCATGCCTCCAAGTCCTAAGCGAGATGCGTCGCAATGCACTTGGAAATCCTTGCATATATCCAGCAGAATCAGCACTGGGGCTGTAACCAAACGTTTCTTCGGCTCCTGGAAACTTGCCTCACATTCATCTGTCCATTTGAACTTGGTGTCCTTCTTCAACAACTCCGTCATAGGCTTCGCAATCTTAGAGAAATTCTCAATGAATCTCCAATAATATCCCGTGAGTCCAAGAAAACTGCGGATCTCTCCAACTAAGGTGGGTGCCAACCACTCAGTGACTGACTGAACCTTAGTAGGGTCTACTGCTATACCTTCTCCTGATATAACATGTCCGAGGAATCCTACTTCCTTCAACCAAAACTCACATTTGCTAAACTTGGCATATAACTGATACTCTCTGAGCTTCTCGAGAACTAAACCCAAATGCTCCTTATGCTCTTCTTCATTCTTCGAGTATACCAAAATGTCATCAATGAATACCACAACAAATTTATCCAAGAACTCCATGAACACCTTATTCATCATACCCATGAAATAGGCAGGGGCGTTAGTCAATCCAAATGACATAACCATGTACTCATATAGCCCGTACCTTGTGGTGAAAGTTGTCTTGGGTATATCATGTTCTTGGATCTTCAGTTGGTGGTATCCTGATCGAAGATCGATCTTGGAAAATACTTTAGCTCATTGCAGCTGGTCAAACAAATCATTGATCATCGGCAATGGGTACTTGTTCTTGATCGTCGCTTCATTCAATGCACGATAATTAACCACCATTCTTAGAGATTTATCCTTCTTCTCAACCAAGAGCACTGGGGCTCCCCATGGTGACGAGCTTCATCGAACGTAACCTTTCTCCAATAACTCATTAATCGGTTTCTTAATCTCCTCCAGATCATTCGCGGGCAACCGGTATGGTCTCTCCAATATTGATCCGTTGCCTGGCAACAGCTCTATCAAAAACTCAATGTCTCGTTCTGGCGGCATGCCTGGTAGTTCCTTGGAAATGCATCTAGATAATCCTTCACTACAGGCACTTCTTCCTAAACAACTCCCGTGAGGGAATTTACGTGAGTCCTTTTTGGGGTATGCCTGGTGAGGGAGTCCTAGATTAGGGGGTGTCCGGATGGCCGGACTATACCTTCAGCCAGACTCCTAGACTATGAAGATACAAGATTGAAGACTTCGTCCCGTGTCCGGAAGGGACTTTCCTTGGCGTGGAAGGCAAGCTTGGCGATACGGATATGTAAATCTCCTACCATTGTAACCGACTTTGTGTAACCCTAACCCTCTCTGGTGTCTATATAAACCGGAGGGTTTAGTCCGTAGGACAACATACAGAACAACAATCATACCATAGGCTAGCTTCTAGGGTTTAGCCTCTCCGATCTCGTGGTAATCTACTCTTGTACTACCCATATCATCAATATTAATCAAGCAGGACGTAGGGTTTTACCTCCATCAAGAGGGCCCGAACCTGGGTAAAACTTTGTGTCCCTTGCCTCATGTTACCATCCGGCCTAGACGCACAGTTTGGGACCCCCTACCCGAGATCCGCCGGTTTTGACACCTACATTGGTGCTTTCATTGAGAGTTCATCTGTGTCATCGTCGTTAGGCTTGATGGCTCCTACGATCATCAATAGCGATGCAGTCCAGGGTGAGACCTTCCTCCCCGGACAGATCTTCGTCTTCGGTGGCTTCACACTGCGGGCCAATTCACTTGGCCATCTGGAGCAGATCGAAAGCTACGCCCCTGGCTGTCAGCTCAGATTTGGAAGTTTAAACTACACGGCTGACATCCGTGGGGACTTGATCTTCGACGGATTCGAGCCACTGCCGAGCGCGCCGCATTGTCACGACGAGCATGATCTAGCTCTGCCGCCGAACAGTGCCCTGGAGGCCGCACCCACATCGGCTTTGACCCTTAATTCGGAGCCAACTGCACCGATCGAGGATGGGTGGTTGGACGCCGCCTCGGGGGCTGCAATCCCAACGGCGATTGAGCCGAACACCAGCCCCGCACTCCACAAGACTCGTGACTCCAAGGAGCCGGACTCCTCTCCGGACTCTGAACCCTCCGCACCCCTGCCGATCAAATCCGATTGGGCGCCGATCATGGAGTTTACTGCTGCGGACATCTTTCAGCACTCGCCTTTCGGCGATATTTTGAAGACACTAAAGTCTCTCTCTTTATCAGGAGAGCCCTGGCCGGGCTACGGTCAGCAAGGTTGGGATACGGACGATGAAGAAATTCAAAGCCCACCCACCACCCACTTTGTAGCCACTGTCGATGATTTAACCGACATGCTCGACTTCGACTCTGAAGACATCGACGGTATGGATGCCGATGCAGGAGACGATGAAGAACCAGCGCCTATTGGGCCCTGGAAAGCCACCTCATCATATGACATATACATGGTGGACACCCCAAAAGAAGGAGATGGCGATGGAACAGCGGAGGATGACCCCTCCAAGGAACAGCCCAAGCGCCGGCGTCAGCGGCGCCGCTCAAAATCCCGCCAAAGCAAATACGGTGATTCCAGCACGGGAGATAATAATACCCCGGAAAGTGCCGAAGAAAACCCCTCCAGCAAGATTCAGCACAGGAGGATGGAGAAGCCAGCCCTCATGAGAGAGCGGCAGACAGAGAGGTCGAGGACGATAATTATATCCCTCCCTCCGAAGACGAGGCAAGCCTCGACGACGATGAATTCGTCGTGCCAGAGGATCCCATTGAGCAAGAGCGTTTTCAACGCAGGCTTATGGCCACGGCAAGAAGCCTCAAGAAAAAACAGCAACAGCTTAGAGCTGATCAAGATTTGCTAGTCGACAGATGGACTGAAGTCCTTGCGGCCGAAGAGCATAAACTCGAAAGCCCCTCCAAGAGCTACCCAAAGTGCAGGTTGCTACCCCGATTAGAGGAGGAAGCACTTAAACCTACATCACCAGCACTTGATACGGCCGACCGGCCACCTCGTGGCCGCGACAGAGAGGCCTCTGGGCCCTCCACTCAAGCCGCACCCCGTACCAAGGCACGGGAAAATGTGCCTGACCTGCGAGATATGTTGGAGGACAAGGCAAGGCAAACAAGATCGATCTATGGATCACATGGGCGCCCCATGACTCGAGACGGTAACCGTCATGCCGAACACAAATCTAGTAGGGCCGAACACAGTAGACAAAGCTCATTGGAGCTACGTCATGATATAGCCCAGTACAGAGACGCCGCACACCCACTATGCTTCACAGACGAAGTAATGGATCATCAAATCCCCGAGGGTTTCAAACCCGTAAACGTCGAATCATATGATGGCACAACAGATCCTGCGGTACGGATCGAGGATTGTCTCCTTCATATCCACATGGCCCGCGGCGATGATCTCCACTCCATCAAATACCTCCCACTCAAGCTTAAAGGACCAGCTTGGCATTGGCTTAACAGCTTGCCAGCAGGATCAATCAGTTGTTGGGAGGACCTGGAAGCCGCATTTCTCGACAATTTCCAAGGCACTTATGTGCGACCACCAGACGCCGATGACCTAATCCACGTAATTCAGCAGCCAGAGGAATCGGCCAGGCAATTCTAGACACGGTTCCTAACAAAGAAAAATCAAATAGTCGACTGTCCGGATGCAGAGGCCCTAGCAGCCTTCAAGCACAATATCCATGACGAGTGGCTTGCCTGGCACCTTGGATAGGAAAAGCCGAAATCTATGGCAGCACTCACGACACTCATGACCCGCTTCTACGCGGGAGAAGACAGCTGGCTTGCTCGTAGCAACAATATGACCAAGAACCCTGGTAATTCGGATACCAAGGACAGTAGTGGCAGGTCGTGTCGCAACAAGCAGAAGCGCCGCATTAACGGCGACAATGCTGAGGATACGGCAGTTAATGCCGATTCAGAGGCTATAAATCCGGTCAGCGGAAAAAGCCATTCAAAAGAAATCCTAGGGGCCCGTCCAGTTTGGACCAAATACTCGACCGCTTGTGCCAGATACATGGCACCCCCGAAAAGCCGGCCAATCACACCAACAGGGATTGTTGGGTGTTCAAGCAGGCAGGCAAGTTAAATGCCGAAAATACCGATAAGGGGCTGCATAGCGATGACGACAAAGAGCCCCAACTGCCGAACAATAGTGGACAGAAGGGTTTTCCCCCATAAGTGCGGACGGTGAACATGATATACGCAACCCACATCCCCAAGAGGGAGCGGAAGCGCGCATTAAGGGACGTATACGCGGTAGAACCAGACGCCCCAAAGTTCAACCCATGGTCCTCCTACCCAATCACCTTTGATCGAAGGGACCATCCCACTAGCACCCGTCATGGCGGATTCGCCGCATTGGTTCTAGACCCAATTATTGACGGATTTCATCTCACTAGAGTCCTTATGGACGGTGGCAGTAGCCTGAACCTGCTTTACCAGGATACAGTGCGGAAAATGGGCATAGATCCCTCGAGGATTAAGCCCACCAAAACGAACTTTAAAGGCGTAATACCAGGTGTAGAGGCCAACTGTACAGGCTCAGTCACACTTGAAGTGGTCTTTGGATCTCTGGATAATTTCCAAAGCGAGGAGTTAATCTTCGACATAGTCCCATTCCGCAGTGGCTATCACGCACTGCTCGGGCGAACCGCATTCGCCAAGTTCAATGCGGTACCTCACTACGCATACCTTAAGCTCAAGATGCCAGGCCCTTGAGGAGTAATTACGGTCAATGGAAACACCGGACGCTCCCTCCGAACAGAGGAGCACACAGCGGCCTTTGCAGCGGAAGTACAAAGCAGCCTCTCCAGGCAGTTCTCCAGTCCGGCCATGAAACATCCGGACACCGTCAAGCGCGCCCGGAGCAACCTACAACAAGACCACCTAGCACGTTCCGAGCAGGCGTAGCAATGCGGCCCCAACCCCAGCCCTCGCAAAAATGCGACGCCAGTGCTTCGCGTACATAACTACGCTCTAGAAATACCATGGGTACAGGGGGAGGGGCACCATCACGGCACGCCCGAAACATGGCTTAAACTGCACCAGGGGCTGCCGATTTTTAATTTTCTCTTACTTTCAGGACTCCATTCTTCGGAAGGCCTGTTCGGCAGTTCAATTGCCGCACAAACGATGCAAGAACCAGGGAAGCAGACAAGCCATGCCGCATTATGGAACTCCTAGGTGGTCTCTATCACGAGCAGTATACCTGTTTCGCATACCATTCCGCAACCTGCCCCTGGAACGGACATGTTAAATAGTCCAACCTTTTTCTTATCGCATTATTTGTATCGTTCTGCTTTGATCGCATCCCTTTTTAATAAACAATGCATAGCTTTTGTCTATTTTTGCATTACTCACTTTTTTACAAATATATGTTCCTTAACAACATGTTGCACCCGTACACTTTGGTATGGCCAAAATACGGCAGGGGCTTTAGTACCCCTCAATATGGTGTGAGAAGTCCGAACACTTTAACAAGTGCGGCACCCCGAACTTATAGCATTATATGCATCGGCTCCGAATCATGTCTTGGGTCAATAGTTGGGTTTGCCCAGCTCCTATGTTTTGGTGCCTTACGTTCCGCTATGTCGGCTAAGGTAGCACTAGGAGAACTACTGCGATTGTGCCCCAGTTCAGCTGGGTCGAGCACCTCAGTAGAGAAAGCTAAAACTGACTGTCATGATGAAGCGAGAGCTGGTCGCTGTTCGAGAGGTTTTTCGAGTCCCTAAAGACTTATGCCGCTTAGAGCGAGGAGTCGGCTCTGTCCAGCCAAGGCGTGGATAGCGCCCCGAACTCGGTCTTCCGAATACCAGGGGCTTCGCCGAAATGTAAAATTATAGAATTCTATGGCTAAGTGAGAGTGTTCACGCATTATAGTCTGATTGCCTTGTTCGTTGTGCTGTGCGCCTCCCTCGAAGGACCCAAACATGGGAAAAAGAGCGCTCAGGTTTATCCCCAAACACCCCGGCACTAGCGGCACGGGGGCAGAAGCCGACGACTTGCCATCTCTCTGAATTGATAAACAGCCGCACAGAAGGTAATATTTTAAATTCCAACAGCATTGCTTAGCGCATATGAACAAGTTTTTAGCGCACAGGACAAAACGAGCGAGTTTTACTCAAAAATTACATCCCTGGAACATTCATCCGCCATAAGGCAGGCACCCTTCAGAACATCCTTATAATAATTCTCGGGCTTGCGATGCTCTTTCCCTGACGGTGGCCCGTCCTTCACAAGCTTCTCAGCATCCAGCTTGCCCCAGTGCACCTTAGCACGGGCAAGGGCCCTACGGGCACCTTCAATGCAGACGGAGCGCTTGATGACTTCGAGCCTTGGACAGGCCCCCACCAGCCGCCGCACCAGCCCGAAATAGCTCCCAGGCAGAGCCTCTCTAGGCCACAACCGCACTATGAGGCCCTTCATGGCCTGTTCGGCCGCCTTGTGGAGCTCGACCAGTTACTTCAGCTGGTCGCTCAGGGGCACGGGGTGTCCGGCCTCAGCATACTGAGACCAGAACACCTTCTTTGTCAAGCTGCCCTCCTCGGCTCGATAGAATGTGGCGGCATCGGACACGCTACGGGGAAGATCTGCGAACGCTCCTAGAGAGCTCCGGATTCGGGTAAGTAACAAGTAACTCACGCTTATGTGTTGGCTTTGCATAAAGAATGACTTACCCGCCGCTATCTTTTTCACCGCATCCAACTCCTAGAGGGTCTTCTGGGATTCGGCCTTGGCAGACTTGGCATTTTTAATAGCCACCGCGAGCTCGGACGCTCGCGTCTTTGAGTCAAGCTCCAAACTCTCATGTTTTTTTCATGAGAGCCTGGAGCTCTTGCCGCACCTTGCCAACCTGGGCCTCATACTTCTCCCGCTCGGTGCGCTCCGTGGCCGCCCTCTTCTCGGCCTCGAGCAGCGCTTGCTTAAGGGTCGCCACCTCAGACGTGGCCCCTACAATAGCCACGATAATCCTGTCATTTTTTGCAATTGCACCTTTTGTTATATATTTAAACAAGGTATTTCTTACCTTCCTTGTCCTCGAGCTGCTTCTTGGCACGCCCGAGCTCTTGCTCGGACTGCTCGAGGTTCTGCTTTAGCGTGTCCACTTCCGCAGTTAGTGCGGCGGACGCCAGCAGAGAAGCCCGCATACGCATATTGACTCCTTTTTGTTAGACTCCTGCGAATTTTATTTGATCCTTTATTCGGCTTTTTCTTCCCGAACGACAAACAGAGCATCAAGGGCTACTGTCTATGCGGTAATATTATGTACACATTCTTTACTTACCTCAAAGCCTGTTAAAAAGCTAGCACAAGCTTCAGTCAGTCCACTCTTGGCGGACTGAACCTTCTGGACCACCGCACTCATTATGGTGTGGTGCTCCTCGTCGATGGAGGCGCCTTTGAGCACCTCCAACAGATTGTTCGGCGCCTCCGGTTGGACGGGGGTCACCAGCATGGTGGGCTTGCTCCTCTTGGAAGGAGTTCGCCCGCCGGACTCTAGAACCTTTGAAAGTTCCGGAGCGGTGTCCGGCCTAGAGCCGGACTTGGAGCCCTGGGGGTTTTTTCCCCTTTACTCCTGGAGTCCAGGAGGTCGCCTTGCGGCGTCTCCAGGACCACCTCCTCCTGGCTTGGAACCTGTTGGGACAACACTTCGGCCTCGTCCGTAGGGCGGGGGGGTAGCCGTTGGAAGCGAATTCACATTCGACGAGTCCAGTGAACCGCTCGACGATGCGTCGAGCCGGTCTTTGGGTGGGCTGCATAATCATATTCGACATAAGGGAAAGTTGTGCAATAAAGGAATACTATGAATTACTCTGGTATCCGGATGCTTACGATTTCGCCAGGGGCTTGGCCCTGAGCGGCCACTCCTCTCCGCCGTCGTCGGCGTCGGTGGAGTAGTCCGGAGGAAGGGTTTTCCCCTTCTTGGACCCTTTGGCCTCCCCAGTGAGGGTGGCCTTCCTTTTCTTCTCTCCTCCCGCTGGAGGGGGAGAGGTCTCTTCTTCCTCCTCCTCGTCTTCACGGGAGGAATGCGCCTTGGAGTCGTCGGATGATGAACCTGACACCTCCTGGCACCGGGCACTTTTTTGAGTCCTCGTGGCCTTCTTCTCTGGCACCACATAGGGTGCCGGAACTAGCAGCTTCGCCAAGCGGGCATCGGCTGGGTCTTCGGGCAAAGGAGCCGGACAGTCGATCTGTCTGGACTTCGCCTGCCAATTCTGTCAAAGGTAAGGGAGCTTAGATCCCGCATAGAGTTAAACTATGAAAAACTAATACCCTGTAAAAGGTACAAACAACTTACCGCGCTAGCGTGACGCTGCATGCTGAATCTGCGATCCTCGGTAGCGGATGCGGGAGCCTCGGCGCCCTTGAAAAGCACCTTCCAGGCATCTTCGTACATCGTGTCGAAGAGCCTGCTTAGAGTTCGGTGCTGCGCCGGGTTGCACTCCCACAGATTGAAGGCCCGTTGTTGACACGGGAGGATCCGGCGGATGAGCATAACCTGGATTACGTTGACAAGCTTGAGCTGCTTGTTCACTAGGGTTTGGATGCATGTTTGCAGTGCAGTCACCTCTTCTTTGCTGCCCCACGACAGGCCCGTCTCTTTCCAGGACGTGAGCCACGTTGGGGGTCCGGACGGGAACTCGGGGGCTGCGACCCACTCAGGGTCGCGCGGCTCGGTGATGTAAAACCACCCCGATTGCCACCCCTTCAGGGTCTCCACAAAGGAGCCCTCGAGCCATAAGACATTGGGCATCTTGCCCACCATGGCGCCTCCGCACTCCGCCTGGTTGCCGCGCACGACCTTCGGCTTAACATTGAAAGTCTTGAGCCATAGGCTGAAATGGGGGTGGATGCGGAGGAAAGCCTCGCACACGATGATAAACGCCGAGATGTTGAGGATGAGGTTCAGGGCCAGATCATGGAAATCCAGGCCGTAGTAGAACATGAGTCCCCGGACGAATGGGTGGATAGGAAAGCCCAGTCCGCGGAGGAAGTGGGGAAGGAACACTACCCTCTCATGGGGCCTTGGGGTGGGGAGGAGCTGCCCCTCTTCAGGAAGCCGGTACGCGATGTCGTTAGACAAGTATCCAGCCTTCCTCGGTTTTTTGATGTGTCCCTCCGTGACGGAGGAGACCATCCACTTGCCTCCCACTCCGGACATGGCTAGAAAAGGTTGAGGTGGGGAGTGAGGACTTGGGCGCTGGAGCTCGAGTGCGCGAAGATGGATAGGCAAAGGAGGAAGAAGGCGTAGGTGAAAAGGTGGATCCTTATCCCCTTATATGGGTGGACGCAACTACATGTCCCCACCAGCCTGGTAAAACTCACTTATCTCCAAGCGTCGTAATCAATGGCATGGTTGGGTTACCCACGCCCGTATTGATGAGAATCTCGGAATAAGGGGCACGATCTCTGCTTCGACAAGATGTGCCAAGGAAACCGCCTCGCATGACACGCTGAGGTGGGACAATAAAACGATTCGAATAAAGGCTTGGCCGTGGTGCGATGTCACACTACGGAATACGTCAGCAGATTAGATTTGTGTAAATATTATTCTCTCTATGGCAATATGTGGAAACTTATTTTGCAGAGCCGGACACTATCTTTGTGTTCAAAATCTTCTATGAAGTACTTGGAGGAGGAACCCGCCTTGCAATGCCGAGGACAATCTGCGCGCCGGACTCGTCGTCATTGAAGCCTAGTTCAGGGGCTACTGAGGGAGTCCTAGATTAGGGGGTGTCCGGATGGCCGGACTATACCTTTAGTCAAACTCCTGGACTATGAAGATACACGATTGAAGACTTCGTCCCGTGTCCGGAAGGGACTTTCCATGGCACGGAAGGCAACCTTGGCGATACGGATATGTAGATCTCCTACCATTGTAACCGACTTTGTGTAACCCTAACCCTCTCCGGTGTCTATATAAACTGGAGGGTTTTAGTCCGTAGGACAACATACAGAACAACAATCATACCATAGGCTAGCTTCTAGGGTTTAGCCTCTCTGATCTCGTGGTAGATCTACTCTTGTACTACCCATGTCATCAATATTAATCAAGCAGGACATAGGGTTTTACCTCCATCAAGAGGGCCCGAACCTGGGTAAAACTTCGTGTCCCTTGCCTCTTGTTACCATCCGGCCTAGACGCACAGTTCGGGACCCCCTACCCGAGATCCGCCGGTTTTGACACCGACACCTAGATACATACTTAATCCTTTTTCCCTCAGGGTGGTGAGTAGAATTGACCTACTAGCACAGTCAATGTTTCCTCCATACTTCGATAGCCAATCCATACCCAGTATCACATCCAATCCTTGTGACTCTAGAATTATTAGGTCTGAGGGGAAAATATGGTTGCCATTGTTTAAGGGTATCCGGTCGCACCATTGGCTAGCCATATACTCTGCTCCTGGTGAGCTTACTAACAAGGGTGTCCTAAGGGCTAAGGTGGGTAACTTAAACTTGTCCACAAATTCCCTTGAAATGTATGAATGTGATGCACCAGTATCGAAAAGAACGAGAGCGGTAAAGGACTTAACCAAAAACTTACCGATAACTGCGTATGGCTGCTCTTCAACCTCCTCCACGTTCACGTGGTTCACCTGTCCCTTATTGAAAGGGTTGGGATTCTTCCTAGATCTTCCATTTCCCTTTCCATTATTGAGTTCAGGACACTCATTGGCATAGTGTCCAGTCTTCCCGCACTTGAAACAAGTAATGTGACTTTGGTCCTTCTTGGCGGGTATAGCTGGGTTAGAGCGGTTCTGACTGCTTGCTCCGTTCCCATTTCCATTCCTAGAGCCATTGTGGTAATGCGAACTTCCTCAATTGTGGGTATGGCCTCCATGGTTATGGGTAAATCCTCCCAAGTTCGGGGTAAAATGTGGCTTCTGCTGAGCTCCTGAATTGTACTTCCCTTGTCCATTCTTCCTTTTGCGGCTCTCAATTTGCTGCTGCTTTCCTTCAATCATAAGGGCCTTATCTACCAACTCCTAGTAGTTGTTAAATGTTGCCACCATCAACTGCACACTCATCTCATCGTTCAGCCCTTCCATAAATTTCTCTTGCTTCGCGGCATATGTGGCCACATCATCCGGGGCATAGCGAGCTAACTTGCTAAACTCCTCAACGTACTGCCCTACAGTACGGTTGCCCTAGCGTAAGCTGCGAAACTCATGCTTCTTCATGCTCATAGCTCCAGTTGAGATGTGAGTAGTGCAGAATGCTTGCTGAAACTGCTCCCAAGTAACATTGGCTATAGAGAAGGTGGCTGTGTAATTCTCCCACCATGAGGCTGCAGGTCCATCCAATTGGTATGCGGCAAAACGCACCTTCTCAGCATATGTGCAACCTGCAGTGGTCAACTCCCTTCCAATCCTGTGTAGCCAATCGGCAACAATGGGCTTGGTGCTACTGGAAAACACCGGCGGTTGTAACCTCAGAAAACGGGCTAAGTTGTCAATTGGAGGTGGTGGCGGTGGGTTGTTGTTATTGTTGTTGTTGTTGTTGTTGTTGCCTTGATTCTGAACTAGCAACTGCATCAGTGTATTCTGCTGTTGGATCAACTGAGTGAGATCCGGTGAGAAGACAAATCCGAGGTCACGTCTCGGAGGCATCTGATGGGTTTAGAGGGGAGAGATTAGAATAGAATGAGGTCTAGTAAGAAAGCACTACCCATATGCACATGAGACAAACACAATCAATATCACTCCCAAAACAGTATCAAACAGGGGCATACAATCGATCTAACTATCGTTACAGTGCTCAGACTACTAATATATACATGGGGGAAATACTAATATTAGTATCGTGGTCTACTAGAAATTTTGATCAGTAGAAGACTCCATGATATCTGCTCCAGCTTCGTCTTCATAATCATCGTCACTGGGGTCGGAGTCGGTGTCGTCGATGATGATATAGTCCTTGGGGTGGTCTTCATCTCCTCCTGGCGCAGGGTCTCCCATGAATACTCCTAGCTTCCTTGTCAGGTCGTCATTCATCTCCACTAGTACGGTGATTTCCTCCTTGTATCCGTCGTGTGTAGGCTTGACTTCCTCTTCGAGCTCAATGTTCCTAGTCATCAACTTCTTCAGATCTATCATGCTTGCGCACATTTGGTTCTCCTGGCGCCGTATGTGTTGGTTTAACTCCTGGATGTAAGCTGCAATGGACATGTCCTTCCTGGTGCTGGTCATCTCCCATTGTTCATCTCGGCGCCTACATATCTAATAGATGGTGTCCTTCAGATCCTTGTGATAAACTTTGCCAATGCGTCCTATGGCAATATGGGCTGCCATGCGCTTTCCTAGAATCCAGGTTCGTGCATCAAAGGAAAACTCTATGGGCTCAGTTACTAGTGTGAATGTTCTTCCTGGAACTTGAAGTCGAATCAGCCAGCGTTCCTCTTCTGGTAAAGTGGTAGTGTAGGTCCCGGTGAAGCTCGGTACTCCAATGTTCAGGTACCTAGTGACTTCCTTCAAGTGTCGTCCAAAAGGTGTGTCTTCTTCCGGCTGTGCAAACTTGTTCCTCGTGTCTGCCATCCTATAGAGTAGAAAATGGAGAGAAGTCAGAAATGAGTAGAGAATAGTGACATATGGCTCATCTTAGAGGTCGTGTCCTACATTCAGCGTGTGCTCTGATACCATCTTGTAGCGATCCGACCTCAAACCGTTGAATCTCTGTGCTTTGGTGTCATCCCTGGATCGGTAATGCTGACACACATAGTACTTCAAAGGATTTATAACAGAGTAGCAATCACACACTTATTACATTGAATGTCTCAAGAGAGAACTCGTTACAATAAATACGGCTTAAGGCCATCTAATTACGATAACAGCGGAAGGCTTGGAAGATAAAGTCAGTCCATCAACTCCAACGGCATAGCTGAGTGCACGACAACGACCTAGCGCACCTTACTCTTCGTCTGAAAAGTCTGTAACATGATATGTTGCAGCCTGAAACGGGTCGGCACTTGGAATATGCTGGAAAAATAACACAGTACAGCAATGAAACAAGTAAAGACTATCACTATATGCACATATGGCTGGTGGAGGCTCTATGGTTACAATGTTTTTGCGAAAAGCCAATTTTTTCCTACAACAAAGGAATATATTTTATTTAACTATCATGGTAGTTGAAAAACATTGAGAATGGTATAACCCCATCTCAATCCCAATTAAAAGTAATTACCATCCCAACAAATTAATTTAGGGTGATGAGATCCACATGATAATCCAAGAACCAGATATTCAAGATGTCCATAACCGGGGACACGGCTAACCATGATTAGTTTGTACACTCTGCAGAGGTTTGCGCACTTTTCCCCACAAGACTCGATCTCCTTCGTTGGATTTCTCGCACTACGAGGTGTTTGAGAAACGGATGACCGAGACACAGTTTTTCAGAAGCATTAACTCTAACCCCAGGTAGACAGTACCAACCTACATCCCCTACATCTACTAGTCTACCACTAGAAGAGGTCATGCAACTTACTCCACTATGCTAGAGCCCATAATAGCTTGTGGCTGCACACAGAAGTTTCTAGCATGAATAATCTTATGACCCCTTTGAGCCTGGGTGGCGAACCAAAAAGGACAGCACTGGTATATCCCTAGGTGCCCGCAACCAATCCACCCAAATGTGTGTTTAAGTAGCCACCTTAAGTAAACCATTAATTAAGAATCTCACATCTTTTATGTATACACTCAAACCCAATCCACGTCTACGACCATAGCATGGCATTACAAGCATAACATAGAAGTAACTCCCAGAGTTTGATAATAAAAGGGCCATAGGTTCTACCTCATCAACTACTTCCCAAAACCCACATGTTAAGAGATCCTACTCATGCAATGTTTGAGGGTTGAACTAATGCATAAAAACTGGGTAATAGAGGGGTATGATCAATGTGTTACTTGCCTTGCTGATGATCCGCAAAACCTACTGACTCGTAGTAGCACGTTGCGCACTTCGGGAATTCTATCACAAACAAAAAATAGCATACATAATCAATCAAGCAAAGATGCAAGGGTCAAACTTCAAATAAGAAGATCCAAACTAAAATTTCAACTGAAGAGGTTCGATTTGCAAAAAGAATTGATCAAAATGGAGATACGGAACTGAAACTACGGTCAAAAGAGCTTCGCAGACAAATCTGCTTGAAACCAAATTTTAAATTTGTCAAAACCTTGTTCTAGTTGATTAAATGGAAAGAGGGATTCGAGACGAAGATTTTGGTGTTGGTTTCACTGGATTTGGACAAACGGTTAAGAAACGGCGAGGGTTTGAAAATCAGGGGCTAATCTGTGATAAAAATAATCGTGGATAGGTCTCTGGCCGAAAAAGGAAATAAAAAGAAAAACTAACGAACGAACATTCGCTAATAGAACCAATCTAATGAAAATCGTTCACTAACAGATCTAAACGAACGAACATTCATTAAATAAACTAAACCGGAAAAAACCGAAATAAAACGCAATCTAATAAAAAACTGATCTAGGTTTTTACCGAAAATAAAACCGACGAAAACCAGCGAAAAACTGGCGGCGACGAACTCCGGCGAGGCGGCGCGACGACGGGGCGACGGACGGCGGATGGCGGCACGGGCAGCAGATGGCGGCACGGGCGGCTGCAGGCGGCTAGGGTTAGGGTTTGGGGCGCGGCGGCTTGGGCCTCGGCTGGCTTATAAAGCCTGGCCGGATGGAGTCCGGCTCGGGCACGGCCCATTAGGTCGGTTGGAAGTTTTTTTTTAAATGGTTCCACCGAGAAAAATCCTAATTAATTAAATAAAAATCTAAAAATGTCAAAACAATTTTTCACCGTCTAAATAAAATATTTAGAACAAAGTGAACATTTTTCTAGCCTAAAATGCAATTTTGAAAAATGCATATTTTTTCTAATTCAAGTAAAATAGCGATAAAATCCAAATAAAATATTTATTTCATTTTAATATTTTTTCCTCCAATATTTTATTTATTTTGGAGAAGTCATATTATCCCCTCTCATATATTTTTAATATGAAATATTTTTCAAAGAGAAAAATAATAAAACCTAAATGATCCACTTTTCAATATTTGAGAAAAATTCAAATGTGAAAATAATAAAATCCCCAACTCTCTCCATGAGTCCTTAAGTTGCTTAGGATTTTAGGGTCACAAAACCAAAATGCAAATAAAATATGATATGCACATGATGACCTATGTATAACATTCCAAATTGGAAATTTGGGATGTTACAGCGAAAAACTGGCATCCTACACAACGCTGGACGAGGTCTTGCGCATCTGCTCGGGCCGTAGGCCAAAAAAATCCAGTTCGGAAGGCTTTACTTACAAGGGCCCGAGCTGCGGCATGATGACCGCTAAGACTAGAATGGATTTCGGCCAAGAGCTGCCGCCCCTCTTCTTCGGAGATACACCTTTGAAGGACTCCTATAGTACTTTTCTTGTAGAGCTCTCCTTCATGAACCTTGTAGGCTTTCGAGCGTCAGACAATGCATCGAGCCTCATTCTGATCCTCGGGGAGCTCTCGCCTATTGAGGTAGGCCAGGAAGGGTTCGGTCCATGGGGCGATTACCGCCATGATTACATGAGCCGATGGCGTTGGTTCGGTGGCCGAGCCCCCGATGATACCGGGATTGTATTCAGAATCCGGAGGTGTGATCGAATCCGAAATGATGTTACTGCTCTCGTCCTGCCATACCACAGATGGCTTGAAGAGCCTTTCCACTAATGTGTTAGGTGGGACGGGGTCACGCTTAGCCCCCATGCGAGCAAGGATGCCCGCTACCTGATTGCTCTCTCGGGCCACGTGATGAAACTCAAGCCCCTCAAACCGAGCTGATATTTTAAGTACGGTGATACGTCTCCAACGTTTCTATAATTTTTTATTGTTCCATGATATTATATTACCCATTTTGGATGTTTATGGGCTTTATTATACACTTTTATATTATTTTTGGGACTAACCTATTAACCGGAGGCCCAGCCCAAAGTGTTGTTTTATTGCCTATTTCAGTGTTTCGAAGAAAAGGAATATCAAACGGAGTCCAAACGGAATGAAACCTTCAGGAGGGTTATTTTTGAAACGGAAGCAATCCAGGAGACTTGGAGTAGACGTCAGGGAAGCTTTGAGGAAGCCACGAGTCACGGAGGCGTGCCCAACACCCCTGGGCGCGCCCCCCACCCTCGTGGGCCCCTCGTGGCTCCCCTGACCGACTTCTTTCGCCTATATATGTCCATATTGTTGGGGAACGTAGTAATTTCAAAAAAAATCCTACGCACACGTAAGATCATGGTGATGCATAGCAACGAGAGAGGAGAGTGTTGTCCACGTACCGTCATAGACCGAAAGGAGAAGCATTAGAACAACGCAGTTGATGTAGTCGTACGTCTTCACGGTCCGACCGATCAAGCACCGAAACTATGGCACCTCCGAGTTCTAGCACACGTTCAGCTCGATGATGATCCCCGGACTCCGATCCAGCAGAATGTTGGGGAAGAGTTCCGTCAGCACGACGGCGTGGTCACGATCTTGCTGTTCTACCGTCGTAGGGCTTCGCCTAAGCACCGCTACAATATTATCGAGGATTATGGTGGAGGGGGGCACCGCACACGGCTAAGAGATCAAGAGATCAATTGTTGTCTATGGGGTGCCCCCCTGCCCCCATATATAAAGGAGCAAGGGGGAGGTGGTGCGGCCAGGCAAGCGGCGCGCCAGGAGTCGTCCTACTCCTACCGGAAGTAGGACTCCCCCCCCCCCTTTCCATGTTGGACTAGGACTTGGGGGAAGGAGAGAGAGGGGGAAAAGGAAAGGGGGGGCGCCGCCCCCCTTCCTTGTCCAATTCGGACTTGGGGGGGAGGGGCGCGCGGCTGCCCCTTGGCCTCCTCTCCTCTACCTCCACTAGGCCCATTAAGGCCCATTAGGTTACCGGGGGGTTCCGGTAACCTCCCGGTACTCCGGTAAAATGCCGATTTCACCCGGAACACTTCCGATGTCCAAACATAGGCTTCCAATATATCAATCTTCATGTCTCAACCATTTCGAAACTCCTTGTCATGTCCATGATCACATCCGGGACTCCGAACAACCTTCGGTACATCAAAACATATAAACTCATAATGAAACTATCATCGTAACGTTAAGTGTGCGGACCCTACGGGTTCGAGAACAATGCAGACATGACCGAGACACGTCTCCGGTCAATAACCAAAAGCAAAACCTAGATGCTCATATTGGCTCCTACATATTCTATGAAGATCTTTATCGGTCAGACCGCATAACAACATACATTGTTCCCTTTGTCATCGGTATGTTACTTGCCCGAGATTCGATCGTCGGTATCTTAATACCTATTTCAATCTCGTTACCGACAAGTCTCTTTACTCGTTTTGTAATACATCGTCCAGCAACTAACTCATTAGTTGCAATGCTTGCAAGGCTTAAGTGATGTGCATTACCGAGAGGGCCCAGAGATACCTCTCCGACAATCGAACTGACAAATCCTAATCTCGAAATATGCCAACCCAACAAGTACCTTCGGAGACACCTGTAGAGCACCTTTATAATCACCCAGTTACGTTGTGATGTTTGGTAGCACACAAAGTGTTCCTCCGGTAAACAGGAGTTGCATAATGTCATAGTCATAGGAACATGTATAAGTCATGAAGAAAGCAATAGCAACAAACTAAACGATCAAGTGCTAAGCTAACGGAATGGGTCAAGTCAATCACATCATTCTCTAATGATGTGACCCCGTTAATCAAATGACAACTCATGTCTATGGCTAGGAAACTTAACCATCTTTGATTCAACGAGCTAGTCAAGTAGAGGCATACTAGTGACACTCTGTTTGTCTATGTATTCACACATGTATTATGTTTGTGGTTAATACAATTCTAGCATGAATAATAAACATTTATCATGAAATAGGGAAATAAATAATAACTTTATTATTGCCTCTAGGGCATGTTTCCTTCAGTCTCCCACTTGCACTAGAGTCAATAATCTAGTTCACATCGCCATGTGATTTAACATCAATAGTTCACATCACCATGTGATTAACACCCATAGTTCACATTTTCATGTGACCAACACCCAAAGGTTTTACTAGATTCAATAATCTAGTTCACATCTCTATGTTATTAATGCCCAAAGAGTACTAAGGTGTGATCATGTTTTGCTTGTGAGAGAAGTTTAGTCAACGGGTCTGCCACATTCAGATCCGTAAGTATTTTGCAAATTTCTATGTCAACAATGCTCTGCACTAAGCTACTCTAGCTAATTGCTCCCACTTTCAATATGTATCCAGATTGAGACTTTGAGTCATCTGGATCAGTGTCAAAACTTGTATCGATGTAACCTTTTACGACGAACCTTCTGTCACCTCCATAATCGAGAAAGATGTCCTTATTCCACTAAGGATAATTTTGACCAATGTCCAGTGATCTACTCCTAGATCACTATTGTACTCCCTTGCCAAACTCAGGGCAGGGTATACAATAGGTCTGGTACACAGCATGGCATTCTTTATAGAACCTATGGCTGAGGCATAGGGAATGACTTTCATTCTCTCTCTATCTTCTGCCGTGGTCGGGTTTTTTTGAGTCTTACTCAACTTCACACCTTTGTAACACAGGCAAGAACTCCTTCTTTGACTGTTCCATTTTGAACTACTTCAAAATCTTGTCAAGGTATGTACTCATTGAAAAACTAATCAAGCGTCTTGATCTATCTATATAGATCTTGATGCTCAATATGTAAGCAGCTTCACCGGGGTCTTTCTTTGAAAAACTCCTTTCAAACATTCCTTTATGCTTTGCAGAATAAATCTACATTATCTCCGATCAACAATATGTCATAGACATATACTTATCAGAAATGTTGTAGTGCTCCCACTCACTTTCTTGTAAATACAGGCTTCACTACAAGTTGATAACCCACAAGTATAGGGGATCGCAACAGCTTTCGAGGGTAGAGTATTCAACCCAAATGTATTGATTCGACACAAGGGGAGCCAAAGAATATTCTCAAGTATTAGCAGCTGAGTTGTCAATTCAACCACACCTGGAAACTTAGTATCTGCAGCAGAGTGTTTAGTAGCAAAGTAATATGATAGTGGTGGTAGCGGCAACAAAAGTAAAGACAGCAAAAGTAATGTTTTTGGTATTTTGTAGTGATTGTAACAGAAGCAGTGGGAAAGTAAATAAGCGTAAACCAGTATATGGAAAACTCGTAGGCACCGGATCAGTGATGGATAATTATGTCGGATGCGGTTCATCATGTAACAGTCATAACATAGGGTGACACAGAACTAGCTCCAATTCACCAATGTAATGTAGGCATGTATTCCGTATATAGTCATACGTGCTTATGGAAAAGAACTTGCATGACATCTTTTGTCCTACCCTCCCGTGGCAGCGGGGTCCTATTGGAAACTAAGGGATATTAAGGCCTCCTTTTAATAGAGAACCGGAGCAAAGCATTAGCACATAGTGAATACATGAACTCCTCAAACTATGGTCATCACCGGGAGTGGTCCCGATTATTGTCACTTCGGGGTTGTCGGATCATAACACATAGTAGGTGACTATAGACTTGCAAGATAGGATCAAGCACTCACATATATTCATGAAAACATAATAGGTTCAGATCTAAAATCATGGCACTCGGGCCCTAGTGACAAGCATTAAGCATAGCAAAGTCATAGCAACATCAATCTCAGAACGTAATGGATACTAGGGATCAAACCCTAACAAAACTAACTCGATTACATGATAAATCTCATCCAACCCATCATCGTCCAGCAAGCCTACGATGGAATTACTCACGCACGGCGGTGAGCATCATGAAATTGGTGATGGAGGATGGTTGATGATGACGACGGCGACGAATCCGCCTCTCCAGAGCCCCGAATGGACTCCAGATCAGCCCTCCCGAGAGGTTTTAGGGCTTGGCGGCGGCTCTGTATCGTAAAACGTGATGATTTCTTCTCTCTGTTTTTTTCTCTCCGAAAGCAAATATATAGAGATGGAGTTGGCGTCGGAGGGTCAATAGGGGGCCCACGAGGTAGGGGGCGCGCCCTAGGGGAGGCGCGCCCCCCACCCTCGTGAGAAGGGTGTGGGCCCCCTGGTCTTCATATTTGGCGAGGATTTTTTATTATTTTTTCTAAGACCTCCCGTGAAGTTTCAGGTCATTCCGAGAATATTTGTTTTCTGCACATAAAACAACATCATGGTAATTCTGCTAAAAACGGCGTCAGTCCGGGTTAGTTCCATTCAAATCATACAAGTTAGAGTCCAAAACAAGGGCAAAAGTGTTTGGAAAAGTAGATACGACGGAGACATATCAACTCCCCCAAGCTTAAACCCTTGCTTGTCCTCAAGCAATTCAGTTGACAAACTGAAAGAAAGAAAGAAAAACTTTTACAAACTCTGTTTGCTCTTGTTGTTGTAACTATGTCGAGCCAGCATTCAAGTTTTCAACATAGATCATAACTAACCACACTTGCAATAATTCTCAGGTCTCATCATTACTCATATCAATAGCATAATCAACTAGCAAGTCATAATAATAAATATCGGATGACAACACTTTCTCAAAACAATCATAATATGATATAACAAGATGGTATCTCGCTAGCCCTTTCTGAGACCGCAAAACATAAATGCAGAGCACCTTTAAAGATCAAGGACTGACTAGACATTGTAATTCATGGTAAAAGAGATCCAATCATAGTCATACCCAATATAAATTAACAGTGATGAATGCAAATGATGGTTGTGCTCTCCAGCTAGTGCTCTTTAATAAGAGGGTGATGACTCAACATAAAGTAAATGGATAGGCCCTTCCCAGAGGGAAGCAGGGATTTGTAGAGGTGCCAGAGCTCGGTTTTGAAATAGAGACAAATTGTATTTTGAGCGGTATACTTTCATTGTCAACGTAAAAACTAAGAGACGGCGATATCTTCCATGCTAAACACATTATAGGCGGTTCCCAAACAGAATGGTAAAGTTTATACTCCCCCTCCACCAACAAGCATCAATCCATGGCTTGCTCGAAACAACGAGTGCCTCCAACATACATCAGGTCCCAGGGGGAGTTTTGTTTGCAATTAATTTTGATTTAGTTTGCATAAAGCATGGGACTGGGCATCCCGGTGACCAGCCATTTTCTTGTGAGTGAGGAGCGGAGTCCACTCCTCTTGAGAATAACCCGCCTAACACGGAAGATAAAGACAGCCTTTGTTGATACATGAGCTATTCGAGCATACAAAACAGAATGTTTATTTGAAGGTTTAAAGTTTGGCACATACAAATTTACTTGGAACGGCAGGTAGATACCGCATATAGGAAGGTATTGTGGACTCATCCGGAATAACTTTGGGGTTTTAAGGGATTGGATGCACAAGCAGTATTCCCGCTTAGTACAAGTGAAGGCTAGCAAAAGACTGGGAAGCGACCAACTAGAGAGCGACAATAGCCATGTACATGCATTAAAATTAATAAACATTGGATGCAAGCATGAGTAGGATATAATCCACCATGAACATAAATATCGTGAAGGCTATGTTGATTTTGTTTCAACTACATGTGTGAACATGTGCCAAGTCAAGCCACTTAAATCATTCAAATGAGGATACCACCCTATCATACCACATCATAATCATCTCAATAGCATGTCGGCATACAAGGTAAATCATTATAACTCATAGCTAGTCAAGCATGGCACAAGCAACTCTGATCTCTAATTGTCATTGCAAACATGTTTATTCATAATAAGCTGCATCAAGAACGATGGGCTCATCATATTTACAAAAACAAAAGAGGTCGAATTCATACCAGCTTTTCTCATCTCAGTCAGTCCATCATATATCATCATAATTGCCTTTCACTTGCATGACCGAACGGTGTGAATAATAATAAGAGCGCATGTGCATTGGACTAAGCTGGAATCTGCGAGCATTCAATAAACAGGAGAAGACAAGGCAATATGGGCTCTGGGTTAAATCAACAATAATGCATATAAGAGCCACTTCAATAATTTAATTATGGTCTTCTCCTACTGACCCCCAAAGAAAAGAAAAGAAATAAAGCTATTTACACGGGAAAGCTCCCAACAAGCAAAAGAAGAACGGGAAATATTTTTGGGTTTTCTTTTTAATTATTACTACTACAGTAGAGAAATAAACTACTATTAATTTTTTTGGTTTTTCTTAAGGTTTAACGAACACACAAGAAAAAAGCAGGAAAAAGAAAACAAACTAGCATGGATATTACAGTGAAAAAGTATGAGCACCGACATCTAGCAATGAGTGTGTGTGAACATAAATGTAATGTCGGTGAGAAATACGTACTCCCCCAAGCTTAGGCTTTTGGCCTAAGTTGGTCTATGGCCATGGCTGGCCTGCTGGATATCCATAATAATAGTTGTTGGGTTCGTACTGTGATGAGGAAGAAGAAGGCTCCGATTGCCACTGGCTGGCAATCATCTCCGGATCCCACTGATAGTTAGACTGCCGTGAAGGATCAAATTGTGGTTCCGGTTCTGGCTCCTCGACTGGTGCAGGGTTCCGGTAGGCATGAATACCCGTCAACGGAACAAGGTACGTGCCTGTAGTCAAATCAAACAAAGAAGGAGCAGGCAAGGTAATAGTCTCAGGATGATGTTTATTAAAGAACAATTGATACTTAAGCTCTCCTGCCCTATTCTTAACAATAAAATCATGTGCCACCATACTTTTAAGATCTAGGTAAACACGGGGCAGCACCTTTTCTTCCTTCTCAGCATGCCTAATAGGTATGTTAAAATGTGCGGCTAGGCGTGTGGCATAGATGCCTCCAAAGATGGGGCCCTTAGTACGGTTCATATTTAACCGTCTAGAAATAATACCGCCCAAACTAAAAGTGTTATCACTGTATAAACCTTGGAGCAGAATAATTAAATCAGGGATACTCAGGTTTCCAGAATTTCCGCGTCCAATTAAACAACGTCTAGCAAATAGTGCAAAGTAACGCAAAACAGGAAAATGTATGCTAGTGATTCGTGCATCGAAAACCTTCCTGGTTTCTCCTACAGTGATATTATCAATAAACCCAGCCACATCATCATGATGTCATTCTTCTGTCTTGCCCTCAAAAGGGACTAAACAAACTCGACAGAAATCATAAAGTGACATTTCCTTATGCTCATCATATAAATGAAACACCACCGTAGGTGGTGAGTCCCTAGAATGAAAATGAAAGTTTTGCACAAAGGTATTTGTGAGCAAGAGATACTAATCGCATTGGTCGTGGAGGAAAGCGGTGAGGCCTGCATTGTGAGCCAATTCATGAAAATCTTCATAGATATCGGCTGCTCTCAAGAAATCATCAGAAGGCCATTCACACGCCCGAATCTCCGCGGTGCGTGGAAAATTATACTTAGGCTTCGGTGCCTTTTCCTTCGAGCTTTGGCTCGATGAGCCCCTCAATAATCTCCTCATCATTTTCTGAAAAATTCTGAAATTTTTAGTAACTTCAAAATAAAAGTGAACCAAATTCAATAAAACTGATAGGAACTACTCCTACAAGTGCCTAGAGCCTATATCAAGCATTAGAACTACTTGGAACCATATAAAATTGACATGCAAGCTCAAGAACATGGTCACCTATGCAGCACAAATTTGCAAAGAATAAAGCACTAGAACAAAAACTAATTGGACCAATGGAGGAGTCACATACCAAGGAACAATCTCCCCAAGCAGTTTTGCGAGAGGTGCTTTGAGCAAGGAGATCGAAAATCGCAGCAAAAGTGGCTGGAACTCGTGCTTGAGTTGGTTTTTCTGGTTTGTGTGAGATAGAGGAAGAAGATGGGTGCTGGGATAAGTGGAGGAGGGTCACCATGGGCCCACGAGGCAGGGGGCGCGCCCTATAGGGGGGCGCGCCCACCACCCTCGTGGCCAGGTGGCAGCTCCTCCCGCGGTAATTTTTGCATAGTAAATCCTCAAATATTCCCGAAAAAATCATATTAAATTGGCATGGCATTCTGAGGACTTTTATTTTCGGGATATTTTTATATTGCACGGATAAGTCAGGAAACAGACAAAAAAATACTATTTTTACTTTATTTAATATATAAATAACATAAAATATAGAGAGGGTACAGAAGTTTGTGCTTCTAGTTTCATCCATCTCATGCTCATCAAAAAGAATCCACTAACAAGGTTGATCAAGTCTTGTTAACAAACTCATTCCGATAATCATGAAACCGGAGAAATTTCGAATAACACTAAGTTACCTCAATGGGGATATGCACATCCCCAATAATAAGAATATCATATTTCTTCTTGATAGTAGGAAGAGGAAATTCAAAACCTCCAAATATAATCGATGGAACTTTTCCAATAGAGTTGATACTATGAACTTGAGGTTGTTTCCTCGGAAAGTGTACCGTATGCTCATTACCATTAACATGAAAAGTGACATTGCCTTTGTTGCAATCAATAACAGCCCCTGCAGTATTAAGAAAAGGTCTTCCAAGAATAATAGACATACTATCATCCTCGGGAATATCAAGTATAACAAAGTCCGTTAAAATAGTAACGTTTGCAACCACAACAGGCACATCCTCACAAATACCGGCAGGTATAGCAGTAGATTTATAAGCCATTTGCAAAGATATTTAAGTAGGTGTCAGCTTATTCAAGTCAAGTCTACGATATAAAGAGAGAGGCATAACACTAACACCGGCTCCAAGATCACATAAAGCAGTTTTAATATAATTCCTTTTAATGGAGCAAGGTATAGTAGGTACTCCGGGGTCTCCAAGTTTCTTTGGTATTCCACCCTTAAAAGTGTAATTAGCAAGCATGGTGGAAATTTCAGCTTCCGGTATCTTTCTTTTATTAGTAATGATATCCTTCATATATTTAGCATAAGGATTTGTTTTGAGCACATCAGTTAATCTCATACGCAAAAATATAGGCCTAATCATTTCAGCACAGTGCTCAAAATCCTCATCATCCTTTGTATTGGATGGTTTCGGAGGAAAAGGCATGGGTTTCTGAACCCAAGGTTCCCTTTCTTTACCATGTTTCCTAGCAACAAAGTCTCTTTTATCATAATGTTGATTCTTTGATTGTGGGTTATCAAGATCAACAGCAGGTTCAATTTCTACATCATTATCGTTACTAGGTTGAGCATCATCATGAACATCATCATTAGTATTTTTATTAGGTTCATGTTCATTACCAGGTTGTGTTTTAGCATCAGACATAGATATATCATTTGGATTATCAGGTGGTTCAGCAATAGGTTCACTAGAAGTTTGCACGGTTCTATCATTTTTCTTCTTCTTCTTTTTAGAAGAACTAGGAACATCAATATTATTTCTTTGAGAATATTGCTCGATTCTCTTAGGGTGGCCTTCAGGATACAAAGGTTCCTGAGTCATTCTACCAGTTCTAGTAGCCACTCTAACAGCATAATCATTTTTCTTACTATTCATTTCATCAAGCACTTCTTTTTGAGCCTTAAGTACTTGTTCTACTTGAGTGGTAACCATAGAAGCATGTTTGCTAACAAGTTTAAGTTCACCTTTAATATTAGCCATATAATCACCCAAGCGTCTAATCATATAAGCATTTTCTTTTAATTGTCTACCAAAATAAGCATTGAAGTCATCTTGCTTATACATAAAGTTATCAAACTCATCCAAGCATTGACTAGGAATTTTAGTAGGAGGGACTTCAGCTTTATCATATCTATAGAGAGAATTTACCTTTACTACCTGTGTCGGGATATTGGGATCAAGAGGTTCTTCAGTAAATAAATAATTGAGATCATATGTTTCTTCAACAGGCGGTATATTAAGACCATGTATTTCTTCAATAGGAGGTAAATTCTTAACGTCTTCAGCTTTAATACCTTTTTCTTTCATAGATTTCTTTGCCTCTTGCATATCTTCGGGACTGAGAAATAAAACACCTCTCTTCTTTATAGTTGGTTTAGGAATAGGCTCAGTAATTGGAGCAGGAGATGGCTCAGGAGCTGGCTCAGGAGGTGCCCAATTATTTTCATTTGTCAACATATTATTCAATAGAATTTCAGCTTCATCTGGTGTTCTTTCCCTGAAAAGAGAACCAGCACAACTATCCAAGTAATCTCTGGAAGCATCGGTTAGTCCATTATAAAAGATATCAAGTATTTCAGGTTTCTTAAGAGGATGATCAGGCAAAGCATTAAGTAACTTGAGAAGCCTCCCCCAAGCTTGTGGGAGACTCTTTTCGTTAATCTGCACAAAGTTGTATATTTCCCTCAAAGCAGCTTGTTTCTTATGAGTAGGGAAATATTTAGCACAGAAGTAATAAATCATATCATGGGGACTACGCACACAACCAGGTTCAAGAGAATTAAACCATATCTTAGCATCACCCTTTAATGAGAACGGAAATATTTTGAGTATATAAAGGTAACGCGATCTCTCATCATTAGTAAACAGGGCAGCTATATCATTTAACTTAGTAAGATGTGCCACAACAGTTTCAGATTCATAGCCATAAAATGGATCAGATTCAACTGTCACATCCCTGCTTTTAGTCATGCATTAGGGTTGGATGAACATGTGCATCATGTTTAAATTTCTTTTAAACTTGAAATGGGGCCTAATCAACCCCAACACCCCCCCCCCTGAAAATGCTAATTTCCAACAATTGGATTTTCAATGAACCCAAAATGCCCTTCATAAAAGCCCGCCATTTTTGGTTCTGGTTTAAACCTCTGCCAAAAATGGTCTTGCAATTTATGGAACCATTCTGGATTTTTGAACAAGCCATAAATATTTGAATTTAGGCATTTTAAATGCTATAAATATTTTAAAGTGCTCAAATAATCTTGGAAGCATTTTTAGGCAGTTGAGAATATTCCCAAATGTGCCTCTGAATATTTCCAGAGTTTTTGGAAATGAAATAGTATTTATTCTATTTCAATACACATAGCAGGAAATAAATAAAAGCAAAACAGAAAAGAGAGAGAGAGTTAGGGCTTACCTGGAAGCCCCCCCCCCCCAGCCGGCCCACCTAGCTGGCCCGGCCCAGCAGCCGCTCCACGCAGCTGCTTCGCCTAGCCAGCGAGGCGAGCAGGTGCTCGACGGCGAGCACAGGAGCTCGACACGCCACCTCTCTGCCTGCCTGCCATCGCCCGCGCCAGCGTGATGCCTCGACACGTCTCCACGTCGCGCACCGAACCACCTGGACACGCCCATTCCCCCCTGCCTCTCTCCCTCGCTCCCCTCCGCCATGGCCGACGCAGCCGCCGCCGTTCCGCCGCCGTAATCGTGCCCACCATCGTCAACACGCCGCTCCATTGTGTCCTGAAGCTCCGCCACTCCCTCCTCGACCGTCCCACCGAGCCACGCCCCGCCGGAGGCCCCCGAGCGAATTCACCGAGTTCGTCTTCAACCTCGGTCGCCGGAGATACCCCTCGCCGCCCCGCTCGCTCCAGCTCTTCCCCGAGCTCGTCGTTCACTCCCCTGCAACCGCAGTGAGCCACTGACCCTTCTCCCCCTCTCCGTTCTAGCTCTCGTGCACCATACGCGCCGCCTCGAGTTCGCCCGCACGCACCGCCGCCTGTGCTCACCGCCGACGAGTCTCCGGCCATCTAATGGTCCGGTCGTCGTGCCCAGATTCCTCCCCGCGCCGCGTAGAGCACGTACGTGCCCCGCATGAGCCACCATGACCGTCACAACGACGACCCTGACCTCACCCGAGCCCCGGTGACCGCCAAGGTCGACGCCGGCGACGACTCTGGCCACCACAGGCCCAACCACCTACACCACTCGATGCGGACGAGTGCCCGCGTCACGTAGATGCCCTCCGCCGGCCATTTGGTCGCCGGAGGAAGAAACCCGCACCCCTCCGCCGTCCCTGGCCTTGCTGGCGACGAGCCCCGAGTCAACTCCGCCGAGTTTGACCCGGGTTGACCCCAGTTTGACTTTCCCCTGACTCACTGACGTGTGGGCCCCACGCCACTAATTAAACTAGGTTAGTATTAGTTTAACACTAACTAAACTTAGTTAGTTAGTTGACACTGAAAGACGGGACCCACAGGTCAGGGTTGACCTGGACCGTCTCAGTTGACCGTTGACGTCACACTGACGCCAGGCTGACGTAGTAAATCATTTTCTGGATTTATTCTTTAATAGGAAATTCTAGAAAATAGCCAAAACTTCTAAAAATCATAGAAAATCAACCATAGCTCCAAATCAAACAAATTATATATGAAAAATGATCAGAAAAATTCAATATATCCATCTGTAATGGTTTCATGCATGACAAACCACTTTAACCTTGCTGTTTAGGTGAAACAAGCTAATACACTTTTTATGCATAAGAACTTTAACTTCCATTTGAATCTTTGGTTCAAATGGACCCATTTCAACTTGTTTCACATTGCATTAGGCAGGACACATCATTTTGCCATGTCATAGCATGCATCATATTGTTGCATATTGTCATGTGTTGATTATTTTCTGTGTGTCCTTCATGGTAGGTTCTGCCTCCGAGGATATCTCCGAGTATCCAACTGAAGGGCAGTACCCTACTACCACTCCATCAGGCAAGCAGCCCCATTGATCATACCAATACAATCCCATGTTCTCGCCTCTGCTCTCATTTACTGCATTAAGACAACAACGTTTCAAACTGTTGTGTGCTACGGTAGTTGAACCCTTATCCTCTGCATGACATGTCATTGCCATAGTAACTAGATGAAACCCACTAGCATGTGTAGGAGTTGATTGAGCCATGTTTGTGTTTCCTACCTTGCTATGCTTGCTATGCTTAGAGTTGTGTCAGGTCTGGTTCATATGGGTGATGGGCTAGAGTGAAATGATTATGTCGGTAATGTGAGGGATGTGTTGAACATGTTTTGGTAAAGGTGTCGATGAGAGGCCGTGTAGGAGTACATGGTGGGTTGTTTCATTGAGGCCGTCCCTAAGAACTGAGTGTATGTGTGATTTAAGATTCAGTTACTACCATACATTGGGCCCGAAACCAATGGACCCTCTCGGCTTCTTAATCACCCTAGTACTCTGTCCAGGAGTTGCAATTAGTTTCTGGTGTTTGTAGGTTATGTGTTGGCGGCCGTGCGTAGCGCTGACCCTAGGGGTGGGCTATGTTGCGGTAGATACACCATGGTCGGGTATGCCGGGCGCCCGTTTGGCGTCTCGGGACCCTATTCACATCGTTCGGGGCCATATGTGGAAACCTCGGTCGGCCTTCCTGCGGATGGAACCTAGATAGGCGATAAACCTGGACTAGAGACTTGAGTGTTTAGGTAGGCCGTGGCCGACACTCTCGTTGGTCTTCCGCTTGAAGGTTGCCGAGTACATGTCGTGTAAACGGTGGTAAGCGGTGAAAGTGTGTATGAAGAAGTACATCCCTGCAGGGTTAACATCATCTATTCGAATAGCCGCGTCCGCGGTAAAGGACTTCTTGGTTGCCTATACAGTTCATAGAAAAGTTAATGGATACTACTAAAAGACTCAAGATAAGTGTGAGTATCGAGGATGGCCCTCTCGTAGGATGACGAGGGAGGATCCCCGGTGGAGTATTGTGTTGGTGAGTAGTGGACTCGTGTGCGAAAACTATTTTACTAGTGGAGTCTCATAGGATAACTTAGCCAAGAGTCAAAGCTGGCTTGCTGCAATAACTCCACCACCTTCTTGAGAATGAGCATGTATAGTAGGTTCTGATGTAAGACTTGCTGAGTACCTTTGTACTCATGTTTGCTTAATTACTGTTTTCAGACGACAACACCGCCCCCTCCGATGGGTTCTACGTAGACCTTGATGTCGACGAGTGACTAGCCACCCAGGTGGTGATCCTGGCCATGGAGGGCCCTATGTAGATAGACAGGCTTCGAGAAGCCTTCTTTCTTTCTAGTGTCTGTACTCAGACTATTTGCTTCCGCATGTGATTGTATGCTTGTATGACTTGAGTGTCGGGTCATGTGATCCCTACCTGTATGAACATGTTATGTATGGCTCTCTGGAGCCTTTAAATAAAGTACTTGAGTTGTAAAGTTTTGTTGTGATGCCATGTTGTATTTACACATATCGAGCATATTGTTTGTATGATTGAAATGCTTGGTATGTGTGGGATCCGACACTCTAGTTGTTTATCCTTGGCAGCCTTTCTTATGGGGAAATGTAGTCTAGTGTTCCTCGAGCCATAGTAGTCCGCTACAGCCCGGTTCACCGGAGTCCTACTAGCCCGGCACTATTGCTTAGGACACTTGACTGGCCGGCATGTGTTTCACTTCGTTCCTATGTCTGTCCCTTCGGGGAAATGTCACGCGGTGACATCCGGAGTCCTGTTAGCCCAGTGCTACAGCCCGGATTCACACGCTGATGACCGACATGCTCGATGTGATTCACGTATACCTGTCTCCATAGGTCTGTGCCGCTTTGGGTTCACAACTAGCCATGTCGGCCCGGGTTCTCTGTCATATGGATGCTAGTGACACTATCATATACGTGAGCCAAAAGGCGCAAACGGTCCCGGGCCATGGTAAGGCGACACCCGT
This sequence comes from Triticum monococcum, assembly GCA_034509565.1. Classification (NCBI taxonomy): domain Eukaryota; kingdom Viridiplantae; phylum Streptophyta; class Magnoliopsida; order Poales; family Poaceae; genus Triticum; species Triticum monococcum. Next base: position 579,397,763 of record CM067845.1, read on the forward strand.
GGGGATACCGTGCGTGAGGCCACAATGTGATATGAGGTGTTACCGGCTAGATCGATGTGACTTGGAATCGGGGTCCTGACAGCGTTGGCATCAGAGCCGGACTGCCTGTAGGTTCGTTGAGCCAAACTGGTCAATGTCGAGTCTAGAAATGCTTTAGTTATATGTGGGGGAATTGATTGTGGGAGGGAACGTAAGGCTCTTTTACTCCTTTACCTTATGCCATTTGATCTGAGTCATTCTCTTCTCATTCAACGTGGGTTAAGGACTAGGCTCTCTTCTTCTGTCAGGTTCACGTGTTACTAATCCGTAGTAGCTTATAGGATTGTTGTTACAAGCCTCAGTGCAGTTTCTACTACTTCTAGTATGTTTCCAGTTGAATCAGAACCCTGATATGATGTTGTTGAGTGGTATTGCAAACTGTTGTGGATGTCTCAAATCTTTTGCTGAGCATTTACAGCTGTTATGCTGTCCAATTTTCCCTAGAAATTCTAATGTCTTTGCATTGTGGTTGTGCTTTCAGATGGCCACTCGTGCTCAAAACCAAGTGGTTCGCCTGACCCGGTGCCTCGATGTGCCTGGTCATACTGCTATGTTAGTCTGGGTAATGATCAAGACGGGTTACCGTTGGTATCCCGAATACACTGTCGAAGAGCAATTCCGAGACTTTAATCAAAGCCAATATTTCTGCACCGTCAGGATATTTCCTTCTTATCCTAGATCTACCGAGCCCCTCCACTGTTCCTATGGACTAGGGGTTACTATTGAGATGGCTATGCAGGATGCTGCCTATTCCATGATGACCATCATGCGAGTCCGGACTGGCCTGCTTCAGAACACCGACTTCCGTTATATGCCAGCTTCACTCCCGGGAGCGCAAGGGTATCTCCAGGCTATCTATGCTGACTCCACTCAGGAGGACTCACTAACTCGTACCACTGCTGAGATGCTCGAGGATAAGGACCGAGAGAATCGGGCCTTGAGACTGGAGCTTTTCAACACCCGTGCTGATCATTGGGCCACTTTGACTCGGTTTGCACCGGCTGTGCAAGCTGGATGTATGGATATGAGGGATCTGTATCCTGTGAGATCTGCTCTGCCAGACATGGTGGATTGGCATGATGTGGGAGGCATCACCCCACCCCGTGGTCCCCGCAGGCCACCGTTTGTTGGTCCAAGACCTCACCCTAGCCCCTTTGGTCCACAGGCTCCTCAGGACCGTCTGTTTCCGGATGATCACGTTGAACTTCCAGGCTATGGAGGTGACTTCTATGAGGACTACTACGAAGTTGTCTGAGTTAGTAGTAGTATCACTAGTATTGTAATAGTTGTATTTCCACCGTCCTGCATGACTTGTGGAATATGATTTAGTGTGTATCAATTCCGGAGGTGTAGAAAAATAATGTATAGGAGCTTGGAATGCCTCCGATGAGATGTAACGTATTTCATCGTAGTTGTACTTTAGCCTGGGCTTGTACTAAACTATGTATGGTGTGTATGACCATTGGTATATATATGGCAGTTCTATATTACCATGTCATACGGATGAACATCTCTGCATTCCATGTTACCCATTACATTCTACACTTCCTTGCTAAGTTGTGCCATTCTTATCTAAACTGTTGTCTTGTTTTCTCCTAGGATGGTCAACACCCGCAGCAACCCTGCTGCCCCGGAGCAGGGGGAAGCCAGTGCAGTTAGGGGTGAAAATCTGCCTCACCCGCCTTCTCTGGCCGAAGTGATGCTGGAGGCGGAAAGAAACAAGCGTGAGACTAACCGCTTGCTGGAGCAGATTGAGCAGAACACTGCACGCCATCAGCGAAATGACTTGGTGTCAATCAATGACTTCATCAAGTTGTACCCACCAAAGTTTAACCATTCCGTCGAGCCCCTCGACGCGGATGGCTGGCTTCGCAGCATCACACACAAGCTACGTTCTGCCAATGTAGCCGAAGCTGATAAGGTTACTTATGTTGCCTATCACCTCGAAGGCCCTGCTAGCCTTTGGTGGGAAAATTTTGAAGCTATGCGCCTGGTCGGCCAAATCACTACTTGGGCTGAATTCAGTGAGGCTTTCCATGAGCATCACATCCCAGAAGGTCTCATAGATCACAAGAGGGAAGAGTTCTACAATTTCACCCAAGGAAGACTGACTGTGGATGCATATAGTCGTGAATTTGGGAATCTGGCACGATATGCTCCTGAAGAGGTATCCACCGACGCTAAGAAGCAGGCAAGGTTCCGCAAGGGACTTAGCCCTGAGCTTCGCCGCGATCTTCGTCTGCATGAGTGCACCTCCTCTCAGAAGTTGGTCAATAAAGCCATCAGTGCTGAGACAGGCTAGTCTGACTATGACGCTTCACGCAAGCACTCTGGTGATTTTGGCTCTTCATCCGGCTCTGGATCTCAGAAGCGCCGGGTGTGGATTCCAAGCACGGCACTGCCACCCAGGTTCATTCCGAGGCCATCCTTTGAGGCGCCTCGTCCCAACCAGCAGTTTGTACCGCCCAAGCCCTATGGTGGCCCCGCTGCTAATGCTGCTCCACGCCCCAATGTTGTGACATGTTTCAAGTGTGGAGAGCCGGGTCACTATAGTCGAGAGTGTCCCCAGAACAACAACCCCAATCAGTCTGGAAAGTCCGTTGGCCATGGTAAGCCAGCGGGAAAGACATTCTATGCCAAGCCGGTCACCACTGCACGTGTCCATGTCAACTATGTTTCAGCCGAGGAGGTTCATGAGGATCCTAACGTCGTCCTTGGTACTCTCCTTGTTAATTGCCATCCGGCATCTGTTCTTTTCGATACTAGAGCATCTCATTCATTCATATACGAGAACTATGCTCGATTGCATAACACGACATTCTGTGACATGCCCACTACCATGGAAATTCAAACCCCTGGCTCTAGATGGCAAACTTCTAGAGTAAGCCATGGGAACGAAATTCTTGTCGATAGACTTGTCTTCCTTGCATCCTTAATAGCTCTCAAGTCCTCAGACATAAACATCATCTTGGGTATGGACTGGATGTCAGCTCATTACGCTAAGATTGATTATGCCACTAGAACCGTTCAACTTACTCACCCGTCGGGCAAGACATTCAATGTCTTAACTCGAGTGGCCAAGCGTCGGCTTTACTCCCTAAATGCCAACCCCCTTTCCAGAACTTGAGGATATTCCGGTAGTCCGAGACTTTCCGGATGTCTTTCCAGAAGAACTGCCAGGTGTTCCACCTGACAGGGATGTCGAGTTTGTGATAGACCTTGTTCCAGGAACCCTTCCAATTTCTAGAAGACCCTATAAGATGGCACCCTTAGAACTAGCCGAGCTTAAGAACCAACTCGATGAGTCCTTGAAAAAGGGTTTCATCCGTCCTAGTTCCTCTCCTTGGGCTTGCCCCATCCTCTTCGTCAAGAAGAAGGATGGAACGGATCGGATGGTTGTGGATTACCGACCTGTCAACTTGGTCACCATCAAGAACAAGTATCCGCTTCCCAGGATCAACGATCTGTATGATCAGCTCGCTGGATCCTCAGTCTTTTCCAAGATGGATTTGAGGTTGGGCTACCATCAAATCAAAATCAGAAACGGGGACATTCCCAAAACGGCCTTTGTTACTCATTATGGCCAATACGAGTACACCGTTATGTCCTTCGGTTTAACCAATGCCCCAGCCACCTTCTCTCGGTTAATGAACTCGGTCTTCATGGAGTATTTGGATAAATTCATCATAGTATACCTCGATGACATACTCATCTACTCCAAGAATGAAGAGGAACATGCCGAATATCTAAGGCTGGTATTGACGAAACTTCGAGAGCATCGCCTTTATGCCAAATTCTCCAAGTGTGAATTTTGGTTGCCAGAAGTGACCTATCTAGGCCATGTAATATCTGGTAAGGGTATTGCTGTCAATCCCGAGCGAGTTCAAGCCGTCCTTGATTGGACTCCACCTGAGACGGTCAAGCAAGTTCGGAGCTTCCTTGGTTTAGCGAGCTACTGCCGCCGCTTCGTCAAGAATTTCTGCAAGGTTGCTAAACCTCTAACTGAACTCCTCAAGAAAGATAAAAAGTTCGAGTGGACCCCACAGTGCGAATTCAGCTTTCAGGAACTGAAAAGATGCCTGACATCTGCTCCCGTACTGGTACCACCAGATTTCTCCAAGGACTTTATTATCTATTGCGACGCCTCGCGACAAGGACTAGGTTGCATACTCATGCAAGATCGTCAGGTAATTGCCTATGCTTCACGGCAATTACACCCACATGAGGAAAACTATCCCACACATGATCTAGAGCTTGCAGCTGTAGTCCATGCACTCAAAACTTGGCGACATTACCTCCTCGGTAATTGTTGCGAGATCTTCACCGATCATCATAGTTTGAAATATATCTTCACCCAACCGGATTTGAATCTCAGGCAACGACGTTGGGTCGAGTTGATCTCAGATTACGACTTAGGAATAACTTACACCCCGGGCAAAGCCAATGTCATGGCTGATGCACTAAGTCGTAAATTCTATTGTAACAACCTGATGTTACAACAAAGTCAACCACTTCTCCATGAGGAATTTCGTAAGCTTAATCTTCACATTGTTCCTCGAGGATTCCTATCCACCCTGGTGGCGAAACCTACCCTTACGGATCAGATCATCAAGGCATAGAAGGTAGATCCGTGAATCTCCTGTATTAAGAGAAACGTTAAGAAAGGAGTCGCAAATTGTTTCTCCGTTGATGATCAAGGTGTCGTATACTTTGGAAACCGCTTAGTGGTTCCCAAGGCACGAAACCTGAGGCGGTTGATCCTTAAGGAAGCTCATGAATCTCCTCTCACCATTCATCCCGGTAGTACTAAAATGTATCAAGACCTACGCCAGAGGTTTTGGTGGACTAGGATGAAGAGAGAAATCGCTCAATACATTGCTAATTGCGACGTTTGTCGTCGTGTTAAAGTAGAGCATCAACGGCCTGCTGGCACCCTTCAACCTTTGGCTATTCTTGAGTGGAAATGGGATAAAATCAGTATGGATTTCATTACTGGGTTTCCCAGGACCAAGAGAGGGAATAATGCCATCTTCGTCGTGATCGACCGTCTTTCCAAAGTAGCCCATTTCCTACCTGTTCGTGAGAGTATCACCGCTAGCCAACTAGCTAATTTATACATCTCCCGAATAGTGTCTCTTCATGGTGTCCCATTGGAAATTAACTCAGACCGTGGGAGTTTCTTCACCTCTCGATTTTGGGAAAGTTTCCAAAATTCTATGGGAACTCGTCTCTCTTTTAGCATCGCCTTCCATCCTCAATCAAGTGGTCAAGTAGAGCAAGTTAATCAAATTTTGGAAGATATGCTCCGAGCTTCTGTCATCTCATTCGGAATGGGTTGGGAGAAATGCCTTCCATTCTCGGAGTTTGCTTATAATAATAGTTATCAAGCTAGCTTGGGCAAAGCTCCTTTTGAAGTTCTCTATGGACGAAAATGTCGAACGCCTCTTAACTGGTCAGAAACCGGGGAAAGACAACTCTTTGGCCCGGATATGATTCAGGAAGCAGAGGAGCAGGTTCACGTTATTCGTGAGAAATTGAAAACAGCCCAATCTTGTCAAAAGAGCCAATATGATCGTAAACATAAGCTCATGACTTATGAAGTCGGCGAGAAGGCTTACCTTCGGGTTACTCCGTTAAAGGGAACCCATCGTTTCAGTATCAAAGGCAAATTGGCTCCTCGTTTTATTGGACCCTTTCGCATTCTTGCCAAACAAGGAGAAGTTGCCTACCAATTGGAACTACCTTTGCATCTTTCCAGAGTTCACGATGTCCTCCACGTTTCTCAACTCAGGCGTTGCTTCGCGGACCCTATCCGTGGAGTGGACCACAAAACGTTTGATCTACAAGATAACCTCTCATATCGGGAATATCCCGTTCGTATCCTTGATAAAGCCGAGCGTACCAATCGACGCCATAATATCAAGTTTCTCAAGGTTCAATGGTCACACCATTCTGAGAAAGAAGCCACTTGGGAAAGGGAGGATCGTCTTTGACTCGAGTACCCCACCTTCTTCCCGGAGGATCCTAAATCTCGGGACGAGATTCTTTTGAGTGGGGGTGAGTTGTCACATCCCTGCTTTTAGTCATGCATTAGGGTTGGATGAACATGTGCATCATGTTTAAATTTATTTTAAACTTGAAATGGGGCCTAATCAACCCCAACACCCCCCTTGAAAATGCTAATTTCCAACAATTGGATTTTCAATGAACCCAAAATGCCCTTCATAAAAGCCCACCATTTTTGGTTCTGGTTTAAACCTCTGCCAAAAATGGTCTTGCAATTTATGGAACCATTATGGATTTTTGAACAAGCCATAAATATTTGAATTTGGGCATTTTAAATGCTATAAATATTTTACAGTGCTCAAATAATCTTGGAAGCATTTTTAGGCAGTTGAGAATATTCCCAAATGTGCCTCTGAATATTTCCAGAGTTTTTGGAAATGAAATAGTATTTATTCTATTTCAATACACATAGCAGGAAATAAATAAAAGCAAAACAGAAGAGAGAGAGAGAGAGAGAGAGAGAGAGAGAGAGCTTACCTGGAAGCCCCCCCCCCCCAGCCGGCCCACCTAGCTGGCCCGGCCCAGCAGCCGCTCCACGCAGCTGCTTCGCCTAGCCAGCGAGGCGAGCAGGTGCTCGATGGCGAGCACAGGAGCTCGCCACCCACCTCTCTGCCTGCCTACCGTTGCCCGCGCCAGCGTGATGCCTCGACACGCCTCCACGTCGCGCACCGAACCCCCTGGACACGCCCATTCCCCCTGCCTCTCTCCCTCGCTCCCCTCCGCCATGGCCGACGCAGCCGTCGTCGTTCCGCCGCCGTAACCGTGCCCACCATCGTCAACGCGCCGCTCCATCGTGTCCTGAAGCTCCACCACTCCCTCCTCGACCGTCCCACCGAGCCTCGCCCCGCCGGAGGCCCCCGAGCATCTTCACCGAGCTCGTCTTCAACCTCGGTCGCCGGAGATCCCCCTCGTCGCCCCGCTCGCTCCAGCTCTTCCCCGAGCTCGCCGTTCGCTCCCCTGCAACCGCAGTGAGCCACTGACCCTTCTCCCCCTCTCCGTTCTAGCTCTCGTGCACCGTACGCGCCGCCTCGAGTTCGCCCGCATGCACCGCCGCCTGTGCTCGTCGCCGACGAGTCTCCGGCCATCTAATGGTCTGGCCGTCGTGCCCAGATTCCTCCCCGCGCCGCGTAGAGCACGTACGTGCCCCGCAGAGCCACCATGACCGTCACAACGACGACCCAGACCTCACCCGAGCCCCGATGACCGCCAAGGTCGACGCCGGCGATGACTCTGGCCACCCCAGGCCCAACCACCTACAGCACTCGACGCGGACGAGTGCCCGCGTCACGTGGATGCCCTCCGGCGAGTTTGACCCGGGTTGACCCTAGTTTGACTTTCCCCTGACTCACTGACATGTGGGCCCCACGCCACTAATTAAACTAGGTTAGTATTAGTTTAACACTACTAAACTTAGTTAGTTAGTTGACACTAGCAGACGGGACCCACAGGTCAGGGTTGACCTGGACCGTCTCAGTTGACCGCTGATGTCACACTGACGCCAGGCTGACGCAGTAAATCCTTTTCCAGATTTATTCTTTAATAGGAAATTCCAGAAAATAGCCAAAACTTCTAAAAATCATAGAAAATCAACCATAGCTCCAAATCAAACAAATTATATATGAAAAATGATCAAAAAAATTCAATCTATCCATCTGTAATGGTTTCATGCATGACAAACCACTTTAACCTTGTTGTTTAGGTGAAACAAGATAATACACTTTTTATGCACAAGAACTTTAACTTCCACTTGAATCTTTGGTTCAAATGGACCCATTTCAACTTGTTTCACATTGCATTAGGCAGGACACATCATTTTGCCATGTCATAGCATGCATCATATTGTTGCATATTGTCATGTGTTGATTATTTTTTGTGTGTCCTTCATGGTAGGTTCTGCCTCCGAGGATATCTCCGAGTATCCAACTGAAGCCCTGAAGGGCAGTACCCTCCTACCACTCCATCAGGCAAGCAGCCCCATTGATCATACCGATACAATTCCATGTTCTCGCCTCTGCTCTCATTTACTGCATTAAGACAACAACGTTTCAAACTGTTGTGTGCTACGGTAGTTGAACCCTTATCCTCTGCATGACCTGCCATTGCCACAGTAACTAGATGAAACCCACTAGCATGTGTAGGAGTTGATTGAGCCATGTTTGTGTTTCCTACCTTGCTATGCCTGCTAGGCTTAGAGTTGTGTCAGGTCTGATTCATCTGGGTGATGGGCTAGAGTGAAATGATTATGTCGATAATGTGAGGGATGTGTAGAACATGTTTTGGTAAAGGTATCGATGAGAGGCCATGTAGGAGTACATGGTGGGTTGTTTCATTGAGGTTGTCCCTAAGAACTGAGATCTGTATGTGTGATTTAGGATTCAGTTACTACCATACGTTGGGCCCGAAACCAATGGACCCTCTCGGCTTCTTAATCACCCTAGTACTCTGTCCAGGAGTTGCAATTAGTTTTTGGTGTTTGTAGGTTATGTGTTGGCGGCCGTGCGTAGCGCTGACCCTAGCGGTGGGCTATGTTGCGGTAGATACATCGTGGCCGGGTATGCCAGTCGCCCGTTTGGCGTCTCGGGACCCTGTTCACATCGTTCGGGGCCGTATGTGGAAACCTCGGCCGGACTCCCTGCGGATGGAACCTGGATAGGCGATAAACCTGGACTAGAGACTTGAGTGTTTAGGTAGGCCGTGGCCCACACCCTCGTTGGGCCTCCGCTTGAAGGTTGCTGAGTACATGTCGTGTAAATGGCGGTAAGTGGTGAAAGCGTGTATGAAGAAGTACACCCCTGCAGGGTTAACATCATCTATTTGAATAGCCGCGTCCGCGGTAAAGGACAACTTGGTTGCCTATACAGTTCATAGACAAGTTAATGGATACTACTAAAAGACTCAAGATAAGTGTGAGTACTGAGGATGGCCCTCTCGTAGGATGACGAGGGAGGATCCCCGATGGAGTATTGTGTTGGTGAGTAGTGGACTCGTGTGCGAAAACTATTTTACTAGTGGAGTCTCATAGGATAGCTTAGCCAAGAGTCAAAGATGGCTTGCTGCAATAACTCCACCACCTTCTTGAGAATGAGCATGTATAGTAGGTTCTGATGTAAGACTTGCTGAGTACCTTTGTACTCATGTTTGCTTAATTACTATTTTCAGACGACAACACCGCCCCCTCCGATGGGTTCTACGTAGACCTTGATGTCGACGAGTGACTAGCCACCCTGGTGGTGATCCTAGCCATGGAGGGCCCTATGTAGATAGACAGGCTTCAAGAAGCCTTCTTTCTTTCTATTGTCTGTACTCAGACTATTTGCTTCCGCATGTGCTTGTATGCTTGTATGACTTGAGTGTCGGGTCATGTGATCCCTACCTGTATGAACATGTTATGTATGGCTCTCTGGAGCCTTTAAATAAAGTACTTGAGTTGTAGAGTTTTGTTGTGATGCCATGTTGTATTTACACATATCGAGCATATTGTGTGTATGATTGAAATGCTTGGTATGTGTGGGATCCGACACTCTAGTTGTTTATCCTTGGCAGCCTTTCTTATGGGGAAATGTAGTCTAGTGTTCCTCAAACCATAGTAGTCTGCTACAGCCCGGTTCACCGGAGTCTTGCTAGCCTAGCACTACTGCTCAGGACACTTGACTGGCCGGCATGTGTTTCACTTCGTTCCTATGTCTGTCCCTTCGGGGAAATGTCACGCGGTGACATCCGGAGTCCTGTTAGCCCAGTGCTACAGCCCGGATTCACACGCCGATGACCGACATGCTCGATGTGATTCACGTATGCCTGTCTCCATAGGTCTGTGCCGCTTTGGGTTCACGACTAGCCATGTCGGCCCGGGTTCTCTGTCATATGGATGCTAGCGACACTATCATATATGTGAGCCAAAAGGCGCAAACGGTCCCGGGCCATGGTAAGGCGACACCCGTGGGGATACCGTGCGTGAGGCCGCAATGTGATATGAGGTGTTATCGGCTAGATCGATGTGACTTGGAATCAGGCTCTTGACACAACCAAAGGAATTATATCAGGATCAACAAAGAATTCATAATCTTTATCAGGAACACATATAGGTGAAGTAGCAAAAGCAGGGTCGGGTCTCATTTTATCTCTAAGTGATTCTTTGTTCCATTTAATTAATAACCTCTTAAGCTCATATCTATCTTTGCAAGCAAAAATAGCGGCAGAAGATTCCCTATCAAAAAGATAACCTTCAGGAATAACAGGCATATTTTCATCATCGTATTCAGATTCACTAATTTCTTTTTCTCTAGCCCTAGCAATTTGTTCATCAAGAAATTCACTAAGGGGCATAGTAGTATCAGGCATAGAAGCAGTTTCATCATAAGTATCATGCATAGCAGAAGTGGCATCATCGATAACATGTGACATATCAGAACGAATAGCAGAAGCAGATGTAGGTGTCGCAAATTTACTCATAACATAAGGTGAATCAAGTGCAGAGCTAGATGGCAGTTCCTTACCTCCCCTCGTAGTTGAGGGATAGATCTTGGTTTTTGGATCTCTCATGTTCTTCATAGTGATAAGTAGATATAAATCCCAAGTGACTCAAATAATAGAGCTATGCTCCCCGGTAACGGCGCCAGAAATTAGTCTTGATAACCCACAAGTATAGGGGATCGCAACAGCTTTCGAGGGTAGAGTATTCAACCCAAATTTATTGATTCGACACAAGGGGAGCCAAAGAATATTCTCAAGTATTAACAGCTGAGTTGTCAATTCAACCACACCTGGAAACTTAGTATCTCCAGCAAAGTGTTTAGTAGCAAAGTAATATGATAGTGGCGGTAGCGGCAACAAAAGTAAAGACAGCAAAAGTAATGTTTTTGGTATTTTGTAGTGATTGTAACAGTAGCAGCGGGAAAGTAAATAAGCGTAAACCAGTATATGGAAAACTCGTAGGCACCGGATCAGTGATGGATAATTATGCCGGAAGCGGTTCATCATGTAACAGTCATAACATAGGGTGACACAGAACTAGCTCCAATTCATCAATGTAATGTATGCATGTATTCCGTATATAGTCATACGTGCTTATGGAAAAGAACTTGCATGACATCTTTTGTCCTACCCTCCCGTGGCAGCAGGGTCCTATTGGAAACTAAGGGATATTAAGGCTTCCTTTTAATAGAGAACCGGAACAAAGCATTAGCACATAGTGAATACATGAACTCCTCAAACTATGTTCATCACCGGGAGTGGTCCCGATTATTGTCACTTCGGGGTTGCCGGATCATAACACATAGTAGGTGACTATAGAATTGCAAGATAGGATCAAGAACTCACATATACTCATGAAAACATAATAGGTTCAGATCTAAAATCATGGCACTCGGGCCCTAGTGACAAGCATTAAGCATAGCAAAGTCATAGCAACATCAATCTCAGAACATAATGGATACTAGGGATCAAACCCTAACAAAACTAACTCGATTACATGATAAATATCATCCAACCCATCACCGTCCAGCAAGCCTACGATGGAATTATTCATGCACGGCTGTGAGCATCATGAAATTGGTGATGGAGGATGGTTGATGATGACGACGGCGATGAATCCCCCTCTCCGGAGCCCCGAACGGACTCCAAATCAGCTCTCCCGAGAGGTTTTAGGGCTTGGTGGCGGCTCCGTATCGTAAAACGCAATGATTTCTTCTCTCTGATTTTTTTCTCTTCAAAAGCAAATATATAGAGTTGGAGTTGCCGTCGGAGGGTCAACAGGGGGCCCATGAGGTAGGGGGGCGCCCCCACCCTCGTGAGAAGGGTGTGGGCCCCCTGGTCTTCATATTTGGCGAGGATTTTTTATTATTTTTTCTAAGACCTCCCGTGAAGTTTCAGGTCATTCCAAGAATATTTGTTTTCTGCACATAAAACAACATCATGGTAATTCTGCTGAAAACAGCGTCAGTCCTCGTTAGTTCCATTCAAATCATACAAGTTAGAGTCCAAAACAAGGGCAAAAGTGTTTGGAAAAGTAGATACGACGGAGACGTATCACAAGTCTGTATAAAACTATATGCTTTGATAAACTTATCAAAGCGTATATTCCAACTCCGAGATGCTTGCACCAGTCCATAGATGGACCGCTGGAGCTTGCATATTTTGTTAGCACCTTTAGGATTGACAAAACCTTCTGGTTGCATCATATACAACTCTTCTTTAATAAATCCATTAAGGAATGCGGTTTTGTTTATCCATTTGCCAGATTTCATCAAATGCGGCAATTGCAAACATGATTCGGACAGACTTTTAAGCATCGATACGAGTGAGAAAATCTCATCATAGTCAACACCTTGATCTCGTCAAAAATGTTTTGCGACAATTCGAGCTTTGTAGATAGTAAGACTACTATCATCGCCCGTCTTCCTCTTGAAGATCCATTATTCTCCATGACTCACCGATCATCGGGAAAGTCAATCAAAGTCCATACTTTGTTCTCATACATGGATCCCATCTCAGATTTCATGGCCTCAAGCCATTTCGCGGAATCTGGGCTCATCATCGCTTCCTCATAGTTCATAGGTTCATCATGGTCAAGTAACATGATCTCCAGAACAGGATTACCGTACCACTCCGGTGCGGATCTCACTCTGGTTTACCTACGAGGTTCGGTAGTAACTTGATCTGAAGTTACATGATCATCATCATTAGCTTCCTCACTAATTGGTGTAGTAGTCACAGGAACAGATTTCTTTGATGAACTACTTTCCAATAAGGGAGCAGGTATAGTTACCTCATCAAGTTCTACTTACCTCCCACTCACTTCTTTCGAGAGAAACTCCTTCTCTATAAAGGATCCATTCTCAGCAATGAATATCTTGCCTTCGGATCTGTGATAGAAGGTGTACCCAACATTTTCTTTTGGGTATCCTATGAAGATTTACTTCTCCGATTTGGGTTCGAGCTTATCATGTTGAAACTTTTTCACATAAGCATCGCAGTCCCAAACTTTAAGAAACGACGGCTTAGGTTTCTCGCCAAAGCACAGTTCATACGGTGTCGTCTCAACGGATTTAGATGGTGCCCTATTTAATGTGAATGTAGTTGTCTCTAATGCATAACCCCAAAACGATAGTGGTAATCGGTAAGAGACATCATAGATCGCACCATATCTAATAAAGCATGGTTACGACGTTCGAACACACCATTACACTGTGGTGTTCCAGGTGGCGTGAGTAGTGAAACTATTTCACATTGTTTTAACTGAAGGCCAAACTCGTAACTCAAATATTTTACTTCTGCGATCATATCGTAGAAACTTTTATTTTTGTTACGATGATTCTCCACTTCACTCTGAAATTCTTTGAACTTTTCAAATATTTCAGACTTGTGTTTCATCAAGTAGATATACTCATATCTGCTGAAATCATCTGTGAATATCAGAAAATAATGATACTTGCCGTGAGCCTCAATATTCATCGGACCACATACATCAGTATGTATGATTTCCAACAAATCTGTTGCTCGCTCCATTATTCCGGAGAACGGAGTCTTAGTCATCTTGGCCATGAGGCATGGTTCGCAAGCATCAACTGATTCATAATCAAGTGATTCCAAAAGCCCATCAACATGGATTTTCTTCATGTGCTTTACACCAATATGACCTAAACGGCAGTGCCACAAATAAGTTGCACTATCATTATTAACTTTGCATCTTTGGGCTTCAACATTATGAAAATGTGTATCACCACGATCGAGATCCAACAAACCATTTTCATTGGGTGTATGACCATAGAAGGTTTTATTCATGTAAACAAAACAACAATTATTCTCTAACTTACATGAATAACCGTATTGCAATAAACATGATCCAATCATATTTATGCTCAACGCAAACACCAAATAACATTTATTTAGGTTCAACACTAATCCCGAAAGTATAGGGAGTGTGCGATGATGATCATATCAATCTTGGAACCACTTCCAACACACATCGTCACTTCACCCTTAACTAGTCTCTGTTTATTTTGCAACTCCCATTTCGAGTTACTACTCTTAGCAACTGAACTAGTATCAAAAACCGAGGGGTTGCTATAAACACTAGTAAAGTACACATCAATAACATGTATATCAAATATAGCTTTGTTCACTTTGCCATCCTTCTTATCCACCAAACACTTGGGGTAGTTCCGCTTCTAGTGACCAGTCCCTTTGCAGTAGAAGCACTTAGTCATAGGCTTTGGTCCAAACTTGGGTTTCTTCATTAGAGCAGCAACTTGTTTGTCATTCTTCTTGAAGTTCCCCTTCTTCCCTTTGCCCTTTCTCTTGAAACTAGTGGTCTTGTCAACCATCAACACTTGATGTTTTTCTTGATTTCTACCTTCGCCAATTTTTTCATCACGAAGAGCTTGGGAATCGTTTCCGTTATCCCTTGCATGTTATAGTTCATCACGAAGTTCTACTAACTTGGTGATGGTGACTAGAGAATTCTGTCAATCACTATTTTATCTGGAAGATTAACTCCCACTTGATTCAAGCGATTGTAGTACCCAGACAATCTGAGCACATGTTCACTGCTTGAGCTATTCTCCTCCATCTTTTAGCTATAGAACTTGTTGGAGACTTCATATCTCTCAACTCGGGTATTAACTTGAAATATTAACTTCAACTCCTGGAACATCTCATATGGTCCATGATGTTCAAAATGTCTTTGAAGTCCCGATTCTAAGCTGTTAAGCATGGTGCACTAAACTATCAAGTAGTCATCATATTGAGCTAGCCAAACGTTCATAACGTCTGCATCTGCTCCTGCAATAGGTCAGTCACCTAGCGGTGCATCAAGGACATAATTCTTCTGTGCAGCAATGAGAATAAACCTCAGATCTCGGACATAGTCCGCATCATTGCTACTATCATCTTTCAACTTAGTTTTCTCTAGGAACACATATAAAACATAGGGAAGCAATAACGCGAGCTATTGATCTACAACATAGATATGCAAATACTATCAGGACTAAGTTCATGATAAATTAAAGTTCAATTAATCATATTACTTAAGAACTCCCACTTAGAAAGACATCCCTCTAATCTTCTAAGTGATCACGTGATCCAAATCAACTAAACCATAACCGATCATCACGTGAAATGGAGTAGTTTTCAATGGTGAACATCACTATGTTGATCATATCTACTATATTATTCACGCTCGACCTTTCGGTCTCAGTGTTCCGAGGCCATATCTGCATATGCTAGGCTCATCAAGTTTAACCTGAGTATTCTGTGTGTGCAAAACGGGCTTGCACCCGTTGTAGATGGACGCAGAGCTTATCACACCCGATCATCACGTGGTGTGTGGGCACGACGAACTTTGGCAATGGTGCATACTCAGGGAGAACACTTTTATCTTGAAACTTAGTGAGAGATCATCTTATAATGCTACCGTCATAACTAAGCAAAGTAAGATGCATAAAAGATAAGCAACACATGCAATCAATATAAGTGATATGATATGGCCATCATCATCTTGTGCTTGTGATCTCCATCTCCGAAGCACCTTCATGATCACCATCGTCACCGGCGCGACACCTTGATCTCCATCGTAGCATCGTTGTCGTCTCGCCAATCTTATGCTTCTACGACTATCGCTACCACTTAGTGATAAAGTAAAGCATTACAGGGCGATTGCATTACATACAATAAAGCGACAACCATATGGCTCCTGCCAGTTGCCGATAACTACGTTACAAAACATGATCATCTCATACAATAAAATTTAGCATCATGTCTTGACCATATCACATCACAACATGCCGTGCAAAAACAAGTTAGACGTCCTCTACTTAGTTGTTGCAAGTTTTGTATGGCTGCTACGGGCTTATCAAGAACCGTTCTTACCTACGCATCAAAACCACAACGATAGTTTGTCAAGTTGATGTTGTTTTAACCTTCGCAAGGACCGGGCGTAGCCACACTTGGTTCAACTAAAGTTGGAGAAACTGACACCCGCCAGCCACCTGTGTGCAAAGCACGTCGATAGAACCAGTCTCGCGTAAGCGTACGCGTAATGTCGGTCCGGGCCGCTTCATCCAACAATACCGCCGAACCAAAGTATGACATGCTGGTAAGAAGTATAACTTATATTGCCCACAACTCACTTGTGTTCTACTCATGCATATAACATCAACGCATAAAACCTGGCTCTGATACCACTGTTGGGGAACGTAGTGATTTCAAAAAAATTCCTCCGCACACGTAAGATCATGGTGATGCATAGCAACGAGAGAGGAGAGTGTTGTCCATGTACCCTCGTAGACCGAAAGCAGAAGCGTTAGAACAACGCGGTTGATGTAGTCGTAAGTCTTCACGGCCCGACCGATCAAGCACCGAAACTACGGCACCTTCGAGTTCTAGCACACGTTCAGCTCGATGACGATCCCCGGACTCCGATCCAGCAGAATGTCGGGGAAGATTTCCGTCAGCATGACGGCGTGGTCACGATCTTGATGTTCTACCATCGCAGGGCTTTGCCTAAGCACCGCTACAATATTATCGAGGATTATGGTGGAGGGGGGCACCGCACACGGCTAAGAGATCAAGAGATCAATTGTTGTCTATGGGGTGCCCCCCTACCCCCGTATATAAAGGAGCAAGGGGGAGGAGGTGCGGCCAGGCAAGGGGCGCGCCAGGAGAAGTCCTACTCCTACCGGGAGTACGACTCCCCCCCCCCTTTTCCATGTTGGACTAGGACTTGGGGGGAAGGAGAGAGAGGGGAAAGGAAAGGGGGGCGCCTCCCTTCCTTGTCCAATTTGGACTTGGGGGGAGGGGCGTGCGGATGCCCCTCGGCCTCCTCTCCTCTTCCTCCACTAGGCCCATTAAGGCCCATTAGGTTACCGGGGGTTCCGGTAACCTCCCGGTACTCCGGTAAAATGCCGATTTCACCCGGAACACTTCCGATGTCCAAACATAGGCTTCCAATATATCAATCTTCATGTCTCGACCATTTCGAGACTCCTCGTCATGTCCGTGATCACATCCGGGACTCCGAACAACCTTCGATACATCAAAACATATAAACTCATAATGAAACCGTCATCGTAACGTTAAGCGTGCGGACCCTACGGGTTCGAGAACAATGTAGACATGACCGAGACACGTCTTCGGTCAATAACCAATAGCGGAACCTGGATGCTCGTATTGGCTCCTACATATTCTACGAAGATCTTTATCGGTCAGACCGCATAACAACATACGTTGTTCCCTTTGTCATCGGTATGTTACTTGCCCGAGATTCGATCGTCGGTATCTTAATACCTAGTTCAATCAAGTTACTGGCAAGTCTCTTTACTCGTTCTGTAATACATCATCCCGCAACTAACTCATTAGCTGCAATGCTTGCAAGGCTTAAGTGATGTGCATTACCGAGAGGGCCTAGAGATACCTCTCTGACAATCGGAGTGACAAATCCTAATCTCGAAATACGCCAACCCAACAAGTACCTTCGAAGACACCTGTAGAGCACCTTTATAATCACCCAGTTACGTTGTGACGTTTGGTAGCACACAAAGTGTTCCTCCGGTAAACGGGAGTTGCATAATCTCATAGTCATAGCAACATGTATAAGTCATGAAGAAATCAATAGCAACGAACTAAACGATCAAGTGCTAAGCTAACAGAATGGGTCAAGTCAATCACATCATTCTCTAATGATGTGACCCCGTTAATCAAATGACAACTCATGTCTATGGCTAGGAAACTTAACCATCTTTGATTCAACGAGCTAGTCAAGTAGAGGCATACTAGTGACACTCTGTTTGTCTATGTATTCACACATGTATTATGTTTCCGGTTAATACAATTCTAGCATGAATAATAAACATTTATCATGAAATAAGGAAATAAATAATAACTTTATTATTGCCTCTAGGGCATATTTCCTTCACATATACCCTAAAAACATCAGAGAACAGAATAGATCGGGAGTTCCGCCACCGCAAGCCTCTGTAGCCACCGAAAACCAATCTAGACCCGTTCCGGCACCCTGCCGGAGGGGGGATCCCTCACCGGTGGCCATCTTCATCATCCTGGCGCTCTCCATGATGAGGAGGGAGTAGTTCACCCTTGGGGCTGAGGGTATGTACCAGTAGCTATGTGCTTGATCTCTCTCTCTCTCTCGTGTTCTTGAGTTGGCATGATCTTGATGTATTGCGAGCTTTGCTATTATATTTGGATCTTATGATGTTTCTCCCCCTCTACTCTCTTGTGATGAATTGAGTTTTCCCTTTGAAGTTATCTTATCGGATTGAGTCTTTGAGGATTTGAGAACACTTGATGTATGTCTTGCATGTGCTTATCTGTGGTGACAATGGGATATCACGTGATCCACTTGATGTATGTTTTGGTGATCAACTTGCGAGTTCTGTGACCTCATGAACTTATGCATAGGGGTGGGCACACGTTTTCGTCTTGACTCTCCAGTAGAAACTTTGGGGCACTCTTTGAAGTTCTTTGTGTTGGTCGAATAGATGAATCTGAGATTGTGTGATCCATATCGTATAATCATACCCACGGATACTTGAGGTGACATTGGAGTATCTAGGTGACATTAGGGTTTTTCTTGATTTGTGTCTTAAGGTGTTATTCTAGTACGAACTCTATGATAGATTGAAAGGAAAGATGGTGGCCCCAAGTCCAGCTAGCATTTTAGAGCCATCGAAGTGCATCGCCCAATTGGAATACGTGTCATACTCTTTAGGGAGTTTGGCCTCTGTACATTCGGAGATGAAGTCAGCCAACACCTGAGATTTAATGGCTCGGTGTGGTTTGTACGTTATTTCAAATGGTAAGATCTCAATGGCCCATTTGGCAATCTGGCCAGTGGCGTCTCGGCTGTTTATAATATCATTGAGTGGTACTTCTGAAGCCACTGTGATCGAGCACTCTTGAAAGTATTGCCGTAGCTTGCGAGATGCCATAAAGACCGCATATGCTATCTTCTGATAATGCGGGTATCGAGATTTGCATGGTGTAAGGACCGTCGATATGTAGTATACTGGTTTTTGAAGTGGGAATTTATGCCCCTCTTCTTCTCGTTCGACGAGCACCGCACTCACCACCTGGTGGGTTGCGGATATGTAAAGCAACATCAGTTCACCGACATTTGGTGCGGACAGGATTGGGTTGCTAGCTAGTAAATTTTTTATTTCCTGCAGCTCGGCTGCTTCCACGTCCGTCCACACGATGTGGTCGGTGCGTCGGAGCAGGCGATACCATGGCAATGCCTTTTCTCCTAATCTGGAGATAAAACGGCTCAAAGCTGCCACGCACCCGGCTAATTTTTGGACCTGCTTGAGGTCAGTTGCTGTTGCCAATTGTGACAGGGCTCGGATTTTGGCTGGGTTTGCTTCCATTCCTCTATTAGAGACAATAAACCCGAGCAGTTTGCTGGCGGGAACACCGAAAACGCACTTTTCCGGATTGAGCCTGATGTCATATGTTCAGAGGTTGTCGAATGTAAGGCGTAAGTCATCCACCAATGATTCCACATACTTGGTTTTGATGACTACGTCATCTACATATGCCTCCACAGTCTTGCCGATTTGCTTTTCCAGGCATGTTTGAATCATGCGTTGGTATGTGGCGCCGGCGTTCTTGAGCCCAAAAGGCATAGTGTTGAAGCAGAAAGGCCCATATGGGGTGATAAATGTTGTTGCGGCCTGGTCGGATTCCTTCATCTTAATTTGATGGTATCCGGAGTATGCTTCGAGGAAACACAGTGAATCGTGTCCCTCGGTTGCATCAATAACCTAGTCGATACGAGGTAATGGGAAGGTGTCCTTAGGGCGGGCCTTATTAAGGTCTTTGAAATTGACACACAGGCGCCAGGATTTATCCTTCTTCGGTACCATGACCAAGTTTGCTAACCAGTCTAGACGTTTGATTTCTCTGATAAACCCGGCTTCGAGTAACTTGGCTAGCTATTCCCCCATGGCCTGTCGTTTGGGTACGGCAAATCGCCACAGCTTTTGCTTGACTGGCTTGTATCCATTCAGTATATTGAGACTATGTTCGGCCAGTCCGTGCGGGATTCCTGGCATATCAGAAGGGTGCCAGGTGAAGATGTCCCAGTTTTCACACAGGAACGCGCGTAATGCAGCATCGACCATCGGATCCAGGTGTGCCCCGATGGAAGCTGTCTTCTTGGGGTCCGTCGGGTGAACTTGAAATTTGACTATTTCGTCTGCTGGTTTGAAGGAAGTTGACTTAGGTCTCTTATCGAGTATTACATCGTCCCTATCCACTATGGAACATAAGGTGGTTAAATCTTCGGCCGTGAGGGCCTCCGATAGTGCCTCGAGGGCCAAGGAGGCGGTTTTGTTTTCGGCGCGGAGTGCTATGTCCGGATCACTGGTAACAGTGATAACTCCGTTGGGCCTGGGCATTTTGAGCTTCATATACCCGTAATGGGGTATAGCTTGAAAGCGTGTGAATGCGTCTTGCCCCAGCAGGGCATGATACCCGATGTTGAAAGGTGCCACATGGAAGAGTAACTCTTCGGACCTATAGTTCTCCGGTGTGCCGAATACCACGTCAAGTTTGATTTTCCCCGAGCATCTTGCTTCCCGATTGGGTATAATGCCTCGAAAAGTTGTATTACTCTGCTCAATGTGACTCCTGTCCATTTGCATTTTATTGAGTGTGTCCTCATAGATGAGGTTCAATCTGCTACCACCGTCCATTAGCACTTTAGTGAGCCGAAAGTCGTCCAAGATTGGGTTTAGGACCAGAGCGGCTGGTGCCCGGACTGAGCGGGATCTTCGTTCATCATTGGCATTGAAAGTAATCACCGTATCGTTCCAAGGGTTTGTTGATGCTACTTGGCAGACTTCGGCAAGGTCGCGGAGCGCCCGTTTGCGCCGATTATTTGATGAGAAGGTCTCGAAGATTGTGAATACTTTGGGATCGTCGTCCTCCGAAGAGTACTTCTCTGGGTTAGTGTTGGTGAGGATACCTTCGCTGCTCTTGGCCACTTGCCGGAGTATCCAACATGCCCGTAGGTTGTGCGTTGGTTCGGTATTTGGCGTCATGTGTATTTGACATGGCCTATTGAGCCATCCCTCGAGGAAAGTTCTATGCCCCGTAAAGGGCTTAATTTTCTTGTCCATGGGATGGTGATCAGGTGCCCCGCGAGGGTGCATCCTTTTTGCCCGTCCGGGAGGGGGCTTAAAGGCCTATGGTTCCCAATGGGTTGTCTGAGTTTTCCAAGCGCTTTCCATTGCGCAGCACTTTTGCACTATGTGTGCCAAATCTGCAAAGTGCAGTATGCGGCGGTGGTTGAGGGCATTAAGGATTCCCTCATCCATACAGTTGTTGCGAAATACTGAGATCGCGTTGTCGTCGCAGCAATCTTTAATCTTGTTTTTAACAAGTAGGAATCTAGCCCAAAAGTGATGGACTATTTCCTGAGGTTGCTGACGTATATACATTAGATCACATATGTTCAGGGGACTGTAATTGCTTGGAGAGTATTGCTTGTGGTGGGCGAGTGGGATTAAATCTGACCCGTGGCCCATTGTGGAATCCAGGTTTTGAAGAATTACTGAGCTTAATGGCCCCGGATCCGGAGTGTCATGAGAGTTTTTAGGCTCGAAGCCTGATTCTATGTTCAGAGGACAGATAGTTTCTCGAAGATGGGCGTCCGGCTCGCGGAGCTCGGAGATCCAAGCATAGTTTTTTCTAGCATAGGACGAGCGGTATCCTCACCTTGCTCTTCCATGACGGTCACCAAGTGGGTGACCGGTGGGGATATGATTTCTCTCTGGCCGAGTTTAAGCCTGATCAGATCATAATATGTTGAGACCCCTAGGGCGGCGATGCGATCTAGTAGTTCGTTTAAAGACGAAACATCTGTCGGATCCATCTTATCGACGCTTTCGGGGTCGATGCGGAGATGATTTTTGGCAATCCGAGGAGCTGCCTCAGGCTTTATGGCCAGGTGATACGTCTCCAATGTATCTACATTTTTTTATTGTTCCATGCTATATTATATTCTGTTTTGGACATTATTGGGCTTTATTATACACTTTTATGTTATTTTTGGGACTAACCTATTAACCGGAGGCCCGGCCCAGAATTGTTTTTTTTGCCTATTTCAGAGTTTCGCAGAAAAAGAATATCAAACGGGGTCCAAACGGAATGAAACCTTCGGGGACGTGATTTTTGGAACGAACGTGATCCAGAGGACTTGGACCCTACGTCAAGAAAGCAACCAGGAAGGCACGAGGTGGGGGCGCGCCTACCCCCCCCCCCCCCAGGCGCACCCTCCACCCTCGTGGGGCCCATGTTGCTCCACCGACGTACTTCTTCCTCCTATATATACCTACGTACCCCCAAACTACCAGATACAGGGCCAAAACCCTAATTCCACCACCGCAACCTTCTGTACCCGTGAGATCCCATCTTGGGGCCTTTTTCGGAGCTCCGCCAAAGGGGGCATCGATCATGGAGGGCTTCTACATCAACACCATAGCCTCTCCGATGATGTGTGAGTAGTTTACCTCAGACCTTCAGGTCCATAGTTATTAGCTAGATGGCTTCTTCTCTCTTTTTGGATCTCAATACAATGTTCTCCCCCTCTCTTGTGGAGATCTATTCGATGTACTCTTCTTTTGCGGTGTGTTTGTTGAGACCGATGAATTGTGGGTTTATGATCAAGTTTATCTATGAATAATATTTGAATCTTCTCTGAATTCTTTATGTATGATTGGTTATCTTTGCAAGTCTCTTCGAATTATCAGTTTGGTTTGGCCTACTGGATTGATCTTTCTTGCAATGGGAGAAGTGCTTAGCTTTGGGTTCAATCTTATGGTGTCCTTTCCCAATGACAGTAGGGGCAGCAAGGCACGTATTGTATTGTTGCCATCGAGGATAACAAGATGGGGTTTATGTCATATTGCATGAGTTTATCCCTCTACATCATGTCATCTTGCTTAAAGTGTTGCTCTGTTCTTTTGAACTTAATACTCTAGATGCATGCTGGATAGCGGTCGATGTGTGGAGTAATAGTAGTAGATGCAGGCAGGAGTCGGTCTACTTATCTCGGACATGATGCCTATATACATGATCATACCTAGATGTTCTCATAACTATGCTCAATTCTATCAATTGCTCAACAGTAATTTGTTTACCCACCGTAATACTTATGCTCTCGAGAGAAGCCACTAGTGAAACCTATGGCCCCCGGGTCTATTTTCTATCATATTAATCTTCCATCAACAAGCTATTTCTTGCACCGTTTTTATTTTGCTTTATTTACTTTGCATCTTTATCATAAAAATACCAAAAATATTATCTTATCATATCTATCAGATCTCACTTTCGTAAGTGACCGTGAAGGGATTGACAACCCCTGTATTGCGTTGGTTGCGAGGATTTTATTTGTTTGTGTAGGTGCGAGAGACTCGTGCGTGGCCTCCTACTGGATTGATACCTTGGTTCTCAAAAACTGAGGGAAATACTTACGCTACTTTGCTGCATCACCCTTTCCTCTTTAAGGGAAAACCAACGCAGTGCTCAAGAGGTAGCACCAGGCGGGCGCCCATGGTGAAATTGCCGATCTGGAGGATCTGCCCAGGAACTAGGGCTTTTCTAGAGGTGATTTTGTCATTGATGACAAGGTGAGCCATCGATCCTTCCATCGACAACACGGAGGAATTCTCAATGAAAGCACGAATGTCAGTGTCAAAACCGGCAGATCTCGGGTAGGGGGTCCCGAACTGTGTGTCTAAGGATCGAGGGTAATAGGAGGCAGGGGACACGATGTTTACCCAGGTTCGGGCCCTCTCGATGGAGGTAAAACCCTACGTCCTGCTTGATTGACTTTGATGAGTATAGGGGTTACAAGAGTTGATCTACCATGAGATCATAATGGCTAAACCCTAGATGTCTGGCCTGTATGATTATGATTGCCTCTGCGGACTAAACCCTTCGGTTTATATAGGCACCGGAGGGGGCTAGGGTTGTATAGAATTGGTTTACAGAGAAAAGAATATTCATATCCACACGCCAAGCTTGCCTTCCACGCAAAGGAGAGTCCCATCCGGACACGGGGAAATGTCTTCTATCTTGTATCTTCGCGGCCCATTAGTCTGGCCCATGTTGCATAGCCCGGACGCCCGAGGACCCCGTAATCCAGGAATCCCTCAACGGCGACTCGGACTTGGTGGTCCAGCAGTCATCTGGCGACTGGGACGCCAAGGATGCAAACATGGCGAGCTACTGCTTCCTCGTCCAGCAGATCAGCAGATACTTTGAAGGGTGCGAGTTCCTTCATGTACCACGGGCCGATAATGAGCAAGCCGATGCCCTAGCACGGATCGGGTCCACTCGCCAAGCGACGTCAGTCGGTGTCTCCCTCCAGTGCCTCCGCAAGCCGTCTATCAAGCCTTCGCCAGAATCAGAGTCCATCTTCGTACCGGCTGCTCCTGGAACAGTCAGATCCGACTCAGGGGCTGCAGCAGTCGGCCCAAGGATTTCGGCAGGCGGCACGGGGACTGCTGCAGTCGCACCCGGCCTGGTAACTTCAAAACCCGGCCCGGGGAATGTGGCAAGCGCCCGAGGACTTCGGCAGGCGGCACGGGAACTGCATCAGTCGCCCTCGGCCCAGGGATTCCAGGACCCAGCCCGGGGGCTGCAGCAGTCGGCCCGGGGACTTCAACGACACAACAAATGGTGGCCGACTCCAACCCGCCGCCTCCCAACCCAACCGCCCTCATACCAGTGGCCGTGATGACAGTGGTCGAAGAACCATCGTGGGTGCATCCCATCCTCAACTTCCTGGTGAGCCGCGAGCTACCAGCCGATGAGATCCTGGCTCGGCAAGTGCAATGTCGGGCAGCAGCATACACAATAGTAAACAGAGAGCTTGTCAGGCGCAGCGTAACTGGCGTTTTCCAACGCTGCGTCGAGCCATAGAAGGGGAAAGCAATTCTCAGAGACACTCATCAAGGCGAGTGCGGCCACCACGTGGCCTCTAGATCCCTTGTCGCCAAAGCTTTCCGCCATGGTTTCTTCTGGCCGACTGCTTTGGATGACACCAAAGACTTGGTAAAAAAGTGCAACGGATGCCAACATTTCAGCTCTAAGCAACACCTGCTGGCTTCTGCACTCAAAACCATCCCCCTAACTTGGCCTTTCGCCATTTGGGGGCTGGACATGGTAGGCCCATTCAAGATAGCACGCGGCGGCATGACTCATCTGTTGATCGCCGTGGACAAATTCACCAAATGGATAGAAGCGAAGCCAATCAAGAAACTGAATGGTCTGACTGTTGTGACCTTCATTGCAGATATCACCGTCCAGTATGGTGTACCACACAGCATTATCACCGACAATGGCATAAACTTTGCCAAAGGTGCCTTGGCCCGTTTCTGCGTGATGCAGGGCATCTGACTAGATTTAGCATTCGTTGCTCATCTGCAGTCAAACGGCCAAGTCAAACAAGCAAACGCCTCATCCTGTCCGGCACCAAGCCCCGATTGGTCGAGCCGCTGGAGCGCTCGGCCGGCTGCTGGATCGATGAGCTACCGGCCGTCCTTTGGAGTCTCCAGATCAAGCCAAACAAATCAACCGACTTCACTCCTTTCTTCCTTGTGTACGGGGCCGAGGCCATCATCCCAAATGACATCGAGTTTGACTCGCCTCGCGTCACCATGTACACAGAAGCGGAAGCAAAGGAAGCATGAGAAGACGGTGTCGACCTGTTGGAAGAGGGCCGGATGCTAGCACTTAGCCGGTCCGCCATCTACCAGCAGGGCCTGCGCCGCCACCATAGCCGGAAGGTCAAGACCCGATCTTTTCAAGAAGGAGACCTTGTGATCCGACTGATCCAGCGAAAAGCTGGCCAGCACAAGCTCTCGGCCCCGTGGGAGGGGCCTTTTGTCATCAGCAAAGCTTTGGGCAACGAGTCCTACTACCT
Source organism: Triticum monococcum (assembly GCA_034509565.1). Taxonomy (NCBI): domain Eukaryota; kingdom Viridiplantae; phylum Streptophyta; class Magnoliopsida; order Poales; family Poaceae; genus Triticum; species Triticum monococcum. The sequence continues at coordinate 579,423,810 of CM067845.1, forward strand.
CATCGACGCGCAAAAGCCCAGGGCGCTCAAGAGGGATGATTCTGGCAAGGAGACGGAGCGCCCATGGAACGCAAATCTCCTTTGAAGATTTTACAGTTAATGCAGTATGTACCATGCAACCTTTCGTATTAAGAGCTAAGACATCGGGACCCTCGAGGAGCACTGGGGGGCTACCCTTTATATCTATATGATAAGTTTCTTCCTATGAATATGTTATTTTCATTCTTCCGCCTGGCACCGAGTCTGACCAGTCGGCCCGGGGGCTTGCCGCCTTGTCCTATGCCAACACTACCTGCAGTCAAACAAGTAGTGTGCCGACATCTGGAGCCCTCTCTTGCCTTAAGCCGCAGTTCACCGAGCGACTGTCCAACTGGTAAGAGCTAAAGGCAGGAAACGGTGTCCACACGAAAAATGACTAAGGAAAAATGTGTTGGTATAGGCCAAGTCGGCTCCTTGCCTTTACCGTTCGGCTGATAAGCAGTCGGCCGGCCGGCTTCTCATTTTGACTTGATACGTTCTAAGAGGCCAAAGTACTTGTCCTCCTAAAACTGCTAAGTCCCTGACCCAGCCACAGACCGCAGAGCGGCTGTCCGGCTGGCAGGGTGGCAACCAAAGGAAAGCGGCAAAGGAAAAAAGCCAAAGTAGAACAGGAAAGCAAGGCAAGATAGAACCCGGTAAAGCACACACTTGTGCGAGATTAATTTACATAGAGCTCATAGCCAGAATTCAACAAGGTCTGAATACACCCCCAGTGGGTGGAACTGCATAAATTTAACAAAACTTGTTCAAAGAATTACAAGCGCAGGAAAAGATAAGATAAAACTGGCCGCCTAGGGCAGAGGAGGAACAGGTGGGTCCGACAGGTTGGTGGAGTCAGCGGCATCGGCTAGTGGAGTGGCCGACTGGAGAGTCTCCGCATGGTCAGCATCAGCAGCAGTCGCACGCGGCTCGTTGCTTGAGGCTTGATCGGGCTGAGGCTGGCCGTCTACTCTATCTTTCGGCACGTCGTCTTAATCACCCTCGACCTCCTCATCTTCGCCCTCGACGTTGCAGGCGATCTCCGCTGCCGAGTCGTCCTTGTCATCCGGGTTCAGCCCGAACCAGTCGGGTGGCACCACGGCGCCCCGTTCATCCAGGTCGAGGACGAAGATGGAGGTGTCGGCGTATTCAGCAAGTGTCGCCGCCCGCTCAGAAAGCTCACGGTCCACCGCCGCCAGCTCCGGTCCGGCTTTAGCCCGAAAAGTGGCCAGCTGGTCCAGGTTCAGCTCGGGGTACCATGCCTTGACGAACTCCAAGGTTGTCCGCGCACCCGCCCGAGCTGCAACGCCCTTCCAAGCCTTGAAGCGGCCAACTACTACTTCCAGTCAGTCGGCAGTCCGACTGGGGGTGCGAAGCACTTGGACGTTCGGCCAGAGGGCGGTCAGCATCTGGGCCCCGATGCGCTGAAGGTGATGGAGCATGCGGTGGGCTGGCTGGAGACGCGTCCTGATGGTGAGGAGCTGCTCGTTGAGGTTCCAAGGTGCATTGGGAGGAATCTCCACTCCAACCCTCCTACGCTGCTCACGTCATGCCTCCATGGCTTGGCTCACAGCGACGGCGTAGCCAGGGAAGAACTCTGCACAAGAAGAAAAACAGAAAAGTAGAAGCCAGAAGCCGACTCCAGATGCGGTCGGCGGCTGTTCGAAGGAAAACAGGACTTACCATCGATCATGTCCTCAATTGCGCCATAGCAGTCGGAAAGGATTTTCTCCTTCTCGGCCCAGTGCGAGCATTGAGTCTCGAACTCGGCCATGAAGGAGTCTTCCGCCTCCTTCATCTTCTAGAGCTCCGCTTGTGACGCTCCGCCTGGTCCGCCAGCTCCTTGGCCAGGCGGTCGCACTCCTGGGCCGCCCTATTGCACTCCTCCTCCTTGGTGCACAGCTCGATCTGGACTTTGCCCAGGCGCCGCTGCAAGTCGGCGGCTGCCCCTGCAAAGATAAAAAAGATAAACATATCAGCAATCAACAAAGAAGACAAGTGGTCACCGGGAGATCCGTCCCGACTGCTCAGCAGTTGGCACGAATCTCGGGGGCTACACCCAGCGGGTGCGCTGACGTGCCCCCGCAAGAAGACGGAGTGCTTACTCGGGCTCTCGGTCAAGTCGTCGGTCCGCTTAGCCAGCTCCTGGAGTTGGGAGTTGTAGGCGGTTGCGCGGATATTGTGATAATCCTGCAGCAAAGACAATGGAAGAAAAAACAAGTCAGCAGTCGGAAATTACCTTTAAGTTCCAAGCCGCCTGCTCAGCAGCCGGCCCGGAACTCGGGGGCTACAGCTAGTGGGTGCGTTGGCGCGTCCCCACGGAAGATTATAAGAATTGAAAGCAAGAAGCAAGAAACTTACCCGAACGGCCGCTCGCGTCGCCAAGAACTCCTGTGTATACTGCTGGAGGGCGGCACCTTGGGCATTAAACCAAGCGTGGACCTCTTGCGCGGCAACATTCAACACACGTGTGCCGCCTCCAGACGTCCAACCTGGTGGGGCGGCACTGGTGGCCTCAGCATTGGGAGTCGACGAGCTCGTGGCCCCGACCTCCAACGGCCGTGACACTGAGGCCGCCCTCTCTGGACGCCGATGCACCGGAGTACGGGCCATAGGAGTCGGCCCCACCACCAGCTCACCACCAGACGGCGGCACTAATGGTGCTTCTAGCCGGCTGCTCTGTGTGTTGCCAGTCGGCATGCGAGGATTCACCTCCGCCTCCAAGACGACGAGGCCTCCGCCCTCCCTCTCCATGACCAGCTGAGCATCGCCGGTCCCTCCAGTCGGCGTCTGGCCCTCCAGCGCCGGTGGCTCTGCACGCACTGGGATGACGAGCTCCGCGGTCCGGCTGTGCGCCGCCTCCTCTGCCTGAGCCTTGGCAGCCACGTTTGCCTACTCCTTGGCCGCCAAGTCATCCTGGGCCTTGGCCGCTTCGTCAGCCACCGCTTGTGCTGCCTTGGCCACCTCTGCCTTCTCCCGCTCCTCGCGCACCTCTTGCACGTTCCTCTCCGTTGCCTCCTAGAGGTCGGCGAGTGGGTCAACGCGGCGGGGCCCCATGGAGCCGCTTGTCCTCCCAATCACCGAGACAGACGGGGACCGCTCAAGAGAGAGAGGGACCATGTTCGTGTCAAAAAAGAAGAATTGAGAAAAAGTATTGTAAGAAAAGAAGAAGAGCAAACACAAGGCAACAACGGAAAGGCCAAAGTACTTACCTAGACACCATCGGGTGTTGTTTTGGGGCCTTTTGGTGTTGGGCCGCCCTCGCAGGGGCCTCCTACCGCCTGGTCGCGGCAGCCGAAGACTTGAGCTTCTTGGGCCGACTGTCGTATATCCCGGCGTCGGCCCGGCGCTTCGGCGCGCCTGAGGAGCTCGCGCTCGCCTTGTCGGCGCCGTGAGCATGGTGCGGCTCGTTTTCCTCCTCATCATCATCTGGCCAGTCCTCAAGGCCGCCTCCTGAGGAGTCGTCTGCTCCACCTCCACCACCGCCTGTGGCGTCGTCGTCCTCCATGGCGGCTGCCCCCCAGTCGGGGTCATCCACGTCGCTCTCCGCTTGGTCCGGCTGATATTGGCGGCCTGGCTCTAGGGCATCGGTGGCCGAATGGGTCGAGAGGATCTGTTCCATGGCCGACTAGTCAGGCGGCAAAAAGAAGAACACGACGAATGAAGGAAGAAAAAATCAAAAAGACTTACTGCAGGAGGAGGGTGCGCTCGGTTGTACGGCGGCTTGCCAAACCGCCACTCCTTCTCCAGGAGCTTGCAGTTGGAGAAGTAGTTTACCAGCCGGACGATCTCCACATCCGGCATCTCCTTGGTGCTCATCCGGCATGGGTCTCGGCGCCCGCTCATGCGGCAGATGATGTGGGGCGGGGACTGAACAGCAGATCTGAGGCCTTGAGGCCCTCCGACTCCATCATCACCTAAAGTCGGGCGAGGGCGGCGGCGAAGGAGGCGGTCGACAGAGTCTTCGGCCGGAACTGCTAGTTGGTGCGTGGCTCAGCCGGCAGGTTCATGTAGTCCTCTGCCAGGTTGACGTTCCGGACGTAGAAGTAGGAGCGCTGCCACAGCTTGACAGAATGCGTCAGTGAAAGGGCCGGGAAGAGGACCCCAGTCCCTAAGCACCGCACTGCGATGCAAGCCCCGCACCGGGCCGCCTCGCTCTTGGTGGCGGTACCCAGCTTGAGGTAGAAAAACTCCCCTAGAGCTCGAGGGTGGGCAGTATGCTGAGGTAGCCTTCGCAAAGAGTGAAGAAGGCGGCTAGCAACACCATCGTGTTCGACGTGAGGTGGTGCAGCTGGACTCGGTAGAAGGACAGAAAGGAGCGGAAGAAGCTACTTGTTGGCAGCCCGAAGCTGTCGAGAAAGTGAGAACAGAAGACGACGCGTTCTCCGTCCTCCAGTGCCGGCGAGATTTCTGCCTCCGGGAGAACATGCGCTTTCACGCGTGCCTCAAGAGGCAACCGGCACGTCCGGTGGAGGAAGGAGAGGTGATCCTCGTGGATGTTGGAGCCTTCCTAGTCGTCGGCCCTTTCGCGCGCCATGGGCGTCGATGCTTGTAAGTGCATCTAGTGCCACCCCTAGTTGGTTTTGGAGTATTGACGACAAACCTAGTTGAGGGACTAATGTGTTTGTGAGAATTGCAGGATAACACAGGTAGAAGTCCCTCAATGATTCGGTTTCACTACCAGAGATGACCCCTAAAAATGTACGAAGACATTGAAGACAATGGTGGTTTATGAAGATATTCATATTGAAGACAATGACATGTGAAGACTCCCTATGAAGCTTATGGAACTCGAAGACTTAGATCCTTCGTAGTTTTACTTCATTCATGTTGTGTCATAGGAACCACCGTACTGTTAAGTGGGGTCCAAGAGAACCAGTCAGAATGACTGAAGTGATGCCTAATTCAAATCCTATGTCTTCGAGCGAAGACTATGAGAGAAAATCTTGTCCAGAGTCAGACAAGTCAGCTTTACTTGTAGCCCAAGTAAAGTTGCCGTGTGAGTTCAAAATCCGACCATTGGTACACGTGTCAGTTCCTTAGTGACCCAGGGTCATTTCGGACAAATCAGGTCGGGTTGCCCAGTGGCTATAAATAGTCCACCCCCTACAACCATAAACGGTTGGCTGCTCAGATTTCAGTGCACGGCTTTTGTCGTTTGAGAGCAACCCACCTCGAAGCCTTTGAGAGAAAGTTCCTAGTGAGGAGAAAAGCCCTAACCACCCAGAGCCAGAGTAAATTGGGCATCACTTAAGTCTTCTTGTCTGAGTGATCTGAAGACTTATTACACTTGAGGACTGTGCATCCTCCAGCCGGTTAGGCGTCACGTTCTGAGCATCCAAGAGAAATTGTGGATTGCCGATGAACGAAGTCTGTGAAGGTTTGGGAGTCTACCTTGAAGACTTACCAGAGTGATTGGGCGAGGTCTGTGTGACCTTGGCTCAAGGAGAAAACGGTGAGGACTGGGTGTCCTGAGCTGCGTGTTCAGGACTGGGTGTCCGGGACTGTGTGTCCTTTGGTTTAAATACCTAGCCGCTCCAACCAGACGTACAGTTGTCACAGCAACTGGAACTGGTCCAACAAATCATTGTCTTCAGCGTGTCACTGGTTTCATCTTCACTTCCTTTTACTTTCTGTGACACACTGTGAAGCCATTGCATGCTTGCTTTATCTTCTGTCTTCACAACTTAACTGTATGATTTGTTTGGCTTCATAACTTCTTCCTACCTGATCCTTATTACACTGAAGCTGTCTGTCACTGTGCTTTCACTATATTGAATACTTGACCATGGCTTGCCTTGTGTAATCTAACTTCCGCTGCATAGTGATAGGCTTGTCTATTCTGTTTGTCTTCATAACTTCTATGTTTTGAAGACTTTCATAAAAATCACCTATTCACCTCCCCCCCCCTCTAGTCGATATAGCGCACTTTCAATTGGTATCAGAGCAAGGTGCTCCCTTGTTCTGTGTGATTCGGTTTAACCACCTGGAATTTTAGCTATGTCGACTGCAGGGATAATTAAAGTCTCCGCTGCGTGCCCCGTCTTCGATGGAACTGAATATCCCTACTGGAAGAATAAGATGCGCATGCATCTTGAAGCCATTGACGTCGACCTATGGTATGTCGTCGAAAACGGCGTTCCCAAGGCTGGAGAAGGTGTCACTGCTGCTGATGTCAAGAAGTTCACTCAACTGGACTCTACTGCCAATAATATCATCTGTGGTCATCTGACCAAGGGACAGTACGGCCGTGTAAGTGCCTTGAAGACATCCAAGCTGGTCTGGGACTGGCTCTCCAAAGTCAATGAAAGCATCTCAACCCAGAGAGATCAGAGAATCAGTGTTCTTCGCAATCTCTTCAACCGCTTCAAGCGAAATGACAATGAGAATGTCCAACACACATTTGACCGGCTCACTGACATCACAAATGAGCTTCAAGCCCTCGGCGCCACTGAGATCACCAAACATGAAATCGTCAAGACGCTGCTGAGATCACTTGACAGTTCGTTTGACATCCTAGCCCTGATGATTCAAGAACGTCCAGATTTCAAGACACTCGATCCGTCTGACATACTTGAGAGGCTCAACACACATGAGTTTCAGCTTTCTGAGAAAAGAGATATCTACGGTCCAAACTATGGGCGAACTCGTGCCTTGAAGGCAAAAGCTGTGTCCTCATCTGAAGAAGAATCTGACAGCTGTTTTGATGATCCTGAAGACATTGGACGGGAACTTGCAATGCTAGTGAAGAAGTTCCAGAAATTCACCAAGAAGAAAGGCTTCAGAAAGTCTTCACGATCAAGCTCAAGGAATGATGAAGCTTCTGCTCATGACTACAAGAAGAAAACATGTCACAAGTGCAAGAAAACTGGACACTTCATCTCTGAGTGTCCATAGTGGGACAATGAGAGCAGAAAGAAGAAGAAGAGCAAGGAATATGACTCCGACGACAAGAAGAAGAAATACTCAAAGTCTTCTTCCAAGTCTTCCTCAAAGTCTTCATCACACAAGAAGAGCTCAACTAGCAAGGCTCGTGCGTTTGTTGGCAAGGAAATGGATTCAGAGGAGGAGTCCGCTTCTGAGGAGGCAGAGGTGGAGTCTGAGGAGGAGTCTGATTCTGGCATTGCGAGTTTGGCTACAGCCTACGTCGCCAAGTCCATCTTCAACACTGAAGACAATGACTTCATCACCAACGCCGATGCAAATGACAAGGACGACTCTACTCCTACCTACTGCTTCATGGCACGCGGTGCCAAGGTAAACACACGCACTACTCACTATCAAACATCCAGTGACGATGACTCTGAGTGTGATTCAAAACCCAGCTACAAAACACTTGCTAAAATTGCCACTGAACAACAGAAAGCCATGGAACATATTCAAAAACTGTTAGACAGAAGCGATGATCTGTTGGGTGCTGAAATGACTCGTTCTGAATCCTTAATTGAAGACATTAAAATCTTCATGTTAAGTATCAGGAACTTGAAGATTGTCTTGAGACTCTCTCAACTACTCATGAAAAGCTTTCCTATGATTATCTTCAAAAGAAGCAAGATCTTGAGAAGTTGAGAGCGGATCATGAAGATCTTCAAAAGGAAAATGAGTCACTTCGAGCCGAACAGATCAGCTCCGCTCAGGAAGGATTTGAACCACCATGCCTTAAATGCATTGAGTGTGATAATGCTACTTCTGTTGCTGAATGTTCCACTGCTACTGCTGTTGCAATATCTTCAACTGTTGAAGTGGTAACTAACCCCTCTGCTGAGGATACCACTGCTATTGCTGATGAGAATGCTAGGTTGAAGACATTGCTTGAAACAGGGATGTACAAAAGTCTCAAAGGACATCAGACATTATGTGATGTCCTCAAGAAGCAGATTCTGAACCAAAACCCTAGGAAAGAGGGTGTTGGGTTCGTGAGGAAAATTAATGCAGATGGCTCTTACTGGAAACCTGAGCAGTACCCCAAAACCACATGGGTTGCTGCAAAGGAATCCTCAGCAGATCCATCCAATCTATCTGGCTTCACTTGTGCTGATCCTATTATCATTGATCAATCCTTTGATGCAAACTATAAACTGTTTAAAAATCAGAATGGTGAAGTATTTGCCAGGTACATTGGTACTAACTGCAGGAATGGACCGCCTATGAAGAAGATCTGGGTTCCAAAAACGTGTCTGGAGAATCTTCCTGTGAATGTCTTCATGACACCTCACATGAAGAAGACAAACCTCAGACCAAAGGCTTCATATGGTCCAAAGGCTTCATACAGGCAGAGGACTCACCTGAGTCGCACTAACGCAAATGTTTTGCAGGGAAACCATGCTCAGGCATATGAGAGCGGTTCTTCAAACCGTCATGTTCATATGACCAAGAACTATTCTGCCTATTCTTATGAGTACTATTGCCCGCCTGCTAGACTGTTTGCTAGGGCTCCAAAGCCAAAATTCTCAGATGCTGCACTTAGACTTATTGCTTCTAAGCCACCCTTGAAGATGTGGGTGGTTAAGAAAGCTTAACTCTCTTTTGCAGGGAAAGGTCTCCAGCAGAAAACCAAAATCTTCTGACGCTATTGCTGGGGACCTTAAAAATCTTGTGGGGCGCAAGATCAAATGCCCGAATGGCATCACTATGTATTTCGTACCTGAATCGCATGCTACTCTCCCTATTAGTCCTAACCTGGATCTAAGTTTTCATAACCCACTGGTTCGTCAAATGTTTTTGCTTCACAATATTCTTCGTGAAGCCTATCCCCCTAACTGCACTGTAGGGTACGACACCAGCGTCTTCAGAGTCTTCAGAATGGATTATTGACAGTGGGTGTACAAATCACATGACTGGCAAAAGAAGTCTTTTTATGGACTCAACCTTATGTCCATCCGACAAGAGCCACATCACATTTGCTGACACTGGTAAAAGTAAGGTATTGGGTCTAGGTAGAGTTGCAATCTCAAAGGATCAACACATGGATAAAGTCATGTTTGTTGAATCCCTTGGCTTCAACTTAATGTCTGTCTTAATGCTTTGCGATTTGAACATGATTGTAATTTTTGGAAAATATCGTTGCCTGGTACTAATGGAATCTGACAAGTCTCTAGTGTTTGAAGGGTATCGGAAAGATGATTTGTACGTGGTAGATTTCTCAGCAGGGCCACAGCTTGCAGTATGTCTTCTCGCAAAGGCTTCAGAATGCTGGCTTTGGCATCGGAGGCTTGGGCATGCTGGCATGAGGAACCTCCACACCCTTGCGAAGAAGAAGCATGTCATAGGCATCGAGGGCGTCAAGTTCAAGAAAGATCACTTATGCGGTGCCTGTGAAGCAGGGAAGATGACAAGGGCAAAGCATCCTTCGAAGACAATCATGACCACTACTCGACCCTTCGAACTGCTTCACATGGATCTCTTTGGTCCCACTCACTACTCAACTTTTTCCACTACTGCTTGCCTCTATGGCTTTGTCATTGTTGATGATTACTCTAGATATACTTGGGTCCACATAATCCTTTACAAGACTGAAGTGCAGGATGTCTTCAGACACTTCGCAAATCGGGCTATGAACAATTATGGCGCCAAGATAAAGCACATCAGAAGTGACAATGGCACTGAATTCAAGAACACTGGCCTTGATACATATCTGGATACCTTGGGCATCACTCATGAATTCTCAGCTCCTTACACGCCACAGCAAAATGGCATCGTCGAACGCAAGAACAGAACACTCATTGAGATGGCCAGAACAATGCTAGATGAGTACAAGACTCCAAGAAAATTCTGGACTGAAGCCATTGACACTGCATGCCATACAATCAACCATGTTTATCTTCACAAGCTTCTGAACAAGACATCTTATGAACTTCTAACTGGCAAGAAGCCAAATGTCAGTTACTTCAGAGTATTTGGCTCAAGATGCTGGATGAAGGACCCACACCACACCTCAAAATTTGCACCAAAAGCACATGAGGGCTTTATGCTTGGATATGGAAAGGATTCGCACTCCTACAGAGTCTTCAATCTCTTTCACTACAAAGTGGTTGAAACAGTGGATGTGCGGTTCGATGAGACCAATGGGTCACAAAGAGAGCAACTGCCAGATGTGCTAGATGAAGTTCCAGCCAGTGAATCAATCAAGCTAATGGGAACTGGAGAAATTATACCTTCTGAAGCTCATCCTGAAGAAGAACTTATCATCTCAGCACCTGATCCACATGAAGACAATGCTCAGCCTGAAGACATTCCTCCCCACGACAACATAGATCAGCAAGAGCAAAGTCTTTGACCCATACATCCTCGTGTTGCCAATGAAGTGCAGATTGACAGAATAATTGACAGCATCAATGCACCTGGTCCACTGACTCGTTCAAGGGCAACTCAACTGGCAAATTTCTGCAGACACTTCGCATTTGTTTCAATCACAGAACCCAAGAAAGTTGAAGAAGCCTTTATGGAACCTGAGTGGATTCAAGCAATGCAAGAAGAGCTTCATCAGTTTGAGCTGAACAATGTATGGGAATTGGTTAAGCGTCCTGATCCACGGAAGCATAACATAATAGGCACCAAATGGATATACCGCAACAAGCAAGATGAGCATGGTCAAGTTGTCAGAAACAAAGCTCGTCTCGTTGCTCAAGGATATACTCAAGTGGAAGGCATTGACTTCGATGAAACATTTGCTCCTGTGGCCAGACTTGAAGCCATCCGTATACTTCTGGCCTATGCAAATCATCATAACATACTTTTGTATCAAATGGATGTGAAGAGTGCCTTTCTCAATAGCAAGATTGAAGAAAAAGTGTATGTTGCACAACCACCTGGGTTTGAGAAGATCCAAAACATCCTGACATGGTTTACAAGCTCAATAAGGCACTATATGGCCTCAAACAAGCCCCTCGGGCCTGGTATGACACACTCAAATACTTCCTGAAGAGCAAAGGCTTCATACCTGGCTCCCTAGATCCCACTCTCTTCACGAAGACATATGATGGTGAACTGTTTGTGTGCCAAATATATGTGGATGACATTATCTTCGGCTGCACCAATCAGAAGTACAGTGAGGAGTTCGGATATATGATGCAAGAGCAATATCATATGTCTATGATGGGGGAGCTGAAATTCTTCCTCGGTCTTCAGATACGGCAACAATGCACTGGCATCTTCATATCTCAAGAGAAGTATCTCAAAGATTGCCTGAAGAAGTTCGGTATGCAAGACTGCAAAGGGTTCACAACACCAATGCCAGCCAAACATCATCTGGGTCCCGATGACAATGGTAAAGAGTTCGATCAAAAGGTATACCGCTCCATGATTGGTTCTTTGCTTTATTTATGTGCATCTAGGCCAGATATTATGCTTAGTGTTTGCATGTGTGCTCGATTCCAAGCGGCACCAAAGGAGTCGCATCACTTAGTTGTGAAGTGAATTCTTCCATATTTGGCTCACACCCCAACTCTAGGGTTATGGTATCCAAAGGGCTCAGAGTTTGATCTGGTTGGATTCTCGAATGCTGATTACGCTGGTGACAAGGTTGATCGGAAGTCCACGTCAGGCACATGTCACTTTCTGGGCCGATCACTTGTATGTTGGTCTTCAAAGAAGCAGAACTGTGTATCTCTCTCCACTGCTGAATCTAAATACATTGTTGCTGGATCCTGCTGCGCTCAGCTTCTATGGATGAAGCAAACCCTCAAGGATTATGGCATTCATCTGAAGCAAGTGCCACTTTACTGCAACAACGAAAGCGCCATCAAGATCACCAACAACCCAGTTCAGCACTCGAAGACAAAGCACATTGAAATTCGTCATCATTTTCTCAGAGATCATGTTGCAAAGGAAGATATTGATATCATGCACGTCAACACTGAAGAGCAATTGGCAGATATCTTCACCAAGCCCTTGGATGAGAAGAGATTTTGCAAGTTACGGTGTGAGCTAAATATCTTGGAATCCTCAAATGTCCTGTGATCAGGCACACATCCTAACACTTATGCATGCTGATGACTTAGATGTGCAACACACGAAGTAACGTATATCTTAAATCAATAAAGACATACATTCTAAGTGTGAATACATTAACATGGAATTTGACTTCGGAGCACCACGATAATTGTGCGCCGTGTCTAAGTCTAATACTTCCTATACGGTGGGTAACGCCACCACCAAACATTCTATTTGAAGTGTTTCCCTCATGGCGTTACCTCGCAATGTCTTCACATTTGGTTTGGCTTTAATCAATTTGTCTTCATGATTATCTTCACTGCGTTAATTATGTAGATATATAAATATATATGTATGTACTGGTGTTCTGTCCTCAACAGCATTCACTTATAGCTATGTCTTCTTGTTTGAATCTTTTGAACTAAGTGAATGTGATCGGACCCTAACCTCTCCATGCTTCCTACCTCAAACTCTATCTCTTCAAGTCGTATGCATTCTATTGAAACTGTCGAATGTCTTCACTGCATCCTTGCCAGCAGAAGACACAGAGACAAACTTTAAAACTGTTTTCAATGTTTTTTTCTATCAACAAGAAATCCGGAGAAGTAGGAACGACACCTGTCAATCAAGGCGTGCGTGGGATGTGGAACTGCCCCCACAATACCGCATGATGGCCACGTGCTGTTCAGATGCGAATCGCCAGGGGCACCTGAGTAATAGCGCAGTGCCGCCCCTATCCCTATAAATACACGATTCACTGCAGTCATTATCTCTTCTTCCACCCTCGCACGAACCCTAGCGCCACCGCTAGCTCTCGACAACGCCGGCGACGAAGCGCTTCACTGCTGCAACCTCTCCGACGCCGTTTTCACGCCGACTGCGGACATCGGTCTCTCCGCCGTCACCGTAGGTGTCTTCCGTCACCAAGTTAGGGCACGGAGGATCGAACTGCTCGGCCTCAACTCCCACTTCGTCTAGCAGTTCTAGGTGTGGTAAATAAAACCTCTTTTTACAGCCTCTTTTGATCCTATAGTTCAGTCACTTTCTGCCATAAGAAGTTTCTATTCACACAAGTTAGAACTGTCTCAGTTTGCATCTCATAACTTGCCTAGTATATTCACTTGTGCTTCATGAAGTAGTTAGATTCCTCACTTGTACTGATCTATGGGTTCGTACAAATCTGGAACCAACTTCCTTTCTATAAGTGAATGTCTTCGCATGATGAGGTCAATATCTTCTAAACTGATTTATCTTCAAAATCTTCTGAGAATGCATATGACCTCTTCCCCTTCCCTCGCACCTTAATGCTGTCACAGGTACATGTCTGTGGGAGAATCTTTTGGTTCTCATAGTCTGCATTCATTTGTAGAGTTCTTACAGCGTCACATCAATTCTCCTGAAGCCAGTTCCTGTTGGTCCAGCAAAAGAAAACCTTTGAAGCCTTTGAACGTTTTGAAGCCTTCCAAGTTAAGCTTCATGGCAGCAGAAAAACCAGCAAGGAAGGGAGGCAGATAGAGACGTGGTGAAACGTCTAAAGATCTGCCTGATGACTTGGCAGAAATGTACAAAACTGATCCTGAAGAGAGCTATGGTCAGCGCAAGACACGAATCCAATGGATTCGAAGATATTGGGCAGAGCAGTGGTTCCAATACCGATTCGTCACTCAGGAATATGCAGAAAAGTGCGCCATCAAGAGACCATGGGGAGACGTATTGTACAAAAATCTCGTACCCCGGTCCAGAGACGAAGTCATTGCTCAAGGCTTCTATCCATGCATGGTCAGAGGACCACAGCCAGCTGAAGCACATCCATCATCACTTCTCTGGTGTCGCGATGACAATCTGTTCAAGCGCAACTTCCAATTTGCTCAGAACTCTGCGAAGCAAAACAAGAAGGAGCTGGGGTTGGACTTCAACCCTGGTCCCTCTAAACCAAGGGCGGATGGCACACGCGACGCCAATCCCAATATCATCGGGCCGTATGCCAATCTTGCAGGCCTCATCACTCGCATTCTAGTCCAAGGGACTGTCGTGAACGACCCTCCAGCAGACACTGAGTCTGATGACGCTCCTGCTGCACCGAAGCCGGAGTAGACGAAGAAGCCAAAAGCTTCAAAGCCAGCCGCTTCTCCCAAAATCTCCAGAGCGAAGCCATTGGCAACTGCACCTCCTGAAGCCAGTGTGCAGTCTGAAGACTTATCACGAGTCTCCAAGCCCCAAGAAGCAAAGAAGCCTCAGCCACACACAGACAAAGAGCTCACAGCTGCTGCCATTCTGCGCAGCGAGACCATTGATCTGTCCAGTGACGAAGATCTTGGAGATGGCGCTCTTGAGCAGCTCATCAAGAGCAAGGAGGAGGCTGAAATCTTCAACAATATGCCTCTGTTTGATGCAGCAATCATCCACAACTTCATCAGTGAGTGTTTTGCTACACCAAATGTCAGCTTCGATGATCTGCAGCTGCCCATTGGCCTCAGCGTCGCCTTTCAAGGCGCTATTGCTTCAGAACTTGCAATTGCCCAGCGCATTGTTGAACTGAAGCAGAAAATTGATTATGAAAAGGCTCAGTTCAAACAGAATATGGCCAGGCTCAGCGTCCAAGAAGTCAAGGACTTCAAGATCATGCTGCACGAGTTAAAGGAAAACTTTCTGAAGAAACATGCAGAAGCTCAGGGTTCGCGGGAGCGAATGAAGATTCTGGCTGATCGTTGCGTGCAGGCCTACAATGAGGCCGAGAAACGCAAGGCACTTGGGCGTCCCGGCATCGACCCCAGGATGGCCGTGAAGAAAAAGAAGAAGCCTGTTGTGGCTGAACTAGAGGCACCAAGGTCAGAAGCTGTTCCGATTGTCTTCCCCATTGCTACGACTGGCTCGAAGCCAAAGAACCGATCAACCGCTTCAGAGCTCAAGAAGACACGGACAGCCGAAGCTAAAGCAAGGAAGAGGAAACACTCTGAAGCCTCTCCTTCTGACCCCACCATCAAGAAGCGCAAGACCAAGAAATCTCGGGCTGCTCCCACAGAGCCCTTGATAGTCGAACCCCTCTCCGTCCGCTATCCTGACGAAGATCGTCAGTTGACAGTGCATGAGCCTGCTTTCACAGAGGCTCCGCACGCTGAAGACATTCCAGCAGCCGACCCCAACGCTGCTGAAGACATTGGTCTCCAAGACAATGTACAAGATGATACAGCCCTTCCTCAGCTTGAGACAAGCGAAATGATCAGCATTGGTCGTCCATTGACACCAATCACACAAGATGCATCGTGGGCAGATCGCCCACAGGAGGAAGATAATGAGCCCCAGCCCATTGCAACTCCACCGGCGTCGCCTACATTCTGTAGGCTTCGCAAAGGGCCAAGGGCTCAGGCTACTGACAACATTCCGGCTGCATCCGCCGAAGATAGTGAAGAAGAACCTCAAGCTCCATCTCCCCTGCACCAACAAGAAGCAGTTTTCCAGGAGAACGTACCTGAATCCGTCCCTCTCACTACACGTGTTGAGGCTGAAAACGTTGAGGCTGCCACAACCAACACTGAAGCAATTGTGGAGCCCTTCCCACCAACAGCTTCAACAGACACTGAAGCTACTGCACCTGAACCTTCTGTGCCTGAGTCTGCTGCCGGTCCGCAATTCAACTATCATGTTGCGCACAGGCCCCAGGTCCAGAAGCCGATCCCACGAATGCCAAGGTTCCCAGGTCCTGCATCAGCTCCTGGCTCCTTCAACATCAACAGCTTCAGGGCAGATAACACGTTCTTCAACCGCTCCAAGAACCCTTATTCAAGGGAACAGATTGTATCAGATAGGTTCTGGAGCTACCCACAACGCAGATATTATTCATGCATCCTATACAACCAAGGCCGCATCTTTCCTCACCAGCGCCTTGAGGTTGAAGCTGTTGCTGGTCTGCCTGGTCTGGAAGAAGCACTGGATTGCTTCAAGCAAGTGGGTCTGCTGCCATTTATCACCGATGAAGAGCACTGGAATGAAGAGCTTCTGCTCCAGTTCTATGCCACCCTGCATATCAAAGGCTATAACAGAGATCCGAAGACTTGGGTCCTGGAGTGGATGACCGGCAATGTCCATCATGAAGCTATTGCATTTGATATCATTGAGCTTACCGGCCTACCCACTCCTGGCAAACTCTTCGAAGAAGGTTGCCAACTCCATGCTGAAGCAATTGAGAGCATATTCCAGCGGCCTGAGCCAAATATGAGTCAGATGCTCTCAATGATGAAGCCCTTGCCTCATGATGCACCTTATCCAACTGAGTTCTTCATTGAAGACTTAGAGTACCTGCCCAGAACCATATATCACATCGTCAGGCGGACTCTATGGCCCATTAAGGGGCACTCTCCATATGCCAAGGTTGACGGTGCAATGAAGACTCTCATCTTCTGTATCCTGCATGGCAAATGCTTCAACGCACAGGATCTCTTTATACGCCAACTTGCAGCGTCTGGCTCAGATCTCTTTGGTTTGAAGTTTTATGCTCCTTGGGTTATGAGGCTGATCAAGCTTCACTCTGCCATCTCCTATCAGCCCTCAGCCCGCAACCATAGGATCTTCTTACCCGATGTGGACACTTCTGCTGAAGCAATTAATATATCCTGAGCCTGCCAAGCAACCATTAAGTCTTCAGAATGCAGAACACCAGAGCTTCACTCAGAATGATGAAGGTGTTGAAGCCATCTCAAGAGTCTATCCAATGGCTGGCACCACACGTGCCCCTGCATCAACTGAAGCCACTGACAGCACAGCTGCACCGAGACCCGAGAAACGCGCTCGTGCACTCAATGACCGAGAACTTCTTGTGGCTCTACACCAAAAGCAAGATAGGCATCACGACTGGCTCAAGAGGCAGATGAGAAGTATCATGCAAGATGTCAATCGCATCAGAAACCTGGCCACCAAGAATGCATTCGTCACACACGAAACCTGTCGCCGCACTTGGAAAGGCCTCACCATGATGTGCATTGAAGCTGAACTTCAAGAGGATGGCTTCAGAGAGAGATTCAAGTTTGACTCCACACCCCCCAGAAGAGCTGTGCTGCGCGGAACTCCATCTCTTGAAGATTCTGAGTTCTCTTCCTCTGCTGCCACCGTGACTGGAAGAATCATTGAGGAAAAAGACGACGCTACATCACCACCACCTTCTTCAGCGCGCGTCGACCCTGCACCAAGCTCTTCAGCACCACCAAACGCCTCCACCGACCCTGCTACGCCTGGGAACGCGTAGAGAACTCTATGTCTTCAAACCTTTTTGGTCATCACTGACAAAAGGGGGAGAAGCATATGATGTTTATAGTTTTCAAGCGGGTCAATATGGGCGGGTGCTTTATATTTTGCTACATTTTGCTTCGTGCTTACAACTCTCGTTTTGCTACATTTGGTTCTTTGAGTTGTAACACTTAAACTTGATGGTCGTCTGCTACTTGTTTGCCACTATGTTTTTGCGAAGATAAATTCCGCATGTACGACGATAATTTCCGCACTTATATCATTTCGCAGACGTCCATTTTTCATTATGCATGTCATTATCTTCATATACTTTTACATGCATGGTGGATTGTCATCATAAGTTGAAGTGGATTTCCACAAGTACAACCTGCCATGTGCATTTGCGTTCCAGAAGCAAATTACTTATATGCACATCTTTAGGGGGAGCCCTTGCAGCTTATGAAGACACTTCCTTTACAATTTCACAAATTATATTCCCCGTTGAAAACTTCAACTAGTTTGTCATCAATCACCAAAAAGGGGGAGATTGTAAGTGCATCTAGTGCCACCCCTAGTTGGTTTTGGAGTATTGACGACAAACCTAGTTGAGGGACTAATGTGTTTGTGAGAATTGCAGGATAACATAGGTAGAAGTCCCTCAATGATTCGGTTTCACTACCAGAGATGACCCCTAAAAATGTACGAAGACATTGAAGACAATGGTGGTTTATGAAGATATTCATATTGAAGACAATGACATGTGAAGACTCCCTATGAAGCTTATGGAACTCGAAGACTTAGATCCTTCGTAGTTTTACTTCATTCATGTTGTGTCATAGGAACCACCGTACTGTTAAGTGGGGTCCAAGAGAACCAGTCAGAATGACTAAAGTGATGCCTAATTCAAATCCTATGTCTTCGAGCGAAGACTATGAGAGAAAATCTTATCCAGAGTCAGACAAGTCAGCTTTACTTGTAGCCCAAGTAAAGTTGCCGTGTGAGTTCAAAATCCGACCGTTGGTACACGTGTCAGTTCCTTAGTGACCCAGGGTCATTTCGGACAAATCAGGTCGGGTTGCCCAGTGGCTATAAATAGTCCACCCCCTACAACCATAAACGGTTGGCTGCTCAGATTTCAGTGCACGGCTTTTGTCGTTTGAGAGCAACCCACCTCGAAGCCTTTGAGAGAAAGTTCCTAGCGAGGAGAAAAGCCCTAACCACCCAGAGCCAGAGTAAATTGGGCATCACTTAAGTCTTCTTGTCTGAGTGATCTGAAGACTTATTACACTTGAGGACTGTGCATCCTCCAGCCGGTTAGGCGTCATGTTCTGAGCATCCAAGAGAAATTGTGGATTGCCAGTGAACGAAGTCTGTGAAGGTTTGGGAGTCTACCTTGAAGACTTACCAGAGTGATTGGGCGAGGTCTGTGTGACCTTGGCTCAAGGAGAAAACGGTGAGGACTGGGTGTCCTGAGCTGCGTGTTCAGGACTGGGTGTCCGGAACTGTGTGTCCTTTGGTTTAAATACCTAGCCGCTCCAACCAGACGTACAGTTGTCACAGCAACTGGAACTGGTCCAACAAATCATTGTCTTCAGCGTGTCACTGGTTTCATCTTCACTTCCTTTTACTTTCTGTGACACACTGTGAAGCCATTGCATGCTTGCTTTATCTTCTGTCTTCGCAACTTAACTGTATGATTTGTTTGGCTTCATAACTTCTTCCTACCTGATCCTTATTACACTGAAGCTGTCTGTCACTGTGCTTTCACTATATTGAATACTTGACCATGGCTTGCCTTGTGTAATCTAACTTCCGCTGCATAGTGATAGGCTTGTCTATTCTGTTTGTCTTCATAACTTCCATGTTTTGAAGACTTTCATAAAAATCGCCTATTCACCCCCCCTCTAGTCGATATAACGCACTTTCAATGCTGCGCGGAGGCGCGCCG
Source organism: Triticum monococcum (assembly GCA_034509565.1). Taxonomy (NCBI): domain Eukaryota; kingdom Viridiplantae; phylum Streptophyta; class Magnoliopsida; order Poales; family Poaceae; genus Triticum; species Triticum monococcum. The sequence goes on from CM067845.1 coordinate 579,442,927, forward strand.
TGACGGTAAGCAGGCAAGAAAGCTGCGACATGAGAGGGGTTCGGTGACGACGAGCTGCGGCAGCGCCTCGGCAAGAAGCAGGGGCGCGGCGGCAGCAAGAAGAAGAAGAAGAGAAATGGCGAAGACAAAGGGAGAGGAGGGCGCGCGTGCGTCTGCCGCCCCCCTCCTCCCCCTACTTATAGCCCTAGACGGTGAAGCCGAGGGGGCGAGACGTGGGGGGTCATGGGATTAACTGCGCCCACTCCCCCCACATTCCCATGATTTACCGCATGATAAAGGCACGTATTAACTGCCGCAGAAGCCCAACCGCCCACCTCGGCACCAGCAGATACACGTGCGTGCCGAGGCCCTGTAGTGGCGGGCCCCGGCCTGCGGCGATGTCCCGTCACGCGTGTGGGCTAGCAGGCCGGTCTGGCCTGTTAGCCCACGTGGCAGGCAAGCAACAGGCGGCTGGCCTACCACCCGGCAGGCGTGCTACTCGGTCCCACCATGACGTTTCGAATTCACCAGGCGGCCATCCTGGTGATTGTCGGCTCCTTGTTGTCGACACTTCCAGAAGACGGATGAAGCAAGTTGACCAGACAACTCAGAATAGGAAGCTGCTGGGCTTCTTGCCTTTCCAGCCGTGACGTCCCACCAGCTTCGGGGACTACTGTCGGAGTAAATGACCATGGGTAGCCTCATCAGCTCCTCATGATATTACAAGGCATCGGGGCCGACTGCGCCCCTCGTACCTCCCGGACGGACGACTGCTCCCTTAGGCCGGCTGGTCCAAGCGACCGGCTGCCAAAAGGAAGCAGGATACTGGAAGGTGGCTACGAGGCGGCCGGCTTCTAGCAGGCGGCCCCTCGTGCCCTCAAAGTTTGCACCCACATAACTACGATGAAACGGGGCATGGCTATGGTGCAACATGCCACCCTCGAATCCCGGGCTGAGCGCGGCTACAGTACGAGTGTACCTGGCGGACGCCCGCCATCCGGCGGGGTACTGTAGCCACACATCCCATGACATCACCTACTACCTAGGAAGCTACGCTCCCATGATGACCTGTCGGTACGGCCCGCAGGCGGCAGGCCCTACCTGACGGTGAACCCCAGAAGGCGCCAGATCTCCAGAAGGCGGCGACGGGGGTGATCTACCTCCCACCAGGCGGCTCCCTCCCCCCTCAAAGTTTGTGCACCATTAACCAGAGGAAACGGGGAATGGCTACAGTGAACGCCCACCAGGCGGCGGTACTGTAGCCATGCTTTCCCCGACAAAGCATCTGTCATCAGTAACGAGGCTATAGTGCGGAGTGATCAATCGGACCCGCAAGCGGCAGGCGCCGCCTGTCGGACGAGTACACGATAGCCGGCGGGACCCACCAGGCGGCGGGCCCCAGCAGCCGGCGGAGAAGCCGGCGTTTAGAGAGACTAACGGCCGGGTCCCACACACGGCCGGATTACCATTGTACCCCTGGCGGGTAAGCCTATATAAATCCCCCAGGTCACCCATGCAAAGGGTTCAGAACCTTAGCGCGCGCACACACATATAGAGAGGGGAAGAAAGGCTAGCCACGCTCATCTTTCTCCTCTAGCCAAACAGCTCAAGGAGCAACCTTGTAGTTACCTTGTTGAGATAGTGATCATGCGGAAACCCCACAGAGCAGGACTAGGGGTGTTATCTCCCAGGAGAGTCCCGAACCTGGGTAAGATTCGTCGGCTTAGGCATTCTCGCTCATTCCCGCCTCTAGAGCCCGGCGACGTACTCTTGGCCCTCTTCATGACAAGCCACCCCTTGGCATATGTCACACCACAACCCCGACAGTCGGTTTGAGACCGTGATCACGACACACTACCGCCTTGGTCCTCCTATAAATATGACTTACCAGCTACGGCCAAAGATACACCGAAACAAGCTAGGGTTTTGCCTCATCTCACAACTTGCAACGTCATCATAGTCTACTCCATTCCAAACGTGTGTGTGCACCAGCGAGCCAGAGAGCAGGTCTCTAGAACCCTTCGTCCTTGTGATCCTGCATAGGGAAAGGACGAATTAGGTTTTTGGGAAGCGCTTCGTGCGACTGCTCAACTTCGTCACCGCGGGTGTCTTCCATCCAAGTCGGGCCACATCATGTACCGACGTCTCCAACATCATTTGCTTCGGCCTGTCTTCACCAATGCGTCATCAACAACATCACTTCTGTAGCAGCTACAGCTACAAACAAATAGTACGTGCGTCATGATTTGTTCATGTCTCTAATTATGGTTGCCATTACTTGTGCAATGGTGCGGTACATGTTTCCATGTTCTTCTAGTATGCTAGATTGCTGCATGCTAATAATAATTTTAATCATGATTTATATTCTCTAAAGTTTAGTCTCGTACCGTTAGTGGGGAGGTGTGGTGTACATGATCTTAACCTTGCTCCTGCCTTAAGTCAAATTTCCCTCATGAGTTGCGTTTGTAGCACGGTCGATTGAAAGGCGGGGACAACTTATGGCTAAAAGGAAAAGCTGATACGTAGCACGCATCAAAGAGAGACTATGACAGCAAAGCTCTTGATCTGTATGCCCTTCTTATTCAAGGTACTTAAAGGTTAAAAAAATCTAAAGATATTTTTATGCACGGTTCTCTCTTCTTCCTCTTCTTTTTTTCTTTGCTTTTTGTCTTCAGTACATTGGCGTGTACACTCATGAGTCATGAATATGGAATTAATAGTATATATATAGTACTAATGTAAACATGGTTCCATACAATCCCGCTTTTAAAACTTCCGAAACACTAACGCCCACACGTGTGGGCGTTTGTATCTCGCCCACACGCGTGGATCCACATTCGTTTGTGGTTGCACGAATTTTGACATGTTTGTGGTGCCATGTAGGACTGGGCTGGTGTGTGGGCATTCATCCGGTCGCCCACACGTCTGTTTTCACCACACGAAGGGACCGGTGTGTGGGCGTTTAGCAGTTCGCCCACACAGGGGCTGGTGTGTGGGCATTTATCAGTTCGCCCACACGCCCGTCTCCTCTCCCACACTCAAAGCTGCCAGTTGCCATGTGTTTTGCAAGGTACATGGCAACTACCCTAGTGTGCTTGTAAGCAGATGGCAACTCTCTTTTACCTGAACATGTCAGTTGCCATGTGTTTTGCAGGGTACATAGCAACTATCCTAGTGTGCTTGTAAGCAGATGGCAACTCTCTCTTTACTCGAACATGTTATTTTGCCATGTCTCTTTCTAGCGCTACATGGCAACTGCCTAGTGTTAGTAGGTGACAACTCCTAAAGTTTTCAAATCATGGCAACTGTAGTAAACCAGACCATATATGGCAACTGCCTAGTGTTACTAGGTGGCAACCCCTAAAGTTTTCAAATCATGGCAACTATAGTAAACCAGACCATACATGGCAACAGTTGCAGTTGTTCAAAAATGGCATCTGGTACTTGACCTGAGATGGCAACTGCAGTTGAGCAACCATGGCAACTGTAGTTGTCCGACATGGCAACTGTAGTTCAGCGACATGGAAACTGCAGTTAAACGAACATGGAAGAGAGGTCCAGACCATGGAAACTGCGGGGCGCATGGTGACTGTCAGTCGGGGCGTGCAGGACCATGATGTAGGAGGCTTGACGTACGGGCGTGTGGGTGTTATCTATTTCACCCACATGTAGGCGTGTGAGAGGGACCGGGAGGAAAAACATGTGTGGGCATTACTTGTTTTGCCCACACGTAAGCGTGTGGGCTGATCCTCTTAGACACCACACAAAATATGTGGGTAAACCCCTTAACACTCACACATGTGGCAGTTATCAGCGTCCTAAAACTTAGCAAGAAAATCACATCGTTCAAGCTTTTCTAAAAAAAAGTAGACAAACAGTGTATGCATGTAGAAAATGGACAAAAAGCATGACAATATATTTTTACTGTGTGTTAAATACGATCATTTGTGAGTTGTGCAAAACTAAAAATAAAAATACTTTGCTAATTTTCATCCATTGCGTTAGTTGCTTTAGCATCTCCAAGAAAGGCCCTCGAAGGGTCATTTGAGGGCACCCCCTACTTTCTCAGCCCTAAAAACTCTAACATTACCCTTCATTTCTCAGCTTTGTAAAGAAAATCTTGTTGCACATTTGCTCTATGTGACACCACAATAATTTGAACTATAATATGTCTACGCATAAAACTCAACAATGTTCACATTCATGATTTTAAGCGCCACAATTCAAAATTTTGAACACAAAAAAAATCAAATAATACTAGGAAATGTTCATCAAACTACATAGTTCATCCAACGTAGTCGGTGTTTTCAACAAAAATATAGTAAATAAACTACTTGGACACATATCATTCCCACCAGTGCTGAAAAAAAGATCATCTTTGAGTTGATCGCTTGTGTTGGCCACGGTCCGAGCCAAGGCTCATGTTTGATATATATATTACCTACTGTTGTTTATCATTTTCATGGTTAATTAAAACTGGAGAGGGGCTCCTTCGTCGGAAAAAGGGTCATTTCAAAGTTGATTGTGCGCCTATAGGGTTTTCCATCCTTCTCTAAACATCAAGGAATTCATCTAGCAGTAATGTGATGCAGATACTCCAAAGCCACATAGACTCCCATATCATTGCACTCAAAGTCTTCATTTTGACCCACACTCGCTCTCAATGATAACACAAACAACAGTGCAGACAAGGAGGTGATGCCGTAGCGACTTGCACCTTGTAAGGCTGGGGCACAGTGCAGGAAAACATGGAGAGCCGGAACAGCGAGAGGGTGGCAGACCTCGGTGACGCTGGTGGAGGGAGACGGTCGGCACCGCCCGGATTGACGGGCGGGGTGGCGAGATCGGGCAGAGGAGAGGGGTGGGATCCTGGAGGGAGGAGGTTAGGAGGATGGAGTAGGGCGGCCTTGAACTAAGGGCTTGGAGGATTATTATTTTTGGATCCTCAGTTATGAATGTTGTAGGGGTTGATTTGCAAAAAAATATAGTAGGGGTTATTGGAGTTGATTTTTTGTCCTTAGCCCTCAAAAAGTGATTTGAGGGGTGGAGTAGGGGCCTCTTGGAGATGCTCTTATCTTCTGCTTAACATGGCAAAACTGAGATAGAGCCATTGACCGCCCATGAATCAAGGATATGATTAGTAATATGGTTGGAAATTCTAAGCTAAACATTGTTCACGTTGATCCTGATATTGAAACTTAGCAAGAAAAAAATCGCATGTTTTAACTTTCAAAAATGTGCATGGCAAGGGATATATTCTCTTACCTTTTTGTAGGACAGCCGATGCTCCATGTGTATTGTCTTCTTTTACGCTGCACCGGCTAATTGATAGAGTGCTCTACACTGTGTATACATATAGATATAGTGATGCAGCGCAAATGTAACATGTGGGGTGCTATATGCACGAGGTACAATTAATTGATCACTTATGAATGAAGACATCTTAATTATCCTAGAATTAAAAGGAAATGGCCATAAGTGATAAGCATATTCAAATTAAAATGCTGATATAAATGTCTCGGTTATGCAAATGTGCTCCTTATATTGACCTTTTTTAAGCTACAGCAGACAGCCGCACAGCTACTCTGCAAGGTGATTACCTTGTTGGATATTTATAGCTCTCTGAGTTATTTCCCTTTTTTGGTTCTTTTCATATTTTAACAAACTGATTTGTGTGCATGGTATGGTGTAGATCAAGGCGGGACAGTGTGTCTAGTTTCCATTACCTAAAAGATGGCATGCATGTAGAAACCATAATGCGGCAGCCTAGATGGTAGTAGGGCTGTAGGGGTACTGTTTAGACAAACCATCATTCATCACTGAACAAAAACGTGATATTCCCTAACAAGATCGCAGACACATATATAGCCAGAGTCCATATGATACAACTGATTCGGTGTTGCTTTGTACATTCTCTCTTCCTTCCTCTTCCTTTTTGTATGTAGAAGCTACCGGTGTACCCACATTCTTGATCCAACTCAGCTCACTACAACCAGTGTAGCTGCATTTCGTCCATGGAAATTAATATGCCTCAGTAGCGATGGATGTCGTTATTTGAACGCTATAGTTGTGTTATATTAAGTTATATATGTGTACTAAGAGCATCCGCATCCCTAGATGTTAAGCAGAAGCTAAAGGTGAGAGAAATTGTTTAGCACTAGTGCTAAAGGTTTAGCACTAGTGCTAAAGGATGCATGTGAGGTAGATGCTAAGATCAAAAGCTTAGCACTAACGCTAAGCTTAGCATCCAATGCTAAGCTTAGCAAAGTATGTTAAACTAATAGCTTGTGTGCCAATCTTTAATTTGAATGATAAATTTAATGTATTTAGCACCTTCAAGTGGTGCTAGAGGATATGGTAAAAAAACACTTATCGAGGTGAATGAGAGAGAAAGTTGACACACTTATCAAGGCTGAAATCTATAATTATTTATAAAGATGCCAATGATCTAAGAAGTCGACCAGTGGCCCCACAATGCACATATATATTTAAAAACATAAAATGTGTGTAAGTGACATCTAAATTAACGGGGGCATGTTCAGCTTTTAACTTTCAGATCGAGAGAAAGATGGTGTGTTTACCGAGGCTATAGGTGTTTATAGGGTGTGGATGCTCAAACAATGTAGCAATGGCTTCACACATTGTACATGTATAAACATGTACTCAGCTTGTTAACTGTTGGACCGAGATTATGTAATATAATTATATAAACCATTTATTAAAGACTTGATATTTTGAAAACCTCAATAAAGACATGACATATAGTGGACACTGTCTTGGTAGTTTTATTTCAGCAATGGAGTAATCTAGTCACTCGCAGAAAACTTGATCCATTCACTTGCCAGGGTTGTAGAGAGAGAGAGAGAGAGAGAGAGAGAGAGAGAGTTACACGTCTAGACTCTAAGGCTGGTCACAATGGGGAGGAATTTAGAAGTAACATCACACACTCCAATACAACTTTGCTTATGTGTCACATATTTAATGAAGAGAGAGGTGTTTATGGTAACTAGCTAAGTTACCGAAACATTACACACTTCAAGAAACAATGAGTCTATAATCTAATAAATATATTGTTGCATGACACTACATAGATGTTCCTACCCACTGTGAAGGTAATAACATAGTCTAGGAAAATGTGTAAGTTAGTAGATTATGTTCTTGCCCATTGTGACCAGCCTAAGAGAGAAATGAGGGGCGGTCGGGCGCCGTGTAAGGAAAAGGATGAAGCTTGCGAGGGAATCTGGAAAAGAGGAGGTAGCTAGCTAAAGGTGGCCCCCATCCGATCGATGAAAATCTCGAGGGGAGGACGACTACTGTGCCTCCTACCCCAGCCGACGACGATCGACCCAGAGGAAGAGAAAACCTACTTATAAGGGCAGCTGGCCGCCCGGTAAAGGCAGCAGCAGCACCCTCCTCCAACCAGCAGGAGCAGAGAAGAAGAAGCAAAGTGCGCGTCTTGCTCCTTGGCCGAAGCAGCTACCAACCTAGCTGCCGCAGCCCGGAGCACGCAGACGCCGTCGTCGATCGCCGGGGTATGGCGCCGGTGGGTCTGCCGCCGGGTTTCCGGTTCCACCCGACGGACGAGGAGCTGGTGAACTACTACCTGAAGCGCAAGATCCACGGGCTCCACATCGAGCTCGACATCATCCCGGAGGTGGACCTCTACAAGTGCGAGCCATGGGACCTCGCAGGTATGATCGATCGATTTGAATTCGCATGTGATCTCGCCTACGTGAACTGATTGATGAATTACACCATCCGTCCTCATGGCGCGTGCAGAGAAGTCGTTTTTGCCGAGCCGTGACCCGGAGTGGTACTTCTTCGGGCCGAGGGACCGCAAGTACCCCAACGGCTTCCGGACCAACCGGGCGACGCGGGCAGGGTACTGGAAGTCCACCGGCAAGGACCGGCGCGTCATGACGCAGCAGCACCACGGCGGCGGAGGAGCCGGCGGCGGCGCCCGGGCAATCGGGATGAAGAAGACGCTGGTGTACTACCGCGGACGCGCGCCGCAGGGGGTGCGCACCGATTGGGTGATGCACGAGTACCGCCTCGACGACAAGGACTCCGAGGACACCATCGCCATCCAGGTACGTATAATTGATCACCTTCGTTCTCTCTAGCTATATCATATCTCTCGTCATGTGCATGCTGATCGTCATCTCCTTCTATGCATGGAAAATTAGGGTTCTTTTTTAGGAATTGGAAGTTAGGGCTTTGAGAAAATTTTGATCCTTTTCTTTTGTGCTGGCCGGCCGGCCGGCCGGGCAAAGAAAATTTCTGCTTGCATCCCAAATGAAAGGCGTAAAAATTTCCTGAGAGGATTAAAACATGGCTTTCTATCACGTCTGTAAAACGGTACGAGTACTGGTAGTAGCTAAGTATGGGTCGGGTCACTTTGCTTTCATCCAGCTGATGAGACAAACATGTAGGCCTCGCCTCGCTGTCCAAAAATTTTAACTAACAAAAGTAAAAGCCGGGGCCTTAGCATTAGTAGTATTTGCTCGTTCTCCAGCTACGTTCTTTGTTCTAAGATAAGAGAGTAGTACGTACTCTGCGTGTTAACCATGCATGCTACGCTACGTTCTCTCTTTTTTTGGGGGGTGAGATTAGAGCAGTCTGCACTGATCATGAGGCACTAAAGGGCCTTAACCAAAGCTAGAGAGCAAGCAAAGCAAAGCAAGCCCTCATGCATCTTGGCGCGAGATAGCAGCTCGTGTCATGGCCATATGCATGTCGGCGTCCTCCCGCGCTTTCCGCTTTATTCCGTGCTGAATCCCATCATCATCCTCGCACCCTTCTGATTCTTCCATGGCCAGCTAGTCTTCTTATTTCTTCTCCCGCTTTGCTTTGATCATCGATCGGCCTCTTTTCTGATTAACAATCAACAAGAATGTATACAACCCTATGATGGCACTCTGATGGGTCAAATTGCCCAAAACCCAAGGCCTATTGACTAGTAATTGGCAGAAGTAACTGCACATGAGATAATCATGCATCAGTGTGTGCATAAACTTTCAGAAAAGACTTGAGAAACCACAATAGCAGATGGATCTTGTTTTTGCTTTTTCCTATCATGAGTTAATAACATACCATGCATGGTGGATGGATCAGGACACCTACGCGCTGTGCCGGGTCTTCAAGAAGAACGCCATCTGCGCCGAGGTGGAGGAGCTGCAGGAGGGGCAGTGCAGCATGGCACTGCTCGAGGGCGCCTGCCAGCAGCTGCTCGCCAGCAGCCGCACTGCCGGACAGGAGTACTACCAGACCCCGTCGCCCGACGTGCCCGCAGGGTCCACCTCCGGCGGTGCTGACGCCGACGCAGACGACGAGGCAGACAAGGACGACTCCTGGATGCAGTTCATCTCCGAGGACGCCTGGTGCTCCAGCACCGCCGCCGAGGAGAGCACCTCCTGCGCCGGCTGATCATGCATGCGGCCGGAGAGCTTCTTCTGTCGGTGGAAATAATCCTCCTGATATATATACCTATATATTTTTTCCTTTTTCTTTTTGTGATCGGTGCTGCTGGCAATTTATCAATAATCACCGAGTGTTGAAGGTGAAAGATTAAGCAGTAATAAGGTATATATAATCCTTTTGGGTTCCATCTTCCAGCGTATTGCTGGGAGTTTGGGTAACCGATCGATCGATGCTGGCCTCAAGGTGAAGGCTGTAATCCTTCCTGGAGATGAACTCATAAGGAGGATTTATATTTATATGATGATGATAGGAACAATCAGACTTCATTTGTGTTTTCTTCGTCTTCTGTTCATGCTTTCCTTGGTGTTCATATGTATTATTATGCTTCTCAATTGGAGGCTCTTTTTTTTCTCCTCTTGCTGTGAAAAAAGAAAGAGTGAGGCTATGCCATTCCATAGCATACATAGTTGTTGTGTGCCTCCCTGTATGTCAATAGAATTGAACAAAAACGTAACTGTTTGTACCTGCCTGCTCAATTTGCATATATCTGCTCCAAACCTGGCACCTGGTTCTTATTGCCAGAGTAAATCTGTCATTCATCTGTTGATCAATAAATAAGAAAATAAAATTGCAACTAAAGTATGATTTTTGGCAACCAAATTTGTACCGTACATTGTTTACATATATATTACATAAGTAAAATAGACCAAGCATATAGATATGAAAAAACATTCTTTCATACTTCTTGAATCATAAAATAGATATCTCACAGTAAACCATTTTACTTTCTTTAAATGTATCTTCAAATGCTGAAAACCTACCTTTTCTTTAGAATATCACATGCAAAGCACTACATCCTGTAAACATGGAAAATCCTATGCAGCAGGTTCCGTTACATGCTTGGATTGCAAGGCATGCATCAGTACTGACGAAGAAGCTTAATTGAACACTTCTGTGCACAAAAGCGTTGAAGGAATACTATTCTAGATCAGAGGTTACCACATGCTGTTACCAGTAGCCCTAGAATGTCAATCAGAATCCTTCTCAAGTCAATAAATATAAGCCCGGAGCAGCTTTTTACTCTCAGTAAACATACAGGTCTAGGACTGTATTTTTCACAAAACCGTGTACTGCAACAAAGTGTTACCCGAGTGGTGCTCCAATAACATCTCTTTTTACCACATGGCCAGGAAAGCTTCTATGCAGATCTCAGGCGAAAACACTAATGATGTATCATCTTTCTGGGCATCGTTCCGGCCTCGCTGGTACCAGAGAAGACAGAACTAAAGTCCTGCAGTCTACCTTATGCGTGTCTTCACCGTGAATCTTCGCTGCAAGCGTGTTGCCTCTGAATCTTTTTCAGAATGGCCCAGCAGGTCAATAGTACCCTTGAACCGTTTCGCCGTTTGGATAGTCACACCAACTGCAAAGTAATTTGCAAATCTACATTTAGAAACAGAATTTGCTTTAGACCACATGCATCTGAAGGTGATGCCCTTCTTTTCGTGTAGAGAATTGGGTAAGGCTACTCGCTGGCTTCGTTGGCATTGTAGAGTTGGAGGAGTTTAGGAGAAAATTACAGCCAGTTTTTTGACAGATCATTTATCCCCTTCAAAATAAGGTTGCAGTACACATAAATATTTCTTGCATTGAGACTGATCATTTGATCTTACTAATCGAACGGCTTCCATTCAAGAAAGAGAGGATCTAGATCATTGCCGTTAATTTCTATGTATTGTTGAACACAAGGAGCTTTCTAATCAACTTATGCTTCTGGAGGCATTTGTATGCTCAACTAGAAATGTGATGATCGAATGCACTCAATTACTCCTTTGTCAGAATCTAAAGCTAAAAGTTTTGTCTGATCTAGATGGCTGAATGGCTAGCAATGCAAGCTCATTGACACTATAGGGCCTCATGGCTACATGAACCTTTCCTTTTCCCTTCTGAAACTTTCTGTTTTACAATGCTGATCCCAAGACAGATGCATGTGGCATAGCTCCCCACCCTTGTCTTTAGTCCTCTTCTTCTCTACGACACTTCAAAGAGGCTAAGCTTGTGAGGCACAAAAACAAGTTCAGTGGGCAAAAGAACATGATCTAATGCGAGGTCCAGGCAGGCGGCATCGTGACAACTTTCTCATCCTGGTACAGCGCCCCTCCACGACCTACCAGCATTGGAGATCATAAAAGTGTGTTATCCAGATAAAAAACAGAACAAAAGTCGGCTCCGTTAAAAGAAATGAAAAGAAGATCCTTCGGTGCTGTAAGACGTCCAGAGCCTGCTTGTGTGAGAATCCTGGAAAGAGAGACACGGCTACTTGTAGGGCAGGCTTTGAATCATTTCACGGAGGGCTAAAGAGCGCAGCAGCTGGACACGGTAGGGAAAGCCAAAGGGGAAAGACAAAGAGAAAGATCAGCAACAAAGGAGGAGGCGAACCAGGAGATCATGGCGCCGGTTGGTCTCCCCCCAGGCTTTAGGTTTCATCCAACTGATGAGGAGCTTGTGAACTATTACCTCAAGAGGAAGGTCCATGGCCAGAGCATCGAACTCGACATCATCCCAGAGGTAGACCTCTACAAGTGTGAGCCTTGGGAGCTAGCAGGTAACCTGAAAAATTAAACTCTGTTGTGTTGTTCATCCTGTTGTCTAACAACTGCTGAGTCCTGATTGAACTTGGGATATGTTCTTTGTTTTGGAAGAGAAATCGTTCCTGCCCAGTAGAGACCCTGAGTGGTACTTCTTTGGGCCAAGGGATAGGAAGTATCCAAATGGATGCCGGACGAACCGAGCAACTCGAGCAGGATACTGGAAATCGACCGGCAAAGATCGATCCATCAACTACCAGAAGAGGTCAATCGGTATGAAGAAGACATTAGTCTTCTACCAAGGCCGAGCTCCTCAGGGGATCAGGAGCAACTGGGTCATGCATGAGTACCGCATCGAGGAAAGCGAATGCAACAACACCATGGGGGTTCAGGTTACTCCTTCATCCTCCTCTCCTCACTTTCAGTATCAGTTAAATCATTGTGTTTCTGCTGCATTTAGTGAGCTCAGGATGCAGTTCATGGTACTAAAATCCAGCCAATCTTGTAGTAATCATACCTTGGAAATATGCAGGATTTTAGAGATGTTGTCTTGCTAAAATAATTTTGTTTTGATTATAAACAGAAAAAATAAAATTGACAATAAAAGAGGGAAAAAATAGCTAGGGCATACGCAGTTCAGGAAAACTACGTTGTTTATGCATGGAGTGCATGAAAAGCTAGGGTTCTTATCTCTTTTTCCCCGGCCCATATCCATCAGCATAAAGTATTCCTTGCTTCCATAGACCATAGATACTTTACAAAGTACAGCAGAAGTTCTTCTAATGGGGTCACACATGGTGCACTTTTTTTGGTGCTCTTGATAAGACAAATGTAACATCCAATCCTTGGTTTCTGAATTGAAACCATACTGTGTGACTGCATAAGGGGTGCCACCACCGCCTCATGATCTAGAGTACACATAATCTAGGTCTTTTGCATGTTGATGCTACCTTAAAGCTTAGACATCCTTCGGTGTGGCCCAGTGCTGTGTCGGTGGCTTTGCACTTTATTCTCCATGTCCCACTCCTACTTTACTTGTTAGTAAAACTGAACATAAACTTCTGATCCCATGTTAACTGTAGATTAGATGGGAGAGCAGAGCACGGCAAACTTGCTAGCTAAAAATTGTGCATACTGGGCCATCCATTTCACATTTCTGTGACTGTTTATACAGTAATAGTGCAGTACTATTCAGAGTTTGTGCATCGCTTTATGTGACAACTAAATTTGGTTACATTTAGTCCAAACGTAACACGGCAAATACCCCACAAAACACTGTTTATAAGTGTGGATGGTTGATCATATTCTAAGAGACTATTAGGCTGCAGCATACTACAGTCAGCACTGAACTTGCATATAATTTCCTGCTGCACATAATGCTGAATTCTCTAGAGATTCATTCCCAAAGATTGGTAATAAACAAGGTTTATTTAGCTAGAAACCCAGAATTCTATCATGAAAAGCCAAGTAGCTAATGATAAGCCCTACAAAAGAGAACAAGAAAAAAAAAAGCAGGATGCGAACCCTGATCCAGCACATGTATGAACATAGAATGTTATTTGAACGTTTAGATATAGCACATGTACCAGAGCAGCAAAAGTCCCCAAGACAATGAAGCAGCAGCATCTACACAGTTTATAAGTTTGCAGATGTAACACGGATATTCTATTATCAGAACGCAAATAACTAATTGTGAGTCTTACAGAAAAGAAAAAAAAAACAGGACACAGACCCCAATCCACCGCGTATAAACATAGAAGGGCCTTCCAATGCATAGATATAGCACATTAGCACATGTAACAAAGCAGGAAAAGTCCCCAAAATAATGAAGCAGCGTCATAAACACAGTTTAAGTTTGCAGCTGTATATTGTTCAGTAAAGCAGAAAGGTTAGAATGGCATTTTTACATCCATATGATTCAAATTATAAAGGTTAGCATGGAATTAATTTTCCATCCATGTGCTCATGATTCGTCCAACATAGAGACAGTTAGTTTCATGTGAAAGCAAAAAAAAAAGGAAACGAGGACTGGTTGTTCATCTTTCTTGTTCTTCTACAGGACTCCTATGCGCTATGTCGGGTTTTCAAGAAAAATGTTCCGGCTGGTGAATTTGAAAAACAAGGGGAATGCAGCTCATCACAGGCTAAAGGAAATCAAGAACAGGTTACAGACTTTGAAGATGCTGGAGAGTCCTCAACTGCAAACGAGAATGACAAAGACAATTCTTGGATGCAGTTCATAGTGGAAGACCTGTGGTGCAGCAACAAAACCAAGTAATGAACTAGAGAATGCAGCTTGCTCAACATGATCTAACCAGAAATTCCAGCACTAGTTACGCTGTGTATCTTTGTATATGTTTGATAAAAACACTTCTCACTTTGGACAGTATGAACACTTAAGTTTGGACTCTGATTCTTGATGTAGGCTTATACTTTTCTTCTTTTGGTAATGTAATATACAAATGGGCTACTTTGTACTCGAAGTCTTCTTTTACCTGTATCTACCATCCAATGCAATGATTTATAGTGAAAGCACTAATACAAAAGGCAGAAACGTAGTTTAATGTATCTTATTCTGTGCACAGTTTTCATGTTCCAAAAAATTTGTAATATCAGTTTACAATGATTTTAAGGGTATCAGTCTCAAATGTAAAGAGACCAAAGCTACTAATACCATTAGCAATCACCATGACGAACTAATCAAATTCAACTCAGAAATGTAAGGTGCCAATATGGTAGTGAATCGTTCTTATTAATGTTTAAAGGTTCCTGAGTTGCAAAATGTATACAAGTGGTGCAATTGTCATGTTCGTCAATAGCCTAAGCTCGTGTGAAATAAAGAATAGCGTAAGCTACATACAGTTTTCAGACTGTTTTCCAGATGTAGGTTCTAACTAGAGCTGTTTAGATATCATTGTACTCACTTGGCCATTTCAAGGCTGAAAGCTTGAAATCTCCGCATTCAAGTTATCATAAAATCCTTGAATACATGGCTGCATGGGTTGCTGAAAACCAAACACAGAACCCATCGACCTTTATTTATGCGCCTTTAGCACCATAATGTGTCATATATTTTCCTAGCGTCTGCCTCTGAATACGTTCAGTTCATATGCATTTTCAGCCAAAGAAACAAGATGGTTAAATGGCTATTCCAATTCAAAAAGGTGTCAGGTAGTCAAAATCTACTTTTAGCCGAAGAAAATAGCTGCCTCTTACCACAATTTAAAAAGATGTTTCACAAAGTCAGCATCTATTTTCAAAATCAGGCAAAGAAATCAGTTGCTTCCCATCCCAATCCAAGGCTAGCTAGTAATTGTTCATATACTATATCATAGTGCTCGTATCATTTCAAGGCTGTGAAAGCCAGAAATCTCAGCACCCAGACAATAACAAATTCCTCGGATATATGACTACATGGGTAGCTGTAAACCAAACCCAGACCCCATCAACCTAATGCTTGCATTTTGCACCTTTAGGTCCACACTGGTTCATGTTTCTCCATGATGAATTCAGTTCATACATCTTATCAGCCAAGGAAATCAGCTGTGTTCTTACCAGTTGCCACCATCAAAAAATATGGGTCGGGTTACTCGGGTAGTCAAAATCTAATTTCAGCCAAAGAAACCAGCTGCTCCTTGTCATAATTCAAAAGGTAGTCCGTTGGCCGATGTCCATTTTCAAGAACAAGCAAAGAAATCAGCTGGTTCTTATCACATTTCAGAATGTTGTCAGCCAGTCAACACCTATATTTTAAATAAAAAAGGAAATGGCTGATTCACATCACAGTTCAAATGGTCAGGTCAGCTACTCAGGTCTCTGGGGGAGTCTTTTGTTTTAAAATATATTTGGAATTCCACAAAAAAATGTCCTGATTGGTAGTGCATCCAAATTGCAACCAATAAAGCTGGTATGAACTCCCAAATCGAAGCTGTGGCTGATCATGACAGCTTTTGCAAAGACATCGGGATGGTAAAGCAGATCTGTACCGAGAGATCGCGGGAGCAGCAAAGTGGATCGATTCGGGGCAGAGGCGAGCACGCGATCCCTACTCCAGGGCCCCCCATGGCGGCGGCCGCGTTCCACCGCCGCAGCACGACCTCCCTCATCCCCACGGTCAGCGGCGACTTCGGCTCCAATCTGTTTCTGAAGCAAGAGGCATGGGGCGTGAACGAGCGAAGGCGGCAACGAGAACGTAATGCACATCGGGTGTTCGACGAAATGGTTGGGTCGAAACAGGTTTCGGGTTGCGGCTCGTACCTGCGCCGCCGCCGTGCAGGTGCAGAGGAGCCGTTCCATTCTCCGGCTGGGTGGATCGGCGTCTGCAGTTGTTTGGAACTGCAATTTGAATCAGCTCGGATGAGTGGGCGTGCAGAAAAATTCAGAGACAGACATGGAGATTAATTCAGAGAGGGATAAACAGCTCAAAGGAATTTCGCAGTTAGAAGATTTGGGGGCAAAACCGAGTCCCTTTGGGGGCAGAAAATTTCAGAGTAGAGGGATGGGGAATCTGTCAGCGGACTGGAAAATACTGAAACCGTGCGCAAATGAGGCTGGACAGCGCAAGAGATGCGGAGGAATTCAGGGATAAGCTACTGCAATTTCCATTCCAAATTTCTTCCAGTACACATCAGCTCACAAGACGGGAGCAGACAAACACCAGCGACATACAAGGAGAACCACGAACCCTAGACAGCAACTAGATAGATACCACGACACTGCCGGACGGCGGCGTCGCGAGCTGGCTGGGCCCTCGGCCTAGCCGCCGAATCCGTAGAGGGTGCGGCCCTGGCGCTTGAGCGCGTAGACGACGTCCATGGCGGTGACGGTCTTGCGGCGGGCGTGCTCGGTGTAGGTGACGGCGTCGCGGATGACGTTCTCGAGGAAGATCTTGAGCACGCCGCGGGTCTCCTCGTAGATGAGCCCCGAGATGCGCTTCACGCCGCCACGCCGCGCAAGACGGCGGATCGCCGGCTTGGTGATGCCCTGGATGTTGTCGCGCAGCACCTTCCGGTGGCGCTTGGCGCCGCCCTTGCCCAGCCCCTTGCCTCCCTTGCCACGGCCCGACATCTTCTCCTCTCTCCGGTGGGATTGGCTTGGATCGTGTTTGGTGGTGGGTGATGTGGTGGAGTGCGGGGCGAGGTGGGATTTATAGCCGGGGGGCTTGGGGAGAGGGGAGCGGCCAGGATCCGCGTGATGCGGGGCGCGGGCCGTCGGATGGGACGTGGACGGTGCGGAGTGGGGGAGGAGGGGTGGCGCGGATCGGTGACGTGGCGGGGAGGTGTGCTTTTTCTGTGAGGACGAGGCGGGGTGCGGGAGCGCGAGGAGGGAGTGAATCTCGTTTGGGTGGATGGCGGGCGGGCCCGCGTGGTTTTCGGATGGATTTTTGCGCGGGGCGCTCGCTGCCGCGAAGTTTTGGATGCGTTTTTGCGGAGACTGTCGGTGTGGGCGTGGCCAGTGAGCTGTGTGCAGGCCACGAAACTGGTTTGAAGGCGTAAACTTGGTTACGACGAGCGCGGATGGAAGGCGTATTGTACGTTTTCCACGACTCTGATCTGGTAGGCAAAACTGTGAAACCAATATTTGTGCTTCTTTTTTCCTCTCGTCCCTCGTGGCTGGAACCCTAGCCATTGTCAGGAGAGGCCAATCTTTCAGCGGCTCCCCTTCACCGGCGGTCGCTGGTGGTGAGGGGGGTTGTCAGATCCACGCGCGTGGATCGTTTGTACTCCCTCAAAGTTTAGGTTTTTAGACTATTCATCGTTTTACTTCGACGACAACAATGACGACGTTGAATTAAAAAAATTGGATCCTACCCTGACGAGGCCATCTGTCTTATGATTGAAAATGAATTTGGAAACCAAACTGTTCAAACAAGGATGGCGTGGCGGCGACGGCATTCTCGTGGTGGATCTATGTCCTCGGGCTTCGTCGTTGCGGCGGCGTTTGCTCCAGCGTGGCGCAGAGCTTGGGAGGTAGTCCAGAACGGATGCAGATTATGGTCTGCATCGACGACATCTGGAAGACGAAATGTGTGCTGAGTTCGTGGTTCGTGGATGGCAGGTATGGTTTCCTCCTTCAGTATCTTAGTTCTGGTAGGGTGCCAGATTTAGAGTTCGATGGCATGTGTCTGGGGTGTTGCATCGGTCTTATTCCTTCAACGACAAGTGCTTTACTTTTGGCGAGCCACCTTGAAGGTCCATAAAGTTGCATATCAGCGACGAAGTCGCGTTAAGCTCGGGTGAGGAGATGATCTGTTATTATTTTTCTTCGATGTTTGCTATGGTGGTGTTGAAGGCACGTGATGAGCGTTGATATCAAGCTTAGAGATGTTCTGCTGGCTTTTAAGTTTTATCATATCGATTCTTACGTGACTTGTACTTTGATCTTGTCATACAAAAATTGCGAAACTAAAGATTGTGATTCGTCTTTCTTTCCCAACACTAGTGATACGTTTGGTTTTTCTTGGAGAAACTTCTAATCTAGTACTTTACTGCCAATACAAAGAACACTAAAAATAATAAAAATTACATCCAGGTTAATTGATTGTCTAACGACAACTACAAGCATTGGAGTGAGTGGAAGGCATGTTGTTGTCATCGCCCCTCCTTCATCATAGCCGGTCAAAATTGTTGTAATAGACAGTCAAAAATCGTGTTAAGCCTTCACAGAACCAGTGCATCGGAACAGCAACCGTCGTCGATGAAGAGAAGCATAAACTAGAAGAATCCAACCTGTAGACACACGAAAGTAGATGCACCAATACTGGATCCATGAAGATCCATAGAAGACCAACATTGTCGGCCCAGTTGAAACCAGGGTGCCACAGGGCACCTACTGTTGGGGAACGTAGTAATTTAAAAAAATTCTTACGCACACACAAGATCATGGTGATGCATAGCAACGAGAAAGGAGAGTGTTGTCTACGTACCCTCGTAGACCGAAAGCGGAAGCGTTAGCACAACGCGGTTGATGTAGTCGTATGTCTTCTCGGCCCGACCGATCAAGCACCGAAACTACGGCACCTCCGAGTTCTAGCACACGTTCAGCTCGATGACGATCCCCGGACTCCGAACCAGCCGAATGTCGGGGAAGAGTTCCGTCAGCACGACGGTGTGGTGACGATCTTGATGTTCTACCGTCGCAGGGCTTCGCCTAAGCACCGCTACAATATTATCGAGGATTATGGTGGAAGGGGGCACCGCACACGGCTAAAAGATCAATGATAAATTGTTGTGTCTTTGGGGTGCCCCCCTGCACCCGTATATAAAGGAGCAAGGGAGGAGGAGGCCGGCCCTAGGAGGGGGCGCGCCAAGTGTGGAGTCCTACTAGGACTCCCTAGTCCTAGTAGGATTCCACCTCCCATATGAAATAGGAAAAGAGGAAGGGGAAAGGAGAAGGAAGGAAGGGGGCGCCCCCCTTCCCTAGTCCAATTCGGACCAGACTAAGGGGAGGGGTGCAGCCACCCTTGAGGCCCTTTTCCTTCTTTCCCGTATGGCCCAATACGTATTCCCGTAACTCCCCGGTACTTTGAAAAATACCCGAATCACTCGAAACCTTTCCGATGTCCGAATATAGTCGTCCAATATATCGATCTTTACGTCTCGGCCATTTCGAGACTCCTCGTCATGTCCCCGATCTCATCCGGGACTCCGAAATCCTTCGGTACATCAAAACTCATAATATAACTATCATCAAAACCTTAAGCATGCGGACCCTACGGGTTCGAGAACAATGTAGACATGACCGAGACACGTGTCCGGTCAATAACCAATAGCGGAACCTAGATGCTCATATTGGCTTCCACATATTCTACGAAGATCTTTATTGGTCAGACCGCATAACAACATACGTTGTTCCCTTTGTCATCGGTATGTTACTTGCCCGAGATTCGATCGTCGGTATCTCAATACCTAGTTCAATCTCGTTACCGGGAAGTCTCTTTACTCGTTCCGTAATACATCATGCCGCAACTAACTCATTAGTTGCAATGCTTGCAAGGCTTAAGTGATGTGCATTACCGAGAGGGCCCAGAGATACCTCTCCGACAATCGGAGTGACAAATCCTAATCTCGAAATACGCCAACCCAACAAGTACCTTCGGAGACACCTGTAGAGCACCTTTATAATCACCCAGTTACGTTGTGACGTTTGGTGGCACACAAAGTGTTCCTCCGGTAAACGGGAGTTGCATAATCTCATAGTCATAGGAACATGTATAAGTCATGAAGAAAGCAATAGCAACAAACTAAACGATCAAGTGCTATGCTAACGGAATGGGTCAAGTCAATCACATCATTCTCCTAATGATGTGATCCCGTTAATCAAATGACAACTCATGTCTATGGTTAGGAAACATAACCATCTTTGATCAACGAGCTAGTCAAGTAGAGGCATACTAGTGACACTCTGTTTGTCTACGTATTCACACATGTATTATGTTTCCGGTTAATACAATTCTAGCATGAATAATAAACATTTATCATGATATAAGGAAATAAATAATGACTTTATTATTGCCTCTAGGGCATATTTCCTTCAGTCTCCCACTTTCACTAGAGTCAATAATCTAGTTCACATCGCCATGTGATTTAACATCAATAGTTCACATCACCATGTGATTAACACCCATAGTTCACATCAACATGTGACCAACACCCAAAGGGTTTACTAGAGTCAATAATCTAGTTCACATCGCTATGTGATTAACACCCAAAGAGTACTGAGGTGTGATCATGTTTTGCTTGTGAGAGAAGTTTAGTCAACGGGTGTGCCACATTCAGTTCCGTAAGTATTTTTACAAATTTCTATGTCAACAATGCTCTGCATGGAGCTACTCTAGCTAATTGCTCCCACTTTCAATATGTATCCAGATTGAGACTTAGAGTCATCTGGATCAGTGTCAAAACTTGCATCGACGTAACCTTTACGACGAACCTTTTGTCACCTCCATAATCGAGAAACATATCCTTATTCCACTAAGGATAATTTTGACCAATGTCCAGTGATCTACTCCTAGATCACTATTGTACTCCTTTGCCAAACTCGGGGCAGGGTATACAATAGGTCTGGTACACAACATGGCATACTTTATAGAACCTATGGCTGAGGCATAGGGAATGACTTTCATTCTCTCTCTATCTTCTGAAGTGGTCGGGTTTTGAGTCTTACTCAACTTCACACCTTGTAACACAGGCAAGAACTCCTTTTTGACTGTTCCATTTTGAACTACTTCAAAATCTTGTCAAGGTATGTACTCATTGAAAAAACTTATCAAGCGTATTGATCTATCTCTATAGATCTTGATGATCAATATGTAAGCAGCTTCACCGAGGTCTTTCTTTGAAAACTCCTTTCAAACATTCCTTTATGCTTTGCAGAATAATTCTACATTATCTCCGATCAACAATATGTATTTCACATATACTTATCAGAAATGTTGTAGTGCTCCCACTCACTTTCTTGTAAATACAGGCTTAACCGCAAGTCTGTATAAAACTATATGCTTTGATCAACTTATCAAAGCGTATATTCCAACTCCGAGATGCTTGCACCAGTCCATAGATGGATCGCTGGAGCTTGCATATTTTGTTAGTACTTTTAGGATTGACAAAACCTTCTGGTTGCATCATATACAACTCTTCTTTAATAAATCCATTAAGGAATGCAGTTTTGTTTACCCATTTGCCAGATTTCATAAAATGCGGCAATTGCTAACATGATTCGGACAGACTTAAGCATAGATACGAGTGAGAAACTCTCATCGTAGTCAACACCTTGAACTTGTCGAAAACCTTTTTGCGACAATTCTAGCTTTGTAGATAGTAACACTACTATTAGCGTCCGTCTTCCTCTTGAAGATCCATTTAATCTCAATGGCTCGCCGATCATTGGGCAAGTCAATCAAAGTCCATACTTTGTTCTCATACATGGATCTCATCTCAGATTTCATGGCCTCAAGCCATTTCGCGGAATCTGGGCTCATCATCGCTTCCTCATAGTTCGTAGGCTCGTCATGGTCAAGTAACATGACCTCCAGAACAGGATTACCGTACCACTCTGGTGCGGATCTCACTCTGGTTTACCTACAAGGTTCGGTAGTAACTTGATATGAAGTTACATGATCATCATCATTAGCTTCCTCACTAATCAGTGTAGTAGTCAGAGGAACAGATTTCTGTGATGAACTACTTTCCAATAAGGGAGCAGGTACAGTTACCTCATCAAGTTCTACTTTCGTCCCACTCACTTCTTTCGAGAGAAACTCCTTTTCTAGAAAGGATCCATTCAAAGCAACGAATATATTGCCTTCGGATCTGTGATAGAAGGTGTACCCAACATTTTCTTTTGGGTATCCTATGAAGACGCACTTCTCCAATTTGGGTTAGAGCTTATCAGGTTGAAACTTTTTCACATAAGCATTGCAACCTCAAACTTTAAGAAACGACAGCTTAGGTTTCTTGCCAAACCATAGTTCATACGGTGTCGTCTCAACGGATTTAGATGGTGCCCTATTTAACGTGAATGCAGCTGTCTCTAATGCATAACCCCAAAATGACAGTGGTAGATCGGTAAGAGACATCATAGATCGCACCATATCTAATAAAGTACGGTTATGACGTTCGGACACACCACTACATTGTGGTGTTCCAGGTGGCGTGAGTAGTGAAACTATTTCACATTGTTTTTAACTGAAGGTCAAACTCGTAACTCAAATATTTTACTTCTGCGATCATATCGTAGAAACTTTTATTTTTGTTACGATGATTCTCCACCTCACTTTGAAATTCTTTGAACTTTTCAAATGTTTCAGACTTGTGTTTCATCAATTAGATATACTCATATCTCCTCAAATCATCTGTGAAGATCAGAAAATAATGATACCTGCTGCGAGCCTCAATATTCATCGGACCACATACATCAGTATGTATGATTTCCAACAAATCTGTTGCTTGCTTAATTGTTCCGGAGAACGGAGTCTTAGTCATCTTGCCCATGAGGCATGGTTCGCAAGCATCAACTGATTCATAATCAAGTGATTCCAAAAGCCCATCAGCATGAATTTTCTTCATGCGCTTTACACCAATATGACTTAAACGGCAGTGCCACAAATAAGTTGCACTATCATTATTAACTTTGCATCTTTTGGTTTCAATATTATGAATATGTGTATCACTACGATCGAGATCCAATGAACCATTTTCATTGGGTGTGTAACCATATAAGGTTTTATTCATGTAAATAGAACAACAATTTATTCTCTTACTTAAATGAATAACTGTATTGCAATAAACATGATCAAATCATATTCATGCTCAACGCAAACACCAAATAACACTTATTTAGGTTCAACACTAATCCCAAAAGTATAGGGAGTGTGTGATGATGATCATATCAATCTTGGAACCACTTCCAACACACATCGTCACTTCACCCTTAACTAGTCTATGTTCATTCTGCAACTCCCGTTTCGAGTTACTACTCTTAGCAACTAAACCAGTATCAAATACCGAGGGGTTGCTATGAACACTAGTAAAATACACATCAATAAACTGTATATCAAATATACCTTTGTTCACTTTGCCATCCTTCTTATCCGCCAAATACTTGGGGCAGTTCCGCTTCCAGTGACCAGTCCCTTTGCAGTAGAAGCACTTAGTCTCAGGCTTAGGACCAGACTTGGGCTTCTTCACTTGAGCAGCAACTTGCTTGCCGTTCTTCTTAAAGTTCCCCTTCTTCGCTTTGCCCTTTTCTTGAAACTAGTGGTCTTGTCTACCATCAACACTTGATATTTTTCTTGACTTCTACCTTCGTCGATTTCAGCATTATGAAGAGCTTGGGAATCGTTTCCGTTATCCCTTGCATATCATAGTTCATCATGAAGTTCTACTAACTTGGTGATGGTGACTAGAGAATTCTGTCAATCACTATTTTCTCTGGAAGATTAACTCCCACTTGATTCAAGCGATTGTAGTACCTAGACAATCTGAGCACATGCTCACTGCTTGAGCTATCCATCTTTTAGCTATAGAACTTGTTGGAGACTTCATATCTCTCAACTCGGGTATTTGCTTGAAATATTAACTTCAACTCCTGGAACATCTCATATGGTCCATGACGTTCAAAACGTCTTTGAAGTCCTGATTCTAAGCCGTTTAAGCATGGTGCACTAAACTATCAAGTAGTCATCATATTGAGCTAGCCAAATGTTCATAACATTTGCATCTACTCCTGCAATAGGTTTGTCACCTAGCGGTGCACCAAAGACATAATTCTTCTGTGCAGCAATGAGGATAAACCTCAGATCACGGATCCAATCTGCATCATTGCTACTAACATCTTTCAACTTAGTTTTCTCTAGGAACATATCAAAAATAAAACAGGGGAGCTAAACGCGAGCTATTAATCTACAACATAGATATGCTAATACTACCAGGACTAAGTTCATGATAAAAAAGTTCAATTAATCATATTACTTAAGAACTCCCACTTAGATAGACATCCCTCTAATCCTCTAAGTGATCACGTGATCCAAATCAACTAAACCATGTCCGATCATCACGTGAGATGGAGTAGTTTCAATGGTGAACATCACTATGTTGATCATATCTACTATATGATTCACGCTCGACCTTTCGGTCTCCGTGTTCCGAGGCCATATCTGTTACATGCTAGGCTCGTCAAGTTAAACCTGAGTATTCCGTGTGTGCAACTGTTTTGCACCCGTTGTATTTGAACGTAGAGCCTATCACACCCGATCATCACGTGGTGTCTCATCACGAAGAACTTTCACAAGGGTGCATACTCAGGGAGAACACTTATACTTTGATAATTTAGTGAGGGATCATCTTATAATGCTACCGTCAATCAAAGCAAGATAAGATGCATAAAAGATAAACATCACATGCAATCAATATAAGTGATATGATATGCCCATCATCATCTTGTACTTGTGATCTCCATCTCCGAAGTACCGTCATGATCACCATCGTCACCGGCGTGACACCTTGATCTCCATCATAGCATCGTTGTCGTCTCGCCAGTCTTATGCTTCCACGACTACCGCTACCGCTTAGTGATAAAGTAAAGCATTACAGCGTGATTGCATTACATACAATAAAGCGACAACCATATGGCTCCTGCCAGTTGCCGATAACTCGGTTACAAAACATGATCATCTCATACAATAAAATTTAGCATCATATCTTGACCATATCACATCACAACATGCCCTGCAAAAACAAGTTAGACGTCCTCTACTTTGTTGTTGCAAGTTTTACGTGGCTGCTATGGGCTTACCAAGAACCGTTCTTACCTACGCATAAAAACCACAACGATAGTTTGTCAAGTTGGTGCTGTTTTAACCTTCGTAAGGACCGGGCGTAGCCACACTCGGTTCAACTAAAGTTGGAGAAGCTGACACCCGCCAGCCACCTGTGTGCAAAGCACGTCGGTAGAACCAGTCTCGCGTAAGCGTACGCGTAATGTCGGTCCGGGCCGCTTCATCCAACAATACCGCTGAACCAAAGTATGACATGCTGGTAAGCAGTATGACTTATATCGCCCACAACTCACTTGTGTTCTACTCGTGCATAACATCAACGCATAAAACCTAGGCTCGGATGCCACTGTCGGGGAACGTAGTAATTTCAAAAAAATTCCTACGCACACGCAAGATCATGGTGATGCATAGCAACGAGAGAGGAGAGTGTTGTCTACGTACCCTCGTAGACCGAAAGCGGAAGCGTTAGCACAACGCGGTTGATGTAGTCGTACGTCTTCTTGGCCCGACCGATCAAGCACCGAAACTACGGCACCTCCGAGTTCTAGCACACGTTCATCTCGATGACGATCCCCGGACTCCGATCCAGCAGAATGTCGGGGAAGAGTTCCATCAGCACGACGGCGTGGTGACGATCTTGATGTTCTACCGTCGCAGGGCTTTGCCTAAGCACCGCTACAATATTATCGAGGATTATGGTGGAAGGGGGCACCGCACACGACTAAGAGATCAATGATCAATTGTTGTGTCTTTGGGGTGCCCCCCCTGCACCCATATATAAAGGAGCAAGGGAGGAGGAGGCCGGCCCTAGCAGGGGGTGCGCCAAGTGTGGAGTCCTGCTAGGACTCCCTAGTCCTAGTAGGATTCCACCTCCCATATGGAATAGGAAAAGAGGAAGGGAAAAGGAGAAGGAAGGAAGGGGCGCCCCCCTTCCCTAGTCCAATTCGGACCAGACTAAGGGGAGGGGTGCGGCCACCCTTGAGGCCCTTTTCCTTCTTTCCTGTATGGCCCAATACGTATTCCCTAACTCTCCGGTACTTCGAAAAATACCCGAATCACTCGGAACCTTTCCGATGTCCGAATATAGTCGTCCAATATATCGATCTTTACGTCTCGACCATTTTGAAACTCCTCGTCATGTCCCCGATCTCATCCGGGACTCCGAAATCCTTCGGTACATCAAAACTCATAAACTCATAATATAACTATCATCGAAACCTTAAGCGTGCGGACCCTACGGGTTCGAGAACAATGTAGACATGACCGAGACACGTCTCCGGTCAATAACCAATAGCGGAACCTGGATGCTCATATTGGCTCCCACATATTCTACGAAGATCTTTATCGGTCAGACCGCATAACAACATACATTGTTCCCTTTGTCATCGGTATGTTACTTGCCCGAGATTCGATCGTCGGTATCTCAATACCTAGTTCAATCTCATTACCGGCAAGTCTCTTTACTCGTTCCATAATACATCAACCTGCAACTAACTCATTAGTTGCAATGCTTGCAAGGCTTAAGTGATGTGCATTACCGAGAGGGCCCAGAGATACCTCTCCGACAATCGGAGTGACAAATCCTAATCTCGAAATACGCCAACCCAACAAGTACCTTCGGAGACACCTGTAGAGCACCTTTATAATCACCCAGTTACGTTGTGACGTTTGGTGGCACACAAAGTGTTCCTCCGGTAAACAGGAGTTGCATAATCTCATAGTCATAGGAACATGTATAAGTCATGAAGAAAGCAATAGCAACAAACTAAACGATCAAGTGCTATGCTAACGGAATGGGTCCAGTCAATCACATCATTCTCCTAATGATGTGATCCCGTTAATCAAATGACAACTCATGTCTATGGTTAGGAAACATAACCATCTTTGATCAACGAGCTAGTCAAGTAGAGGCATACTAGTGACACTCTGTTTGTTTATGTATTCACACATGTATTATGTTTCCGGTTAATACAATTCTAGCATGAATAATAAACATTTATCATGATATAAGGAAATAAATAATGACTTTATTATTGCCTCTAGGGCATATTTCCTTCACCTACCTATGGCCCAGGAAGGGCCCCTTGGCTCACCTCAAGAGGCAGCCACCAACATGCGTCGCGAAGTCAGAAGCCTCGTGCCGGCCTTGCCTCGCAAGGGGTTTTCTTCCGCAAAGGAATTCACCGAAACTACCATCACGGTGAGCGGCCTCGCGAGGCCTCCCTCGTGAAGCGGCCTCTCACGAGGCCTCTCGAGGAGCCACGCGTGGCGGGTGTCGCCCATCACATGGGTGACGTCGTCCAGGCAGGTGACAGCCTGCGCGGCTAGGACAGTTTTCCTCTTCGGTGCTAAAGGAGTAGTTGTGCCAACCTGCCCTCAAAGCAAGTCCCAAAGGTTCCCCATTTGGTGATAGAAGACCAAGACAGTGGCACAATAGGACGGATGTCATCGTGGAGTCCCTGGCGCATCATGGATAACACCTTTTGCAGGTGAATACCACCTTTCATCAGGAGAAGCACCAGCGTCTTTCCCCTTTCAAATTGCTGCCCTGTGGTAGCCCTTTCCGGCTCATATTTTCGGGGAAGAGACCCAAGGCATCTATATAAGGGACAAAGTGGCTACCATAGAAAAGGATCGACTCCTGCCCAAAACCCTAGCGCCATTGCTAGCACCCAAAGAGCTCTGGCTCATCTTGTAGCTCCAAGAGCATTGTCCACAAGCAAATACAACCAAGCAGGAGTAGGGTATTACATCGCACGATGGCCCAAACTTGGGTAGCTCGTTGTGTCCTCGTCGCACCTAGCTGTAGCCTCATAGACGCAAAGCCAGGCCCCCGGAGCTCGAACTAGGGGTTTGGAGGATTTCCCTTGTCTCAGAATCAATCCCCCGACATTTGTCGCACCAGGTAGGGGCTTGATTTTTCGCCTCAAGCTTCAGCACCGCCATGGCCAACACTCGACGCTCCCGCACCAAGCGTCGGGGCAACCGCGTCCAGACGGAGCCTATCATCGTCCCCCGCGTCCGCCGCACTCACACAGCCAACATGCGTGTGGAACCAGAGGAGTGCTCCTCCTCTGACCACCCTTCCATCGGGCAGCACCACCATATTGACGCTGTTTTCAGCAGAATTACCGCGGTGTTGTTTTTTGTGCAGAAATGAAAGTTCTCCAAATGCAGTGAAACATTTTGATGTTTTTTTCTGAAACAAAAGATGCACTAGAAGCTTCGTGAGAGGGATAGAAGGTGAAGGAGGTGGCCACTACCCACCAGGGTGCGCCTTGGTGCCTAGTGGGCCCCTCAAAGCCCATCCTAGCGTGAGACCGATGCCAAAAAATTCTATAAATACATAAACCCCCAGAAATAACCCTAGATGAGAAGTTCCGCCACCGCAAGCCTCTGTATCCACGAAAACTCAATCGAGAGCCCGTTCTGGCATCTTGCCGGAGGGGGAAATCATCATCGGAGACCATCTTCATCATCTCGGCAGCCAACATGATGAGGAGGCAGTAGTCCACCCTCTGGGCTGAGGGTTTGTACCAGTAGCTAGCTATGTGTTTAATCTCTCTCTCTCTCTCTCTTGTGTTCTTGATTTGGCACAATCTTGATGTACCGCGAGCTTTGTTAATATGGTTGGATCATATGGTGTTTCCCCCTCTCTATCTTGTTGTGATGAATGGAATTTTTACCTTTGAGGTTTCACTATTATCATATTGAATACTTTTATGAATTTGAGAACACTTGATGTATGTCTGGCATATGAATACCCGTGGTGACAATGGGTTATTGTATTGATTCACTTGATGTATGTTTTGGCACTCAACTCGCGAATTCCCGAGGTGACATTGGGGTAATCTATGTATAGGGGTTGATGCATGTTTTCGTCCTTGATAACCCACAAGTATAGGGAACTGTTTATAGCCTTCTCAATAAATAAGAGTGTCAAACCCAACGAGGAGCTAAAGGTAGAACAAATATTTTCTCAAGTTCTATCGACCATCGATACAACTCTATGCACACTTGATGTTTGCTTTACCTAAAACAAGTATGAAACTATTTTGCAAAAATAAAACTACGAGTACTTTGCGAGAATAAAACTAAGAATAAATTGCAAGGTAATAATAGTAGATAGCCTTTGTCAACAAGAAAGTCATTTGTCCCTAGGCAATCGATAACAAGTACCAATAATCATTCTTGTAATTTTACATGAGGGAGAGGCATGAGCTAACATACTTTCTCTACTTGGATCATATGCACTTATTATTGGAACTCTAGCAAGCATCCGCAACTACTAAAGATCATTAAGGTTCTGAAACCCAACCATAGCATTAAGTATCAAGTCCTCTTTACTCCCATATGCCATAACCCACTTATCCGCGTTTAGGCTGATGTCACCCCTGCAACACTGACAATAAGCAAACCATGAACATATTGCAACACCCTATAGCAGGGCCCCCTCCATTTGCGCGACACGGAGGGCACTGTAGGACAGCACCATAAATAAACTATACAATCATACCAACCAAGATCACGATTAGCCCACAGGACAAAACGAATCTACTCAAACATCATAGGATAACCATAGATCATTGGAAAATAATATATGGAGTTGAGCACCATGTTTAAGTAGAGATTACAGCGGGGAGAAGAGGTGTTACACCGCTGCATAGAGGGGGAGAAAGTTGGTGTGGGCGGTAGCAAGATTGTTGATGTAGATTGCTGTCTCGATCCTTGCCCCGGCAGCACTCCGGCACCACCGGGAGAGATGGGGAGAGAGCCCTCCTCCTCCTACTCCTTCTTCTTCCTTGGCCTCCCCCCTAGATGGGAGGAGAGTTCCCCCTCTGGTCCATGGCCTCCATGGCGGCGGAGGGGCGAGAGCCCCTCCGAGATTGGATCTATCCCTCCGTTCTCTTCTGTTTCGCGTTCCCCAGATCTGGCCGGAAACCGTTTCTTATATTCCCAGAGATCCATAACTCCGATTGCGCTAAAATTTTAACACATTTTTTCTGAATATAAGCTTCCTTGCGCCCGAATTAGAGACCCAACCGACATCCGAGGAGGGCACAACCCACAAGGGCGCGCCCTGGTGTCTTGTGGGGGTTGTGGGCCCCCATTTACGTTGATTCCAAGTCCAAGAAATCACATATATTCCAAAAAAAATCTCCGTACATTTTTATCACATTTGGACTTCGTTTGATATTGATTTTCTACGGAACAAAAAACATGCAAAAAAAAACAGGAGCTGGCACTGGGCACTGGATCAATAGGTTAGTCCAATAAATCATATAAAATGTTGCCAAAATATGTGAAAGTCGCATAATATTGGCATGGAACAATAAAAAATTATAGATACGACGGAGACGTGTCATCATCCCCAAGATTAATTTCTGCTCGTCCTCAAGTAGGTAAATGATAAAAAAGATATTTTTTATATGGAATGCTACCTAGCATAATCTTGATCATATATCTAATCATGACATGAATATTAAGACATGAATGATTCAAAGCAATAGTCTATAATTTGACATAAAGACATCAATACTCAGGCATCCCAACAAACAATTGTGTCTTTCAAAATATCAACTCTAAAGAAAGTTGTCCTTACAAAATCATATAGTCTTGTCATGCTTTGTCTTCTTAACACAAAGTATTTATCATGCACAACCCCGGTGTCAGCCAAGCAATTGGTTCATACCTTTTAACGTGCTTCAGCTTTTTCAACCCTCACGCAATACATGAGCGCGAGCCATGGATATAGCACTACGGGTGGAAGCACTACAAAAAAAATACACTTTCGTGATGATACGTGTTTGTCACAGTAGGTCACCTTTTTTTGTCATGCATGTACATCCATGACGATTTTATAACAGAATCAAGATAGTCATGCGTGTGTTGTCGTAGAAGTGTTCCATGATATTACCAAAATTATCATCATGGAAGTGTCCAATTTCATGACGATAAATCGCGCGTCGAAGTGCTTTCGTCAAGGGTAACTGACACGTGGCATCCATCGTAACGGGTCGCCGTTGTAACATTCCA
Organism: Triticum monococcum; assembly: GCA_034509565.1. Lineage (NCBI taxonomy): Eukaryota > Viridiplantae > Streptophyta > Magnoliopsida > Poales > Poaceae > Triticum > Triticum monococcum. The sequence goes on from CM067845.1 coordinate 579,474,226, forward strand.
AATTTTCAATTTGGAATGTTATACATAGGTCATTCATGCATATCATATTTTGTGCATTTCGACTCCCGCGATTCTCTAAATTCTAAGCAACTCAAGGACCATCGGAGAGAATTGGGGGATTTCACCGTTTGCATATTTGAATTTTATCAAATATGGAAACAAGGATCACTTTGGTTTTAATAAATTTTCTCTCCGAAAATATTTCATACCAAAATATATGAGAGGAGGTAATATGACTTCTCCAAAATAAATGAAATGTTGGAGGAAGAATATTAAAATCAATTTGCATATTTTATTTGGATTTTATTGCAGTTTTATTTGAATTAGGAAAAATATGCGTTTTTCAAAATTGCATGATAGGCCCAAATAAATGTTCGCCTTGTCCGGCTTATTTTTAGAGGACGGGGAAATTTTATTTCGGGATTTTTGGAGTCCGTTTAGTATTTCTTTTCTCTGCTTTTCTGCACGAAATATTAAAAAAAAGGGGAACCGACTTCGGGTCGTACCCGGCCGACCTCCTTATAAGCCGCGCCCCGAGCCCCCCAGCCCACCAGCGACCGCGCCCGCAAACCCTAGCCGCCGCCGCGCGCCGCCGCTCGCCGGACGCCGCCTCGCCGGAGTTGCCGCCGCCACCGTCATGCATCCTGAGGTAGCCGCCGATTTTCTTTAGAAAACCGTATGTTTTTTTAGAAACCCTCGGTTATTTTTTTTTCTTAGATCAGTTTTATTTTCCCGATTTAGTTATTTAGCGAACGCTTGTTCGTATGTTCGTTTTTAACGAACGGTTTTCACTTGTAAGTCACAGACAACGAACGTTCGTTCGTTAGCCTGTTCGTCAGTTTTTCTTTTTCCAGGGTTTTTCCGCGATTATTTCCGATCGCGATCTCTGCCCTAGTTTTCGATCTAGTATATCTTTTCGCTCGTTTATCGGAATTAGACGATTCAAGCGCCTAGATCTTCGTCTTGAAGCCCTCTTTCCGTTTAACCAACTTGAACAAGATTTTGGTACTGTAAAATTTGACCTTAGTCCAAATTAGTAATCGGATCCTGTTTCTTTCGCAGTTTGAGTTTCGTTGCTTCGTTTGATTTGATTATTTTTGCAAACCGGAGTTCTTAAGTTGAACTTTCTGGTTAGATCATCTTATTTGAGATTTACCTGTGCATCTTTGCTTGATTTCTTATGTATGTTATTGTTTGTTTGCGATAGAACACCCGGAGTGCGAAGCGTGCTACTATGAGTCTTTAGGATTTGCAGATCATCAGCAAGGCAAGTAACACATTGATCATACTTCTTTCATACGTAGTTTTTATGCATTAGTTCTGATCCTCAAACATTGCATGATTAGGATGTGATTAACTTGTGGGTATTGGGAAGTAGATGATGAGGTAGAACCTATTACATGTTTTATTATCAAACCCTGGGAGCTACTTCTACGTTATGCTTATATTGCCATGCTATGCTCGTAGACGTGGTTTGGGTTCGAGAAGTCCATGACAGATGAGAGATTGTTAAATTAATGGTTCAACTTAAGGTGGCAACTTTAATACACATCTGGGTGGATTGCTTGTTTGGGCACCTAGGGATATACCAGTGTTGTCCAGGAGATCCCGGGGATATACCGTGTGATCCTCCTATGGTCCGCCACCCGGGCTCAAAGGGATCATGAGATTATTCATGCTAGAAACTTTCGTGTGCAGCCACAAACCATTATGGGCTCTGGCATAGTTGAGTATGTTGTGTGACCTTTTTTAGTGGTGGGCTAGCAGATGTAGGGGAAAGTAGGTGTAACTGTCCACCCATAGTAAAGAGTTAATGCTTCTGAAAGATTGTGCCTCGGTCATCCGTTTCTCAAACACCACGTAGTGTGAGAAATCCAACGGAGGAGATCGAGTCTTGTGGGGAAAAGTGCGCAAACCTTTGCAGAGTGTATAAACTAATCATGGGTAGTCGTGTCCCCGGTTATGGACAACTTGGGTATCTAGTACTTGGATTATCCTACTGTATCTCATCACTCTAAACTAATTTGTTGGGTTGATAATTACTTTTAATTGGGATTGAGATGGGGGTACCATTCTCAATGTTTCAACTACCATGATAGTTAAATAAAAATTTATTCCTTTGTTGTAGGGAAAAATTAGCTTTTCGCAAAAACCATATAACCATAGAGCCTCCACCAGCCATATATGCATATAGTGTTAGCATTTATCTATTCATTGCTCTACTATGTTACATTGCCAGCATATTCCATGTGCTGACCCGTTTTCGGGCTGCAATGTATTATGTTGCAGACTTTTCAGACGAGGAGTAAGACACGATAGGTCGTTTTTCATGCACTCAGCTATGCCGTTGGAGTTGATGGACTCACTTTATCTTCCAAGCCTTCTATTGTTATCGTATTAGATGGCCTTAAGCCATATTTATTGTAATAAGTTCTCTCTTGAGACATTTGATGTAATAAGTGTGTGATTGCTACTCTGTTATAAATCCTTCTAGTACCGTGTGTGTCAGCATTACCGATCCAGGGATGACACTGAAGCACAGAGACTTGACCGTTTGAGGTCGGGTCGCTACATCCGTTAAGCTATTGGGTTTTGGTTTGGATCCGATAACCCATTAATAGCCCGGACCAATGGGGATTTTCCACGTGTAAAATTCTGAATGGGCAGAGGAACCACGTGTCGGCTCACCGTTGGGACAGATGTCATCCACTCATTGGACCGAAGGCGCCTATGATACGTCGACACATGGCAAGGCCCAACAGCGGCCCATTTAGGTTAAAAAGGCTGGCCCAATCAAAATTAGCGGGCCGACCCATTAACGGCCTCGGCCCAATCGCAGTTAAGGCCCGTACGGCTAGTGTCAAATCGGCCCGTTTATGGCCCGTCCTAAACTTGTCATCATCGCGGTCCTTGGTCACTTCTGGCCTGTTAACAGTCCGCTAAGTATTTGGGACGAATTATGGCCCGGTGTGTTTCCGGCCTGTTAAAGGTCCTGCTTCATTTGGGCCCATTTTATAAGCCATTGAAACTTTCGGCCCATAAACGGCTGTGAAGGATTTGGGTCATATTCGGCCATGTCTGACATTCGGCCTGTTAGAGGGCCACTATAGATTTGGGCCACTTTTAGCCTGTTGTGATTTTCGGCATGTTAACGTCGGACAAAATCCATGGGACATATGTGGCCCAACGTCATGTCGGGCCTATTAACGACCCATATAAAACTGACACTAATCAAGCCCGACCGAACTTCTGCCCTGTTAAAGGCCCGTGTAGTAGGTCGGCGCATTTACGGCCCGTCTGAATTTCGGCTTGTGAATGATCTGCATTGTAAATGGGCCAGCATGAGGTGAGATACATTTCGGCCTGCTAATGACTAGTGGGTTATTTGGCATAATCAGGGCCCAATCTCACTTTCGACCTATTAAAGGCCCATGTTTTTTATGGGCTCGAGATATTTACACATGTTAACGGCCTATTGTTACCGAGGGCCCAAATTATGTTTAGGCCTGTTAAAGGCCCACTGTGGGCACATGCCTACCAAAAAATATGAAAGCTTATGCTGATTTAGGCCCAGATATTTTTAGTGGGCTACATGCAAATTACGGCCCATAATCGTTTTTAGCCCAATTGGAATGGTCCCGATGAATGTTGGTACGTCGGGCACCTACGAAGCTTTCGGCCGAATACATTACTAAGATAAACCTACACTATACAAAAATAGCGTTGTAATTTTCGCAGCCTTTGGCAGCACCATAAATGATGTATCACAACAAAATAAATTCCAACCATACAACAAAAGGCCTGTTGCATAAAGTTTACAGTCCTTGCAGATAAAAGCACCATCAGATGTATAGAAGCACATATCATTTGACCTAAGTGTTAATGTTTTAGGCTGTAGAATTTGATGGAGCAGCACGATCTTCCCCTTTTTCCACCATTGCTTTTAAACAACGAAGCAAATGTATGATAGTCTGCTTTCAAAACCATTCATATCTTGACGACATTTGTCAACCACTATTCTTGTGTCTAGAGCACAGATATATCACTCTGTCTAGCCGGAATATTTTGATCAGTAGGCTATTTGGACGAGGTTACCTTGACAACCAACCCAGAATTACACAGGAAGGTGCTTTTTGCACTGTTAGTGGAGAGATACTGACGCACTGCAGCAAGAGGTGACATTGTGCTTGTGGTAGCCTCGTCACCTTCAGATGGTTGTGGCTGTTGAACCATTTGTTCCATAGCTTGCTGAAAGTTTGAACTTGTAGATTAGTGTACCAGATAAGTTACTAATGAGACAAAAACAAACAAAGTAGGTTTCACGTTTATACATAACTTAGTTTGGTGAACTACTGTAATACATTAGCATGTATTGCAGTGCCAACTACATAATAAAATCACTTTCAGAACATATGTCCATGTAGCATGCCTACTGTATTGTCTTGATACGTCTCCAACGTATCTATAATTTATAAAGTATTCATGTTGTTATTTTATCATTCTTGAATATTTTTCAATCATTTTATAGCAACTTTATATCATTTTTGGGACTAACCTATTGACTCAGTGACCAGTGTCAATTGCTGTTTTTTGCTTGTTTTTTACATCACAGGAAATTAAAATCAAACGGAGTGCAAACACCGCAAAACTTTTTGTGGATTTTTTATGGACCAGAAGACCACCAACGGGCCAGAGCAGCACCTGGGGGGTTCCCCGAGGGGGGCACAACCCACCAGGGCGCGCCTGGGGGCCCAGGCGCGCCCAGGTGGGTTGTGCCCACCTTAGTGGCCTCCCGCACCCCCTCTTTACCCTATAAATTCCCAAAAATTCTAGAAACCCTCGGGGTTAACCTAGATCAGAAGTTCTGCTGCCGCAAGGATCTGTAGCCACCGAAAACCAATCTAGACCATGTTCCGGCACCCTGCCAGAGGGGGAATCATCTCTGGTGTCCATCTTCATCATCCCGGCGGCCACCACGATGAGGAGGGAGTAGTCCACCCTCGGGGTTGAGGGTTTGTACCAGTAGCTATGTGTTTAATCTCTCTCTCTCTCTCTCTCTCTCTCTCGTGTTCTTGAGATTTCACAATCTTGATGTATCGCGGGCTTTGTTAATATAGTCGGATCATATGGTGTTTTACCTTCTCTATATTGTTGTGATGAATTGAGTTTTTCCCTTTGAGATTTCGTTGTTATCGGATTGAATACTTTTATGGATTTGAGAACACTTGATATATGTCTTGCAATTGAATACTCGTGGTGACAATGGGGTATCATATCGATTCACTTAATATGTGTTTTGGCACTCAACTTGCGAATTCTCACGGTGACATTGGGGTAATCTATGCATAGGGGTTGATGCACGTTCTCGTCTTTTGTTTCTCCGGTAGAAATCTTGGGGCACTCTTTGAAGTTCTTTGTGTTGGATTGAGTATTATGAATATGAATTTGCTTCGGTGTTATTTTAGTATGAACTCTAGGATAGATCGAATGGAAAGAATAGCTTTCTGTTATTTTAGTACGAACTCTTGAATAGATCGAACGAAAAGAATAGCTTTGAGGTGGTTTCGTTGAAGGAAATATGCCCTAGAGGCAATAATAAAGTTGTTATTTATATTTCCTTATATCATGATAAATGTTTATTATTCATGCTAGAATTGTATTAACCGGAAACTTAGTACATGTGTGAATACATAAACAAACAGAGTGTCACTAGTATGCCTCTACTTGACTAGCTCGTTAATCAAAGATGGTTAAGTTTCCTAGCCATGGACAAAGAGTTGTCATTTGATAAGCGGGATCACATCATTAGAGAATGATGTGATTGACTTGACCCATCCGTTATCTTAGCACCATGATCATTACAGTTTGATTGCTACTGCTTTCTTCATGACTTATACATGTTCCTCAAACTATGAGATTATGCACCTCCCGAATACCGGAGGAACACCTTGTGTGCTATCAAACGTCACAACGTAACTGGGTGATTATAAAGATGCTCTACAGGTGTCTCCGATGGTGTTTGTTGAGTTGGCATAGATCAAGATTAGGATTTGTCACTCCGAGTAGCGGAGAGGTATCTCTGGGCCCTCTCGGTAATGCACATCACTATAAGCCATGCAAGCAATGTGACTAATGAGTTAGTTACGGGATGATGCATTACGGAACGAGTAAAGAGACTTGCCGGTAACGAGATTGAACTAGGTATTGAGATACCGACGATCGAATCTCGGGCAAGTAACATACCGATGACAAAGGGAACAACATATATCGTTATGCGGTTTGACCGATAAATATCTTCGTAGAATATGTAGGAACCAATATGAGCATCCAGGTTCCGCTATTGGTTATTGACTGGAGATGAGTCTCGGTCATGTCTACATAGTTCTCGAACCCGTAGGGTCCGCACGCTTAACGTTTTGTGACGATTTGTATTATGAGTTATGTGATTTGATGACCGAAGTTTGTTCGGAGTCCCGGATGAGATCGGGGACATGACAAGGAGTCTCGAAATGGTCGAGACATAAAGATCAATATATTGGAAAGCTATATTCGGACATCCGAAAGGTTCTGAGTGATTCAGATATTTTTCGGAGTACCGGAGAGTTACGGGAATTCGTATTGGGCCTTAATGGGCCATACGGGAAAAGAGAGAAAGGCCTCAAGGGTGGCCGCGCCCCTTCCCCATGGACTGGTCTGAATTGGACTAGGGAAAGGGGGCGTCCCCTTCGTTCCTTCTCCTTCTCCCTTCCCTTTTTCCTATTTCATGTGGGAGGTGGAATCCTACTAGGACTATGAAGTCCTGATACGTCTCCAACGTATCTATAATTTTTGATTGCTCCATGCTATATTATCTACTATTTTGGACATTATTGGGCTTTATTATCCACTTTTATATTATTTTTGGGACTAACCTATTAACCAGAGGCCCAGCCCAGAATTGCTGTTTTTTTGCCTGTTTTAGGGTTTCGAAGAAAAGGAATATCAAACGGAGTCCAAACAGAATGAAACCGTCGGGGACGTGATTTTCTCATTGAATACAACTCAGGAGACTTGGACCCTACGTCAAGACACGTAATAGGAGGCCACGAGGTAGGGGGCGCGCCCTCCACCCTCGTGGGACCCCTGTTGCTCCACCGACGTACTTCTTCCTCCTATATATACCCACGTACCCCCAAACAATCAGAACAAGATCCAAAACCCTAATTCCACCGCCGAAACTTTCTGTATCCACGAGATCCCATCTTGGAGCCTGTTCCGGAGCTCCGCTGGAGGGGGCATCGATCACGGAGGGCTTCTGCATCAACACCATAGCCCCTCCGATGAAGTGTGAGTAGTTTACCTTAGACCTACGGATCCAGAGTTAGTAGCTAGATGGCTTCTTATCTCTTTTTGGATCTCAATACAATGTTCTCCCCCTCTCTTGTGGAGATCTATTCGATGTAATCTTCTTTTTGCAGTGTGTTTGTTGAGACCGATGAATTGTGGGCTTATGATCAAGTCTATCTATGAATAATATTTGAATCTTCCCTGAATTCTTTTATGTATGATTGGTTATCTTTGCAAGTATCTTCGAATTATCAGTTTGGTTTGGCCTACTAGATTGATGTTTCTTGCAATGGGAGAAGTGCTTAGCTTTGGGTTCAATCTTGCGGTGTCCTTTCCCGGTGACAGTAAGGGCAGCAAGGCACGTATTGTATTGTTGCCATCGAGGATAACAAGATGGGGTTTTCTTCATATTGCATGAGTCTATCCCTCTACATCATGTCATCTTGCTTAAGGCATTACTCTGTTTTTAACTTAATACTCTAGATGCATGCTAGATAGCGGTCGATGAGTGGAGTAATAGTAGTAGATGCAGACAGGAGTCGGTCTACTTGTCTCGGACGTGATGCCTATATACATGATTATACCTAGATATTCTCATAACTATGCTCAATTCTGTCAATTGCTCAATAGTAATTTGTTCACCCACCGTAGAATACTTATGCTCTCGAGAGAAGCCACTAGTGAAACTTATGGCCCCCGGGTCTATCTTTATCATGTCAATCTCCTACTACTTAGTTATTTACTTTGCCTTTATTTTACTTTGCATCTTTATCATAAAAATACCAAAAATATTATCTTATCATATCTATCAGATCTCACTCTTGTAAGTGGCCCTATAGGGATTGACAACCCCTATTTGCGTTGGTTGCAAGGATTTATTTGTTTTGTGCAGGTGCGAGGGACTCGCGTGTAGCCTCCTACTGGATTGATACCTTGGTTCTCAAAAACCGAGGGAAATACTTGCGCTACTTTGCTGCATCATCCCTTCATCTTCGGAGAAAACCAACGCAGTGCTAAAAGAGGTAGCATGAAGGATTTCTGGCGCCCTTGCTGGGGAGGTCTACGCAAAAGTCAACATACCAAGTACCCATCACATACCCTTATCTCCCGCATTACATTATTTTCCATTTGCCTCTCGTTTTTCTCTCCCCCACTTCACCCTTGCCGTTTTATTTGCCCTCTCTCTCTCTCTATCCTCCCTCTATTTGCCTCTTTTTGCCCGCTTGCTTTTTGTTTGCTTGTGTGTTAGTTTGCTTGCTTGTCGTTATGGCTAGTCCCTTATCTTCTCCGTTGTCTCCCGAGAATGAAATTCTAAATTTTAAGCAAAGGGAGGGTGAAAATCTAAAAGATGGTTGGTATAGAATTTGCAATGCTCAAAATAAATCTACTAGGAAGCAATCTACTACCATTCTCCTTCGCAATTTTTATGTGGGCATTACTCCTTGGCACTGTTATGTTCTTGATACTATTACCGGAGGGAACTTTTTGGGTAGCCATACTTTTGATTCTTATAATGCTATGTTAGATTTATTTGGCTCACCCCCTCTCTTGGTTAATGGAACTATATTAACTTTGGAGCATGTAATGCAAAGGCTTGAGATTATTGAAAATAAGGTTGCTACCGTAGAGTTAATTGAAAATTTGGATAAAAAGATCCACAGCCTAATCTCTCAATATGGATCTAAAGTAGGAGTTACTTTGAAAGATATCAAATAAAAGGAACCCATAGTTAATGAGAAAATAAATCACGATTCCGTTAGGATCAATAAACTTTAGAATATTATTACCAACTTGGGAACCGTTTTTCTTCCGTAAAGAATACTCTGAGTCCCTCCACTAAAGTTGCCAAACTTATGTACGTTCCTAAAAATAAGGGTGAATCATCTAGTAAGGAAATTGCGGATCTCAAATCTATAAGTGTTCATCCCAATCTTTTTGCTATCATTAAGGAACCATTCGTTACAAATGAATTTTTTGATCTTGTGCCTAAAAGCTTGATAATTAATAAAAAGAAAGAAATTCCTAAAGATGGTATATGCCTCATTAAAGAATTGCCTACCAAAGATGGCAATACCTAGATCTATTCTTGCTTGTTATGCCTAACTAGGGGCGTTAAACGATAGCGCTTGTTGGGAGGCAACCCAATTTTATTTTTATTCCTTGCTTTTTGATCCTGTTTAGTAACAAATAAATTATCTAGCCTCTGTTTTGGTTGTGTTTTTTGTGTTTAATTAGTGTTTGTTCCAAGTAGAACTGTTGGGAAGACTTGGGGAAAGTCTTGTTGAACTTGCTGTAAAAAACAGAAACTTTAGCGCTCACGAGAACTGCTGTCATTTTTATTTGGAAAGTGCTATTTAGTTAATTCTTTTTGAAGATGATTAACAGATAAATTCCTCACGTCCATCAATTTATTTTAGAATTTTTGGGCTTCCAGATCTTGAGCTAGCTACATATTCTTACAGACTGTTCTGTTTTTGACAGATTCTGTTTTTCATGTGTTGTTTGCTTATTTTGATGAATCTATGGCTAGTAAAATAGTTTATAAACCATAGAGAAGTTGGAATACAGTAGGTATAATACCCATATAAATAAAGAATGAGTTCAGTACAGTACCTTGAAGTGGTATTTTGTTTTCTTTCGCTAACGGAGCTCATGAGATTTTCTACTTTAAGTTTTGTGTTGTGAAGTTTTCAAGTTTTTGGTGAAGATTTGATGGATTATGGAACAAGGAGTTGCAAGAGCCTAAGCTTGGGGATGCCCATGGCACCCCCAAGATAATCTAAGGACACCTAAAAGCCAAAGCTTGGGGATGCCCCATAAGGCATCCCCTCTTTCGTCTACTTCTATCGGTAACTTTACTTGGAGCTATATTTTTATTCGCCACATGATATGTGTTTTGCTTGGAGCGTCTTGTATGATTTGAGTCTTTGCTTGTTAGTTTACCACAATCATCCTTGCTTTACACACCTTTTGAGAGAGCCATACATGATTTGGAATTTGTTAGAATACTCTATGTGCTTCGCTTATATCTTTTGAGTTATATAATTTTGCTCTAGTGCTTCACTTATATCTTTTAGAACACGGTGGTGGATTTGTTTTATAGAAACTATTGATCTCTCATGCTTCACTTAGATTATTTTGAGAGTCTTAATAGCATGGTAATTTGCTTAAATCCTAATATGCTTGGTATGCAAGATTAATAATAAAACTTTCTTATGAGTGTGTTGAATACTAAGAGAAGTTTGATGCTTGATGATTGTTTTGAGACATGGAGGTAATAATATCAAAGCCGTGCTAGTTGAGTAGTTGTGAAATTGAGAAATACTTGTGTTGAGGTTTGCAAGTCCTGTAGCATTCACGTATGGTAAACGTTATGCAACAAATTTGAAACATGAGGTGTTATTTGATTGTCTTCCTTATGAGTGGCGGTCGGGGATGAGCGATGGTCTTTTCCTACCAATCTATCCCCCTAGGAGCATGCACGTAGTACCAAGGTTTTTGATGACTTGTAGATTTTTGCAATAAGTATGTGAGTTATTTATTACTAATGTTGAGTCCATGGATTATACGCACTCTCACCCTTCCATCCTTGCTAGCCTCTTCGGTACCGTGCATTGCCCTTTCTCACATTGAGAGTTGGTGCAAACTTCGCCGGTGCATCCAAACCCCGTGATATGATACGCTCTTTCAAACATAAACCTCCTTATATCTTCCTCAAAACAGCCACCATACCTACCTATTATGGCATTTCCATAGCCATTCCAAAATATATTGCCATGCAACTTTCCATCATTCCGTTCATCATGACACATTCATCATTGTCATATTGCTTAGCATGGTCATGTAGTTGACATAGCATTTGTGGCAAAGCCTGTTGGGGAACGCAGTAATTTCAAAAATTTTCCTACGCACACACAAGATTATGGTGATGCACAGCAACGAGAGGGGAGAGTGTTGTCTACGTACCAACGCAGACCGACTGCGGAAGCGATCACACAACGTAGAGGAAGTAGTCGTACGTCTTCTTTCCGATTCGACCGATCCAAGCACCGTTACTCCGGCACCTCCGAGTTCTTAGCACACGTTCAGCTCGATGACGTTCCTCGGGCTCCGATCCAGCAAAGCGTCGAGGAAGAGTTCCGTCAGCACGACGGCGTGATGACGATCTTGATGTACTACCGACGCAGGGCTTCGCCTAAGCACTACAACGGTACGATCGAGGTGGAATTTGGTGGCAGGGGGCACCGCACACGGCTAAGGAACGATCTCAAGGATCAAGTTGTGTGTCTTGGGGTGTCCCCTGCCCCCGTATATAAAGGTTGGAGGGAGGGGGGCTGGCCGGCCAAAGGAGTGAGGCGCAGGAGGAGTCCTACTCCTACCGGGAGTAGGACTCCCCCCTCCAATCCTAGTCCAACTAGGAATCCTTCAAAGAGGGAGAGAGAGAGAGGTGGCCGGCCCCTCTCCTAGTCCTAATAGGACTAGGGAGAGGGGGGAGGCGCAGCCCTATGTGGGCTGCCCTCTCACCTTTCCACTAAGGCCCATGTTGGCCCATTTGGCTCCCGGGGGGTTCCGGTAACCCTCCCGGTAATCCGGTAAAATCCCGATTTCACCCGGAACACTTCCGATGTCCAAACATAGGCTTCCAATATATCAATCTTTACGTCTCGACCATTTCGAGACTCCTCGTCATGTCTGTGATCACATCCGGGACTCCGAAAAACCTTCGGTACACCAAAATGCATAAACTCATAATAACTGTCATCGTAACGTTAAGCGTGCGGACCCTACGGTTCGAGAACAATGTAGACATGACCGAGACACGTCTCCGGTCAATAACCAATAGTGGGACCTGGATGCCCATATTGGCTCCTACATATTCTACGAAGATCTTTATCGGTCAGACCACATAACAACATACGTTGTTCCCTTTGTCATCGGTATGTTACTTGCCCGAGATTCGATCGTCGGTATCCAATACCTAGTTCAATCTCGTTACTGGCAAGTCTCTTTACTCGTTCCGTAATACATCATCTTATAACTAACATCTTAGTTATTGTGCTTGCAAGGCTTATGTGATGTGTATTACCGAGAGGGCCCAGAGATACCTCTCCGACAATCGGAGTGACAAACCCTAATCTCGAAATACGCCAACCCAACATCTACCATTGGAGACACCTGTAGTACTCCTTTATAATCACCCAGTTACGTTGTGACGTTTGGTAGTACCCAAAGTGTTCCTCCGGTAAACGGGAGTTGCATAATCTCATAGTTATAGGAACATGTATAAGTCATGAAGAAAGCAATAGCAACATACTAAACGATCGGGTGCTAAGCTAATGGAATGGGTCATGTCAATCAGATCATTCTACTAATGATGTGACCTCGTTAATCAAATAACAACTCTTTGTTCATGGTTAGGAAACATAACCATCTTTGATTAACGAGCTAGTCAAGTAGAGGCGTACTAGTGACACTCTGTTGGTCTATGTATTCGCACATGTATTATGTTTCCGGTTAATACAATTCTAGCATGAATAATAAACATTTATCATGATATAAGGAAATAAATAATAACTTTATTATTGCCTCTAGGGCATATTTCCTCCAGTCTCCCACTTGCACTAGAGTCAATAATCTAGTTCACATCGCCATGTGATTTTGCAGCAATAGTTCACATCACCATGTGATTAACACCTATAGTTCACATCGTCATGTGACCAACACTCAAAGGGTTTACTAGAGTCAGTAATCTAGTTCACATATCTATGTGATTAACACCCAAAGAGTAATAAGGTGTGATCATGTTTTGCTTGTGAGATAATTTTAGTCAACGGGTCTGTCACATTTAGATCCGTAAGTATTTTGCAAGTTCTATGTCTACAATGCTCTAAACGGAGCTACTCTAGCTAATTGCTCCCACTTTCAATATGTATCCAGATTGAGACTTTAGATTCATCTGGATCAGTGTCAAAAACTTGCATCGACGTAACCCTTTACGACGAACCTTTTTGTCACGTCCATAATCGAGAAACATATCCTTATTTCACTAAGGATAATTTTGACCGCTGTCCAGTGATCTACTCCTAGATCACTATTGTACTCCCTTGCCAAATCAGTGCAGGGTATACAATAGATCTGGTACACTGCATGGCATACTTTATAGAATCTATGAATGAGGCATAGGGAATGACTTTCATTCTCTTTCTATCTTCTGCCGTGGTCGGGCTTTGAGTCTTTACTCAACTTCACACCTTATAATACAGGCAAGAACTCTTTCTTTGACTGCTCCATTTTGAACTACTTCAAAATCTTTGTCAAGGTATGTACTCATTGAAAGAACTTATCAAGCGTCTTGATCTATCTCTATAGATCTTGAAGCTCAATATGTAAGCAGCTTCACCGAAGTCTTTCTTCGAAAAACTCCTTTCAAACACTCCTTTATGCTTTACAGAATAATTCTACATTATTTCCGATCAACAATATGTCAATCACATATACTTATCAGAAATGCTGTAGTGCTCCCACTCACTTTCTTGTAAATACAGGCTTCACCGCAAGTCTGTATAAAACTATATGCTTTGATCAACTTATCAAAGCATATATTCCAACTCCGAGATGCTTGCACCAGTCCACAGATGGATCGCTGGTGCTTGCACATTTTGTTAGCACCTTTTGGATTGACAAAACCTTCTAGTTGCATCACATACAACTCTTCTTTAATAAATCCATTAAGGAATGCAGTTTTGTTTGTCCATTTGCCAGATTTCATAAAATGCGGCAATTGCTAACATGATTCGGACAGACTTAAGCATAGATACGAGTGAGAAAACTCTCATCGTAGTCAACACCTTGACCTTGTCGAAAACCTTTTGCGACAATTCTAGCTTTGTAGATAGTAACACTACTATCAGCGTCCGTCTTCCTCTTGAAGATCCATTTATTCTCAATTGCTTGCCGATCATCGGGCAAGTCAACCAAAGTCCATACGTTGTTCTCATACATGGATCCCATCTCAGATTTCATGGCCTCAAGCCACTTTGCGGAATCTGGGCTCACCATCGCTTCTTCATAGTTCGTAGGTTCATCATGATCTAGTAGCATGACTTCCAGAATTGGATTACCGTACCACTCTGGTGCGGATCTCACTCTGGTTGATCTACGTGGTTCAGTAGTATCTTGTCCTGAAGTTTCATGATCATCATCATTAGCTTCCTCACTAATTGGTATAGGTGTCGCAGAAACAGTTTTCTGTGATGTACTATTTTCCAATAAGGGAGCAGGTATAGTTACCTCGTCAAGTTCTACTTTCCTCCCACTCACTTCTTTCGAGAGAAACTCCTTCTCTAGAAAGTTTCCGAATTTTTGCAACAAAAGTCTTGCCTTCGGATCTGTGATAGAAGGTGTATCCAAAATTTTCCTTTGGATATCCTATGAAGACGCACTTCTCCGATTTGAGTTTGAGCTTATCAGGATGAAACTTTTTCATATAAGCATCGCAACCCCAAACTTTAAGAAACGACAACTTTGGTTTCTTGCCAAACCATAGTTCATAAGGCGTCGTCTCGACGGATATAGATGGTGCCCCTTTTTAACGTGAATGCAGCTGTCTCTAATGCATGACCCCAAAAAACGATAGTGGTAAATCGGTAAGAAACATCATAGATTGCACTATATCCAATAAAGTACGGTTATGACGTTCGGACACACCATTATGCTGTGGTGTTCCAGGTGGCGTGAGTAGTGAAACTATTTCACATTGTTTTTAACTGAAGACCAAACTCGTAACTCAAATATTTGTTTCCGCGATCAGATCGTAGAAACTTTATTTTCTTGTCACGATGTTTTTTCACTTCACTCTGAAATTCTTTGAACTTTTCAAATGTTTCAGACTTATGTTTCATCAAGTAGATATACTCATATCTGCTTAAATCATCTGTGAAGATCAGAAAATAATGATACCTGTCGTGAGCCTCAATATTCATCAGACCACATACATCAGTATGTATGATTTCCAACAAATCTGTTGCTCGCTCCATTGTTCCGAAGAACGGTGTTTTTAGTCATCTTGCCTAAAAGGCATGGTTCGCAAGCATCAAGTGATTCATAATCAAGTGATTCCGAAAGCCCATCAGCATGGAGTTTCTTCATGCGCTTTATACCAATATGACCTAAACGGCAGTGCCACAAATAAGTTGCACTATCATTATTAACTTTGCATCTTTTGGTTTCAATATGTGTATCACTACGATCGAGATCCAATGAACTTGTTTCATTGGGTGTATGACCATCGAAGGTTTTATTCATGTAAACAGAACAACAATTATTCTTTGACTTTAATGAATAACCATATTGCAATAAACATGATCAAATCATATTCATGCTCAATGCAAACACCAAATAACACTTATTTAGGTTCAACACTAATCCTGAAATTATGGGGAGTGTGCGATGATGATCATATCAATCTTGGAACCACTTCCAACACACATCGTCACTTCACCCTTAACTAGTCTCTGTTTATTCTGCAACTCCCGTTTCGAGTTACTAATCTTAGCAACTGAACTAGTATCAAATACTGAGGGTTTGCTATAAACACTAGTAAAGTACACATCAATAACATGTATATCAAATATACTTATGTTCACTTTGCCATCCTTCTTATCCGCCAATCACTTGGGGTAGTTCCGCTTCTAGTGACCAGTCCCTTTGCAGTAGAAGCACTTAGTCTCAGGCTTAGGATCAGACTTGAGCTTCATCACTTGAGCAACAACTTGCTTGCCGTTCTTCTTGAAGTTCCCCTTCTTACCTTTGCCCTTTTCTTGAAACTAGTGGTCTTGTCAACCATCAACACTTGATGTTTTTCTTGATTTCTACCTTCGTTGATTTCAGCATCACGAAGAGCTTAGGAATTACTTTTGTCATCCCTTGCATATTATAGTTCATCACGAAGTTCTACTAACTTGGTGATGGTGACTAGAGAATTCTGTCAATCACTATCTTATCTGGAAGATTAACTCCCACTTGATTCAAGCGATTGTAGTACCCAGACAATCTGAGCACATGCTCACTAGTTGAGCGATTCTCCTCCATCTTTTAGCTATAGAACTTGTTGGAGACTTCATATCTCTCAACTCGGGTATTTGCTTGAAATATTAACTTCAACTCCTGGAACATCTCATATGGTCCATGACGTTCAAAACGTCTTTGAAGTCCTGATTCTAAGCCATTAAGCATGATGCACTAAACTATCAAGTAGTCATCATATTGAGCTAGCCAAACGTTCATAACGTCTGCATCTGCTCCTGCAATAGGTCTTTCACCTAGCGGTGCATCAAGGACATAATTCTTCTGTGCAGCAATGAGGATAAACCTCTGATCACGGATCCAATCCGCATCTTTGCTACTAACATCTTTCAACACAATTTTCTCTAGGAACATATCAAAATAAACACAGGGAAGCAACAACGCGAGCTATTGATCTACAACATGATTTGCAAAATACTACCAGGACTAAGTTCATGATAAATTTAAGTTCAATTTAATCATATTACTTAAGAACTCCCACTTAGATAGACATCCCTCTAATCCTCTAAGTGATCACGTGATCCAAATCAACTAAACCATAACCGATCATCACGTGAGATGGAGTAGTTTTCAATGGTGAACATCGTCATGTTGATCATATCTACTATATGATTCACGCTCGACCTTTCAGTCTCTGTGTTCCAAGGCCACATCTGCATATGCTAGGCTCGTCAAGTTTAACCTGAGTATTCTGCGTGTGCAAAACTGGCTTGCACCCGTTGTAGATGGACGTAGAGCTTATCACACCCGATCATCACGTGGTGTCTGGGCACGACGAACTTTGGCAACGGTGCATACTCAGGGAGAACACTTCTTGATAATTTAGTGAGAGATCATCTTATAATGCTACCGTCAATCAAAGCAAGATAAGATGCATAAAAGGATAAACATCACATGCAATCAATATAAGTGATATGATATGGCCATCATCATCTTGTGCTTGTGATCTCCATCTCCGAAGCACCGTCATGATCACCATCGTCACCGGCACGCCACCTTGATCTCCATCGTAGTAACGTTGTCGTCTCGCCAATCTTATGCTTCCACGACTATCACTACCGCTTAGTAATAAAGTAAAGCATTACATCGCGATTGCATTGCATACAATAAAGCGACAACCATATGGCTCCTGCCAGTTGCCGATAACTCGGTTACAAAACATGATCATCTCATACAATAAAATCAGCATCATGTCTTGACCATATCACATCACAACATACCCTGCAAAAACAAGTTAGACGTCCTCTACTTTGTTTGTTGCAAGTTTTACGTGGCTGCTACGGGCTTAAGTAAGAACTCATCTCACCTACGCATCAAAACCACAACGATAGTTCGTCAAATAGACTCCGTTTTAACCTTCTCAAGGACCGGGCGTAGTCACACTTGGTTCAACTAAAGTTGGAGAGACAGTCTTCCGCAAGCCATCTATGTGCAAAGCACGTCGAGGGAACCGGTCTCGCGTAAGAGTACGCGTAAGGTTGGTCCGGATCGTCTCAACCAACAATGCCGCCGAACCAAAGTATGACATGCTGGTAGGCAGTATGACTTGTATCGCCCACAACTCACTTGTGTTCTACTCGTGCATATAACATCAAACCATAAAACCTAGGCTCTGATGCCACTGTTGGGGAACGCAGTAATTTCAAAAAATTTCCTACGCACACGCAAGATCATGGTGATGCACAGCAATGAGAGGGGAGAGTGTTGTCTATGTACCAACGCAGACCGACTGCGGAAGCGATCACACAACGTAGAGGAAGTAGTCGCACGTCTTCTTTCCGATCCGACCGATCAAAGCACCGTTACTCCGGCACCTCCGAGTTCTTAGCACACGTTCAGCTCGATGATGTTCCTCGGGCTCCGATCCAGCAAAGCGTCGAGGAAGAGTTCCGTCAGCACGACGGCGTGATGACGATCTTGATGTACTACCGACGCAGGGCTTCGCCTAAGCACTACAACGGTACGATCGAGGTGGAATTTGGTGGCAGGGGGCACCGCACACGGCTAAGGAACGATCTCAAGGATCAAGTTGTGTGTCTTGGGGTGTCCCCTGCCCCGTATATAAAGGTTGGAGGGAGGGGGGCTGGCCGGCCAAAGGAGTGAGGCGCAGGAGGAGTCCTACTCCTACCGGGAGTAGGACTCCCCCCTCCAATCCTAGTCCAACTAGGAATCCTTCAAAGGGGAGAGAGAGAGAGGTGGCCGGCCCCTCTCCTAGTCCTAATAGGACTAGGGAGAGGGGGGGAGGCGCAGCCCTATGTGGGCTGCCCTCTCACCTTTCCACTAAGGCCCATGTTGGCCCATTTGGCTCCCGGGGGGTTCCGGTAACCCTCCCGGTAATCCGGTAAAATCCCGATTTCACCCGGAACACTTCCGATGTCCAAACATAGGCTTCCAATATATCAATCTTTACGTCTCGACCATTTCGAGACTCCTCGTCATGTCCGTGATCACATCCGGGACTCCGAAAAACCTTCGGTACATCAAAATGCATAAACTCATAATAACTGTCATCGTAACGTTAAGCGTGCGGACCCTACGGTTCGAGAACAATGTAGACATGACCGAGACACGTCTCCGATCAATAACCAATAGCGGGACCTGGATGCCCATATTGGCTCCTACATATTCTACGAAGATCTTTATCGGTCAGACCGCATAACAACATACGTTGTTCCCTTTGTCATCGGTATGTTACTTGCCCGAGATTCGATCGTCGGTATCCAATACCTAGTTCAATCTCGTTACTGGCAAGTCTCTTTACTCGTTCCGTAATACATCATCTTATAACTAACATCTTAGTTATTGTGCTTGCAAGGCTTATGTGATGTGTATTACCGAGAGGGCCCAGAGATACCTCTCCGACAATCGGAGTGACAAACCCTAATCTCGAAATACGCCAACCCAACATCTACCATTGGAGACACCTGTAGTACTCCTTTATAATCACCCAGTTATGTTGTGACGTTTGGTAGTACCCAAAGTGTTCCTCCGGTAAACGGGGGTTGCATAATCTCATAGTTATAGGAACATGTATAAGTCATGAAGAAAGCAATAGCAACATACTAAACGATCGGGTGCTAAGCTAATGGAATGGGTCATGTCAATCAGATCATTCTACTAATGATGTGACCTCGTTAATCAAATAACAACTCTTTGTTCATGGTTAGGAAACATAACCATCTTTGATTAACGAGCTAGTCAAGTAGAGGCGTACTAGTGACACTCTGTTGGTCTATGTATTCACACATGTATTATGTTTCCGGTTAATACAATTATAGCATGAATAATAAACATTTATCATGATATAAGGAAATAAATAATAACTTTATTATTGCCTCTAGGGCATATTTCCTTCAAAGCCACCGTTCATAATTCTTACATACATGTCACTCTTGGTCCATTGCATATCCCGGTACACCGCCGAAGGCATTCATATAGAGTCATCTTTGTTCTAGTATCGAGTTGTAATCATTGAGTTGTAAATAAATAGAAGTGTGATGATCATCATTTTCTAGAGCATTGTCCCAAGTGAGGAATATAAAAAAAGAAAGGCCATAAAAAAGAGAAGGCCCAAAAAAAGAGAAAGGCCATAAAAAGAAAGAGAAAAGGCCAAAAAAAGAGAAAAGAGAAAAAATGAGAGAAAAAGGGAGAAGGGACAATGTTACTATCCTTTGCCACACTTGTGCTTCATAGTAGCACCATGATCTTCATAGTAGAGAGTCTCTCATGTTATCACTTTCATATACTAGTGGGAAATTTTCATTATAGAACTTGGCTTGTATATTCCAACAATGGGCCTCCTCAAGTGCCCTAGGTCTTCGTGAGCAAGCAAGTTGGATGCACACCCACTAGTTTCTTTTGTTGAGCTTTCAAACATTCATAGCTCTAGTGCATCCGTTGCATGGCAATCCCTACTCCTTGCATTAACATCAATCGGTGGGCATCTCCATAGCCCATTGATTAGCCTCGTTGATGTGATACTTCCTCCTTTTTTGTCTTCTCGACATACCCCCTCATTATATTCTATTCCACCTATAGTGCTATGTCCATGGCTCGTGCTCATATTTTGCGTGAAAGTTTATAGGTTTGAGATTACTAAAGTATGAAACAATTGCTTGGCTTGTCATCGGGGTTGTGCATGATGATAGCATTCTTGTGTGACGAAAATGAAACATGACCTAACCATATGATTTAGTAGGGATGAACTTTCTTTGGCCATGTTATTTTGAGAAGACATAATTGCTTAGTTAGTATGCTTGAAGTATTATCATTTTTATGTCAATATGAACTTTTGTCTTGAATCTTTCAGATCTGAATATTCATACCACAATTAAGAAGAATTACATTAAAATTATGCCAAGTAGCACTCCACATCAAAAATTCTGTTTTTATCATTTACCTACTCGAGAACGAGCAGGAATTAAGCTTGGGGATGCTTGATACGTCTCCAACGTATCTATAATTTTGACTGCTCCATGCTATATTGTCTACTGTTTTGGACATTATTGGGCTTTATTATCCACTTTTATATTATTTTTGGGACTAACCTATTAACTGAAGGCCCAACCCAGAATTGCTATTTTTTTGCCTGTTTTAGGGTTTCGAAGAAAAGGAATATCAAACAGAGTCCAAACGGAATGAAACCTTCGGGAACGTGATTTTCTCATCGAATACAACTCAGGAGACTTGGACCCTACATCAAGACACGTAATAGGAGGCCACGAGGTAGGGGGCGCGCCTACCCCCTCCCCCCCGCAGGCGCGCCCTCCACCCTCGTGGGCCCCCTATTGCTCCACCGACATACTTCTTCCTCCTATATATACCCACGTACCCCCAAATGATCATAACATGAGCCAAAACCCTAATTTTACCGCCGTAACTTTCTGTATCCACGAGATCCCATCTCCGGGCCTGTTCCCGAGCTCCGCCGGAGGGGGCATCGATCACGGAGGGCTTCTACATCAACACCATAGCCCCTCCGATGAAGTGTGAGTAGTTTACCTCAGACCTACGGGTCCATAGTTAGTAGTTAGATGGCTTCTTCTCTCTTTTTGGATCTCAATACAATGTTCTCCCCCTCTCTTGTGGAGATCTATTCGATGTAATCTTCTTTTTGCGGTGTGTTTGTTGAGACCGATGAATTGTGGGTTTATGATCAAGTCTACCTATGAATAATATTTGAATCTTCTCTGAATTCTTTTATGTATGATTGGTTATCTTTGCAAGTCTCTTTGAATTATCAGTTTGGTTTGGCCTACTAGATTGATGTTTCTTGCAATGGGAGAAGTGCTTAGCTTTGGGTTCAATCTTGCGGTGTCCTTTCCCGGTGACAGTAAGGGCAGCAAGGCACGTATTGTATTGTTGCCATCGAGGATAACAAGATGGGGGTTTTCTTCATATTGCATGAGTCTATCCCTCTACATCATGTCATCTTGCTTAAGGCGTTACTCTCTTTTTAACTTAATACTCTAGATGCATGCTGGATAGCGGTCGATGAGTGGAGTAATAGTAGTAGATGCAGGCAGGAGTCGGTCTACTTGTCTCGGACGTGATGCCTATATACATGATCATACCTAGATATTCTCATAACTATGCTCAATTCTGTTAATTGCTCAACAGTAATTTGTTCACCCACTGTAGAATACTTATGCTCTCGAGAGAAGCCACTAGTAAAACTTATGGCCCCGGGTCTATCTTTATCATATCAATCTCCTACTACTTAGTTATTTACTTTGCTATTTACTTTGACTTTATTTTACTTTGCATCTTTATCATAAAAATACCAAAAATATTATCTTATCATATCTATCAGATCTCACTCTCGTAAGTGGCCCTATAGGGATTGACAACCCCTATTTGCGTCGGTTGTGAGGATTTATTTGTTTTGTGCAGGTGCGAGGGACTCGCGTATAGCCTCGTACTGGATTGATACCTTGGTTCTCAAAAACTGAGGGAAATACTTACGCTACTTTGCTGCATCATCCCTTCCTCTTCGGGGAAAACCAACGCAGTGCTAAAAGAGGTAGCAAGTCCTAGTAGGACTCCACACTTTGGGCGCGCTCTATGAGGGTCGGCCTCCTCCTCCCTCCATCATTTATATACGTGGCCAGGGGCACCCCATAGACACACAAGTTGATCGTTGATCTCTTAGCCGTGTGCGGTGCCCCCCTCCACCATAATCCACCTCGATCATATCGTAGCGTTGCTTAGGTGAAGCACTACAAAAAAAAGACACATCCATGACATTTTGGGCCGAACAATTTTTTTCTATCATACATATGACACTTCTATGACGATAATTGTGACAAAACCCGGTATCATCATAGATGTGGTGGGCTCCTACTTCTATGACAAAAAATCATGACAGAAAATGGGCTTTTCATCCTGGGCGGGCCAGAGACGCAGCTGCATGACATTCTTTGGGCCGTCCATGACGGAAAAAACCGTGGTAGAAGAGAGGGGGAGGAAAATTTCAGGGAGTTCTCGGTTACGGTGGGAGGTCGGGGGCCGAGCGATGTGCGTTTCTCTCGTACATGTACGCGCATGTGTGCGAGGCGTTGTCTCTAATTGAACCCGAGCGAGCCGTTGGGCTCTAACTTAACCCGAGCGATTACACTGCAGGCTACACGTTACTGAACCCGAGCGATCGATCGATGGATGTTAACTGAACCCGATCAAGCGATTCCTTCGCTACTGCTGCTAACTGAAGCCGATCGATGCTGCCTCTAGGATGAATAGTGAGTGTTGCGGGGGGGGGGGGGGGGTTGGATGAACAGTGAGCGGTGGCGTTGCCTCTGGATGAACAAGACCCCGTGGTGTGGTGGATGGCTGGATGAACAGTAGACGGTGGAGGGGTGGTTGAACAGTAGCCGGTGGAGTAGCGCGCGGTGGAGGCTGGATGAACAGGAGCCCGTGGAGGCTGGAGAAGGTCGACGGTGGAGATGAACAGTATCCTGTGGAGTCTTATTTTACGATACGCCACACCCCTCCCGATGAACAGGACCCCCGTTTCGACCGTAGGATGTCCGTTTCATCCGTTTTGCGGTACGGCACACCCCTCCCGATCAACAGGACCCCCGTTTCGACCGTAGGAGGTCCATTTTGCGGTACGGCACACCCCTCCCGATCAACAGGACCCCCGTTTCGACCGTAGGAGGTCCGTTTCGCGGTACGCCACACCCCTCCCGATCAACAGGACCCCCGTTTCGACCGTAGGAGGTCTATTTCCTCCGTTTTGCAACACACCAGACCCCTCCCGATCAATAGGACCCCGTTCAGGCCTCATTTCCATCGCCTCTTCCGTCCAAGCCCTCCCGATGAACACGACCACACATTCCGTTCCGACCTAGCCGGTTGGCTCCCACGCGTTCCGTTGCCTCCCGATGAACACGACGCATTCCGTTGCCTCCCCATAAACACGACGCATTCCGTTGCCTCCCCATGAACACGACGATGATGCTGCCTCCCCATGAACACGACGACGACGCTGTTTCTCCGTTCCAACCCAGCCATGTACACGAGCCTTGGCCGTACGTATGCGCGAGTAGGCATTCGAGACCCTGCCCGTATGTACGTACGTGGCCATATTTTCTTTCTTGCACCCTGGCCGCTGTACGTACATGTACATGCTACGTGCGCGCCTCTACTACGACACGTGCGCGCCTATACTACGACACGTGCGCGCCTCTACATCGACCAGTATATATGTATGTACACGTTCGCGACCAGAATGACAACGCTACGTACGCTTTGACCAGGTGGGTCCCGGCTGTCAGGCACTTCCTTGCCTGCGAAGATGTAGCTGGTGGGTCCCAACAGTCAAGGGGGTGAATCGTTTTGTTTTTTTGCCCGGACGCACTTCCTTGCATGTGAAGGTGTAGCTGGTGGGTCCCAGCAGTCAGGGGAAATGTTTTCTTCGTGAAATACGGTGGCCCGTCCGGTGGGTCCCCGCTGTCAGGTGGAGGAATAATTATTTTGCACGTAATAAGGAGGCACTTCCTTGCTGCGGCCGTGGACCCAGCTGTCAACCTCTCCACGTACATTCCACGTCCGATGGAAGCCGTTCCTTGACCATGTTGACCACGCCGCGCCGAGAGCACCAGGGCGGTGGACGACGGCGAGGCCTAGGAAGGGGACAACACGGAGCCGGGGAAGACGCGGCAGTGGATGCCCATGCGTAGAGGAGTACGAGGGTTCACTGGTTCGCTGCGGTGTGAGGCTGTCGTCGCCGTAGAATAGCAGGGGGTGTGGGTGAGTAGAGGGATGGCCTGGCCAGCGGTGGGAGTAGTAGGGGCGGTGAGGCCTCCGCCGCATCGCATATGGCCACGGGAGGCAGGAGCACGAGGCACGACCGGCGGGTTTGGGCGGCTGGAGCAAGAAGACCAGAGGTTGAAGAAGCACTACGGCCATTGGATGGACATTGTACGGTCACTGGAGCTAGAATCGTGCATATATTGACTAACTTGACAAAGCCCTCCATCCCCGTCAACTTACTAGGCCCACAAGTCAGCCTGCCACTATACTGGGTCCCAGCTAACAGGGGGAGTATTCATTTTTTTGTGCGTAATAAGGAGGCACTTCCTTGCGTGCGAAGATATAACTGGTGGGTTCGAGCTGTCAGCGGCGGTAACGTTTTTTTCGTGAAATACAGAGGCCCTTTCGGTGGGTCCCTGATGTCAGGTGGAGGAATCATTATTTTGCGTGTAATAAGAAGGCATTTCCTTGCGTGCGGCCGTGGACCCAGCTGTCGGCCTCTCCACGTACAGTCCACTTCAAATGCATGTCGGTCGTTGACCACGTTGACCAGGCCGCGCCGAGAGCACCAGGGCGGTGGACGACGATGAGGCCTAGGAAGGGAACGACACGGAGGTAGGGAAGACTCGACAGTTGTTTCCCATGCGGAGGGGAATACGACTGTACGAGGGTTTACTGGTTCGTCTGCCGTCGCCGGAGAATAACAACAGGTGTGGGTGAGTAGAGGGATGGTTAGGCCAGTGATGTGAGTACGGTGGGGCGGTGAGGCCTGCGCGGCAGCACAGCCGGCCGCGGGGAGGAGGGAGCAGGCAGTCCTCCCACCGGCGCTTGTTTGAGCAGCTGGAGCAGGAAGAGCAGAGATTGAAGAAGCATGACGGCCGTTTGATGGACATCCAACAGTCACTGCTTGTGCGTCAACCTTTTTTTAGGAAAGCCTCAAATCTGTGGAAAACGGCATACAACCCATTTGCTAATTCTTAAGGTTTTTTTGGAGCTCATATTCTTTTTGTTAGCATTATAGCCCATATTGTGGCCATGGTTAAAAAATTATACGAAATTTTGCATATTTCGGTGCGGTCCGAACTGTTTTTAATCCTGAAATTTCGACTCGCATTCAAACTGATTTTAAAAATAAATGTATATCAATATAAAATCCAACAAATTCTCCATGCATAAAAATTAATGTAATTTAAAATCTCGAAATGAAAAAAATATATTTGAAACTAATTGCCGGTTTGATGTGTTTTAAAAATGTGCAGCCCATTTCTCATTACTGATGGGCCATTTTCTCGGCCAGCCGAATGAAAGCTCTCCTCGTCTTGAAAGATTTGCAGCCCAACAGGCCTAACAAAGCGACTTACTTGTTAAATCACAAAAAACTAGGTTGTGGCCGTGGACCCAGCTGTCAGTCCATTTGTTTTTTTAGTCCATTTGGTGGGCTGGGTGAAACAATGAT
The DNA here is from genome assembly GCA_034509565.1 of Triticum monococcum. NCBI lineage: Eukaryota > Viridiplantae > Streptophyta > Magnoliopsida > Poales > Poaceae > Triticum > Triticum monococcum. The sequence continues at coordinate 579,500,345 of CM067845.1, forward strand.
GTAGCATCTATGGGCCGTTTAAATCCAATTTGCATTTTTCTCGAAATCCGCGGACTTGCTGGGCTGGGCGAAAATATCATGTTGGGCTAGACGGAGAAATATTATAAAAACATAAACACATGATTGCACATCAGTAAAATCTTTGCAAGCTTATGTACGCAATCACTAGGAGTTAACTTGCCAAGTTATATATAAACAATTATTATTATTATTTTGTAAGAACTTTCAACTTACCAAATAAAATATCATTTTAATTTGATGAGTTAATAGTACATGGGGTATTATTATTTTTTAGGCTAGACGTGGGACAGTTGAGTTGGTTCTAGGGGAAAGTACTGGGAGAAAACTCAGTTTACATTGAAAAAGAAAGTGGGAGAAAATTCAGAGACCTATTGGGTCCACCTGAGGAGGGGAATATGTTGGGAGGAAGGAGATTCAAAGCACGGCGGCCGAGTGAACTAGTTTTTTTATGGACAAGTGAACTAGTTTAGATACATAAGCAAATAGCCACTAAAAAAGAAATCAGGTTAATGGGTTCTTAAAAGAAATATTTCGGACAAAACAGATAATTACGACACATAGGCTAATGCCTGAAACACTCAGATGATAAAGGTGCTTATAAACAGATAAAGTACAACATCTAGACCTTCCTGGCATGCTTGATCATGACGCTGCGGCTGTCCGTGTACTCGTCGGTTACGGGAAGCAGACACGCCCTTATGTCCAAGATCTGCCTGTACATGTCGTAGCATGCGTATGCGTCCTTGGTCGCGTAGGTTATGTAGGCTAGATTCAGAGGTACGTCCCACGTGTTCAGGTCGTCTTCTTTCATGTTGGCGTATCAGGGGTCGATGATGGTCTCAGCGAGGTCAACCACGGAGTCCTTCTCCTGCCCTTTGCTGATGATCTTGTATTGCTTCTGGATGTCGACAAGCTTGTTGCACCAGATGGCCGAATCATCGCGTTCTTCCTTCTCTCCACCATAGCGAAGGTGCAGTCGGCGTTGCCGATGAAACAGGCGAATGCTCCAGAACCTGGTGCAGCCATAGGACCGAGGCGAGGCAGAGCTTTACCGAGTCTGTATCGTTGGTGTACATCACATTCAACTTGGTGCAGCCATAGGACTGAATGGCGAACTCAAAGGGGAACTCCTTGCTGAAGTCCATATCCAGCAGGCTCACCCGTCAGATCGCCATTGGAGTCTCTTCGAGTGAACGAGTGTGTAGGCGGCGGCAGCAGTTCGTTTTCAGCTCTTGGGGAACTGGATTCAATAGTAAGCTGAGTGTGTACATGCGACAACAGTTACTACCCCTCCCTCGTCCGCTGCATGCCCGGCAGAAGATGCACCCTCGGCCACACGTCGGTTCACGAGCGGGTATGTATTGGTACTGTAATAACAGGAGTTAGTGGTCACTTTACTTAAATTTAATTAGCTTTAATAGAAATTTGTACTTAAAAGAAGCAATGCATTCACTCGTTCTATCAGTGCCACAGGATCAACATGCACAACAATTAGAATTATTATTCTCAGGATGCACACGATCAGCACATTTGTCGCACTTTCACAAAGATAATACTACCAAGTTTGAACTGTTTGTTATGGTTGTTGTCCTCTGCATCATCATGCCGTGTTTCCCAGCTTGCAAGATTCAGAACCAACAAATAAGATCCAAATAATAAGTACAACAAAGATGCCTACACATCTCATTGATTCCCAGCTTGCAAGATTCAGAACCAACAAATAAGATCCAAATAATAAGTACAACAAAGATGCCTACACATCTCATTGATTCCCAGCTTGCAAGATTCAGAACCAACAAATAAGATCCAAATAATAAGTACAACAAAGATGCCTACACATCTCACTGATTCCCAGCTTGCAAGATTCAGAACCAACCCATTAGAGCCTTTTGATAAAGTGTATATCGGGATTAAATCCACCTTGGCTAGCCATGTCATACAATCGAAGAACTTGGCGAATGCTCTTGACCGTCACAACATCTGTAGTTGAGTATTCCTATTTGCACGGCATGTTTGCACAACACAAACAAGGAGACAGGAGAGCATGATTTCACTTTAATAGCGGCCTCCTTGAACTCAACCTCCAACTCTACTTGGATGAGGTCTGCCTGGAGTTCCATGATTCAATTCATGCGCCTTTTTCTGTAGTTCGCCTGAAATGAAGCAAAGATTGCATCATTCAGCTAGCAAGAAGTACTTGCTCTTGTGAGCTGGCAGGTTCTTCTTTAGTATTTGCACTAAAATTGAGGAACATTAAGGTTGGATGTCCGGCTCATGTAAGGTGCAACTATAATTTTCTTATCCTTTTGTGCAGTTTCACTAAAATAAAGTGCCATTGTGGTGACAGTGACGGCTCCATCTTGCAAAGGCTAATAAAATGTTGCACGAGATTACCAGCAGAACTTGACAGAGATTTTGGAAACTCCAATCACCATTTTATGCAGTTCCACCAAAATTGAGAGATGTTGCCCACGTGACATTTTAGTTGAACTGCACACTCATTCCAAAAAAAGTGTTTTGTGCAGTTCACCAAAAGGTCACAATAGCAACAAGGTGAAATGGATATCCCTATCCGCACTAAAAGATAGAAAGTAAATAGTTGCTGGTCAATAAGAATATACGAAACATATACAAAATGAAAAGAAGCATCTTAATTATGTTCATGGCAACCACGCAAGGACAATAGAAATTTTAAAACGTCAGCAATGCTTCATGTTACTAGAAGCATTACGATCAACAATGAGATTCCTCAAATGTGGGATTACTTTAATGGTGGCATTGCTTGTTTACCAGACACAGTAAATCAACAGCAGCTAAAGAGTTGGTTTAAGGGCATGGGACTGTGGGGACACCAGGACACTCAACAGCGTAAAGGAGCAACTTACTTATCATACTGGGGAAAACAGCAGGAGTGCCATTGTACTATGCGAGGGCAGCAAATCAAATCTTGGAGACCTTTTACTATGTGAGGGCAGCAAATCTAATCCTGGAGACCTTTTACTATGTGAGGGCAGCAAATCTAATCCTGGAGACCTTTTACTATGTGAGGGTAGCAAATATAATCCTGAGACCTTTTACTATGTGAGGGCAGCAAATCTAATCCTGGAGACCTTTTACTATGTGATGGCAGCAAATCTAATCCTGGACATAGTCTGTTGACTTGTCCACCAGCCGCCACTTTCTATCCTTTTTTCAACCAATGATAGATCTGTTCCTTATCCAGTTTGTACCGCATTTTCCCATTATTTCCCTTTTCCACCAAGAGACCGGTTGGGTATCTGGTCTCTACTAATTTCACCATATTATTTCCTCTTTGAATCAAGTCCTAGATTCATGCTACAACTTTCCCCCCCTTTCTTTGTTGTTTGAACAAAGCCCTAGATTCGAATGCATGAAGTAGCTTTACCTCTAATAATACTAAAAATTTAGGTGGCTTTGGAAGAGCTGATGGGAGTAGAAAAAGATGCACATGCAGACACGTGGGGAGCTGGGGTAGTAGAGCAAGGCCACTTTCGAAGAACTTATACCCGAGGGTCGCCGGGATGTCGGTGGCGGCAGGTCGGATCTGTGGACAATACGGTAGGGAGGAAGAAGGGTCGGAGGACCTCCTGAGCCGGCCATGTGTCGGAGAGAACGACACGGGCAGAGGACCAGGCCCCTCCGACAGGGTTTCCTCCCTCGGCGGCGATGACCGCATGAATGATGCACCTTTTAGTCCTCTACACACACTGGCCGAAGGGATCCAGACGGATCTATGACCAGCGGTGAGCATAGAGAAAATGTCGCTACCGCTGTCTTGTTTATATCTGGAGAGGATGAGAGAATGAAGAGAGCAACCCTAGTAAAGCAAGCGCTCAGGCCCCTGCGTCCATATATAGTGGAGTGATTATCTTTTTTCTCTCCACAACAAGCATTTCAATTTGTGTACGTGGCATTAAAGAAAAGAAACTCTCTATTTAAGGTGACTACTGTACGACTCCTACCTACTACTAGTAGTACTACAGTATTGTTCACTTGTACTCCCCGCCCCTCCATTCATTGAACAACCCCACGGGTGAATAAACATACAGTAAGTACTGTATTTATATAGAACGAACAAGCTCGAACTATTTTCGCGTAGTTAAAAGTTGAGGGCGGGGCTTTTCCCAGGCAGTACGTGCGGCAGTTTTCGGGTAGGGCTAGAAGACTATTTTAATTTTTTTTTAAACTTCGAGACGGCCTCATAGCATGGAGCCGACCCCAACGATTTTAAGCTTACAGGCGAGACTACTATACACATGAAACTGCCACACAAGCGTCCGGGCTGCGCTTGGCTCTTCGCCTCTTTGGGAAGTCGAACAATGATGGAATACTACTGCACTGGAGGAGTACTACAGTACGCTTCTAGCCATCTGATACCGATTGAACTACTGCATGTCCACCGCGTGCCGGAGGGAGAGCGTGTAGCGAAAGCTTCTCCTAGTCTTGCCAGCCACCATGCTCATGGGCGAGGGAGGGACGCTCCTGCCTTTGCGTGTATGACAGGTGGGCCCTACAGGTGTGTGGCCAACCTGTCATACAGCCAAAGGCAGGTGCAGTTAAGTCTGCGAGGGAGAGGATAATCAAACTTCTCGTTGATGTACGAGTTGACGCGACACATCAAAGCACTGCACTCGATATATTTCAATAATTTGCGTGTGTGACTCCTAGATGCAGAGGCCGGGGGTCATCATCCTCCTTTTCGAGAAAAAAATAGACGCGTGTGTGAGAGGACGAGTGCGTGCGTGCACCTCTTCTCTTCCTGTATAACGTACTACTAAACTCAGAGTACAAGTTTTGGTGGGTGGCATGATGGTGCGTGCGAGAAGTCCCGAGAGATAGGTTTAATGCATTAATTTCAATGCATGCATGCATAAAGTACATGCATTGGTCAATTTTCTCTTAATACTTGCATGCAATGATTTAATGCACCTTGGAATCTGAACATGTGTTGGGGACAACCAAATTGAGCCTTATAAAATGGAAAAACTAAAATTTTGAGATAAGCCCTATAAAACCGGAAAGGAGGGAGTAGAAAAAGAAGTACTCCATCCGGGAATAGTGCTGCACTTCAAAACTAGAACCGTCAATAAATTTTGAGCTTGCGTCTCGTCACATTCCAAATTACTCCACGCTATATTGAATTGCAAACCTGTTCACAGCGATCACAACCTAAACGGTTTCCCACTTAGGAGCGTATTAGTACTTGGTTCTAAATACTAGTATGCCAAGATGACCGCACATTCCTCCTCAACTCCTCATCCACAAAAACAAACAAGTCATTCAACATCCTTCCCTTGCATCTGCCATGGCCAGCGTGAGTTCTGGGTCAAGAGATTGCCACCAGGGAGAGGCGAGCATGGAAGCGGAAGCATGAGAGATGTCCTGCCTCGCTGCGAGAGCAGCCGACATGTCCCGCCGCGCGGAAGTAGCAGCATAGAGGTCCCGCTGCGCCGCTGAAGCAGCACGGAGGTCCCGCTGCGTCGTCGATGCAGCAGACTGGTCCGGTCGCGCCGCCGAAGCAGCAGAGATGTCCCGCCGCACCGCGGCGGCCTGGGAAAATTTCTCGCGGGCAGGCGACGACTGTTACAAGCGCATGCATGCGATCATCCATAGCTAGATGGATCAGATCTCCGACTCGGCGAGGTTGCAGGACGACATGATAGCCTCGTTTGAATAGGCTACCGGCGTCATCTGGCAACTAAGGGAGGGCAATGAGAGGCTCCGGGCCGAGCGCGACCTGCTGAGGGAGAAGATCGTCCGAAGTGCAGACTTGCAGGAGGAGACTAGTGCCTTGTTGAAGAAACTTATGGACGAGAATGACATGCTCCGCAACGAGCGCCAAAGGCTGGTGGAGGAATCCGTGGATGTTCTCAAGCAGCTTCTTGAGGACACGAAAGAGCTCATCGCCGCTCGCTGCGGAGACTAGTTTCCTGGTTTCTTTTGATGTAATAATCGGTTTAGGATGTGGATTGTGTCATCGGTTGTGAAATGTTGGGTTCTAGCGCGGATGTTTGGCCTTTGTTGGCCTCTTGGGATGTTGCGATTTCAATCTGGTAGCTTTTAGTCCTTCGTGTTAGGCTGGAGTTGTGCTGAACTTCTTGTGAATTGTGGTGGTTTTCAGTAATGAAAATCAAAAGGGGCAAGCCCTTCTTTGATCAAAATTTTTTAATCGTCCTTATATATTCATCAGTTTTGCTATAAGTCATAGTAGATGCTATATAGGTCCGTCGAATCTTACATCAAGATCCGTGCTTTCAGATTTTCTTTTTTCTCTCTTAAATCTCAGTCAAGTGAGACACAACCACGCCATTAAACAGAGGCTCGGGCGCCATTAATGGAGACCTTGGGAGAGAGGTGGACGGCAGATGGAGGTCAAAGGGCTCTCCTCTCGATAAGCACGCGCAGGGGTCTGATCGCACGCCTCTCGTACTCAAATAGCTACCCTGCACGACGCCTCCTAGCTAATAAAAAATGGGGACGCATGGCGACACGTAAATGGTACTAGTAAGTAGAACGCTCACAGTTTCAATAATACTTGTGTTTCCGATTGTAACGTGACAACACTTGTTCCAAAATGACTTTGTTGATTGTTAATGTGTGCGCCTTCGCAAATCGGACTGCAAATTTAGCACAACATGTTGGTGCCATGTCATGGCACCAAGCCAAGTTTCATTATTTTCATGCGTGTTTTGGATTTACAGGAATTAAAAAACTAAGTTTCTCAATGTTTCCAACCTAGCCACGACGCCCAGAATTTTGAATTTTATTCCCATTTCTTGCATGAAACCTAGAAATTTACCCGAGGACACACATGTGATTTTTCAACCAACTTTGGTGCACTGGAACATGTGCTTGTATTTCAAATTTGAATTATGTACACAAAGGTGACACGTTCCCTCCCAGAACCACGAGCCTTCTTGAGAGAAGCTCCGATTTGCAAGAAGCTTGTACCAAAATTTGTTCCTATTCGACCAATTTTTTTTACCACGGCATGGTACTACCATGACATGACACCATGCCAAGTTTCATGATTTTAAAACCAAGTTTCTCAATGTTCTCGACCGAGCCACGATGCCCAAATGTTTGAATTTTATTCTCATTTTTTGCATGGGACCTACTCCCTCCTTCCATCTATATAGGGCCTAATGTGTTTTTTCAAGACAACCTTTGACTATTGACAAGATTAATAGCACATGAGATGTATACTATGAAAATTATATTATTGGAAGTTCCTTTGACATACAAAATTGCAGGTATGCTTTGTGTAAGTTACATGCCATATATTATTGCTCTAACGTTTGGTCAAAGTTAGCCTCGAAAAACGCATTAGGACCTATATAGATGGAAGGAGGGAGTAGAAATTCACCCGAGGACACAAATGTGATCTTCAACCAACTTTGGTGCACGGGAGCATGTGCTTGTAGTTCAAGTTTGAATTATGCACATTAAATGACCAAAAACTCAATTAATGTGTAAATAAGGCCAAACGAAGCCGGAATAATTCCAAAATTTAACATGGCACTCATGTAGTTCTATGTTGCCTTTGTAAATAAGCTCAAGGGGGACAATGTATATCGTTTCGCACTCAAAGGTGGCACGTTCCCTCTCAAAACCACGAGCCTTCTAGAGAGAAGCTTCGGTTTGCAAAAGCTTATACCAAAATCTGTTCCTATTCGGCCAATTTTTTTACCACAACATGGTAGTACCATGACATGACATCCATGCCAAGTTTCATGATTTTCAGACGTGTTTTGGGTTTACAAGAATTTTAAAACCAAGTTTCTCAATGTTCTCGGCCGAGCCACGATGCCCAGATGTTTTAATTTTATTCTCATTTCTTGCATGGGACCTAGAAACTCACCCGAGGACACAGATGTGATTTTTCAACCAATTTTGGTGCACGATAGCATGTGATTGTAGTTCAAATTTGACTTATGCACATTAAATGAACAGAAACTCAATTAATGTATAAAAATGACAAACGAACCCGGAATAATTCCAAAATTTAACAGGGCACTAATGTAGTTCTATGTTGCCTTTGTTAAGAAACTCAAGGGGGGGAGCGTATATCGTTTCACACTCAAAGGTGGCACGTTCCCTCTTAGAACCATGAGCTTCCAAATTGGCCCAATTTTTTACCACAACATGTTAGTGCCATGACATGACACCATGCCAAGTGTCATGATTTCCAGGCGAGTTTGATTTACATGAATTTAAAATCAAAGTTTCTTGATGTTCTCGGCCGAGTCATGACGCCCAGAAGTTTGAATTTCATTCTCATTTCTTCCATGGGACCTAGAAATTCAACCAGGGACACACATGTGATTTTTCAACCCACTTTGGTGCACCGGAGCATGTGCATGCAATTCATATTTAGATTATGCACATTAAAAGTCCAGAAACTCAATTAATGTATAAAAAGGCCAAATGAACCCGAAATAATTCCAAAATTTAACAGGGCACTCATATAGTTCTATGTTGCCTCTGTAAATAAAATCAAGGGGAGGCAGCGTATATCGTTTCGCACACAAAGGTGACACGTTCCCTCTCGGAACCATGAGGCTTGTTGAGAGAATCTCCGGTTTTGCAAGAGGCTTATACCAAAACTTGTCCCAATTCAGCCAAAAATTATATGTATGAAAACAGGGTTTAGATTATCCCAAACATCTCGCTACCTAGACCAATAATGTACTATGATTTGAATTCAACATAAAATGGATACAAATATTTGAATTGGAGAGCGTATGGTACATGTAGTTCATAGTGAAATATGATTACTGCTATATGTATGTTTTTTGTTATCAAGATAATATTTAAATTATTGTATAACTTGACAACAATCGTATTCAAGTAAGGAAAATTGATTCAAATTTAGTCCATATGGTAGACGATAATATATATGTTCACATGGTGGAGTAAAATGTTTATATATGATGGAAGATCAAAATGTACGACTACATCAATTATAAACTGCAAGGTCACCTAACGATATATTCGAATTCAACATAACGTGGATTCAAAAATTGAAATTCGAGATCATGGCATCTGTAATCATATAAAAAGGGACATTACTCTTTCTTTGGTGGGAATTGATTTGTTTTTTTGTTGTTGAGGGAAGTGCGAATCGATTTGGTACTGTGCAGGGTAATCTTGTTCTCCCGATTTTTTTTACATTTTTCTTGTAGTTTTTTCAATGGCATCTATAGCAATATAGTAAAAGGGGACATGCCTCTCTTGTGTCTTGTATGGATTGTTTTTTTTACACATTAAGTTTGTTCTACCGAACAAGTAATCTGCACCTTGTTATCCCGAAATTTTCAAGCTCGAGTATCTTTTGTCTCACCTGCTTTGAAACTCCCGCTTCTTCAACCCGCGCCGCGCCTTGTTATCCCGAAATTTGGACGCGCGCGAGAACTCCCTCCTCATCCGAAATCGCTCCCGCAGCCCAGACACGCGAAATCCCCCTTCTACCCCTCAACCGAAAATGAAGTTCCACGTCGCGGTGTCAAAACCGGTGGGGGTACGCTGGTAACTTACCCTACATTTCGGACAAGCGCGTCCCTAAGCTTGGCTCACCCCTCCCCCTTCGCCCCCCATTCGCACACGAGGCCGCCAAAACCCACGAAACCCCACGCTCCTCCATCGGCCTCCCGACCACCGCCTAGCCGGAGACTCTTCCCCGACTACGTCATCCACCGCAACAGCTCGCCGTCCCTCATCCACCGCACCGGATGAGGATCCGTTGTCGATCTCGTCGTCCCTCCAGATCAGCCGCCCCGTCCTCCACCTCCAAGGAGCTGCCCCGACGTTCGCCTCGTCTATCGCGCCACCTCAATCCCCACAACGCCGTCTTAACCTGCCCCACCGGAACCGCAACACCCTCACCAATTCCTTCAATGAAGCCGAGGCCAACTCGGCACCACCAAGGAGGTTCTGCACTCACCGCTGCATTTTATCTTTTATTTGATCTCACGGGGCTGCTGGTGCTCGATACCGAGTAGACATGGCGTGTCTCCATCGACGGCGCTGTCGTCGGCCACATCATCCACGGCGTCTCTCCCCCATGTCGTTGCTTCCTTGGTGGCGACTTCCACAACGGCACTAGCTACAGCTGCTCCGGTTCTCGCTCGCGCTGCGACTCTGTTCTTGTTGTCGGTCGCGCTGCTGCACTGCTCCTTCTTTCATTCGTGCTGCTGCTCTGCTCTTGCTCTCGCTTGTGTTGCTGCTGCTGCACGACCTCCGACAGCTACAGGAGTTGCTGCTTTAGCACTCACTCGCGGTGCTACTGCACGACTTGCTCTTTGCTAGTGCGTTCCCCGCTCGAGCGTCTGCTGATTTAGATCACTGCTTCTCTGCTACTAGTGCTCGAACGCCCTAAACATCTATTGCAATGCTCTGTTACTAGTTCAATCAGTTTTGATAGTAAAATTCAGTTTTGACTGTGAAGTTCATTTTCTGCAGTTAAGTTCAGAGTGAACAGTACTTACAACATCTGTCAAAGCAGCTGTGGCGCGGCTGATGCATTTTACATCTAGCACTTTTTGGTGATGTATTTTACATCATCTATTGCAGATGATATTAGGGTCCCACTTCAGATTAACGTTGTCTGTCTTGTCATGCTTCAGCCTCATCACCGTACACCTTAGCGGAGCTGCTCCAACGACAGAACTGTCCATCACAGCGGAGCAGTACCCTCGGCGTCGTTTCCAGAGGCCTCGGATCTTCTTCCCCGCATCTGACAGTCACACCAGCATCATCACCATCCTCCATGTCCAACCCAATGATGCTGAGGTCCACAAGGCTATGCCAAAGAGGTTGTACACTCGTCGCATCACTTTGTTTCTCCATTCCTCTGTTCTTCCAATTCATGTGAGCCAAACACCCAGGTTGACTGAAATCCTATGTTTCCAAATGCTCTGTTTTGCACGTGCATTCCTATCATATTCATGTGTTTTTCCTGTCCCTGCATTTATAGAATCCTCCAATTCTAAGGAGCCCTTACAGATTTACTTCATTTTCAGATAGGCGTCAAAGAAAACTCTATGTGTTATGTCCTGCTCCTGTCATGCCGTCATCCACCCCACCTGAGGTGCACCATCGACAGAAGCATTCACTGCAGCAGAGATCCCCCCTGCAGACTTCCTTTCGCTGCCTCAGATCATCTTCCCCGCTGCCGGCAGCCACACCAACTGCATTACCATCATCGACTAAGTAGATGAACCTAAGGACTACACAGTTCCGGAAGAGAGGTCACAGTCTTTTGTTTTTGCTTACGTTATACATCAGTTATTATTACCTGCTACTTTATCGTTCAATTTGAGTTTTGAATTGCCCATGGGTTTCATATCGAGCCAGCAACGAATAGTATCTGTCTACTATCTGGTTCATCTGGGTCTTCTATGTGGTTCATGTTGGGTGGGCAACATGATGCCAGGTTAGAGCAAACACCTCAGGTGGTAAACAGGCGTGGTCGGCTCCTTCTAAATCTCCTTTTAAACTGGCATGTTGATGTTGGTCATATCATGCATATGGCGCATTGCATTGCTTACATTATACATCTTATATGTCATCAGCTTAGTTTAGATTTGCTTTGTGTGAATGCCACCTGTTTGGTTTCTATATCATACTCCCACCATTCCTAAATATTTGCCTTTTTAGAGATTTCAACAAGTGACTACATACGGAACAAAATGAGTGAATCTACACTCTAAAATGTGTCTATATACATCTGTATGTGGTAGTCCATTTGAAATCTCTAAAAAGACAAATATTTAGGAACGTAGGGAGTATATGGGAATTATGCAATGCCATCTTCTTTAGCCAGGCATCATACACGTGAATCATGCAATGCCATCCTGTTTAGCCAGTCATCGTATATGTGAATTGTATCATGCCATATTTTTTCCATAATGTATTCCATTTGTCAACAATGTTTATACATTCATCTACTCTTCCTGTGCATCAGCCATTTGAGTCGGTCATGGGAAAATCTGGAGTGAAAACAAGGTCTTCTGAGCAGTCAGTGCTACCTGTCGATGCAGATTTCTTGCTGGTTATAGATAGCTCCTCAGAGGAGGATTCAGAGAGGGATGACTAGTCGTACCCCCCCCCCCCCGAGGTGCATGCTCTAACTTGGCTGGGTTATATTGCTCATATCATGCATATGGTGTCTTGCATTGCCATGCCATCTGCTTAGATTAGACATGCTTTGTGTGAATGCCTCCTGTTTGCTTTCTATATCAGATATGTGAATTATGCAATGCCATGTTTTTCAGCTAGTTATCATATATGTGAATTATGCACCGCCATGGAGCCAGGCATCATATATGTGAATTATCTCATGCCATCTTTTTTTTCATTACGTATTCCATTTGTCGACAATCTTTGTATATTGAACTACTCTTCATGTGTATCAGCCATTTGAGCCGGTTATGGAAAAATCTGGAGTGAAAACAAGGTTTTCAGAGCAGGCAATGGTACCTGTTGAAGCATATATCTCGATGGTTACAGGGAGCTCCTCAGAGGAGGATTCAGAGACAGATGACCAGTCCTATATCCCACCTGAGGTGTATGCTCTAAGTTGCAATGTTTATATTTCTCATATGATGCATATGGTGTCTTGCATTGCTTAGTTTAGACATCATATGCACAATATTGAATTCTATCTGCTTAGTTTAGAGATCATACATGTGAGTGCCAGCTGCTTAGTATATGAATCAATTATGTCAATTATATCATGCCATCCTGTATACTTAGACAACATGTATGTGAATTATTTCATCCCAACCTATTTTAGAAAGACATCATATAGTTGTGTCATGTCATCCTGTTTAGGTACTCATCATATGTTGAATTATGCCACTATATCATGTTAAGTTATCCATCATATATCTGAAACTGTGTCATGCTATCCTGTTTAGTTAGGCATCATATATGTGAAACTATGTCATCCTGTCCTGTTTGGTTAGACAACATATATGTGAATTACCACATATGTCTATCATACAATGTCTATACGTTCAATTTCTTTTCTTGTTTATCAGCCATTTGAATTGGAGGGGGTGATGGCAGTATGTAAGGGAGCAAAAACCCGTTCTTCACAAAAGACAGTGCTACCCGTCGATGCAGATAGAACCATGGTTGTACTGGCCCACAAACTAGCCCCACCACACATAATCGAGACTCTTCCAGATTGCACACTTACACCGTTGGGCAGAGAACCAGCTACAACCCATCTAACCGCAACCCCAGCAGATAGTAACCCACTTATAGTTGACAAAGCACCATGTCCACCACAGAGTACCCCCACATGAGCAGTTTGTAAAGCTAATACAATGCCCAAAGCACGAAGACCACCACAGCTAACCCAAACTCCATGTTTAGAGCAGAAGAGCAACTGTTCTCAGGCCAGATTCCGTAGCTATGGTCCATACTCCTTTGCTGTTGCATCACTGTATTTACTCATACCGACTACTTTCGAATTTGAAGGATCCAATTGAAACTCCAATGGCGCAACAGGTATGTTTTAAACCTATTTCTTTAACTGGATTGTTGTTCTAACTTCTTGCTCTATGATGATTTCAGTTTAAGTTGTATAAACAGTTATGTTCTCATGTGATGCACTTTACAAGTGCTGCCAATGCTGTGTAGTTTCTCACACTTATATTCTGTCTATGCTGCCGTGTCTTAAAAATATATGAGTTGAACTGTGTCTCTATCTTGATTAGGGAACATAAACTAGAATGATATGGACAATACAGTGACCATAGTACATAGATATATGTTTGTTTCATGCTGTTATCCTGTCCACCTTACTACTGAAGCGGTTTACCAAAATGAGTTTCGTATACTACAAGCTAAACCTATGATGTGTCTGCTTGTTTCTCTTGTAGTATGCAAACCGAATATTGGAGAAGAGCACCCCACTATGCAATGGTAGAGAAAGTAATGCAGATAAGGTTCAAGATAGTGAGACAACCCTGTTGGTCTCAGAGAAAGGTGATAAAAACGATCTTGTAGACAGTGAGAAAACCCCACAGTTCTGCGTTGATGTAGCGTTTGAGTTACTGGCCAGTACCGCTGGCACAAGCTCTTCGAACTCGCTACCTGAATCACTTCGGCTTCTTCAGTCTCAACTACAAGCTGAAAGGCATCAGTCAGCTGTGCTGCGGCAAGAAGCCGAAGGACTGAGGAAGTCCCTGCAGAATTCAGATGCGTACTTTCTTGTGCAACAACAAGCGCTGGAGGATTTAAGCGCCAAACAAGAGAAAGTTAATAATCTTGCTAAGCATCTTGCTAGCATTATGGGTACCCAGGATATTGTTTCTTGAACTCTTCTGAAGTGGTTTCAGTTCTGGACTTGTTTTGCTGCGGCATTTATATGCTACTTTGTTCCCTATGTTTGCACTGGTGGCGAACTTTGATGCCCAGTGGATGTAATATGCGTAATAGCCGTGATAGCCTAGCTAAGTTGCTTGCATATTTATTTCCTTGTTGTCTTGTTTATTTGTTTGCTTGTAATCAGTGCAGTTCTTTTTCCGCGGTTTGCTAGTGGCTGCAATAACCTATTTTTTAAAACTAGGCCACAATAACCATGGGCTAATATTTATTGTAGTGACACTAGGCCTCCTACGGGCCATAGAAACAGTGGGCCTTCTACGGGCCGTAGAAATAGTAGGCCTTCTACGGGCCGTAGAAACAATGGGCTTTCTATGGGCCGTAGAAACAATGGGCCTTCTACGGGCCGTATCATCAATGGGCCTTATACGGGACATATGATCGATTGGCCAAACATGGGCCAATAACAGGCCGCATTATGGCCGTAAACGGGCCATCGTTAATAGGCCGTATTTGATGACGCTATGAAAATGGCCCAACGTATTAATGAACCACAAATGGGCCGACTGTAACCACGGGCTGAATTTGGCCCACAAGCAGAAAATGACAGTAACGGGCCGTAAGTAAACGAATGCTGGAAATGAGCCCAAAAATAAATGGGCTCTGAGAAGGCCGAAAGATAACATGGGCTGGAAACGGCCCAACGGAATAACGGGCCGTTAATGGGTATAAAGTGATACACTGTTCATTACGGGCCAGTTTCACCAAGGGCCATTAAATGGGTGTAAAGTGATACACTGTTCATTACGGGCCAGTTTCACCACGGGCCGTTAATAGTCCAAGAGTTACATAGGGCCTCATATGGACCGAAAGACGTCATGGGCCATAATTGGGCGAGAAGTGAAAACGGGCTAGAATCATATTGAATGGCCCAGATGACGCTACTGGGCCTAATTCGGATAGGGCGTAACGGGCATTGGGTTAGCAGGCTATAAATGGGCTATATGCGAACATGCCGTTAACAGGCTTTCCATGGGCCGGCCCGCCACCTTTTGACCAAGTCAAATGGGCCGGCCTTTTCACAGGAATGGGCCTCTGTTGGGCCGTGCCACGTGTCGACGTATCATAGGCGCCTTCTGTCCAATGAGTGGATGACATCTGTCCCAACGATGAGCCGACATGTGTTTCCTCCAGCCAATGATGATTTTACACATGGAAAATCCCCATTGGTCAGAGCTATTAACGAGTTATTGGATCCAAAACCCGACCCGATAGCTTAACGACATTCCGTTACGGTGGATGCCACGTGTCGGTCACCCTTGACGAAAGCACTTCTGTGACGCGCGATTTATCGTCATGGAAGTGCACACTTCCATGATGATAATTTTGGTAATGTCATGGAACACTTCTACGACAGCACAGGTATGACTATCTTGATTCTGTCATAAAATCGTCATGGATGTACATGCATGACAAAAAACGCGACCTACTGTGACAAACACGTATCATCACGGAAGTGTATTTTTTTGTAGTGAAGCCCTGTTCCGGCAGCAGCATCATCACCGTCATCACGTCGTCGTGCTGACGAAGCTCTCCCTGGACACTCTGCTAGATCGTGAGTTCGTGGGATGTCACCGAGCCAAACGTGTGCAGATCGTGGAGGTGCCGTACTTTCGGTACTAGGATCGGTCGATCGTGAAGACGTACGACTACATCAACCGCATTGTCATTATACTTCCGCTTACGGTCTATGAGGGTACGTAGGCAATACTCTCCCCTCTCGTTGCTATGCATCACCTTGATCTTGCGTGCGCGTAGGAAATTTTTGAAATCCCCAAAATTCGTACCCTAAAAAAATTTATTCTTATGTTCTCCGCTAGATAGGAACTTTGGAGTGATTCTTCATCGCACTTTGAGGGATGGTTATATGATCCAATTATATTAGCATTGTTGAGAGATTGCACTAGTGAAAGTACGGACCCTAGGCCTCATTTTCAAGCATTCAATACCGTTTTCGTGCCCGTTCACTATATGCTACCTTGCTATTTTTATTTATTCAGATTATAAAAATATATTTCTATCATCAATATTACACGTTTATCACCATCTCTTCGCTAAACTAGTGCACCTATACAATTTGCCATTGTATTGGGTGTGTTGGGGACACAAGAGATTTCTTGTATTTGGTTGCAAGGTTGTTTGAGAGAGACCGTCTTCATCCTACACCTCCCACGGATTGATAAACCTTAGGCCATCCACTTGAGGGGAAATTGCTACTATCCTACAAAACTCTGCGCTTGGAGGCCCAACACGAGTCTACAAGATTAAAGTTGCATAGTAGACATCAAGCTCTTTTCTAGTGCCGTTGTCGGGGAGCATGAAGGTATATCTTTAGATCTTGCAATTGAATCTTTTAGTTTCTTGTTTAATCACTAGTTTGGTTTATAAAAGAGAACTACAAAAAAATGGAATTAAGGTTGCATCATATTATTGATCATCTTTATAATATCTTTCTTGAAAATGATGGTTCGGAAAATTGTGCTCAATTGATAGAAGAAGAATTTAATAAAATGATTGGCATGAATGATGAGCATGATGGCAATGTTGTCAGTATGAATTCTTTGAATATCCATGATGTTAATGATATGCAGAGCTACAAGCTTGGGGATGCTATGTTTGATGAAGATGATATTTTTACTCCCCCAAGTTTTGATGAGATAAATTATTATGATGATAGCATGCCTCCTATTTATGATGATTATAATGATGAAAGTGGATTCGGAGAGGTCATGACTTTATTTAATGATGAATCCACCATTTTGGATGAGGCTTAAATTGACTATGAGAACAAGGTTGCTATCTATGATGATTATGGTGATGACATGTATGCTATAAAGAATAATGATAACCATGAAACTTTTCATCATGATTTTAATTTTCACTCTCATGATAGTTATTTTGTTGAGTTTGCTCCCACTACTATTGATGAGAAGAAATTTGCTTATGTGGAGAGTAAAAAAATTTCTATGCTTGTGGATCATGAAAAGAATGCTTTATGTGATAGTTATATTGTTGAATTCATTCATGATGCTACTGAAAATTATTATGAGAGAGGACCAAATGCTTTTACATATCTCATTAATATCAAGTTTCCTCTCTATGTGTTGAAAGTTTTGAAGTTATGCTTGTTTTGCCGTCCTATGCTAGTTGATTCTTGTTCCCATAAGTTGTTTGCTCACAAAATCCCTATGCATAGGAAGTGGGTGTCGGTGTCAAAACCGGCGGATCTCGGGTAGGGGGTCCCGAACTATGCGTCTAAGGCAGATGGTAACAGGAGGCAGGGGACACGATGTTTACCCAGGTTTGGGCCCTCTTGATGGAGGTAATACCCTACGTCCTGCTTGATTGATCTTGATGATATGAGTATTAGAAGATTTGATCTACCACGAGATCATAGAGGCTAAACCCTAGAAGCTAGCCTATGGTCTGATTGTATGTTGTCCTATGGACTAAACCCTCCGGTTTATATAGACACCAGAGGGGGCTAGGGTTACATAGAGTCGGTTACAAGGGAGGAGATCCACATATCCGTATTGCCAAGCTTGCCTTCCACGCCAAGGAAAGTCCCATCCGGACATGGGACGAAATCTTCAATCTTGTATCTTCATAGTCCAGCAGTCCGGCCAAAGGATATAGTCCAGCTGTCCGGAGACCCCCTAATCCAGGACTCCCTCAGTAGCCCCTGAACCAGGCTTCAATGACAATGAGTCCGGTGCGCAGATTTGTCTTCGACATTGCAAGGCGGGTTCTTCCTCCGAATACTCCATGGAAGATTTTGGACACAAGGACAGTGTCCGGCTCTGCAAAACAAGTTCCACATACCACCGTAGAGAGAATAATATTTCCACAAATCTAATTTGCTAACACGCTTGATAGCATGACATCATACTACGGCCCAGTCATTATTCAAACCGTTTTCCTCAACCAGCACTGCACATATCGCGAGGCGGTTTTCTTGACACGTCTTGTCAAAGCAGAGATCGTGTCCCCTTATCACGGGATTCTCATCAATACGGGTATGGGTAACCCAACCGAGCCATCAATTACGACGTTCGGGGAATAAGCGATTTTACCAGGTAAGTGGGGAGGCGTATCGCCTCTTCTGCCCTTATAAAGGGACAAAGATTCACCCTTTTTACCCACGCCTTCTTCCTCCTTGCTTATCCATTCTCACCCACTCGAGCTCCAGCGCCCAAGTTCACGTCTTTCTTCTCAAACCACTCCAAGCATGTCCGGAGCGGGAGGCAAGTGGATGGTCTCCTCCGTCACGGAGGGGCACATCACAAAGCTACGGGAAGCCGGATATCTGGCCGCGGACATCGCGCACCGGCTACCAGATGCGGGGCAAATCGTCCCTACGCCCGCACCCCATGAGAGGGTAGTTTTCCTTACCCACTTTGTCTGCGGACTGGGATTTCCCCTTCACCTGTTTGTCCGCGGGCTCATGTTCTACTACGGGCTGGATTTTCATGATCTGGCCCCCAATTTCATCCTCAACATCTTGGCGTTTATCGTCGTGTGCGAGGCCTTCCTCCGCATCAGGCCCCACTTCGGCCTGTGGCTGAAGACCTTCAATGTTAAACCAAAGGTGGTAGTCGGCCAGCAAGTGGAGTGCGGAGGCGCCATGGTGGGAAAAATACCTAACATCACCTGGATCGAAGGCTCCTATGTGGATACCATAAAGGGATGGCAATCAGGGTGGTTCTACATCACCGAGCCGCGCGACACCAACTGGGTGGCGGCCCCTGAATTTTGATCCGGAACCCCCACGTGGCTCACCTCCTAGAAAGAGAAGGGCCTATCCTGGGGTTCCCCGGTAGAGCTGATCGGACTCCAGACCTGCATCAAGAACATGATGAGCAAGAAAATCAAGCTCGTCAACGTGGTCCAGGTCATGATCTTCCGCCGGATCCTCCCGTGTCAACGACGGGCATTCAATTTGTGGGAGTTCGACCCGGCCAAGCACCAGACGCTGCGAGAGCTCTTCGACACGACGCACAAGGACGTCTGGAAGGTGCTGTTCAAGGGCGCCGAGGTACCTCCTCCCCTTACCGAGGACCATGGACTCAGCGCAAAGCGCCATGCCAATCCGGTAAGTTTTTATATCTCACATGATATTTATTTGCCCCAGTTTAATCATGTGCGGAATCTAAGCTTCCATGCCGTTAACAGGATTGAGTAGAGACGGCGAAGCACATCAACTGCCCAGCCCCCTGCCTGAAGATCCTGCAGATGCTCTCCTAACGGAGATGCTGGTTCCGGCGCCTTACGAGGTGCCGGCAAAGAAGGCCAAGAAGAAGGCCACGGGGACCCGAAAGGGTCTCCGGTGCAAGGTTATATCAGACTCATCGTCCGATAACTCCGACGTGCCCTGCTCCCACGAAAACGAGGAGGAGGAAGAGGAAAGCTGTTGGGGAATGTAGTAATTTCAAAAAATTTCCTACGCACATGCAAGATCATGGTGATGCATAGCAACGAGGGGGAGAGTCTGATCTACATACCCTTGTAGATCGCAACGGAAGCAATCACACAACATAGAGGAAGTAGTCGTACGTCTTCTTCCCGATCCGACCGATCCAAGCACCGTTACTCCGGCACCTCCGAGTTCTTAGCACACGTTCAGCTCGATGATGTTCCTCGGGCTCCGATCCAGCAAAGCGTCGAGGAAGAGTTCCGTCAGCACGACGGCGTGGTGACGATCTTGATGTTTCACCGATGCAGGGCTTCGCCTAAGCTCTACAACGATATGACCGAGGTGGAATTTAGTGGCAGGGGGCACCGCACACGGCTAAGGGATGATCAATAATGATCAATTGTGTGTCAAGAGGTGCCCCCTGCCCCCGTATATAAAGGAGCAAGGGGGAGGGGTTCGGCCGGCCAAGGGAGAGGGGCGCAGGAGGAGTCCTACTCCCACCGGGAGTAGGACCCCCCCCCCCCCAATCCTATTCCTAATAGGAATCCTCAAGGGAGAAAGAGAGAAGGGGTGGCCGGCCACCTTCCCTAGTCCTAATAGGACTAGGGAAAGGGGGGAGGTGCGCAGCCCTCTATGGCAGCCCCTTTCACTTTTCCACTAAGGCCCAATAGGCCCATTTGCCTCCCGGGGGGTTCCGGTAACCCTCCCAGTATTCCGGTAAAATCCCGATATCACCCGGAACACTTCCGATGTCCAAACATAGGCTTCCAATATATCAATCTTTACGTCTCGACCATTTCGAGACTCCTCTTCATGTCCGTGATCACATCCGGGACTCCGAACAACCTTCGGTACATCAAAATGCATAAACTCATAATAACTGTCATCGTAACGTTAAGCGTGCGGACCCTACGGTTCGAGAACAATGTAGACATGACCGAGACACATCTCTGGTCAATAACCAATAGCGGGACCTGGATGCCCATATTGGCTCCTACATATTCTACGAAGATCTTTATCGGTCAGACCGCATAACAACATAAGTTGTTCCCTTTGTCATCGGTATGTAACTTGCCCGAGATTCGATCGTCGGTATCCAATACCTAGTTCAATCTCGTTACGGGCAAGTCTTTTTACTCGTTCCGAAATACATCATCTCACAACTAACATATTAGTTGCAGTGCTTGCAAGGCTTATGTGATGTGCATTACCGAGAGGGCCCAGAGATACCTCTCCGACATTCGGAGTGACAAATCCTAATCTTGAAATACGCCAACCCAACATCTACCTTTGGAGACACCTGTAGTACTCCTTTATAATCACCCAGTTACGTTGTGACGTTTGGTAGCACCCAAAGTGTTCCTCCGGTAAACGGGAGTTGCATAATCTCATAGTCATAGGAACATGTATAAGTCATGAAGAATAGCAACAGCAACATACTAAACGATCGGGTGCTAAGCTAATGAAATGGGTCATGTCAATCAGATCATTCAACTAATGATGTGACCTCGTTAATCAAATAACAACTCTTTGTTCATGGTTAGGAAACATAACCATCTTTGATTAACGAGCTAGTCAAGTAGAGGCATACTAGTGACAGTATGTTTGTTTATGTATTCACACATGTATTATGTTTCCGGTTAATACAATTCTAGCATGAATAATAAACATTTATCATGATATAAGGAAATAAATAATAACTTTATTATTGCCTCTAGGGCATATTTCCTTCAGTCTCCCACTTGCACTAGAGTCAATAATCTAGTTCACATCGCCATGTGATTTAGCAGCAATAGTTCACATCACCATATGATTAACACCCATAGTTCACATCGTCATGTGACCAACACTCAAAGGGTTTACTAGAGTTAGTAATCTAGTTCACATCTCTATGTGATTAACACCCAAAGAGTACTAAGGTGTGATCATGTTTTGCTTGTGAGATAATTTTAGTCAACGGGTCTGTCACATTCAGATCCGTAAGTATTTTGCAAAATTCTTTGTCTATAATGCTCTGCACGGAGCTACTCTAGCTAATTGCTCCCACTTTCAATATGTATCCAGATTGAGACTTTTAGATTCATCTGGATTAGTGTCAAAAACTTGCATCGACGTAACCCTTTACGACGAACCTTTTTGTCACGTCCATAATCGAGAAACATATCCTTATTTCACTAAGGATAATTCTGACCGCTGTCCAGTGATCTACTCCTAGATCACTATTGTACTCCCTTGCCAAATCAGTGCAGGGTATACAATAGATCTGGTACATAGCATGGCATACTTTATAGAACCTATGAATGAGGCATAGGGAATGACTTTCATTCTCTTTCTATCTTCTGCCGTGGTCGGGTTTTGAGTCTTTACTCAACTTCACACCTTGTAACACAGGCAAGAAACTTTTTCTTTGACTGTTCCATTTTGAACTACTTCAAAATCTTGTCAAAGTATGTACTTATTGAAAAACTTATCAAGCGTCTTGATCTATCTCTATAGATCTTGAAGCTCAATATGTAAGCAGCTTTACCGAAGTCTTTCTTTGAAAAACTCCTTTCAAACACTCCTTTTATGCTTTACAGAATAATTCTACATTATTTCCGATCAACAATATGTCATTCACATATACTTATCAGAAATGCTGTAGTGCTCCCACTCACTTTCTCGTAAATACAGACTTCACCGCAAGTCTGTATAAAACTATATGCTTTGGTCAACTCATCAAAGCGTATATTCCAACTCCGAGATGTTTGCACCAGTCCACAGATAGATCGCTGGAGCTTGCATATTTAGTTAACACCTTTAGGATCGACAAAACCTTCTAGTTGCATCGTATACAACTCTTCTTTAGCAAATCCATTAAGGAATGCAGTTTTGTTTATCCATTTGCCAGATTTCATAAAATGCGGCAATTGCTAACATGATCCGGACAGACTTTAAGCATAGATACGAGTGAGAAAATCTCATCGTAGTCAACACCTTGAACTTGTCGAAAACCTTTTGCGACAATTCTAGCTTTGTAGATAGTAACACTACTATCAGCGTCCGTCTTCCTCTTGAAGATCCATTTATTTTCTATGGCTTGCCGATCATCGGGCAAGTCAACCAAAGTCCATACTTTGTTCTTATACATGGATCATATCTCAGATTTCATGGCTTCAAGCCACTTTGCGGAATCTGGGCTCACCATCGCTTCTTCATAGTTCGTAGGATCATCATGATCTAGTAGCATGACTTCCAGAACAGGATTACCGTACCACTCTCGCGTGGATCTTTACTCTGGTTGATCTACGAGGTTCAGTAGTGTCTTGTTCTGAAGTTTCATGATCATCATCATTAGCTTCCTCACTAACTGGTGTAGGTGTCACAGAAACATTTTTCTGTGATGTACTACTTTCCAATAAGGGAGCAGGTACAATTACCTCATCAAGTTCTACTTTCCTCGCACTCACTTCTTTCGAAAGAAACTCCTTCTCCAGAAAGTTTCCGAATTTAGCAACAAAAGTCTTGCCTTCGGATCTGTGATAGAAGGTGTATCCAACAGTTTCCTTTGGATATCCTATGAAGATGCACTTCTCCGATTTGAGTTTTGAGCTTATCAGGATGAAACTTTTTCATATAAGCATCGCAACCCCAAACTTTAAGAAACGACAACTTTGGTTTCTTGCCAAACCATAGTTCATAAGGTGTCGTCTCGACGGATATAGATGGTGCCCCTTTTTAATGTGAATGCAGCTGTCTCTAATGCATGACCCCAAAAACAATAGTGGTAAATCGGTGAGAGACATCATAGATTGCACTACATCCAATAAAGTACGGTTATGACGTTCGGACACACCATTATGATGTGGTGTTCCAGGTGGCGTGAGTAGTGAAACTATTTCACATTGTTTTAACTGAAGACCAAACTCGTAACTCAAATATTTGTCTCCGCGATCAGATCGTAGAAACTTTATTTTCTTGTCACGATATTTTTCACTTCACTCTGAAATTCTTTGAACTTTTCAAATGTTTCAGACTTATGTTTCATCAAGTAGATATACTCATATCTTCTCTAATCATTTGTGAAGATCAGAAAATAATGATACCTGTCGCGAGCCTCAATATTCATCGGACCATATACATCAGTATGTATGATTTCCAACAAATCTTTTCTCGCTCCATTGTTCCGGAGAACGGCGTTTTAGTCATCTTGCCCAAAAGGCATGGTTCGCAAGCATCAAGTGATTCATAATCAAGTGATTCCGAAAGCCCATCAGCATGGAGTTTCTTCATGCGCTTTATACCAATATGACCTAAACAGCAGTGCCACAAATAAGTTGCACTATCATTATTAACTTTGCATCTTTTGGTTTCAATATTATGAATATGTGTATTATTAAGATCGAGATCCAATGAACTATTTTCATTGGGTGTGTAACCATATTAGGTTTTATTCATGTAAACAGAACAACAATTTATTCTCTTACTTAAATGAATAACCATATTATAATAAACATGATCAAATCATATTCATGTTCAACGCAAACACCAAATAACACTTATTTAGGTTCAACACTAATCCCGAAATTATAGGGAGTGTGCGATGATGATCATATCAATCTTGGAACCACTTCCAACACACAACGTCACTTCACCCTTAACTAGTCTCTGTTTATTCTGCAACTCCCGTTTCGAGTTATTAATCTTAGCAACTGAACTAGTATCAAACACTGAGGGTTTGCTATAAACACTAGTAAAGTACACATCAATAACATGTATCTCAAATATACTTATGTTCACTTTGCCATCCTTCTTATCCGCCAATCACTTGGGGTAGTTCCGCTTCCAGTGACCAGTCCCTTTGCAGTAGAAGCACTTAGTCTTAGGTTTAGGATCAGACTTGGGCTTCTTCACTTGAGCAGCAACTTGCTTGCCGTTCTTCTTGAAGTTCCCCTTCTTCCCTTTGCCCTTTTCTTGAAACTAGTGGTCTTGTCAACCATCAACACTTGATGTTTTTCTTGATTTCTACCTTCGTTGATTTCAGCATCACGAAGAGCTTGGGAGTTGTTTCTGTTATTCCTTGCATATTATAGTTCATCACGAAGTTCTACTAACTTGGTGATGGTGACTAGAGAATTCTGTCAATCACTATCTTATCTGGAAGATTAACTCCCACTTGATTCAAGCGATTGTAGTACCCAGACAATCTGAGCACATGCTCACTAGTTGAGCGATTCTCCTCCATCTTTTAGCTATTGAACTTGTTGGAGACTTCATATCTCTCAACTCGGGTATTTGCTTGAAATATTAACTTCAACTCCTGGAACATCTCATATGGTCCATGACGTTCAAAACGTCTTTGAAGTCCCGATTCTAAGCCATTAAGCATGGTTCACTAAACTATCAAGTAGTCATCATATTGAGCTAGCCAAACGTTCATAACGTCTGCATCTGCTCCTGCAATAGGTCTTTCACCTAGCGGTGCATCAAGGACATAATTCTTCTATGCAGCAATGAGGATAAACCTCTGATCACGGATCCAATCCGCATCTTTGCTACTAACATCTTTCAACACAATTTTCTCTAGGAACATATCAAAATAAACATAGGGAAGCAACAACGCGAGCTATTGATCTACAATATAATTTGCAAAATACTACCAGGACTAAGTTCATGATAAATTTAAGTTCAATTTAATCATATTACTTAAGAACTCCCACTTAGATAGACATCCCTCTAATCCTCTAAGTGATCACGTGATCCAAATCAACTAAACCATGACCGATCATCACGTGAGATGGAGTAGTTTTCAATGGTGAACATCGTTATGTTGATCATATCTACTATATGATTCACGCTCGACCTTTTGGTCTCCGTGTTCCGAGGCCATATCTGTATATGCTTGGCTCGTCAAGTATAACCTGAGTATTCCGCGTGTGCAACTGTTTTGCACCCGTTGTATTTGAACGTAGAGCCTATCACACCCGATCATCACGTGGTGTCTCAGCACAAAGAACTTTCGCAACGGTGCATACTCAGGGAGAACACTTCTTGATAATTTAGTGAGAGATCATCTTATAATGCTACCGTCAATCAAAGCAAGATAAGATGCATAAAAGATAAACATCACATGCAATCAATATAAGTGATATGATATGGCCATCATAATCTTGTGCTTGTGATCTCCATCTCCGAAGCACCGTCATGATCACCATCGTCACCGGCGCGACACCTTGATCTCCATCGTAACATCGTTGTCGTCTCGTCAATCTTATGCTTCCACGACTATCACTACCGCTTAGCAATAAAGTAAAGCATTACATCACGATTGCATTGCATACAATAAAGCCACAACCATATGGCTCCTGCCAGTTGCCGATAACTTGGTTACAAAACATGATCATCTCATACAATAAAATCAGCATCATGCCTTGACCATATCACATCACAACATGCCCTGCAAAAACAAGTTAGACGTCCTCTACTTTGTTGTTGCAAGTTTTACGTGGCTGCTACGGGCTTAAGCAAGAACTCATCTCACCTACGCATCAAAACCACAACGATAGTTTGTCAAATAGACTCCATTTTAACCTTCTCAAGGACCGGGCGTAGCCACACTCGGTTCAACTAAAGTTGGAGAGACAGTCGCCCGCAAGCCATCTATGTGCAAAGCACGTCGAGGGAACCGGTCTCGCGTAAGCGTATGCGTAAGGTTGGTCCGGGTCGTCTCGTCCAACAATACCGCCGAACCAAAGTATGACATGCTGGTAGGCAGTATGACTTGTATCGCCCACAACTCACTTGTGCTCTACTCGTGCAAATAACATCAAACCATAAAACCTAGGCTCTGATACCACTGTTAGGGAACGTAGTAATTTCAAAAAATTTCCTACGCACACGCAAGATCATGCTTATGCATAGCAACGAGGGGGAGAGTCTGATCTACATACCCTTGTAGATCGCAACAGAAGCGATGACACAACGTAGAGGAAGTAGTCGTACGTCTTCTTCCCGATCCGACCGATCCAAGCACCGTTACTCCGGCACCTCCGAGTTCTTAGCACACGTTCAGCTCGATGACGTTCCTCGGGCTCCGATCCAGCAAAGTGTCGAGGAAGAGTTCCGTCAGCACGACGGCGTGGTGACGATCTTGATGTTTCACCGACGCAGGGCTTCGCCTAAGCTCTACAACGATATGACCGAGGTGGAATTTAGTGGCAGGGGGCACCGCACACGGCTAAGGGACGATAAACAATGATCAATTGTGTGTCAAGAGGTGCCCCCTGCCCCCGTATATAAAGGAGCAAGGGGGAGGGGTTCGGCCGGCCAAGGGAGAGGGGCGCAGGAGGAGTCCTACTCCCACCGGGAGTAGGACTCCCCCCCAATCCTATTCCTAATAGGAATCCTCAAGGGAGAAAGAGAGAAGGGGTGGTGCGCATCCCTCTATGGCAGCCCCTTTCACTTTTCCACTAAGGCCCAATAGGCCCATTTGCCTCCCGGGGGGTTCCGGTAACCCTCCCGGTATTCCGGTAAAATCCCGATTTCACCCGGAACACTTCCGATGTCCAAACATAGGCTTCCAATATATCAATCTTTACGTCTCGACCATTTAGAGACTCCTCGTCATGTCCATGATCACATCCGGGACTCCGAACAACCTTCGGTACATCAAAATGCATAAACTCATAATAACTATCATCGTAACGTTAAGCGTGCGGACCCTACGGTTCGAGAACAATGTAGACATGACCGAGACACATCTCTAGTCAATAACCAATAGCGGGACCTGGATGCCCATATTGGCTCCTACATATTCTACGAAGATCTTTATCGGTCAGACCGCATAACAACATACATTGTTCCCTTTGTCATCGGTATGTAACTTGCCCGAGATTCGATCGTCGGTATCCAATACCTAGTTCAATCTCGTTACCGGCAAGTCTTTTTACTCGTTCCGTAATACATCATCTCACAACTAACATATTAGTTGCAGTGCTTGCAAGGCTTATGTGATGTGCATTACCGAGAGGGCCCAGAGATACCTCTCCGACATTCGGAGTGACAAATCCTAATCTCGAAATACGCCAACCCAACATCTACCTTTGGAGACACCTGTAGTACTCCTTTATAATCACCCAGTTATGTTGTGATGTTTGGTAGCACCCAAAGTGTTCCTCCGGTAAACGGGAGTTGCATAATCTCATAGTCATAGGAACATGTATAAGTCATGTAGAATAGCAACAGCAACATACTAAACGATCGGGTGCTAAGCTAATGAAATGGGTCATGTCAATCAGATCATTCAACTAATGATGTGACCTCGTTAATCAAATAACAACTCTTTGTTCATGGTTAGGAAACATAACCATCTTTGATTAACGAGCTAGTCAAGTAGAGGCATACTAGTGACACTCTGTTTGTTTATGTATTCACACATGTATTATGTTTCCAGTTAATACAATTCTAGCATGAATAATAAACATTTATCATGATATAAGGAAATAAACAATAACTTTATTATTGCCTCTAGGGCATATTTCCTTCAAAAGCCCCCCCCCCCCCCAGCTGGGGGAGACAAGAAAAGGAAGGCCGCCCCAACCGGGGAGGCCGAAGGGTCCAAGAAGGGAAGTACCCTCCTTCCGGACTGCTCCACGACGGCCGCCTACAGCGGCAACGAGTGGCTACCCAGGGAGAAGCCCCTGGCGAAGTCGTAAGTATCCGGATACCATAGTAATTCATGGTATGTTTTATTGCACTGCTTTTCCTTACATCAAATATGATTATGCAGTCCGTCCCGAGCCCGTCTTGACGTATCTTCCTCAGACGGTTCTTTGGACTCGTCGGATATGAATAGCGATTCACTCCCGACCGCCTCCACCCCTTGCCCTACGGACAACGTCGAGGTGTTGTCTAAAAAGGCACCAAGCCGAGGGGAGGTAGTCCTGGGGGCGCCTCGAAGCGACCTTCCGGACCCTAGGCGCAAAGGGAGCAAGACTCCCATGGGCTCCAGGTTCAAGCCCCAGCCGAACACTCCGCCGGAACCATCGGTGGTTCCGGACTCCGGCAGGCAATCCCCCATTAAGAGGGGCGAGCCACCGGTGCCGGTGGCCTCTGTCCATCCAGAGGCACCAGACAACTTGCTGGAAGCGCTTCGCGGCGCTTCCATCGACGAAGAGCACCACACTATCATGAGTGCGGTGATCGAGAAAGTTCTGTCCGCCAAAAACGGACTGACTGAAGCTTGCGCCAGCCTCCTAACAGGCTTTGAGGTAAGCAATAAAATATAGGAAAATATTACCGCATAGACAGTAGCCCCTGATGCTCTGTTTGGCGTTCACGAAGAAAGGCCAAATAGAGGATCAAATAATGACTCAGGAGTCTAATAAGAATATGTCTATGTGCATGTGCGGGCTTCACTGCTGGCCGCTGCCGCACGTACTGCGGAGGTTGCTGCACCGAAGCAGGACCTTGAGCGGTCCGAGAAAGAGCTCGGCCTTACCAAGAGGCAGCTCGAGGAGAGCAAAGGTAAGCAATACCTTGTCTATATGTTAAAAAGAAATTCGGTTGTAAAGTAATAGGATCATTATGAATTTGTCAGGGGCCATAACCGAGGTGGCGACCCTGAAGAAGGCGCTGTCTGAGGCCAAAGACAAAGCGGCCAAGGAGCGCATTGAGCGGGAAAAGCAAGAAGCCCGGGTAGGCGAGGTGCAGCAAGAGCTCGAGGCTCTCGCCAAAAAACACGAGTCCTTGGAGCTTGACTCTAAGACGCGAGAGTCCAAGCTTGCGAAGGCGCTCGAAAGCGCACGGAGCGCCAAGGATGAAGCCCACAAGGCCCTCCAGGAGATGGATGCGGTGAAGAAGATAGCAGCGGGTAAGGCATTCATTATGCAAAGCAAGCATGTGAAGGAAACTTTCCTTTTACTTACCCAAGTTCGGAGCTCTCCAGGAGCGTTCACAGATCTTCCCCGCATTGTAATGGATGCCGCGGAGTTTTACCGAGCTGAGGAGGGGAGCTCGACGGAAAAGTTGTCCTGGTCTCAGTATACTGGGACCGGACACCCAATGCCCTTGAGCGACCAGCTGAAGCAACTGGTCGAGCTTCACAAGGCGACCGAGCAGGCCATGAAGGGTCTTATAGTTTGGATGTGGCCTGGCGATCCCCTTCCTAGCAGCTACTTCGGTCTGGTGAGGTGGCTTGTGGATGCCTGCCCATGGCTTGACGTCATAAAGCGGTCCGTCTGCATCGAGGGTGCACGCAGGGCTTTTTCCCGGGCTAAGGTGCACTGGGCGAAGCTGGACGCCGTGAAGCTGGTGAAGGAGGGGCCGCCGGAGGGCAAGGAGCATCACTGCCTCGAAATGTATTATGACAGTGTCCTGAAGGGTTCCCGCCTTGTGGCGGAGGAATGTGCCAAAGATGTAATTTTTGAATGAACATGCTCATGTGATCTTGTAATATGAAACGAGTTCATTTGCGCTATGCAACGCCTTTTCAATTTAAAATATTACCTTCTGTGCGGCCGTTTATGAAATCTGAGAGTTGGCCAGTCGTCGGCTTCTACCCCCATGTAACTAGTACTGGGGTGTTCGGGATAAACCTGAGCACTCTTTATCCCAATTTTGGGTCCTTCGGGGGAGGTGTTCAGCCCAACGAACCAGGCAATCAGACTATAAGGCTTTATCACTCTTGCTTAGCCATAGAAGTCTACAATTTTAAATTTTGGCGAAGCCCCTAGTATTCAGAAGGCCGAATTGGGGGCGCTATATACGCCAAAGTCGGACAAGGCCGACTCCTCGCCCGAAGCGGAAAAAGTCTTTAAGGACTTGAGACCTCTCGAACAGCGACCAGCTCTCGCCTTATCATGACAGTCAGTTTTCGGCTTTCTCTAATGAGGTGCTCGTCCGGAAGAACCGGGACACAATCGCAGTAGTTCTCCCAGTGCTACCTTAGCTGAATAGCGGAACGTAAGGTACCAAAACATGGGAGCCGGGCAAACCCAACTATTGACCCAAGACATGATTCGGAGCCGATGCATATAATGCTATGAGTTCGGGGTGCCGCACTGTCGAAAGTGTTCGAACTTCTCACGCCGTATTATGGGGTAAACGAAAGCCCCTGGCATACTGACCATACCAGAATGTATGGGTGCAAGTTGTTGTAAATGAACATATAAGAAAAAAGGGATGGATAATGCAATAATAGACTAATGCTATGCATTGTTATTTAAATAATACGTCGAAGCGTACTAATACAAGTAGTGCAATAAGTAGAAAATAGGACTATTTGACATGTCCTATCCAAGGGCAAGCTGTGTATGGATAGTAAAAAGTGGGTATATCGATTATTATTAGGGACCACCTGGGGGTTCCCTTGTACATCTTAGCTTCTTGCCTCCTTGGTTGTTCCTTCCCGTAATGTGTCCGGCAATCGTACTGCCTAAAAGGGCTTCTAGAGAGTAAGGTCCTGAAAGAGAAAAAATGATAAAGGTATGCAGCCCCTAGGGCGGTTAAGCCGCATTGCGGGACGTGCCCTGACCGTGCCCCCGCCTATGCCCATGGTATTTTCAGTGCATAATTATGTACATGCGGCACGGATTTCGTTGCTTGACTGGGACTAGGACGGGGGCCGAATTGCTAGGCGAGCTCTGAACGTGCTAGTCGATCCTGTTGCAGTTTACTCCGGACTCGCTTGACGGTGTCTGGGGGCTGCTTTGTGCTTCTGCTGCGAGGGCCACAGTGTGCTCTTCCGTGCGGAGCGAGCGTTCTGTGTTTCCATTGACTGTTATGACCCCCTGGGTCCTGGCATCTTGAGCTTGAGGTATGCGTAATGCGGTACCGCATTGAATTTTGCAAATGCGGTTCGCCCGAGAAGTGCGTGATAGCCACTGCGAAACAGGACGATATCAAAGATTAACTCCTCGCTTTGGAAGTTGTCTGGAGATCCGAAGACCACTTCCAGTGTGATTGAGGCCGTGTAATGGGCCTCTACACCTGGGATAACGCCCTTAAAGGTGGTTTTGGTGGGTTTGATCCTCGAGGGATCTATACCCATTTTGCGCACTGTATCCTGATAGAGCAGGTTCAGGCTGCTGCCGCCGTCCATAAGGACTCGGGTGAGGTGAAATCCGTTGATGATGGGCTCTAGGACCAGTGCGGCGGATCTGCCATGACGGATACTAGTGGGGTGGTCCCTGCGATCGAAGGTGATCGGACAAGCGGACCATGGGTTGAACTTTGGGGCGACGGGTTCCATCGCATAGACGTCCCTTAGTGCACGCTTCCGTTCCCTCTTGGGAATGTGGGTTGCGTATATCATGTTCACCGTCTTCACTTGTGGGGGGAACCTATTCTGTCCTCCCATGTTCGGCGGCCGGGGCTCCTCCTCGTCATCACTATGCAGCCCCTTGTCCTTGTTTTCGGCATTCAACTTGTCGGCCTGCTTGAACACCCAGCATTCTCTGTTGGTGTGATTGGCTGGCTTATCGGGGGTGTCGTGGATTTGACACGACCGATCAAGTATGCGATCCAAACTGGACAGGCCCGGAGTACTTCTTTTGAATGGCTTTTTCCGCTGACCGGATCTAGAGCCTCTGGATCCAGCATTGACTGTCGTATCATCGGTGTTATCACCGTTGTTGCGGCGCTTTTGTCTGTTATGATGTGGTCTGCCATTGGCATCTTTGGTATCCGAAGTGCCCGGATTCCTTGATGTGTTGTTGCTGCGAGCCAGCCAGCTATCCTCGCCCGCGCAAAAGCGGGTCATGAGTGTCATGAGGGCTGCCATAGACTTCGGCTTCTCCTGGCCGAGGTGCCGGGCAAGCCACTCGTCATGGATGTTATGCTTGAATGCCGCTAAGGCCGCTGCATCCGGATAGTCGACAATTTGGTTTTTCTTAGTTAGGAACCGTGTCCAGAATTGCCTGGCCGATTCCCCTGGCTGCTGAGTTATATGGCTCAAGTTATCAGCATCCGGTGGTCGCACATAAGTGCCCTGGAAGTTGTCAAGGAACGCGTCTTCCAGATCCTCCCAACTGCCAACAGAGTCTGCTGGCAAGCTATTCAGCCAATGCCGAGCTGGTCCTTTGAGTTTTAGTGGGAGGTACTTGATGGCATGCAGATCATCACCGCGGGCCATGTGGATGTGGAGGAGAAAATCCTCAATCCATACAGCGGGATTTGTTGTATCATCATACGATTCAATATTTATGAGTTTAAAACCCTCCGGGAATTCATGATTCATAACTTCATCAGTGAAGCATAGGGGGTGTGCAGTGCCTCTGTGCCGGGCTATATCACGACGCAGTTCATGTGAGTCTTGTCTGCTGTATTCGGACTGGGCGGATTTACTTTTAGTGTATCCGACGTGATGGTCATCGTCCCGCGTTGGCGCGCCCCCCCATGACCCGTATATCGACCTTGCATGTTTTGCCCTGCTGTCCAATACGTCTCGCAGGTCCCGTGTGTTGCCCCGGGCCTTGGTATTTTTGTTTGAGTGGCGGCGGGGTGCACGCTGAACTTCAGGCTGAAACGCCTCTCTAGCTCGGCCACGAGGTGGCCGGTCAGCCGCATCGTACACTGGTGATGTAGGTTTCAATGCTTCCTCCTCGAGGTGAGGTAGCAACCTGCGCTTTGGGTAACTCTTGGGGGCGCGCTCGAGTTCGTATTCCTCGGCCGCAAGGACTTCGGTCCATCTGTCTGCTAGCAAGTCTTGATCAGCTTGAAGCTGTTGTTGCTTTTCTTCAAGCTATGTGATGTGGCCATAAGCCAGCGCTTGAAGCGCTCCTGCTCGACTGGATCCTCAGGCACGATAAATTCTTCGTCGCCGAGGCTCACCTCGTCTTCGGAGAGAGGCATGTAATTGTCCTCCTCCGATTCTCCATCTGCTGCCTGCTCTGGAGGGCTACCTTGTTCACCCTCCCGCTCTACATCGTGTTGGAGGGGATTGTTGTTGTCTTCGGCACTATCCGGAGTGTTATTGTCTCTTGTGCCGATATCACTACTTTTGCTATAGCGGGACTTAGAGCGGCACCGCTGATGTCTGCGCTTGGGTTGCTTCTTGGAGGGGTCATCCTCCGCTGTCTCGTCGCCATTGCCTTCTTTGGGGGTGTCCACCATGTATATATCATATGATGAGGTGCGGTCCAGCGCCCTGTGGGCGGTGGTTCCTATTCGTCTCCTGCATCGTCGTCCATACCATCGAAGTCGAGCATGTCGGTTAAATCGTTGACAGTGGCTACTAAGTGGGTGGTGAGTGGGCAACGAATTTCTTCGTCGTCCGCATCCCATTCTAGCCGGACATAGTTCGGCCAAGGTTCTCCTGACAAGGAGAGAGACCTTAATGAATTTAGCACATCGCAAAAAAAGGCGAGTGCTGAAAGATATCCGCGGAGGTGAACTCCATGACCGGCACCCAATCGGATTCGATAGGCATGGATGCAGGCGGCTCGGAGTCCGTGGCCGGAGACGAATCCAGTGGTTCGGGAATACGGCTCTCATATGGGGTGAAGTCGGTATCCGGCTCCATCGCCACTGAGAGTGCGGCCTCCATGGTGGGGTCTATCCCTCCGTCCTCAGATGGCGCAATTTGCTCCAGATTGAAGGCCGGAGTAGTTGTAGATGCGATCTCCCAAACACTGTTCGACGGCAGAGTTACGTCATGCTCGTCGTGATTGTGCGGCGCACCTCACATGGGCTCGAATCCGTCGAAGATTAAGTCTCCGCGGATGTCGGCAGTGTAGTTTAAGTTTCCGAGCCTGACCTGATGGCCAGGGGCGTAGCTCTCGATCTGCTCTAGATGGCCAGGTGAATTGGCCCGCAGTGCGAAGCCGCCGAATACGAAGATCTGTCCGGGGAGAAAAGCCTCACCCTGGACCGCATCGTTACCGATGATCGAAGGGGCCATCGAGACTTACAGTGACGGCACAGTGGAACTCTCAATGAAAGCACCAATGTCGGTGTCAAAACCGGCGGATCTTGGGTAGGGGGTCCCGAACTGTGCGTCTAAGGCGGATGGTAACAGGAGGCAGGGGACACGATGTTTACCTAGGTTCGGGCCCTCTTGATGGAGGTAATACCCTACGTCCTGCTTGATTGATCTTGATGATATGAATATTACAAGAGTTGATCTACCACGAGATCGTAGAGGCTAAACCCTAGAAGCTAGCCTATGGTCTGATTGCATGTTGTCCTACGGACTAAACCCTCCGGTTTATATAGACACCGGAGGGGGCTAGGGTTACACAGAGTCGGTTACAAGGGAGGAGATCCACATATCCATATTTCCAAGCTTACCTTCCACGCCAAAGTCCCATCCGGACATGGGACGAAGTCTTCAATCTTGTATCTTCATGGTCCAAAAATCCGGCCAAAGGATATAGTCCGGCTGTCCGGAGACCCCCTAATCCAGGACTCCCTCAGTGGGTTAGGCTTAAATGTTCTAGCCATATGCTTCACGATGCTCCCGTTATGTTCCAATTCTTATATTTCATATGAGCATCATTGAAATCATCATGCCTAGCTAAAAGGCATTAAAGAAAAGCGCTTGTTAGGAGACAACCCAACACTTTTACCTACTATTTTTGTGTGTTCACATGATTATGCTACTGAGTAATCATGTTTTATTGCTTTCGTTTCAATAAAGTGCCAAGTAAGACCTTTGGGATGGCTTACGGTGATAGTTGATTTGATCTTCCTGAAAAACAGAAACTTTTGCGATCAGGAAAATAATTCCCATTTCTAATAGAAGCACGATAAAACACTGATTCTTTTTGAATAAGATTAATAGACAAATTTCCCAGGTTTTCCTAATTTGTCAGAATTTTTGGAGTAGCAGAAGTATGGTTGGAGTACAGATTACTACAGACTGTTCTGTTTTTGACAGATTCTGTTTTCAATGCATAGTTTTCTTGTTTCCTAGTTTATATGGCTTATATTGCTCAATATAAATTACGGAAATGATATGCTACAGTAAGCATTGTGTGAGAACAGTTATGAATGTTGTCTTTGACAGTACCAAAAGTGAAATGGTTTGCTCTTTATCATACTGACCTATCTCACAAAGTTCCATTAAGTTTTGTGTGATTGAAGTTTTCAAGTTTTGGGTGAGATGTCGATATGAGGAGAATAAAGAGTGACAATACCCTAAGCTTGGGGATGCTCGATGTCTACTACACAACCTTATTCTTGTAAACGTTGTTGGGCCTCCAAGTGCAGAGGTTTGTAGGACAGTAGCAAATTTCCCTCAAGTGGATGACCTAAGGTTTATCAATCTGTGGGAGGCGTAGGATGAAGATGGTCTCTCTCAAGCAACCCTGCAACCAAATAACAAAGAGTCTCTTGTGTCCCCAACACACCCAATACAATGGTGAATTGTATAGGTGCACTAGTTCAGCGAAGAGATGGTGATACAAGTGCAATATGGATGGTAGATATAGGTTTTTGTAATCTGAAAATATGAAAACAGCAAGGTAACTAATGATAAAAGTGAGAGTAAACGGTATTGCAATGCTAGGAAACAAGGCATAGGGTTCATACTTTCACTAGTGCAAGTTCTCTCAACAATAATAACATAATTGGATCATATAACTATCCCTCAACATGCAACAAAGAGTCACTCCAAAGTTACTAATAGCGGAAAACAAACGAAGAGATTATTGTAGGGTACGAAACCACCGCAAAGTTATTCTTTCTGATCGATCTATTAAAGAGTCCATAGTAAAATAACACAAAGCTATTCTTTCCGTTCGATCTATCATAGAGTTCGTACTAGAATAACACCTTAAGACACAAATCAACCAAAACCCTAATGTCACCTAGATACTCCAATGTCACCTCAAGTATCCATGGGTATGATTATACGATATGCATCACACAATCTCAGATTCATCTATTCAACCAACACAAAGAACTTCAAAGAGTGCCCCAAAGTTTCTACCGGAGAGTCAAGACGAAAACGTGTGCCAACCCCTATGCATAAGTTCACGAGGTCACGTAACTCGCAAGTTGATCACCAAAACATACATCAAGTGGATCACATGATATCCCATTGTCACCACAGATAAGCACATGCAAGACATACATCAAGTGTTCTCAAATCCTTAAAGACTCAATCCAATAAGATAACTTCAAAGGGAAAACTCAATCCATTACAAGAGAGTAGAGGGGGAGAAACATCATAAGATCCAACTATAATAGCAAAGCTCGCGATACATCAAGATCGTACCACCTCAAGAACACGAGAGAGAGAGATCAAACACATAGCTACTGGTACATACCCTCAGCCACGAGGGTGGACTACTCTCTCCTCGTCACGGAGAGCGTCGGGATGATGAAGATGGCCACCAGAGAGGGATTCCCCCCTTCGGTAGGGTGCCAGAACGGGTCTAGATTGGTTTTCCGTGGCTACCGAGGCATCTAGCGGCGGAACTCCTGATCTAGGTTATTTTCTGGAGGTTTCTGTATTTATAGGAAGTTTTGGCGTCGGTCTCACGTCAAGAAGGTGCCCGAGTCGTCCACGAGGCAGGCCCACGCGCCTGGGGGGGGGGGGGGGGGGTGGGCGCGCCCCCACCCTCGTGGACGGCCCGGGACTCTTTTGGACGAACTCTTTTACCCCGAGGTCTTCTTTTGCTCCATAAAAATCATCAAAAATTGGCACGTCAATTGGACTCCATTTGGTATTCCTTTTCTGTAAAACTCAAAAACAAGGAAAAACATAAACTGGCACTGGGCTCTAGGTTAATAGGTTAGTCCCAAAAAATCATATAAAATAGCATATAAATGCATATAAAACATCCAAGGTTGATAATATAATAGCATGGAACAATCAAAAATTATAGATACGTTGGAGACGTGTCAAGCATCCCCAAGCTTAATTCATGCAACGGATGCACTAGAGCTATAAGTGTATGAAAGCTCAAAAAGAAACTAAGTGGGTGTGCATCCAACTCGCTTGCTCACGAAGACCTAGGGCATTTTGAGGAAGCCCATCATTGGAATATACAAGCCAAGTTCTATAATGAAAGATTCCCACTAGTATATGAAAGTGACAACATAGGAGACTCTCTATCATGAAGATCATGGTGCTATTTTGAAGCACAAGTGTGGTAAAAAGATAGTAGCATTGCCCCTTCTCTCTTTTTCTCTCTTTTTTTGTTGGGCCTTCTTTCTTTTTTTATGGCCTCTTTTTTATCTTTTTTTATTATTCGTCCGGAGTCTCATCCCGACTTGTGGGGGAATCATAGTCTCCATCATCCTTTCCTCACATGGGACAATGCTCTAATAATGATGATCATCACACTTTTATTTAGTTACAACTCAAGAATTACATCTCGATACTTAGAACAAAATATGACTCTATGTGAATTCCTCCGGCGGTGTACCAGGATATGCAATGAATCGAGAGTGACATGTATGAAAGAATTATGGATGGTGGCTTTGCCACAAATACGATGTCAACTACATGATCATGCAAAGCAATATGACAATGATGAAGCGTGTCATAATAAACGGAATGGTGGAAAGTTGCATGGCAATATATCTCGGAATGGCTGTGGAAATGCCATATTAGGTAGGTATGGTGGTTGTTTTGAGGAAGGTATATGATGGATTTATGGTACCGGCGAAAGTTGCGCGGTACTAGGGAGGCTAGCAATGGTGGAAGGGTGGGAGTGCGTATAGTCCATGGACTCAACATTAGTCATAAAGAACTCACATACTTATTGCAAAAATCTATTAGTTATCAAAACAAAGTACTACGTGCATGCTCCTAGGGGGATAGATTGGTAGGAAAAGACCATCGCTCGTCCCCGACCGCCACCCATAAGGAAGACAATCAAAAAATAAATCATGCTCCGACTTCATCACATAACGGTTCACCATACGTGCATGCTACGGGAATCACAAACTTTACCACAAGTATCTCTCAAATTCACAACTACTCAACTAGCATGACTCTAATATCACCATCTTCATATCTCAAAACAATCATCAAGTATCAAACTTCTCATAGTATTCAATGCACTCTATATGAAAGTTTTTATTATACCCATCTTGGATGTCCATCATATTAGGACTAGTTTCATAACCAAAGAAAATTACCATGCTGCTTAGGACTCTCAATATAATATAAGTGAAGCACGAGAGTTCATCTATTTCTTCAAAATAAAACTACCATCGTGCTCTAAACAGATATAAGTGAAGCACTAGAGCAAATGACAAACTACTCCAAAAGATATAAGTGAAGATCAATGAGTAGCCGAATAATTATGCAACTATGTGAAGACTCTCTAACATTTAAGAATTTCAGGTCTTGGTATTTTATTCAAACAGCAAGCTAAACAAAATAAAATAAAATGACGCTCCAAGCAAAATACATATCATGTGGTGAATAAAAATATAGCCTCAAGTAAAGTTACCCATGAACGAAGACGAAAGAGGGGATGCCTTCCGGGGCATCCCCAAGCTTAGGCTCTTGGTTGTCCTTGAATATTACCTTGGGGTGCCTTTTGCATCCCCAAGATTAGGCTTTTTCCACTCCTTATTCCATAGTCCATCAAATCTTTACCCAAAACTTGAAAACTTCACAACACAAAACTTAACAGAAAACTCGTAAGCTCCGTTAGTATAAGAAAATAAATCACCACTTAGGTACTGTTGTGAACTCATTATAAATTCATATTGGTGTAATATCTACTGTATTTCAAATCATATATGGTTCATACCCTCCGATACTACTCATAGATTCATCAAAATAACCAAACAACACATAGAAAACAGAATCTGTAAAAAAACAGAACAGTCTGTAGTAATATGTATCAAACGTATACTTCTGGAACTCAAATATTCTAAAATAAATTGCTGGACGTGAGGAATTTATATATTAAACATCTGCAAAAAGAATTAACTAAATAGCACTCGCCAATAAAAATGGCAGCAAATCTCGTGAGCACTAAAATTTCTGTTTTTTACAGCATCATCGCAAAGACTTTCCCAAGTCTTCCCAAAGATTCTACTTGGCACAATCACTAATTAAAAGCATAAAACCACATATAAACAGAGGCTAGATGAATTATTTATTACTAAACAGGAGAAAAAAGCAAGGAACAAAAATAAAATTGGGTTGCCTCCCAACAAGCGCTATCGTTTAATGCCCCTAGCTAGGCATGATGATTTCAATGATGCTCACATAAAAGATAAGAATTGAAACATAGAGAGAGCATCATGAAGAATATAACTAGCCCATTTAAGTCTAACCCACTTCCTATGCATAGGGATTTTGTGAGCAAACAACTTATGGGAACAAGAATCAACTTGCATAGGAAGGTAAAACAAGCATAACTTCCAGATTTTAAGCACATAGAGAGGAAACTTGATATTATTGCAACTCACACAAGCATATATTCCTCCCTCATAATAATTTTAAGTAGCATCATGAATAAATTCAACAATATAACCATCACATAAAGCATTCTTTTCATGGCCTACAAGCATAGAAAATTTACTATTCTCCACATAAGCAAGATTCTTCTCATTCGGAATAGTGGGAGTATCATAAGAAACTCGAATACTACAAATTGTTTCCACATTAAAAGAGTAATATTCAGGAAAAGGGTAATCATAATCATGACAAGTTTTAATATAATCATCACTACTTTTTATAGCATACATGTCATCACAATAATCATCATAAGTAGCAACTTTGTTCTCATCATAATCAATTGAAACCTCTTCCAAGATAGTGGAATCATTACTAAATAAAGTCATGACCTCTCCAAATCCACTTTCATAATTGTCAAAATAAGATTCAACATCCTCCAAAATAGTGGGATCATTACTTCCTAAAGTTGACACTCTCCCAAACCCACTTTCATCAATATAACCATCATACATAGGAGGCATGCTATCATCATAATAAATTTGCTCATCAAAACTTGGGAGACTAAAAATATCATCTTCATCAAACGTAGCATCCCCAAACTTGGGACAAACATTAATTGCAGCAAATACATTCTCAAACATGTCATTCTCATCAAACATAGCATCCCCAAGCTTGTGCCTTTTCATATCATAAGCATAATCACTCTCATCATTGATAGTATGGATAGCACCAATAGTATAACAATTATCATCATCACAATGAGTAATAGGAGCAACATCATTTGGGAGGGATACCTCTTTACCTTTACTTCTCTGTCTTTTCTTTTTCTTCTTGACATGAAGTATGGGTTTATCCCTCTTTTTGGAGATCCTTATTAACAAGATTGGTTGAATAGAAGGCTCCTCATCGTTCCCTGATTCATCATAAGAAATAATAGGAGAATATTGGGAAGTCTCTTCCCTTTCATTAGTATTCTCTTCATCTGCTATTTGTTTTCTTGACTTTATGTAATTGGCAATATAAGGATTTTCAATGCAATTCACCGCACAATACATAAAAATTTCTTCTAGATCAAAATCAAGAAATCTATCAAGATTAAATTTTGGAATACCCTCAGTTATACGTTTCATTTCTTCATACCCCAAAAGAAGACTAAGTTCTTTATTATGCTCAAGGGTAATCAAGTTATCACAATTTTTGGACACGATTTGATCATGAAACAAATAGCATTGGATCTTTAAATGACCATGTTCATTGCAAAGTTCACAAGGATGGCGATAAATATTAAATCTTTCAGCACAATCATCTAGCCTTTCTTGCAACCATTTAGTTTCCAAATACTTATGCCTCTTGCAAAATCTATCTTCCCTATTTGGTGTGTGCTTGCAAGCTCTATATATTCCACAAAAGTTGACATGCTTATAAAAGACATTTTCCTCATGACTAGTGCAATCATCATTAGTACCATGGATATTCAAGGAATTCATACTAACAACATTGCAATCATGCTCATCATTCAAATATTTAGTGCCAAACATTCTAATGCATTCTTCTTCTAACACTTTGGCACAATTATCGGAATCCTTATTTTCATGAAAGACATTAAAAAGATGAAGCATATGAGGTACCCTCAATTCCATTTTTTGTAATTTTCTTTTATAGACTAAACTAGTGATAAAACAAGAAACTAAAAGATTCTATTGCAAGATCTAAAGATATACCTTCAAGCGCTAACCTCCTCGGCAACAGCGCCAGAAAAGAGCTTGATCTCTACTACACAACCTTCTTCTTGTAGACGTTGTTGGGCCTCCAAGTGCAGAGGTTTGTAGGACAGTAGCAAATTTCCCTCAAGTGGATGACCTAAGGTTTATCAAAACGTGGGAGGCGTAGGATGAAGATGGTCTCTCTCAAGCAACCCTGCAACCAAATAACAAAGAGTCTCTTGTGTTACCAACACACCCAATACAATGGTGAATTGTATAGGTGCACTAGTTCGGTGAAGAGATGGTGATACAAGTGCAATATGGATGGTAGATATAGGTTTTTGTAATCTGAAAATATAAAAACAGCAAGGTAACTAATGATAAAAGTGAGAGTAAACGGTATTGCAAAGCTAGGAAACAAGGCATAGGGTTCATACTTTCACTAGTGCAAGTTCTCTCAACAATAATAACATAATTGGATCATATAACTATCCCTCAACATGCAAAAAAGAGTCACTCCAAAGTCACTAATAGCGGAGAACAAACGAAGATATTATTGTAGGGTACGAAACCACCTCAAAGTTATTCTTTCTGATCGATCTATTCAAGAGTCCGTAGTAAAATAACACAAAGCTATTCTTTCCGTTCGATCTATCATAGAGTTCGTACTAGAATAACACCTTAAGACACAAATCAACCAAAACCCTAATGTCACCTAGATACTCCAATGTCACCTCAAGTATCCATGGGTATGATTATACGATATGCATCACACAATCTCAGATTCATCTATTCAACCAACACAAAGAACTTCAAAGAGTGCCCCAAAGTTTCTACCAGAGAGTCAAGACGAAAACGTGTGCCAACCCCTATGCATAAGTTCACGAGGTCACGGAACTCGCAAGTTGATCACCAAAACATACATCAAGTGGATCACATGATATCCCATTGTCACCACAGATAAGCACCTGCAAGACATACATCAAGTGTTCTCAAATCCTTAAAGACTCAATCCGATAAGATAACTTCAAAGGGAAAACTCAATCCATTACAAGAGAGTATAGGTGGAGAAACATCATAAGATCCAACTATAATAGCAAAGCTCGCGATACATCAAGATCGTACCACCTCAAGAACACGAGAGAGAGAGAGAGAGAGAGAGAGAGAGATCAAACACATAGCTACTGGTACATACCCTCAGCCCCGAGGGTGGACTACTCCCTCATCGTCATGGAGAGCGCCGGGATGATGAATATGGCCACCGGAGAGGGATTCCCCCCTCCGGCAGGGTGCCGGAACGGGTCTAGATTAGTTTTCGGTGGCTACGGAGGCATCTGGCGGTGGAACTCCCGATCTAGGTTATTTTCTGGAGGTTTCTGTATTTATAGGAAGTTTTGGCGTCGGTCTCACATCAAGAAGGTGCCCGAATCGTCCACGAGGTAGACTCACGCGCATGGGGGGTGGGCGCGCCCCCCACCCTCGTGGACGGCCCGGGACTCTTTTTGCCCAACTCTTTTACCCCAGGGTCTTATTTTGGTCCATAAAAAATCGTCAAAATTGGCACGTCAATTGGACTCCATTTGGTATTCCTTTTCTGTAAAAACTCAAAAACAAGGAAAAAACAAAAACTGGCACTGGGCTCTAGGTTAATAGGTTAGTCCCAAAAATCGTATAAAATAGCATATAAATGCATATAAAACATCCAAGGTTGATAATATAATAGCATGGAACAATCAAAAATTATAGATATGTTGGAGAGGTATCAATGCTCAAGGCACCCCAAGGTAATATTCAAGGAAGATCCAAGCAACTAAGCTTGGGGATGCACCAAAAGGCATCCCCTCTTTCGTCTCCAACATTATCGGTAACCTCACTTAGAGCTATGTTTTTATTCATCATATGATATGTGTTTTTCTTGGAGTGTCAATTTATTTTGTTAGGATTTGCATGCTGTTATTTAGAATAATGTTTTTCATCTTTTATTTCAATAAAAACGTCAAGTATAGCCTTTGCCATGCTTATCTTGCAAGTATATGAGTTGCTGTTTCAAAACAGAAAGTTTATCAATGTTGCAAAAATTCCCTAGAAAAGTTAGAATGTGATAAAATGTTGAAACTTTTTGCAAAATGAGCTATGATAAATTTTATACAGTGTGGAAAAGTTTCATAACTTTTGGAGTTAGGGAAGTATTGATACTCTTGCATTCTTTACACACTGTACTTTTTTGGCAGATTGCTATTATGTTTGCATTCTTTGCATATGTTTGCTTGTTCAATGATTCTATTTGAGGATAGGGGTATTAAATATGCAGAGGCATTTAGTGTGAAATGTTGAATAATATTTTAGTGATTTGCTACAGTAGAGAATGATAAGGTTTTTGCATTGGTTTATATTAACTTATCTCATGAGTTCTTGTTGAGTTTTGTGTGGATGAAGCTTTTGAGATTTAGGAAAACCGTGATATGAGAAGAATTAAGGAGACACAAATCTCAAGCTTGGGGATGCCCAAGGCACCCCAGGATAATATTTCAAGAAGTCTCAAGCATCTAAGCTTGGGGATGCCCCGATAGGCATCCCACCTTTCCTCTTCAACAATTATCGGTTAGTATCGGTTGAGCCTAAGTTTTTGCTTCTTCACATGAGTTGTGCTATTCTTAGAATGTAATTTTATTTTCATTTTGCTTGCTGTTTTAATAAAATACTTAGATCTAAAAGCT
Source organism: Triticum monococcum (assembly GCA_034509565.1). Classification (NCBI taxonomy): domain Eukaryota; kingdom Viridiplantae; phylum Streptophyta; class Magnoliopsida; order Poales; family Poaceae; genus Triticum; species Triticum monococcum. Next base: position 579,544,967 of record CM067845.1, read on the forward strand.
TTTAAATAAAATAGAGTCCTCAAATAGTTGCCAGGGAGGCTAGGTAAGCGGCATTCACATCCCGTCAACGAAGCTCTTTTCTATGGAATCGGTCGAGATTATGAATATGTGTATCACTACGATCGAGATTCAATAAACCATTCACCTTGGGTGTATGACCATAGAAGGTTTGATTCATGTAAACAGAATAAAAATTATTCTTTGACTTAAATGAATAACCGTATTGCAATAAACATGATCCAATCATATTATGCTCAACGCAAACACCAAATAACATTTATTTTAGGTTCAACACTAATCCCGAAGGTAAAGGGAGTGTGCGATGCTGATCTTATCAACCTTGGAATCACTTCCAACACACATCATCACCTCGCCCTCAACTAGTTTCTGTTCATTTTGTAACTCCTGTTTCAAGTTACTAATCATAGCAACTGAACCAGTATCAAATACCCTCGGTTACTATGCACACCAGTAAAGTACACATCAATAACATGTATATCAAATATACTTTTGTTCACTTTGTCATCCTTCTTATCCGCCAAGTATTTGGGGGTAGTTCCGCTTCCAGTGACCATTCCCTTTGCAGTGGAAGCACTCAGTTTCAAGCTTAGGTCTAGCTTTGGACTTCTTCACGGGAGTGGCAACTTGCTTGCCACTCTTCTTCAAGTTCCCTTTATTTCCCTTGCCCTTTTACTTGAAACCAGTGGTTTTGTCAACCATCAACATTTGATGCTTTTTCTTGATTTCTACCTTCACCAATTTCAGCATTGCGAAGAGCTTGGGAATCGTTTCCGTTATCCCTTGCATATTATAGTTCATCACGAAGTTCTAGTAACTTGGTGATAGTGACTAGAGAACTCTGTCAATCACTATCTTATATGGAAGATTAACTCCCACTTGATTCAAGTGATTATAGTTGTGACGCCCCCAATTTGACCGTACACTAATCATACACGCAAATGTGTACGATCAAGATCAATGACTCACGGGAAGATATCACAACACAACTCTAGACACAAATTAAAAATAATACAAGCTTTATATTACAAGTTAGGGGCCTCGAGGGCTCAAATACATAGCTCGAATACACAAGAGTCAGCGGAAGCAACAATATCTGAGTACAAACATAAATTAAACAAGTTTGCCTTAAGAAGGCTAGCACAAAGTAGCAATGATCGAAAAGGCGAGGCCTCCTGCCTGGGACCTCCTAACTACTCCTCGAAGCCGAACTCCATGTAGAAACATCCTCGGGATCCTCTGGCTCCTGGACTCCATCATATGATCGCAATAACCAGGAAAAGGGGGAAAAGAAGTAGCAAAGCAACCGTGAGTACTCATCCAAAGTACTCGCAAGCAAGGATGTACACTAAATATGCATTGGTATCAATGAAATGGGTAGTATCTATGGGCTGAACTGCAGAATGCCAGAATAAGAGGGGGATAACTAGTCCTATCGAATACTACGCTTCTGGCAGCCTCCGTCTTGAAGCATATAGGAGAGAGTAGATGGTAAGTTCACCAAGTAGCATCATATAGCATAATCCTACCCGTCGATCCTCTCCTCGTCGCCCTGTGAGAGAGCGATCACCGGGTTGTATCTGGCACTTGGAAGGGTGTGTTTTATTAAGTATCCAGTTCTAGTTGTCACAAGGTCAAGGTACAACTCTGGGTTGTCCTTTTACTGAGGGACGCGGCTATTCGAATAGATAAACTTCCCTGCAGGGGTGCACCACATTTCCCAACACGCTCGATCCCCTTTGGCCGAACACACTTTCCTGGGTCATGCCCGGCCTCGTAAGATCAACACGGCACAGCCCCACCTAGGCACAACAGAGAGGTCAGCACGTCGGTCTAAATCCTAAGCACGCAGGGGTCTGGGCCCATCGCCCATTGCACACCTGCACGTTGCGTATGCGGCCGGTGAGTAGACCTAGCAACCTCCATTACAAAGGAAGTTGCGTTACGCGGTCCAACCCGGCGTGCGCCGCTCAGTCACTGACGTCAAGAAGGCTTCGGCTGATACCACGACGTTGAGTGCCCATAACTGTTCCTACGTAGTTGGTTAGTGCGTATAGGCCAATGGCCAGACTCAGATCAAATACCAAGATCTCGTTAAGCGTGTTAATTGATGTAACCGTAGACGCCGACCAGGGCCAGGCCCACCACTCTCCTAGGTGGTCTCAACCTGCCCTGTCGCTCCGCCACAAAGTAACAACCGGGGGCCGTTGGGAACCCAGGCCCACCACTACCTGGGTGGAACCACCTGTCCCTTCAGCCCCCACAACGGAATCACTTGCGGGTACTCTATGAGCCGACCCGACTTTAGTCACATCATGTAATCTGTATAATATGTATGTATATATAAATCCGTGATCACCTCCCGAGTGATCACGGCCCAATAGTTTAGCATGGCAGACGAACAAGAATGTAGGGCCACTGATGGAATATTAGCATCCTATGCTAAGCATTTAGGATTGCAGGTAAAGGTAACAACAATAGTAGCAAAGACACGCTATGCATCAGAATAGGATTAACGGCAAACAGTAACATGTTACACTACTCTAATGCAAGCAGTAGAGAGAAGAATAGGCGATATCGGGTTGATCAAGGGGGGGGCTTGCCTGGTTGCTCTGGCAAGGAGGGGTCGTCAACACCGTAGCCGACCAGGGGTACTTGCAGCGGTCTTGGGGTCTACCGGAAAGAAGTAACGGAGGGGAACACAATAAATAACATAGCAATCAAAGCAACACAAAGCAAAACATGGCAATACGTGGTGTTAGGGGTGACCTAACACAGTAGTAGGCGATACCGGCGAAGGGGCGAAACATCCGGGAAAGTATTCCCGGTGTTTCGCATTTTCGGACAGACGGACTAGAGGGGGACGGTTGCATGTTCGCTGTGTTATGAACATGTGGCGGACGGACGAACTACGTGTTTGGATTTGTCTCAAAATTCAGAGCAACTTTTATGTACAAAGTATTTTCATCCGAGGTACGGTTTATTTTATATTATTTTTCAAAGTTCTCATCAATATTATGGATTTACTCTAATTGTTTTATTTGAATATTAAAATAGGGGCAAATCTGTTGCACCCACTAGGAGCTAGCTTATGTGTATGACAGTGGGACCCAGGGGGCTGGTCAACCCAGTCAATTGACTGGTCAATAGTGAAGGTGGTGGCCCACTTGTCATTGACTTAGATAAATTGATTTGATTTACTTATTTTGTTTAATCCTAACAATTGGTACTACACGTCATCTACTATATTGGACTAATTAACTACAGTACATACTAATTAAACAAAGAAGGGCCGGCCACACCCCCCCCACACACACACAGCCCAGCCATGGCACACACGAACACACACACCACGCACGGCCATGTACTTGGCCAGCCGCAGTAGTAAGCGGCCGTAGCAGAGCAACTAGGAGCGGCCGTGAGCAGCGGCTAGACAAGCAGGAGAGCAACATCAGCAAACAATGGCATGAGAAGAAGAGCAGCAGTAGTAAGGAACGGCAGCGGCAACAGGCGGATGCAGCAGCAGCGCATGGGAGCAGGCGAGCGGGCGCCGCGGGGCAACAGTGGCGCGAACGGCCGCGGCGAGCGGACGCGGGGCGCGGCCAGGGAGTGCCCCTGGAGCGGCTAGGACGCGCGTGAGCGTGACCACACAGCGGTGAGCGCGACAGCGTACAGGTTCTACGGCGATGGATTCGACGAGAAAAAGGGGGGATCGATGGAGGTGGTCACCATGGAGCTCGTGGACGTGGTCAGGAGGTCGGGGGTGCTCGGGAGGCACTGCATCTGACGACGAACGTCGACAACCGTGGCGAAGAAGACGGGCGATGGCGAGCTTCCGGTGCGCCCCTACTCGAATCGAAGCAAGCAGATGATGGAGTCATCCATGCTGAAGCTCCTGGACATCCTCCTGGGCGCCGGGGAGGCAGTGGCCACGAGGACGATGATGGCGCGGCAGCAACGGCTCGGGCGCGATCTAAACAGAGAAGAAGAGGGCGGGCGAGGGGGATATAGAGTGCTAGGGTTTGTCTACAACAACGGGAGGCTCTTATCCTACTCAGGGGTGTCGGCGGATGATCAATAGGGCGATATCCGCGGCCATGGAGGCGTGGATGTGTGCCACGACGCGCCCCTATCTCCTCCTCTGTACTGTACTAAGTTTCTGGTTAATACAATTCTAGCATGAATAATAGACAGTTATCATGATATAAGGAAATATAAATAACAACTTTATTATTGCCTCTAGGGCATATTTTCTTCATCTTGGAGATCCATATGATGTAACTCTTTTATGGTGTGTTTGTTGGGATCCGATGAACTTTGAGTTTATAATCAGATCTATCTTTTTATATCCATGAAAGTATTTGAATTTCTTTGATCTCTTTTGTGCATGATCTCTTATAGCCTCGTATTTCTTCTTCGATATTTGGGTTTTGTTTGGCCAACTTGATCTATTTATCTTGCAGTGGGAAGAGGTGCCTGGTAGTGGGTTCGATCTTACGGTGCTTGATCCCAGTGACAGAAAGGAAACCGACACGTATGTATCGTTGCTACTAAGGATAAAAAGATGGGATCTATATCTAACGCCATAGATAAACGGATCTTGTCTACATCATGTCATCGTTCTTATTGCATTACTCCATTTTCCCAAGAACTTAATACACCAGATGCATGCTGGATAACGGTCGATGTGTGGAGTAATAGTAGTAGATGCAGGCAGGAGTCGGTCTACTAATCTTGGACATGATGCCTATGTAATGATCATTGCCTGGATATGTCATAATTATTTGAGGTTCTATCAATTTCCCAACAGTAATTTGTTCACCCACCGTTTGCTATTTTTCTCGAGAGAAGCCACTAGTGAAACCTACGACCCCCGGGTCTCTTTCTCATATTATTTGCGTTTGCAATCTACCATTTATTTGCTTTTATTTTCAGATCTATTAATTCAAAAACCCAAAAATACATTGTTGTACTTTATTTTATTTGTGAACTATTATTTCAATCTATTACAACTTTCTTCCCTCCGTGCACCATTTCGGGCGCCGTATCCCGAAAGGGATTGACAACCCTTTAACATGTCGGGTTGCTGAAGGAAATATGCCCTAGAGGCAATAATAAAGTTATTATATATTTCCTTATATCAAGATAAATGTTTATTATTCATGCTAGAATTGTATTAACCGGAAACATAATACATGTGTGAATACATAGACAAACAGAGTGTCACTAGTATGCCTCTATTTGACTAGCTCGTTGATTAAAGATGGTTATGTTTCCTAACCATAGACATCAGTTGTCATTTGATTAATGAGATCACATCATTAGGAGAATGATGTGATTGACTTGACCCATTCCGTTAGCATAGCACTTGATCGTTTAGTTTGTTGCTATTGCTTTCTTCATGACTTATACATGTTCCTATGACTATGAGATTATGCAACTCCCGTTTACCAGAGGAACACATTGTGTGCCACCAAACGTCACAACGTAACTGGGGGATTATAAAGGTGCTCTACAGGTGTCTCCGAAGGTACTTGTTGGGTTGGCGTATTTCGAGATTAGGATTTGTCACTCTGATTGTCAGAGAGGTATCTCTGGGCCCTCTCGGTAATGCACATCACCTAAAGCCTTGCAAGCATTGCAACTAATGAGTTAGTTGCGAGATGATGTATTATAGAACAAGTAAAGAGACTTGCCGGTAACGAGATTGAACTAGGTATTGAGATACCGACGATCGAATCTCGGGCAAGTAACATACCGATGACAAAGGGAACAACGTATGTTGTTATGCCGTCTGACCGATAAAGATCTTCGTAGAATATGTGGGAGCCAATATGAGCATCCAGGTTCCGCTATTGGTTATTGACTGGAGACGTGTCTCAGTCATGTCTACATTGTTCTCAAACCCGTAGGGTCCGCACGCTTAAGGTTTCGATGACAATTATATTATGAGTTTATGAGATTTGATGTATGGAAGGAGTTTGGAGTCCCGGATGAGATCGGGGACATGATGAGGAGTCTCGAAATGGTCGAGATGTAAAGATCGATATATTGGACGACTATATTTGGACATCGGAAAGGTTCCGAGTGATTCGGGTATTTTTCGGAGTACCGGAGAGTTACAGGAATACGTATTGGGCCTTATGGGCCATACGGGAAAGAAGGAAAAGGGCCTCAAGGGTGGCCGCACCCCTCCCCTTGGTCTGGTCCGAATTGGACTAGGGAAGGGGGGCGCCCTCTTCCTTCCTTCTCCTTTTCCCTTCCCTTTCCTTCCCTCCCACCCCTACTACTTGGAAGGGCTCCTAGTTCTACTAGGAAAGGGGGAATCCTACTCCCGGTGGGAGTAGGACTCCCCTAGGGTGCGCCATAGAGAGGGCCGGCCCCTCCCCTCCTCCACTCCTTTATATACATGGCCAGGGGGCACCTCATAGACACACAAGTTGATCTTCGTGATCGTTCTCTTAGCCGTGTGCGGTGCCCTCCTCCGCCATAATCCTCGATAATATTGTAGCGGTGCTTAGGCGAAGCCCTGCGACGGTAGAACATCAAGATCGTCACCACGCCGTCGTGCTGACGAAACTCTTCCCCGACACTTTGCTGGATCAGAGGCCGGGGATCGTCATCGAGCTGAACGTGTGCTAGAACTCGGAGGTGTCGTAGTTTCGGTGCTTGATCGGTCGGGCCATGACGACGTACGACTACATCAACCGCGTTGTGCTAACGCTTCCGCTTCCGGTCTACGAGGGTACGTAGACAACACTCTCCCCTCTCGTTGCTATGCATCACCATGAGCTTGCGTGTGCGTAGGAAAATTTTGAAATTACTACGTTCTCCAACAGTGGCATCCGAGCCTAGGTTTTATGCGTTGATGTTGTGCACGAGTAGAACACAAGTAAGTTGTGGGCGATATAAGTCATACTGCTTACCAGCATGTCACACTTTGGTTCGGCGGTATTGTTGGATGAAGCGGCCCGGACCGACATTACGCGTACGCTTACGCGAGACTGGTTCTACCGACGTGCTTTGCACACAGGTGGCTGGCGGTGTCAGTTTCTCCAACTTTAGTTGAACCGAGTGTGTCTACGCCCGGTCCTTGCAAAGGTTAAAACAGCACCAACTTGACAATTATCGTTGTGGTTTTGATGCGTAGGTAAGAATGTTTCTTGCTAAGCCCGTAGCAGCCACGTAAAACTTACAACAACAAAGTAGAGGACGTCTAACTTGTTTTTGCAGGGCATGTTGTGATGTGATATGGTCAAGACGTGATGATATAAAAGTTTTTGTACAAGATGATCATGTTTTGTTGAAGTTATCGGCAACTGGCAGAAGCCTTATGGTCGTCTCTTTATTGCATAAGATGCAAGCGCCAAATAATTGCTTTACTTTATCGCTATGCGATAGCAATAGTTGCAAGAGCAATAGTTGGCGAGACGACCATGTGACGACACATTGATATAGATCAAGATGATGGAGATCATGGTGTCATGCCGGTGACGATAGAAATCATGACGATGTTTTGGAGATGGAGATCAAAGGCACAAGATGATGATGGCCATATCATGTCACATATTTTGATTGCATGTGATGTTTATCTTTTATGCATCTTATTTTGCTTAGTTCAACGGTAGCTTTATAAGATGATCTTTCACTAAATTTCAAGATAAAAAGTGTTCTCCCTGAGTATGCACTATTGCCAAAGTTCATCGTGCCCAGACACCACGTGATGATCGGGTGTGATAAGCTCTACGTTCATCTACAACGGGTGCAAGCCAGTTTTGCACACGCAGAATACTCAGGTTAAACTTGACAAGCCTAGCATATGTAGATATGGCCTCGGAACACTGAGACCGAAAGGTCGAGCGTGAATCATATAGTAGATATGATCAACATAATGATGTTCACCATTGAAAGCTACTCCATTTCACGTGATGATCGGTTATGGTTTAGTTGATTTGGATCACGTGATCACTTAGATGATTAGAGGGATGTCTATCTAAGTGGGAGTTCTTAAGTAATATGATTAATTGAACTTTAATTTATCATGAACTTAGTCCTGGTAGTATTAGCATATCTATGTTGTAGATCAATAGCTCGCGTTTAGCTCCCCTGCTTTATTTTTTATACGTTCCTAGAGATAACTAAGTTGAAAGATGTTAGTAGCAATGATGCGGATTGGATCCGTGATCTGAGGTTTATCCTCATTGCTACACGGAAGAATTATGTCTTTGATGCACCGCTAGGTGACAAACCTATTGCAGGAGCAGATGCAGATGTTATGAACATTTGGCTAGCTCAATATGATGACTCTTGATAGTTTAGTGCACCATGCTTAAACGGCTTAGAATCGGGACTTCAAAGACGTTTTGAACGTTATGGACCATATGAGATGTTCTAGGAGTTGAATTTAATATTTCAAGCAAATACCCGAGTTGAGAGATATGAAGTCTCCAACAAGTTCTATAGCTAAAAGATGGAGGAGAATAGCTCAAGCAGTGAGCATGTGCTCAGATTGTCTGGGTACTACATGACGGAAATATGCCCTAGAGGCAATAATAAAGTTATTATTTATTTCCTTATTTCATGATAAATGTTTATTATTCATGCTAGAATTGTATTAACCGGAAACATAATACATGTGTGAATACATAGACAAACAGAGTGTCACTAGTATGCCTCTACTTGACTAGCTCGTTAATCAAAGATGGTTATGTTTCCCAACCATGGACAAAGAGTTGTTATTTGATTAACGGGATCATATCATTAGATGAATGATCCGATTGACATGACCCATTCCATTAGCTTAGCACCCGATCGTTTAGTATGTTGCTATTGCTTTCTACATGACTTATACATGTTCCTATGACTATGAGATTATGTAACTCCCGTGTGCCGGAGGAACACTTTGTGTGCTACCAAACGTCACAACGTAACTGGGTGATTATAAAGGTGCTCTACAGGTGTCTCCAAAGGTACATGTTGGGTTGACGTATTTCGAGATTAGGATTTATCACTCCGATCGTCGGAGAGGTATCTCTGGGCCCTCTCGGTAATGCACATCACTTAAGCCTTGCAAGCATTGCAACTAATGAGTTAGTTGCGGGATGATGTATTACGGAATGAGTAAAGAGACTTGCCGGTAACGAGATTGAACTAGGTATTGGATACCGACGATCGAATCTCGGGCAAGTAACATACCGATGACAAAGGGAACAACGTATGTTGTTATGCGGTCTGACCGATAAAGATCTTCGTAGAATATGTAGGAGCCAATATGGGCATCCAGGTCCCGCTATTGGTTATTGACCGGAGATTTGTCTCAGTCATGTCTACATTATTCTCGAACTGTAGGGTCCGCACGCTTAACGTTACGATGACAGTTATTATGAGTTTATGAATTTTGATGTACCGAAGTTAGTTCAGAGTCCCGGATGTGATCACGGACATGACGAGGAGTCTCGAAATGGTTGAGACATAAAGATTGATATATTGGATGACTATATTCGGACACCGGAAGCGTTCCGGGGAAGTTTCGGATAAAACCGGAGCACCGGGGGGTTACCGGAACCCCCCGGGGGGGTTAATGGGCCTCATGGGCCTAAAGTGGAGAAGAGGAAGGGGCTGCCAGGGCAGGCCGCGCGCCCCCTCTCCCCCTAGTCCGAATTGGACAAGGAGGGAGGGGCGGCGCCCCCCCTTTTCCTTCTCTTCTTCCACCTCTCCTACTTGGACAAGGAAAGGGAGGGGAGTCCTACTCCCGGTAGGAGTAGGACTCCTCTTGCGCGCCTCCTCTAGGGTCGGCCGCCACCCCCCCTTGGATCCTTTATATACGGAGGCAGGGGGGCACCCTAGGACACAAGTTGATCATTGTGATCGTTCCTTAGCCGTGTGCGGTGCCCCCTTCCACCATATTTCACCTCGGTCATATTGTAGCAGCGCTTAGGCAAAGCCCTGCGACGGTAGAACATCAAGATAGTCACCACGCCGTCGTGCTGACGGAACTCATCCCCGAAGCTTTGCTGGATCGGAGCCCGGGGAGCGTCATCAAGCTGTACGTGTGCTAAGAACTTGGAGGTGCCGGAGTAACGGTGCTTGGATCGGTCGGATCGGGAAGACGTACGACTACTTCCTCTATGTTGCGTCAACGCTTCCGCTTCGGTCTACGAGGGCACGTAGACAACACTCTCCCCTCTTGTTGCTATACATCACCATGATCTGGCGTGTGCGTAGGATTTTTTTTGAAATTACTACGTTCCCCAACAGTGGCATCAGAGCCAGGTTTTATGGTTTGATGTTATGTGCACGAGTAGAACACAAGTGAGTTGTGGGCGATATAAGTCATACTGCTTACCAGCATGTCATACTTTGGTTCGGCGGTATTGTTGGACGAAGCGGCCCGGACCGACATTACGCGTACGCTTACGCGAGACCGATTCTCTCGATGTGCTTTGCACATAGGTGGCTTGCGGGTGACAGTTTCTCCAACTTTAGTTGAACCGAGTGTGGCTACGCCCGGTCCTTGCGAAGGTTAAAACAGCACCAACTTGACAAACTATCGTTGTGGTTTTGATGCGTAGGTAAGATTGGTTCTTGCTTAAGCCCGTAGCAGCCACGTAAAACTTGCAACAAACAAATTAGAGGACGTCTAACTTGTTTTTGCAGGGCATGTTGTGATGTGATATGGTCAAGACATGATGCTAAATTTTATTGTATGAGATGATCATGTTTTGTAACCGAGTTATCGGCAACTGCCAGGAGCCATATAGTTGTCGCTTTATTGTATGCAATGCAATCGCGCTGTAATGCTTTACTTTATCACTAAGCGGTAGCGATAGTCATGGAAGCATAAAAGTGGCGAGACAACAACGATGCTGCGATGGAGATCAAGGTGTCGCGCCGGTGACGATGGTGATCATGACAGTGCTTCGGAGATGGAGATCACAGGCACAAGATGATGATGGCCATATCATATCACTTATATTGATTGCATGTGATGTTTATCTTTTATGCATCTTATTTTGCTTAGTCTGACGGTAGCATTATAAGATGATCTCTCACTAAATTATCAAGAAATGTTCTCCCTAAGTATGCACCGTTGCGGAAGTTCTTCGTGCTGAGACACCACGTGATGATCGAGTGTGATAGGCTCTACGTTCAAATACAACGGGTGAAAAACAGTTGCACACGCGGAATACTCAGGTTATACTTGACGAGCCAAGCATATGCAGATATGGCCTCGGAACACGGAGACCGAAAGTTCGAGCATGAATCATATAGTAGATATGATCAACATAGTGATGTTCACCAATGAAACTGCTCCATCTCACGTGATGATCGGACATGGTTTAGTTGATTTGGTTCACGTGATCACTTAGAGGATTAGAGGGATGTCTATCTAAGTGGGAGTTCTTAAGTAATATGATTAATTGAACTTTAAATTTATCATGAACTTAGTCCTGGTAGTATTTTGCAAATTATGTTGTAGATCAATAGCTCGCGTTGTTGCTTCCCTGTGTTTATTTTGATATGTTCCTAGAGAAAATTGTGTTGAAAAATGTTAGTAGCAATGATGCGGATTGGATCCGTGATCTGAGGTTTATCCTCATTGCTGCATAGAAGAATTATGTCCTTGATGCACCGCTAGGTGACAGACCTATTGTAGGAGCAGATGCAGACACTATGAACGTTTGGCTAGCTCAATATGATGACTACTTGATAGTTTAGTGCACCATGCTTAATGGCTTAGAATCGGGACTTCAAAGACGTTTTGAACGTCATGGACCATATGAGATGTTCCAGGAGTTGAAGTTAATATTTCAAGCAAATACCCGAGTTGAGAGATATGAAGTCTCCAACAAGTTCTATAGCTAAAAGATGGAGGAGAATCGCTCAACTAGTGAGCATGTGCTCAGATTATCTGGGTACTACAATTGCTTGAATCAAGTGGGAGTTAATCTTCCAGATAAGATAGTGATTGACAGAATTCTCTAGTCACCATCACCAAGTTAGTAGAACTTCGTGATGAACTATAATATGCAAGGGATAACGGAAACAACTCCCAAGCTCTTCGTGATGCTGAAATCAACGAAGGTAGAAATCAAGAAAAACATCAAGTGTTGATGGTTGACAAGACCACTAGTTTCAAGAAAAGGGCAAAGGGAAGAAAGGGAACTTCAAGAAGAACGGCAAGCGAGTTGCTGCTCAAGTGAAGAAGCCCAAGTCTGGACCTAAGCCTAATACTAAGTGCTTCTACTGCAAAGGAACTGGTCACTAGAAGCAGAACTACCCCAAGCATTGGCAGATAAGAAGGATGGCAAGGTGAACATAAGTATATTTGATATACATGTTATTGATGTGTACTTTACTAGTGTTTATAGCAACCCCTCAGTATTTGATACTAGTTCAGTTGCTAAGATTAGTAACTCAAAACGGGAGTTGCAGAATAAACAGAGACTAGTTAAGGGTGAAGTGACGATGTGTGTTGGAAGTGGTTCCAAGATTGATATGATCATCATCGCACACTCCCTATAAATTCGGGATTAGTGTTGAACCTAAATAAGTGTTATTTGGTGTTTACGTTGAGCATGAATATGATTTGATCATGTTTATTGTAATACGGTTATTCATTTAAGTAAGAGAATAAATTGTTGTTCTGTTTACATGAATAAAATCTTATATGGTTACACACCCAATGAAAATAGTTCGTTAGATCTCGATCATAGTGATACACATAATCATAATATTGAAACCAAAAGATGCAAAGTTAATAATGATAGTGCAACTTATTTGTAGCACTGCCGTTTAGGTCATATTGGTGTAAAGCGCATGAAGAAACTCCATGCTGATGGGCTTTCGGAATCACTTGATTATGAATCAGTTGATGCTTGCGAACCATGCCTCATGGGCAAGATGACTAAGACTCTATTCTTCGGAACAATGGAGCAAGCAATAGATTTGTTGGAAATCATACATACTGATGTATGTGGTCCGGTGAATATTGAGGCTCGTGACAGGTACCATTATTTTCTGACCTTCACAGATGATTTGAGTAGATATGGGTATATCTACTTGATGAAACACAAGTCTGAAACATTTGAATAGTTCAAAGAATTTCAGAGTGAAGTGGAAAATCATCGTAACAAGAAAATAAAGTTTCTATGATCTGATCGTAGAGAAGAGTATTTGAGTTACGAGTTTGGCCTTCAGTTAAAAACAATGTGAAATAGTTTCACTACTCACGCCACCTAGAACACCACAATGTAATGGTGTGTCCGAACGTCATAACCGTACTTTATTAGATATGGTGCGATCTATGATATCTCTTACCGATCTACCACTATCGTTTTGGGGTTATGCATTAGAGACAGCTGCATTCACGTTAAATAGGGCACCATCTAAATCCGTTGAAACGACATCGTATGAATTGTGGTTTAGCAAGAAACCAAAGTTGTCGTTTCTTAAAGTTCGGGGTTGTGATGCTTATGTGAAAAAGTTTCATCCTGATAAGCTCAAAACCAAATCGGAGAAATATGTCTTCATAGGATACCCAAAAGGAGACTGTTGGGTACACCTTCTATCACAGATCCTAAGGCAAGACATTCGTTGCTTATAATGGATCCTTTCTAGAGAAGGAGTTTCTCTCGAAAGAAGTGAGTGGGAGGAAAGTAGAACTTGATAAGGTAATTGTACCTTCTCCCTTACTGGAAAGTAGTTCATCACAGAAATCTGTTCCTGTGACTACTACACCAATTAGTGAGGAAGCTAATGATGATGATCATAAAACTTCAGATCAAGTTACTACCGAATCTCATAGGTAAACCAGAGTGAGATCCGCACCAGAGTGGTATAGTAATCCTGTTCTGGAAGTCATGTTACTAGACCATGACGAACTTGCGAACTATGAGGAAGCGATGATGAGCCCAGATTCCGCAAAATGGCTTGAGGCCATGAAATCTGAGATGGGATTCATGTATGAAAACAAAGTATGGACTTTGGTTGACTTGCCAGATGATCGGCAAGCCATAGAAAATAAACGGATCTTCAAGAGGAAGACGGACGTTGATAGTAGTGTTACTATCTACAAAGCTAGAATTGTCGCAAAAGGTTTTCGACAAGTTCAAAGTGTTGGCTACGATGAGAGTTTCTCACTCGTATCTATGCTTAAGTCTGTCCGAATCATGTTAGCAATTGCCGCATTTTATGAAATCTGGCAAATGGATAAACAAAACTGCATTCCTTAATGGATTTCTTAAAAAAGAGTTGTATATGATGCAACCAGTAGGTTTTGTCAATCCTAAAGGTGCTAACAGAATATGCAAGCTCCAGCGATTCATCTATAGACTGATGCAAGCATCTCAGAGTTGGAATACACGCTTTGATAAGTTGATCAAAGCATATAGTTTTATACAGACTTGCGGTGAAGCCTGTATTTACAAGAAAGTGAGTGGGAGCACTACAACATTTCTGATAAGTATATGTGAATGACATATTGTTGATCGGAAATAATGTAGAATTATTCTGTAAAGCATAAAGGAGTGTTTGAAAGGAGTTTTTCAAAGAAAGACTTCGATGAAGCTGCTTACATATTGAGCATCAAGATCTATAGAGATAGATCAAGACGCTTGATAAGTTTTTTCAATAAATACATACCTTGACAAGATTTTGAAGTAGTTCAAAATGGAACAGTCAAAGAAAGAGTTTCTTGCCTATGTTACAAGGTGTGAAATTGAGTAAGACTCAAAGCCCGACCATGGCAGAAGATAGAAAGAGAATGAATGTCATTCCCTATGCCTTGGTCATAGGTTCTATAAAGTATGCCATGCTGTGTACTAGATCTATTGTATACCCTACTACTGAGTTTGGCAAGGGAGTACAATAGTGATCTAGGAGTAGATCACTGGACAGCGCTCAAAATTATCCTTAGTGGAATAAGGATATGTTTCTCGATTATGGAAGTGAAAAAAGGTTCGTCCTAAAGGGTTACGCCGATGCAAGTTTTGACACTAATCTAGATGACTCTAAGTCTCGGTCTAGATACATATTGAAAGTGGGAGCAATTAGCTAGAGTAGCTCCATGCAGAGCATTGTTGACATAGAAATTTGCAAAATACATGCGGATCTGAATGTGGCAGACCCGTTGACTAAGATTCTCTCACAAGCAAAACATGATCACACCTTAGTACTCTTTGGGTGTTAATCACATAGCAATGTGAACTAGATTACTGAATCCAGTAAACCCTTTGGGTGTTGGTCACATGGCGATGTGAACTATGGGTGTTAATCACATGGTGATGTGAACTATTGCTGTTAAATCACATGACGATGTGAACTAGATTATTGACTCTAGTGCAAGTGGGAGACTGAAGGAAATATGCCCTAGAGGCAATAATAAAGCTATTATTTATTTCCTTATTTCATGATAAATGTTTATTATTGATGCTAGAATTGTATTAATCGGAAACATAATACATGTGTGAATGCATAGATAAACAGAGTGTCACTAGTATGCCTCTACTTGACTAGCTCGTTAATCAAAGATGGTTATGTTTCCCAACCATGGACAAAGAGTTGTTATTTGATTAACGGGATCACATCATTAGATGAATGATCTGATTGACATGACCCATTCCATTAGCTTAGCACCCGATCATTTAGTATGTTGCTATTGCTTTCTACATGACTTATACATGTTCCTATGACTATGAGATTATGTAACTCCCGTGTGCCGGAGGAACACTTTGTGTGCTACCAAACGTCACAACGTAACTGGGTGATTATAAAGGTGCTCTACAGGTGTCTCCAAAGGTACATGTTGGGTTGACGTATTTCCAGATTAGGATTTGTCACTCCGATCGTCGGAGAGGTATCTCTGGGCCCTCTCGGTAATGCACATCACTTAAGCCTTGCAAGCATTGCAACTAATGAGTTAGTTGCGGGATGATGTATTATGGAACGAGTAAAGAGACTTGCCGATAACGAGATTGAACTAGGTATTGGATACCGATAATCGAATCTCGTGCAAGTAACATACCGATGACAAAGGGAACAACGTATGTTGTTATGCGGTCTGACCGATAAAGATCTTCGTAGAATATCTAGGAGCCAATATGGGCATCCAGGTCCCGCTATTGGTTATTGACCGGAGATTTGTCTCCGTCATGTCTACATTATTCTCGAACCGTAGGGTCCGCACGCTTAACATTACGATGACAGTTATTATGAGTTTATGCATTTTTGATGTACCGAAGTTAGTTCGGAGTCCCGGATGTGATCACGGACATGACGAGGAGTCTCGAAATGGTCGAGACATAAAGATTGATATATTGGATGACTATATTCGGACACTGGAAGCGTTTCGGGGAAGTTTCGGATAAAACCAGAGCACCGGGGGGTTACCGGAACCCCCCGGGGGGTTAATGGGCCTCATGGGCCTAAAGTGGAGAAGAGGAAGGGGCTGCCAGGGCAGGCCGCGCGCCCCCTCTCCCCCTAGTCCGAATTGGACAAGGAGGGAGGGGCGGCGCCCCCCCTTTTCCTTCTCTTCTTCCAGCTCTCCTACTTGGACAAGGAAAGGGAGGGGAGTCCAACTCCCGGTAGGAGTAGGACTCCTCCTGCGCGCCTCCTCTAGGGCCGGCCGCACCCCCCCCCCTTGGATCCTTTATATACAGAGGCAGGGGGCACCCTAGGACACAAGTTGATCATCGTGATCGTTCCTTAGCCGTGTGCGGTGCCCCCTTCCACCATATTCCACCTCGGTCATATTGTAGCAGCGCTTAGGCGAAGCCCTGCGACGGTAGAACATCAAGATAGTCACCACGCCGTCGTGCTGACGGAACTCATCCCCGAAGCTTTGCTGGATCGGAGCCCGGGGAGCGTCATCGAGCTATACGTGTGCCAAGAACTCGGAGGTGCCGGAGTAACGGTGCTTGGATCGGTCGAATCGGGAAGACGTACGACTACTTCCTCTATGTTGTGTCAACGCTTCCGCTTCGGTCTACGAGGGTACGTAGACAACACTCTCCCCTCTCGTTGCTATACATCACCATGATCTTGCGTGTGCGTAGGAATTTTTTTGAAATTACTACGTTCCCCAACACTACAATCGCTTGAATCAAGTGGGACTTAATCTTCTAGATAAAATAGTGATTGACAGGATTCTCTAGTCACCATCACCAAGTTAGTAGAACTTCGTGATGAACTATAATATGCAAGGGATAACGGAAACGATTCCAAGCTCTTCGTGATGCTGAAATCAACGAAGGTAGAAATCAAGAAAAGCATCAAGTGTTGATGGTAAACAAAACCACTAGTTTCAAGTAATTGGACAAAGGGAAGAAAGGGGAACTTCAAGAAGAACGGCAAGCAAGTTGCTGCTCAAGTGAAAAACCCAAGTCTGGACCTAAGCCTGAAACTGAGTTCTTCTATTGCAATGGGACTGGTCACTGGAAGCGGAACTACCCCAAGTAATTGGCGGATAAGAAGGATGGCAAAGTGAACATAGGTATATTTGATATACATGTTAATGATGTGTACTTTACTAGTGTTTATAGCAACCCCTCAGTATTTGATACTAGTTCAGTTGCTAAGAGTGGTAACTCGAAACAGGAGTTGCAGAATGAACAGAGACTAGTTAAGGGTGAAGTGACGATGTGTGTTGGAAGTGGTTCCAAGATTGATATGATCATCATCGCACACTCCCTATACTTTCGGGATTAGTGTTGAACCTAAATAAGTGTTATTTGGTGTTTGCATTGAGCATAAATATGATTGGATCATGTTTATTGCAATACGGTTATTCATGTAAGTTAGAGAATAATTGTTGTTCTGTTTACATGAATAAAACCTTCTATGGTCATACACCCAATGAAAATGGTTTCTTGGATCTCGATCGTGGTGATACACATATTCATAATATTGAAGCCAAAAGATGCAAAGTTAATAATGACAGTGCAACTTATTTGTGGCACTGCCGTTTAGGTCATATTGGTGTAAAGCGCATGAAGAAAATCCATGCTGATGGGTTTTTGGAATCACTTGATTATGAATCAGTTGATGCTTGCGAACCATGCCTCATGGGCAAGATGACTAAGACTCCGTTCTCCGGAACAATGGAGCGAGCAATAGATTTGTTGAAATCATACATACTGATGTATGTGGTCCGATGAATATTGAGGCTCGTGGCAGGTATCATTTATTTTCTGATCTCCACAAATGATTTCAGCAGATATGAGTATATCTACTTGATGAAACACAAGTCTGAAATGTTTGAAAAGTTCAAAGAATTTCAGAGTGAAGTGGAGAATCATCGTAACAAAAATAAAAGTTTCTACGATATGATCGCAGAAGTAAAATATTTGAGTTACGAGTTTGGCCTTCAGTTAAAACAATGTGAAATAGTTTCACTACACACGCCACTTGGAACACCACAATGTAATGGTGTGTCCGAACGTCATAACCGTACTTTATTAGATATGGTGTGATATATGATGTCTCTTACCGATCTACCACTATCATTTTGGGGTTATGCATTAGAGACAGCTGCATTCATGTTAAATAGGGCACCATCTAAATCCGTTGAGACGACACCGTATGAACTATGGTTTGGCAAGAAACCTAAGCTGTCGTTTCTTAAAGTTTGAGGTTGTAATGCTTATGTGAAAAAGTTTCAACCTGATAAGCTCTAACCCAAATCGGAGAAGTGCGTCTTCATAGGATACCCAAAAGAAAATGTTGGGTACACCTTCTATCACAGATCTGAAGGCAAAATATATTCGTTTCTTTGAATGGATCCTTTCTAGAAAAGGAGTTTCTCTCGAAAGAAGTGAGTGGGAGGAAAGTACAACTTGATGAGGTAACTATACCTGCTCCCTTATTGGAAAGTAGTTGATCACAGAAATCTGTTCCTGTGACTACTACACCAATTAGTGAGGAAGCTAATGATGATGATCATGTAACTTCAGATCAAGTTACTACCGGACCTCGTAGGTAAACCAGAGTGAGATCCGCACCAGAGTGGTACGGTAATCCTGTTCTGGAGGTCATGTTACTTGACCATGACGAGCCTACGAACTATGAGGAAGCGATGATGAGCCCAGATTCCGTGAAATGGCTTGAGGCCATGAAATCTGAGATGAGATCCATGTATGAGAACAAAGTATGGACTTTGATTGACTTGCCAAATGATCGGTGAGCCACTGAGATTAAATGGATCTTCAAGAGGAAGACGGATGCTGATAGTAGTGTTACTATCTACAAAGCTAGAATTGTTGCAAAAAGGTTTTCGACAAGTTCAAGGTGTTGACTACGATGAGAGTTTCTCACTCGTATCTATGCTTAAGTCTATCCGAATCATGTTAGAAATTGCCGCATTTTATGAAATCTGGCAAATGGGTAAACAAAACTGCATTCCTTAATGGATTTATTAAAGAAGAGTTGTATATGATGCAACCAGAAGGCTTTGTCAACCCTAAAGGTACTAACAAAATATACAAGCTCCAGCGATCCATCTATGGACTGGTGCAACCATCTCGGAGTTGGAATACACGCTTTAATAAGTTGATCAAAGCATATAGTTTTATACAGACTTGTGGTGAAGCATGTACTTACAAGAAAGTGAGTGGGAGCACTACAGCATTTCTGATAAGTATATGTGAAAGACATATTGTTGATCGGAGATAATGTAGAATTATTCTGCAAAGCATAAAGGAATATTTGAAAGGAGTTTTTCAATGAAAGGCCTCGGTGAAGCTGCTTACATATTGAGCATCAAGATCTATAGAGATAGATCAAGATGCTTGATAAGTTTTTTCAATGAGTACATACCTTGACAAGATTTTGAAGTAGCTCAAAATAGAACGGTCAAAGAAGAAGTTCTTTCCTGTGTTACAAGATGTGAAGTTGAGCAAGACTCAAAACCCGACCACGGCAGAAGATAGAGAGAGTATGAAAGTCATTCCCTATGCCTCAGCCATAGGTTCTATAAAGTATGTCATGCTGTGTATCAGACCTATTGTATACCCTGTCCTGAGTTTGGCAAAGGAGTACAATAGTGATCTAGGAGTAGATCACTGGACATTGGTCAAAATTATCCTTAATGGAATAAGGATATGTTTCTCGATTATGGAAGTGACAAAAGGTTCGTCGTAAAGGGTTACGTCGATGCAAATTTTGACACTGATCCAGATGACTCTAAATCTCAATCTGGATACATATTGAAAGTGGGAGCAATTAGCTAGAGTAGCTCTGTGCAGAGCATTGTTGACATAGAAATTTGCAAAATACTTACGGATCTGAATGTGGCAGACCCATTGACTAAAATTCTCTCATAAGCAAAACATGATCACACCTCAGTACTCTTTGGGTGTTAATCACATAGCGATGTGAACTAGATTATTGACTCTAGTAAACCCTTTGGGTGTTGGTCACATGTCGATGTGAACTATGGGTGTTAATCACATGGTGATGTAAACTATTGATGTTAAATCACATGGCGATGTGAACTAGATTATTGACTCTAGTGCAAGTGGGAGACTGAAGGAAATATGCCCTGGAGGCAATAATAAAGTTATTATATATTTCCTTATATCATGATAAATGTTTATTATTCATGCTAGAATTGTATTAATCGGAAACATAATAAATGTGTGAATAGATAGACAAACAGAGTGTCACTAGTATGCCTCTACTTGACTAGCTCGTTGATTAAAGATGGTTATATTTCCTAACCATAGACATGAGTTGTCATTTGATTAACGGGATCACATCATTAGGAGAATGATGTGATTGACTTGACCCATTCCGTTAGCATAGCACTTGATCGTTTAATTTGTTGCTATTGCTTTCTTCATGACTTATACATGTTCCTATAACTATGAGATTATGCAACTCCCATTTACCAGAGAACACTTTGTGTGCCACCAAATGTCACAACGTAACTGGGTGATTATAAAGGTGCTCTACAGGTGTCTTCGAAGGTACTTGTTGGGTTGGCGTTTTTCGAGATTAGGATTTGTCACTCCGATTGTCGGAGAGGTATCTCTGGGCCCTCTCGGTAATGCACATCACCTAAACTAGATCTTGATGCTCAATATGTAAGCACCTTCACCGAGGACTTTCTTTGAAAAACTCCTTTCAAACACTCCTTTATGCTTTGCAGAATAATTCTACATTATTTCCGATCAACAATATGTCACTCACATATACTTATCAGAAATGTTGTAGTGCTCCCACTCACTTTCTAGTAAATACAGGCTTCACCGCAAGTCTATATAAAACTATATGCTTTGATCAACTTATCAAAGCGTATATTCCAACTCCGAGATGCTTGCACCAGTCCATAGATGGACCGCTGGAGCTTGCATATTATGTTAGCACCTTTAGGATTAAAAAAACCTTCTGGTTGCATCATGTACAACTCGCCTTTAATAATCCATTAAGGAATGCAGTTTTGTTTATCCATTTGCCAGATTTCATAAAATGTGGCAATTGCTAACAAGATTCGGACAGACTTAAGCATAGATACGAGTGAGAAACTCTCATCGTAGTCAACACCTTGAACTTGTCGAAAACCTTTTGCGACAATTCTATCTTTGTAGATAGTAACACTACTATCTGTTGGGGAACGTAGTAATTTTGAAAATTTTCCTACGCACACGCAAGATCATGGTGATGCACAGCAACGAGAGGGGAGAGTGTTGTCTACGTACCAACGCAGACCGACTGCGGAAGCGATCACACAACATAGAGGAAGTAGTCGTACGTCTTCTTCCCGATCCGACCGATCCAAGCACCGTTACTCCGGCACCTCCGAGTTCTTAGCACACGTTCAGCTCGATGACGATCCTCGGGCTCCGATCCAGCAAAGCGTCGAGGAAGAGTTCCGTCAGCACGACGGTGTGGTGACGATCTTGATGTACTACCGACGCAGGGCTTCGCCTAAGCACTACAACGGTATGATCGAGGTGGAATTTGGTGGCAGGAGGCACCGCACACGGCTAAGGAACGATCTCAAGGATCAACTTGTGTGTCTTGGGGTGTCCCCTGCCCCCATATATAAAGGTTGGAGGGAGGGGGGCTGGCCGGCCAGAGAGAGGGAGGCGCAGGGGGAGTCCTACTCCTACCGGGAGTAGGACTCCCCCCTCCAATCCTATTCCAACTAGGACTCTCAAGGGGGAAAGGAGAGAGAGGGGGGCCGGCCCCTTCTCCTAGTCCTACTAGGACTTGGGGAAGGGGGGCGCGCGGCCAGGCTGTGGGCTGCCCCTTTTCTCTTTTCCACTAAGGCCCAATAGGCCCATTAGTCTCCCGGGGGGTTCCGGTAACCCTCCCGGTATTCCGGTAAAATCCCGATTTCACCCGGAACACTTCCTATGTCCAAACATAGGCTTCCAATATATCAATCTTTACGTTTCGACCATTTCGAGACTCCTCGTCATGTCCGTGATCTCATCCGGGACTCCGAACAACCTTCGGTACATCAAAATGCATAAACTCATAATAACTGTCATCGTAACGTTAAGCGTGCGGACCCTACGGTTCGAGAACAATGTAGACATGACCGAGACACGTCTCCGGTCAATAACCAATAGCGGGACCTGGATGCCCATATTGGCTCCTACATATTCTACGAAGATCTTTATCGGTCAGACCGCATAACAACATACGTTGTTCCCTTTGTCATCGGTATGTTACTTGCCCGAGATTCGATCGTCGGTATCCAATACCTAGTTCAATCTCGTTACCGGCAAGTCTCTTTACTCGTTCCGTAATACATCATCTCACAACTAACATATTAGTTGCAGTGCTTGCAAGGCTTATGTGATGTGCATTACCGAGAGGGCCCAGAGATACCTCTCCGACAATCGGAGTGACAAACCCTAATCTTGAAATACGCCAACCCAACATCTACCATTGGAGACACCTGTAGTACTCCTTTATAATCACCCAGTTACGTTGTGACGTTTGCTAGTACCCAAAGTGTTCCTCCGGTAAACGGGAGTTGCATAATCTCAGAGTTATAGGAACATGTATAAGTCATGAAGAAAGCAATAGCAACATACTAAACGATCGGGTGCTAAGCTAATGGAATGGGTCATGTCAATCAGATCATTCTACTAATGATGTGACCTCGTTAATCAAATAACAACTCTTTGTTCATGGTTAGGAAACATAACCATCTTTGATTAACGAGCTAGTCAAGTAGAGGCATACTAGTGACACTCTGTTGGTCTATGTATTCACACATGTATTATGTTTCCGGTTAATACAATTCTAGCATGAATAATAAACATTTATCATGATATAAGGAAATAAATAATAACTTTATTATTGCCTCTAGGGCATGTTTCCTTCAGTCTCCCACTTGCACTAGAGTCAATAATCTAGATTACACAGTAATGATTCTAACACCCATGGAGCCTTGGTGCTGATCATGTTTTGCTCGTGGAAGAGGCTTAGTCAACGGGTCTACAACATTCAGATCCGTATGTATCTTGCAAATCTCTATGTCTCCCACCTGGACTAAATCCCGGATGGAGTTGAAGCGTCTCTTGATGTGTTTGGTCCTTTTGTGAAATCTGGATTCCTTTGCCAAAGCAATTGCACCAGTATTGTCACAAAAGATTTTCATTGGAACCGATGCACTAGGTATGACACCTAGATCGGATATGAACTCCTTCATCCAGACTCCTTCGTTTGCTGCTTCCGAAGCAGCTATGTACTCCGCTTCACATGTAGATCCCGCTACGACGCTTTGTTTAGAACTGCACCAACTGACAGCTCCACCGTTTAAAGTAAACACGTATCCGGTTTGCGATTTAGAATCGTCCGGATCAGTGTCAAAGCTTGCATCAACGTAACCTCTTACGGTGAGCTCTTTGTCACCTCCATATATGAGAAACATATCCTTAGTCCTTTTCAGGTATTTCAGGATGTTCTTGACCGCTGTCCAGTGATCCATTCCTGGATTACTTTGGTACCTCCCTGCTAAACTTATAGCAAGGCACACATCAGGTCTGGTACACAGCATTGCATACATGATAGAGCCTATGGCTGAAGCATAGGGAACATCTTTCATTTTCTCTCTATCTTCTGCAGTGGTCGGGCATTGAGTCTGACTCAACTTCACACCTTGTAACACAGGCAAGAACCCTTTCTTTGCTTGATCCATTTTGAACTTCTTCAAAATCTTGTCAAGGTATGTGCTCTGTGAAAGTCCAATTAAGCGTTTTGATCTATCTCTATAGATCTTTATGCCTAATATGTAAGCAGCTTCCCCGAGGTCTTTCATCGAAAAACTTTTATTCAAGTATCCCTTTATGCTATCCAAAAATTCTATATCATTTCCAATCAGCAATATGTCATCCACATATAATATCAGAAATGCTACAGAGCTCCCACTCACTTTCTTGTAAATACAGGCTTCTCCAAAAGTCTGTATAAAGCCAAATGCTTTGATCACACTATCAAAGCGTTTATTCCAACTCCGAGATGCTTGCACCAGTCCATAAATGGATCGCTGGAGTTTGCATACTTTGTTAGCTCCCTTTGGATCGACAAAACCTTCTGGTTGTATCATATACAACTCTTCTTCCAGAAATCCATTCAGGAATGCAGTTTTGACATCCATCTGCCATATTTCATAATCATAAAATGCGGCAATTGCTAACATAATTCTGACGGACTTAAGCATCGCTACGGGTGAGAAGGTCTCATCGTAGTCAACCCCTTGAACTTGTCAAAAACCTTTCGCGACAAGTCGAGCTTTATAGACAGTAATATTACCGTCAGCGTCAGTCTTTTTCTTGAAGATCCATTTATTCTCAATTGCTTGCCGATCATCGGGCAAGTCAACCAAAGTCCATACTTTGTTTTCATACATGGATCCCATCTCAGATTTCATGGCCTCAAGCCACTTTGCGGAATCTGGGCTCACCGTCGCTTCTTCATAGTTCATAGGTTCATCATGATCTAGTAGCATGACTTCCAGAACCGGATTACCGTACCACTCTGGTGCGGATCTCACTCTGGTTGATCTACGTGGTTCAGTAGTATCTTGTCCTGAAGCTTCATGATCATCATCATTAGCTTCCTCACTAATTGGTATAGGTGTCGCAGAAACAGTTTTCTGTGATGTACTATTTTCCAATAAGGGAGCAGGTACAGTTACCTCGTCAAGTTCTACTTTCCTCCCACTCACTTCTTTCGAGAGAAACTCCTTCTCTAGAAAGTTTCCGAATTTAGCAACAAAAGTCTTGCCTTCGGATCTGTGATAGAAGGTGTATCCAATAGTTTCCTTTGGATATCCTATGAAGACACATTTCTCCGATTTGGGTTCGAGCTTATCAGGTTGAAGCTTTTTCACATAAGCATCGCAGCCCCAAACTTTAAGAAACGACAACTTTGGTTTCTTGCCAAACCATAGTTCATAAGGTGTCGTCTCAACGGATTTTGATGGTGCCCTATTTAATGTGAATGCGGCCGTCTCTAAAGCATAACCCCAAAACGATAGCGGTAAATCAGTAAGAGACATCATAGATCGCACCATATCTAGTAAAGTACGATTAGGACGTTCAAACACACCATTACGCTGTGGTGTTCCGGGTGGCGTGAGTTGCGAAACTATTCCACAATTTTTCAAATGTACACCAAACTCGTAACTCAAATATTCTCCTCCACGATCAGATCGTAGAAACTTTATTTTCTTGTTACGATGATTTTCAACCTCACTCTGAAATTCTTTGAACTTTTCAAATGTTTCAGACTTATGTTTCATTAAGTAGATATACCCATATCTGCTTAAATCATCTGTGAAGGTGAGAAAATAACGATATCCGCCACGAGCCTCAATATTCATCGGACCACATACATCGGTATGTATGATTTCCAATAAATCCGTTGCTCTCTCCATAGTACCGGAGAACGGTGTTTTAGTCATCTTGCCTATGAGGCACGGTTCGCAAGTACCAAGTGATTCATAATCAAGTGGTTCCAAAAGCCCATCAGTATGGAGTTTCTTCATGCGCTTTACACCGATATGACCTAAACGGCAGTGCCACAAATAAGTTGCACTATCATTATTAACTTTGCATCTTTTGGCTTCTACATTATGAATATGTGTATCACTATCATCGAGATTCAACAAGAATAGACCACTCTTCAAAGGTGCATGGCCATAAAAGATATTACTCATATAAATAGAACAACCATTATTCTCTGATTTAAATGAATAACCGTCTCGCATCAAACAAGATCCAGATATAATGTTCATGCTCAACGCTGGCACCAAATAACAATTATTTAGGTCTAATATTAATCCCGAAGGTAGATGTAGAGGTAGCGTGCCGACCGCGATCACATCGACTTTGGAACCGTTTCCCACGCGCATCGTCACCTCGTCCTTTGCTAGCGTCCGCTTATTCCGTAGTCCCTGTTTCGAGTTGCAAATATTAGCAACAGAACCAGTATCAAATACCCAGGTGCTACTGCGAGCTCTAGTAAGGTACACATCAATAACATGTATATCACATATACCTTTGTTCACTTTGCCATCCTTCTTATCCGCCAAATACTTGGGGCAGTTCCGCTTCCAGTGACCAGTCTGCTTGCAGTAGAAGCACTCAGTTTCAGGCTTAGGTCCAGACTTGGGTTTCTTCTCCTGAGCAGCAACTTGCTTGCTGTTCTTCTTGAAGTTTCCCTTCTTCTTCCCTTTGCCCTTTTTCTTGAAACTAGTGGTTTTGCTAACCATCAACACTTGATGCTCCTTCTTGATTTCTACCTCCGCAGCTTTCAGCATTGCGAAGAGCTCGGGAATAGTCTTGTTCATCCCTTGCATATTATAGTTCATCACGAAGCTCTTGTAGCTTGGTGGCAGTGATTGGAGAATTCTGTCAATGACGCAGTCATCTGGAAGATTAACTCCCATCTGAATCAAGTGATTATTATACCCAGACATTTTGAGTATATGCTCACTGACAGAACTGTTCTCCTCCATCTTGCAGCTATAGAACTTATTGGAGACTTCATATCTCTCAATTCGGGCATTTGCTTGAAATATCAACTTCAACTCCTGGAACATCTCATATGCTCCATGACGTTCAAAACGTCGTTGAAGTCCCGATTCTAAGCCGTAAAGCATGGCACACTGAACTATCGAGTAGTCATCAGCTTTGCTCTGCCAGACGTTCATAACATCTGGTGTTGCTCCAGCAGCAGGCATGTCACCCAGTGGTGCTTCCAGGACGTAATTCTTCTGTGCAGCAATGAGGATAATCCTCAGGTTACGGACCCAGTCCGTGTAATTGCTACCAACATATTTCAACTTTGCTTTCTCAAGGAACGCATTAAAATTTAACGGAACAACAGCACGAGCCATCTACCTACAATCAACATAAACAAGCAAGATACTATCAGGTACTAAGTTCATGATAAGTTTAAGTTCAGTTAATCAATTTACCTAAGAACTCCCACTTAGATAGACATCCCTCTAATCCTCTAAGTGATCACGTGATCCAAATCAACTAAACCATAACCGATCATCACGTGAGATGGAGTAGTTTTCAATGGTGAACATCGTTATGTTGATCATATCTACTATATGATTCACGCTCGACCTTTCGGCCTCCGTGTTCCGAGGCCATATCTGTATATGCTTGGCTCGTCAAGTATAACCTGAGTATTCTGCGTGTGCAACTGTTTTGCACCCGTTGTATTTGGACGTAGAGCTTATCACACCCGATCATCACGTGGTGTCTGGGCACGACAAACTTTGGCAACGGTGCATACTCAGGGAGAACACTTCTTGATAATTTAGTGAGAGATCATCTTATAATGCTACCGTCAATCAAAGCAAGATAAGATGCATAAAAGGATAAACATCACATGCAATCAATATAAGTGATATGATATGGCCATCATCATCTTGTGCTTGTGATCTCCATCTCCAAAACACCGTCATGATCACCATCGTCACCGGCGCGACACCTTGATCTCCATCGTAGCATCGTTGTCGTCTCGCCAATCTTATGCTTCCACGACTATCACTACCGCTTAGTAATAAAGTAAAGCATTACATCGCGATTGCATTGCATACAATAAAGCGACAACCATATGGCTCCTGCCAGTTGCCGATAACTCGGTTACAAAACATGATCATCTCATACAATAAAATCAGCATCATGCCTTGACCATATCACATCACAACATACCCTGCAAAAACAAGTTAGACGTCCTCTACTTTGTTGTTGCAAGTTTTACGTGGCTGCTACGGGCTTAAGTAAGAACTCATCTCACCTACGCATCAAAACCACAACGATAGTTCGTCAAATAGACTCCGGTTTAACCTTCTCAAGGACCGGGCGTAGTCACACTTGGTTCAACTAAAGTTGGAGAGACAGTCTTCCGCAAGCCATCTATGTGCAAAGCACGTCGAGGGAACCGGTCTCGCGTAAGAGTACGCGTAAGGTTGGTCCGGATCGTCTCACCCAACAATATCGCCGAACCAAAGTATGACATGCTGGTAGGCAGTATGACTTGTATCGCCCACAACTCACTTGTGTTCTACTCGTGCAAATAACATCAAACCATAAAACCTAGGCTCGGATGCCACTGTTGGGGAACGTAGTAATTTCAAAAAATTTCCTACGCACACGCAAGATCATGGTGATGCACAACAACGAGAGGGGAGAGTGTTGTCTACGTACCAACGCAGACCGACTGCGGAAGCGATCACACAACATAGAGGAAGTAGTCGTACGTCTTCTTCCCGATCCGACCGATCCAAGCACCGTTACTCCGGCACCTCCGAGTTCTTAGCACACGTTCAGCTCGATGACAATCCTCGGGCTCCGATCCAGCAAAGCATCGAGGAAGAGTTCCGTCAGCACGACGGCGTGGTGACGATCTTGATGTACTACCGACGCAGGGCTTCGCCTAAGCACTACAACGGTATGATCGAGGTGGAATTTGGTGGCAGGGGGCACCGCACACGGCTAAGGAACGATCTCAAGGATCAACTTGTGTGTCTTGGGGTGTCCCCTGCCCCCGTATATAAAGGTTGGAGGGAGGGGGGCTGGCCGGCCAGAGAGAGGGAGGCGCAGGGGGAGTCCTACTCCTACCGGGAGTAGGACTCCCCCCTCCAATCCTATTCCAACTAGGACTCTCAAGGGGGAAAGGAGAGAGAGGGGGGCCGGCCCCTTCTCCTAGTCCTACTAGGACTTGGGGAAGGGGGGGCGCGCGGCCAGGCTGTGGGCTGCCCCTTTTCTCTTTTCCACTAAGGCCCAATAGGCCCATTAGTCTCCCGGGGGGTTCCGGTAACCCTCCCGGTATTCCGGTAAAATCCCGATTTCACCCGGAACACTTCCTATGTCCAAACATAGGCTTCCAATATATCAATCTTTACGTTTCGACCATTTCGAGACTCCTCGTCATGTCCGTGATCTCATCCGGGACTCCGAACAACCTTCGGTACATCAAAATGCATAAACTCATAATAACTGTCATCGTAACGTTAAGCGTGCGGACCCTACGGTTCGAGAACAATGTAGACATGACCAAGACACGTCTCCGGTCAATAACCAATAGCGGGACCTGGATGCCCATATTGGCTCCTACATATTCTACGAAGATCTTTATCGGTCAGACCGCATAACAACATACGTTGTTCCCTTTGTCATCGGTATGTTACTTGCCCGAGATTCGATCGTCGGTATCCAATACCTAGTTCAATCTCGTTACCGGCAAGTCTCTTTACTCGTTCCGTAATACATCATCTCACAACTAACATATTAGTTGCGGTGCTTGCAAGGCTTATGTGATGTGCATTACCGAGAGGGCCCAGAGATACCTCTCCGACAATCGGAGTGACAAACCCTAATCTCGAAATATGCCAACCCAACATCTACCATTGGAGACACCTGTAGTACTCCTTTATAATCACCCAGTTACATTGTGATGTTTGGTAGTACCCAAAGTGTTCCTCCGGTAAACGGGAGTTGCATAATCTCATAGTTATAGGAACATGTATAAGTCATGAAGAAAGCAATAGCAACATACTAAACGATCGGGTGCTAAGCTAATGGAATGGGTCATGTCAATCAGATCATTCTACTAATGATGTGACCTCGTTAATCAAATAACAACTCTTTGTTCATGGTTAGGAAACATAACCATCTTTGATTAACGAGCTAGTCAAGTAGAGGCATACTAGTGACACTCTGTTGGTCTATGTATTCACACATGTATTATGTTTCCGGTTAATACAATTCTAGCATGAATAATAAACATTTATCATGATATAAGGAAATAAATAATAACTTTATCATTGCCTCTAGGGCATATTTCCTTCACTATCAGCGTCCGCCTTCCTCTTGAAGATCCATTTAATCTCAATGGCTCGCCGATCTTTGGGCAAGTCAATTAAAGTCCATACTTTGTTCTCATACATGGATCTCATCTTAGATTTCACAGCCTCAAGCCATTTCGCGGAATCTGGGCTCATCATCGCTTCCTCATAGTTCGTAGGTTCGTCATGGTCAAATAACATGACCTCCAGAACAGGATTACCGTACCACTCTGGTGCGGATCTCACTCTGGTTTACCTACGAGGTTCGGTAGTAACTTGATCTGAAGTTACATGATCATCATCATTAGCTTCCTCACTAATTGGTGTAGTAGTCACAGGAACAGATTTCTGTGATGAACTACTTTCCAATAAGGGAGCAGGTATAGTTACCTCATCAAGTTGTACTTTCCTCCCACTCACTTCTTTCGAGAGAAACTCCTTTTCTAGAAAGGATCCATTCAAAGCAACGAATATATTTTGCCTTCAGAGCTGTGATAGAAGGTGTACCCAACATTTTCTTTTGAGTATCCTATGAAGACACACTTCTCCGATTTGGGTTAGAGCTTATCAGGTTGAAACTTTTTCACATAAGCATTGCAACCTCAAACTTTACGAAACGACAGCTTAGGTTTCTTGTCAAACCACAGTTCATACGGTGTCATCTCCACGGATTTAGATGGTGCCCTATTTAACGTGAATGTAGCTATCTCTAATGCATAACCCCAAAACGATAGTGGTAGATCGGTAAGAGACATCATAGATCGCACCATATCTAATAAAGTACGGTTATGACGTTCGGACACACCATCACACTGTGGTGTTCCAGGTGGCGTGAGTAGTGAAACTATTTCACATTGTTTTTAACTGAAGGCCAAACTCGTAAGTCAAATATTTTACTTCTGCGATCATGTCGTAGAAACTTTTTATTTTGTTACGATGATTCTCCACTTCACTCTGAAATTCTTTGAACTTTTCAAATGTTTCAGACTTGTGTTTCATCAAGTAGATATACTCATATCTGCTCAAATCATCTGTGAAGATCAGAAAATAATGATACCTGCTACGAGCTTCAATATTCATCGGACCACATACATCAGTAAGCATGATTTCCAACAAATCTGTTACTTGCTGCATTATTCCATAGAATGGAGTCTTAGTCATCTTGCCCATGAGGCATGGTTCGTAAGCATCAACTGATTCATAATCAAGTTATTCCAAAAGTCCATCAGCATGGAGTTTCTTCATGCGCTTTACACCAATATGACCTAAACGGCAGTGCCACAAATAAGTTGCACTATCATTATTAACTTTGCATCTTTTGGTTTCAATATTATGAATATGTGTATCACAACGATCGAGATCCAACGAACCATTTTCATTGGGTGTATGACCATAGAAGGTTTTATTCATGTAAACAGAACAACAATTTATTCTCTTACTTAAATGAATAACCGTATTGCAATAAACATGATCAAATCATATTCATGCTCAACGGAAACACCAAATAACACTTATTTAGGTTCAACACTAATCCCGAAAGTATAGGGAGTGTGCGATGATGATCATATCAATCTTGGAACCACTTCCAACACACATCGTCACTTCACCCTTAACTAGTCTATGTTCATTCTGCAACTCCCGTTTCGAGTTACTACTCTTAGCAACTGAACCAGTATCACATACCGAGGGGTTGCTACGAACACTAGTAAAATACACATCAATAATCTGTATATCAAATATACCTTTGTTCACTTTGCCATCCTTCTTATCCGCCAAATACTTGGGGCAGTTTCGCTTTCCAGTGACCAGTCCCTTTGCAGTAGAAGCACTTAGTCTCATGCTTAGGACCAGACTTGGGCTTCTTCACTTGAGCAGCAACTTGCTTGCCGTTCTTCTTGAAGTTCCCCTTCTTCGCTTTGCCCTTTTCTTGAAACTAGTGGTCTTGTCTACCATCAACACTTGATATTTTTCTTGATTTATACCTTCGTCGATTTCAGCATTACGAAGAGCTTGGGAATGGTTTCCATTATCCCTTGCATATCATAGTTCATCACGAAGTTCTACTAACTTGGTGATGGTGACTAGAGAATTCTGTCAATCACTATTTTATCTGGAAGATTAACTCCCACTTGATTCAAGCGATTGTAGTACCCAGACAATTTGAGCACATGCTAACTGCTTGAGCTATTCTCCTCCATCTTTTAGCTATAGAACTTGTTGGAGACTTCATATCTCTCAAGTCGGGTATTTGCTTGAAATATTAACTCCAACTCCTGGAACATCTCATATGGTCCATGACGTTCAAAACATCTTTAAAGTCCAAATTCTAAGCCGTTTAAGCATGGTGCACTAAACTATCAAGTGGTCATCATATTGAGCTAGCCAAATGTTCATAACATCTGCATCTGCTCCTGCAATACGTTTGTCACCTAGCGGTGCATCAAAGACATAATTCTTCTATGCAACAATGAGGATAAACCTCAGATCACAGATCCAATCCGCATCATTGCTACTAACATCTTTCAACTTAGTTTTCTCTAGGAACATATCAAAAATAAAACAGGGGAGCTAAATGCGAGCTATTGATCTACAACATAGATATGCTAATACTACCAGGACTAAGTTCATGATAAATTAAAGTTCAATTAATCATATTACTTAAGAACTCCCACTTAGAAAGATATCCCTCTAATTCTCTAAGTGATCACGTGATCCAAATCAACTAAACCATGTCCGATCATCACGTGAGATGGAGTAGTATCAATGGTGAACATCAATATGTTGATCATATCTACTATATGATTCACGCTCGACCTTTCGGTCTCCGTGTTCCGAGGCCATATCTGTTATATGCTAGGCTCGTCAAGTTAAACCTGAGTATTCCACGTGTGCAACTGTTTTGCACCCGTTGTATTTGAACGTAGAGCCTATCACACCCGATCATCACGTGGCGTCTCCGCACGAAGAACTTTCGCAACGGTGCATACTCAGGGAGAACACTTATAATTTGATAATTTAGTGAGGGATCATCTTATAATGCTATCGTCAATCAAAGCAAGATAATATGCATAAAAGATAAACATCACATGCAATCAATATAAGTGATATGATATGGCCATCATCATCTTGTGCTTGTGATCTCCATCTCTGAAGCACCTTCATGATCACCATTGTCATCGGCGCGACACCTTGATCATCATCGTAGCATCGTTGTCATCTCGCCAATCTTATGCTTCCACAACTATCGCTACCGCTTAGTGATAAAGTAAAGCATTACAGCGCGATTGCATTGCATACAATAAAGCGACAACCATATGGCTCCTGCCAGTTGCCGATAACTCGGTTACAAAACATGATCATCTCATATAATAAAATTTAGCATCATGTCTTGACCATATCACATCACAACATGCCCTGCAAAAACAAGTTAGACATCCTCTACTTTGTTGTTGCAAGTTTTACGTGGCTGCCACGGGCTTAGCAAGAACCGTTCTTACCTACGCATCAAAACCACAATGATAGTTTGTCAAGTTGGTGTTGTTTTAACCTTCGCAAGGACCGGGCGTAGCCACACTTGGTTCAACTAAAGTTGGAGAAACTGACACCCGCCAGCCACCTGTGTGCAAAGCACGTCGGTAGAACCAGTCTCACGTAAGCGTACGCGTAATGTTGGTCCGGGCCGCTTCATCCAACAATACCGCCGAACCAAAGTATGACATGCTGGTAAGCAGTATGACTTATATCGCCCACAACTCACTTGTGTTCTACTCGTGCACAACATCAACGCATAAAACCTAGGCTCGGATGCCACTGTTGGGTAACGTAGTAATTTCAAAAAAATATTCCTACGCACACGCAAGATCATGGTGATGCATAGCAACAAGAGGGGAGAGTGTTGTCTACGTACCCCCGTAGACCGGAAGCGGAAGCACAACGCGGTTGATGTAGTCGTACGTTCGGCCCGACCAATCAAGCACCGAAACTATGGCACCTCCGAGTTCTAGCACACGTTCAGCTCGATGACGATCCCCGGACTCCGATCCAGCAAAGTGTCGGGGAAGAGTTCCGTCAGCACGACGGCGTGGTGACGATCTTGATGTTCTACCGTCGCAGGGCTTCGCCTAAGCACCGCTGCAATATTATCGAGGATTATGGTGGAGGGGGGCACCGCACATGGCTAATAAAACGATCAAGAAGATCAACTTGTAAGAAGTGGAGGAGGGGGAGAGGGCCGGCCCCTATGGCGCGCCCTGGAGGAGTCCTACTCCCACCGGGAGTAGGATTCCCTGTAACACCCTCGATGCGACTATATCTCCCACGTGTCGAGGCACGACTTAGAGGCATAATCGCATTGAAGGCATATGTCGCAAGTCAGGTAATCATCACAAACATCCCATGTAATATAGATAATGAAAGGGATAACATAGTTGGCTTACACTCGCCACGTCAATCAAGTACATAAATAACATACATCAACCAAACACTCATGGCCCGACTACGGCGCCAAAATAAAAGATAACCCAACAAGCGACATGGTCCCGATCACCCCAACTGGGCACCACTACTGATCGTTAGGAAAAGAAACATAGTAACGCTGAGAGTCCTCGTCGTACTCCCACTTGCGCTCAAGCGCGCCATCTGGAGCTGTATCATCTGGCCCTGCATCTGGTGTAATAGTAATCTGTGAGCCATAGGGACTCAGCAATCTCGCACCCTCGCGATCAAGACTATTTAAGCTTAATAGGTAGGGTAAGGTAAATATATGTGGAGCTGCAGCAAGCGACTAGCATATATGGTGGCTAACTTATTCGCAAAAGAGAGCGAGAAGAGGAGGCAAAGCGCGAGCGAGAAACTAGAGGACAACCTGCGCAAACATTACTCCAACATCGTGTCCACTTCCCAGACCCCGCCGAGAAGAGGCCATCACGGTAACACACTCGGTTGATTCATTTTAGTTAAGTTAAGGTTCAAATTATCTACAACCGGACATTAACAAATTCCCATCTGCCCATAACCGCGGGCACGGCTTTCGAAAGTTCAAATCCCTGCAGGGGAGTCCCAACTTAGCCCATGACAAGCTCTCACGGTCAACGAAGGAATAGACCTCCACCCGAGACATTCTGATCAGACTCGGTATCCCGGTACAACAAGACATTTCGACAGGTTAAAACAAGACCAGCAACACCGCCCGAATGTGCCGACAAATCCCGATAGGAGCTGCACATATCTCATTCTCAGGGCACACTCAGATGAGCTCTCCATACAACTAAAACCAAACCTCGAGTTTCCCCGAGGGGGCGCTGCACAGGACTCTAGTTCGGACCAACACTCAGAGGAGCACTGGCCCGGGGGGGGTTCAAAATAAGATGACCCTCGGGCTCCGGAAACCCAAGGGAAAGAAGGCTAGGTGGCAAATGGTAAGACCAATGTTGGGCATTGCTGGAAAAGCTTTAATCAAGGCGAACTATTAAGGGGTTCCCATTATAACCCAACCGCGTAAGGAACGCAAAATCCGGGAACATAACACCGATATGACGGAAACTAGGGCGGCAAGAGTGGAACAAAACACTAGGCGAGAGGCCGAGCCTTCCACCCTTTACCAAGTATATAGATGCATTAAGATAACAAGATAATATAATGATATCCCAACAAGTAAATAAATGTTCCAACAAGGAATGGTCTCCAATCTTCACCTGCAACTAGCAATGCTATAAGAGGGGCTGAGCAAAGCGGTAACATAGCCAATCAACGGTTTGCTAGGACAATGGTGGGTTAGAGGCTGAACATGGCAATTTGGGAGGCTAGAAAGCAAGTGGTAGGCATCGTAGCATTGGCATAGCAAAAGAGCGAGCAAACTAGCATAGCAAAGATAGTAGTGATTTCGAGGGTATGATCATCTTGCCTGCAAAGTTGTCAGAGTTGACTGGATCCTCGAAAGCAAACTCAACGGGCTCCTCGTTAGCGAACTCGTCTCCCGGCTCTACCCAAACAAGACAAATAAGCAACAAGAACACAATCAACCACGTGCAAGGATCAAACAAGATGATGCAAACATGGTATGCTATGCGGGATGCAATGCGGGATGCATATGCAAGATATGACAGGAAATGCATGAACCTGGCCTCAACTTGGAAAACCAAGTGTGGCACTGAAAAGATGAGATGAAATCGCTTGAAAACGATATAAAGATCATCGGAATCGGAGTTACGGTTTGGAAATGGCAAGCGATTCAAATATGACACCGGTCTGCGATTTACAGCAAGTAGGCATCTAAATGCAATGAGATGTACATGCTACAGCACTCAAACATGGCAACAAAATACATGGCAGGGAAGCATTCAAGATGCTTAACAAAATTCTAGCACTGAGCTATGGCCAATTCATCCATTAGGAGGTTCAAACAAGCATGGCAAAAACGCAAATGGTAAAGCAGATCTCAGACTTCGTGAAATTAACACTGGTCTGGAATTTCAGATCATATAGCCCTCTTCGGAGAAACAAAACAACATGCTACATGACCTGAACATGACAAAGAAGAACATGGCATGGAGCTACTCAACAAGCTTAACAAAAGTCTCTTAGTGACCTTGAGCCAAAAGGGATCACAAAATATACTAACAAGCACACGAACATAGCAAAAAACATAATCAGTTTTCAGACTTAGTGAAAACTGGGACATGCTAAAACTTAACTCACGAAGGCATGTTTACGAGCTCGATGCACTCACTACGGAGCAAGTCATGGCAAGACAAGCATACATCCATTAAGAAGGCACAAAATGCAAGCTAGACATGGCAAGAACAATGACATAGCATGCACGGATCAACTCCAATAACATCGGCAAAATCGCAAACAAGTTGACGATCTACCCAGATTCACAACGAAGCAAAAGTAGAGCTCGATTGACTCAAGCTAGGGTGCTCCATATGTGCAAACAAAGACATGGATGGATAGAGCACTACAATATTAACAAAACTCCTT
Organism: Triticum monococcum; assembly: GCA_034509565.1. Taxonomy (NCBI): domain Eukaryota; kingdom Viridiplantae; phylum Streptophyta; class Magnoliopsida; order Poales; family Poaceae; genus Triticum; species Triticum monococcum. The sequence goes on from CM067845.1 coordinate 579,582,291, forward strand.
TACTGATCATCCTCAAAAGAGGCACGGATCACTAGGAAACAACATGAACATATGGCATCGTGAACTAAACAATCCCAGGACTTAGTGAAATTACTAACTCCCTGAAAACAGATTTACCGGGTGCCTCACTTTGCAAGCTTGCACTAGGCACCACACACATCACAAAAATACATGGGTTGCACCTCTAGAAAGATGACAAAACCTTTAACAAAACATATGTAGGACTCATGGACATATCATGCACACAATAATCATGGAAAAAATGACAAATGTCTAAGATGAAGTAGCAGATCTGACAATTAACTCAAGTAGCCCTCTTCTAACAGCATTTCGGGCATCAAGATGACCTCAAATGAAAATGATGCAATGGAATGAAATGATGTACTCTCTGAGAAGAACATTTTGATATGCTATATGCCAAAAACGGAGCTACGAATGCGGAGATATGACATGATGAACAGGAGCACATGAACTAGGGTTTGGGGATGAAAAAGTCAACCGAGAATCTCCTCAGATCCACATCTAGCGCGCGGATCGAGGCACGCCGGAGCACTGTTCACCGGTGCCGGAGTTGACGAGGGGAGGCGCGGGGCGAGGCCGGTCGCCGGCGGGGGCGCGGTCTCCGGCGCGGGCGAAGTCGCCGGAGCGACGAGGTGGCCGCGGGCGGCTGGTGGCGCACCGGCCGGCGGGGACGGCGACAATGGCGCGCGGCAGCGGAGGTGGTCGGCGACGCCGACGAGGGAGGCGGGCGGCGGCGCGGCGAACGAAGGCGGCGGGGTCGAGGCGCGGGCGAGGGAGCCGGGCGGCGGCGGCGCGCGGCCGGGAGGGCCTTCCCTGGGCCGCGCGGGCCGGCGCGGGGGGAGACGGCGGCGGTGACACGTGGCGCTGTGGGAGTGGCCGAGGCGGCGGGGCGGACGCGTTCGGTCCGTCCGGACGTGTCCGGTGGCGGCGAGATCTGATTTTCTAGGGTTTGGGAGAGGGGATCCGCGAATTTGGAGGAGGGGGTTTATATATAGGCATAGAGGGAGCTAGGAGAGTCCAAATGAGGTGCGATTTTCGGCCACGCGATCGTGATCGAACGCTCTAGATGATGGAGCAGAGTTAGGTGGGTTTTGGCCCAAATTGGAGGGGTGTTGGGCTGCAACACACACGAGGCCTTTTCGGTCCCTTGGTTAACCGTTGGAGTATCGAACGAAGTCCAAATGATACGGAACTTGACAGGCGGTCTACCGGTAGTAAACCAAGGCCGCTTGGCAAGTCTCAGTCCAATCCGGAAATGTTTAATCCCCACACATGAAAAAAAGTTAGAAATGACCACCGGAGGAGAACGAAGCGCCAGAATGCAAAACGGACAACGGGGAAAATGCTTGAATGCATGAGATGACCATGTATGCAAATGCAATGCACATGATGCCATGATATGAGATGCATGACAACGATAACAACACACGGAGGCAAAGACCCGAACCCGAGAAAATAAATTAACTTAAAGCCGGAAACGGCAAGAGTTGGAGTGCAAATTGGGAAAGTCATATCCGGGGTGTTACATCCCCCCCTTCCAAGTAGTAGGAGTAGGAGTCAAGGCAAGGGAAGGGAGAAGAGAAGGAAGGAGGGGGCGCAGCCCCTCCCCCTAGTCCAATTCGGACTAGGCCTTGGGGGCGCCCAACCTCTCCTCTCTCTTTCCCCTAAAGCCCAATAAGGCCCATATACTCCCCGGCGAATTCCCGTAACTCTTCGATACTCCGAAAAATACCCGAATCACTCGTAACCTTTCCGATGTCCGAATATAGTCGTCCAATATATTGATCTTTACGTCTCGACCATTTTGAGACTCCTCATCATGTCCCCGATCTCATCCGGGACTCCGAACTCCTTCGGTACATCAAAACTCATAAACTCATAATATAACTGTCATCGAAACCTTAAGCGTGCGGACCCTACGGGTTCGAGAACTATGTAGACATGACCGAGACACGTCTCCGGTCAATAACCAATAGCGGAACCTGGATGCTCATATTGGCTCCCACATATTCTACGAAGATCTTTATCAGTCAAACCGCATAACAACATGCATTTGTTCCCTTTGTCATCAGTATGTTACTTGCCCGAGATTCGATCGTCGGTATCTCAATACCTAGTTCAATCTCATTACCGGCAAGTCTCTTTACTCGTTCTGTAACACATCATCCCGCAACTAACTCATTAGTTGCAATGCTTGCAAGGCTTATAGTGATGTGCATTACCGAGTGGGCCCAGAGATACCTCTCCAACAATCGGAGTGACAAATCCTAATCTCGAAATACGCCAACCCAACAAGTACCTTCAGAGACACCTGTAGAACACCTTTATAATCACCCAGTTACATTGTGACGTTTGGTAGCACACAAAGTCTTCCTCCGGTAAACGGGAGTTGCATAATCTCATAGTCATAGGAACATGTATAAGTCATGAAGAAAGCAATAGCAACAAACTAAACGATCAAGTGCTATGCTAACGGAATGGGTCAAGTAAATCACATCATTCTCCTAATGATGTGATCCCGTTAATCAAATGACAACTCATGTCTATGGTTAGGAAACATAACCATCTTTGATTAACGAGCTAGTCAAGTAGAGGCATACTAGTGACACTCTGTTTGTCTATGTATTCACACATGTATTATGTTTCCAGTTAATACAATTCTAGCATGAATAATAAACATTTATCATGATATAAGGAAATAAATAATAACTTTATTATTGCCTCTAGGGCATATTTCCTTCACCCCTCTCGTTGCTATGCATCACCATGATCTTGCGTGTGCGTAGGAAAATTTTGAAATTACTACGTTCCCCAACAGTTGCGAGGTGTTGTTATTTGTATGCATGTGATGTTTATGTTGTGTTGCTTGGTTCTCCTACTGGTTCGATAACCTTAGTTTCATATCTGAGGGAAATACCTACCACCGTTGTGCTGCATCATCCCTTCCTCTCTGGAGAAATACCGACGTAGCTTCAAGCGACATCAGTTGTCAAGTTAGTTTTCATCATGCTCATATGATTCGTGTTCGTTACTTTGATAATTTGATATGTGGGTGGACCAGTGCTTGGGTGATGCCCTTCCTTGGACAAGCCTCCCACTTATGATTAACCCCTCTCGCAAGCATCCGTAACTATGAAAGAAGAATTAAGATAAATCTAACCATAGCATGAAACATATGGATCCAAATCAGCCCCTTACGAAGCAACACATAAACTAGGGTTTAAGCTTCTGTCACTCTAGCAACCTATCATCTACTTATTACCTCCCAATGCCTCCCCTAGGCCCAAACAATAATGAAGTGTCATGTAGTCGACGTTCACATAACACCACTAGAGGAAAGACAACATACATCTCATCAAAATATCGAAAGAATATCAAATTCACATGATTACTTATAACAAGACTTCTCCCATGTCCTCAGGAACAACCGTAACTACTCACAAAGCATATTCATGTTCATAATCAGAGGAGTATTACTTATCATTAAGGATCTGAACATATAATCTTCCACTGAATAAATGAAATAGCATCAACTACAAGGAGTAATCAACACTACTAGCAACCCACAGGTAACAATCTAAGGTCTTGAGACAAAGATCGGATACAAGAGATGAACTAGGGTTTGAGAGGAGATGGTACTGGTGAAGATGTTGATGGAGATTGACCCCCTCTCGATGAGAGTATCGTTGGTGATGACGATGGCTTCGATTTGCCCCTCCTGGAGGGGAGTTTCCCCGGCAGAACAGCTCCGCTGGAGCCCTAGATTGGTTCTGCCCAGGTTACGCCTCGAGACGGCGGCGCTTCGTCCTGAAAGCTTCCTTCTGATTTTTTTTCAGGTCAAAACACACCATATAGCAGAAGATGGGCGTCGATGACCTGTCAGGGGGCCCACAAGGACGGGGGGGGCGCCCAGGGGGGTAGGGCGCAGCCTCCACCCTTATGGCTGGCTGGTGGCCCCCCTCTGGTGCTTTCTTCGCCCAATATTTTTTATATATTTCAAAAATACTCTCTGCGAAGTTTCAGGACTTTTGGAGTTGTGCAGAATAGGTCTCTAATATTTGTTCCTTTTCCACTCAAGAATTCCAGTTGTCGGCATTCTCCCTCTTCATGTAAACCTTATAAAATAAGAGAGAAAATGCATAAATATTGTGATATAATGTGTAGTAACAACCCATAATGCAATAAATATTAATATAAAAACATGACGCGAAATTGACGTATCATCCCCCAAACCTGCTAGCAACTCCAACTTCTGCATCACCCTTGACTTGAAAGACTCCATGGAGCCGAGCACGAACTCCGTCTGCGCGCTTGCCTTGGGGGTCATAGTGATCGCGGTCTACCGCCGCCTAGATCGGCGAGTACTGGAGCGCTGCTTCCCCGCCTCTGCTCGCGCTCTGTCCTCTGCAACTGAACTTCCTCACCGCCCTTGCAGTGCCGATCCGGTCACACGCACGAAATTTTACACCCAGCAGAAGGACCCTAGAAAACCGTGTATGTACCTGGATCCGCCACTGAATGAACACCGCCGCCACCAGAAGTGTCGCCTGCATCGCAGGTGAGACCCGACCGCCCACCGCCTCCACGAGCTCTGCCGACGCGTCAGAATTTTACAGGAGAACCCAACCGCAGCGCTGACGAGCCCGATTCGCCTCCCTGCCCTCGATCCCCCGAATCTGATAGCAATTGTGATAACCTAACTTGATAAGGATCACTAATCACAGGATAATTCACTCTGAGTTGGGGAAAGGGGATAGAATGAGCGAGCTATCAATTACAACGGGAATCTAAAATAATATGAATCTATAATCTAATAAATAAAGTGTTGCATAATATCACACATATGTTACTCTTTATTATAGAGATAGTAACATAGACTAATAACATATGCATGTTACTAGTCTAAGTTACTTCCCATCGTGACTAGTCTTACTCCTTTGCCTCGCCACCCGGATGATCTTGGTCGCTGACACGATATTGTTTGGGCATGCACGACGAAGGTGCTAGAAGCCAAGGTGAATTGAATCTTGGAACCAAAACCGACGCCAGCTTGACAGCACCCAGAGAACGTAGAAACACGGTCGACACGTAATAGGTAGTACCAGGCACCTTTTGTCCATTGTTTTCCCCAAACATACCACGGGAATCTCTAATCGTTCGGAAGTAGGAGTAGTGCAGGTGATAAGATGCCGTCCACTCAACCACATCGGCAAGTTCGGCCAGCAGAAATCTCACTTTCCGCCGGCCATTAGCGCGCGCAGCTTAGTCCGGTGCGCAGAGAAATGCACGACGGCTTCCTTCCGCTTCCGAATCAAGCCGCCCGTGCTTTTCTTTTTTCTTTCTCGCGACGAACACGCTACTCGTACGCACTCCCGTTGAGCTGCGCCGCTGCGCCAGCGGGCTCACGTGTGCCGCGCATGGACGCATCAGAAAGCAGCTGCAGTTACTTGTCCACGTTGACGTACACGCGACACGTTACACGTATATAAATAAATGCCGGCGAAAAAACAAACTAGAAGACATGCTGTGGGCGCATGAGCAGGATGAGCTGCTGGACTGCTTCTCCCAGCTCGCCGTCCCTGGCGGCGAGGAGCGACAGGCCGGCTTCCGGCGTCGGCGCCGGCGGCGGAGGGGGGCATTGCATAGGGGAACGCCGGCGGCCGAGGAGGAGAGTGCTCCGGTGCGGTGTCTGCCGCGCAACGAGCGGAGGGGTAATTCTGCTGCCGGTGACGGCAGAGGAGGATGCAGGTGAGTGTACATGCACGCATGCTTGATTTGCTGCCTGCTCGACGCACCGGAGCTCTCCTCTCGCCGTCGAATTCGAATCGGACCTTTGCGATGTGTCCGACCGTGCGCTCTGCCGACTAGAGAAGAGAACATTCCCTTTTGGCCGTCGGAGGCCGTGCGTGGGGCCGTTTTGACGTGACACTCGCGCTCCGTCACGGCGATCGTTTGATCACACAAACAGAGAACATCGAAAAGTACTCCGGCGTTTAAGCGATTTGCAAGGCCTTTCAATAACCCGTTGCAGATGCACCGACAGCCCGATGGAAATATAGAATTGTGCGCGCGCGGGGCATAGGTTGGTGAACACATGCATGCACATGTGCTGTGCGCAACCACCATGAGAAGATCTCGAATTAATATAAAGAAGCGCGCGTCGGGCCGAACCACCAAGGATTCACATCCGGAGGGTGGAGGCAGAACAAACATTTCTTGCGACGCACGTTTTAAGTATAACCAGAACCAAACTTCTCTTTTAGAATTTATTTAAACTTTTTTGGCACTCCTTCTGTAAAATACTTAAAGTCAGACTTTTAAAAGTTTGACCAAGTTCGTACAGAATATACCGACATCTGCAACACCAAATTAGCTCCATTTTACATTCACGATGTTGTAGATATTGGCGGCTTTCTTTATGAAATAGTCAAGCTTAGAGACGTATTTCTTCCAACAAACATAGAACCTCACGTATTTTGGGATGGGTTAGAAAATGTCTAACATGTTCATGTATGATTAGAAATCACTTTATTTTGTTTCTAACAGTGTTTGACCTCATATAACAAATAAAAGAAATTCAGTGATTAACAAATCGGAAAATTAAGTGGTATAGATTTGGAATGAAAATGGGGGAAACTGAAAAGCCTGGCACGTACATGCGGGGAAGTTCTATAGAACCCTGTTGGGTGGCATTTTTTCTGTCTAAACCGTGTCCGGTCTGGGCGGACAAATGGGGAAGTTGTAGGGGATTTCCTTACCTCAGTGCCTTAGTGAAACACTAGATGTGCAAATGTAGCATGTTAAATAAGTATACTGGTGGAAGTTAAAGGATTGTGTAAAGCCGAGCTTTGTAAAAGCCCAACCTCAAAATCTCAAGACCGAGCCCTGACCGACCTGGCCCGAGATACATCAATAATGCCTTTTTTATTAACTAATGATTTTTAGGATATTTAAAATATATATTATGTCTGTATTTTTAATAAAATAATGATTTATGCCTTGTTTGAGCTTATTTTTGGGATTTCAGGCCGGCTTTGGGCAGAAAAGTTGAGCCCGAGCCCGGCCCAGATGTCTGGCTTTTGCGCCGGACTGTCCATGCCCGGGCCTAGGGTTGTGAAATACTCCACTACGCATACAAGGTCCAAAAAAAAACTCAAGTTGTGTTATCTCTCAATGCATACTTGGTTGAAACCTGTTAGTGCTTTAAACATGGATTTGCACTGCGAAAACGCACATGCCATAGAGATAGGGGTGTAGGCATGTAGCAACAGTGATGCACTGTAGCTACAATAGCCATTGTAGCTTTAAGAGTGGCCTAGGGCGTAGGCAGATCCTGACTATGACATTGGTGACGACGGCTTAACATTTGCATGCAAACACATGGGTAAGACAGGAGCCCTTTAAAACAAGTTTTGTGAATATAATATTCTCAAGTTTTCTAAAAAAATACCAAAATAATACTTTCTCTGTAAACTAATATTATAAGAGTGTTTAGATAACTGAAGTAGTGATCCAAACGCTCTTATATTAGTTTACGGAGGGAGTAATAATCAAATGCATATGTATGGAGGAAAAACTTTTGTTTGTTTGGTTGGTTGTGTGAAGGCCAACCAAGTTCTTCAAAACTTATGGCGGTGCCAATGGTATGTTCGAAATAGAAAGAGCTGAGCCTAACCACACCAATTAGTTTTTCTTTTAAAAAAAAGAAAGAAAAAACACGCCGATTAGTTGCCGAAAGCGAGCAGTAATGAGAGCACGCAAGAAATGCCAGGCTGTCGCCCGTAACAAACCTCGCGGGCGCGCGCCGTCCCGTTCCCCGATCTCAACGCGCACGCTCTCCACCCTCTTCCGTTCCGTTAGCCGACGGCCGGCCCCCTCCGCGGGCGCCACGTGCCCCGACGCCGTCAGCGCAGAGGCACATTCCGTCGCGCATCCCGGCGATGCGGTGACGGAGACCGCGGCGCGACCCCTATAAGAAAACGGAGCCGCATCTCACCACACCGCCACCTCTCCCTTCCAGTCATCTGACATCTGCTCCCGTCCTCTCCTCTCCTCTTCCCCCCGAAGCAGCAGCGTCCCTCCTCTCCGCCCGGATCGCGATGGCCGCCGCCGCCGTCGCCGCCGACTCCAAGATCGACAACCTCCGCGACGCCGTCGCCAAGCTCGGCGAGATCAGGTGCCCCGCCGACCCACTCCCCTCCTCGCTCCTCCGGATCTAGTGGCCAGTAGGCGCTTCCGCTCAACTGTTTCTCTGTTCTGTTTTGTCGGTGACGACGCAGCGAGAACGAGAAGGCCGGCTTCATCAGCCTCGTCTCGCGCTACCTCAGGTAATAATGCCAATCTCCCTCCCGATTCCTCCGTGCGTATGCTTGCTCGCTCGCGCGTGGGTGGGTGGTTTCTGACGGCTGTGCTGGGTGGTATGTCTGCAGCGGCGAGGCGGAGCAGATCGAGTGGAGCAAGATCCAGACCCCCACCGATGAGGTGGTGGTGCCCTACGACACCCTCGCGCCCCCTCCCGAAGGTACCATCTCGTCTCAGATGCTTCTTCGCTTGCTCGATTCGGATTCGATTCGAATGTTCACTCACTGTGTGTCTCTGTTTGTGTGGATCGTGTGTGCGCTGCAGATCTCGACGCCATGAAGGCCCTGCTCGACAAGCTCGTGGTGCTCAAGCTCAACGGAGGCCTCGGCACCACCATGGGCTGCACCGGCCCCAAGTGAGCACCCCACCCCACCCATCCTCTTCGCAGCTCCCGATCACTTGATTTAGCTGTGGATCGTGCTACCCTCAGTTAGATTCGTCCCGACACTGTAGTCTCGCAGCTTGCATATGTGTGGATCGTGCTTGCATATGCTGGTTTCTTCATGTGATCCTGCTGCTTATGATGGTCACGAGTTACTCTTGTTCGTTAGTGTCCCGCTTGGGCCGTGGTTTTAGCACATCGTCTCTCACATTCAAATGTTTGTTCAGTTGAGTTGTCATTGGTTTCTTCATGTGTGCAGTCCTGATTATGGTGGTAATGAGTCACTATTGTTCGTTAGTTTTCTGGTTGGGCAGTGGTTTTAGCATACCTTTTTCTGCGCCTCCAAATGTTTGGTCAAATGCAATGCTATAACTTTATCATTAGTTACTATGGGCTTGTGGCGTAGTATGGTCACCTGTATTTCTGTTAATTTTATTTCCACTTGTCACTGTTAGATCCGCCTGCTATTATACTTACTGTAATTCTGTCTGTGGAATCCTCCAAAGTTCATGATCTGGAAGGGCATGAACAATATTAATATTCTTCATGTCACTTTCTATACTCCGTATGGTTCTCTTCTTTCTCTTGATTAGCTGTGCCTCCAGTACGTATATGTCAACTCTGCTTCCAAGCATATTAATGAATTAGTTATGAGATTGCTATTGACTGTACTCATTGTTCATTCTTGTTGTGACATCTTTATTACTCTGACGTAGTCCAGTTAAACTATCAGTTACAGGGAGAAATGAAATTGTGGGCGGGAGCTCCTTTGATGGAAAAAATAGTTTGATTAATCTGGTTCTCTGATCAATGATATCAAACATTAAGGCTATGAATGCTCTTTATCTTTTCATTTATATACTGTTGTCCCAATTTGACATTAGTGCTGCTTAAGCTGGTCACAAGTTACTGTTCTTCGTTAGTTTTCTGGCTGGTCCGTGGTTTTAGCACACCATTTTGCTCCTTCAAATTTTTGGTCAGATGTAATACTATCACTCTATCATCAGTGACGGGCTTGTGGCTATTATGCTGGCTGGGCTGTGGTTTTGGCACACCATTTCTGTCAATTTTATTTCCACTTGTCACTTTTAGATCCACCTGCTATTTTACTTATTCTAGTTCTGTTTGTGGAGTCCTCCAAAGTTCATTATCTGAAAGGCATGAAATATATAATATTCTTCTTGTCAGTCTCCGTACGTTTATCTCCCTTCTCTTGATTCATACGTATAGGTCAACCCGTCTGCTTCCAAGCGTATTAATGAATTAGTCATAAAATTGCTATTGCCTACTGATGTTCATTCTTGTTGTGACATCTTTGTTACTCTGACGTAGTCCAGTTAAACTATCAGTTTCATGGAGAAATAAAATTGTGGGTGGGGGCTCCTTTGATTGAAAAAGCGTATTAATAAATTATTAGTCACAAAGTTGCTATTGCCTACTGATGTTCATTCTTGTTGTGACATCTTTGTTACTCTGACGTAGTCCACTTAAACTATCAGTTTCATGGAGAAATAAAATTGTGGGCATGGGCTCCTTTGATTGAAAAAGCGTATTAATGAATTAGTCATAAAGTTGCTATTGCCTACTGATGTTCATTCTTGTTGTGACATCTTTGTTACTCTGACGTAGTCCAGTTAAACTATCAGTTTCATGGAGAAATAAAATTGTGGGCGGGGGCTCCTTTGATTGAAAAAATAGCTTGATTAATCTGGTTCTCTGATCAATATATCGAACATTAGGGCTATGAATGCTCTTTATATTTCCATTCATATATTTTTTGCCCCAATTTTACATTAGTGACTGCTACCAGCTTGCACTACACTTATTTTCTATACTCTGTTGGCCAATGAAACTTTGATCATTTGAACATGGTGTTGTAGTTGACTATGTACAAAACATAAAATACTTCAGTATATGTTTGATGCAATGTGTCAATAATGGACAGATATGAACTTATTCATTTTGAGATTTACCACCTTCAGCAGGTAATAACATAGTTCACTATGTGCAGGTCTGTCATTGAAGTTCGCAATGGGTTTACATTTCTTGACCTTATTGTGATTCAGATTGAGGTATTCTTAGTTTCTACTAATATTTCTGTGCACTGACTTGATGTAGTGTGTAATGGTTTGTGTCTGACAAGTTTCACCTGTATGCAGTCCCTGAACAAGAAGTATGGATGCAGTGTTCCTTTGCTTCTAATGAACTCTTTCAACACTCATGATGACACACAGAAGGTTGATACCCCACCTCCCCTGTTTATTTTCTATTGAAAAGACAACTTTCTAAATTTGCACTAACATACTTGCATAATGACCTCTGTTTTGTAGATTGTTGAGAAGTACTCCAACTCCAACATTGAAATTCACACTTTCAACCAGGTATGAAATTAGTAGTACTTCATCTGTTATATTCAATTGTATCACATTTTACCCCACTACTTGCGGCGTCAATTAACTGAACACATGTTTCTCTCAGAGCCAATACCCTCGCATTGTTACTGAAGACTTCTTGCCACTTCCAAGCAAAGGGCAGACAGGGAAGGATGGCTGGTTAGTTTTCTCTAACTATTCTTGGAATACCAATGATCATTTTATGATATTTCAAATACTAGCTTTGCTTTTATGCTTTATTGATTCAACTTTGTCAGACTTGACTATCCAAATAATTTTTTGAAGTCCAATATTGTGGTTTTTGAATGTGAAGGTACCCCCCAGGCCACGGTGATGTGTTCCCCTCTTTGAACAACAGTGGAAAACTCGATACCTTGCTGTCACAGGTGAGCACAAATGGCTTAACCTTCTATCTAGGGAAATGGATTGGTTTGACAGGTTGATTGGTTGCATACTACAACCTTATCCAGATTTGTTTTTTGACATGGATTAGTTTGCCCTTGCGATCCACATCTTCATAGCATGTTTTCTTTTGAAGTTTACAAAAAATCTATGTAGAGTGTATGCTTCTTGTGATTTAAATAAATCAAACCAGTTACAACTTGCACATCATCTGTAGGGACTCCTAACTTTGCTTACAGAATCCAAACACCTTCATATTATTGTGCTTACTATTTTGCCAATCTTCTCTCAGGGAAAGGAGTATGTCTTCGTGGCGAACTCAGACAACTTGGGTGCTATTGTTGACATCAGTATCCAAATATGACCAGATTTATTAATTTCCAATTTGATCCTGTTCACCTTTTTAGTGTTACTTTGTGCCATAAATGGGATTCTTAACCATCACAGAGATATTAAACCACCTGATCACTAACCAGAATGAGTACTGCATGGAAGTTACTCCAAAAACATTGGCTGATGTTAAAGGTGGTACCCTCATCTCATACGAAGGAAGGGTCCAGGTACACCAATAATTTCCTCCTTGCTTGCATATTACTGTAGCTTTTAATTATTTTTGCTGATAAGCATACATTGAAAGTAATGGATGTAGTGTAATTTGTAAGTTGCAACGTTAATTTTGAACCTACATGACATGAATGAATCACTCATAATTTATCTCTATTACATGCAGCTCTTGGAGATTGCCCAAGTCCCTGATGAGCATGTAAGTACCCTCTCCCTGAACTGTGTTGTTCCAAGTCATGAGAGTATTATGAGGCTAAATAGCTGATGAATACTCTTCCTTTGTGTATTTGTTCAGGTGAATGAATTCAAGTCGATTGAGAAGTTCAAGATATTTAACACCAACAACCTGTAAGAATCTAAGCCATGTCTTCCTTTGATTAAGAACTCTCTGTTCCTTCCTAACAGCTTCTGGCATCAGGTGGGTGAACTTGAAGGCGATCAAGAGGCTTGTAGATGCTGAAGCACTTAAGATGGAAATCATTCCCAACCCTAAGGTACATCCGTCATCCTTGGCGTGAATCTCAGTTCCATTCTGTTCATTTGCTTTTATCTAAGCAGCTAGTTCTTGCAGGAAGTTGATGGCGTGAAAGTCCTGCAGCTAGAAACCGCAGCTGGAGCAGCGATCAGGGTATAGGCAAACTTATCTCAAAATGTTGTGTTGGGCTGCCCACTTTTTGTTCGTGATGTGCTCTAATGCTTTTCTTTCCTTCTAGTTCTTTGAGAAAGCAATCGGCATCAATGTTCCCCGCTCAAGGTTTCTGCCCGTGAAGGCTACATCTGATTTGTTGCTTGTGCAGGTATATCTGAAATCCCCTCGGTGTTTTCTGGTTTGTTGGTACCATGATGAGACAACAGCTGACCTCATTTTTCTGTCCCACAGTCTGATCTCTATACCTTGGTCGATGGCTACGTCATCCGCAACCCAGCCAGAGTGAAGCCATCGAACCCTTCAATTGAGCTTGGTCCTGAGTTCAAAAAGGTAAGCCATCTTAATCATAAGAATTTTGTCAATTAGTCGATAAAGAATATGCATTGAAGAAACATGCGAATGGTGAAAGCTGGAATGTGTGGTCTTGACTTGCTTTTTCTCGATGAATTGTAGGTTGCCAACTTCCTTGCCCGTTTCAAGTCGATCCCCAGCATCGTCGAGCTCGACAGCTTGAAGGTCTCTGGTGATGTCTCGTTTGGCTCTGGAGTCGTACTCAAGGTAAACTTCTGGTTATCATCCTCCTTTTGACGCGGGTAGTTAGTTCCTGTTTGCGAATGGACCTAATGCTAATAAAATATGCTCATCCCATCTGCAGGGTAACGTGACCATCGCTGCCAAGGCTGGAGTCAAGTTGGAGATCCCAGACGGTGCTGTGCTGGAGAACAAGGTAAGCCTTCATTTGACATCCCAACACCTACCCAATCTGAAACTGTGTGGGCTATGTCATGATTGTTATGCATGGTGTCTGACTGACACATGGCCTTAACTGGCGTCTCCAGGACATCAACGGCCCGGAGGATCTTTGAGCGACGCCCGCCGCCATCGCCAGTCGCATTCCCAGAAACCTTCCGGTCCTCCTTCGCTGAATTAACCGTACTGTAATTTTCGTGTGCATTCTGCTGGGGTGTTGTCCTGGGATAGTCCCTTTACATAATAATTGTAATCCCCTCTGTGCTGTTCATCTACACTTGTTCTTCCTGGGCGTGCCAGGGACGTAAAATTTCTTTTGGTTATATGATGCCCATAGTTTTCACATGCCTAAATTTGTTTCTTCTTTCGCCCTGCTGGGCTGTAAGAGTTGCTTTTTGCTGGAGTATTTTGGTGTCTCCTTTGCCAGTTGTGCCATGCGTAATCCACACTTGATTGTGGCTATTTTAGATCACAAAGATACTGTCTATTGACAATCTTTCTCGCAGAACTGGAATTGTGCAAAAAAAAAAAAAATCATAGTTGCAACTTTGTCATGAACTGGGAAGGGATCGTGCTTGGCAACTTTGTCATGTGCTTATTCCTTTTCCCAGTTGCCTTATACCCGATGGTTGGTTGATATAGGTGCCAATCATGGTGGCAAAAGAACATGGGCATGAATCTGCACGCCAATCCAACACTTGCATTGTGTGAAGATTTCACATGATATCATGATAAAAAAACAAATTTAAGTGTCCAAAAATGTTGAATGTTCACAAGGCATGTGTCTACAATCCTAGTGATTTAAACAATATTTCTTTACGGAAGGAGTATGAATCCAAATTTGAAACACATCGATGATCTGAAATATAGTAGACATCTGGCCTGTGAAAGTTTGGACTTTTCTGAAACATCCAAATTTATTTTTTCGTGGCATGGTACATCATGGTATCACAGTATATTTCCCACATTGTAACTGAATAGTTTGCAGGAACAGTCGGAAAAACGATTACAGAATTTAGTTTCAAATTGCCATGACACTTGCAACACAAATCTTTTGGGTAAGCTGACAAAAATCTAAATGCACCATCTATTGAATCACTCAAGACATCCTTTCAAAAGGAAAAGGAAAAGGAAAAAGGGACTTCGAGAAACACAAGCATTTACAATTCCAGCAGCAGCTTAAACAATCTACCACAACTGTGGCCAGATGCCATGCGATGACCCAATGCCTCCCCACCCATGACCAGCTCTATCGACGACCAATGTGATTGCTCTGCCGATGTCTCGCGGCTGGTGTTTAACAAGAGCAATCTCATTATGTACCGCGACGGGTCTCAAACCTTCCCAAGCTCACACGGCTAAATGGTTGTCGATATCAAAGCTACGGAGATCCGAAGGGCCAGCCCCGATCCTGCAAATGGAAGTAGGACGAGTTATGCACTTATGCTACAACATATTTTTCAGAAAGAGGAAAAAAAGATGACATGCTAAAGTAATTAAGTACAATAACTGCAAGAACCTATTAGCAGTTGATTGTGGAACAGCTACAACTAAAAGTGCTGCACGCGTGTATCGTGGAGAGCTGGAAGGTGGATTATGCGTAGAGCAAATAGGGAACTAGCAAATATTCTCGAGTTCAGAGATCATGACAATAAGAATTAACAGGTCAAGGGCTATTTGATCTTGACAACGACCACGGGCCCCAATGAAGTGATTTGTACCTCTTGTTTATAGTGCAATAATGGAATTTGATGTTCCCAGCCTTGACATCTTCAATATACTGCAACAGCGTGTAATGTATATGATGTCAAAAGAGTGAAAACTATAACTTGCTAGAAAACTCAATGCTTGAACTGGAGGAGGGGGTGTACCATTCTCAAGGTGACGATGATTGAAGAAAATGCTAGAGAATCGAACGGTATATCATCCAGAGCAAAAAGTGCACATTCTAGCGACTCGGATCCAGGTGAGAAACTGGGGGTCTTCATTCTTGCTCGGAAAATAATGTAACTCTACTGCATGTCATCACAATACACAAGAAGAATCCACTTAGTAGTGTATTAAGTTAAGCATGAATTGACCGATTAGGCTGCTTTTCACTCACTTGGCCAATTAGCGGAATATCCAACTGAGCAAAAGGTGAGACTATCTCCACATCTGCACAAGCTTCTTCCAATGTTTCCCTTGAGGCTCCTTCTGCTGCAGACTCTCCGACTTCCAAATAACCAGCAGGAAGAGTCCTGTTGATGTAATCTTGGTTAGAATGATAGACCAGCCCCAAAATAACAACAAAAGGAGCAATCCTGAACTGAGGAAAAAATAACAACAAAACAAACACCATTGCTGTAACATATAAAGATCTATGCAGTTTCACACCAAGCAAATAGTTCTGTACATACTTCCTATGGATGTAAAATTGATTTTGGCACTACATATACAGGCAAGAAAAACATGTTATGATGATAACTGTAAAACATAGTACACCCATGCAGCTCGCCAGTATGGTACAGACAACACCAGAAAGCCTGATCATAGCCAACAAAATGGACTCGTCAAAAGTAGCTTACCAAAGGCCATAAGCCGGTTCAATCTTTCTTCTGCAAAGGAGGACCTTGTTATCGTGCTCCACAAGGCAACCGACAACCTGCAAAGATGACACAGATTAGTGAAAAACGAATGGGTAAAAGCTAATACACACCTACAAATGTTATTTGGCATATAATTTTGCGTTGTTGAACAATGACAGATATCAGGTCTGTGCAGTTGAACTAAGAAGCAGTTGGCATTCGAAGCAAGCAAATCACAGTATCTCGGTTCTAAATGCATATGCACATATTGTGTGAACTCTGAAGATGGCGCCTATTCATACTCTGTTCTTCAGTTCATACCATTTTGGGGTTTTCGTAGTGCACTCTCCCACAAGAAGAACAGACAGCCCTCATCTTCTCATCCCCGTCTGGTACGGCCAATTTCGTCGGACTTCCACAAGCTGGGCAGAAAGGGATCCTCGACTTGGGCACCTGCGTAAGGGACGGTTAGCGGTGGTTAGGCGTGTATTCGGCCAGCAACATGCGTTTAGACCAGCTAGAGGGCTAGAGCAACGAGTATTATTATCTGATGAAATCAAAGCTATCATCCACTAATTTCGATCCTGAATCGACGCCACATCCGCCACACGCACGCTAGATAATTGTGCTAGGGAGACAGAGCACCATGGTTGCCAAACAGTAGAGGATGCCTCGTGGCTCACAGTTGCTAAGGCAGGCATCCCTTCCCATCCACCAGTTGCTAAGTCAACGCACTAGATGGTTCCATCCACGGCGATTATTCTACGCCCCCAGAATCTCAGCTCGCGACGCCGGCAGCCGGGCGCCGAACGGCGGCACGGTCAGATATCATACTCACCGCGGGGGCCGGCGGTGGCGATGGGGCGGAGGGGGAGCTGGCGCCGGCGCCGGAGTGGTTGGAGGCCGACATCCGGAGCGGGCGGAGGCGGGCGGCGGCGGCGGTGCGGGGAAGGGGCTGCGCGCGGCGGGCGAGGAGGCGGGCGGCGTGGGGGAGGAGGAGGTGGTGGGATCTGAGGAGGAGCATGGCGGTCGGGGCGGGCGGGTTTAGTAGGGGGGAGGTTGGTTGGTGGCGTGGGGTGGGGTGCGGATGGGAGGAGGACGGCGACTCGGGGAAGGGGAGGCTGCGCGGTGAGGTCGGCCGCGGAACACGTCGGCTCGGTCGGCCGGGCGGTGGTGGTTCGGCTGGGTGGCCGGTGGCTATTGGGCGACGCGGCGGGACGGTGAGCGGTGACGGGGCCGGCGCGCTGGATAATAAACAATTGGGAAGATGGCGTGGCTTACTTTGCGCAGCAGCGTCGTTCATGATACAGAGTGGTGAAAAGGAAGAAAGAAACAGGCAAAAGCGAGTCAATACGTCCGGCGGGGAGGCGTACACGCGTCTTTGCCGTGAAGTTCTTCAGTTGTAAATCGACGAGTACATAGGAGCATCTCCAACGGCGCATAAAAATTCCGCGCCCAATAAAAGTTTTAGTGCGTTACTTTAGCATTTTTAATACGCCTGAACCAAAATCACTTTAGCAGACGCCTAAAAAGCAGGCAGTGTAAATTATGAAGCGCCCGCAATCCGGAGACCAAAATATGCTGCGCGCGATAATGTTTTTCTGGAGCTGTTCGGTGCCCAAAAAAATAAAATTTTAGTGTGCGGAGCTCTTTTTGGACGCCTGTTGGAGATGCTCTAATTGGCGAAGGTTTTTTGCGCCCTCAACTTGCCCGCCCGTTGGCGGAAATTACACGGGCGGGCGGCGGGCTCGCGGGACGAGCTAATTTTTTGGTAGCGATCCAAACAACCACAAAATTCTATGGGCTAGCCAATATTTTGGTACCGTCGACATTGGCTTGTGTTGTTTCTTTTTATCGATATGGTCATACTTGATGCAAACGGTATGGTCTTCGAGGTAAAGAGAGGTACTGGGTGGCAGGGGCGGAGCTGGGTTGGGGCCAAACTATATCTGGCCATAGGCCGGGCCTAAAAAAGCCCATGGCAGAAAACTGAGGCCCAGGCCCTCCCATCGGGCCTACTTTTCAAGCCCAAGCCTGGCCCATCTGGTAAAAAGCCCTGAAAAGCCCTTACGGCTTAGGGCCGTGGGCTGGGCCTCTTCCTTAAAATATCAATATGCTAAACCCAAGTCCGCCCAGGCCCTGCTAGTGGGCTCAAAACTCAGGCCCAAGCCCGGCCCACGGTCAAGCTCATCGGGCCTAGGTCCTGGATTTTAGGGCCGGGCCTGGGTGGGCCGACAGGGCCGGGCCTGAGATGGCCAGGACTAGGCCAAACCGAGTCTTGGCCCTCCCAGCCCAGGAAAAAACTAGGGAAGGAAGACAGAAAATGTGTGCCTGAAAAGACAAGTGTTGTGTATAATTTCTTAGTGTGGCCCATTCAGCAAGCAGCCTGGTTACTGTATACTGTAATTTTGTTGTGTCTACTTTCACATGAGCTCTGCATGGACACCATTATTATCTACGAGTAGGCTTATGAACCCTCAGGCAACAAAGCACACTCTTAGGAATGACCACACAAACGAACCTCGAAAGCCCGGGCCACCACAACCCATCATTTTTAGAAAATTTAGCAACTTGGTATGTTCTCGAAGGCCCTTCCCTTATCAGTGCATCATTTATGATAGTCTCTTCACGGACCTACATCGGTTGTGATTAGAGATGAAAAAGGTAATTTTGTTGTGGCTCAGTGTAGTTTCATCCCTGTTGCTGCAGATGTAATGACCATTGAAGTGTTAGCAATACAAAATGGTTTGAATTTTGCTAATCTCATGGGCTCAGCCTCAGCTAATGCTTCGGTGCCTTAAGGCATCTATCTTTGTGTCTATAACATGTGGGCCCAACAGGTAACTGACCCACATGTTAATGACCTAAAAGCAGGTGCCTTTAAGGCACCGAAGCTGCGTCCTGCTACTGGATAGGTCATGTTTAAACAATGTTTTTGTTCTGCTAATAAAGCAATAAAGCAACACATGTGCTAGCTAATTATAGTTTTTGTAATAAGACTTTGCTTGATTGGGTAGATGAGCCCTCAGCCTGCTCTTAACTTCGGTTACAACTCAGGGCATCTTCAAAGGCTTTCCTCCCGCATCCGTCCGCGGACACAGATGCGGGAGGTCTCTATCCAACGCTAGCCGAATACATTTTGACAACAACTCAAACTAACCAGACGAATTTGGATCAAACATGACCGAATTTCATATAAACACGACTAGATTTCATATAGACATGACATATTTTATTTAAACTTGACGAATTTCAACTATACATGACGTATTTAATTACATTTACATCAACTAAGCGGAGCTTGTCCGACTAGGTCTAAATGGTCGCCGGCGTCCGTTCCTCGTGTCCGACCATGAACCAAGAGAACTGAACCTTCGCCTTTTCCAGCTCCGCCTCGGCGCTCTCCAGCTCTACCTCCGTAACCTCCGCCTTCGGAGGCCCGGGAAGTGAAGTGTCCGCCTTCACATCGCCGCTAACCGACTAATCGGCCGAAGATGCTCAACCCACCAAGCTTGGCGTCGACGGAAGGGGAGGAGCGGTGGCCTTCCTGGGACCAGAGCGACGACAACCTATCACACACTACTCTTCCTCGTTTCTGCCGGCACCCGTGGACGTGCCGGCTTCTTCGTGGTGGTGGCGAGGCGCGGCCTCGGCATTGTCCTCCTCCTCCTCGCCGGTCTCGCCGAACACCACCTTGCTCGCGTCGTCGTCGCACTCCTTGTCGGCGGCCGCCATCTCCGCCACCCGCTGCCGGTACTGCCAGCGGGTGAGGCGGGTCTCGCGTGCGGAGCGGTAGGACTCGAGCAGCACCTCCTGCTCCGCCATGTCCGCATCCGGCGCGACTGCTTTGCCGGCGGAGATCTGCTCCTCCGCCTGTAAATGCTATTGGAGGAGGTGGTTGTTGTAGGCGGCGTTGGCCCACGCCTCCCAAAACTGCTCCTCTCGCACCATGTCCATGTAACGGGCACGTGCCTCGCCGATGGTCATGATGCAATTCACTGGCGAGGGTGGCGCGAAGGAGGAGGATGGTGGCACGGAGGAGGAGGGTGGCGCCGGTTCGTCGTCGACAACGCCCTTCATTGGGACGTCGTCGTCCTTCGGCTGCTTGCCGGCAGCAATGGCGGCCATCTCCTTCTTGTCTAACATCAGCCCGTCCCAAAGAAATTTGGCGAGGGAGGGATCCATGGTGGGAGTGGTGCAGGCAGGGATCAGAGGTGCATGACTGCGGCTATGGCTGGGGCATCGGTTTTTATAGCAATGGCGGGCGGCAGAGGGACGGACGGGTGGCGCCAGAGGAGACGCCTCGGCAATCGTGTGCCATGTCTGCATTGATGGCACACAATGGCACACGATTGTTCGTCTACGTTCGTGTGTCTTTGGTTTGGATCCTTTCGATCTACGTTATTTTTCATCGGCGGTGGTTGCTGTTCTGGGGTGCTGGTCCTATGGGGCCTTAGCACGACGACTTCCCGACTGTCTACTACAACAAAGTTTGCCCGACTCCGGCGATGGAGGGGCGATGACGGCGGCGCGCCTTCGACTCGCTTCGGTGCTTGTAGTCGTCGCTAGGTGGTCTACGGATCTGGATGTAAATTTTATTATTTCTATTGTTTGTTGTACTACCATGATTGAAGATGAATAGATTGGAAGTTTTTCCCGCAAAAAAAGAAGCTAGCAGGGATCGGTCCGGACTCGCGCAAACCTCCCCACGTTGGTCTTCGGTTTGCGAAAGAAAACGCGTCCGGACCACGCCACCAATCGATACATGACCGAGTTGGATGGCCTCCGCGGTTCGGACAATTGTGGATGGTTTAAGGATCGGTGTTTGTCAAGTTTTGCCGGTGGCTATCAATGATCTTGTGGAGCATATGTAGACCCACAATAGAAACGAAAGAGCTAATGATTGAGTTGTGCACTTAAAATAAATTTTATGTAAACACTATTTATGTTCGGTACCAACATTTGTTATTCACGTGCGACATTGGCTTGTATGATCGACGTGCATGGATTTGAGAGTCCAGACTTCAGATATGTGGATGCCGGGAGCAAAATATAAATGCAGTCCGGGCGTGTCCGCAGACGTATATGTGGCCGGATTTGTCAAGTCGGGTTGTAGATGCTATGAAAAGATGGTGTTGTTAGGCATGGCGAGCAGACATATCACATAATTTAAATCGAAAAGCTAGTCATCATTCATCCATGTCACGTAACTTAAATCAATAAGCTAGTCGCCATTCATCCATATCACATAACGTACACTGAACAAAATACATACATACATGGTCCTAAGAGGGCAGTTCACAATCTCAGATCAAGTGCCACGGCAGGGATCCCAAAAGATAGCCAGTTCACAGCCTCCTATTAGCGGCATTCATGTCAATGCCAAGCAATGTTGGTGACGATATGGATGAGTCAGCTCTAGTTTTTAAACTACTGGGATATGTCACCATGCTCAGCGTTTCCTCTTAAGGCCGCATCGCTGGAGGAGGTACCCGATGCCGTCCCCCAAGGTCGCTTTCCTATCCTCCTTGTTGTTCCACAGCACAGGCACGGTGGTTCGGCCGCTAGGGTTATACTCATTGATATCACGCAGAGCACCGACCACCAACGC
This sequence comes from Triticum monococcum, assembly GCA_034509565.1. Classification (NCBI taxonomy): domain Eukaryota; kingdom Viridiplantae; phylum Streptophyta; class Magnoliopsida; order Poales; family Poaceae; genus Triticum; species Triticum monococcum. The sequence continues at coordinate 579,603,991 of CM067845.1, forward strand.
GTACGCGTCTTCGCCACACTTTTCTTTCAGTTTTCCCAGCTTCTCATCGTCCTCGAGAAGAATTAGCTTACACCAATGCGTGCACGATTAGGTTAGATAAACGAGAAATACTAAGCCCATTCTGAAAATGGGAGATGTTAACAAACAACTTCAAAACTTACGAGGATCTTGTGGCTGGGCTGACAGGCAAATTATTCATACATATAGGAATTGCATATCGTGCAAGTGTTGTCTGAACCTTAAACTCTACTACGTACCACAGTACAACAAAACATGGCGAACAAAAACTGTTTATGCGTTCTCAAAAGAAAAGAAAAAACTGTTTATGCTTGTTACAAGACGAAGACACGTATGCTTACGGCAAGTTCAGGAAGAAAAAACTCTTGTCGAGCTTTGAGCTCAAACTACCGATGTATTATGCCAAATTTCAACAGCTAAGAGACGGAGAAGTGTCTAACCTAGCCAAGCAAGAAGGAACTGAGAATGAACACTTGATGAAACAAACTTGCCATAGCTGAGTCCGAGCAGAGCAGGGAATACCATTTGCTCTCGCTAATTTAGCTGACTTATGGAATATCATAAACATTTTTTATAAAAGGAATATCACAAACTTGCTATTACCATGCTACAAAGTGGCAAGTTTTTTATCAGTGAAAAGTTTGGTTGCATCACACACAGCCCCATGAGCAAATGCTAGATGTACTCTGTTCTAAGGGCTGACGAATTGCAGATAACTTAACTGGTATACAACTGACCTGACCGTCAGCTTCAGAGAAAAGTGACAAAAGGAAGAAAGCAAGTGTCGAGTAAATACAAACCGCCATTTATTAGATTAGATGCTATGCACCTCAACTGAGAGCAGCTAACATTAACATAAGGTTCTGCCCTGGGAACTTTACAGTGTTGCTTCCCGGCATTGAAGTAGCCAAAATCTATGCATATGCCTGGACTCTCGACGAGGTACTAAATGAAACTTAGCTAACCTGCTACTGTAAGCATAGAAACACATGGCTAAAATTTCAGATTCCTTCATCAAGCATCCACCGAATAATTGAAAGCTCAAGATTACAGGTTATTAGAGAACAATAAATGTGAAGATTATTACCTTCTGTTTGCCTTTGCCGTCATCAGGGACAACTTTAAAAGGGTGCCACTGTGGATTTTTAATCTCATCCTCCCACTCTGAACAAAGAATGGTAGCCTCAATTTCTGACATCTTATGTTTGCAAGCATTGGCAAATGAACGTGAATCAAGATCACCCATTCTTTTAATGCCGACATTTGTCCGGCAACTTGTAACATCCCCCAAGCCCTGCGGCGTATGCAACAGTTAGCTCTAAGATGCAATTCAAATAAAATACTGGGGAGGTGTAAGTGTTCAATCAATGAGGTAAGGTTACCTTTATTAGCTTCTTCCAAGCATCTTGCAACTCATCATTGCTCTCCAGGTCCTTCGGAACCAGAATCCCATGGATTGATTCCATGTATTCTATTTTATCATCCTTCTCTTGTAGCTCCTTATTAAGTTCATCTATTTTCCTCTTTGATTCAGAGTCTTTCTGCTTCATCACTTCCAACTGTCCCTTCAGCTGCTTTATTTCAAACTCAAGGTTCCCTGTGGCATCCGGTTTCTGCTGGAACTGCAGTATCGAGTAACAGATGTGACTTTATATTCACATATAATTTGCATCCCTAGCTGGAGTAGGAGTGATATGCTATCATTTATAAAGTCACAGCCTGACCTTATTCCTTTCTAGTTACTGACCATGTTGTTTGGTGTTTTATGAACACGCGCAGATTCGAAAACCTTTTGAACTGGTGATTTAAATGGTTTCACTAAGGGCTGACAGTTGGACTAAGTAAGCTAGCATGAATTCGCAGAACTCGAGGAATCTGAATTTAAAACTAGCCTAGTAGAACTCTATTACGAGTAGTAGTATAAATATACGAGGAACAGGGGATTCATGACAAAAATTGAAAGAGATTTCCAAGTTTTTTTTAAATGGGAGACATTAGGCACGTACCATTTTCTTCTCCTTGTCAAGATTCTTCCTTGTGCTAAGCAGCAGAGCAAGCTTCTGCATCTCAGATTGCATCTTGGACTCCAGTTGTGCAATAGTTTTCAGACCACCATGGCTTCGCAGGAACTCCCCAGTGAGCCCTGCAGTCCTCCAATCATCAGCCAGGGCAACCCATCCGAATATCTCCCCTGGCAGTGGTCGGAAGGTGTGCGCCTCCCAGCCCCGTTTGCCACGCCCTTGTGCCTCGAAGTGGTTGTCAAAGTCCAAGGCTTTGCTTAGACAAGCATAGTCTTGTCCAAACAACACAATGGCAATCCCAGTGTGGTGGCCGAATTGGTCGCCCAGAGGGACGACCATGTGCGGGCAGAAGCGCAAGAGCCGCTCCTTCAGGATCCCACCTCGCCGCATCCCCCCATCTCTCCACCCACCCATCCACTCAGTAGGCACATTGAGCAGCACGCCCATCCAGGGCCACACGAACTGCTCGTCTCCAGCATTTGAGCCTGCTCCAGTTGCGTGAATCCTACCAAAATGGAAAAAGGAGAATTTACAGCCGCCGCATTCCTGTCCTATGGAGCGAAATTGAAAAGAAAGGGGCTGGCATCACACGTACCGTTCAGGTTCAGGTGCCTCGTCAGAATCCATGGGCAAGGCACAAGAGGCTGGTGTGATGATTTATTTATTTCGTAGCTTCAACAAAGTCAGTCGGTAGTGTATGCTCTGTGCTTCATTCGCAAGAATCTCAGTTAGTTGACTAGGCATGTATAAATAGATCAGGAACTAAAAATGGTGGTGCACACTTGGTAGAAATTCATTAACATTATTGTGCTCACTATGGAACAAAGTGCATAGTGGTGTGTCATGTATTGCACAAATACTGAGTGAGTGAGATGGGAGGTGTGATGGCCAAAAACCGAGAAAAAAAGTCACAGACAGGGTGAATACCAGTTCCAAGAAAACAGTTTACACAAAACCAATAGGCATAGTGGCAGAGAGAGGCGTGATTCTGGACCATGGTTCGGCCGAACCTATGGTCGACGCCGTACGATTCAACATCCTGCTACATATGGATCCGCGTCATACATTATTTAACATGCAAACAGCTCCCATCATGCATTTTTTAATCAATCATGCACGGATCCTTATAAAAAGTGTCCAGAGATCAATGGTGTCGAGCGTAGGTTCGGCTGAACCATGGTTTCGTATAACATTTTCGAGTGGCAGATTAAATCATCCTCCAAATTCAGTTTGGCATTACTTTCTACTCCTCCATAACAAAACAAAAAGGGTACGAGACATGATGGGGGGACAAGGAGATGAGGGTATCAATACCAATTCAACAGGTCTGGGCAATATGTGCTTGGAGGTAAACTTTTCATCTCTAATAGTAAAAGAGAAGTTCTCCTGTAAAGTTTCAGCGGAGCAAATAGGCACAGAAAAAATCGACAAGGACGAAGAGATCAATATCTAATATTTTATATTTATTTGATACCTATGTGCAATCTGTACTTGGAGACATATTTTTCCTATTATTTCGTGAACCAACCAGTCTCACCATGCAGATTCTAGTTCCAGAATGGACCAACTTATTTCATGCGGGATAAAGCCAAGAAAACGGGCCTTATCAGAACGTCGACACCAATACATTTGACACAAATAGAACCAAGTATTCCCTTGGAATCCTTCAATAGCAAGGTCAAATCCCTGGGACTCTGCTCTAGACTAGCGAGAGAGATTTTCACCAAAATTCCACAGGGTCGCGCTGTGTTTAGGGCCTGAATCCAACAAAAACAAATCAAAACAAGAAACTCTCCGCCCGAGCGGCAGAGAACCATAGGGATCCGAAATGCATTGCAGATGAAGGGACAAGGGGCCTAGGGAAAAGGAAAGATTTTTTTTTAACAAAAAATGGGGAAAAGGAAAGATTAAGAAACCCTAGAAGGAAGTGGCAGATGGAATGCAGGATGTGGATGGGATTCGGGGGAGAAGGGTTGATTACCGGCGGCGGCGAGGCGATGCGATGCGCGGCGGGCCGCGTTCGATCGTCTTCACTTCCCCTGTGCTGCTGGCTGCTGCTCGTGGTTTCTTCTTCTTCCTTGAAGCAGAGGGAGAAGTAGAAGGGTTGGGTCAAGGTCAACACATGGCTGTGGAAAAGAAAAGAATTCGCCGTCTACCTCAGGGCCCATTGAGTCAAAATTCCAGTGGCATTCACGACTCTTACACCCCTAAGAAAAATCATGACTCGTACAAATTGCCCTAAAATGACTGATACAAATAATTTGAAATATCATTTTTCATGAAAACAATTCCTCTTTTTTTTGCGGGTGAAAAACAATTCCCCTTGAATCAGATATCACAAGTACTTTTATGTACATTGCATCAATCAATTATGTAACTCTTGTATACATGCACACTTTCCCATTGCATAGTGACCCAAACAATTGTTCAGGCTGGCCTCGGACACCGCAGTATAGGTAAAATATATGTCCGTCTGAAATTTAAAATTTAAAAATCATATTATTACAGTACAATCTCTTTGGGACCTCTGTCGGAGTACTTCGTCCATTCTTGGCTATGGCACACCATCCAGGGCTAGATGAATTAACCCTCCATGCTGCGCGCCGCAACATGCTACACATTGTTTTGTGAGCATCAGTACAGACACAAGCGCTTATATACACGCGCATACGCTCACCCTTATGAACGCACACACGCACACCCTATCCCTATGAGCACCTTCGAAAGACTGAGCCGGCACATTATCTTGAGATTTACGAAGTCGCCGTAGGCGCCTCGTCGTCGACGGGAACGTCTCCTCCCATTGAAAGCGCATCGCCGGAAATCCTGAAATAAATCCAGGAATAATGCGAGCACCAGGATTTGAACCCTGATGGATTGGGGATACCACTGTCCACCTAACCATCTCAACCACAGGTTGATTCGCACATGCTACACATTGTTGGTGCTTTGTGGTAGGTCTATATATAGGGTAACGCTATTCTAAGTCTGAGTGTAGAATATCTTGTTCTACACCCCCTAGTAATGCTATGTACAAAATCTAGTAAAACGGTGTATAAAATGTAGTAATTCGATTTTTTTTATCATCTAAGTTTGTAAATTACTATGTTGTTACGAAAATTACTATATTTTACATGGTGTGTTACTGTATTTTATATGTACCGTTACTGGGATGTAGGATAAGCTATTCTACACTCACACTTAGTTTAGCGTTACTCTCTCTCTCTCTCTCTCTACACACACACACACACACACACACACAACAATTGCGTGCAAAATTTTGAGTGCTTGATTGGTTGTTTGTTAAGTTGCCATCTTCCTTTTAATTTTCTAGGAATTGTCTATTTGTATGTGGCGCGGATGAACATGTTAGTTATTGTTATTGTGTGTAAGATGGCAAAAAATTTGAACGGCACATCTTATATTACAATCAGACCAGGGTAGACGGTAAGGTATTGGCGTATTGCAAAACGTAGGCCTTTGTTATACTCCCTTCGGTCTTTTTTAGTTTGCATATAAGATTTGACCGAAGTCAAAGTATCTTTACTTTGACCAAACTTATAGAAAAAAGTATCAACATTCACAATACCAAATTAATATTTTTAGAATCATTATGAAATGTAGTTTCATAGTATATATAGTTGGTATTGTGAATGTTTATATTTATTAATATAAATTTGGTCAAACTTCGTTGAGTTTGACTTGACAGAAATTTAATACGCGAAGTAAAAAGGACCGGAGGGAGTATAAGATAGTTTTTTTTGCGGGAATGTTATATGAGATAGTTGATACATTACATACATGGAAGGTTACATTTTTTGTGCTTCGTGGCAAGCTTTCTCATGACGTGGCTTCTTCTTGCTCATATCATTCTTGTGCGGCCTATTGTCGGATAGGTACAAGTGCCCAAAGGTCCTCTAAGCCAGGCAATCACTATGCCAAAAGAAAACATACACACACAAAATTATATGTAGATGTATCAGCAAACCACATCGTGTACATATTTTAGTTCGACAATAGAAGACATCACTCCCTTATTTAACTTTTGCGACAATGATGGCAGCGACGATGCTTAGATTTCTTATCTTTTCTCTCCTTTCTACAATTTCCTCTCCATTTTCTTTTCCTTTTTCCTATGTGGTCCAGAGTTGTATGGCTTCTCATCCAATGCTTTCATATACCAGCAATCATGAGGAAACTTGGATCTCAAAAATAGCGACCCCCCCGACCTTGTACTCAGTGTTCCCATTTTCCTTCCAAACTTATATCAGCTAGGTTTGTTGTCTCAACAATGCGATAAATCCTTAAGGTATGGGCCAAGTTCGTCCATCCTAGAGCCAGTGGCCCCTCTTTCTCGCTTCACCTTAACACATCATCAAATTACATATACTTTTTCAATAAAATTGTGAATGTGTAACAGATGCCAACATGCATAACAACACGGGTTAAACATATACACCCCCCCCCCCCCCCTGGAGAAAACATTTCCTAATAAGATATGCCAATCTCAACGGATTAATGTGATACTATGACTTACATGTAGATAATCTGCATCATTAGTTTGTCATAGGCTGAGAATTCTTAGTTATCTGTCATGTGTCAATCAATATACTATTCGCTTGTTCTATCAAGAAAAACTAATGGACATCGAAACTAACCTTGAATGCATGGAATTTTTAGTTCCATCATTCCCAAGAGGCCAAGACCATCCTTCTAGTTGCAATAAGAACTATTATAAGTTGTGCCTTCCTCAATCTTTCTTACGAACACTCTAATTTCTTGAGTGACATCTATGTTTTCTCGCATCTAGTCACCATGCTCTCTATTTCTTCTTTTTAGGTTGAACTCTTCTCCCTGGCATGCATCACTTCAACAACCTCCACAACACTGGTTGTGCAGGGGAACAATCAATTGCCATTTTAATAATAAATGCATGAGAGCTAAATGGTTCATTTTTGTGATATAATGAGTAATGTCAGTTCAACAATACTTATAAATACTAGATGATACTCCGCGCGTTGCTGCGAGGACTGCCTGCTATATATTTTACTTATATTAGATGATACTCTGTGCGTTGCTGCGAGAACTTCCTGCAATATATTTTAGTAATATTTGATTATATGAACATGAATATTTGGATTAATAATATAAAAGTAAAACTTAAAATACATGCAACTATAAAATATTTATTGAATATAAATCAAATAATATAATTAAGTCACTTAATTCTTTTTGCATGCATGTTGCATGATGAAGTGGGCCTTTGTTTATTCATAATTGTTTGATGAGGTGGCATAGTTGCATGTTGAGATAAATATATTAGTGGGGATGAATTTCTTATGTATATATATAGGATTCACTAATTAATATGTGGGTGAGGTTTCCCATAAAAAAAATCAATATCTCTCATCAGTAGGATCATGAAAATGTGAAGGTGGTTATGAATTCACAAAGGGTGGAAGCTCATGTAGGATAACCATAGCAAGAAAGTCGATATATTGTTAGTTGTAGTAGGTATAGAAAAACATGATATTAAATAAATCTTGAAAGAATGAAGCCTGTAATCAATCTAGAGAAGTCACTAAGAAACATCAGCATGATGTCCACATCTTGTGTCCTGGCCCTGACATAGATTGATTGAAAGTGGGAACAATAATACACTTCAATACTGATTTTTTCCCTCAAGGAAACATGAACATCATGTGCACAACTTAGCTATTAGCCCTTACACAAACAAATTGAAACTGGGCTTAGTGAGGCATTTGGGTGCTGGAACAAATTTTCATACAACAACAGTCATTAAGGACAAAGATGAACCTCCTATGCATAGGTTAGCTATTGCCCTTGCGCAAAGTGGTTGAAAGTGGGAAGAGCTGAACTACTGAATTGTGAAATGGAACTCCCACTTTCTTTATCTCTATCTGATTTAATATTTTTGTGCTTGCTCATGGGTGCTCTGCTTCGGAGTTGTGAAATGGAACTCGCATGTTTGTTCGAAGACCAACAACCTCTGAAAAGCTACAGGCCATAGCCTTCTTCCAGCACTTGCTAGTTACATATTCGACCTATCATTTTCAGCATGTGTGACGATACCAGGTGGAAGAAAAAGGAAGATAGTTTTTTGAATAAAATAAGGAGAAATCAAACATCTTGATTTTGACTGCTCAAAGTACACCTACATGTTTTTTTTTTATCAAGGAACTACATTTTTAGGGAAGTACATGTTCGTGTTTGTTCTGTTTTGAAAGTCAAATCAAAAGGAGCGAAATCACTAAATAAGGGGTACCATTGCAAAGGCCACCCTACCTTCTTAGGCACTGACAAAGTCGCAACCTGGGTATTTTCCTTTTTTTTCTTCGTAAATTCATTTATTCAAAACATTTTATACCTTGAACCACGCGTCCAAATTCCGAACCGTTTTGAGCGTTGGATTTCTTATGTTGAGATCTTTAGAATTAGATCCATGTTAATACATTTCAACGGTTTTTTAGAAAAAAAAGAATAAAAAAGTGCGGTGAATAAAGGAAAACCCCAAAAGGGTAAAAAGATGAATAAAAAGAGGGAAAACTAGAGTCCGAAAGCACGGCTGCTGTTTTTCATGTTTTTTTTTGCTTCGAGAAGCATATTTTTCTCTGAGAATCACAACTCACTAGAGCAAATATGTGCTTCCATGAGAAGCAAAACTGTGCTTCTCGTGAAAGTATAGTTTTTTCTTTCTTTCGAGAAGCACAAGCAAATCTCACCTTTTTTTAGAAGTACTAGCAAAAGAACCCGTGCGTTGCAACGAGAGAGAAAACATAACACACGCTCTTAACTCAACAATCATCACTCAAGACCACAATAGGTCCATCTCTTCTATTTTTCCGAGGCATCATATTTTGTGTTGCCGCTTATCCTCTTTCTCACCCTCGCCGACGATGGCCTCAGTGTTCACACAAAACAACAAAAACCATGTGTTGAATATGGTTAATCCTAAGGCGTCTCTCTCTCCCTCTCTCCCCCCTCTCCCCCCCTCTCCCTCTCTCTCTCTCTCTCTCTCTCTCTCTCTCTCTCTCTCTCTCTCGCTTTCTCTCACTCTCGTGATGAGAAATCTGTTGTTTTCGCCTGCGACATTTTTCAGAGGTATGCATGTGTAGTTATTGATGTTTTATTTTCCGTATATGGTTATAGTGGGGTGTTTATTTGCAATCCGGATCGTCGCCGGTATGAAAAAAAATTAATCTTACGCTATAAATTATAAGTTTGCTTCCATAACAATATTTAAAAAATATTTAACAGGTAAAATTAACATCATATTTAGATTCCACACATTTTTCTAATAAAATTTCATATATAATATGTTAAAATCAAAGTTACGGTTTAAAAGATACAGATAATTTAGAAAATCATTTGGTTTGACTCAAATATATTCCAAAATAATATTTAAAAATAATTAATAGGTAAAAATAATCTCATATTCATATTCTACATATTTTTCTAATCAAATTTCATATATAACATGTTCAAATCGGAGTTACGGTTTAAAAGATATGGATGATTTTAAAAAGCATTTGTTTGACTTAAATATGATCCGTGGATGAATTATCTAAAACATCAGATTTTCAAAAAATGTAAAATAGCGGTTCGGGTGTGACTTAAAACCAAACGGCGGGTTGATTTCAAGAAAAGACAGGGATTTTTGTGTAAAATACGAAAATAACAATTTGTTTTAACTTAAAACAGGACTGCGGGTTGAATTCTCTGAAATAGAAAGACTTTTCTGAAAAATGCCATGACGGACCAAAGAAACCTAATTTGCTTTATTATTAGGTAAAGATAAAGATAAAGATTGTTTCCGTGCTCCTTGATAAAGATAAAGAAACCTAATTCTCTGAAACAGAACTGATCTTCGCAATTTTGTTTTTGCTCAAAATGTAAAGAAAACCTGGCAGAAACAGAAAAGCCAAAAAGGTCCATCTAAAACCCAAATACGCGCATAAAAAAATCAGAAGAAATGTCCGGGACGGGGATCACACGCCACGAGGGCTAGGAGGAGGACGAGGACGAGGTCCAGGTCACGCGCAGCATCTTCGTCGACTGCGCCGGTGACGCGTGCGCGGCGGAGCGGGGGAGGCGCCGGCCGGCTGCCGATCACTCGGGTAAGAGCTACAACTACCACCTACTGCTACTAGTGTGTGTGTCAGAGCTGAAGTATCTTCAGTCCCGCATCCCCTACGCACTTTGGGGGCAAGGCTGGTTTATAGATCCCGGCGTCAATTGGCAGGGTTAGCCACCAAGCGAAGGTAGCAGCAAGCAAGCTAGGGACGGTAACACTATTGATCTCTTATGTGCATCTATAATAGATTTCTGAGCACAGCATGTTCGTTTTTAAGCAGCATATTTAGCACTGTAGCTTGTATGGGTATATACTATTGATTTGTATGCTGTAGATCTCAAATGGATGTTATTGGTCAGAGAATTCTGCGGCTGATTTTCATATTATTATTCAGCCCACACCCCGCAATGGCACTGCTTCTTAATCCAAATCCAGGACAACAAACCTCTGAAAGCCATCACATCTATCAAATCAGTATGTGAACATAGCATGTTTTGCATCAGCATGTTGTTAGAGCTAACATTGATGATTTGGTTGCTTTGGTCAACCACTGCAATCAGCAGCATCACACATCTTGTTAGAAGTTTTGGAATCATGTGCCATGCATAAGTATCCAATGTGTGCGGGCCTGCTACTGCTAGTACGCTGCATGCGACGGGTTTAGCTATAGAAATTTGGTCGTTTGAGTCACTTAAGTTTGTATATGTGTGAACGGTGTTCTTCAATGGCAGTATCTGAATAGTGAGTCATTTTATGTATTGCGCTGTGCATGCTTTGTAGCTAAAGAAATGTCCAATTCCTAGACCAGATTTAATTTCTGTGTGAATATTCCGAGGATTCTCTTGTGATGGGTTTACTTCTGTAAACTGTTTGCACTTCAGGCTCATTTAAATGACTACTCTCTGTTCTTGAATGAAAGATTCCAAGTTGAGGCGGAGAAAATGCTTGTCTTCTACTTGTGCTCTTCTTCAACAAATGTGTTCTTGATCTTTTATAGATTTATTTTGGCAGCAGTGGCCATGGACGATGTAGTGGGTTCCTTATCCAAGAAGTGGAGGCTGGACGAGCTGGAATCGCAAGAGCCCCCGATGAGCAGAGATGGAGGCAGCGGTGACGATAATGCGAACCCCGACCTCATCAGCCGCCTTCCCGAAGAGATCCTCGACAGCATCCTCTCCCTCCTCCCTACCACCAAGGGCGCCGTGCAGACATCTGTTCTATCCTCCCGGTGGCGCCACCTTTGGCGTACTGCCCCGCTCAACCTTGTCATCGACCAAGGCCCCATCAGCCAGGAGAGCAAGCGCATCACCGTCGTCTCCAAGATCCTTGCCGCACACTCTGGTCCTGCCCGCTGTCTCTTCTTCAACCAACCCGGTGGCATCTGCCTCCGCCGTGAGTTCTATGCCAAGTTCGACAGCTGGTTCCGGTCCTCTTCCCTCAATGGCCTTGAGGAGCTCTACTTGTATGGAGGTGATATGTTGCCGTGCCTGCTGCCATCGTCCGCACTCCGCTTCGCATCCACGCTATGCATCGCCAGCATCGGCCACTGCGATTTTGCCTTGATTAATGATGCCCTTGCGCTTAGCTTCCCTCGGCTGAAGCAGCTCAAGCTCTATCGTGTCTCCATCTCGGAGGTGACCCTCCACCACCTGCTTGCCGGCTGCACTATGCTACAAAGCCTTGATCTTCGATGGATCCGTGGGCCCAGCAGCATCCGGATCATCTCGCCGACTGTCCGAAGTATTGGCATATCTGTTTGTGACTACTATGATGAACACTTCTTTTTCCGTACAACCCCTCTGGAAATATCAATGGTCCAGATCGTTCTATAACCCTTCATCTGAAAACTTAAAAAAGGGTAGAATGGTCATTGCCCCTGCCCCTCCCCCAGTCCCGCCCCGCGACGTACCCGCTCGGCCCGTCGACGTACGTACGTGTATGCTTTTTTTTACTATGGCGACGTACGTTATTTTTACCACGTCGGTGGTCAAACCGCGCGTCGCCCGGTGAAAGCGCGTCGTGGCGCATGAACTGCGGCCCGCCGCCCCGTCCCGTCCGTCCCCTCGTCTGCCGCCCCGCCGCCCCGTCCCCTCGTCTGTCGCGCCACCGCCCTCGACTGCCGTTGAATTGATAGCCCAACCACCCGTCCGCCCGCTGCCCCGCCGTCTCCCTATAAATCTCACCCCCGTCCGCCCGTCGCCGCAAACACCGCTCCTCCCCGCCCGTCGCCGCAAACACCACTCCTCTCCCGTCTCCACCTCCCAAAAGGCCGCCGGTGACATGTCGTTCCACGGCGGCAGCAGCTCCGGCACCGGCGGCGACGACGGACCCAGCGCGTGGCCGTCGAGCCTGAGCACGCCGGAGACGGAGGAGCTTTACCGGTTCGTGCTCCTCGTGCCGCCGGGTTGCCGTCTTCCGCACGGCTAGAAACTCGACAAGGACGGCTACCCGAGGCGCGGGCCCGGCGCCACCGCGGAGGAGAAGCGGACCGGCGGCCGCAACAACATCGCCGGCCGTCATGCGTTCTGGGACGGCAAAGACTACGCCGCCATCATCGGCGCGTACCGGCTGGCAGAGTCCGGCGTCACGCCTGACCTCATCGGCGACCGTCGCCGCCTTCTTGTCCCGCGCCCTCGTCCAGCAGCGCGTGGCCGTCGGGCTCCTCCACCACCTGCGCCGGCGCCTGCCTATCCCCCCGCCCCGCCGGAGGTGGAACTGTTGGGGAACGTAGTAATTTCGAAAATTTTCCTACGCACACGCAAGATCATGGTGATGCACAGCAACGAGGGGGAGAGTATTGTCTACGTACCGACGCAGACCGACTGCGGAAGCGATCTCACAACGTAGAGGAAGTAGTCGTACGTCTTCTTCCCGATCCGACCGATCCAAGCACCGTTACTCCGGCACCTCCGAGTTCTTAGCACACGTTCAGCTCGATGACGATCCTCGGGCTCCGATCCAGCAAAGCGTCGAGGAAGAGTTCCGTCAGCACAACGGCGTGGTGACGATCTTGATGCACTACCGACGCAGGGCTTCGCCTAAGCTCTACAACGATATGACCGAGGTGGAATTTGGTGGCAGGGGGCACCGCACACGGCTAAGGAACGATCAACAATGATCAACTTGTGTGTCTATGGGGTGCCCCCTGCCCCCGTATATAAAGGAGCAGGGGGAGGGGTTCGGCCGGCCCAAGGGAGAGAGGCGCAGGGGGAGTCCCACTCCTACCGGGAGTAGGACTCCCCCCCCCCCCAATCCTATTCCTAATAGGACTCTTCAAGGAGAAGAGAGAAGAGAGGGGGGCCGGCCCCTTCTCCTAGTCCTAATAGGACTAGGGAAGGGGGGGAGGCGCGCAGCCCTTGTGGGCTGCCCCTTTTCACTTTTCCACTAAGGCCCAATAGGCCCATTTGCCTCCCGGGGGGTTCCGGTAACCCTCCCGGTATTCCGGTAAAATCCCGATTTCACTCGGAACACTTCCGGTGTCCGAACATAGGCTTCCAATATATCAATCTTTACGTCTCGACCATTTCGAGACTCCTCGTCATGTCCGTGATCACATCCGGGACTCCGAACAACCTTCGGTACATCAAAATGCATAAACTCATAATAACTGTCATCGTAACGTTAAGCGTGCGGACCCTACGGTTCGAGAACAATGTAGACATGACCGAGACACGTCTCCGGTCAATAACCAATAGCGGGACCTGGATGCCCATATTGGCTCCTACATATTCTACGAAGATCTTTATCGGTCAGACCGCATAACAACATACGTTGTTCCCTTTGTCATCGGTATGTTACTTGCCCGAGATTCGATCGTCGGTATCCAATACCTAGTTCAATCTCGTTACCGGCAAGTCTCTTTACTCGTTCCGTAATACATCATCTCACAACTAACATATTAGTTGCAGTGCTTGCAAGGCTTATGTGATGTGCATTACCGAGAGGGCCCAGAGATACCTCTCCGACAATCGGAGTGACAAACCCTAATCTCGAAATACGCCAACCCAACATCTACCATTGGAGACACCTGTAGTACTCCTTTATAATCACCCAGTTACGTTGTGACGTTTGGTAGTACCCAAAGTGTTCCTCCGGTAAACGGGAGTTGCATAATCTCATAGTTATAGGAACATGTATAAGTCATGAAGAAAGCAACAGCAACATACTAAACGATCGGGTGCTAAGCTAATGGAATGGGTCATGTCAATCAGATCATTCAACTAATGATGTGACCTCATTAATCAAATAACAACTCTTTGTTCATGGTTAGGAAACATAACCATCTTTGATTAACGAGCTAGTCAAGTAGAGGCATACTAGTGACACTCTGTTGGTCTATGTATTCACACATGTATTATGTTTCCGGTTAATACAATTCTAGCATGAATAATAAACATTTATCATGATATAAGGAAATAAATAATAACTTTATTATTGCCTCTAGGGCATATTTCCTTCAGTCTCCCACTTGCACTAGAGTCAATAATCTAGATTACACAGTAATGATTCTAACACCCATGGAGCCTTGGTGCTGATCATGTTTTGCTCGTGGAAGAGGCTTAGTCAACGGGTCTGCTACATTCAGATCCGTATGTATCTTGCAAATCTCTATGTCTCCCACCTGGACTAAATCCCGGATGGAGTTGAAGCGTCTTTTGATGTGCTTGGTTCTTTTGTGAAATCTGGATTCCTTTGCCAAGGCAATTGCACCAGTATTGTCACAGAAGATTTTCATTGGACCCGATGCACTAGGTATGACACCTAGATCGGATATGAACTCCTTCATCCAGACTCCTTCGTTTGCTGCTTCCGAAGCAGCTATGTACTCCGCTTCACATGTAGATCCCGCTACGACGCTTTGTTTAGAACTGCACCAACTGACAGCTCCACCGTTTAAAGTAAATACGTATCCGGTTTGCGATTTAGAATCGTCCGGATCAGTGTCAAAGCTTGCATCAACGTAACCTTTTACGGTGAGCTCTTTGTCACCTCCATATACGAGAAACATATCCCTAGTCCTTTTCAGGTATTTCAGGATGTTCTTGACCGCTGTCCAGTGATCCATTCCTGGATTACTTTGGTATCTCCCTGCTAAACTTATAGCAAGGCACACATCAGGTCTGGTACACAGCATTGCATACATGATAGAGCCTATGGCTGAAGCATAGGGAACATCTTTCATTTTCTCTCTATCTTCTGCAGTGGTCGGGCATTGAGTCTGACTCAACTTCACACCTTGTAACATAGGCAAGAACCCTTTCTTTGCTTGATCCATTTTGAACTTCTTCAAAATCTTGTCAAGGTATGTGCTCTGTGAAAGTCCAATTAAGCGTTTTGATCTATCTCTATAGATCTTTATGCCTAATATGTAAGCAGCTTCCCCGAGGTCTTTCATCGAAAAACTTTTATTCAAGTATCCCTTTATGCTATCCAGAAATTCTATATCATTTCCAATCAGCAATATGTCATCCACATATAATATTAGAAATGCTACAGAGTTCCCACTCACTTTCTTATAAATACAGGCTTCTCCAAAAGTCTGTATAAAGCCAAATGCTTTGATCACACTATCAAAGCGTTTATTCCAACTCCGAGATGCTTGCACTAGTCCATAAATGGATCGCTGGAGTTTGCACACTTTGTTAGCTCCTTTCGGATCGACAAAACCTTCTGGTTGCATCATATACAACTCTTCTTCCAGAAATCCATTCAGGAATGCAGTTTTGACATCCATTTGCCATATTTCATAATCATAAAACGCAGCAATAGCTAACATAATTCTGACGGACTTAAGCATCGCTACGGTTGAGAAGGTCTCATCGTAGTCAACCCCTTGAACTTGTCGAAAACCTTTTGCGACAAGTCGAGCTTTATAGACAGTAACATTACCGTAAGCGTTAGTCTTTTTCTTCAAGATCCATTTATTCTCAATTGCTTGCCGATCATCGGGCAAGTCAACCAAAGTCCATACTTTGTTCTCATACATGGATCCCATCTCAGATTTCATGGCCTCAAGCCACTTTGCGGAATCTGGGCTCACCATCGCTTCTTCATAGTTCGTAGGTTCATCATGATCTAGTAGCATGACTTTCAGAACTGGATTACCGTACCACTCTGGTGCGGATCTCACTCTGGTTGATCTACGTGGTTCAGTAGCATCTTGCCCTGAAGTTTCATGATCATCATCATTAGCTTCCTCACTAATTGGCATAGGTGTCGCAGAAACAGTTTTCTGTGATGTACTATTTTCCAATAAGGGAGCAGGTACAGTTACCTCGTCAAGTTCTACTTTCCTCCCACTCACTTCTTTCGAGAGAAACTCCTTCTCTAGAAATGATCCATTCTTAGCAACGAATGTCTTGCCTTCGGATCTGTGATAGAAGGTATACCCAACAGTTTCCTTTGGGTATCCTATGAAGACACATTTCTCCGCTTTGGGTTCGAGCTTATCAGGTTGAAGCTTTTTCACATAAGCATCGCAGCCCCAAACTTTAAGAAACGACAACTTTGGTTTCTTGCCAAACCATAGTTCATAAGGCGTCATCTTAACGGATTTTGATGGTGCCCTATTTAACGTGAATGCGGCCGTCTCTAAAGCATAACCCCAAAACGATAGCGGTAAATCAGTAAGAGACATCATAGATCGCACCATATCTAGTAAAGTACGATTACGATGTTCGGACACACCATTACGCTGTGGTGTTCCGGGTGGCGTGAGTTGCGAAACTATTCCACAATTTTTCAAATGTATACCAAACTCGTAACTCAAATATTCTCCTCCACGATCAGATCGTAGAAACTTTATTTTCTTGTTACGATGATTTTCAACTTCACTCTGAAATTCCTTGAACTTTTCAAATGTTTCAGACTTATGTTTCATTAATTAGATATACCCATATCTGCTTAAATCATGTGTGAAGGTGAGAAAATAACGATATCCGCTACGAGCCTCAATATTCATCGGACCACATACATCGGTATGTATGATTTCCAATAAGTCTGTTGCTCTCTCCATAGTACCGGAGAACGGTGTTTTAGTCATCTTGCCTATGAGGCACGGTTCGCAAGTACCAAGTGATTCATAATCAAGTGGTTTCAAAAGCCCATCAGTATGGAGTTTCTTCATGCGCTTTACACCGATATGACCTAAACGGCAGTGCCACAAATAAGTTGCACTATCATTATCAACTCTGCATCTTTTGGCTTCTACATTATGAATATGTGTATCACTACTATCGAGATTTAATAAGAATAGACCACTCTTCAAGGGTGCATGACCATAAAAGATATTACTCATATAAATAGAACAACCATTATTCTCTGATTTAAATGAATAACCGTCTCGCATCAAACAAGATCCAGATATAATGTTCATGCTCAACGTTGGCACCAAATAACAATTATTTAGGTCTAATATTAATCCCGAAGGTAGATGTAGAGGTAGCGTGCCGACCGCGATCACATCGACTTTGGAACCGTTTCCCACGCGCATCGTCACCTCGTCCTTTGCTAGCATCCGCTTATTCCGTAGTCCCTGTTTCGAGATGCAAATATTAGCAACAGAACCAGTATCAAATACCCAGGTGCTACTGCGAGCTCTAGTAAGGTACACATCAATAACATGTATATCACATATACCTTTGTTCACCTTGCCATCCTTCTTATCCGCCAAATACTTGGGGCAGTTCCGCTTCCAGTGACCAGTCTACTTGCAGTAGAAGCACTCAGTTTCAGGCTTAGGTCCAGACTTGGGTTTCTTCTCTTGAGCAGCAACTTGCTTGCTGTTCTTCTTGAAGTTCCCCTTCTTCTTCCCTTTGCCCTTTTTCTTGAAACTAGTGGTTTTGTTAACCATCAACACTTGATGCTCCTTCTTGATTTCTACCTCCGCAGCTTTCAGCATTGCGAAGAGCTCGGGAATAGTCTTGTTCATCCCTTGCATATTATAGTTCATCACGAAGCTCTTGTAGCTTGGTGGCAGTGATTGGAGAATTCTGTCAATGACGCAATCATCTGGAAGATTAACTCCCATTTGAATCAAGTGATTATTATACCCAGACATTTTGAGTATATGCTCACTGACATAACTGTTCTCCTCCATCTTGCAGCTATAGAACTTATTGGAGACTTCATATCTCTCAATTCGGGCATTTGCTTGAAATATTAACTTCAACTCTTGGAACATCTCATATGCTCCATGACGTTCAAAACATCGTTGAAGTCCCGATTCTAAGCCGTAAAGCATGGCACACTGAACTATCGAGTAGTCATCAGCTTTGCTCTGCCAGACGTTCATAACATCTGGCGTTGCTCCAGCAGCAGGCCTGGCACCCAGCGGTGCTTCCAGGACGTAATTCTTCTGTGCAGCAATGAGGATAATCCTCAGGTTACGGACCCAGTCCGTGTAATTGCTACCATCATCTTTCAACTTTGCTTTCTCAAGGAACGCATTAAAATTCAACGGAACAACAGCACGAGCCATCTATCTACAATCAACATAAACAAGCAAGATACTATCAGGTACTAAGTTCATGATAAGTTTAAGTTCAGTTAATCAAATTACTTAGGAACTCCCACTTAGATAGACATCCCTCTAATCCTCTAAGTGATCACGTGATCCAAATCAACTAAACCATAACCGATCATCACGTGAGATGGAGTAGTTTTCAATGGTGAACATCGTCATGTTGATCATATCTACTATATGATTCACGCTCGACCTTTCGGTCTCTGTGTTCCGAGGCCATATCTGCATATGCTAGGCTCGTCAAGTTTAACCTGAGTATTCTGCGTGTGCAAAACTGGCTTGCACCCGTTGTAGATGGACGTAGAGCTTATCACACCCGATCATCACGTGGTGTCTGGGCACGACGAACTTTGGCAACGGTGCATACTCAGGGAGAACACTTCTTGATAATTTAGTGAGAGATCATCTTATAATGCTACCGTCAATCAAAGCAAGATAAGATGCAAAAAAGGATAAACATCACATGCAATCAATATAAGTGATATGATATGGCCATCATCATCTTGTGCTTGTGATCTCCATCTCCGAAGCACCGTCATGATCACCATCGTCACCGGCGCGCCATCTTGATCTCCATCGTAGCATCGTTGTCGTCTCGCCAATCTTATGCTTCAACGACTATCACTACCGCTTAGTAATAAAGTAAAGCATTACATCGCGATTGCATTGCATACAATAAAGCGACAACCATATGGCTCCTGCCAGTTGCCGATAACTCGGTTACAAAACATGATCATCTCATACAATAAAATCAGCATCATGCCTTGACCATATCACATCACAACATGCCCTGCAAAAACAAGTTAGACGTTCTCTACTTTGTTGTTGCAAGTTTTACGTGGCTGCTACGGGCTTAAGTAAGAACTCATCTCACCTACGCATCAAAACCACAACGATAGTTCGTCAAATAGACTCCGTTTTAACCTTCTCAAGGACCGGGCGTAGTCACACTTGGTTCAACTAAAGTTGGAGAGACAGTCTTCCGCAAGCCATCTATGTGCAAAGCACGTCGAGGGAACCGGTCTCGCGTAAGAGTACGCGTAAGGTTGGTCCGGATCGTCTCACCCAACAATACCGCCGAACCAAAGTATGACATGCTGGTAGGCAGTATGACTTGTATCGCCCACAACTCACTTGTGTTCTACTCGTGCAAACAACATCAAACCATAAAACCTAGGCTCTGATGCCACTGTTGGGGAACGTAGTAATTTCGAAAATTTTCCTACGCACACGCAAGATCATGGTGATGCACAACAACGAGGGGGAGAGTATTGTCTACGTACCAACGCAGACCGACTGCGGAAGCGATCTCACAACGTAGAGGAAGTAGTCGTACGTCTTCTTCCCGATCCGACCGATCCAAGCACCGTTACTCCGGCACCTCCGAGTTCTTAGCACACGTTCAGCTCGATGACGATCTTCGGGCTCCGATCCAGCAAAGCGTCGAGGAAGAGTTCCGTCAGCACAACGGCGTGGTGACGATCTTGATGCACTACCGACGCAGGGCTTCGCCTAAGCTCTACAACGATATGACCGAGGTGGAATTTGGTGGCAGGGGGCACCGCACACGGCTAAGGAACGATCAACAATGATCAACTTGTGTGTCTATGGGGTGCCCCCTGCCCCCGTATATAAAGGAGCAGGGGGAGGGGTTCGGCCGGCCCAAGGGAGAGAGGTGCAGGGGGAGTCCCACTCCTACCGGGAGTAGGACTCCCCCCCAATCCTATTCCTAATAGGACTCTTCAAGGAGAAGAGAGAAGAGAGGGGGGCCGGCCCCTTCTCCAAGTCCTAATAGGACTAGGGAAGGGGGGAGGCGTGCAGCCCTTGTGGGCTGCCCCTTTTCACTTTTCCACTAAGGCCCAATAGGCCCATTTGCCTCCCGGGGGGTTCCGGTAACCCTCCCGGTATTCCGGTAAAATCCCGATTTCACTCGGAACACTTCCGGTGTCCGAACATAGGCTTCCAATATATCAATCTTTACGTCTCGACCATTTCGAGACTCCTCGTCATGTCCGTGATCACATCCGGGACTCCGAACAACCTTCGGTACATCAAAATGCATAAACTCATAATAACTGTCATCGTAACGTTAAGCGTGCGGACCCTACGGTTCGAGAACAATGTAGACATGACCGAGACACGTCTCCGGTCAATAACCAATAGCGGGACCTGGATGCCCATATTGGCTCCTACATATTCTACGAAGATCTTTATCGGTCAGACCGCATAACAACATACGTTGTTCCCTTTGTCATCGGTATGTTACTTGCCCGAGATTCGATCGTCGGTATCCAATACCTAGTTCAATCTCGTTACCGGCAAGTCTCTTTACTCGTTCCGTAATACATCATCTCATAACTAACATATTAGTTGCAGTGCTTGCAAGGCTTATGTGATGTGCATTACCGAGAGGGCCCAGAGATACCTCTCCGACAATCGGAGTGACAAACCCTAATCTCGAAATACGCCAACCCAACATCTACCATTGGAGACACCTGTAGTACTCCTTTATAATCACCCAGTTACGTTGTGACGTTTGGTAGTACCCAAAGTGTTCCTCCGGTAAACGGGAGTTGCATAATCTCATAGTTATAGGAACATGTATAAGTCATGAAGAAAGCAATAGCAACATACTAAACGATCGGGTGCTAAGCTAATGGAATGGGTCATGTCAATCAGATCATTCAACTAATGATGTGACCTCGTTAATCAAATAACAACTCTTTGTTCATGGTTAGGAAACATAACCATCTTTGATTAACGAGCTAGTCAAGTAGAGGCATACTAGTGACACTCTGTTGGTCTATGTATTCACACATGTATTATGTTTCCGGTTAATACAATTCTAGCATGAATAATAAACATTTATCATGATATAAGGAAATAAATAATAACTTTATTATTGCCTCTAGGGCATATTTCCTTCAGGAACTGCCGCCGGAGCAGTTGGTTCTTCGGGAGGACGGCGATCCCGACGATACGCCGGGTTACCTCGTCGCCCTGCGCGTGTCGGCGGCTGCAGCGGCGGCGGCGGCTGCAAGGGAGGCCGCCGAGCAGGCGGCAGCGATCCAGGCGGCGGCGGCGATTCCGCCAGTGGTCCCGCAGGCGGAGGCGGAGGCGTCGGAGTCGTCGGACGACGACGTCATCGACTGGGAGCGGTTAGCCCAGGTCAGCGACGACGATGACGACGATGGCGGGGGTGACGGCGGTGACGGCGCGAAGGTCATTGATCTGTTGGCTAGCGACGAGGAGGAGTAATTTTTTTTTAAATGTTCTAAGTATGAACTATGTATCGTTTAGGTTCGAAAAAACTCGTTTGGTTTCGGTATTGTTGAATGGACTATGTAAAATATCTCTATGTTCAATCTAGTTTGTTCGAGTCTTGTTTAAATTTGTTTTCAAAGTTTGTTCAAAAAATTAGCTAAATATTGAACGCTTATTTTGAGAAAAATTGAAAATTTTCCAACCCATGCATAAAAATGTTCACAATATATTTAAAAAATTTGCATCGAATATACATAGCACATAATAAGGTATGCAATTATCGAAAAATTGTAGAATAAAAAAAATCATGAAAACACATAAAATAAAAAATAAAAAGTGTATCTAAATGTTTATAAAGTGTTTTAGAAATGTTCAGATTTTGTTTAAATATGTCCATATAGTAAAGCCGGTGGATGAAAAAATTGAAATTTTGAAATAAAAAATATAACAAATAAAAAACAAAAAAAATTAAAAAGGTGAGATATTTTAATTCATTAACATTTTCTGAAATATTATTAAATTCATTAACATTTATGAATCAGAGAATATGTTTAAATTCATTAACATATATGAATACAAGAATTTGTTAAATTTTTTGTTTTATATATGAATAACAAAATTAAAATATATGAATACAAGATTTATTTTTTATTTTTTTAACATATATGAATAAAATACAAGAACTAAAAAGGTGAGATATAACAAATAAAATACAAGAATTCATTAACATATATGAATACAAGAATTTGTTAACATATATGAATTTGTTATATATGAATACAAGAATTTGTTAAATTAAAGAGATTCATAAATATTTTTAAATTCTTTAAATTTATGAACCAGAGAATATTTATAATTCATTAATATTTATGAATCGGAGAATTTTTGAATTCATTAACATTATCTGAAATAGTTTTAAATTCATTAACATTTATGAATTTTCTGGAATATTTTTAAATATTTGTAAACCCAACTTTTTAAATATTTTCCGGAAAATCGTAGAAAATCCATACGGACTCTCGAAACGGGACAAATTTTTGCGTGCGTGCCCTGCTAGGGCACAGTAGCACGTGGAAAAAAATTGGGCGCGTTTGGCGGATGCGAAGCGGAGACGTGCGACCGAGGGTCCCCTCCGGCCATACCGAAACCACCCCCTTCCACAGCAAGTACCTGAGCGGTTTGACGGATTGCACCCAACTTTTGCCAGCGCGTGTGGGGCCCCACCCGGGCACTCCACGGCCAAAATGAAGGAAATCCGACAACGAACGCACGTTGCGTCACGTCCGGGCAGTATTTTCTGGGTTTTCGGCCCGGAAAATCATAGAAAATCCATACGGACTCGAAACGGGACAAATTTTTGCGTGCGTGCACTGCTAGGGCACAGTAGCACATGGGAAAAAATTGGGCACGTTTGGCGGATGCGAAGCGGAGACGTGCGACCGAGGGTCCCCTCCGGCCATACCGAAACCACCCCCTTTCACAGCAAGTACCTGAGCGGTTTGACGGATTGCATCCAACTTTTGCCAGCGCGTGTGGGGCCCCACCCGGGCACCCCACGGCCAAAATGAACGAAATCCGACAACGAACGCACGTTGCGTCACGTCCGGGCAGTACTTTCTGGGTTTTCGGCCCAGAAAATCATAGAAAATCCATACGGACTCGAAACGGGACAAATTTTTGCATGCGTGCCCTGCGAGGGCACAGTAGCACGTGGAAAAAAATTGGACCCGTTTGGCTAAGTTAAAAAAAGAGCCTATTTGATTAAGTTAATAAAATTGGGCACATTTGGCTAAGTTAAAAAATTGGTTAAGGTAAAAAAATTTGATACAGTTAAAAAAATGTGCCTATTTTTTTTAGTTCAAAAAAATGAGGCCCTGCAAAAAAACGCCAGCCGTCTCGCTAACCGACGCGCATGCATGCATGGGGCCGTCCCACTAACAACGACGCCGCAATCAGCGCTCGGGCGACGTCGTTAGCCGACGTGCATGCAAATTTTCCTTCTACGTCAGCCCGTCTTGCCGCCGCCACGATCTGCACGTGCGGCCAGCGTACGACGCCCGTCGCCCCACACTCCAAAACGGCGCCGGTGCGGCCGCGCCGGCCTGCCCTGACCTGACCCGTCGCCCTCTATACGCTGTCGGTGCCTCTCCCACCGTCGCCCCACCGTACAAACGCCATCGGTGCGCCCGCGCCGGCTTGCGTCCCCTGACCCGTCGCCCTCTATACGCCGCCGGTGCCTCTCCCACCGTCGCCGTCGTGTAAGTTTTTTTTCCAGTTTTTTATACGACGAGGCTCATAGCAGTATGATGGTATGTGACAGAAATCTATTTGATGCAGGATGAATATCGACGGTGTGATTCCATGTTCTGTTCAAAAGTGGGTTAGCCTAGTTAACAAACTGTCACCCGGTCAGAAATTCAGGTTTTATGAAACGGATATGCAGTGCATGTTTAGAATACCATCGATACAGATGCGTGATTTTTTGCTTCACTTTTTACTCCAAGGTTACAATCCGAGTAGCAAAAAATTCATAGTTGAAGAGAGTTCTGGAAGTACTGCTGGATGTAAAGGTCTTATTTCACTAAGGCCTGATGATGTGTACTCCATATTTGGTTGGAAAAACAATTAATGGAGTGGATGTTTTTGGGTTTCTTAGTACTGAAGGAGAAAAAGCAACCAAAAAATACCTGTTAGTTTTGTTAGCAAGAAAAATGGTAAGATCATGATTGATGATCTCATAGAAAAGATTGTGAAGAATAAGAGCACTGATGATGACTTTATTCGGATGACATTTCTAGTTCTCTTAGGAACTATAATTGCTCCAGTGTCTCATGAATACGTTCCGAAAAATACTATGCCTTAGTGCAAAATATTAAGTTGATAAGGAAGTTCAACTGGAATGCATTCACTTCACGATTCTGTTTATCGGAGATTGGTAAGCTTCTGCAGGACGGCCATGTTAGGCAGTGGCCCCAGGGGAACATCGCCCTTTTGCAAGTACGTTGTATTTATTAATTTCAACACTTTTGTTATAAAATGTCACGGAAGAACATGCAATTTAATTAGTTTATGTGTTTTGCAGTACCTATACTAGGAGAAGGTGCAACCAATCACCGGTCCAAAATATGATCCGTTGGCATTGTTGAGCCCGCTGATGAGGAACTGGACGGAAGATATGGCTGTGAGAAGAGACAAATATGACTATGAATATGGTCGTGGTGTTGGGATGGTAATCCTAGTAATCATGTGTTTTTTACATTTATGAAATAAAGTAAAGTGTGCATATGGTTTGTATGTATAATTCTCTTGTTGCACTTGTAGATCGATGACAACATTACAGAGGAGTATAGACTGAAAAAAATCGCGGAAGAAGAAGCTCAAAAAACCAAGAAAGCTAGTAGCAAAAAATCTAACGTTACTGGAACGAGGAAAGAGGGCAGTACCTCAGAGGCTTCGAGCCAGAAGCCTACTATGGACCGGATTTTGAGTGAGATGAATGAGCTTCGGAAGGAAATGCTTCGTTTGCCAGAGTTATGCGCACAGGTAACACTTGAGCACGTCACTTTAATGTCCATCACTGAATTAAAGAACTAAGATGAAATGTTTTCTTGCAGAGGATGATTGAGAAACTGAACAAAACCGGCGTCTCCTACAAACCCAGTAACCTGGAAGAGGACGAAGAGAATCTGTACGGAGGCATTAATGAGTCTTCAAACGATGGTGGACGTCCGAAAAAAGAGTTTGTATATCAAAAAGATGATTCAGACTGGTTCCGCACACCTTCCAAAATGAATTTGCAAAAGGATGATGACGGCGTTGATGTAACTTCTCGTGGAAACACACCTTTTTACTGCACACCTGAGTACTGGGATAGTTTCAAGGGTGATATGGATGATCCTATCCAAGTACCAGAAGTATCAGATGAAAAGCTGACACATCTTTAGAGACGGACGAAATCGCATCGCATGTGTCGCTTGGTTCTCAAGGAGTACAAGAGGAAGTGGAGGAGGTTACTGGCAGGCGCAAGCGCAAAGGATCACAACATGTCAAGTCTCCTTATGTGGTCCCTAAACCGAGCAAACGTGCAAAACGTTCTGCCAAAGGAAGTAAGTTTTTTATGTTTCTAATTGTTATTGTGTAATAATTATTTATGTATTTGCGTTTATTGATGATTCGAGAGAGTTAATGATTGCGCAACTTATCTTTTCGGAAAGAAACAAGCTTGATAAAGTGAAAAACAAAGTTATTCGGATATCAAAGAAGAAGAAATAGATGCGGCACGGAGGAGTTTTGCATGTGATTGGGTGGTACTGGAGGACTATATTTTCCAAACGCTTTGCGCACTTGCTTATAAATTTTATGTAATAGACTCTGCTTCCGAATAGTTATATATAATAGACTCGGCACTTTTCCAAATGTTTTTTATGTCCACATGATATTTTGTTTCATAAATATTATATAATCAGTCTTTTTTTTGTTTACATGATTTTTTTGTTTCCGAATAGTTATATGTAATCATGTAATCGTGTCGTCGTTAAGTTTTTGTAGACTAAACTATGGCAGCACACTGCGTGTTACTTTGTTAGCAAAAACTTGGTTTACAGCACACCGGGTGTTAGTCTAGTTTAGAAAAGCGTAAAAAATATTTTACATAAAAAAATTGCCCGCCCGTCCACAGCGTGTCTTAGTAAGCCCGTCGTTATCAAGCCCACCGGGCGATTACGACAGGCGTTTCGGAGCACGCCGTGGAAACCAGGCCCAACAGGGCAGCATCGACGCGGCACATCGACGGGGTAGTAATCAGAGGAGTTCAATGTGCCAACGGGAGATGAGTATATAAGCTGGTCGTCGTCCCCTTCGGCCGGCGAGGTGGGACTAAACTTGCGTCGGCCGCGGGGCGACGTGGACACAGCCACACGCGACGTTGGCCGGCCCAAAAAGGCAATGGACGGCGCGGTCTTCTCGACGGCTCGACGCGCCGTGGGCCGGCCCAGTTACCCTCGCTGAGACGCCGCGCCAGGGAAACTAACTAGTTTAGTCCCACCTCGCCGGCCGAAGGCGACGACGACCAGTTTATATACTCAGCTCCCGTCGGCACATTGAACTCCTCTGATTACTACCCCGTCGATGTGCCGCGTCGATGCTGTCCTGTTGGGCCTGGTTTCCACGGCGTGCTCCGAAATGCCTGTTGTAGTCGCCCGTTGGCCTTACTAAGACACACTGTGGAGACGGGCGGGCATTTTTTTCATTTTTTTCAACAACAGTTCGCAGAGTACTTCTCTCATTTTAATATATTTGACAGCCGACGAGACTGTAGTAAATACATGCAGAATTCATAATATAAACAATGAATAGTGAATATTTATATCAACAACAATGATGTCTCAACATAACAATTGTCACCACAGTAATTTTATTGTAGTGGACAGAAAATAACAAGTCTCAAATGACAACGGTCTTCTGTAGGCAATAATCTTGTTTCACACATATAAAATACTCAACACAAACATAAATTTAACAAATGTTTTTCATATAAATGGAAGAGGTAAAACACTTGCATCGTCTTCACTTGAGTCTTCAAGCCCAGCTACTGCATAGAATAAATAAAAAATTGTGAGAATCAATGTACGGTAGATGAATCAACAAAACTAACATAAACAAAGCAAAAAGACGTACAGTTACGTATAAATGGAAGTAGTAAAACAGATGCATCGTCCTCACCTTCTGTCTTCAAGCCCAGTTGTTGCATACAAAAAAAAATGAGAATCAATGCACCGGTAATGAAACAACAAAACTGACATAAGCACATAATAGACATACTCTTCATTTTTGCTGCATGTGCTCCTGTTATGACCTGAGCCGCTGCATATGCTACATTTTCGTTCAGATTTCTCGTCAAATGCTTTAGGCCTCTCATTTTTTTTCATATCTGGGCCACCCTTACCGCGACCTCTACTGTTCTGCTTAGGTGCGCCTTTGGTGGAAACCTTTACTGGATCACGAATCAGAATATGATCTCGGTTAGGCTCAAATGGATTATTGTTCACGAAGCTTCGCTGAATATCATCTTCATTTCCCTGAATGTCCTTATTCACTATAATATCATCCAGAGCTGCCATCAACTTGTCGAATACGAAAGGATTACTGCATGCGGCATGACATGCTTCTGAAGATTTGATGGTCAACTCACTATATCTAGCTCTGTCCTCACCACTCGACCAACCCCACGCAAACAAATCGCTGGTGCGCTTCACGGGCAGTCCAGCTCGTGCTTTTTTTGAGAATCTTCGCAAGACACAACGCTTGGGTATCACAGGTAAGTTCAGTGCATTCAAAACATGAATAATATGCTTGCAAGGAAGCCCTTTGCGAGTCATACTTCGACAACTGCACTTTATAGTTTCTGCCGAGTTACCTGGCGTATAGTCCACATTAAATCCGTGATCCCTGTTATTCTTCCACGCAACCACAAATCTCTGACTATCGGTCCCTGTCAGTCTATCAATTACCTCAAGCTCCTGTACCTTCTTCATATCTTGTTGCAACATATAAAAGTTTGCCTGCGTGAATGCTTTCGCAGCATACGACTCAATGGCCTGACACTCAGTCACTGTTACTGGAAGAGTCTGTGAGGCCGTGTAGTCATCATAAGCTTCATTCTCATGGAGGCGAACAATACAATTCTCGTAGTGTACAATCATGTCAACGATCGTCATACCATAGTCAAGATGAAGGTGCAGGCTGGAGTTCAGACTCTCACTCCTCTGATTACTGCGCATACCAAGGAAAAACCCACCAGACAAGTATGATGCAGCCCAAAGCGTCCTCTTCCTGTACATCCTATGGAGCCATGTTTTCGTTTTCTCCGTCTGCCATTTGCGCACAAACGCGGCCCATCTCTCCTCAAAAACCTTATGTGTAGTGGCATAGTACAATAATGCCCTAAACTCCTTCAATGACTTGTGGTTGAGGTGTTTCTGCATATTCTTTTCAATATGCCATGAACATAGACGATGCCACACGTCAGAAAGCACCTTCCTAATAGCCCTTATCATCGCTGCATCTCCATCTGTAATTACAGATTTGGGCCTCTTCTGACAGTTAGCTTTCAAGAACGTGTTAAGCAACCAAACATATGTAGCCTCAGTCTCGTCTGAAACAATGGCGCAGGCGAATACCGTAGTGCAACGGTGGTTGTTCAGACCCACAAATGGGATGAACGGCATTCCATACATGTTCATCTTGTATGTGCTATCGAACACAACAACATCACCATAGTCTAGATAATCCCGGCGTGACTGCGAATCACACCAGAAGAGGGTTTGGAGCCTGCCTTCAGCGTCAACCGTGTGCTCAAAGAAGAAGTCTGGATCTCTGTCCTTTCTGGTCAACATGATTCCTACGGCAGTATCAGCATCACCTTGTGCAAGCAATTTCATCTTCTCCCTATAGCACATGTTATATAGCTTTGTCCTCTGAAATGGTGACTTTGCATACGACCCATACCTGCTAACGATGTTGTAAAAAATGATATGTTTTCTTATCCCAGCTCCAGCCATAGCTAAGATCTCAGCTCTCTCAAATGCTTTGATCTGATTATGAGATCGGAGGAAAGGGACTTCGTCCGGTCGTGCAAGAGTGTGGCTGTGATCATCGGAGAAACTGCTGACATACCAAAGATTGAGCTTTTTATCAAGCTTAACTGTCAAATGGGCTTCGCATAAGAATCGACTCTCCGGTCTAAGCCTGCGGGTCCGGCCTTCCATGGTACAGAACTTGGCCTGTCATTTTCCTGCGGCGGAACAGAGATACCTCCTCAAGCGCGGAGTCCTTGCGCGATCCTTCGAAAATTTTAGCGAGTCCTTCCTGATGCTGAACCCACGTTCTCTCGCGTGCTTGTTGTAGAACGTGTACACCCCGTCTAATGACCTGAATGTCTTTACCATCACTGCCCAATGCCTATCAAGTGACTCTTGCTGATATTTATCATAGCACATTTCAAGGTCAAACTGATCATCATCGTTGTGCTCATCATTCCCGCTAGGACCATCAACACCTCCCTGCAAAATATGACATATAACCTTGCATGTCAATCTGTTCTTGTATTGTTACTAACCATAAATAATGTAAAGAACTTACTTGGCTACCGCTCACACTACGAGATGCATCGACCTCGCTCTCGGCATTGTCATCATCTATATTATTACGCTCATTGTCACCATTAGCATTTATCTGTGCACATGTAAAGTAACATAAGTGGTCATACAGTTTTAATGTCAATCATTTCTCTACAATTTTTTCAACATACCTGGCTCACACTATCTGCATAAAATTGTTCATCTATATCATATTCCTCATCGTCAGCATTGCCATGTACTCCCTCCGTCCGAAAATACTTGTCATCAAAATGGATAAAAGAAGATGTATCTAGGCCTATTTTAGTTCTAGATACATCACTTTTTATTCATTTTGATGACAAGTATTTTCGGACGGAGGGAGTAGCTGTACAAATTTAAAAGGACATGTTAGTGTCAAATAACTAGTTTGTATTCAATATGTTTTGGTCAACATTGAAGGCACTTACATTACCACTGTACGATTCATCCTGACTCATATAGTTGTCTCCGAGAGGTTGGTTCGCATTCAATGACGAGGATCCATTATCGCTACCGGAATCATCACTGGCGTATCCGGTTACTTGCTCCATCTATGCACATACAAATAAGGTGTGAGATCAATGCCAACATTCCACAAAACATCATCGCGAATACAGTAAATTCGTCAACAGTGACATGACTATGTGGCATGCATACAAATTTGAACATACAAAATCATTATGAGGTCATTAAGAGGTCACTACTCTCTTCTCTTATTTACCTAAGTAGGGAATCATTTTGCATAAAAAATGCACAAAAATGCAATGGACAAATAAAAAAAAGAACAAAAAGAGCCATCCTAACCTACTGTGCGCCGTCGAGGGGTCCTCGCCTGGGGTCGACGCCGATGCGTTGCTGCCACCCACGTCGTGGAGGGCGCGTACCAGGACAGAACGTTCACGGGAGCGCTGGGCGTTTCACCGGCGACACGGCATGTGGGTGACTACGAACGCCGTCGGTGCTCGTGACTAGACGGGCACGTCGGGGTCGACGTCGTGACGGCGGTGGACCACGGCGGCGTTGATGCCGCTAGGGTTTCCTAGGCGGGGATGGGGTGTCGGTTTCACGGCGCGTGGGTGACTACGGACGCCGCTCGACGTCGTGACGGCGGTGGACCACGGCGGCGTTGATGCCGCTAGGGTTTCGTACGCGGAGATGGGGTGTCGGGGTGGGGCGTATTTTTTTCCTTTCCCGATCGCACTACCGAACCGCACGCGTACGACGAGGGAGTACGGGGCGCAACGTACACGGGCGGCCGGCCCTACGACGGACGGCGGGTACACTAATACATAATTTAGTATGGACAATACTACCTGTTATACGTTTATTGGGAGGGGGGGGGGGGGGGGGGGGGGGTTGTACCGAAGTCCTTCTCCTACGATGAAAAGCTTGTGTTCCCGGAACTTGTTATTGAGGATGCATCTTGCCTTGAAAGATTGATCCCACATGGTTTAAGGGGTGGTCCAAGGACAATCAGGGTCATCGCAGCGCCAAAACTGGCAGTGTTGGGCTACCTGTCTAGGCTAATCTCCGAACTTGTTATTAGAACCATAAGGGTTAAGGTAGACCAAGTCTTGTTCTTCTAGAAACTTGCATGATGAATTTGTCTATTTCCTATTTCCATCGCAGTCTTTGTTTTCTTGATGTGCCATGTGTATCTTTCTTTTTTCAGGAAATGATCCCTATCATGTTCACCACGACGGTACGCACAGTAATGGTCTTGGTTCTACAATCTGTCGGCCCTAATCTGGATGCAATTGTTGCATTCCTTAGATGCTTTCCCTGCATGGAGAAGCTGTACATTCAGGTGAAATATCTTTCTTGTTAAATGTTAGCCACTCCAGCATAAAGTGTAAAATTACATGGATTTAAACCTAGTTTCAACTTCATCAGTCATACATCTCTTTAGATACCTAGCTTGGACATATAGTACATTTCTGGTAAAAGATATTATTGTCAATTTCCCCAAATTTTACTATGACAAATCTAGTGGTCAAAACTGCCTACACTAGAGGAGACTTTGAACTTAGAAGCAATCTGTGTTTTAAAGTTGAAGGGGGTAGGGGGGTGGGGACTATATTGTTCAATAATCCTCACTTACACATCATGCAACTAATCGGATGTGGTTAATTGCCAGCTATCATAAACTTACTCTTTTATTTCCTACAAAAACAATATTGTTTCTACTTCTATCAAGTACTTCCACCGTTCCTAAATATAAGTCTTTCTAAAGATTTCAATACGGATGAGTGAATCTACACTCTAAATTACGTCTATATACATCCGTAGGTAGTCCATGTTGAAATCTCTAGAAAGACTTACATTTAGGAACGGAGGGAGTAGTAGTAACTAAACTTAATTTTTCTTTTTGGAGTCACTTCTTAGAAAGGATATGACAAAAGTTCAGCAACATGACACACTTCTTGATCCTATCGAATGCCTTGACCTCCATCTCAAAGCAATCGTACTGAACATGTATCAAGGCTTGGGACCAGATGTTAACTTTGCAAAGTTCTTTGTTCTGAACGCAAAGGTGCTCAAGGTAATGAAATTTGTTGTCTATGGTAGTAACTGCAATGTGCAATGGATGGCTGATCAGCATAGAGAGCTACAACTGGATAGCAGGGCTTCTGGAGATGCTCGGTTTGATTTTGTGAGATATAATGGTGAGTGCACGTTTTCCAATATGAAGCACACGCATGATATGTGGATAGATGATCCCTTTGATAGCTCACTGTGTAAATGTTGTTCACCGGTTTGATGCCTTTCGAAGAGATGCCTGTTTATCTCGTCATCTCTTTGGTTCCAGACATTCTGATGTGTTTTATGTAATGAGCTTCTGCTTAGACAACTTTCTACTACCTTCTGGCATATGCCAGCATGTTTGTTTGGAATTGCAAATGAAATAGCCATGTCTTGGTTTGCTCAAGTGTTGGGGAAAATCTGGGAATTACTAGACATTTCAATGTGGAATGCAGTGTTTTGTTTTGCTTAAGTCTTGGGCAAGATCTGGGATTTTATGGTCTATTAAAGTGTATCTAAAACAGCTACTCCATCCGTATAGTGTCAAAAAGGTTCTTGTATTATGGGATGGAGGGAGTATGTTTTATTTTGCCAAAGTTCTGGGGAAAATCTTGGAATTATTTCACCTTGCCCTGTATATCTAAAACAGCCGAAGTAGTTTGATGCTGTGTAATATCTTTTCATTATGACAGTTCAACGAGTTGTCCTTTTTATATAATTGTGATGACACACTTTGCTAATTGTGTTAGGTTGAAAGCCTGCTAAAATACAATTGCATCTGAAGGTAAGTAAGCTAAGCATGCATGCATGCTTTCTGTCAGCGATCTGACCCGGGACAGCCCTTCCAGCCACAGGCACATGTTTAAATTTTGAGGCGCCGCTCTGGCCACTAATTCAAATCCTACCTTTGCCTGTCCCCCATAGTGTTTCTGACGTGCAATTGTGTACTTGACCTCTCTTCTTCACCCCGACGTGCATTTGTGTACCTTTTTTTTTTAAATAGAAACAAAAGATTTGCCTCATCGATTAATTAAGAAGAGAATTACCAGTTAATTAACGGGAAACCGATACAAATAGACCACATGTGGACTACTTGCTAAGAAAGAAACTCAATAACTCTACGGTCAACCCGTCAAATCCTATATACTTAAGAAGTTCATCCCCACTACTTGATTTATCTCAACATGCAGCATAGCCATGTCATCATCCAATCGCATCTCGCCACATCATACCTCATGCAGTCCCACTCAAGACCACTTTTTTTCAATTAATAGAGCTAAGCACAACCTTCCCACGCTGAGAAAAAGAAAACCGATAGCACGTCCACATCAGCTTTTAGTTACTATCAACTGAAAGGGCGACGGGCCAGTGGCTCTTCAGTGCTACACGGACGTTTTGGACGTTCCAGGTGGCTGCTTTTAGTTTGGTGAATGACCTAGAAGCCCATGGAAAACAAAACGTAGCACGTGTCAGTCTGACGTCTTCCCAATTTTTCCCCACTGAAGCGATTAATTTTCCACAACTCTTTTCGTATTCTACCGCAGTCCACGGATTCTCTTAATTTTCCACAACTCTTTTCGTATTCTACCGCAGTCCACGGATTCTCTTCATCTTCTCCACTGAGCAAAGAGTAACAGATTACAGATGGACTACTTCATTAGTATCCTCCCACTTTATCAGTCAACGACGCTTTTCATCTCCTCCTTATTTCCCACTGTTCTTTGTCTCCTCCGCCCAGTTTCATCCCAAACAAATCAATACTTTCCTCATCAGTTTTGCGAAGCTACCATACGCACCTCACCGTCAGCAGCGATGGTGGTGCCGATGCTGCGGTGCCTCTGCCAGGCCAGAGTTCATGGGGTCGCCACCAAATACCCGTGTGCTCCTGCCGTGCCGCCCCGTGCCCCGGTGTCAACCAGAGATCCAGGCGAGCCACATCTCCCACCATTGTCATCCCACCAAAAGGTGTGGTCTCTCCTTCCTCTCTATTTCCTCAAATCTGAGCGATCA
Source organism: Triticum monococcum (assembly GCA_034509565.1). NCBI lineage: Eukaryota > Viridiplantae > Streptophyta > Magnoliopsida > Poales > Poaceae > Triticum > Triticum monococcum. The sequence continues at coordinate 579,638,602 of CM067845.1, forward strand.
TGATGTAGTTTCAGTTGCAAGATCTGATTTGTACGTGGTAGGAAGCATTTTCTAGAAGGCGGATTTGTTATGTCTCCACCCGCGTCATTTCGCGCTGCAACCTGCAACTCTGCAAGTACGGTCAGTCTTTCTCATCCACAATCCTCTCTAATTCAGGAACTGCCAGCAATCATGAAACAACAAGCTCTGATTCCCTCTTCATTTTATTTTCTTTATTATTGTTGGAAGGAATGAACAGATGAAACAACTTTGATTCGAAGCGATGGATCATTGTCATCTCCCTTCGTTTTGTTTTATTTTATGTAAGGTGCTGATTGGAAGGAATAAACAGTAAAACAGGTGAAACGTACTACGTGCAACTACAATCCTGCATCTCTCTGTCTCTCTCTCCCTCATACGTACATACATATTCTCTCTCTCTCTCTCTCATGCATGCACACGCATGAACCATCTATTTGGGTATTGAATCGACATGATGACTTCACAGTAGAATATAGAACTTTTAGGCAACAACATACCTGAAAATATGTATGTACGTACGCATGTTATTCATCAAGCCTTTGATATCTGGAACATATATTTGAGCTGGCATCGCTTGATGAGACTATTAACTAGGTTGCATGTGTGCTTTAGGTTCTACTATTAGATGGCCATAGTTTTTTTATGTCCATTTTATTTTTTCAGTGCTTAAGACTTGATACACGTGTTTGAATATTTGCATTTAGGTGAAAAAAATGCCTACGTTGAGGTCATTATAGGCCAACCGAGTGTACTAGGATTATTTCAATGCTTCCACAGTGGTGCTAAATCTCATCGTGTTTGTACAAATTAAATTGTATTTTTTCAACATTTCAAATGTAAATATGGATATTCCATTGGATGCTTTTCCTACATCCTATCTATGTGTTTTTAATATACCCATAAAATCTAAAATGTCCCGCAGCAACGCGCGGGGTATTATCTAGTATACATAATGCGTAGCAACCACAATCTCTCGCACTTCTACGTCACAAAGAAACCCCCAACCTAACCAAACCATGGTTGAAGACAATAGACAACACCAAATCCACGGAGACGAGCCAATCCGAGATGGTGGTCGAAAAGACTGAGAATCATCCAATAAGCAGTTGTGGACGCCTTACTAAGGATGTCACTCTTCTTGCCTATGCTTGTGAGAGCCTTTTTCACCTTTTTTATTTAGCCCGCAGAAAACTCCTCCGCTAGAAGGCAAGCAATCGCCTTGCCAGACCTAAGGCTAGCTACCTCCAAGGAGGCGAGCAAGCCGCAAATCATTTTTTTGAAGACCGCCTCATCAATACGTGCCAACATACCTTCATGGTCAAGAAAGAGCGACCGGATGGACTTCAACGCCTCAGAATGAGGTGCCAAAGCACCTACCTCATCAACCTCGGCACCCACAGACGCCACCTTGTCCCTCACAAACACCGCCACAAGAACATAATCAGCCACGGGTACCACTGACACGAAGGACTCTCGCGCCTCCAGTTGCCCACATGGCAGAGGTGAACCCTGTAGTTGCGCCTCAAAATTAGGTGCACCTACCTCATCAACCTCGTCACCCACATACATCGCATGCCCCATCTCCTTCAGAAGCAGCATTGAAAGAGGTGAAGTGGGCTCGCCACAACACTCCTGCAGCTCGGGTATAATCTACAGCACTGGAGTCACGACTGCGTCGATGACTTCATTCCCAGAGGCAGACAGCAGCACAGGCCTCGATTCCAAAATGTTCGTGACCTCATTTCTTTGTGATTTTAATTTTTTTGTGAATTCAAGAAAATGTTTGAGAATTCAAAAATTGCTCACAAAATTTCCAGAATGTTGAAGAAAACAATACAAACATGAAATCAATTTTTTTCATGAATTAAAGAAAATGTACATGATTTAAAAAAACTTGCAAATTTATTCATGAAATTCAGAAAATGTTTCTGGATTCGATGTTTTTTCAATATTTTTTGTGAAATCAAAACATCCGTGGATTCAAAAAATATTCATGAATTTTCAAAATGTCTGCAGATTTTAAAAACTATGCATCAATTTCAACAAATGGCCGTGGGCATGGAGATTCTCTACGAGCTTTGCGTGCAGGCTTATTGTGTGCCCTCCATCATCCGCGTAGGTTATCTTCGTGACTAGCCGCAATGTTTGTTGGTGCAGAATTTGTTCTTGTAGTAGGGCTTGCATCCTCCTCCTCTCCTCTGGGTCCTTCAGGTCTGGGGAGATCATCCTTACTATCGTCTCCATGTTTTGCACGGTGTTCTCTTGTAGAACGACATTTATCTCGCACCCACTAGTTAGCACCGCGAGATTTGTCTCCCACCCACTGAACAGGGCATGTACAATGGTGACATATGGATACATATGCCCCATGACAAAAAGTAATTTGAGGCATTTACATTTATTTTTTCTCTCTAATGCAAGCTATCATTAGTGGACCTCATTAAGAAATAGAAAATAAAGACTCTAGTAAACATGTATCTCTACTTTCACTTTAACCTTTTCAGCTTTTATCACCGGACCATATTTTTTCTCTTCAAACACCCGCCTCCTGAAGAGGATCCCGCTTTCCTATCCAAACCTACTTTACGTTATATCCGATCCTACATGGTATACGAGGCATCACCTTGAGGCTATGCATTGTACATGCCCTTAGCACAACTAATGCTTCGGTGGCTGCCTTCCAGAGGTTCAATTGTTCCGCGAAAGTAGATCATCTAGATCAAGATCTTGCATGACTACGACCTGCACCCATGACGGCAGAACCTGATCCTTGGTCAAGTGCTTTTATCAAGGTCCTTGTCGGTACAGAGAACTGAGGGAAGCTTGGATCTTCCAACAGAATATTCTTCTTCGTGAAAGACGACTTAATCTGCTCCAGCTTCTTGCTGGTGGTGTACCTTTTTTTAGGGGATGCTGGTGGTGTACCTGAGAAGCAATAACTTTTTGGCTTTTTAGACGGGGTTTTCAGGTTTTTTTTGGCTTCTCAATTTTCCACCGAATTTTCTTAACTTTTTGACATTTTCTTTTAGGAAAAGTATGGGAAAACGTGTTTTTTTTGCTTTCGCGAGAGACACGACAGTGCCTCTCGAAAAAAAACACATTTTCTTCTTTTTTTTCCTTTCGCGAGAGGCACGGCCATGTCTATCGGGAACGAAAAAACGTGTTTTATTTCTTTTTTCCCTTTTGGAAACGAAAAAATGCGTTATTTTTTCCTTTCGCGAGAGGCATGGATTTGGTTCCGCGAGAGCCACAGGTTTGCTTCCGCGAGAGGCACGGGGGTGGCTCTTTCAGAAAAAAGAAAAAAAGTGCGCTCCCGGTTTAATTTTTGTGTGAAAAAAGTTCATCAAAATCTACCAACATGAGATCTAGTTTTAAAGATCTCGATGTGAGGAATTCAACAATGAAAATGGTTCGAGATTTGGACGCATGATTTAAGAAAGAAAATGTTTTGAATAAACGGATTACAAAAAAGAAAAAACTTTCAGATTGCGACAAGTGAAGCATACATGTTCAGTTCGCACTTGTGCCATAACTTTGTGAGTTGGGAGTGACCTCTGTAAAAAGTGCTCCTCAATTAGTAATTTCGCCATGTCCGGTTCGCTGTGTCTCAAAAGGTAAAACAAATTAAAAAAAATTCTGATTTGGGCCAGCAACAGCAAGAGGCCTAATACCCAAGCACCTGGGCGGGCTCATGACCAGTCAATCGTCGCGGCTTGGGCTCAAACCGGACGAGAAACCCTCGCCGCCGGGACGGGGGCGGGGATCGCACGCCCAGCTCCATCGCGGCGGACGGCGCCGCAAGGGCTAGGAGGAGGACGACGACGAGGTCCAGGTCACGCACAGCGTCTTCGTCGACTTCGCCGGCCGGCTGCCGACCGCTAGGGTAAGAGCTATAGTGTCTCTAGTAAGTACTTACTTTGGGGCAAGGCTGGTTTATAGATCTCGGAGTGAATTAGCAGGGTTAGCACCAAGCGAACGTAGCAGTAGAGCAAGGTAGAGCCGTAGTGACAGTATCCTAGTGATCTCTCATATGCATCCAATGTAGATTTCTCAGCTCCTGTAGTTTGATAACAGCTATTGGTCAAAGAATTCTGCGACTGTTTTTTTTTTTCAATTCTGTTCCCAACACTACTCCAATCTGTTAGAACTCTTTTCGTGTGAAGTGAAATGTGCCCCATTTTCATGGGACCCATCGCTGAATGATGCATGAATTGAATAGAATCGATGGGATTTGAACACGGCTACTGAATCCAATTAACCAGTGAGCTACATTGGCTCTTTTGGTCGTATACTTACCCTGTCTAAAATCGTATGTTGTTCCCGAATTCCAAATGCCTTAATTTGAATATGACAAAAAAAACTCGAAACTTCATTCGAGATTTCAGAAATATGCCTTTATTCGGAATTTCGTGAAATTTCAGTCACAAGCAAAGTGGGCAAAATCTGAAGTGGTAAAAACAACATTTTTTTCCTTTATTGAAAGGCTTCCACAAAACAGTGAAGTCATTAAAATTACAATTTTGAAAAAATAAATAAAGAAGCTGCTCACCAATTGTTCATGCCAATAGACTTGCACCGACCAAAAACCACAACCACACTTAGACATGAGCTGAAGTTCAATAAACAAATACATTAAGATACTCTTGCTTGAAATACAAATCACAACCATAGACACACAGTCGACATGCTTCATGCCAAAAGCAACGAAACGATATGAGTTAGGCGACCAAAACAGTTATGGTGTCTGCACGTGCTCCGTAGTAGTGTGATCTGCAAAGGACATGCAACGAAATCATCTTAGACGTCATCGCAGCTATCTTGGCAACTGCAGCTCATCATACTACTAGAGCAAAAATAGTACCGAAATATCATAAATGTTAATCAACAATTTTGTAATGGGGAAAAAGAGAAATAGTACCTTTGTTCGAAATGGGGGCAGAGCTCAAGCTGTTTCTTTAATTCACTCACAAGAGAAGGGATGTATGATATGTCCTTACCACCAACCCCAACACCGCAGTGGAACAGCTCAAATCTCTCAGCTCTTCCAGGAGTGTTTGCCACTTCTTTCAGCTGCTCATACACTCCACATTGTAGGAATATTTCTCTGTAGTTGCTGTTCTTTTGTACCATCCAGGTCATGAGTTCAAGTGTAGATCGCCTTATGCTAGGAAAGTCGGTAGTTGTATACTTGTACAATTCGAGTATTTTGTTAAGCTTCATGACCAATGTGTCCAGAGTAAGATTGGTACCCTCTAGTGTTTTGGCAAAACCACATGCATTCAGGCCTTTGCAAATCTGGAAAGTGAGGCCTATAAAACTCTCAAGCACCTTTCCCGATTCAACCCAAGGGCCATCATTCTTTATGGACATACATAATATATTCAACAAAAGAAGAAGTTATTTTGAAGGAAAAAAAATCAGTAATTCAAGCCAGCTACAGGTGAAGTACAAAAGATGTGCTTTCTTACATGAGATAAGTTTTCACTGGTACATGCTGAACGCTCCAACTTGGCCACCTCATCAACTATGGCATTTAGCACCTGATCATTTTACAAACAAAAAGAAAAATATCATTTTTGCCGAATCACTGCTCTGAAATACTCCATATATGCAAATTTGCAGTCCAAGGAAAACAAAGGTGGCCGGGGCACGAAAATGAGGCAGAACATGTAGATTACAGGCTGTGCGAAAGAAAAAGAAAAAACAAGAGTTAATTAAACAAAGTTACCTCTGGCAGTGCTCCGTCTATTACTGGTATGTGATGAGTAGAATTTGCTGTCACTCCATGGGCACGCAGATTCTGTAGGAGCTTTGCATGCAGGCTTCTTGTGCGCCCTCCACCCTCAGCACAGATTATCTTCTTGACTACCCGCGACGTTTCAGGGTGAAGATTGCGTTCCTGTAAGCGGGCCTGCATCCTCCTCCTTTTCTCCTCTCGGTCCTCCTGGAAGAGCATCCCCACTATTGTCTTCATCTCATCCTCAGCGATCTCTTGTAGGACGGCCGCGGCATTTTTCTCACATCCACTAGTTAGCACAATTAGTGCTTTGGCAGCCGCCTCACAGCGGTTCTCCTGCTCCGCTGAAAGTAGATCATCCAGATCAAGATCTTGCATGGCGATCTGCTGCTTCTGCATCCATGATGGCAAAATTTGATCCAGGCCAAGTGCTCCTATGAAGGCCGTGGTCGGTACAGAGAAGCTTGGATCTTGCAGAACATTCTTCTCCTCGATGGACGACTTAATCTGGTTCAGTTGATCCCTGGTAGTGTACTCAAGAAGCAATAACTTGGCAGCCACTTTGGTGATATCTACGTGTGGCTCCTTGGAGAGAAGACACTCCTTGAGCTTCCTTATGATCTGAGGTGATCCCCCAATCTCTTGCTTTTGATCTTCATTCAGTGCTAAGCATGCTATGACTCTTGCTGCTCCCACGTGCTCCAAGATTGTCCGGCTGTCGGTCAGGAGGTTCATATATTTTGAGGCCTTTTCCCTGAGGCCCTTCCCAACATCACCAGGCTTGGCAACCAGCTTGCTCAAGATTTTGAGCGACATGCCAACAATAATCTGTTGGTCAATCATCTGTATGGCAGTGGGAGGGATGTCCTCTTCTCTTTCAAGCAGAGGAATAATCTCTTGTTCAATCCAAGAGTCGGAGATGCTGCTGCCACGGCCACGCTGGTTGAGGTTGGTGAGGTCTATGATCTTGGGCAGTAGATCACTGAGGTCGCCCTTGGCCTGCCGACAGTTCTGTTGGTTATCTGTGAGCTTGTCTAGGATGCGCAAGCCAAACCAGACGAGATCCACATCCATGTTGCTTGCCGTCTCCACCAGGGAAGAAGAGATGAGAGACATGGCTTGAGGACAAGTGTCGACCGGAATGTCTGGAGCTAGTTTGAGAACTACTCTTGCAGCATGGCCTCTCATTTCCTTCTCGTCTGGTGTCCTAACCAAGCCTAGCACCCCGACCAGCCTCCCCAAAGAGTCAGCGTCGAGAGATGCTCGAAGCCTCGTGAGGGCCAGGCTGTTGTACTCCACTGATCTGAGGATGCGGTCCATGGCTCGGATCCCAACCAACTGGTCATCCACAGTGGAGTCAGACACCACCAACTTCATGGCGAAGGTGATGAGGTTCATCTTGAGGGTGGTGCGCACATTCCCAGTGATGAACTCTAGGTAGTTATCACTCAGGTAGCGGTACATTATTTCTCGGCCGGACGACCCAAATAATCTATACTTGACTCTGATGTGGAACCCTAACAGCGAATCCGGGCTCAGCCGCATGATGATGAAGATGATGCTCTGGGCGAGCACCAGCCCGTAGAAGATGTTCAGGGACAGCCTAATGTTCTGGTGGTCCGCCGCGTCTCTGTCCTTGGGGTCCACGTAGTCCTGCTTCTTGAGACGCCCAAAGGACACGGCAATGCATATGGCAACAGCGGCGATCTCGACCAGCCGCATGACCACAAGGATGACCACCCCGAGGCATCTTTTGGACATGGTCAGCTCCTCAAAATGTTTATGTTTTCTAACATGTAGCCTGTTTCTTCTCGTGCCTCTAGACTGGTTTTGTTGTTGTTGTTGATGATGCTGGATTCTTCTTCTCCACAAACTGGGTTGTTGCTCCTTCTTATCTGCCGACTTCAAAGCGTCTATCAGCAATCCTGGTGTGCGTATGAAAATTTGGTATGTGGGATCCTCGTAACCACCCAGGACCCTGTCAATCCATTGTAATGTGAACTCATGAGTTGAGTTGCCACTCTTACAAATACATCTATATATAATTACTAGAGAAACCCTCGTCGCTAACAGCATATCACATCAGCTTGACCTGACGCTGATAGGGCTAATGTCGCCGGGTTTTGAGCTTACCATCACCATTGGGTCCAGCTAAAATCTCATGGCAATCATGGTTTACCGATATCAGTAGCTATTCTGAAACAATGGTTATAGTTAAGCCATTGATCTCAGCTTGGCCCGGTAGCGATAATAATAGTGCAATCAGTTGAACGATGGTGATAACTTGATCCCCATCTCCTATTACCCAACCTACGCATGAGCTTTGGGCCGGCCCATATGCAGGGCGTGGCCCCCTTGTTTTTTGTGTTTTCTTTTCTGTTTTTGTTCTGCTACTTAAAAGAATGTTTGGGATTTAAAAAAAATTGAATTTTAAAAACTGTTACAAAATAATAATAAAATCTTCATGAATTTGACAGATGTTCCTAGATGTTAAAAAATAAAATTAAAATTTTCATTAATTTGATTATTTTTCTGAATTTCAGTTTTTTTGCGAATTTGAAAAATGTATTCCGAATTTCAAGAAAATGTTTGCAAATTTGAAATATGTGCCTGGATTCAAAAATTATTCATGACTGATAAAAATAGTTTTGAATTCAAAAATTATTCCTAGATTTCATAAATTGTTTGTGAATTTTAAAAAATGTCCCTGGAATTAAAAAATAGTTCATTAATCTGAAAAAGTTCCAAATTCAAGAAACGTGCATTCTTTTGTGAAATGTTTTCGGATTTGAATTTTTTTCATGAATTTGAAAAAAATGTAATTCCAAAAATTATTTATGCATTTGATTTTTTTTCTATTAAAAAAACTAGAAAAAACTTAAATAAAAAGTAAAACCAATTTGAGAAGATTCTAAAACCTTCCCAAAACTAGAATGGGAGTGTTCCTAAAATAAAACATCTACTGCACTTCTATTTCACCCCGTTCAACTCAAAGTAAATAAGTGGGCCGACCCAGAAAAGAGGGGACACGGCTAGGGGATTTAAGTTTGGTGGTTATCCACCGACCTATGCGACAAATAGGATTCGCTGTCCAGCTAGCCCAAGTCATCCCTTCTTATTCTTCTGTAATTATCTTACGGTGTTGAGATCATCACTAGTTGGTAGATGCCCCTTGGATGGGCCTCCTAGATGGGGCGCGCAAGGGCTAGCTGCATGTGAAAAGCACAATTTGTGCTTCATGCAGCGAGACGCTAGTTATAGCGAATCACATGTGTCCTTCATGGTGGAGCATAAGTGTGTCCGCGCAGAAGCACAACTATACTCCGCGCGAAGCACAAGTGCGGGAGCATAAGTCCACTATGCTGGAGCATGTAATGCACTACACGGGAGCACACAAGTGCACTACATGAGGAACACACAATCGCTACACAGAGGGAGTGCAATTACACTATCACTGGGAGTACAAGTTCACTACAATAGAGCACAAGTTATATAAAGAAATAGTTTGTTGAAACATATCAATGTATGATCTAGCTTTGAAGATCACAACGAGTAAAACAATGATGAAAAGGTTCGTAATTTGGATGGCAAGTTGAAGACATGTTTCATTTTCATTTAAAGAAACGGATCTAGCAAAAAAAAAAGACAGCACCAACCCTCTCATCACCCTCACGTGGCAAACAAATCCACCGAGTTTCTTTCCTTTTTTGCTAAAGAAAGTTACTCTTTAACTAGTGATTTCGTACGTGGAAACATATGAAATCTGGCACATGACATACGTTAATATGAAAAATCCTTCCAATCTATTTAAAATTTGAATTCCCATGGAGAGTTGACTTCCTAGGTGTGAGGCCCAAATTAAGTTTTTGTACGAATTAAGATGATTTTCAAATTATCAAATTATGAGAAGAGCAAATGACCTCTCAAGAATGCGTCATCGAGTTATAAATGTTGAATCATATATGGGCTTTGGCCCATATAAGACAACAATTCCTGATTAATCTTCAAGGCGTATGTAGGTGCATGCCAAGTGGTGGGAAATTTAGTACCACCTTACTAGTTGAGACCCCTTAATAAGGGTTGCTCTACCACATGCCATTCAGAGTATGAGAAGATGAGTGGTACACGCGCACTCCTCCACTTGCCTCGCGCGCGTCGTGTTTCATGAATGAACCGAGCTCACATTTATGCGCTTTATTTTTGCCGGTCAATAATGGTTAATTAATTCCGGATTAATTAACGAATCGCTAAGGGAAGTGCCGCTGTCCGAGACGAGCTCAGGCCCATCTACCCGACGACCTATATAAGAAGGCATTGACCAATGCAACCAACACACTCACTCCCTCCTCGCGCAACCCTAGCCGTCCTCTACTATTCCTCTCACTATACTGTATCCGACGATCCCATCCCGATGACTGTGTGCACGGTTGGTCAGGAGAGTAGGTGTCTTCGAAACCCTGTCCTTCGAGATCTTGCTCGGGAGAGGAACAGTAAGGTTTTTGAGGAGCGTTTCGGCGTGACTGCTCCCGATTTTTCCCATCTCCATCATCTGCTTGGACTACTTCCCCTGCATTGGCTTCATGGTCAATGACAATGATGACAAGAAGAAGGCTGCAGAAGAGGCTGAAGCCGCTGCATCTGCTGCAGCCTTAGCCTGGCCTACTGGAGGGTATAATTTGTTCATCCCCTACTTGCTCGTTCATGTGCTAGCCGTATATATTATGTTCATATATGATCCGGTTCTATGCTATATACGTGCTCACATATTTACTATCGATATTTACTCATGGATTAGATTAACCGACAACGTGCTAATATTTCCAGCAATAAACACCCTACGAAAAACACCTCCAAACGACATGTTCTATCACTAAACTAAACATGGATAGCTAAGCGTGCTGCCACGCGCCAGCCTAAATATTTGGTGATTTTGTGACGTATAAAATTTAAAATAGAGAGGACGAGACGATATTTTGTATACGTACCCGATTGATTCGACGAAAGCGATGATGGTGACGTACCAAAAGTCCTGCTTTTTAATGAGGACCGCGAATCCACCGAGCAGGACAACAGTCGCCCAGATGGTCGCGAGCGTGCCCAGGCCGTTCATCGCCTTGGAAACGAATGCCTTGCAGAGAATGGCGAGGTTGAGCCATTCTTCTGGCAGCAAGGTCGCCTCCTCCTCCTTCTCACGAGCAGCGGGGGAATCCACCATGGTTTCTAGCTTGGGTGACCAGCAGCTTGCAACCGCGCACAACACTAATGTTCACGCACATACATATATAAGGGTGCAGGTTTTGCATCTACGACGAGCTGTCAAGGTGGGTCTTTTTCTTTTGTAGCTTACAAGCTATTTTGGATCAATACGAGAGACGAAAACGCAAGCAAAGATTAAAGGGGACTTCATGTGCGACAAAGAGCACCGCCCTCCTCTGGTCCCTAATCTAACAGGACGAATGGAAATGATCACAGTCATTTAGGCCTGTCCTGTACCGTGATATGTACAGATGCCTCGACATGGCTTTCGGAAAATCACCAGGACACGGAAATCAAGGGTTCCACCCAACAAAAGAGGAGGCAGCTTGTTCTCCACTTATTATTGTTGTAATGATCCTTCACTCACGGTGCCACATCGAGTAGTTCTAGAACCAGGATTTGGTGACAAGCGGAGGAAACTTGTTGGAGAAGACGAACAAGCATGAAATAGGTTGAGTTCAACTTGGTTTCTGATTAATGTCTAATGTCTCTCACACTGCTTAATACTTTTTTTTTAGAGGGAGAGGGTGCTCCATACGTAGGCAAGGCCTTAAAACTAGGTGTTCTGGCCTTTGGGTCGTGGAGGTGGGCTAGGACCATGCCCGCCGCTGGCGGGAGGGACCCTGCTCTCGTTCTTGTAAGATTAAATGCCTTCATTGGTGATGGTTGTTGCACCGGTGCGCTGGTCCTGTGGAGTCTAAGAACGATGACTTCCCGACTATTTACTTCAACAACGTTTGACCGGCTCTAATGAGGGAGGATGATGACGGCGCCGCACCTTCGACTTTTCTCTATTGCTTGTAATCATCGCTAGGTTATCCATAGACCTGATTGTAATTTTTGTTGCCTCTGGTGTTCTTTGTACTCCCCTGATTGATTATGAATAGATCTAAAGTTTCTTCTACAAAAGGCTCCAAATTGGGTGTTGTGGCCTGCCTAGTAGTTGGGCTCACTTGGCGATGCCCATGTGCATCTTCACACGCATGTACTCCCATGGGCCTGACAAATGTTTTTGTGGGCTTTGCTTCACTACCCTCACCTCCCCCCTACCGCAAGTTTCAGAGGAAACATTGAAGGCAAAGCCTTATTGCCAGAAATATGTTTGCAAACCAAAATAAAGAGCGGTTTAGCTATTACGAACTTGGATGTTCAAAACAATTGCCTACCTATGACATTTGTTGTCAAGCTCTTACGTTTTCCAAACACTCCTTGGGTAAGCTGGTTTTCTTCATAACATCCCATATGCCTACCAAACTTCAACAACCATATATGCTTCCTCTAGAAAATTGTTAAGACACATGTTCCCACACTAAAGAAAGTTCCTTTGTCGTCACGAATGATGGCAATGCCACATTCTTCTTGTCCGACACCTGCCTCACTAGCTACCCTCTAGCCCTACAAATTCCTGACCCCTTTTGTTCTCACTGGGCAAACTCTTTAGCACTAGTCGCACATGTCTTGCAAAATGACTTACTTACTTACCCGTGGAATCACCAAACTCATGTCGGTAATTTGGAGTTGGATGGGTTGCTCTCTCCGTTGCATGATTTTCTCCTTGATGACCTACCTGAATTGAGACTTCTCAACAATGGGCTCGACTTCTTCACCACAAAAGCTTGCGCCTAACTCCTGGAGGAATATTATGTGGATCCAAATTATGATTTCAAATGATCTGCCAAAGCCCCAAACAAGGTGATTTCATATGGTCTGCCAAAGCCCCAAAGAAGGAAGATTTTTTGGATCCAAATTAGATTTCATATGCTTTTCTGTGGCAAGCTAAATACCAAGGCCAACCTTCACCTCAAGCATATCGGATCTAACAGTCCCTATCCATGTTGCAGTGCTCTTATTGAAGATGCCCTACATCTCTTCATCCTTTGCCATCAGTCTCGAGAAATATGGGACAAATAGGGTTGCCACTAATGGACCCGATTCATCTTCTTTGGGACATTTAATGCTCCTCATGGACTTGACCATTCATTTGATCCACCATCACCCTTGCTATCCTATGAAAGATAAGGCACTCGTGCAACGTTGTTTTTTTCTTCGTAATGTGTCCTATCCTATTCAGCTTATTATTAGAAACACATTGTAGGTGATTTCACACTTTGGACTCATAAGTTTACAGAACCTACGAAAAAGAATTTTTCCTTCTCTCCTTCTCGCTCCTTCCCCCGACTCCGCGCCCACGCCGCCTCCCCGGGGGGCGGCCGGGGCGGCTCCCCCCGCTCTCCTCTCCCCCCTCCCCCCCACCGCCGTCGGCGGAGTCCCCGGATTTGGCCGGGCGGGCTGGCGGCGGCGGGTCCTTCCTTACCCCGCGCGCGCACCTCTTGACCCGGGGTTAGGGCTGGCGGCGGGTGCCCTTCGGCTAACGGCGGCCCGACGGTCTGGTGGCGGCTGGCGGCGGCCCGTCGCGGTGGTGGCACCGCCCTTTGGCGGCGGGGCGGCCTGGTGGCGCAGGTTGGCCAGCGGTGCGTCCCCGGCCCAGATCTGGGCCCTTAGGGCCCCATCTGGGTCCTAGCGGGCCGGCCCTCGGGCGTGGCCTCATTGTCTGCGGCGCGGTGAGGAGGAGGAGCGGCTCGGATTTGGGGCGACGGCACCGACGGCGTGCCGGCAGCAGCACGAAGGCGGGAGCTTTACGGGCCCACGAGGGCTCGGCCGGGCCTGGTGTGCTCCTGCGATTGCGTCCGGATGGCTACTGTTGCAGACGGTGGAGGTGGGGCCCTCCCGCGTGCCGACGGTGCTGATGCCCTAGTCCCGGCTCTGATTCTTCGTCGTGTTGTCCTCACTTCGCGGTGCCGTGGTGAGACGGCGTGGGGGCCTCATGACCGCGTTGGCGCACGGTGGTGGTTGGTTGATGGCAGGCTCCGGGGCACCCGAGGTGCGGGTTGGGATCGGGGAAACCCCTGTCGGCATGGCCAACACTGGCGCGGTGGCGCCTGTGGGTTCCACCTGATCTTCCGGGAGGGCGTCGGGACTACCCTTCCTCTCGCCTCGTCGTGTACCGGGGGAAACCCTTGGCAGCAGCGTCGTCATCGTCACGATCCTTCTTGGAGGTGTTGATAGGTGCCGGCGCTTCGGAGTCTTGGAGTCTAGTGGAAGATCCTGGTGGGCGTTGCGATCGCGAGGCTTCTTCTTTTTTGTTGATCCGCCGTTGTCGGCATTTGTTTCTTTTGCTTTTCTCTATCGTTTCTTTTGGGCGTGACTGTGCTGCTTCCGCCCCAGCATCTATCCATGTATGATTCGGTTGGTTGCTTTGTATACAAAGCGGGGGAAACCCTTTTTCGGATTAAGTTTATAGAACCTAGTCAAAAGGCACATGGTATGTCTTGGCTTCACCGCCTCTCCTCGCGCAACGACACCTCCTTGTAATTATTGTAACATTGGACATTGGTTCAACCCCTGAGTAATATATACATGTAGCTATCCTTCCCCCTGAGTTCTTCAAAACAATCCTTGTTGCCATTTGGAGTTAGTTTGGGTAATTAAACACAAAAGTATGAATGATAGAGGGGGTTAATCTGGTGCATTATGTCAAATTTGACAAAAATAGTATTCAATATGAGGTGTTAATATAAATAAATTATTTTTGTTAGGGAGGGATATGGTCCATTCTGGACCTATCTAAGCTCCACCACTTCATACATACTCCCTCCATCCTATTACATAAGATCTTATTACATCCAGTATGTGTCCCATAATAAAAGATGTTATTACATCCAATATGACGGAGGGAGTACATACTAAAACACATATAAAAGTATCTCTAAGGATACTCTTAGCTGGAATTTTTCTCTCTACGGGCACATATCTGAAGTCTCGACAACTTACTGCCACATTCACCCCCTTAAAAATCATGTCAGCTCATACGACTCTCAACCAACTACCCCAAGCTATAGAGCTCTTTTTTTATGCCTCCATCTCCGCAGATCTTGTTGTTGTTGCCTTCCGCGCTTCGCTTCATGGCCATGTTTGCCTCACCATCATTTGTTGTTGTGATTTCCTCGATGTTGATGTTTCCCTCACACTCCATCTCCCTCAGTTGAATCCAAACTTGCTGCCATCAACTCTACAGTTGTCTGATGCACTTCATTATAACTTTTGTGTTCCTCCCAATTGTGGGAACCCATGAGGCATCCTTGTATCATGCTTCGGTGTCTTCTTCACCTTATTTGGTGTCATCATGTTAGTTAGTATAATTTCTGCCACCATTACTCAAGTAGCGACAAATCATATTGGCCTATTGAGGGGTATTTAGAGTTTACAAATCATACATGTAAGTGCAAATGTGCCAATGCTACGACCTATGACCCACTACAGTCCGAGAAAATGGCAATGGCCCACCATTGAACCACATTTATCAAGAAGGCAAAGGCTTGTCATAACTGTCACCTCACGTGGTTGTGCCATGGCGATGCCAACTCGAGGTTCTTCCACCTCCATGAGAGAGTCGGACAATGGAAAGTTTTTGTTTAGTCTCCTGAGACCATTGCATGATTATCTCACGGGAGGGTAAAGAAAAGATCATTGGCAACATTACGTTTAGTTTGGGATCCTCTTGTGCGTCCCTCTCGACTATCCATTTGAAGACACTTGGTACCAAACCGCGCACCTCTCACACCTATAGATTTCATTTACCATGGATGACATTCGTGACATGATTTTCTCCATTCCTATCGACAAAGTGTCGGGTCTAGACGGCTTCAACGAGCTCTTATTTTGTTCATGTTGGGACATTCCCAAAGATGACATGGTCATGAATTTTTCCAAACTGCATCACTTGCATGCCAATGGTTTTGCCCTTGTCAGCACGACAAACATTGTGCTATCGCCCAAATTCTCATTGTAGGTCGAAAAACATCCACAACATCTCAAAATTCTTCTGAGAGACACTTGTGGACAGCCTAGCAATGATATTTGATGAAGTAGTCTCCGAATCTCAAACTGCACTCCTCAAACAGAGATGCATACAAGACAATTTTCCCTACGTCCAAAATGTTTTAATCCATATACCTGATACCTAATATAATACTAAAAGGAGGAAGATTTCTTAGTTCTCCTCCCGTCAGCCCTTATACCTATTAATTTTGTGTTAACATAAAGATTGATGGCTAAGATTTCTCTCCTATCTAAAGAAAAGAACGTCCCTGTTTTCGTGTCTTCTCTCGTCAAGCCCACTTCCCACGCGTGTAGTGACCTCAGCCTGTGATTGACACCAAGTAGATCAGATTTTTGTGTTGTGTTTGTGGTGGAATTTGTGCTCTGTCCACGTCGAATGATCACCATAATAAGGCTCGGCTTGGAATGAGAGTAAATTTATACACCCGGGTTGCTTTTATAGGTGTATATGAGGTATGTATCTTTTACAGGTGTAAAAGTGTTGAAAACGACAATCCAATCAGGCCCTAAGGCTTGAGCCCTTGACCGTACCGAATCCCCCGAATGAATTGCAAATAAAAAAATGTCAAATCCTTCTTATCTTGACAGAATGCCATCCTGCTCGCCGTGCTCAACTTGAGGCCAAAGCAGCGTTTTGGGTACCGAGCGAAATTTCGCGATCTCGCGCGGATACCGCGTTTACCGTCGTCTCTTGAGAAACACTCATACCGAGCAAAGTATCTCGAATATTTTGAAAATTTTGAATTCAAACACTCACTGTCTAGTTGAATACACAGCATCTCTTCTATTACAACAGAACTGGTGGTGGCCTAGGCATCCTCTCCTTTGCAGCTAGTCACGGGCTCGAGTCTGGCCACACGCATTTTTTTTCTTTTTTTGAAAAAAGCAAAAGTTAAAATGCTGCACTGACCACAAGTCGAACTCGCTGCGTACTAGCAAGCTGAAGCTGCAGTCCACTAACCACTACGCCAGCTAATAGTTGGCGATACATGTGAGTAAAATACGTAGCTATATCTACGTCAAAAATATTTGAATTCAAATTTTGATTTTAAATTTTGCCCAAGTTTTTTTTCGGAATTTCGCGGTTACTGTTGTAACCGCAAATTCCGGTGACCCTCGAGAAAAAAGGTCCGCTTGGGATCCAAAACCTTGGGCCAAAGAGAAGAAGTGTGAGACGTATATCGTTTTTGTGCGAGGTGAACACTGAAGAGGCAAATCTACCGACTGCCAAACTCTTATGGAGCGGATATGGAAGAGGGCTAAGACAGCAAGGGGAATTGGCTTCTGCGCGTACCTCCCTGCCATCGGCAGGGACTGGGAGGACGACACTAACGAGCCACCCTTCTGATGCCTTCTCTCAGGATCTCCCAAAGACCATGGAAGCTAAGAAATTGGCAGCAGGCCAGTAGGGAAGGAAACTAAGGGCATGTATAATGCATAGCCTCAAGGTGATGTCTCGCATGTCATGTAGGATCGGATATGACGTAAAGTAGGTTCGGATAAGAAAGCGGGATCCTCTCCAGGAGGCGGGTGCTTGAAGAGAAAAAGTATGGTCCGGTGACAAAAGCTGGAAAGTTTGGAGTGAAAGTAGAGATGCATGTGTATTAGAGTCTTTATTTTTTATTTCTTAATGAGCCCACTAATGGTAGCTTGCATTGAGGAGAAAAAATAACTGTAGGTGCCTCAAACTACTTTTTGTCATGAGGCATATGTATCCATATGCCACCATTAGGAAGTATGGGATTTCAAAAAGGGGCGCTTTATTACTTAAAAGATTTTAAACATTACACCCACCCTCTGCATAACTAAGATGCACACAGCCAAATAAGATCCTCTCACACAAAATAAAATAAAACGGCGGATTAAAACGAAACATGTAGTCCGTATAACGCCTAATGTGAAGGGGGGCCAATCCTTAGATCATGTTGTCACCCATGTTGGGTAAAATTATCCCTTGCCGTAGCCTCCAATCGTGTACACACCTCCGTAAACAAGCATCGATTCTCCACGTGTTGTAGAGAGGACCATAAACGAAGAATCCCGGTACATCTGTAGATAACCTGCAATAGAGAAGTACTTTTATCGTTAAAAACCTTACATTTTTATATAGCCAAAGCGACCAAATAACGGCAAGCGCTCCCACCCTGAGAAGAGTTCTAAACCTGTGATCAATCCGATGTAACCAGTTGCCAAATACATTAGTAACACTACAGGGAGGATACAAGCCAAAAGCTATTTGGATGACTGACCATATAGAACGAGCCAATTTGCATTGGAAGAATAAATGTTTTATTGTCTCCTCATGGTGACAAAATACACATTGCGGACTTCCATGCCAATTCCTCTTAATAAGGTTATCTTTAGTAAGAATGACTCCGCGACAAAGATACCATGCAAAGATTTTATTCTTCAGAGGTATCTTCATCTTCCAGATCTTCTTATTATTAACAACTGGCACATCGGACTGGATTAACGCTCTATACATAGAATCCATTGAGAATTGTCCATTCCCATGAAGGTTCCATCGGAATACATCAGACCCATGTGACAATTGCACCGTGGACAACCGTTAGAGCAGGATATTCCATGATTGGAGTCTGGGTCCAATTAAGTCTCTTTTGAACGTCACATTTGGCGGAAATGATTCCATTACCGTGGCGATAGTATCACCTTTGTGGCGCACAATGTTGTATAGAGCCGGATATTGTTCCCGGAGTGTGGCATTTCCTAGCCACTTGTCCTCCCAGAATCTAATTTCCGAGCCGTCCTTAATCGAGAAGGATCCATAGCAGAAGAAATATTTCTTCGTAGCCATTAGACCTGCCCAAAAGTGGGAATCCCCAGGCTTCCAATATACTTGGGATACCGCCTTGGAACCCACATATTTCCTCCTTAGGAGGGTTTGCCATACACCATCTTCCGTTAGTAATTTAAACAACCATTTGCCGAGGAGGGCCCTATTCTTAACCTCAAGGTCATGAATGCCCAACCCGCCTTGGTCTTTGGGACGGCAAACCACACTCCATTTAGCCAGTCCATATTTCTTTCTCTCGCTATCTCCTTGCCAAAAGAATCTTGATCGGAAGTAATCCAATCTATGTAAAACTCCTTTCGGTAACTTGAAGAAGGAAATCATATATAGTACCATATTACTAAGTACTGAATTTATGAGGACCAATATTCCACCAAGAGATAGCAGTTTACCTTTCCAACTTCTAAGTCTTTTTTGCAGTCTCTCCTCCACGTGTTTCATTCAGCATTTGTGAGTCTCCGACAATGTATCTGTATCCCCAAATATGTGACCGGAAACTGACCCAACCCGCATCCGAACAGTTCAACGTACATGTGGGCCTCGTCTTGAGCCTCGCCAAAGCAAAACAATTCACTTTTATGAAAATTGATCTTTAGACCCGAGAGTTGCTCGAATGCTGATAAAATCAGTTTCAGATTTCTTGCTTTCTCGAGGTCATGATCCATGAAGAGAATTGTATCATCAGCATATTGAAGTATAGAGAGACCACCATCAACTAGATGATTTACTACCCCATCAATTTGGCCATCAACCTTGGCACGCTCAATCATGACCGCTAGCATATCTGTCACTATATTGAATAGCATGGGCGATACCGAGTCACCCTGTCGCAATCCCTTCTTCGTTTGGAAATAGTGTCCAACGTCATCATTGACCTTAATGGCAACACTACCTCCAGAAACAAAGCTATGGATCATAGCGCGCCACTCTGCAGAAAATCCTTTCATTCCGAGAGTCTGTTGAAGAAAAGGCCACTTGACTTTGTCATAAGCCTTTTCAAAGTCTATTTTGAGTACCACCCCATTTAACTTTTTCCTGTGTAATTCATGGACTGTTTCATGAAGGATAACGACTCCATCTAGGATATGTCTGCCTTGCATAAAAGCTGTCTGTGAAGGCCGAACCACATGTTTAGCAACCGAATTTAGCCTAATAGTTGCAACCTTCGTGAATATTTTAAAACTAACATTAAGGAGGCAAATAGGTCTATATTGTTGTATCCGTTCAGCTTCATTAACCTTAGGTAATAAAAGAATCTCACCGAAGTTTAAGCGAAACAATTCTAGTTGGCCAGCATGTAGGTCGGTAAACAAAAGTAGGAGATCCGGTTTGATGACTTCCCAGAATTTCTGATAGAACTCAGCGGGAATACCATCTGGACCCGGGGCTTTGTTATGCTCCATTAGGAAAACCGCCTTTCTAACTTCCTCCTCAGAGTATGGGGCTGTTAGAAGGTTGTTTTCCTTATCAGAGACCTGAGGGATGTCATCTGTTCAGGTCTCATTCATCGAGAAGTTTCCTTCCTCTGGGACTCCGAACAGATTTTTATAATAACTAGTGATATAAGATTTAAGTTGCTCATGCCTCTCAATCACTCCCTCATCCTGTTGTAGGGAATGAATAATTTTCTTCCGGTGTCTGCCATTCGCGACTCCATGGAAATATCTAGTTTTCGAATCACCTTTCATGATAAATTGAGAGTTGTTGGAAATATGCCCTAGAGGCAATAATAAAATGGTTATTATTATATTTCTTTGTTCATGATAATTGTCTATTGTTCATGCTATAATTGTGTTATCCGGAAATCGTAATACATGTGTGAATACATAGACCACAACACGTCCCTAGTGAGCCTCTAGTTAACTAGCTCGTTGATCAAAAGATAGTCATGGTTTCCTGACTATGGACATTGGATGTCATTGATAACGGGATCACATCATTAGGAGAATGATGTGATGGACAAGACCCAATCCTAAGCATAGCTCAAAGATCATAGTTTGTTTGCTGTAGCTTTTCTGAATGTCAAGTATCATTTCCTTAGACCATGAGATTATGCAACTCCCGGATACCGTAGGAGTGCCTTGGGTGTGCCAAACGTCACAACGTAACTGGGTGACTATAAAGGTACATTACAGGTATCTCCGAAAGTGTCTATTGGGTTGGCACGAATCGAGACTGGGATTTGTCACTCCGTATGACGGAGAGGTATCTCTGGGCCCACTCGGTAATGCATCATCATAATGAGCTCAATGTGATCAAGTGGTTGATCACGGGATCATGCATTACGGTACGAGTAAAGTGACTTGCCGGTAACGAGACTGAACAAGGTATTGGGATACCGACGATCGAGTCTCGGGCAAGTAACGTACCGATTGACAAAGGGAATTGTAGACGGATTGATTGAATCCTCGACATCGTGGTTCATCCGATGAGATCATCGTGGAGCATGTGGGAGCCAACATGGGTATCCAGATCCCGCTGTTGGTTATTGACCGGAGAGTCATCTCAGTCATGTCTGCATGTCTCCCGAACCCGTAGGGTCTACACAGTTAAGGTTCGGTGACGCTAGGGTTGTTAGGAAGACTTGTATGTGATTACCGAATGTTGTTCGGAGTCCCGGATGAGATCCCGGACGTCATGAGGAGTTCCGGAATGGTCCGAAGGTAAAGATTTATATATGGGAAGTTGTCATACGGTCGCCGGAAAGGTTCGGGGGCATATCGGTATTGTACCGGGGCCACCGGAGGGGTTCCGGGGTTCCACCGGGAGGGTCCACCTCTTTCGGGGGGCCTTATGGGCTGTATGGAAAAGGGAACCAGCCCAAGTGGGCTGGGGCGCCACACCCCCTAGGGCCCATGCACCTAGGGTTGGGGGGGGGAACCCTAAAGGGGGGCGCCCCCTTGCTTGGGGGGCAAGCCCCCCTCCCCTTGGCCGCCGGCCCCCCCTCTAGATCTCATCTAGAGGGGGCCGGCCCCCTTCCCCTTCCCCTATAAATAGAGGGGTGAGGGGAGGGCTTCTCACAACATCCAAGGCGCAGCCCCTCCCCTCCCCAACACATCTCCTCCACCATAAGAGCTTGGCGAAGCCCTGCCGGAGTACTGCAGCTTCACCACCACCACGCCGTCGTGCTGCTGTTGGAGCCCTCTTCCTCAGCCTCTCCCTCCTCCTTGCTAGATCAAGGCGCGGGAGATGTCCTCGCTCCGTACGTGTGTTGAACGCGGAGGTGCCGTCCGTTCGGCGCTAGGATCTTCGGTGATTTGGATCACGACGAGTACGACTCCATCAACCCCGTTCTCTTGAACGCTTCCGCCTGTGATCTACAAGGGTATGTAGATGCACTCCTCTCTCCCTCGTTGCTAGATGACTCCATAGATAGATCTTGGTGATGCATAGAAAATTTTAAAATTCTGCTACGTTCCCCAACAGCGGCATCATGAGCTAGGTCTATGCGTAGTTACTATGCACGAGTAGAACACAAAGTAGTTGTGGGCGTCGATATTGTCAATTATCTTGCCGTTACTAGTCTTATCTTGATTCGGCGGCATCGTGGGATGAAGCGGCCCGGACCAACCTTACACGTACGCTTACATGAGACCGGTTCCACCGACTGACATGCACTAGTTGCATAAGGTGGCTGGCGGGTGTCTGTCTCTCCCACTTTAGTCGGATCGGATTCGATGAACAGGGTCCTTATGAAGGGTAAATAGAAATTGGCAATTCACGTTGTGGTTTTGGTGTAGGTAAGAAACGTTCTTGCTAGAATCCTATAGCAGCCACGTAAAAACTTGCAACAACAATTAGAGGACGTCTAACTTGTTTTTGCAGCAAGTGCTTTGTGATGTGATATGGCCAAAGGATGTGATGAATGATATATGTGATGTATGAGATGATCATGTTCTTGTAATAGCAATCACGACTTACATGTCGATGAGTATGACAACCGGCAGGAGCCATAGGAGTTGTCTTTATTTATTTATGACCTGCGTGTCAACATAAACGTCATGTATTTACTTTACTTTATTGCTAAAGCATTAGCCATAGTAGTAGAAGTAATAGATGACGTGAGAACTTCAAGAAGACACGATTATGGAGATCATGATGATGGAGATCATGGTGTCATGCCGGTGACAACGATGATCATGGAGCCCCGAAGATGGAGATCAAAGGAGCAAATGATATTGGCCATATCATGTCACTATTTGATTGCATGTGATGTTTATCTTGTTTTACATCTTATTTGCTTAGAACGATGGTATCTTAAATAAGATGATCCCTCGAATTAATTTCAAGAAAGTGTTCCCCCTAACTGTGCACCCTTGCGAAGGTTCGTTGTTTCGAAGCACCACGTGATGATCGGGTGTTATGGATTCTAACGTTCAAATACAACGGGTGTAAGCCAGATTTACACACGCAATACACTTAGGTTGACTTGACGAGCCTAGCATGTAAAGACATGGCCTCGGAACACAGAAGACCGAAAGGTCGAGCATGAGTCGTATAGAAGATACGATCAACATGAAGATGTTCACCGATGTTGACTAGTCTGTCTCACGTGATGATCGGACACGGCCTAGTTGACTCGGATCATGTTTCACTTAGACAACTAGAGGGATGTCTATCTGAGTGGGAGTTCATTGAGTAATTTGATTAGATGAACTTAATTATCATGAACTTAGTCTAAAATATTTACAATATGTCTTGTAGATCAAATGGCCCACGTTGTCCTCAACTTCAACGCGTTCCTAGAGAAAACCAAGCTGAAAGACGATGGCGGCAACTATACAGACTGGGTCCGGAACCTGAGGATCATCCTCATAGCTGTCAAGAAAGATTATGTCCTAGAAGCACCGCTAGGTGACGCACCCGTCCCACAGAACCAAGACGTTATGAACGCTTGGCAGACACATGCTGATGATTACACCCTCATTCAGTGCGGCATGCTTTACAGCTTAGAACCGGGGCTCCAAAAGCATTTTGAGAGACACGGAGCATATGAGATGTTCGAAGAGCTGAAAATGGTTTTTCAAGCTCATGCCCGGGTCGAGAGATATGAAGTCTCTGACAAGTTCTTCAGCTGTAAGATGGAGGAAAATAGTTCTGTCAGTGAGAACATACTCAAAATGTCTAGGTTGCATAACCGGTTGACTCAGCTGGGAGTTAATCTCCCGGACAACGCGGTCATTGACAGAATCCTTCAGTTGCTTCCACCGAGCTACAAGAGCTTTGTGATGAACTTCAATATGCAAGGGATGGAAAAGACCATTCCTGAGGTATGTTCAATGCTGAAATCAGCAGAGGTAGAAGTCAAAAAGGAACATCAAGTGTTGATGGTGAATAAAACCACTAAGTTCAAGAAAGGAAAGGGTAAGAAGAACTTCAAGAAGGACGGCAAGGGAGTTGCCGCGCCCGGTAAGCAAGCTGCCGGGAAGAAGCCAAAGAATGGACCCAAGCCCGAGACTGAGTGTTTTTATTGCAAGGGAAGTGGTCACTGGAAGCGGAACTGTCCCAAATACTTAGTGGACAAGAAGGCCGGCATCACAAAAGGTATATGTGATATACATGTAATTGATGTGTACCTTACCAGTACTCGTAGTAGCTTCTGGGTATTTGATACCGGTGCGGTTGCTCACATTTGTAACTCAAAGCAGGAGCTGCGGAATAAGCGGAGACTGGCGAAGGACGAGGTGATGATGCGCGTCGGGAATGGTTCCAAGGTCGATGTGATCGCCGTCATCACGCTGCCTCTACATTTACCTACGGGATTAGTTTTAAACCTCAATAATTGTTATTTAGTGCCATCTTTGAGCATGAACATTGTATCAGGATCTCGTTTAATACGAGAAGGCTACTCATTTAAATCCGAGAATAATGGTTGTTCTATTTATATGAGAGATATGTTTTATGGTCATGCTCCGATGGTGAATGGTTTATTCTTAATGAATCTCGAGCGTAATGCTACACATATTCATAGTGTGAATACCAAAAAATGTAAGGTTGATAATGATAGTCCCACATACTTGTGGCACTGCCGCCTTGGTCACATAGGTGTCAAACGCATGAAGAAGCTCCATGCAGATGGACTTTTAGAGTCTCTTGATTAGGAATCATTTGACACGTGCGAACCATGCCTCATGGGTAAAATGATCAAGACTCCGTTCTCAGGAACAATGGAGCGAGCAACCAACTTATTGGAAATCATACATACTGATGTGTGCGGTCCAATGAGTGTTGAGGCTCGCGGTGGCTATCGTTATATTCTCACCCTCACTGATGACTTGAGTAGATATGGGTATGTCTACTTAATGAAACACAAGTCTGAGACCTTTGAAAAGTTCAAGGAATTTCAGAGTGAGGTTGAGAATCAACGTGACAGAAAAATAAAGTTTTTGCGATCAGATCATGGAGGAGAATACTTGAGTCACGAATTTGGCACACACGAAAATGTGGAATAGTTTCACAACTCACGCCGCCTGGAACACCTTAGCGTAATGGTATGTCCGAACGTCGTAATCGCACTCTATTGGATATGGTGCGATCTATGATGTCTCTTACCGATTTACCGCTATCATTTTGGGGCTATGCTTTAGAGACTACCGCATTCACTTTAAATAGGGCTCCGTCGAAATCCGTTGAGACAACACCGTATGAATTATGGTTTGGAAAGAAACCTAAGCTATCGTTTCTGAAAGTTTGGGGATGCGATGCTTATGTCAAGAAACTTCAACCTGAAAAGCTCAAACCCAAGTCGGAAAAATGCATCTTCATAGGATACCCTAAAGAAACTATTGGGTATACCTTCTACCTCAGATCCGAAGGCAAGATCTTTGTTGCCAAGAATGGGTCCTTTCTAGAGAAAGAGTTTCTCTCGAAAGAAATAAGTGGGAGGAAAGTAGAACTTGATGAAGTATTACCTCTTGAACCGGTAAGTGGCGCAGCTCAAGAAAATGTTCCTGAGGTGCCTGCACCGACTAGAGAGGAAGTTGATGATGATCATGAAATTTCAGATCAATTTGCTACTGAACTTCGTAGGTCCACGAGGACACGTTCCGCACCAGAGTGGTACGGCAACCCTGTCTTGGAAATCATGTTGTTAGACAACGGTGAACCTTCAAACTATGAAGAAGCGATGGCGGGCCCGGATTCCGACAAATGGCTGGAAGCCATGAAATCCGAGATAGGATCCATGTATGAAAACGAAGTATGGACTTTGACTGACTTGCCCGATGATCGGCGAGCCATAGAAAATAAATGGATCTTTAAGAAGAAGATAGACGCGGATGGTAATGTGACCATCTATAAAGCTCGGCTTGTCGCTAAGGGTTATCGACAAGTTCAAGGGGTTGACTACGATGAGACTTTCTCACCCGTAGCGAAGCTGAAGTCCGTCCGAATCATGTTAGCAATTGCCGCATTCTATGATTATGAGATATGGCAAATGGACGTCAAAACGGCATTCCTTAATGGTTTCCTTAAGGAAGAATTGTATATGATGCAGCCGGAAGGTTTTGTCGATTCTAAGAATGCTGACAAGGTGTGCAAGCTCCAACGCTCGATTTATGGGCTGGTGCAAGCATCTCGGAGTTGGAACATTCATTTTGATGAGATGATCAAAGCGTTTGGGTTTATGCAGACTTATGGAGAAGCCTGCATTTACAAGAAAGTGAGTGGGAGCTCTGTAGCATTTCTCATACTGTATGTGGATGACATACTGTTGATGGGAAATGATATAGAATTCTTGGAAAGCATAAAGGCCTACTTGAACAAGTGTTTTTCAATGAAGGACCTTGGAAAAGCTGCTTATATATTAGGCATCAAGATCTATAGAGATAGATCGAGACGCCTCATTGGTCTTTCACAGAGTACGTACCTTGACAAGATATTGAAGGATTTCAAAATGGATCAGTCAAAGAAGGGGTTCTTGCCTGTATTGCAAGGTACGAGATTGAGCACGGCTCAATGCCCGACCACGGCAGAAGATAGAGAAAAGATGAGTGTCGTCCCCTATGCCTCGGCCATAGGGTCTATCATGTATGCTATGCTATGTACCAGACCTGATGTAAACCTTGCCGTAAGTTTGGTAGGAAGGTACCAAAGTAATCCCGGCATGGAACACTGGACATCGGTCAAGAATATCCGGAAGTACCTGAAAAGGACCAAGGAAATGTTTCTCGTTTATGGAGGTGATGAAGAGCTCGTCGTAAAGGGTTACGTCGATGCTAGCTTCGACACAGATCTGGATGACTCTAAGTCGCAAACCGGATACGTGTATATTTTGAATGGTGGGGCAGTAAGCTGGTGCAGTTGCAAGCAAAGCGTTGTGGCGGGATCTACATGTGAAGCGGAGTACATGGCAGCCTCGGAGGCAGCACAAGAAGCAGTCTGGGTGAAGGAGTTCATTACCGACCTAGGAGTCATACCCAATGCGTCGGGCCCGATGACTCTCTTCTGTGACAACACCGGAGCCATTGCCCTTGCCAAGGAGCCCAGGTTTCACAGGAAGACCAGGCATATCAAGCGTCGCTTCAACTCCATTCGTGAAAGTGTTCAAAATGGAGACATAGAGATTTGTAAAGTACATACGGACCTGAATGTAGCAGATCCGTTGACTAAACCTCTCCCTAGAGCAAAACATGATCAACACCAGAACTGCATGGGTGTTCGATTCATCACAATGTAACTAGAATATTGACTCTAGTGCAAGTGGGAGACTGTTGGAAATATGCCCTAGAAGCAATAATAAAATGGTTATTATTATATTTCTTTGTTCATGATAATTGTCTATTGTTCATGCTATAATTGTGTTATCCGGAAATCGTAATACATGTGTGAATATATAGACCACAACACGTCCCTAGTGAGCCTCTAGTTAACTAGCTCGTTGATCAAAAGATAGTCACGGTTTCCTGACTATGGACATTGGATGTCATTGATAACGGGATCACATCATTAGGAGAATGATGTGATGGACAAGACCCAATCCTAAGCATAGCTCAAAGATCGTATAGTTCGTTTGCTGTAGCTTTTCTGAATGTCAAGTATCATTTCCTTAGACCATGAGATTGTGCAACTCCTGGATACCGTAGGAGTGCCTTGGGTGTGCCAAACATCACAACGTAACTGGGTGACTATAAAGGTACATTACAGGTATCTCCGAAAGTGTCTGTTGGGTTGGCACGAATCGAGACTGGGATTTGTCACTCCGTATGACGGAGAGGTATCTCTGGGCCCACTCGGTAATGCATCATCATAATGAGCTCAATGTGATCATGTGGTTGATCACGGGATCATGCATTACGGTATGAGTAAAGTGACTTGCCGGTAACGAGACTGAACAAGGTATTGGGATACCGATGATCGAGTCTCGGGCAAGTAACGTACCGATTGACAAAGGGAATTGTATACAGATTGATTGAATCCTGGACATTGTGGTTCATCCGATGAGATCATCGTGGAGTATGTGGGAGCCAACATGGGTATCCAGATCCCGCTGTTGGTTATTGACCGGAGAGTCATCTCGGTCATGTCTGCATGTCTCCCGAACCCGTAGGGTCTACACACTTAAGGTTCGGTGATGCTATAGGGTTGTTAGGAAGACTTGTATGTGATTACCGAATGTTGTTCGGAGTCCCGGGTGAGATCCCGGACGTCACGAGGAGTTCCGGAATGGTCCAGAGGTAAAGATTTATATATGGGAAGTTGTCATACGGTCGCCGGAAAGGTTCGGGGGCATATCGGTATTGTATCGGGGCCACCGGAGGGGTTTCGGGGTTCCACCGGGAGGGTCCACCTCTTCCGGGGGGCCTTATGGGCTGTATGGAGAAGGGAACCAGCCCAAGTGGGCTGGGGTGCCACACCCCCGTAGGGCCCATGCGCCTAAGGTTGGGGGGGAACCCTAAAGGGGGGCGCCCCCTTGCTTGGGGGGCAAGCCCCCCTCCCCTTGGCCGCCGCCCCCCTCTAGATCTCATCTATAGGGGGCCGGCCCTCTTCCCCCTTCCCCTATAAATAGAGGGGTGAGGGGAGGGCTGCTCACAACATCCAAGGCGCAGCCCCTCCCCTCCCCAACACATCTCCTCCTCCATAAGAGCTTGGTGAAGCCCTGCCGGAGTACTGCAGCTTCACCACCACCACGCCGCCGTGCTGCTGTTGGAGCCCTCTTCCTCAACCCCTCCCTCCTCTTTGCTGGATCAAGGCGTGGGAGACGTCCTCGCTCCGTACGTGTGTTCAACGCGGAGGTGCCGTCCGTTCGGCGCTAGGATCTTCGGTTATTTGGATCATGACGAGTACGACTCCATCAACCCCGTTCTCTTGAACGCTTCCGCTCGTGATCTACAAGGGTATGTAGATGCACTCCTCTCTCCCTCGTTGCTAGATGACTCCATAGATAGATCTTGGTGGTGCGTAGAAAATTTTAAAATTCTGCTACGTTCCCCAACAAGAGTTAGAATGTTGGTACCATTTGAGTTCCTCTTCACGCAGCATGTTAGCTATCTGTGCATTCGAATGATTCTTGACCTCGATATCAAGCTCAGATAGAGGTCTAACCTCTGCTAAAGCTTATAATTCATCAATGATAGATGAAAGACGAAGCTTCTCCTTATTGAGGATACCCACCATATGCCTGGCCCAACCACCAAGGAATTTACGTAATGCACACATTTTCTTATTCCATCTGTGTATTGGGTAGGCCCGGTTGAAGGAAATATGCCCTAGAGGCAATAATAATGTTATTATTTTATTTCCTTATATCATGATAAATGTTTATTATTCATGCTAGAATTGTATTATCCGGAAACATAATACTTGTGTGAATACATAGACAAACCAAACGTCACTAGTATGCCTCTACTTGACTAGCTTGTTAATCGAAGATGGTTATGTTTCCTAACCATAGACATGTGTTGTCATTTGATTAATGGGATCACATCATTAGGAGAATGATGTGATTGACATGACCCATTCCATTAGCTTAGCACCCGATCGTTTAGTATGTTGCTATTGCTTTCTTCATGACTTATACATGTTCCTATGACTATGAGATTATGCAACTCCCATTTATCGGAGGAACACTTTGTGTGCTACCAAACGTCACAACGTAACTGGGTGATTATAAAGGAGCTCTACAGGTGTCTCCAAAGGTACATGTTGGGTTGGCGTATTTCAAGATTAGGATTTGTCACTCCGATTGTCGGAGAGGTATCTCTGGGCCCTCTCGGTAATGCACATCACATAAGCCTTGCAAGCATTGCAACTAATGAGTTGGTTGCGAGATGATGTATTACGAAACGAGTAAAGAGACTTGCTGGTAACGATATTGAACTAGGTATTGAGATACCGATGACCGAATCTCGGGCAAGTAGCATACCGATGACAAAGGGAACAACGCATGTTGTTATGCGGTCTGACCGATAAAGATCTTTGTAGAATATGTGGGAGCCAATATGAGCATCCAGGTTCCGCTATTGGTTATTGACCGGAGACGTGTCTCGGTCATGTCTACATTGTTCTCGAACCCGTAGGGTCCGCACACTTAAGGTTTTGATGACAGTTATATTATGAGTTTATGCATTTTGATGTACCGAAGTTTGTTCGGAGTCCCGGATGTGATCACGGACATGACGAGGATTCTCGAAATGGTCGAGACATAAAGATTGATATATTGGAAGCCTATATTTGGATATCGAAAGTGTTCCGGGTGAAATCGGGATTTTACCGGAGTACCGGGAGGTTACCGGAACCCCCCGGGAGGTATATGGGCCTTAGTGGGCTTTAGTGGAAGAGAGGAGAGGTGGCCAGGGCTGGGCCGCGCGCCCCTCCCCCCTAGTCTGAATAGGACAAGGAGAGGGGGGCGGCGCCCCCCTTCCTTCTCTCTCTCCTCTTTCCCCCTTCCCGAATCCTATTCCAACTAGGAAAGTGGGGGAATCCTACTCCCGGTGGGAGTAGGATGCCTCCTGGCGCGCCCTCCTCCTGGCCGGCCACACCTCCCCCTTGTTCATTAATATATGAAGGCAGGGGGCACCCCTAGACACAAGTTGATCCACGTGATCATATTCTTAGCCGTGTGCGGTGCCCCCTTCCACCATAATCCTCGATAATATTGTAGCGGTGCTTAGGCGAAGCCCGGTGACGGTAGTACATCAACATCGTCAGCACGCCGTCGTGCTGACGGAACTCTTCCCCGACACTTTGCTGGATCGGAGTCCGGGGATCGTCATCGAGCTGAACGTGTGCTAAAACTCGGAGGTGCCGTAGTTTCGGTGGTTGATCGGTCGGGCCGTGAAGACGTACGACTACATCAACCGCGTTGTGCTAACGCTTCCGCTGTCGGTCTACAAGGGTACGTAGATCACACTCTCCCCTCTCGTTGCTATGCATCACCATGATCTAGCGTGTGCGTAGGATTTTTTTTGAAATTACTACGTTCCCCAACAGTGGCATCCGAGCTAGGTTTTATGTGTTGATGTTATATGCACGAGTAGAACACAAGTGAGTTGTGGGCGATATAAGTCACACTGCTTACCAGCATGTCATACTTTGGTTCGGCGGTATTGTTGGACGAAGCGGCCTGGACCGACATTACGCATACGCTTACGCGAGACCGGTTCTCCCGACGTGCTTTGCACATAGGTGGCTTGCAGGTGATAGTTTCTCCAACTTTAGTTGAACCAAGTGTGGCTACGCCCGGTCCTTGCGAAGGTTAAAACAACACCAACTTGACAAACTATCGTTGTGGTTTTTGATGCATATGTAAGATTGGTTCTTGCTTAAGCCCGTAGCAGCCACATAAAACTTGCAACAACAAAGTAGAGGACGTCTAACTTGTTTTTGTAGGGCATGTTGTGATGTGATATGGTCAAGACACGATGCTAAATTTTATTGTATGAGATGATCATGTTTTGTAACCGAGTTATCGGCAACTGGCAGGAGCCATATGGTTGTCGCTTTATTGTATGCAATGCAATCGCGCTGTAATGCTTTACTTTATCACTAAGCGGTAGTGATAGTCGTGGAAGCATAAGATTGGCGAGACGACAACGATGCTACGATGGAGATCAAGGTGTCGCGCCGGTGACGATGGTGATCACAACGGTGCTTCGAAGATGGAGATCACAAGCACAAGATGATGATGGCCATATCATATCACTTATATTTGATTGCATATGATGTTTATCTTTTATGCATCTTATCTTGCTTTGATTGACGGTAGCATTATAAGATGATCTCTCACTAATTATCAAGAAGTGTTCTCCCTGAGTATGCACCGTTGCGAAAGTTCTTCGTGCTGAGACACCACGTGATGATCGGGTGTGATAGGCTCTACGTTCAAATACAACGGGTGCAAAACAGTTGCACACGCGGAATACTCAGGTTATATTTGACGAGCCAAGCATATACAGATATGGCATCGAAACACGGAGACCGAAAGGTCGAGCGTGAATCATATAGTAGATATGATCAACATAGTGATGTTCACCAATGAAACTGCTCCATCTCACGTGATGATCAGACATGGTTTAGTTGATTTGGATCACGTGATCACTTAGAGGATTAGAGGGATGTCTATCTAAGTGGGAGTCTTAAGTAATATGATTAATTGAACTTAAATTTATCATGAACTTAGTCCTGGTAGTATTTTGCAAATTATATTGTAGATCAATAGCTCGCGTTGTTGCTTCCCTGTGTTTATTTTGATATGTTCCTAGAGAAAATTGTGTTGAAAGATGTTAGTAGCAATGATGCGGATTGGATCCGTGATCTGAGGTTTATCCTCATTGCTGCACAGAAGAATTATGTCCTTGATGCACCGCTAGGTGACAGACCTATTGCAGGAGCAGATGCAGACGTTATGAACGTTTGGCTAGCTCAATATGATGACTACTTGATAGTTTAGTGCACCATGCTTAATGGCTTAGAATCGGGACTTCAAAGACATTTTAAACGTCATGGACCATATGAGATGTTCCAGGAGTTGAAGTTAATATTTCAAAGCAAATACCCGAATTGAGAGATATGAAGTCTCCAACAAGTTCTATAGCTAAAAGATGGAGGAGAATCGCTCAACTAGTGAGCATGTGCTTAGATTGTCTCGGTACTACAATCGCTTGAATCATGTGGGAGTTAATCTTCCAGATAAGATAGTGATTGACAGAATTCTCTAGTCACCATCACCAAGTTAGTAGAACTTCGTGATGAACTATAATATGCAAGGGATAACGGAAACAACTCCCAAGCTCTTCGTGATGCTGAAATCAACGAAGGTAGAAATAAAGAAAAAACATCAAGTGTTGATGGTTGACAAGACCACTACTTTCAAGAAAAGGGCAAAGGGAAGAAGGGGAACTTCAAGAAGAACGGCAAGCAAGTTGCTGCTCAAGTGAAGAAGCCCAAGTCTGACCCTAAGCCTGAGACTAAGTGCTTCTACTGCAAAGGGACTGGTCACTGGAAGTGGAACTGCCCCAAGTATTTGGCAGATAAGAAGGATGGCAAGGTAAACAAAGTGTTGAGGAACGTAGTAATTTCAAAATTTTCCTACGCACACGCAAGATCATGGTGATGCATAGCAACGAGAGGGGAGAGTGTTGTCTACGTACCCTCGTAGACCGTAAGCGGAAGTGTTATATCAACGCGGTTGATGTAGTCGAACGTCTTCACGATCCGACCGATCCAAGTACCGAAAGCACGGAACCTCCGAGTTCTGCACACGTACGGCTCGGTGACGTCCTCGCCTTCTTGATCCAGCAAGATGGGCGAAGTAGTAGATGAGTTCCGGCAGCACGACGGCGTGGTGACAGTGTTGGTGAAGAACAATCTCCGTAGGGCTTCGCCTAAGCACTACGAAAATTATGATGGAGGATAAACTAGAGGAGACGGGGTTGCCGGCACATGGCTTGGTGTTTCTTGATGTGTCTTTGGTGCTAGCCCTGCCCCTCTATTTATATGTTGAGCCCTGGGGTCAAAACTTGGAGTAAAAGCCTCCACAAAGTCGGTTTCACCCAAAAGGCAAGAGTCCTTCTCGGACTCCAGGGCCAGACGCCAGGGTTCCCGGCGTCTGGACCCAGACGCCAGGGACCCTGGCGTCTGGCCCCTGGACTCCGCAAAACTTCCTTTTGCGCTTTCCAAAAACCTTGTGGGCTTTCCCCTTTGGCCCAAATAAAGTGTTCTCGTACCCAAACATTTCGGGAAACATCCGGAACCCCTTCCGGTGATTTCCGGAACCCTTCCGGTGACCAAACACTATTATCCCATATATCAAACTTTGTCTCCGGACCATTCTGGAGTTCCTCGTCATGTCCGTGATCTCATCCCGGACTCCGAACAACATTCGGTCACCAACATACATAACTCACATAGTACTATATCGTCAACGAACGTTAAGCGTGCGGACCCTACGGGTTCAAGAACTATGTAGACATGACCAAGACACCTCTCTGGTCAATAACCAATAGCGGGACCTGGATGCCCATATTGGCTCCTACATATTCTACGAAGATCTTTATCGGACCGCATAACAACATACGTTGTTCCCTTTGTCATCGGTATGTTACTTGCCCGAGATTCGATCGTCGGTATCTCAATACCTAGTTCAATCTCGTTACTGGCAAGTCTCTTTACTCGTTCCGTAATACATAATCTCGCAACTAACTCATTAGTTGTAATGCTTGCAAGGCTTATGTGATGTGCATTACCGAGAGGGCCCAGAGATACCTCTCCGACAATCGGAGTGACAAATCCTAATCTCAAAATACGCCAACCCAACATCTACCTTTGGAGACACGTGTGGAGCACCTTTATAATCACCCATTTACGTTGTGACGTTTGGTAGCACACAAAGTGTTCCTCCGGCAAACGGGAGTTGCATAATCTCATAGTCATAGGAACATGTATAAGTCATGAAGAAAGCAATAACAACATACTAAACGATCGGGTGCTAAGCTAATGGAATGGGTCATGTCAATCAGATCATTCAACTAATGATGTGATCTCGTTAATCAAATAACAACTCTTTGTTCATGGTTAGGAAACATAACCATCTTTGATTAACGAGCTAGTCAAGTAGAGGCATACTAGTGACACTCTGTTTGTTTATATATTCACACATGTATTATGTTTCCGGTTAATACAATTCTAGCATGAATAATAAACATTTATCATGATATATGAGGAAATAAATAATAACTTTATTATTGCCTCTAGGGCATATTTCCTTCAGTCTCCCACTTGCACTAGAGTCAATAATCTAGATTACATAGTAATGATTCTAACACCCATGGAGCCTTGGTGCTAATCATGTTTTGCTCGTGGAAGAGGCTTAGTCAACGGGTCTGCTACATTCAGATCCGTATCTATCTTGCAAATCTCTATGTCTCCCACCTGGACTAGATCCCGGATGGAATTGAAGCGTCTCTTGATGTGGTTGGTTCTTTTGTGAAATCTGGATTCCTTTGCCAAGGCAATTGCACCAGTATTGTCACAAAAGATTTTCATTGGACCAGATGCACTAGGTATGACACCTTGATCGGATATGAACTCCTTCATCCAGACTCCTTCGTTTGCTGCTTCCGAAGCAGCTATGTACTCCGCTTCACATGTAGATCCCGCCACGACGCTTTGTTTAGAACTGCACCAACTGACAGCTCTACCGTTTAATGTAAACACGTATCCGGTTTGCGATTTAGAATCGTCCGGATCAGTGTCAAAGCTTGCATCAATGTAACCATTTACAATGAGCTCTTTGTCACCTCC
Organism: Triticum monococcum; assembly: GCA_034509565.1. Taxonomy (NCBI): domain Eukaryota; kingdom Viridiplantae; phylum Streptophyta; class Magnoliopsida; order Poales; family Poaceae; genus Triticum; species Triticum monococcum. The sequence goes on from CM067845.1 coordinate 579,674,067, forward strand.
ATATACGAGAAACATATCCTTAGTCCTTTTCAGGTACTTCAGGATGTTCTTGACCGCTGTCCAGTGATCCACCCCTGGATTACTTTGGTACCTCCCTGCTAAACTTATAGCAAGGCACACATCAGGTCTGGTACACAGCATTGCATACATGATAGAGCCTATGGCTGAAGCATAGGGAACATCTTTCATTTTCTCTCTATCTTCTACAGTGGTCGGGCATTGAGTCTGACTCAACTTCACACCTTGTAACACAGGCAAGAACCCTTTCTTTGCTTGATCCATTTTGAACTTCTTCAAAATCTTGTCAAGGTATGTGCTTTGTGAAAGTCCAATTAAGCGTCTTGATCTATCTCTATAGATCTTTATGCCTAATATGTAAGCAGCTTCAGCGATATCTTTCATTGAAAAACTCTTATTCAAGTATCCCTTTATGCTATCCAGAAATTCTATATCATTTCCAATTAGTAATATGTCATCCACATATAATATCAGAAATGCTACAGAGCTCCCACTCACTTTCTTGTAAATACAGGCTTCTCCGACAGTCTGTATAAAACCAAATGCTTTGATCACACTATCAAAGCGCTTATTCCAACTCCGAGAAGCTTGCACCAGTCCATAAATGGATCGCTGGAGCTTGCATCATATAAACCTTCCGGTTGCATCATATACAACTCTTCTTCCAAAAATCCATTCAGGAATGCAGTTTTGACATCCATCTGCCAAATTTCATAATCATAAAATGCGGCAATTGCTAACATGATTCGGACAGACTTAAGCATCGCTACGGGTGAGAAGGTCTCATTGTAGTCAACTCCTTGAACTTGTCGAAAACCTTTTGCAACAAGTCGAGCTTTGTAGATAGTAATATTACCGTCAGCGTCAGTCTTCTTCTTGAAGATCCATTTAATCTCAATTGCTTGCCGATCATCGGGCAAGTCAACCAAAGTCCATAATTTGTTCTCATACATGGATCCCATCTCAGATTTCATGGCTTCAAGCCATTTTGCGGAATCTGGGCTCACCATCGCTTCTTCATAGTTCATAGGTTCATCATGATCTAGCAGCATGATTTCCAGAACAGGATTACCGTACCACTCTGGCGCGGATCTCACTCTGGTTGATCTACGAGGTTCAGTAGTATCTTTTCCTAAAGTTTCATGATCATTATCATTAGCTTCCTCACTTATTGGTGTAGGTGTCACAGAAACAGTTTTCTGTGATGTACTACTTTCCAATAAGGGAGCAGGTACAGTTACTTCGTCAAGTTCTACTTTCCTCCCACTCACTTCTTTCGAGAGAAACTCCTTCTCTAGAAAGGATCCATTCTTAGCAAAATGTCTTGCCTTCGGATCTGTGATAGAAGGTGTACCCAACAGTCTCCTTTGGGTATCCTATGAAGACACATTTCTCCGATTTGGGTTCGAGCTTATCAGGTTGAAACTTTTTCACATAAGCATCGCAGCCCCAAACTTTAAGAAACGACAACTTTGGTTTCTTACCAAACCATAGTTCATAAGGCGTCGTCTCAACGGATTTTGATGGTGCCCTATTTAACGTGAATGCGGCCGTCTCTAAAGCATAACCCCAAAACGATAGCGGTAAATCAGTAAGAGACATCATAGATCGCACCATATCTAGTAAAGTACGATTACGACGTTCGGACACACCATTACGCTGTGGTGTTCCGGGTGGCGTGAGTTGCGAGACTATTCCGCATTGTTTCAAATGTACACCAAACTCGTAACTCAAATATTCTCCTCCACGATCAGATCATAGAAACTTTATTTTCTTGTTACGATGATTTTCAACTTCACTCTGAAATTCTTTGAACTTTTCAAATGTTTCAGACTTGTGTTTCATTAAGTAGATATACCCATATCTGCTTAAATCATCTGTGAAGGTGAGAAAATAACGATATCCGCCACGAGCCTCAATATTCATCGGACCACATACATCGGTATGTATGATTTCCAACAAATCTGTTGCTCTCTCTATAGTACCGGAGAACAGTGTTTTAGTCATCTTGCCCATGAGGTACGGTTCGCAAGTACCAAGTGATTCGTAATCAAGTGGTTCCAAAAGTCCATCAGTATGGAGTTTCTTCATGCGCTTTACACCGATATGACCTAAACGGCAGTGCCACAAATAAGTTGCACTATCATTATCAACTCTGCATCTTTTGGTTTCAACATTATGAATATGTGTATCACTACTATCGAGATTCATCAGAAATAGACCACTCTTCAAGGGTGCATGACCATAAAAGATATTACTCATATAAATAGAACAACCATTATTATCTGATTTAAATGAATAACCGTCTCGCATCAAACAAGATCCAGATATAATGTTCATGCTTAACGCTGGCACCAAATAATAATTATTTAGGTCTAATACTAATCCCGAAGGTAGATGTAGAGGTAGCGTGCCGACCGCGATCACATCGACTTTGGAACCATTTCCCACGCGCATCGTCACCTCGTCCTTTGCCAGTGTTCGCTTAATCCGTAGTCCCTGTTTCGAGTTGCAAATATTAGCAACAGAACCAGTATCAAATACCCAGGTGCTACTGCGAGCTCTAGTAAGGTACACATCAATAACATGTATATCACATATACCTTTGTTCACCTTGCCATCCTTTTTATCCGCCAAATACTTGGGGCAGTTCCTCTTCCAGTGACCAGTCTGCTTGCAGTATAAGCACTCAGTTTCAGGCTTAGGTCCAGACTTGGGTTTCTTCTCCTGAGCAGCAACTTGCTTGCCGTTCTTCTTGAAGTTCCCCTTCTTCTTCCCTTTGCCCTTTTTCTTGAAACCAGTGGTCTTATTGACCATCAATACTTGATGCTCCTTCTTGATTTCTACCTCTGCAGCTTTCAGCATTGCGAAGAGCTCGGGAATAGTCTTATTCATCCCTTGCATATTATAGTTCATCATGAAGCTCTTGTAGCTTGGTGGCAGTGATTGGAGAATTCTGTCAATGACGCAATCATCTGGAAGATTAACTCCCATCTGAATCAAGTGATTATTATACCCAGACATTTTGAGTATATGCTCACTGACAGAACTGTTCTCCTCCATCTTGAAGCTATAGAACTTATTGGAGACTTCATATCTCTCAATCCGGGCATTTGCTTGAAATATTAACTTCAAGTCCTGGAACATCTCATATGCTCCATGACGTTCAAAACGTCGTTGAAGTCCCGATTCTAAGCCGTAAAGCATGGCACACTGAACTATCGAGTAGTCATCAGCTTTGCTCTGCCAGACGTTCATAACATCTGGTGTTGCTCCAGCAGCAGGCCTGCAACCCAGCGGTGCTTCCAGGACGTAATTCTTCTGTGCATCAATGAGGATAATCCTCAAGTTACGGACCCAGTCCGTGTAATTGCTACCATCATCTTTCAACTTTGCTTTCTCAAGGAACGCATTAAAATTCAACGGAACAACATCACGGGCCATCTATCTACAATCAAACATACATAAGCAAGATACTATCAGGTACTATGTTCATGATAAATTTAAGTTCAATTAATCAAATTACTTAAAGAACTCCCACTTAGATAGACATCCCTCTAATCTTCTAAGTGATCACGTGATCCAAATCAACTAAACCATAACCGATCATCACGTGAAATGGATTAGTTTTCAATGGTGAACATCATTATGTTGATCATATCTACTATATGATTCACGCTCGACCTTTCGGTCTCCGTGTTCCAAGGCCATATCTGCATATGCTAGGCTCGTCAAGTTTAACCTGAGTATTCTGCGTGTGCAAAACTGGCTTGCACCCGTTGTAGATGGACGTAGAGCTTATCACACCCGATCATCACGTGGTGTCTGGGCACGACGAACTTTGGCAACGGTGCATACTCAGGGAGAACACTTCTTGATAATTTAGTGAGAGATCATCTTATAATGCTATCGTCAATCAAAGCAAGATAAGATGCATAAAAGATAAACATCACATGCAATCAATATAAGTGATATGATATGGCCATCATCATCTTGTGCTTGTGATCTCCATCTCCGAAGCACCGTCATGATCACCATCGTCACCGGCGCGACACCTTGATCTCCATCGTAGCATCGTTGTCGTCTCGCCAATCTAATGCTTCCACGACTATCGCTACTGCTTAGTGATAAAGTAAAGCATTACAGCGCGATTGCATTGCATACAATAAAGCGACAACCATATGGTTCCTGCCAGTTGCCGATAACCCGATTACAAAACATGATCATCTCATACAATAATAATTAGCATCATGTCTTGACCATATCACATCACAACATGCCCTGCAAAAACAAGTTAGACGTCCTCTACTTTGTTGTTGCAAGTTTTACGTGGCTGCTACGGGCTTAAGCAAGAACCAATCTTACCTACGCATCAAAACCACAACGATAGTTTGTCAAGTTGATGCCGTTTTAATCTTCGCAAGGATCGGGCGTAGCCACACTCGTTTCAACTAAAGTTGGAGAAACTGACACCCGCCAGCCACCTGTGTGCAAAGCACGTCGGGAGAACCGGTCTCGCGTAAGCATACGCGTAATGTCGGTCCGGGCCGCTTCATCCAACAATACTGCCGAACCAAAGTATGACATGCTGGTAGGCAGTATGACTTATATCGCCCACAACTCACTTGTGTTCTACTCGTGCATATAACATCAAACCATAAAACCTAGGCTTTGATACCACTGTTGGGGAACATAGTAATTTCAAAATTTTCCTACGCACACGCAAGATCATGGTGATGCATAGCAACGAGAGGGGAGAGTTGTTGTCTACGTACCCTCGTAGACCGTAAGCGGAAGCGTTATATCAACACGGTTGATGTAGTTGAACGTCTTCACGATCCGACCAATCCAAGTACCGAAAGCACGGCACCTCCGAGTTCTGCACACGTACGGCTCAGTGACGTCCTCGCCTTCTCGATCCAGCAAGATGGGCGAAGTAGTAGATGAGTTCCGGCAGCACGACGGCGTGGTGACGGTGTTGGTGAAGAACAATCTCCGCAGGGCTTCGCCTAAGCACTACGAAAATTATGACGGAGGATAAACTAGAGGAGACGGGGTTGCCGGCACACGGCTTGGTGTTTCTTGATGTGTCTTTGGTGCTAGCCCTGCCCCTCTATTTATATGTTGAGCCCTGGGGTCAAAACTTGGAGTAAAAGCCTCCACAAAGTCGGTTTCACCCGAAAGGCAAGAGTCCTTCTCGGACTCCAGGGCCAGACGCCAGGGTTCCCGGCGTCTGGACCCAGATGCCAGGGACCCCGGCGTCTGGCCCCTGGACTCCGCAAAACTTCCTTTTGCGCTTTCCAAAAACCTTGTGGGCTTTCCCCTTTGGCCCAAATAAAGTGTTCTCGTACCCAAACATTTCGGGAAACATCCGGAACCCCTTCCGATGATTTCCGGAACCCTTCCGGTGACCAAACACTATTATCCCATATATCAAACTTTGTCTCCGGACCATTCCGAAGTTCCTCGTCATGTCCGTGATCTCATCCCGGACTCCGAACAACATTCGGTCACCAACATACATAACTCACATAGTACTATATCGTCAACGAACGTTACGCGTGCGGACCCTATGGGTTCGAGAATTATGTAGACATGACCGAGACACCTCTTTGGTCAATAACCAATAGCGGGACCTGGATGCCCATATTGGCTCCTACATATTCTACGAAGATCTTTATCGGTCAGACCGCATAACAACATACGTTGTTCCCTTTGTCATCGGTATGTTACTTGCCCGAGATTCGATCGTCGGTATCTCAATACCTAGTTCAATCTCGTTACTGGCAAGTGTCTTTACTCGTTCTGTAATACATCATCTCGCAACTAACTCATTAGTTGTAATGCTTGCAAGGCTTATGTGATGTGCATTACCGAGAGGGCCCAGAGATACCTCTCCGACAATCGGAGTGACAAATCCTAATCTCGAAATACGCCAAGCCAACATCTACCTTTGGAGACACCTGTAGAGCACCTTTATAATCACCCATTTACGTTGTGACATTTGGTAGCACACAAAGTGTTCCTCCGGCAAACGGGAGTTGCATAATCTCATAGTCATAGGAACATGTATAAGTCATGAAGAAAGCAATAGCAACATACTAAACGATCGGGTGCTAAGCTAATGGAATGGGTCATGTCAATCAGATCATTCAACTAATGATGTGACCTTGTTAATCAAATAACAACTCTTTGTTCATAGTTAGGAAACATAACCATCTTTGATTAACGAGCTAGTCAAGTAGAGGCATACTAGTGACACTCTGTTTGTTTATATATTCACACATGTATTATGTTTCCGGTTAATACAATTCTAGCATGAATAATAAACATTTATCATGATATATGAGGAAACAAATAATAACTTTATTATTGCCTCTAGGGCATATTTCCTTCACAAAGGTATATTGGATATACGTGTTATTGATGTGTACTTTACTAGTGTTTATAGCAACCCCTCGGCATTCGATACTGGTTCAGTTGCTAAGAGTAATAACTCAAAACGGGAGTTGCAGAATAAACAGAAACTAGTAAAGGATGAGGTGACGATATGTGTTGGAAGTAGTTCCAAGATTGATATGATCATCATCGCACACTCCCTATACTTTCGGGATTAGTGTTGAAACTAAATAAGTGTTATTTGGTGTTAGCGTTGAGCGTGAATATGATTTGATCATGTTTATTGCAATACGGTTATTCATTAAAGTCAGAGAATAATTGTTGTTCTGTTTACATAAATAAAACCTTCGATGGTCATACACCCAATGAAAATAGTTCATTGGATCTCGATAGTAGTGTTACACATATTCATAATATTGAAGCAAAAGATGCAAAGTTAATAATGATAGTGCAACTTATTTGTGGCACTGCCATTTAGGTCATATTGGTGTAAAGCGCATGAAGAAACTCCATATTGATGGGCTTTTGGAATCACTTGATTATGAATCAGTTGATGCTTACAAACCATGCCTCATGGGCACGATGACTAAAACTCCATTCTCCGGAACAATGCAGCAAGCAACAGATTTGTTGGAAATCATGCATACTGATGTATGTGGACCGATGAATAATGAAGCTCGCAGCAGGTATCATTATTTTCTGATCTTCACAGATGATTTGAGCATATATGAGTGTATCTACTTGATGAAACACAAGTCTGAAATATTTGAAAAGTTCAAAGAATTTCAGAGTGAAGTGGAGAATCATCGTAACAAAAATAAAAGTTTCTACGATATGATCGCAGAAGTAAAATATTTGAGTTACAAGTTTGGCCTTCAGTTAAAACAATGTGAAATAGTTTCACTACTCACGCCACCTAGAATGCCACAGTGTAATGGTGTGTCCGAAACATCGTAATCGTACTTTACTTGATATGGTGCGATCTATGATGTCTCTTACAGATTTACCGCTATCGTTTTGGGGTTATGCATTAAAGACAGCTACATTCACGTTAAATAGGGCACCATCTAAATCCGTTGAGACGACACCGTATGAACTATGGTTTGGCAAGAAGCCTAAGCTGTCATTTCTTAAAGTTTGGGACTGCGATGCTTATGTGAAAAAGTTTCAACATGATAAGCTCGAACCCAAATCGGATAAGTAAATCTTCATAGGTTACACAAAAGAAAATGTTGGGTACACCTTCTATCACAGATCCGAAGGCAAGTTATTCATTGCTGAGAATGGATCCTTTCTAGAGAAGGAGTTTCTCACGAAAGAAGTGAGTGGGAGGAAAGTAGAAAACTTGATAAGGTAATTGTACCTTCTCCCTTATTGGAAAGTAGTTCATCACAGAAATCTGTTCTTGTGAATACTACACCAATTAGTGAGGAAGCTAATGATGATAATCATGTAACTTCAGATCAAGTTACTGCCGAATCTCGTAGGTAAACCAGAGTGAGATCCGCACCAGAGTGGTACGGTAATCCTGCTCAGGAAGTCATGTTACTAGACCATGACAAACCTACGAACTATGAGGAAGCGATGATGAGCCTAGATTCCGCGAAATGGTTTGAGACCATGAAATATGAGATATGATCCATGTATGAGAACAAAGTATGGACTTTGATGGATTTGCCCGTTCATCGGCAAGCCATAGAAAATAAATGGATCTTCAAGAGGAAGATGGACGCTGATAGTAGTGTTACTATCTACAAAGGTAGAATTGTCGAAAAAGGTTTTCGACAAGTTCAAGGTGTTGACTACGATGAGAATTTCTCACTCGTATCTATGCTTAAGTCTGTCCGAATCATGTTAGCAATTGCCGCATTTTATGAAATCTGGCAAATGGATAAACAAAACTTCATTCCTTAATGGATTTATTAAAGAAGAGTTGTATACGATGCAACTAGAAGGTTTTGTCGATCCTAAAGGTGTTAACTAAATATGCAAGCTCCAGCGATCCATCTATGGACTGGTGCAAGCATCTCGGAGTTGGAATATACGCTTTGATAAGTTGATCAAAGCATATAGTTTTATACAGACTTGCGGTGAAGCCTGTATTTACAAGAAAGTGAGTGGGAGCACTACAACATTTTTAATAAGTATATGTGAATGACATATTGTTGATCGGAAATAATGTAGAATTATTCTGCAAAGCATAAAGGAGTGTTTGAAAGGAGGTTTTTTCTTCAAAGAAAGACCTTGGTGAAGCTGCTTACATATTGAGCATCAAGATCTATAGAGATAGATCAAGACGCTTGATAAGTTTTTTCAATGAGTACATACCTTGACAAGATTTTGAATTAGTTCAAAATGGAACAGTCAAAGAAAGAATTCTTGCCTGTGTTACAAGGTGTGAAATTGAGTAAGACTCAAAGCCCGACCACGGTAGAAGATAGAAAGAGAATGAAAGTCATTCCCTATGCCTCAGCCATAGGTTCTATAAAGTATGCCATGCTGTGTACCAGATCTATTGTATACCCTACACTGTGTTAAGCAAGGGAGTACAATAGTGATCTAAGAGTAGATTACTGGACAACGGTCAAAAATATCCTTAGTGGAATAAGGAAATATTTCTCAATTATGGAGGTGACAAAAGGTTCGTCGTAAAAAGTTACGTCGATCCAAGTTTTGACACAGATCTGGATGACTCTAAGTCTCGATCTAGATACATATTGAAAGTGGGAGCAATTAGCTAGAGTAGCTCCGTGCAGAGCATTGTAGACATAGAATTCGCAAAATACTTACGGATCTGTATGTGACAGACCTGTTGACTAATATTATCTCACAAGCAAAACATGATCACACCTTAGTACTCTTTGGGTGTTAATCACATAAACGATGTGAACTAGATTATTGACTCTAGTAAACCCTTTGGGTATAGGTCACATGACGATGTGAACTATGGGTGTTAATCACATGGTGATGTGAACCATTAGTGTTGAATCACATGGCGATGTGAACTAGATTATTGACTCTAGTGCAAGTGGGAGACTGAAGGAAATATGCCCTAGAGGAAATAATAATGTTATTATTTTATTTCCTTATATCATAATAAATGTTTATTATTCATGCTAGAATTGTATTATCCGGAAACATAATACTTGTGTGAATACATAGACAAACCAAACGTCACTAGTATGCCTCTACTTGACTAGCTCGTTAATCGAAGATGGTTATGTTTCCTAACCATAGACATGTGTTGTCATTTGATTAATGGGATCACATCATTAGGAGAATGATGTGATTGACATGACCCATTCCATTAGCTTAGCACCCGATCGTTTAGTATGTTGCTATTGCTTTCTTCATGACTTATACATGTTCCTATGACTATGAGATTATGCAACTCCCATTTACCGGAGGAACACTTTGTGTGCTACCAAACGTCACAACGTAAGTGGGTGATTATAAAGGAGCTCTACAGGTGTCTCCAAAGATACATGTTGGGTTGGCGTATTTCGAGATTAGGATTTGTCACTCCGATTGTCGGAGAGGTATCTCTGGGCCCTCTCGGTAATGCACATCACATAAGCCTTGCAAGCATTGCAACTAATGAGTTGGTTGCGAGATGATGTATTACGCAACGAGTAAAGAGACTTGCTGGTAACGAGATTGAACTAGGTATTGAGATACCGACGATCGAATCTCGGGCAAGTAACATACCGATGACAAAGGGAACAACGTATGTTGTTATGCGGTCGGACCGATAAAGATCTTCATAGAATATGTGGGAGCCAATATGAGCATCCAGGTTCCGCTATTGGTTATTGACCGGAGACGTGTCTCGGTCATGTCTACATTGTTCTCGAACCCGTAGGGTCCGCACGCTTAAGGTTTTGATGACAGTTATATTATGAGTTTATGCATTTTGATGTACCGAAGTTTGTTCGTAGTCCCAGATGTGATCATGGACATGACGAGGAGTCTCAAAATGGTCAAGACATAAAGATTGATATATTGGAAGCCTATATTTGGATATCGGAAGTGTTCCGGGTGAAATCAGGATTTTACCGGAGTACCGGGAGGTTACCGGAACCCCCCGGGATGTATATGGGCCTTAGTGGGCTTTAGTGGAAGAGAGGAGAGGTGGCCAGGGCTGGGCCGCGCCCCCCCCTTCCTTCTCTCTCTCCTCTTTCCCCCTTCCCGAATCCTATTCCAACCAGGAAAGGGGGGAATCCTACTCCCGGTGGGAGTAGGACTCCTCCTGGCGCGCCCTCCTCCTGGCCGGCCACACCTCCCCCTTGTTCCTTTATATACGGAGGCAGGGGGCACCCCTAGACACAAGTTGATCCACGTGATCATATTCTTAGCCGTGTGCGGTGCCCCCTTCCACCATAATCCTCGATAATATTGTAGCGGTGCTTAGGCGAAGTCATGTGACGGTAGTACATCAACATCCTCACCACGCCGTCGTGCTGACGGAACTCTTCCCCGACACTTTGGTGGATCGGAGTCCGGGGATCGTCATCGAGCTGAACGTGTGCTAAAACTCGGAGGTGCTGTACTTTCGGTGCTTGATCGGTCGGGCCGTGAAGACGTACGACTACATCAACCGTGTTGTGCTAACGCTTCCGCTGTCGGTCTACAAGGGTACGTAGATCACACTCTCCCCTCTCATTGCTATGCATCACCATGATCTTGCGTGTGCGTAGGAATTTTTTTGAAATTACTACGTTCCCCAACACCGGTGACTGGTTTCTCCCACACCTCCTTGACCATGTCATGGAAGCCATCCCGAAGCAACCACCCAACTTCGAACTTGAACTTGCGTCTATGTTGTGGTCGTGGCAACCCAGTAGTTAGAAGAATGGGTGTGTGGTCTGATATAGCCTCGATACGAGGTAGAGCACGAACAGAAACCATAGGAAATTTTGATTCCCAGTCGTTATCCATTAAAACGCGATCTAGTTTCTCATATGTCGGTGCCGGAAGACTGTTCGCCCATGTGAATTGTCTTCCAATCATAGAAACCTCTCGCAAATCTAAACTGTCGATGACAACATTCAAAAGGAAAGGCCAATGATTATCGAACCTACCGCGGCTTTTCTCATTTGGAAATCGAAGCAAGTTGAAATCCCCACCTATAAGAATGGGATAGGGATTATCTTTCGCCAAATTAACCAATTAACGAAGAAAATCGGCCTTGAACTCATCCCGGGCTGCCCCATACACGGCGATGAGGGTCCATGTGAAGTTGTCGGCCTTGTTGCGAATATGGAGTTTAACGTGAAACTCACCATTCGAACTAGCCAAAACATCCATAGTTCCTGTATTTAAGCCAAGTAAAATGCCCCCAAAACGACCTCTAGGCGGTCGGGAAACCCAAGTAAAGTCTATCCCGCCAGAAAGACGGAGCAGACTTACTGAGAAATCACGTCTCCCCGTTTCAGAGATAGCCAAAAAATCTAAATTGTATTCCCTATTACATTCTGCAATGAATAAATATTTAGCCAAGTCACGAAGATCTCTGCTATTAAAAAACATTCCATTCATGAGGAAACAATAGGAGATTTAGAACACTTTGCCCTCTTATGGGACTTACTATCTTTTTTCAAACGTGCGGTCTTTGATTTACGTCCGGATGTTGTAAGCTCAATCAATGAACTAAGCCCGGGTTCATCTAGACCCACGTCCATTACGCCCCTACTAAATGAGAGAGTAGCTGACCATCTGATGTGGCATGCATCTCCTCCTCATCAGTACGGGAGACATAAGACTTGCTAGAAACACGTGGAGTAACTTTTAATCGGTCATATTCCAAATGTTTCAAAGCATTAGTTGAAATAGAAATCTCCTTCTGATTCTTTCCAATACTAACACCCACATTATTCAACTTAGAAATGATGATGGTATTGGAAAAGGCTAAAAAGGATTTGGATGATGACATAATACCTCGATTGTCGAGGTTGTGTGCTGCTTTACGCCGCATAGCCTTGGTTAAGGAGTCCTCATCTGTGTCCATAGAACCATCTTCGGCAACCGTATGCCGACAACTTCGGCGTGTAGAAGTCAACCCCAATTGTGGTCGTGGCGCCGGCTCTACTGCCGAAGGAGGGGATGATGGTGAAGTAGCAACCCCCTCCTCGAGAGTCTCAACCGCCCGCTCTAGCGACGAGGCCGCCGTTAGTAGCATGTTAGGGACCGGCGTTACCTCGGACAATGGTTGTTGCGAGTGCGTGGCTGCCGACGGAGGGGATGATGGTGGTGTAGAAATCCCCTCTCCAACAGTAACTGTCGAAGCCGTGAATGTTGGTGTCGTAGCGGTCAGTGTAGAAGAGGTCGTTGTCGTCGACGATGAAGCGGCTCTGCACGGCTCCATCAGCTCCTGAATAGGGACGGTCGGGTCGGGGACGCAGCCTCCCAGGACCGGACCTTCCAAACCAACTGCCGTGTCCGCCACCTGGACGTTTGTCGGCTGGGCAGGTGCAACCTGCGTGCTGCCCAAGTGCTCGGTTGGCTGGAGTGGCATCAGCCCGAGCGCATGCATGTGGGACGGCTGGGTGTTTCCCAGCTGCTCGGTCGACTGGAATGGCACCGGACGTAGTGCATGTATATGAGATGGCTGGACATGCACGTCCTTTGTATTACCCATCAGCTCGTACTGCATGGTTGGCATCCGTCCAGTTGCATGTATGTGTGTCCGATCCTTCGTGTCCTCTCGCGGCCGAGACGCCATTGGGTAGCCCGACCACAAGGCCTTTATACGCCGACGTAGATAGGCCCATGTAAAATCATGCAACATGGTCTCACCCCTTGACTCAACAGGATTTTGAATCAGCGCCGATCGCGTCTCCGTTAATCCCGCTGATCTGGGCAGGGTCGCCACTGGGCGTGGCGGAGACGCCGCAACAGCCACGAAGGAACGGACTACGCCGACAGCAGGAGTTGAAGACGTCGTTGGCAGGGGGGACGTTGACGATGAGGTCGCTGTCGAGTTGGACGAAACTGGCGGCTCACAAGAAGATGACGAGCGCGTAGTTGATGCAGATGAATCAGGATAGCCTGACCACAAGGCCTTCATACGCCGACGTAGATAGGCCCATGTAAAATCATGCAATATGGGCACACCCGTTGACTCAGCAGCATTTTGAATAGGCGTTGATCGCGTCTCCGTCAATCCCGCCGATCTGGGCGACAGAGCTGGAGAGCCACCGCTGGAAACCCCTGGCTTGGAGGACGACGCTGGTGAGGGCACTGTAGGCCGGATCGCCAGCGTTAGGCGGCGCCCGCGAGTCGCCATCCCACCCCGAGCAGTGTGGGTTAGCGATCTGGAGGACCTGGCTGTAGCGAACTAGCGATCACGAGGGCCTGGCTGTAGCGTTCGTGAGAATGGAAGCATGGGATTTGGACCATCAACGCCGATTACCTGCCGCACCAGCCACGCTTCATCCAGTGGCAGCACTAATTTTGGAGCGAGGCAGAGAAAAGTTAAGGAGAAAGGGGATCAAGAAGTGCGAGTTTTTTTAGGCAATTCAACGAAGCTTTATTAAACTGTCACAACGTTCACAGGGACGGAAGGGACGTTTCCGGGATGGCCTAACTAGACATGGCGGCCACCACCTAGAGTAAGTGCATGCTTCGTTAAGTTGTGCGCTTCAAAATTTAAGCTCCTTATGCACACTCGTGCATATTCGAGAAAAATTTAAACTCCTACGTTCATGAACTATCTTACAAAAATTGAAAGAAATAGAATGATCTATGATCTATCAGGACGTGTGAGTGTAAGAGATGATTTGATGTTGTAGGCCTGGCCGTGTTGGACTAAAGCCCAACTATACATTCCAGCACGAAAAAAAAATCCCTTTTCCATAGACACAATAGAAAATGCGTTAGGCCCTATATATATGGATAGAGGGAGTACTACCAAACTAACCGGCTATGGTTTTCGTACAGTGAATACTCCCTCCGTTTGTTTTTAGTTCGCATATAAAATTTGGTCAGAATCAAACTTTGTAATGTTTGACTAACTTTATAGGAAATAAATACCTATTCCCAATATGAAATCAATATTATTAGATGCATCACGAAATTAACTTTCATGTACCATATAACTTTGATATTGTAGATGTTGATATTTTTTTATATAAATTTGATCAAACTTTGGTTAGTTTGACTTTGACCAAATTTTATATGCAAAGTAAAAAGAAGCGCAAGGAGTATAAAATACGAGTACATCTCCCTCAAAAAGGATAGAGTATATATGAGTGTTTAGCCGAAAGTATATAGTTTTTTGTGCTGAACTTTATTTTTGCGAAATCCATGCAAACATAGCGTACATGATTATATCAAAATTAATATCTCACACCAGTACCCGTCATCAGTAAAATATTTGGTCTAAAATTCACAGCATAAGGAAGTTCCACAGAAAACATCTGATATATTGAACACGAAAAGTTTTTTTTTCTCGTCAAAATTACCAGAAGGTATTCCAAAGGTAGAACCGTGTAACAATACCACTTGATGTTCAAATTGGCAGAAGTGGAAAATATATCGGAGCTGCTAAAAATCAGTCGACTGAGACTTCGCGAAGTCTCAGTCGACGCCTCAACCTTTGGATCGTTGTTGCTTTAAGATTCGCGCAGCTCCAGTGTCTTTGTCTGAGTTAGGCATGTTAAAGCATGCCTCTGGCCTGTTTTTTCTGTCTGTTTCGTTGTTTGTTCTGGACTCTTTTCGTTGTGACAGGGGCTGGGGTTTGCCCGTGGGCTGTGCAGGTGTTCGGGCCTTTTTCGTTGTTTGCCTTTTATTCTTTTGTTTCTTTTGCAAACTTTTACGATTGAAGAGGGAGAAAGGGAGCTGCCACAGTTACTGTCCGTGAATTAGGGAGCGGAAGGGGTACTGTCACATAAACTCCTCTCTCCGTACTCTCTTTGTAGTATATGGTTGTTTTTCCTTGTGTGCAAGTGGCCATCTTTTTTACTCAAAAATATGTGTTTTTGTTGTTGTTGCCTAATATATGTGTTTATTTCACTTCTATTTCTATTTTTCTGTTCATAATTTTATGTATCTACTAAAAATATTATCTATCTGTATAAAAATATATCTATAATTGCTTCTTTATTCTTGTTTTCGCTTTTACCTTCTTTTTTTATTCTCTAGTTGCCCTATCTTTTTCAATGTGCAACGTGAGCTAAGCAAATTTCCAGTGAGTCGTTATTTTTATTTTGTAGTATTTTGTGATGTATTTTTTTAATATTTTAGCGTACCAGTTGAATATTTCTAGCCACACGATTGCCCCAATTTTTTTCTTCGTTGTTTTTGTTTTTTTGTCATTGTTTTTGGGCCATTTTTGAAGCCCGCGGTTATTTACATTTAGCATGCCTGTTTCCTACTTAATCATTAGCTATTGTATGAAATATGTATGTGTGGTGTGTGTTATTCAACATGTATGTATGGGAGGAGTTCAAATACACAAGGTAACTCAGCATCCTTTTTTCCATTTTTTATTTTTTTGATCCTTGTGTTTCTTATTTGTTTCCTCACGATACCACCCTCTTTTTTATTAACTTTTGTTTGGTGTGTGTTAAACAAAATAGGTTATGACATGCAATGAAAGGGGTTGTTTACACGATGGGAAAGGGAGGGGGAGGCACTTGCATGTCCGACACTAGGCTTTTGCGACTGCAAGTGTCTCCCTAGACAGTAATTGCACGTCTCCCTCCCGACTGCAACTGGCCTTGTATTTTTGTCGGAGGGCGGAGGAAGAGGAGAGGGCTGTTGCAAGTCCGACACTAGGATTGCAATTGCAAGTGTCACACTGTAACTGCATGCCTACCCACCCTACTACAGCCGCCCTATTTTGTTTTGTTGGTGGGCGACGAGAAGGAGGGTAGTTGCATGTCCAATACTAGGGTTGTAACTGCTAGTGTCTCCTAGACTGAAACTGCATGCCTACACACGCAACTGCAACCAACACTTTTTTTGGTCGATGTGCGGCGAGGAAGGAGGGAGGGCAGTTGCATGCCCGACAGTAGGAACTGCATTTCATTCTTCTATTCCTTCTGCTTGCTTTTCTAGTTAAGCCGCTATTAAACTAGATCCATAAAACTCACTCAGCTACTGTCTTCTTTCTATAATTGGTCCAAGTAATCGATAAAGATTGCAACTGCAAGTGTTGTCCACGTCTGCAATTGCATGCCTACACACGCAATTGCAACTGATATTTTCCTTTCTCAATGATCGGTGGGAGATGGGGGCAGTTGCATGTCTGGCATTAAGCATGCAACTGCAAGTGTCGCCTTATCAGGAATTGCATGCCGACACACCCGACTGCAACTGACATTTTGTTTTATCGGTGGGCAGGGGGAGAGGGTGGGGGGTTGCATGCCCGACACCAGGCTTCCAACTACCAGTGTCGTCCTTCGCTACAATTGCATATCTTCCTCCCGACTGCAATTGGCCTTGTGTTTTTGTCAGGAGCCTGGAGGGAGAGTTGGGGGGTAGTTGCATGCTCGACAATAGGCTTACAACTGCAAGTGATGCCCTCGACTACAATTGCATGATTTCACCTCGACTGCAAATGGCCTTCTATTTTTTAGAGGGTGGAGGAAGAGGTGAGGGTTGTTGCAAGTCTGACACTAGGCTTGCAACTGTTAGTGTCACACTCGACTATAACTACATGTCCACACACCCAATTGCAATTGACCTTGTTGTTTTGTTGGTGGGCGGCAGGAGAGAGGGTAGTTGCATGTCTGACACTAAGGTTGCAACTACAAGTGTCGCCCTAGAATGCAGTTGCATGCCTACAAGCCCAACCGTAACCAACCTTTTTTGGGTCGATGGGCAGCAGGAAAGGGGGAGGGTAGTTGCAAGCCCGACACTAGGCTTGCAATTGCAAGTGCCGTTCTTAGCTACAATTGCATACCTACACAGTCGATTGCAACTGATCTTTTGCTTTGTCAATGGTCGGTGGAGACGGGAAGGGGTTGCATGTCTGGCACTAGGCATGCAACACTTGCAATTGCATGTCGACACACCCGACTGCAACTTACATTTTGTTTTATCGATGGCAGTGGGAGAGAGGGGCGGTTGCATGCCCGACACTAGGCTTGAAACTACAAGTGTCGTCCTCAACTGCAATTTTATGTCTCCCTCTCGACTACAACCGGCCATGTGTTTCCGTTGGAGGCTGATGGAAGAGGAAGGGGCAGTTGCATGCTCGACACTAGGCTTGCAACTACAAGTGTGGCCCTCGACCGCAACAACATGGCTCCCTTCCGACTGCAATTGGCTTTGTGTTTTTGTCGGGAGGCGACGAGAGAGGGGGTAGTTGCATTTTTGACACTAGGCTTGCAACTGAAAGTGTCTCCTTTGAATGCAACTACATGTCCACACACCCAACCACAACCGACCTATTGTTTTGTCAGTGGGAGGCGGGAGAGGAGGGGTGGGCAGTTGCATATCTGACACTAGGCTTGCAACTAGCCGCTCTCTACACTTTTATTATTTTTCAAATACACATTAAACAATTTTAAATATTTTTTAAATATATGGAGAATTTTTAAAATCTTATTGAACATTTTTTTGCAATTACACAATGAGTTTTTTAATACAAGATGAAGATTTTTGAAATACAGAAACACTTTTTCCTAAAATATCACGACAAATGCAGGCAAGTGCTTCCTTTTCTTTTTTAGTGAACATGGAACTGAAAATGAAAAATAAAGAAAAATGCAAACAAGAGAAAAATGAAAATAAAAAAGCAAAAAGGAACAGAAAATTAGAAGCGGGAAAATCGTACAAAGACCTAACGATATGTTGTGGCGTGCTTCAAGAAGTAGCGCCCAGAAAAATCACAAGACAATGAAAAATCGCTGGCCGAAAGCACTTGTCCTGTACATTTTTGTCTCTATCCTGGGCCTGTACTATTTTGTTCAATACCCTTTTCTGTGTGTGTATAAAACAAACAAACAAGGGAATATCCCAGTCCAAAATACACAAACAAAGAAAACAAACAAATAAGAGGGAACAATAAAAGCCCAGAAATCAGGTTGATACAACCCATTAGACGCCAAGTCAAGAAATGGGCCTAATCTACTTTAGGTGACATCAGCTGATTGAGACTTCGCGAGGTCTAAGTCGACTGAGACTTAGACAGACCCAAAATATATAGCTGCTCCAAATTGCGAGTGGTATATCTAGAACCAGGAAATTTTGGGTGGCATTTAGGTATGTAGGAAACTTCTTAACGGTAATATACAAAAATTTCTTCCATGAGTAAGTGATCCATGCATCACATATGGTGTATATTAAAATATCAGCGATAGAAGCTAACATATTTAAATCAAAACTATTTTAGCAAAAGGCTCATATTTGATCTCAAAATTTCATTGGACAACTCAAATAATAGAGTTCTCATAATAAATGGTGACACACGGCATCGGCGTCCTTTCTCCAACACTCCTTGAGATCTTTGGCAAGCACAATTATTGCGCTTTGGTGTTGTATTATTTGTTGCAATGTGCATGCATATTTGCTATAAACAATTGCAAACATTTGGAATTCAAATATATATTTTTTGAATGATATAGATTGGACATTGGGGGTGCATATTGCCTCAAATTTCAATACGCATCCAAATTTTCTCCCGTTGCAACAAACGAGTATGTTTGCTAGTTATTCCAAAACGTGAGAATGCAGACACTTCCTATAACTTGATATTGTGAAAGCTTTTTACACGGTCAATTGGAGCTACCTTTTGGAGGTTCGTGGTAAGTAGTAGTAGTACTACAAGCTTGGGATCGTGCCATGGGTAGCTATATTGAGCCGTTTAGATTTAGGGTCTGTTTGGAGTCTTTCCTGCTCCGTGACTCCACTTCCGGAGCAGCCGGAGCAGCAGTTTAAGGCCTCTTTTGGTTTATAGGATAGGATTATTATAGGAATAGGAATTTTGTAGGAAATGAGATGACATGTATCTCAAATTCTATGAGTAGGAATAGGAAACGAGATGTCATTTGGTTGACCCTAAAGGAATTTTTCCATTGAGTTTAGGCTCATTTTTATTTTCTTATAAAATATGGAGGATAGGAACCAATCGTATGTAGGAACAGAAATCTATTCCTATGAACTAAAGGGCTTTAAAGGAAAAAATTCTATAAAAATCCTATTCTTTAGAATTCTTATAAAATTCATTCAAACCGGAGCGAAGAAACAGGTAATCCAGGGATCCTTGGATTTGGCGGAGCCGTTGGTTTCCCGAACAGCTCAGAAGTTGGGTCGTTTGATCAGTCAGTCGAAGTCTGTAGTACTCGATGGCAGTGCTTGCACGAGTCAGTCGTTTTGGGGTATCGTGTTGCGTAATCAAGAACGAACGGATCAATTTCCTAGACCGACGGAGTTAATTTAGTCCAAGGATTAGTACTCCCTATTTTTCTTTGATGTGTTCACATCTGTAAACCGTTCGCATTCCACTCTCTATAAATACTAGCTTGAGTCGAGCTGCTCAGTGGAGGGAAGAAAAGTTGTGAGTTTTCAAGTTGCTGCATTCTTTCTGGGCGGCCATGGACGGTGGTGGTGTGGCTGCCGCCGCTTCCGTATCCAAGAAGAGGAAGAAGTGGCTGAACAATCAAGACCCCATCAGCGACCTCCCCGACGAGATCCTCGACATCATCATCTCCCGCCTCCCCACCAAGCCAGCGGCGCGGACAGCCGTCCTCTCCTCCCGGTGGCGCCACCTCTGGCGCTCCGCCCCGCTCAACCTCGCCGTCGACCGCCGCCTCTCCGGGTGGGAGCGCGACCGCATCGCCGTCGTCTCCAAGATCCTCGCCGCACACGCTGGCCCTGTGCGCCGCCTCTCCCTCCACGACATCATCTGCCTCCGCCGCGGCATCTACGCGAAGATCGACCGCTGGTTCCGGTCCCCCACCCTGGATGGCCTCGAGGAGCTCGACTTCACCTCCAACGGCTCTTACTACGGCGACGGCTACGGAGGCGACAGGCCACCGCGCCCGCTGCCGCCTTCGGCCCTCCGATTCGCGCCCACGCTGCGCGTTGTCAGCATCGATTGCTGTGATTTTCCTGAGATTGATGCTGCCCCTGCGCTCCTTTTCCCTCGGCTGAAACAACTTAAGCTGCACAAGATCGCCATCTCACATGCGGCCATCCACCGCCTGCTCGCCGGCTGCATCGTGCTCGAGAGTCTTGAGCTTGGATCGATCCATGGGCTCAACACTGTCTGGATTGTCTCCCCGACTCTACGAAGTATTGTTGTCTCTGTTTCTTACCAGAATTACAGAGCAAATGTGATGCTTCAGAAGCTTGTCATTGAGGACGCGCCATGCCTTGAAAGATTGATCCCACTTGGGAAGGGCCCCAGGATAATCAAGGTCATCTCTGCACCGAAACTGACGGTGGACTACTGCCTTTGATAGCTTAGTATGCAAGTGATGTTGGCCGGTTTGATGCCCTCTCAAGAGAATATCAGGAGATAGATGCTCCATTTACGTCGTCATATCTTTCGTTCCAAGCATCCCGATGTCTTCATATGTAATGATCCTTTGCTGCTACTACTGTCTACTGTATCAAAAGAATATCAGGAGATAGATGCTCCATTTATGTAGTAGTGTATGTATGTTATCATGCACCTATTTATGGTTCCATCACCAGAATTGCTGATATATGTATGCTGATGATGTGCAAACATACTATTATGTAGTATGTACTATGTAGTCTGGTTTGTAGGAAATGGCAGACAGGTGGTATTGTTTCTCTTGTTGTCTTTCCATTGTACTAGCTATACTTCTTTTTTTGATATTTATCACATATTTTATCCCTAAAAAAAGACCTTTGCATGTCTTTTCTAAAAAGAAGATGGCTACAACCGCTCCCTATACAAAAAAAAGGCATGCCTACAACCACTGAAGTCCAACCTAAAAAAAACCCTGCAATCAGCAGTGTCACACATCTTCATGCTAGCTAGTACAAGTTTGGAATCGTGCCATGCAAGGTTTAGCTAAGAATGTTGAGTCATTTTTATTTATATCAATGTTTAGTCATTTTTCTAGATCAATGTTGAGTCAAATTTTTAGATCAATGTTGAGTCATTTTAAGTGACTTGCATGTCACCGTATGGAAGCATGTTTGTATTTCTTTATAATATAGAAGATGGGCCAATTTCCTGGATCAGAGTTAATTGATCGAAAAAGGTAAAATAGGTTATTTTTTTATTCCGTAAAAGGGATGTTTTTATGTTTTCTTTCACGTGTTATAAACCGGTACGTATTCCAAAGTCTTGCTCCTTTGCTCGTGCACGAAGCGTTCAACTTCGCAGAACCCAAAAAACTTTGCAGAACCCTTTTTACGGCGGCGGCCATGGACGATCTGGAGGCTTCCGTATCCGTATCCGAGAAGAGGAGGCGAGACGAGCCGGGGCATACGGCGTCGGCGATCATGGATCTTGGCGACCATGCGTGCGTCGACCTCATCAGCGCGCTCCCTGACGAAATCCTGGGCAGCATCATCTCCCTTACCCCGTCAAGGAAGCCACGCGGACAAACGTTCTCTCCTCCCGATGGCGCCATCTCTGGCGCTCCGCGCCGCTCAACCTTGCCGTCGACAAGGACCTCTCCAAGAAGGAAAGCGAGTGGATTTCCATCGTCTCTATGATCCTGGCCGCGCACCCTGCCCCGCCCGCCGCCTCTCCCTCTACAACTGTAACGCCCCAAGACCGGGGCTTCAGATGCCTTTCAGGGTTTCCGGATTTCGTCGTGTGATTTGTTTGGTTCATTGCGTTCATCATTGCATCATGTGCATTGCATCATGTCATCATGCCATCATCTCATAAATCTTTGCACCTCAACTCACTAAATAAATTGCATGGATCTTCGGTCCATTTAAATCGAGGGATTTCACATGGTGATTCTCTTTACAACTTATCCTCTCGATATTTAGAGAGCTATAGTAATTATTTCAATTTTGTGGAGTTACCTTAACACACTTGCAAAAATCCCAATGCCTTTTATTATTTCAACTCTTGGCCTCTAACTTTGTCACATGTCCTTTCATCATTTTCCGGAGCTCCACCTAATTTCTCAACATTTTTTGGACACTTCTATAACCAAGCCCTAGTTCAAACCCATTTGAATTAAATTCAAATGTGTTTGAATGACATCCTTCAATCATGTCTCCCCTATTTTTCGTGGACCGTGCACATTTTTTTTTACGCGTCTGTAAAGTTTATTTGCGTGTCCAACTTCTTTCCCTAACCCCTCTTTCTTTTCTCTCGTAATATCTGTTTTTTTCTTTTCTTTTAGTAGTGTGAGAGAACAGCAGGCCGGCCTTTAGGCCATCTCTAGGCCCAGCCGCGCCCCTACCCACCTGGGCCTCTCCATCCCCACTGGCCTGCTAGACCTCCTCCCAACTGGGCCTCCCGCGCCGGCCCATCTAATCCTAACCCTAGCCCAGATCACCCCCTCCCGACCCCGTGGTCTCTCCCCCTCGCTTTCCTCTTGCGCCGCCAGGGAAGACCGAGCCCGATCCCATCTCCCCCCGATCCCTCCTTCTCGTAACCTCTCTCTCCCTCGACCCCTTCACGCCCGCGCTCATCTCCTCCACCTCGCGCCACCCATCTCCCTCCGCGGTCAAGCACCAGCTCCAGGGCCAACATATGCGTCGCCGCCGCCCTGGAGTTCCACCGCCGCCAAGCGCCGCCTCCAGCAGCCTCCTCCCCTCGCGTTCCTGCCTTGCCCTGCCATGGACGCCGCAAGACCTCGCCGCTGCCTCCCCGACTCCGGCCATGGCGCCCGCGCCGGCGACCCGACCTGCCAGGGCCGCCGCCCTCCTTCATCGCACCCTCGCCTCCCTCTTCCTCCATTCAGGCCAACGCCGCCGCCACTGGTTCAGTCTGCGTGTTCGCCGGGGTCCTCTCCTGCCGCGCTCTACCTCTTCCCCGCGTCCCCGTCGTGCCGGAGCGCACCACCACCATCGCAGCCTCCTTGCTCGGGAGAGCAAAGGCTCGAACCCGAGCAGCCCCGCTCCGCTTCTACACTGGAGCTCTTCTCCCGTGGGCCTTCGCCGTTCGATGCAACTCCAGCCTCCACTCGGTCCTCCTCGAGCTCCTCGGCTCCCTCCATCGGAGCCGGCCAACTCCGACTACCTCCTTTGGCTCGCACCCAGGGACGAGCGCGTGTGTTCATTGACCATGCTCAGGTCTGCCTCTACCCGTCCAGCGCGCGTGACCGAGTTGCCCTGCCTCGACGTACGACTACGCGATGACGCACCAAGGAACCCCTACCCCCGAACTAGGAAACGCCAAGTACATGGATACACCAAGTTCGTCTCCGATACGTGTACGACAAGACGCGGGAGAACGACTTCATGGACCGACAAGTCACGAGACGACCGTTGCCCGCCAAGTTCCCCTTCGGAGCGTCAAGTTCCACTACAAGATGTACCACTATCGTCGCCGAAGACCGTCAAGTGTACAACTACCGCCGCCGTTGATTTGAAAAGAAAACGTGTACCACTACTTCCCACGACGACCCCATGAACAACTACTTCCCCGTCGACACGTGTACCCCTACCGCGAACTCGATCCGTTCCGATAATGCTCGCTTTGAAGGTATAACCCTGAGACGACGTCCGTGATCGAATGCTTGCGATGTTTGGGATGCTCATGTTTGCACCGTGTCCAATTTGTCACTCGTTTCCTTGTCACCCGTGGGAACCCGGTTACCGGGATCACCCCACCTTCTATCGCATGTCACGATCCTGCCGCACTTTCGTTTGCACCGGGATCTCAATCGAGTTATCGGAACCGATATGTTGCCGTGGCATCACTTTCGGATTCGTTGTCGTGGCACCCCTTTCGTTTCCGCCACGATGACAAATGCTTCATTATGCTCATGTCAACTTTTAATAAAAATGCATAAACTTGCTCCTGTCATCCGCATCATGATAACAACTATTGGAATATTTAAAATGTTGTTTGCATTAATTTGCCCCTATGCCATGCTAAAACGGTTTAATTCATTACTAAATAACCGTAACTCCGATTTTAATAAACTTTATATGTAAATGGGGTAGAATTTTGCCTAGTTTATCATGGTGACATTGTTTTGCATGTTAAACAACTCTAAAATTACGTTTAGGGCAGAACAGTACCAAACCTTAAATTATGCATATGAGGATTTACTGGAATTGTTGTTCGTTGCTTCCGGCCTCATTTAAACTTGCCTAGATTAGATAGTTTCATCATGTTTCCCCTCTCGCCATGTTTAACAACATTTAACATTGTTGGGTACATAAACGAGATCGAACTAAATAATTGATGTGGTGCTCCGTTAATATGCAACTCGTTGCATATTGAGCTCCACTTAATTTGTAGGATTGTTTGTGCATTTTGCCATGCCATGCCTCTTTAAACCGGACATGCATCATTCTTGATTGTGCATCATGCCATGTTATGTGGTGGTTGTTTACTATGTTGTGTGCTTCTTTTCCGGTGATTGCTTCTTCGGGTTGGTTCCGGTAACGTCGTGTTGTGAGGATCCGTTCAACTACCTTCGTTTGTCTTCTTCATGGACTCGTTCTTCTTCCTTGCGGGATTTCAGGCAAGATGATCATACCCTCGAAATCACTACTATCTTTGCTATGCTAGTTTGCTCGCTCTTTTGCTATGCCATTGCTACGATGCCTACCACTTGCTTGTCAGCCTCCCAAATTGCCATGTTCAGCCTCTAACCCACCATGTCCTAGCAAACCGTTGATTGGCTAAGTTACCGCTTTGCTCAGCCCCTCTTATAGCGTTGTTAGTTGCAGGTGAAGATTGAAGTCTGTTCCTTGTTGGAACATGGAGATCGTTCCTTGTTGGAACATTGTTTTCTTGTTGGGATATCACAATATATCTTATTTAATTAATGCATCTATATACTTGGTAAAGGGTGGAAGGCTCGGCCTTATGCCTGGTGTTTTGTTCCACTCTTGCCGCCCTAGTTTCCGTCATATCGGTGTTATGTTCCCGGATTTTGCGTCCCTTACGCGGTTGGGCTATAATGGGAACCCCTTGACAGTTCGCCTTAAGTAAAGCTTTTCCAGCAACGCCCAACATTGGTTTTACCATTTGCCACCTAGCCTTTTTCCCTTGGGAGTCGCGCATCCCGAGGGTCATCTTTATTTTAACCCCCCCGGGCCAGTGCTTGTCTAAGTGTTGGTCCAAACTGTCCGCCGCCGGTGGCTACCAGGGGCAACTCTGGGCTGGCCTATCGGAAGTTTAGACAATCCGGTGTTGCCCTGAGAACGAGATATGTGCAGCTCCCATCAGGATGTCGGCGCATCAGGCGGTGTTGCTGGTTTAGTTTTACCCTGTCGAAATGTCTTGTTGTACCGGGATACCGTGTCTGATCGGAACGTCTCGGGTGGAGGTCTATTCCTTCGTTGACCGTGAGAGCTTGTCATGGGCTAAGTTGGGACACCCTACAGGGATTTGAACTTTCGAAAGCCGTGCCCGCGGTTATGGGCAGATGGGAATTTGTTAACGTCCGGTTGTAGAAAACCTGAAGTTGACCTTAATTAAAATGAATCAACCGCGTGTGTAACCGTGATGGTCTCTTTCCGGCGGAGTCCGGGAAGTGAACACGGTTGTTGGAGTTATGCTTGACGTAGGTAGTCCAGGATCACTTCTTGATCATACTTTTATCGACCGTGCTTTGCCTTCTCTTCTCGCTCTCATTTGCGTATGTTAGCCACCATATATGCTAGTCGCTTGCTGCAGCTCCACCTCATACCTTTACCTTACCCATAAGCTTAAATAGTCTTGATCGCGAGGGTGCGAGATTGCTGAGTCCTCGTGGCTCACAGATACTTCCAAAACCAGTTTGCAGGTGTCGATGAGTCCGAGCAGATGACGCAACCAAGCTCAGGAGGAGCTCGATGAAGATCTTGTCCTTTGTGTTGTTTCGTTCTAGTTGATCAGTAGTGGAGCCCAGTTGGGGTCGATCGGGGACCTTTGTCGCATTTGGGGTTCTTCTTTTATTTTGGTTCCGTAGTCGGACCCTGAGTGTATTTAAATGATGGAATGCTTTATTCATGTAATTGTGTGAAGTGACGATTGTAAGCCAACTATGTAACTTTTCCCCCTATTATATTACATGGGTTGTGTGAAGATTACCTCACTTGCGACATTGCCTTCAATGCGATTATGCCTCTAAGTCCTGCCTCGACACGTGGGAGATATAGTCGCATCGAGGGTGTTACAAATTGGTAATCAGAGCCTTCCCCGACCTTAGGAGCCCCCACTGTTTGATCGTTTTTAGCGGCCGAGTTGTGTCTAGAAAAATGTTTTGAGTCATTTAGGATTTATATATCGGAGAGCTTAGGAATTCTTTTTTACTTCCCAGTCTCCTCATCGCTCTGGTAAGGCATCCTGACGTAGAGTTTTGACTCTTCTCTTCTCAAATTTCACTAATTTTTTTTAGGATCACGCGAGTATCTTGGTTTTGTTCCGATGGCTTATGATGAGAACACTGTCTTGGTGCCTCCTGTCAGGGGTTTAGTGGAAGTGTCCCGGGGAGTTGAGCTCTGAGGTGTTGTCATCATAATTTTATCGTTGCAATTCTGGTATACTTGAGATATGTTCGCGACATCGAAAATCTCCTTTATGCAGTTCGTTGGTGAGATAACCTCGACGCCACCCAGTACTGGGGCAGGAGTTCGGGAGTGTCGCCATAACTTGTATAACGGATGCTTTTCGAAGGTTGAGGTAGATGGTTTCCGAAGGTTTCTTGGGTTATGTGTTGAAGGATGGATACAGCTGGATGTAGGATTTGCTAGTTTGGGTGAGATATTATGCTTCCCCTGTATCCCCAACACCTGATTGCATAACCGGAAAATTTCGGGAGTTTCATAGGTGGGAATTCAGGTAGCTCTTAGGATATCTTTCCGACAGATGTATGATATGAAATTGGGGTTCGACGTCTAGTGGTTCGCCTATTCACGGTCGATTTTACAGTGGTCTCGTTGTGTCTTAAAGAGTCCTTGGCTATGCTGACTCGGGGACGCTTCGTATGTCATGTGCACTGCCTTGTACATGATGGTGTTGTACGATTGAGCCCGTGTAGGTCCCACCACGAAAACTTCGGACGAAATCTCTATCATATGTTTGTTCCGGCTTATTCTGCAAGCCAATCCTTTTGTTTTTGTTTTGAGTTGTGGTATTCGAGTTGCTTCAATGTCAAGTGTTGATTCCATACCTTCCTCAAGTGGTGTTCTCATATTCCTATGCGAATACTAATCCTTCATGATAAGCGAGATTGTCATGTTAATTCTTTTCAACCGGTGTGTCTCTCCTCAAGTGGATCCGTTCACTTCAACATTTACAAGATCAATTATCAGTTCTTCTCTACGGTGTTCATTCCATCCATTCCAAATTGTCTTTGTTTTTCCCACCCTCCCTCCCTTTGTTTTTTCTCCAAGGATTCAGATCTCTTAATCGAGTATCCTTCTTATTGATGTGAAGTCTCTCGATTCTTTTCTATCAATACCCTTATCCGGTGATTCTCATGAAGATTCTAACGGAGCTTCAAGTTCATCATCTTTCGTTCTTTTCTTCTCCGGTGGTTCCAAGTCAAGCTTTGTTGATCATACCCTTTTCTCATGTCAATGCTTTCTCATACCGGTGCACCTCATAATAATTCACTTCTCACTATTCAATTTTTCCGGAGTGCTCAAGATATCTCGAAGATTCGTATTTTTTTCACTCTGCATTCATTCAATTATTTCGAGGATGTTATCTCATTCAAGCCTTTTAATTCAACCAGTGCATTCCCTCTTTTAAATCGTTCTACGGTGTTTCTCTTGAGTGGGCCCTAACCCACAGGTCTTTTCCCAGGATCTTACCTGACTCTTCTTATTTTCCGGAGCTATCAAAATTCTTTTCGAAGTTTGACGTAAGAATGAATTATCATCAGTCAAATGTCTTTCTCCAAGATCTTTCAAATCGTTTTCATCATTGGTTCAACTTTTATATTCTTCTTTATTCCGGAATGCCTCAATAATTATTGGTGGTGTTTCTTGTCGTCATTCTCATCATTTGAAGACCGAAGAAGAGTTTCTCTTTAATCTTGCTCCATTCTTTCAAGATTCGTGATTCTAGCTTGTTGCCATCCTCTCGTAATTGTTTTCGATTGTCAGAATCTTTTTACCCATCCGGAGCAATTCAAGAGTCTTCTCAGTTTGTTATCCGGAGTCCGTCAATTCAGGTTTATTCATTCTCAGCTGTCAGTTATCAGTCTCCTATTTTACCGGTGCTTCGTTCAAGTGATCTTTTATCGGCTCGTGATCTCTTTGTTCTCATGTATCTAAATTCTCTCAAGCATCTTCGTTCATTTGCTAATCCTTCCCGGTGTTCCTTTATCTTTTCTTCGTTCATTTTAATTCTACCGGTGGTTCGTTGAAGACCTTCTTAAATTTGCGCTATATATATCTTAATCTTTCTACGAGGATAAGTAGTATGCCAAATCCGTTGCTTGTCAGCAATTAAATTGTTGAAGGATATGCATAACATAATTCTTATTCTTGTTCCATCCAAATGAGTAATTCCTTATTTCGGAGGTTCATCAAATTCTCGGTTTCAATTGGTTCATCTTTTCTTTTTTCCCGGAGTTCCAAGCTTTCATCATCATGAAGATCCATCTAAATCTTTGCAAGGATTCACCTTCTCTTTTCAATTTCTCTTTCTTTTTATTCTTTTGTTACCGGAGTTTCTTCTTGGAGACTATACATGATGGTTCATCGAGGTTTTATTTCCTTCTCGAAGCGTTCATCAACATTCTTTTCAGTGGAGTTCAAGCTTTCTTCTTCTTGTAATCCGGAGTGCAACTCTTTCTTCCGTATCATTGGAGATGGTATTGTGTCATTCTTGATAATTTGAGTTCATGCTTCTTGATTCACATGTTGTCATGAATGAGATATTTCAAATCCATCAATCTCATCATTGGAGTTATCTTGGGTTATATTTCACCTAAAGCTTTCCCCTAAGGAGTAATGCTATTAATGGTGCTTATAATGACCCAAGTTCTTCTTCTATCCTCCCGGTGAAATAGCGTTCGCGTCTCTTTATTCATTCCAACCCAATTCTTTTCCCGCGAGTGGCAGGTTGTCACCTCATAATTTGAGATGTATTCCTTAAGCCCATATCAAGCTACTCTTTTCGTTGTTGGATTTCCAACAATTCCGTTCGACCCTTCTCCTAAGAATGCCTTCTCAAGCTCTTTTGTGGCAGAAGTTGGCATTTTCTTCTCCATTCTTCTATCTCAATTATCTATCTTCTATTCTTTTGTTCCGGAGGTATTGTGATGTTCATATTTTCAACCCATCATCTCGTTTTGTCAAAGATCATGATTTTTCCATGCCTATCCTTTTTAATCTGAGTGTTGTGTCCTTTTTTCAAGTATCCTCTCATCTTGTCAAGTTTAATTCCTTCCATTTACAGACGGAGTGCTCTCCAAATTATATCACTCTTATTCCTTCCCTATCTTGCTTAACCGGAGTATTGTGCCCCTTTGTTCAAGTTCTTTTCGCCTTATCAAGTCTTGCATCCCTTTCTCAATCAGAGTGTAGTGTTTTTCATTTGAGCTCTCTCATCTTATCAAATTTTGACTCCCTTCTCAACCGGAGTGCGGTCTGAGATCTTTCTTACCCCTTGTTCCATTCATTCAATAGTTCAAGTGGCAGTGTGTTGTGATTTCATCACGTATCTTCTCATCTTATCAAGTTCTTATTCAATTATTTTCATTTCAACCGGAGGCTGCCCAAATTTGGTCTTCCTTGATCCCCTTCTTTAACCGGAGTGTTTTCAATATATATCTTGCCCTTCAACCTCAAGGTTTTTCGCAATGCTCTTTGCCCCTCGTTTCTAAGGGAGTGTTTTTCGACCTAGTTCACCTTCGTGGTATTCTTTTCTCGAATTTGTTCAACCTCGCAAGGTTCTTTGGTTTCACTCGTTTGTCAAAGAAGCAACTTAGTTTTACCTCTTCTCTTTCTCTTTCGTTTTCCCTCCGGTGCCATTCTAGATCTCGGGACGAGATCCTCTCGTAGTGGTGGAGTGTTGTAACGCCCCAAGACCGGGGCTTCAGATGCCTTTCAGGGTTTCCGGGTTTCGTCGTGTGATTTGTTTGGTTCATTGCGTTCATCATTGCATCATGTCATCATGCCATCATCTCATAAATCTTTGCACCTCAACTCACTAAATAAATTGCATGGATCTTCGGTCCATTTAAATCGAGGGATTTCACATGGTGATTCTCTTTACAACTTATCCTCTCGATATTTAGAGAGCTATAGTAATTATTCCAATTTTGTGGAGTTACCTTAACACACTTGCAAAAATCCCAATGCCTTTTATTATTTCAACTCTTGGCCTCTAACTTTGTCACATGTCCTTTCATCATTTTCCGGAGCTCCACCTAATTTCTCAACATTTTTTGGACACTTCTATAACCAAGCCCTAGTTCAAACCCATTTGAATTAAATTCAAATGTGTTTGAATGACATCCTTCAATCATGTCTCCCCTATTTTTCATGGACCATGCACATTTTTTTACGCGTCTGTAAAGTTTATCTGCGTGTCCAACTTCTTTCCCTAACCCCTCTTTCTTTTCTCTCATAATATCTGTTTTTTTCTTTTCTTTTAGTAGTGTGAGAGAACAGCAGGCCGGCCTTTAGGCCATCTCTAGGCCCAGCCGCGCCCCTGCCCACCTGGGCCTCTCCATCCCCACCGGCCTGCTAGACCTCCTCCCAACTAGGCCTCCCGCGCCGGCGCATCTAATCCTAACCCTAGCCCAGATCACCCCCTCCCGACCCCGTGGTCTCTCCCCCTCGCTTTCCTCTTGCGCCGCCAGGGAAGACCGAGCCCGATCCCATCTCCCCTCGATCCCTCCTTCTCGTAACCTCTCTCTCCCTCGACCCCTTCACGCCCGCGCACAT
This sequence comes from Triticum monococcum, assembly GCA_034509565.1. Classification (NCBI taxonomy): domain Eukaryota; kingdom Viridiplantae; phylum Streptophyta; class Magnoliopsida; order Poales; family Poaceae; genus Triticum; species Triticum monococcum. The sequence goes on from CM067845.1 coordinate 579,705,444, forward strand.
CTCCTCCACCTCGCGCCACCCATCTCCCTCCGCGGTCAAGCACCAGCTCCAGGGCCAACAGATGCGTCGCCGCCGCCCTGGAGTTCCACCGCCGCCAAGCGCCGCCTCCAGCAGCCTCCTCCCCTCGCGTTCCTGCCTTGCCCTGCCATGGACGCCGCAAGACCTCGCCGCTGCCTCCCCGTCTCCGGCCATGGCGCCCGCGCCGGCAACCGGACCTGCCAGGGCCGCCGCCCTCCTTCATCGCACCCTCGCCTCCCTCTTCCTCCATTCGGGCCAACGCCACCGCCACTGGTTCAGTCTGCGTGTTCGCCGGGGTCCTCTCCTGCCGCGCTCTACCTCTTCCCTGCGTCCCCGTCGTGCCGGAGCGCACCACCACCATCGCCGCCTCCTTGCTCGGGAGAGCAAAGGCTCGAACCCGAGCAGCCCCGCTCCGCTTCTTCACTGGAGCTCTTCTCCCGTGGGCCTTCGCCGTTCGATGCAACTCCAGCCTCCACTCGGTCCTCCTCGAGCTCCTCGGCTCCCTCCATCAGAGCCGGCCAACTCCGACTACCTCCTTTGGCTCGCACCCAGGGACGAGCGCGTGTGTTCGTTGACCATGCTCAGGTCTGCCTCTACCCGTCCAGCGCGCGTGACCGAGTTGCCCTGCCTCGACATACGACTACGCGATGACGCACCAAGGAACCCCTACCCCCGAGCCAGGAAACGCCAAGTACATGGATACACCAAGTTCGTCTCCGATACGTGTACGACAAGACGTGGGAGAACGACTTCATGGACCGACAAGTCACGAGACGACCGTTGCCCGCCAAGTTCCCCATTGGAGCGTCAAGTTCCACTACAAGATGTACCACTATCATCGCCGAAGACCGTCAAGTGTACAACTACCGCCGCTGTTGATTTGACAAGAAAACATGTACCACTACTTCCCGCGACGACCCCGTGAACAACTACTTCCCCGTCGACACGTGTACCCCTACCGCGAACTCGATCCGTTCCAATAATGCTCGCTTCAAGGTATAACCCTGAGACGACGTCCGTGATCGAATGCTTGCGATGTTTGGGATGCTCATGTTTGCACCGTGTCCAATTTGTCACTCGTTTCCTTGTCACCCGTGGGAACCCGGTTACCGGGATCACCCCACCTTCTATCGCATGTCACGCTCCCGCCGCACTTTCGTTTGCACCGGGATCTCAATCGAGTTACCGGAACCGATATGTTGCCGTGGCATCACTTTCGGATTCGTTGTCGTGGCACCCCCTTCGTTTCCGCCATGATGACAAATGCTTCATTATGCTCATGTCAACTTTTAACAAAAAATGCATAAACTTGCTCCTGTCATCCGCATCATGATAACAACTATTGAAATATTTAAAATGTTGTTTGCATTAATTTGCCCCTATGCCATGCTAAAACGGTTTAATTCATAACTAAATAACCGTAACTCCGATTTTAATAAACTTTATATGTAAATGGGGTAGACTTTTGCATAGTTTATCATGGTGACATTGTTTTGCATGTTAAACAACTCTAAAATTATGTTTAGGGCAGAACAGTACCAAACCTTAAATTATGCATATGAGGATTTACTGGAATTGTTGTTCGTTGCTTCCGGCCTCATTTAAACTTGCCTAGATTAAATAGTTTCATCATGTTTCCCCTCTCGCCATATTTAACAACATTTAACATTGTTGGGTACATAAACGAGATCGAACTAAATAATTGACGTGGTGCTCCATTAATATGCAACTCGTTGCATATTGAGCTCCACTTAATTTGTAGGATTGTTTGTGCATTTTGCCATGCCATGCCTCTTTAAACCGGACATGCATCATTCTTGATTGTGCATCATGCCATGTTATGTGGTGGTTGTTTACTATGTTGTGTGCTTCTTTTCCAGTGATTGCTTCTTCGGGTTGGTTCCGGTAACGTCGTGTTGTGAGGATCCGTTCAACTACGTCCGTTTGTCTTCTTCATGGACTCGTTCTTCTTCCTTGCAGGATTTCAGGCAAGATGATCATACCCTCGAAATCACTACTATCTTTGCTATGCTAGTTTGCTCGCTCTTTTGCTATGCCATTGCTACGATGCCTACCACTTGCTTGTCAGCCTCCCAAATTGCCATGTTCAGCCTCTAACCCACCATGTCCTAGCAAACCATTGATTGGCTAAGTTACCGCTTTGCTCAACCCCTCTTATAGCGTTGTTAGTTGAAGGTGAAGATTGAAGTTTGTTCCTTGTTGGAACATGGAGATCGTTCCTTGTTGGAAAATTGTTTTCTTGTTGGGATATCACAATATATCTTATTTAATTAATGCATCTATATACTTGGTAAAGGGTGGAAGGCTCGGCCTTATGCCTGGTGTTTTGTTCCACTCTTGCCGCCCTAGTTTCCGTGATATCGGTGTTATGTTCCCGGATTTTGCGTCCCTTACGCGGTTGGGCTATAATGGGAACCCCTTGATAGTTCGCCTTAAGTAAAGCTTTTCCAGCAATGCCCAATATTGGTTTTACCATTTGCCACCTAGCCTTTTTCCCTTGGGAGTCGCGCATCCCGAGGGTCATCTTTATTTTAACCCCCCTGGGCCAGTGCTTGTCTAAGTGTTGGTCCAAACTGTCAGCCGCCGGTGGCTACCAGGGGCAACTCTGGGCTGGCCTATCGGAAGTTTAGACAATCCGGTGTTGCCCTGAGAACGAGATATGTGCAACTCCCATCAGGATGTCGGCGCATCGGGCGGTGTTGCTGGTTTAGTTTTACCCTGTCGAAATGTCTTGTTGTACCGGGATACCGAGTCTGATTGGAACGTCTCGGGTGGAGGTCTATTCCTTCGTTGACCGTGAGAGCTTGTCATGGGCTAAGTTGGGACACCCTGCAGGGATTTGAACTTTCGAAAGCCATGCCAGCGGTTATGGGCAAATGGGAATTTGTTAACGTCCGGTTGTAGAAAACCTGAAGTTGACCTTAATTAAAATGAATCAACCGCGTGTGTAACCGTGATGGTCTCTTTTCGGCAGAGTCCGGGAAGTGAACACGGTTGTTGGAGTTATGCTTGACGTAGGTAGTCCAGGATCACTTCTTGATCATACTTTTATCGACCGTGCTTTGCCTTCTCTTCTCGCTCTCATTTGCGTATGTTAGCCACCATATATGCTAGTCGCTTGCTGCAGCTCCACCTCATACCTTTACCTTACCCATAAGCTTAAATAGTCTTGATCGCGAGGGTGCGAGATTGCTGAGTCCTCGTGGCTCACAGATACTTTCAAAACCAGTTTGCAGGTGCCGATGAGTCCGAGCAGATGACGCAACCAAGCTCAGGAGGAGCTCGATGAAGATCTTGTCCTTTGTGTTGTTTCGTTCTAGTTAATCAGTATTGGAGCCCAGTTGGGGTCGATTGGGGACCTTTGTCGCATTTGGGGTTCTTCTTTTATTTTGGTTCCGTAGTCGGACCCTGAGTGTATTTGAATGATGGAACGCTTTATTCATGTAATTGTGTGAAGTGGCGATTGTAAGCCAACTATGTAACTTTTTCCCCTATTATATTACATAGTTTGTGTGAAGATTACCTCACTTGTGACATTGCCTTCAATGCGATTATGCCTCTAAGTCATGCCTCGACACGTGGGAGATATAGTCGCATCGAGGGTGTTACAACAACCCTCTCAAGATCGACATCAGCCATGACCTCTACGCCAAGTTCGATGGTTGGTTCCGGTCCCCCGCCCTCGACGGCCTCGAGGAGCTCGATTACTGCTGGAGCGACAAGCCAACACGCACGCTGCCGCTGCCGCTGCCCGCCCTCCGCTTCACGTCCTCGCTGCGCATCGCCATCATCGGTGGCTATGATTTCCCCGAGATTAACGCTGCTTCGGCGCTTAGTTTCCCTCGGCCGAAGCATCTCAAACTCTACGAAATCTACATCTCCGAAGGAACCCTCCACCACCTGCTCGCCGGCTGTACTGTGCTTGAGGGCCTCGAGCTTCGCAGGATCAGTGGCCTCAGCAGCATCCGGATCGTCTCGCCGACTCTACGAAGTATTGGCGTATGCGTATCTACTTTTAACCAATATGGTGAAGCGCTTCTTTTCCGAGAACTTGTCATTGAGGATGCACCTTGCCTTGAAAGATTAATGCAAGCCGGTTGGTATGGCCCAAGGACAATCAGGGTCATCATGGCGCCCAAACTGACCGTATTGGGCTATCCCTCTAAAACAATATCCGAACTTGTGATTGGAACCATAATTATTAAGGTATAACAAGTCTTGTTCGTCCTGAGACTTGCATGATGCATTTGTGCATTTACAATTTGTGTCACGGTCGGTTCTTTTTTTATGTGTATGCGTGTGTATTGGTTTATTTTTCAGGAAATGATCCCCATCAGGCTCACCGAGGTGATGCGTACAGTGAAGGTCTTGGCTATAGAATCTATCGGCCCCAATTTGGATTCAGTTGTTGGATTACTTAGATGCTTTCCCTGCATAGAGAAGCTATACGTCCAGGTTAGAATCATGCTTACAAAATGTTAACCACTTTAGCAAAGGTGTAAGATTGCATGGAATTAAAACCTGTCCAAAGTGTTTTAACTTTGACCGATCAGATATATCTTGATATGCATAGTTTGGACATTCAGAAATAATATATGCTTATATGCATTACTTTTGATCATCATATGATGCCTTGTTTAGGAAACTTTCAAGTTAAAAAGACACATATTTGAAGTTAAGAAACACGTGTTAGAGTTTTATATCATTCAATAATCGTGAATTCATACGTCATGCATGCAACTAACCTATATTGCTCACTACTTAAGTGGATAATATACCTAATTTGTTCTTCTTCTGCAGTCATGTTTCAGGAATGATATGAAAAATGTGCAGCAATATGACGCATTCGATCCTATCGAATGCCTTGATCTCCATCTCAAAGCAGTAGTATTGAACGCGTATGAAGGGAAGACACCCGATGTTACCTTTGCCAAGTTTTTTGTTTTGAATGCAAAGGTGCTCAAGGTAATGAAATTTGGTGCCTATGGTACCTGGAACGACAAATGGATGGCTGATCAACGAAGGCTCCTACACCTAGACAATAGAGCTTCTAGATATGCTCGATTTGATTTTGAACAGTATACTAGTTCGTGCAGGTTTTTCTATAACAAGCACAAGCATGATATGTGGATGGCTGATCCCTTCGATAGCTCACTATGTAAATGTTGTTGACCCGCTTGATGCCCTTTATAGAGATATATGTTTCTGAAGCCATCTCTTTTGCTCCAACCATACTAATGTGTTTCTATGTAATGAGCTTCTGCTTGCACAACTTTTGCTACCTTCAGGCATATGCTATTTTGAAACTGAAAGAGCACCTGCTTCTAGTAAGTCGCGGTGTTTTGTCAGCATATTTGTTTGAAAGTGCATACAAAAGAGGCATGTATTTGTTTGCCCAAATGTAGGGCAAAATATGGGAATTACTAGCTTATCATGTACAAGACATTTCTTATATCTTTATATGAAATGACCCTTTTGCTGCTACTGTCTAGCATATGTATGTCAGCTGAAAACTCAAAGCGCATGCAGCTATCTATGGTTCACCACCTGAATTGCTAAAATGTGATTGACCGTGTTGGTTTAATTTTGGGGTTAATTATCCTTTTGCCCTCAGTGGTGTCCATGTGCTCAGTTTTGCCCTCAGATGCGAATTGTGCTCAGTTTTGCCCCTAGTCCATGCACAGCAACTATGACGAGGCCAAACGGCCATATTTGAGTCCATTCCGTGTGCTGGCGTTAGTGGTTGTGGGTCCGGAGCTTACACGTGGGACCGTGTGGACGTGGGTCCGGAGCTGACTGTAGGCCCGTGCAACTAAATCGCCAAATTATTCTAGCTCACTCTACCCATTCGCCGGCCGGCTGTCCTGCACCGCCGTTGCCGCCACCTGCACCGCGGCCAGCACCTGCCCCGCCACCAGCTGCATGGCCTGCTCCGCCGCTACCGTCCTGCGCCTACGCTCCATGGCTACCTGCGACGCCCGCCACCTTCCTGCGATGCCACGGGTGGGGCGCCCGCCACCTGCTCGACCCGCGGCGCGGCCTCCTTCCATGCGCCCGGCCGGAGCGCTCAAAGATGGGGGGCTGCTGGAGCTATTTGAACTAGGAGGAAGAACCCTAGGGAGAAATGGCGAGCAGTGGCGACCCCGGAGTATTTGGCGAGGCAGGCATCGGGCCGGAGATCTGCCGCGTCCACGACTGGGTTCCCGAGGGGTATGTCTCGCCTCTTGTTTAGATTGAGCTTAGTTGTGCATTTGAACACTCGATTCGAGTAGGTTTGCCCAATTAGTGTGTTGATTGCGTCTCTGATTTTCGCCGGTTAGGATGGAGTTGCGGTTTGCTTTCATGGTGCACATTAGAAGGGACCGGTACATGTTCGATGCAAAGGATAAGGAGAAATACCAAGGAGGTTTTGATTATCGGTTGCCAATGGCTAGTAATTGGAGTTTCAGACAATTTGGGGAGGTAATTTATAGCCAATATCCATGGGTTTTACTTGATGAAGTGGTATACAAATACTATGACGGGAAAAAGAAATGGGTGACAATTAGTAATGATGAAGAGCTAGCTACCATGTTTGTTAGGCATAAAGAGAAAGATAATTTTCATATGAGGCTGCAAGTTGATGTGCTTGAGCAGGCATTTGGACCTAGGATGACGGGTGCAACATCTCGGGGAGAACCAAGTCGTCGTAATGGCATCTCTAGCCAGAACAGTTCAGCTGGTGCACGGCGACGTGGTGGCTCGACAAGTGTGGGCAACAGTAGTAGGGCCCCCCTTGAAGTGGAGCCTGATGACTACAATTCTGGGGTTGATGAAGAGAAGCTATATTCTGATGTTATTCGGAATTTACGATGGGCACCTCGGGCTGAAAACCAAGATGAGGCTCACAATGCAGTCCGTGTGGATGATGACGCGGTGGGTGAGGACGAAGACCTTGCAGCTATTGAATGAGACCCTTTGAACCCTCATATGGAAGAAGGTACAGTTTTTGCATCCATGAATGAGTGTAGAAATGCACTTGTGACATACTGCATCAAGGTAGAACGTACTTTCAAAGTTTACAAGAGCGATCAAGTACGTTACAGAGTGCACTGTCCGACTGAGGGTTGTCCATGGAGGCTGCTCGCATCTAAAATGCGAAATAGCACTAATGTTCAGGTCAAAGTGAACCCTTTTAAGAACACATGCCAGGAATCAACCCTTAGGAAGGATACAATCAGTAGAGGCAAGTCAAGATGGATGGCAGAATAAGTAAAGAAGTGGGTGAAAGAAAACCAGCAAGTGGGTTCAAAGGAATTGCAGAAGAATATCAAAGATAAGTTCAAGATAGATTTACCATACATGAGGTTGTTCAATGGTAAACAACATGCTATGGATTCTATTTATGGTAACTGGCGGGAAAGTTTTTAATTGTTGTATTCATTCAAAGGTGAAGTGGAGAGGACAAGCCCAGGTAGTATTGTAGATATTGATCACCACACCGTGGAGTACACATTCAGGGGAGTGACAAAGACCAAGGAATGCTTTAGGAGGGTTTTTGTCTGCTTTAAGGCTTGTCGCCGGGGTTTTTTGGCAGGCTGCAGGCCTTATTTGGCTATTGATGCCATTTTTCTCACAGGGAGGTTTAAAGGACAGTTAGTAGCAGCTTGTGCAGTTGATGCACACCGTTTTGTATTTCCAGTTGCCTACGGTGTGCTGGAGACAGAGTCTGAGGAGAGCTGGACTTGGTTTTTGCATAATCTGCGCTGGGCTATTGCACATCCCAATGGGTTGGTCATTCATACAGATGCCTGCAAAGGTTTAGAAGTGGTCGTGGACAATGTGTTCCCTGGAGTAGAGCATAGGGAATGCATGCGTCACCTTGCTGCAAATTTCATGAAGAAATTCAAAGGAAAGGTGTATACCGACAATTTATGGCCAGCATCTTTGACTTGCAGTGTGAAGAAGCACAACTACCACTTGAGGCAGTTATACATGAATCCCAAAGTGAAAGAATACTTGGAAATACACCACTCCAAGTTATGGGCCAGAAGCCAATTCAGTGAAGTGAGCAAAGTTGACTATGTGCACAATAATCTAGCAGAGTCTTTCAACTCAACGATCCAGAAACTAAAGGGTCATTATGTGGTGGATTTGCTTGACAGGATAAGGATATAATACATGCAGGAATTTCATTATCGTGTAGGAATAGCCGAGGCAAAGTTCATGGGCCACATTATCATCCTTGCCGTGATGAATGAACTGAAGCAGAAGACAACAGACTTAGAAATGAACATGACTCTTTGCTCGGGTACCACAGCAGAGATATCATATTTGGATAAAGAGAAGAGGGAATGGAGATATCCAGTGGATTTAGAAGCTAGAACTTGCAGTTGTAGGTAATGGCAGATAACTGGGTTGCCATGCATTCATGCCTTGTTTTTCATCACTTCTCTCCCAGGTCCAGCAGGGAACATATAGCAGTATGTGCATGATTACTACTCTGTTGCAAGGTTCAAAGCCACATATGCTTATGCCTTGCCTGCTATGGAGGGAAAACAACAATGGGACATGGTGGACCCTGGATTCAAGCTTTGCGCTCCAGTTCTGAAGAGAGCAGCAGGTAGACCAAGGAAGAGTCGAATCAGACCTCGCAGCGAAGGAACTGGACTTGGAGCGAGGAAGCATAAGTGCACAAGGTGTAGTGGGTCTGGTCATTTCGGTAAGTATTGTGATAACATAGTAGATCTAGCGTTCGGAGAGAGTTTCGATGAAGGCTTCGATGAAAATGTTGGCTAACAGCCGGTTGCCTCAACAGATGATGAAAATGATGGTCAACAGCCGGTTGCATCACATGAGAATTTTGACGAGGTTCCAAATGATGATGGTCAACAGCCGCATGATTTTGACGATGATCCAAATTATCCTCCAAATAATGATTCAAGTGAGCCTCCAAATGGTGATCCAAGTGAGGCTCCAAATAGTGATCATGATGATCCAAGTGAGGCTCCAAATGGTGATCATGGTGATCCAAGTGAGGCTCTAAATGATGATCCAAGTGAGGCTCCAAATGGTGACCAACCTTCTGTTGTTGTGAGTTCTGCTAGGTATGTAAATCTTGTAAGGGTCAAATACTACTGTATATTTATCACTTGACATGATCTCATTACCCTTTATATTTTGCACGGCTCTATGCTAGGTTTGAAGAAGACGTGCAAGGTACCGACAACCAAGAGGAGAAGAGAAGAAGCAATGAGCACAAAGTGCACGAGGAGCAAAGTGATGGCAAGAAGCTCAAGGAACAGAAAGAAGCCCCAACGCTATATATGAATAATTATGAAACATTATGAATAAGGGATGATGTTGTATTATGAAACATTATGAAACATTTATCACTTGGCATGTTGTATTTCTGTTGGATGATGTTGGACCTATGTTAGAAGTATGTTTGACATGATGTTTAAATCTGTTGGATGAAGTTTGAATGAGCACATGGTTTTTCTTTTTTTGATTTTTTTGAATTCTGTTTTGCTCATTTGAATTCTGGTCAAACCTAACTTTGACCAAGATTAAAACAAGTATAAAACATCAAAATGAAAAACTAAGCCTGGGTCCTTCTTAGTCAATCCAAAATGAAGCTGTGGTGAGGTTTTTGAAATTTTCATGAAAAATATGCTAAAAAGAGGGGTCCAAAGGTAGGGTAAACGGCCTCATTTGTAAGCAAGGTTTTTTTTCGACCTTGTCTAAATCAGCCAAATAATTTTCCTACACATATATTCTATATATACGGACTATATGCGCTGGTTTTTCCATTTTTTGATTTTTTTTATTTTTTTTTGCTCATTTGAATTCTGGTCAAACTTAACTTTAACCAAGATTTAAACAAGTGTAAAACATCAAAATGAAAAACTAAGCCTGGATCCTTCTTAGTCACTCCAAAATGAAGCTATGGTGAGTTTTTTGAATTTTTCATGTTTATTTCCCCAAAACACTTCTCTTCACTTCATACAAGAGAGTTTGAGATACTCAAGATATCACACAATACACATGAACTTGTCGTTTAAATGTATGTAAACCTTATTTATCAACTTAAATCATTAGTATATGACATAAGAAGACTATGTGCGCAGGTTTTTTTATTTTTCTGATTTTTATTTAATTTATTATGCTCATTTGAAATCTGGTCAAACATAGCTTTGACTGCTCGAAACCCCTCCCAAACCCCGCTAACCCTAGCGCTGAACAAGGACCGTTCATCTAACCCTAGCAGCGATCAAGGGTCGTCGACCTAACCCTTCTAGAAGGAATCTGCGGAAAGGGGGGACGATCCACGAGATGCAATCTGATTGGCTGGGAGATTGTTTTTTTTTAAATACCGGGCGCGCTGGATGGACCGTTGGGCCGTCTCGTTGTTTGGGCCTGAGACCGCAGTAAATAGCCCGTCTCAGCCCTTCCAGGCCTTGCATGCATGGGAGGCGGCGACGTGGGTTTGCATGCGTGGGAGGCGGCGATGTGCATGCATGTGAGCGAGGCGAGCTAGGTGGTTCAGGGCAGTGGTTCAGGGTAGCTAGTCAGATGCACCGCCCGGTCAAAGAGTTATGCAGTGATGCAGATGCACGCACGCGCCCCATGCATCGTTTTCGTGCAAAAATTTAAGAGTGCAAAACGTAACGGATACACACACGTGTCCGGATACACACACACGTCCGGATTCACACATGCACCGTTCTCATCCTTTCTCTCTTTCTCTTCCACCCACAAGCCTATAAATGGGGTGCCTCTCTTCCTCTCCCACCCACTAGCCAGATCCGATCCATTCTCTCCAACTTCAAACACCCAAGCGACTGAGCCCTCCCCAAGCGAGACCAAGTGAAGATGCAGTTCAACGGGCCGACCTTCAACCGTCCGCCTGTCGTGCCGGAGCTGCGCTACCCACCGGGCGTGCTCGTGGAGAGGGAGCTCCGTGTGTGGGCTATTTCAAGGTGGAGGGGTTCCGTCGAACTCACCCGCGCCTTCCTCAGAGCCAGCTATGCCCACCTCCCACGGGGCTCGCCGAGGATGTTCACCCTCAACAAGGTTCGTGACCGCAGCGGCATCCTCCTACTGCTCACGGTCACCTTCACCAACCCGTTTGACGCGCGCGAACTCCTCGGCCAAGTCTTTTGGTGCGGCTGCGAGGTCATCTGCTTCACCGTCTACAACATCAACACCAACTACGAGAGCATCTTCCCCACTCCAGGCCAGATGCACTTCCTTCCCTAGGAGGAGGAGGAGGAGGTGTGAACATGAAGATGGTGTTGAAGGGGTGTGCGCGGCCAAGGTGGATAATGTTGGGGAACGTTGCAGAAAACAAAAAATTTCCTACAGTTTCACCAAGATCCATCTATGAGTTCATCTAGCAACGAGTGATCGGATGCATCTACATACCTTTGTAGATCGCGAGCGGAAGCGTTCAAAGAACGGGGATGAGGTAGTCGTACACGACGTGATCCAAATCACCGATGACCAAGCGCCGAACGGACGGCACCTCCGCGTTCAACACACGTACGAAGCGGATGATGTCTCCTCCTTCTTGATCCAGCAGGGGGAGAGGAGAGGTTGAGGAAGATGGCTCCAGCAGCAGCACGACGGCATGGTGGTGATGGAGCTGCAGTACTCCGGCAGGGCTTCGCCAAGCTCTATGGAGGAGGAGGAGGAGGTGTTGGAGAGGGAGAGGGAGGCACCAAAGGCGTGGTCTGAGAGGCCCTCCTTCCCTCACTATATATAGGGGGGCCTAAGGGGGGGGCGCCGGCCCAAGGAGATCCAATCTCCTAGGGGGCGGCGGCCAAGGGAGGAGTCCCTCCCCCCCAAGGCACCTAGGGGGTGCCTTCCCCCTTTGGGACTCTTCCCATCTTAAACCCTAGGCGCATGGGCCTCTTGGGGCTGGTGCCCTTGGCCCATGTAGGCCAAGGCGCACCCCCTACAACCCATGTGGCCCCCCGGGGTAGGTGGCCCCATCCGGTGGACCCCGGGACCCTTCCGGTGGTCCCGGTACAATACCGGTGACCCCAAAACTTGTCCCGATGGCCGAAATAGCACTTCCTATATATAATTCTTTACCTCCGGACCATTCCGGAACTCCTCGTGACGTCCGAGATCTCATCCGGAACTCCGAACAACATTCGGGTTACTGCATATACATATCCCTACAACCCTAGCGTCACCGAACCTTAAGTGTGTAGACCCTACGGGTTCGGGAGACATGTAGACATGGCCGAGACGACTCTCCGGTCAATAACCAAGAGCGGGATCTGGATACCCATGTTGGCTCCCACATGCTCCTCGATGATCTCATTGGATGAACCACGATGTTGAGGATTCAAGCAACCCCGTATACAATTCCCTTTGCCAGTCGGTATGTTACTCGCCCGAGATTCGATCATCGGTATCCCAATACCTTGTTCAATCTCGTTACCGGCAAGTCACTTTACTCGTACCGTAATGCATGATCCCGTGACCAGACACTTGGTCACTTTGAGCTCATAATGATGATGCATTACCGAGTGGGCCCAGTGATACCTCTCCGTCATACGGAGTGACAAATCCCAGTCTTGATCCGTGCCAACCCAACAGACACTTTCGGAGATACCCGTAGTCTACCTTTATAGTCACCCAGTTACGTTGTGACGTTTGGTACACCCAAAGCACTCCTACGGTATCCGGGAGTTACACGATCTCATGGTCTAAGGAAAGGATACTTGACATTAGAAAACTCTAGCAAACGAACTATACGACCTTGTGCTATGTTTAGGATTGGGTCTTGTCCATCACATCATTCTCCTAATGATGTGATCTCGTTATCAATGACATCCAATGTCCATAGTCAGGAAACCATGACTATTTGTTGATCAACGAGCTAGTCAACTAGAGGCTTACTAGGGACATGTTGGTGTCTATTATTCACACATGTATTACGATTTCCGGATAACACAATTATAGCATGAATAAAGACAATTATCATGAACAAGGAAATATAATAATAATGCTTTTATTATTGCCTCTAGGGCATATTTCCAACAGTCTCCCACTTGCACTAGAGTCAATAATCTAGTTACATTGTGATGAATCGAACACCCATGGAATTCTGGTGTTGATCATGTTTTGCTCTAGGGAGAGGTTTAGTCAACGGATCTGCTACATTCAGGTCCGTATGTACTTTACAAATATCTATGTCTCCATCTTGAACATTTTCACGAATGGAGTTGAAACGACGCTTGATGTGCCTGGTCTTCTTGTGAAACCTGGGCTCCTTGGCAAGTGCAATAGCTCCAGTGTTGTCACAAAAGAGTTTGATTGGCCCCGACGCATTGGGTATGACTCCAAGGTCGGTGATGAACTCCTTCACCAAAATTGCTTCATGTGCTGCCTCCGAGGCTGCCATGTACTCCGCTTCACATGTAGATCCCGCCACGACGCTCTGCTTGCAACTGCACCAGCTTACTGCCCCACCATTCAAAATATACACGTATCCGGTTTGTGACTTAGAGTCATCCAGATCTGTGTCGAAGCTAGCATCGACGTAACACTTTATGATGAGCTCTTCGTCACCTCCATAAACGAGAAACATTTCCTTAGTCCTTTTCAGGTACTTCAGGATATTCTTGACCGCTGTCCAGTGTTCCTTGCCGGGATTACTTTGGTACCTTCCTACCAAACTTACGGCAAGGTTTACATCAGGTCTGGTACACAGCCTGGCATACATAATAGAACCTATGGCTGAGGCATAGGGGATGATACTCATCTCTTCTATATCTTCTGCCATGGTCGGACATTGAGCTGAGCTCAATTTCACACCTTGCAGCACAGGCAAGAACCCCTTCTTGGACTGATCCATATTGAACTTCTTCAATATCTTATCAAGGTATGTGATTTGTGAAAGACCTATGAGGCGTCTTGATCTATCTCTATAGATCTTAATGCCTAAAATATAAGCAGCTTCTCCAAGGTCCTTCATTGAAAAACTCTTATTCAAGTAGGCCTTAATTCTGTCCAAGAGTTCTATATCATTTCCCATCAAAAGTATGTCATCTACATATAATATGAGAAATGCTATAGAGCTCCCACTCACTTTCTTTTAAACGCAGGCTTCTCCATAAGTCTGCGTAAACCCAAAGCTTTGATCATCTCATCAAAGCGAATGTTCCAACTCCGAGATGCTTGCACCAGCCCATAAATCGAGCGTTGGAGCTTGCACACCTTGTTAGCATTCTTAGGATCGACAAAACCTTCCGGCTGCATCATATACAATTCTTCCTTAAGGAAACCATTAAGGAACGCCGTTTTGACATCCATTTGCCATATCTCATAATCATAGTATGCGGCAATTGCTAACATGATTCGGACGGACTTCAGCTTTGCTACGGGTGAGAAAGTCTCATCGTAGTCAACCCCTTGAACTTGTCGATAACCCTTAGCGACAAGCCGAGCTTTATAGATGGTCACATTACCATCCGTGTCTGTCTTCTTCTTAAAGATCCATTTATTTTCTATGGCTCGCCGATCATCGGGCAAGCCAGTCAAAGTCCATACTTTGTTTTCATACATGGATCCTATCTTGGATTTCATGGCTTCTAGCCATTTGTCGGAATCCGGGCCCGCCATCGCTTCTTCGTAGTTCGAAGGTTCACCGTTGTCTAACATGATTTCCAGGACAGGGTTGCCGTACCACTCTGGTGCGGAACGTGTCCTTGTGGACCTACGAGGTTCAGTAGCAAATTGATCTGAAGTTTCATGATCGTCATCATTAACTACCTCTCTAGTCAGTGCAGGCACCTCAGGAACATTTTCTTGAGTTGCATCATTTTCCGGTTCAAGAGGTAATACTTCATCAAGTTCTACTTTCCTCCCACTTACTTCTTTCGAGAGAAACTCCTTCTCCAGAAAGGATCCATTCTTGGCAACAAAGATCTTGCCTTCGGATCTGAGGTAGAAGGTATACCCAATAGTTTCTTTAGGGTATCCTATGAAGACGCATTTTTCTGACTTGGGTTCAAGCTTTTCAGGTTGAAGTTTCTTTACATAAGCATCGCATCCCCAAACTTTTAGAAACGACAGCTTAGGTTTCTTCCCAAACCATAATTCATACGGTGTCGTCTCAACGGATTTCGACGGAGCCCTATTTAAAGTGAATGCGGCAGTCTCTAAAGCATAGCCCCAAAAAGATAGCGGTAAATCGGTAAGAGACATCATAGACCGCAGCATATCTAATAGAGTGCGATTACGACGTTCGGACACACCATTACGCTGAGGTGTTCCAGGCGGCGTGAGTTGTGAAACTATTCCACATTTTCTTAAGTGTGTGCCAAATTTGTGACTCAAGTATTCTCCTCCACGATCTGATCGCAAAAACTTGATTTTTCTGTCACAACGATTTTCAACCTCACTCTGAAATTCCTTGAACTTTTCAAAGGTCTAAGACTTGTGTTTCATTAAGTAGATATACCCATATCTACTCAAGTCATCAGTGAGGGTGAGAACATAACGATAGCCACCGCGAGCCTCAACACTCATTGGACCGCACACATCAGTATGTATGATTTCCAACAAGTTGGTTGCTCGCTCCATTGTTCCTGAGAATGGAGTCTTGGTCATTTTACCCATGGGGCATGGTTTGCACGTGTCAAATGATTCATAATCAAGAGACTCTAAAAGTCCATCTGCATGGAGCTTCTTCATGCGTTTGACACCTATGTGACCAAGGCGGCAGTGCCACAAATATGTGGGACTATCATTATCAACCTTACATCTTTTGGTATTCACACTATGAACATGTGTAGCATTACGCTCGAGATTCATTAAGAATAAACCATTCACCATGGGAGCATGACCATAAAACATATCTCTCATATAAATAAAACAACCATTATTCTCGGATTTAAATGAGTAGCCATCTCGAATTAAACGAGATCCCGATACAATGTTCATGCTCAAAGCTGGCACTAAATAACAATTATTGAGGTTTAAAACTAATCCCGAAGGTAAATGTAGAGGTAGCGTGCCGACGGCGATCACATTGACCTTGGAACCATTGCCGACGCGCATCGTCACCTCGTCCTTCGCCAGTCTCCACTTATTCCGCAGCCCCTGCTTTGAGTTACAAATGTGAGCAACCGCACCGGTATCAAATACCCAGGAGCTACTACGAACACTGGTAAGGTACACATCAATCACATGTATATCACATATACCTTTCGTTTTGCCGGCCTTCTTGTCCGCTAAGTATTTGGGGCAGTTCCGCTTCCAGTGACCACTTCCCTTGCAATAAAAGCACTCAGTCTCGGGCTTGGGTCCATTCTTTGGCTTCTTCCCGGCAGCTTGCTTGCCAGGTGCAGCAACTCCCTTGCCGTCCTTCTTGAAGTTCTTTTTACCCTTGCCCTTCTTGAACTTAGTGGTTTTATTGACCATCAACACTTGATGTTCCTTCTTGACTTCTACCTCTGCTGATTTCAGCATTGCAAATACCTCAGGAATGGTCTTTTCCATCCCCTGCATATTGAAGTTCATCACAAAGCTCTTGTAGCTTGGTGGAAGCGACCGGAGGATTCTGTCAGTGACCGCATCATCCGGGAGATTAACTCCCAGCTGAGTCAAGCGGTTATGCAACCCAGACATAGTGAGTATGTGCTCACTGACAGAACTATTTTCCTCCATCTTACAGCTGAAGAACTTGTTGGAGACCTCATATCTCTCGACCCGGGCATGAGCTTGGAAAACCATTTTCAGCTCTTCGAACATCTCATATGTTCCATGTCTCTCAAAACGCTTTTGGAGCCCCGGCTCTAAGCTGTAAAGCATGCCGCACTGAACGAGGGAGTAATCATCAACACGTGTCTGCCAAGCGTTCATAACGTCTTGGTTCTGTGGGATGGGAGCTTCACCTAGCGGTGCTTGTAGGACATAATCTTTCTTGGCAGCTATGAGGATGATCCTCAGGTTCCGGACCCAGTCCGTGTAGTTGCTGCCATCGTCTTTCAGCTTGGTTTTCTCTAGGAACGCGTTGAAGTTGAGGACTACGTTGGCCATTTGATCTACAAGACATATTGTAAATATTTTAGACTAAGTTCATGATAATTAAGTTCATCTAATCAAATTATTCAATGAACTCCCACTCAGATAGACATCCCTCCAGTCATCTAAGTATAACATGATCCGAGTTAACTAGGTCGTGTCCGATCATCACGTGAGACGAACTAGTCAATGTCGGTGAACATCTTCATGTTGATCGTATCTTCTATACGACTCATGCTCGACCTTTCGGTCTTCT
This sequence comes from Triticum monococcum, assembly GCA_034509565.1. Lineage (NCBI taxonomy): Eukaryota > Viridiplantae > Streptophyta > Magnoliopsida > Poales > Poaceae > Triticum > Triticum monococcum. The sequence goes on from CM067845.1 coordinate 579,722,764, forward strand.
GTGTTCCGAGGCCATGTCTGTACATGCTAGGCTCGTCAAGTCAACCTAAGTGTTTTGCATGTGTAAATCTGTCTTACACCCGTTGTATGTGAACGCCGGAATCAAACACCCGATCATCACGTGGTGCATTGAAACAACGAACTGTCGCAACGGTGCACAGTTAGGGGAAACACTTTCTTGAAATTATTATGAGGGATCATCTTATTTACTACCATCGCTCTAAGTAAACAAGATGCAAAACATGATAAACATCACACGCAATCAAATAATAATAGTGACATGATATGGCCAATATCACATAGCTCCTTTGATCTCCATCTTGGGGCTCCATGATCATCTTGTCACCGGCTTGACACCATGATCTCCATCATCGTGTCTCCATGAAGTTGCTCGCCAACTATTACTTCTACTACTATGGCTAACGCGTTTAGCAATAAAGTAAAGTAATTTACATGGCGTTTCTCAATGACACGCAGGTCATATAAAAATAAAGACAACTCCTATGGCTCCTGCCAGTTGTCATACTCATCGACATGCAAGTCATGATTCCTATTACAATAGCATGAAAATCTCATACATCACATATAGATCATTCATCATTCGTCACAACTTTGGCCATATCATATCACAAAGCACTTGCTGCAAAAACAAGTTAGACGTCCTCTAATTGTTGTTGGATGTTTTACGTGGCTGAATTAGGGTTCTAGCAAGAACATTTTCTTACCTACGTGAAAGCCACAACGTGATTTGTCAACTTCTATTTACCCTTCATAAGGACCCTTTTCATCGAATCCGCTCCAACTAAAGTGGGAGAGACAGACGCCCGCCAGCCACCTTATGCAACTAGTGCATGTTAGTCGGTGGAACCGGTCTCAACGGGCCGACCTTCAACCGTCCGCCTGTCGTGCCGGAGCTGCGCTACCCACCGGGCGTGCTCGTGGAGAGGGAGCTCCATGTGTGGGCTATTTCAAGGTGGAGGGGTTCCGTCGAACTCACCCGCGCCTTCCTCAGAGCCGGCTATGCCCACCTCCCACGGGGCTCGCCGAGGATGTTCACCCTCAACAAGGTTCGTGACCGGAGCGGCATCCTCCTACTGCTCACGGTCACCTTCACCAACCCGTTTGACGCGCGCGAGCTCCTCGGCCAAGTCTTTTGGTGCGGCTGCGAGGTCATCTGATTCACCGTCTACAACATCGACACCAACTACGAGAGCATCTTCCCCACTCCAGGCCAGATGCACTTCCTTCCCTACGAGGAGGAGGAGGAGGAGGAGGTGTGAAGATGAAGATGGTGTTGAAGGGGTGTGCGCGGCCAAGGTGGATAAGGAGGTCAAGAAGAAGATGTTCAAGCCCGGCGTCAAGCTCGTCATGTTTCGTTTTTATTTTGTTGCTTTTCTATGTCGTGTCGTGTCGTGTCATGTTTCGTCATGTGTCCGTGAACTTATTATTGTAGCGGTACGGTGTGTTGCATCTTATCTAAGTTATTAGGGTTTATTATGTGTGTTAAAAAATGTCCGTGCTCAAACATATCATTTCTTCCCTAAACCAAGTCATGAAGTTCGAGAATTTCTGGTTTTTATGAATGAAAACCCTAATGAAAATCGAAGGGGTGTGAAGCCCTCTGTTTCATTTTAAAAAATAAGTCATGAACTAACATGCAAATTTATTCCCTTTAAATCCTAAACCAAGTGCCACTCTAACCCTAAACCAAGTGCCACTCTAACCAAACTCATGTGGCAGTGCAAACATACGTTTTCAACCTTCCAACCCTCCCAAATTTCAGTGCAAAACAAAGGAAAACCACTCTCACGCGTGTGCAAACATTCACGGTCTCACTTTTTTTGACAAATTTCACAGTCTCACTATGTATACCTTCCTTCCCTACCCATGTCAAAGTCTTCCCATCTGTCCTAGCGGTTATCAGCGCAGCCCTAAACACCACAAACCCATGCGGTCCTGGGTTCGAGTCCCCAGCCGCACCAATTTTTCGTGATTTTTCCACCCTTCATTTTTTTAGACAAATTATTTTTTTCTCAATGTAATGCCTTTAAAAATGTTCATTTATTTTGGCACCAGGTGTAAACCTCTACCAGAGCTGAGGCATATTTTCCATGACATTTTGGTCTTTGATTTAAATCACGGTGTATTTGAATTGGATTAATTAATAGCTCCAAAAAAATTCTAACCTTAATTGTTTGGCTCTGGAATAATTCAATTAGCTTCCACAAAAAGTTTCACCATTATGATTTACTGCCTAAATTAAATCAGAACAGAAAACAAAAAAATACGCAAGCGAACCCCCGAATGGGCCTAATTGGATGCAGTTGGCCCATTAGTCTAGCCAGCACTTGGCTCTACGCTCTGAATTTGGCCCAAGAGCAACCTTTTTTTGACAGAAAGGCAGAGCAGAGAGCTGCATTTCATTGATCAAAAGTTTCTAAATTCCTCATTTCTTCTCCTTTTTTCAACATATTTAAATGTTGGTCACTTCTTCTCTTTTTTCAACATTTAAAAAACTTTGACCAACATTTAAACTAGGTGAATTTCTCATACAATTTCAAGATTACAAATTTCTCCATAATTCATGCCTTTCCATACATTTTCAACATTACAACCAGTGCGATTACCATACCTACAAATACACAAAAGTATTTGCAAATGGGTATTGGTAGTGCTTGATCTTCAAGCTTCCTAACCTTCTTCTTCAACATCCTAAGCTCAACAGCTAGCTCTCTGTCACTGCGTGCTTCGCCCTCCATCTCTTCTTCCGGAGCTCGTGCTGCGGCCACTACCGTTCGTCGCAGCATGCACAACCATTCTTCATGCTCTTCTTGCAGTTCATTCATCAGAGTCTTGGCCAGAGCATCGACCCAAAGAAAGAAGCATGTCACCTGCATGAACACCAAACAGATCAACCCATTGCTCAAAGATCCCGACCACGAAAATGGTGCAATTGCCCCGATTCTTACCCCATTCTCGCTGCACATGTAGAACAGACGATTATGGTTCCTCGGTGTGTGAGAAACCCTCCGATCAACGCCCGCCCGGCACCGTGGACAGACGAATACATGCATGTCCACACGCGCCCGGCTCTGCATCCGCGAGGTGGCGCGGGAGCTTGAGGAAGACATGGAGCTTGGAGCCGAAGGGGATCTCAACGCCGCCGCGCCCTCCACAGCTAGCTTCCCACCGCCGTGCTCTCTCTCTCTCTCACCGTGGTCACCACCGTGCTCTCTGTCACCGTGGTCACCGCCGTTGTCGCCCGCTTATATAGCACACCCGCCAACGGCTCTCTGCTCAACGGCTCTTTGCTGGGTCCCACAAGCCACGCGTGCAATGGTCTGAATAAAATTGGCCGTCTCTGCCGCCTGGTCCCACCTGTAAGGGCCGAGTCAAAAGGTTGACCTGACGGAGATGGCAGAGTTCACGGAACGAGTCGGTGCGCACGGACTAGGGGCAAAACTGAGCACAATTCGCATCTGAGGGCAAAAGTGAGTACATGGACACCACTAAGGGCAAAAGGATAATTAACCCTTAATTTTGATACGTCTACTCTGATGTGCATAAACGTTTATGCTATGCAGTCTTCTCTTCTAAGGGGAAATTAATATAAGTAGCACACAGGCAGATTTGCAGGCTTTTTACTTTGGTCTCTGCTAAAAGTGCGTGTAGAAACAGTTGCTTGTATTGTTTGTCGTGTTAAACGACATTGATATGCATGTGACAAGGAGGCTACCGCACCCATATCATCTTAGGTAGTTGGTAGTTTGTTAGCTAGAGTTTATCTTCCCTTTGTAATCTTATCTCTACCTAGCTTCCTCTCCAAGATGTAATCTAAATTCTATGCACTATTAGGGAGGTGCGCCCCTGCCTATAAACATGTGCGGCGTCCCCTCGAGTTGAGGTACGACGCTTTAGGATCAAAAGGAAGTCTGATGGAACAGTTGATCGTTACAAGGAAAGGCTAGTTGCTAAAGGCTTTAAACAACGGTATGGCATAGACTATGATGACACCTTTAGTCCAGTTGTAAAAGCTGTCACCATCCGTCTTGTCTTGTCTATTGTTGTTTCCAGGGGATGGAATCTTCGACAACTAGACGTACATAACGTATTTCTTCATGGTGTTATGGAAGAGGAGGTTTACATGAAACAATCTTCTGGGTTTGAAAACAAACATGCACCCTCTTACATATGCAAGTTTGATAAAGCACTGTATGGATTGAAACAGGCTCCTAGGGCATGGTATTCTCGTCTCAGTAAAAAGATGCAAATGCTTGGCTTTGTTCCTTCAAAGTCTGACATCTCACTGTTCATTTACAATAAGTCCGATATATCAATATTTGTTCTTATATATGTTGATGATATTATTGTCACAAGTTCATCTGATGAAGCAATAACAAGACTGTTGAAGGATTTGAGCACTGAGTTTGCCCTAAAGGACATTGGTGATTTACCCTATTTCCCGGGATTGAAGTAAAGAAGCACAAGGATGGACTTCATCTCTCCCAGGAAAAATATGCAAATGATTTGGTAAGAAAAGCTGGGCTGCAAGGTTGTAAACCTACTACTCCTCCTTTGTCTAGTACAGAAAGATTGTCTCTCACATAAGGAACACTTTTGAGTTCAGAAGACAGCACAAGGTACAGAAGTCTTGTGGGTACACTTCAATACTTGACACTCACATGACCTGATTTTTTTTGCTGTCAACAAAGTGTGTCAATTTCTTCATGCACCAACCACAGTTCATTTCACTGCTGCAAAACGTATAGTCGGATATGTGAAAGATACTATGAGCATTAGTCTTAATTTTAGCAAGTCATCTTCTACTCTTGTTAGTGCCTTCTATGACTCAGATTGGGCAAGATGTTTGGATGATAGACGGTCCACTGGTGGCTTTGCAGTATTTCTTGGATTCAACCCGACTTCTTGGTATGCCAGAAAGCAAGCTACTATTTCCAGGTCTAGTGCAGAGGCAGAGTACAAGGCACTGGCCAATGCTACAGCAGAAATTATATGGGTTCAATCCATTCTTAAGGAGCTTGGTGTGAGAACTACTCAGGCTCCATGTCAGTGGTGTGATAACTTGGGTGCAACTAATCTCTCAGCAAATCCAGTGTTTCATGCAAGAATGAAACATATTGAGATAGATTTTTATTTTGTCAGAGAGAGAGTTGCTAATAAGCTCCTAGACATTTGGTTCATACATTCCAAGGACCAGATTGCAGATGGATTTACAAAAGCCTTGCCTATACGAAGCTTTGAGAACTTCAGATATAATCTCTACTTGATGAAGTTTTGATTAAGGGAGGGTGTTAAACGACATTGATATGTATGTGACAAGGAGGCTGCCGCACCCATATCATCTTAGGTAGTTGGTAGTTTGTTAGCTAGAGTTTATCCTCCCTTTGTAATCTTATCTTTACCTAGCTTCCTCTCCAAGATGTAATCTAAACTGTATGCGCTATCAGGGAGGTGCGCCTCTGCCTATAAACATGTACGGTGTCCCCTCGAGTTGAGGTACGACGCTTTCCGTCATCGCACACGTCGGACTGTTATGCAAAATCAGGGAATGTTAGCTTACCATGTGCTCCTACTAGGGACGTTTCATTTGTGCCCTGCAGGCATCTTAGTTGGCCAAAATTTTGTCTAAGTCGGGGTTATTGGGGACATTATGTTACCATGTAATCATGACTTTTCAGTGTGTCCTACATGTTTTAGTTGGCCAAAGTGTTGGGAAAAAGGGGGAAATCTTAGACGTGTGATAGCGGTTTACCGTAATCACATATCCACCACCAGTGCAGTCTCATGCAAAAACAGGTAGCTTCAGCACCAAGTTCCGTAGCAAGGACGAGAGCGTGATATGAACTGCGTGCCAATAATAAATGATCTTGATCTAGGTAGTGACATATGCGGATAAAATTACTGTTCTGACCTATAGGGCTAACAAAATCCCGATTTGACCTCGTTTCAAAACAAATTTCGTTTCTGACCTTTTTCGGTGAAGCCAAGATCCCTGGCGTCTGGGTTACGAAGCAGACGCCAGGGACCCTGGCGTCTGGCCCCTGGCCCGCACTGCCCGCGTGCCCGTTGACCTGCTGACATGGCAAAGGGGCCAGACGCCAGGGACCCTGGCATCTGGCCCTGGTAACAGAATAACCCTTGGGGAAAGTGTGTGGGACCCACCCCACACACTTTCCCCAATCCACAACCCGAGCTTGAAGAACACTTGGAGCTCTCACACTCTCTCCTACCCCTCAAGCTCCCCCTCAAATCCTCTCCAAAAGGTACATCCCTTAGGTGGATCTTTCCATCACTTTTTTGCTCTTGTTAATCTCCCCCAAATCATCCAATTATTTTTTGTCAAATCTTGTTATTTTGGTTGCATTTTATACATGTTGGTGGAACCCTAGTTCATGTTTTCTCCCTTATATTAGTGTGAATGGCTTGGTTAACTTTGATAATATAGTGCTATGCATGGTGTGTAGTAGGAATATATGCTTGTTGAGTAGAAAGATTGGGGGTTAGGGTTAGTTAGTGATTAGGGTTAACTTTGCTTAGTGTGTGTTAATTAGTGATATTTTGTGGACATCACCAATAATTTAGTCTTGATATGATTTGGATAGAATTAGATGTATTTGGATAAACACACCAATTCTCATTGAAGTCTTAAATCCATTCATGTTATTTTTAGATGGAGAGACTTGTTAATGTTCATTACATGGACAAGGAGGCATTCCTGAGTAACAATGCCGACACGGGTGAGGAACCATTGGTTTTTGATACAAGCCCTAGCTATGAGGATGTTGTTGCAAAAGTGAGACAAGTCTTAGAGTGGATGGACACCAATGTTGATGTTAAGTTAATAGGAAGGTATGATGTTGGAGTTGGAGCCAAATCTCGCTTGAAAAGTATGCCTATCACCTCGGATTTGCATTGGGATGTATACAAGGAAAAAGTATCCCAATCGGAAGACAAGTCACTTGAATTGTTTGCCACCAAGGTTGAATCTCCTCGGTTTACCATTGATTTGAACCGGCATGTCTCTTCCCCAATGGATGACATGAGCGAGAGGACAATGGTGCCACTTGTTGAGCATAGGGTTGTGGTTGATGCCCCCAATGTTTATCCCCCACCATGTCCCCGTGTACCATCTATCAAAGCAAATGAGGTTGAGTTGTATGCCCCCAATGCTTCTAGCCAACCACAAACTAGCCAAGCAAATGAAGTTGAGGTGATTGCTAGTGACGAAGTAATTCAAGAGGATGAAGATGTTTATGATGACGACGAAGAGCAAGAGGAAGGGTTTCATGGTAATGATGTTGGTGACTTGGATGCGTACATAGCGCAAAAGGACATGGATCGTGACTTGCCTTTTAGGCGTCAATATGCATATGACTCGGATGACGAGGGTCCAGTTGAACAGTTGGACGAGGATGGATTCACAAAGGAGGAGAACCAAATCCACTTTGAGCTGACGGGCTTACAAAAAAGAACTCACTTGTTTAAAGATCTCAGCCTTGCCCATAAAGCTGTTGTTGACGGTGGAATGAGAATGACGGCGATTGAGCCAACACCATGCCCGGATCCAGGAGAACCAAGGGTGGAGAATGAGGACGAGAATGCTTATTTGAAGAAAGGATTGAAGTTTCTGAGCTTGCCTATGCTGAAGTTTTGGTTGGCTGACTATGCCATTCGAAACCATAGGCCAATTTATGTTGAGCACTCCGACATGAAGTTGCGTTACACCGTGGTGTTTGAGAAAAAGGAATGCACATGGAAGGTTCGTGCAAGAAAGCTTAAAGAAACCGAAGAATGGGTGTTGACAAGTTGTGATACCACTCATAGATGTAAACCGCCATCGAAACGACTTAGAAAGACACACCGTCAACTCACATCTGAGTATCTCGGATACAAATGGATGAAAGACATAGCCTTTGATCCCACTGTGAAAGTGAGGTTTCTCATGCGGACGGTGAAAAAACAATTTGGTTATGAAGTCAAGTATGGGAAGGCATGGAAGGCAAAGGCAAATGCTATTAGGATGTTGTATGGTGGTTATGAAGAAGCATACAACCAGCTCCCAAGGTTGTTGGCCGCGATTGCACATAGGAACCCGGGCATGTTTCATGTGGTCGAGGATCACGAGGGAGTGTTCCACCGTGCTTTCTGGAGTTATGGACAATGTGTGGAGGCGTTTCAGCATTGTCGTCCAGTCTTGTCTATAGATGGCACGTTCTTGACCGGTAGATATAAGGGCACACTAATGGTAGCAATGGCGCACTCATCAAACGACAACGTGTTGCCGTGTGCATGTGCTTTGGTGCCTTCCGAGCACCAAGACAACTGGGAGTGGTTCATGGGTCATGTTAGGCACAACGTGATTGGGGCTAGGGATGTATGCATCATATCGGACCGGCATCATGGCATACTCAAGGCAATGGACATTGTTATTCCAGGATTTCCAAAGCTTCACCACAGATGGTGCATGAGGCATTTCGTGGCCAACTTTTACCGGGCATGTAAGAGCAAGGAGCTCAGCAAAGACCTTACCCATGTATGTGTGGCCTTCACCACCCAAGGTTTCGATGCTCGGTACAACAAACTCTTTGCAGCGGTGAACAAAGGGGGAAAAGAGTTCTTAACTAGGAATTTAAGCGAGAAGCACAAGTGGGCACGCGCTCATGACGATGGTGGTTGGCGATATGGCGACATGACGAGCAATCTCGTAGAATGTTTCAACAATGTGTTGAAGGGTGCTCGTGCATTGCCGGTGACTGCAATAGTGGAGTACACCTTCTTCAAGCTTAATGAGTACTTTCAGAGGCATTCTGAAGAGACTGCAAAATGGATAGGTGAAAAAAAGGATTATCCGAAAAAGGTTGATGAATGGTTGCAGTTACAAGGAAGCAAGTCTTCACGGCAACAAGTTATCATATTCGATAGACTTGAAATGATCTATCAAATTGATGAGCCAGGTGGCACAACACGAGACGGTAGACAATATGGTGGTGCTGCATTTGAGGTGAAACTGAAGACTCGGTGGTGCCAGTGCGAGAGGCCTAGTAAGTATCATTGGCCATGCTCGCATTTGATAACGGCGGCGAAGGCAAGAAACATACATGTTAATGATGGAAAAACCGTGAGGATGCAAGAGTTCCATGTGGAAGCTACTAGGTTGACATGGGCGCCAAGATTTCACCCTTTCTTGGACCAATCACAGTGGCCTGAGTACCATGGCCCTCATATTAGGCCAGACCCTCTTCTGAAGGTGGAGACGAAGGGTAGAAGGAGAACTAAGAGGTTCAGGGGTGATATGGATGACCTGGCTGGATACACTGGCATGAAACAATTTGGTAGCGGTCATTTCATGGAGGCTCCTGACATTATCAACTGTGGGGTGTGCGGTGAAGGGGGACACAATGAGCGGACATGCAAGAATAAGAAAACCAAAAAAAGAAAAACAAGTCGTGGAGGCGGCACCGATGGTGAACGAGGTGGAAGAGGTGACGGTGGTGGTGGTCGAGGAAGCACAAGTGTCAGAGGTGGTAGTGGTGGTCGTAGAGGGATCACAAGTGCTAGAGGTGCTAGTGTTCGTAGAGGGAGTACAAGTGCTAGAGGTGGTGGTCGAGCTAGCACAAGTGCTAGAGGTGGTGGTCGAGCTAGCACAAGTGCTAGAGGTGGTGGTCGAGCAGGCACAAGTGCTAGAAGTGGTGGTGGTCGGAGAGGAAGCACAAGTGCTAGAGGTGGTGGTGGTCGGAGAGGAATGGTTGATAATGGATCGGCCTTCGGTTATTTGCTTAATCCAGATGGTTGATCTAATAATAATGGTATATTATTTGTTCATACAATTCCTAGCATTTATTCATTTACTGTATTTACGCATTTACTCTCTTTATGTCTTGTGCTAACAATTGTTCTTTTTGTAGGCATGGCTTCATCCGGTTCCAGGACGAGGCCGGCGTGCGCGGACCAAGAGGACATGCCGAAGACGTGGATGGAGGCCAGTTTGGACAAGGAGAAGGAGAAGGGTGTGCCCACACCACCATGTTGGTGTGGTGATGTTTGCAAGATGAAGGTGTCCACTGACCGCAACAAGTCATGGACAGAAGGTAGAAGGTTTTTCATGTGTCCCAACTATGCACATGATCATCGAAGGCCAACTAACGCATATGACATACCACCGGTATGTTAGGTGTACATACAAAAAACATCAACAAGTAGTCACTCATATGTCTAACAAAATCATGGTTTTTATGTAGTCCCCTCCTCCACTTTGCAAGTACTTCACTTGGATAGATCACGAGGTACCAAAAGATGTCCAAGAGGACCAACGTCGAGATTGGTTATGGAGGCAGCGCCTATTCGAGGAGTCCTATGCACGGGGATTGGAGCGGGAGCGTCGTGAGAAGGAGGCTCGTGAGCGCAAGAAGCGTGAACAAGAAAGGGCACGCAAAGAGAAGGAGGCTCGTCAAGAAGAGAGGGCAAGAAAACTTGCAAGGGCTCGCGATGCACGAGAGGAGGACGAGGCACGTGACAAGAAGGGAAAGTGGCCCCGTACTACTCAGTAGACAAATGGAAAGGCACCGGCGTCGATGATGAACTTTCGAGACTTTGTGTGTGATGAACTTGTCATTCGAGACCTTGCGTGATCATGAACTATTTATGTCATTCGACACATCGTGTGTGATGAACTTGTAATTCGAGACTATTTGAGATTATGTGCAAACTATGTTCGTCATTCGAGGCTAGTTAGTAAGCTTTGTTCATATTTTTGGTTGAGACTAGCATGCTTTGTTCATATTTAACAGTGTGTGCAATAAGTTCCAGGTCCACACCCAGACGCCAAGGTCCATGGCGTCTGGGTCCTTGGCGTCTGGCTCATTTTGGTCACGTAGAAGACCAGACAAATGCCTGATGTGTCTGATGGACACCCCAGACGCCAGGGTCCCTGGCGTCTGGATCGTAGCAAAACGATCCAGATGCCAGGGTCCCTGGCGTCTGGGTCCCTATCCACAGAGCTTTTTTCCTGTTTGCATAAGTGCACGCCCAGACGCCAGGGACCCTGGCGTCTGGATCATTTTGCTCGCGCACGTAAACAGACAGGTCTCTGTTTACCTGCGCGAGCAAAACTATCCAGACGCTAGGGTCCCTGGCGTCTGGGTCCCTATCCACAGAGCTTTTTCCCTGTTTGCATAAGTGCACGCCCAGACGCCAGGGACCCTGGCGTCTGGATCGTTTTGCTCGCGCAGGTAAACAGACCCCTGGCGTCTGGATCGTTTTGCTCGCGCAGGTAAACAGACCCCTGGCGTCTGGATCGTTTTGCTCGCGCAGGTAAACAGACAGGTGTCTGTTTACCTGCGCGAGCAAAACGATCCAGACGCCAGGGTCCCTGGCGTCTGGGTCCCTATCCACAGAGCTTTTTCCCTGTTTGCATAAGTGCACGCCCAGACGCCAGGGACCCTGGCGTCTGGGTCGTTTTGCATAGCCAGACGCCAAAGACCCTGGCGTCTGGGTCCTTCCTATCCAGAGAGCAAATATCGTGTGGATAAGATTCTTTGGGCCCACCTCTACCCCTCTCATCCATTCATCTCCACCCCACCTCTACCCCTGTCATTCCTTTCATCTCCACTCACTCTCACTCTCACTCTCACCTCTAACCCTCTCGTCCACTCACTCTCATCCAGTACCATAACCCCCCTCAAATCTCTCACGAATCGGTCCGGTTTCACCGTTGGATCTTCAGGATTTCGAAACTAGAAGGTAAATCAACTCCACCCCTATATTTTGGTTGGTTTAATGTATCATAGTTTTGTGAAAACCCTAGTTTGTTTTCCTCGTGGTTTAATTTATCATAGGTTAGCTACTAAGAGATTTGTGTGTTGTAGATGGCTAAGGATACTCAGTGGGTGCTTAGCCCTGTTGTTCATGTCCAAGGCTTGTCTCCATGTGTTGTGCAAGTTAGTGAAGTGGACCTCACTTTCGATTGGTTGAAGACTAAATTCATGTTTAAGCAAGGGTTGAAGGAAGAAGATTTTGTGTACTACGTCAGCAGGAGGTAGTCAGATGGCCCCGGGGAAAGAAAATTGGTTGACATAACTGATGATGGCAAGATTCAAGAAATGCTGGAAGAATGGGAATGGAAAAGGGTTGTTGACTTGCATTGCTACAGGAAACCGAGTTATATGTGATGTTCATGTCGTTTCAACTATCGTGGACCATCATGGTCATGAACTACTTATGTCATTCGAGACATTGTATGTGATGAACTTCTCATTCGAGACTATTTGTGTAATTTGAGATTATGTAATTCGAGACTATTTGTATGTTTGTCATTTGCTATTATGTGAACACTAATGTTTGTCATTCGATACTATGGGTGTTTGCTACGATGTGACAAAATATTAACTAAATGAAAAGGTACTACACCAGGGCCAGACGCCAAGGACCCTGGCGTCTGGGTGCCCTGTTTCTGCTGTACAGGACTACTTTTGCTTCCAGTCGACCCCCAGACGCCAGAGACTGTTGCGTCTGGTCACCTGACTTGAATCCAGACGCCAAGGACCCTGGCGTCTGGTCCCCTGGCTTAAACCAGACGCCAAGGACCCTGGCGTCTGGGCCCCTGTAATCTTGAACTTGCTGTTTGATACAAGAAGATAACACATATATATTCATATGACAGGTTCATACAACACAGATTATAGCTCATTTCACAGAACTTTCACCACGACAAATTCTTGCATACAAACGAGAACAAGTTCACGGATTTTTCATCACGACAAATTCAAGCATAGATAAAACACCAAGTGCATATATAAGACACCAAATTCAAGACAACCTAAGAAGTTTTTACCACAACACCAAGTTTATGCATACAAACGCCACCTAGTTCATTCACTTCCAAACAAGAAGCTCACTTCCTCCTTCCTCTCTTCGCAATGGTTGCAAGTGTAGGCTCCTCCTCTTCACTAGCCTCTTCCTCCTCTTCGTTGTATGCCTCCTCCTCCGCCTCAATGTTGGTCTTATATCTTTGCATTCCTCTTGGGATAAGCTGATGAGGATACTCCGGACTATGGAATTGTGTGTTCCATGTCTTCTTTCTACCTTTCTTGCCTGGTGTCTTAGCTATGGCTTTGCCTTTCCTAGAGCGAGCATTGCCTTGTGTCGGTTGTGTAACCTGTGATGGTTGTGGAGCATCAACATCATACTCATGATCCTCTTGATGTGTTGCATCATACTCATGCTCCTCATGATGTGTTGGCTCCTCTTGATGTGCTGGCTCCTCTTCATGGAACTCCTCCGTGTCCTCATCGTTCTGGAGATAACGCCGTCTATTAGCTGTGGCGGCGCGGCTACCAGGTGCATACACGTCAGTGGACTGAGCACCATGGCAAGAAAGCATCGCTGCCATCTTATGAAACCGCTTCTTGAACTTCTGCAACAACACAAAATATGCTATAATATGAGATGCAAATAAATAATCCGCGAAAAGAAACTTTTATAATATATTGGTCACACCTCCATCGTGCTCCTAAGAGTCCTTTCAGATAATGCACCACCAGGTGGATGACTCAGTGCAACATTGGCATCGTTGACGCACATAAGCAACTCTCTGCCATGCAATTCATGAACACACCAAACTTATTTATTTGAAAGAAGACAACATGATGCAAGTATGTTAGAGTAATAGGTCAAACAGACTACCATTTCGTCATGCATTGGTGCGTAGTCAACATGAACCCCTCTGGTGTCTCTCACACCCGTGTTGAAGGTATGATAACCTTCTGCAGTCTCCGGTTCTTCAGACACCAACTCCGACCACTCCTCGTGAGTCCAACCTGGCTTCAGCTTTAACCGGTAACGATCCGCATACCACACTTGATACTTCTGATATGCTAACTGATTGTGAGGTCTATTTTCTGATTGCACTAGTGTGTCTCTTTGATTCCAAATTTCTATCCATGCACGGTGTTTGTTTGCCCAATCCGATATATCCTGATTGTTCCTTCGATCGAACCTACAAGTGATGCACGGGACATGAGCATTAGCAAGCATTGACTTATTAATACTCTACTACATACTCAAGGCATGCTTGCTTACCGATGCAGAGATATCATTTCCTCCTTGCTCTCCTCAATTGGAATACCTTGTCTTCTTCCAAATTGTCTTGCCACACGGTCTACAAAGTGCCACTCGACTGCGAAGAAGCATATCATTGGGCACCTCGCCCGCCAAAGATGGCTATCACGCGTGCACATCTCATTAAGATCAAAGTCACGATCTTCCACATAAGGCAACCAATATACCTGCAAAACAAAGAGATACATTGTTAGCTACATAAGTTTTATTCTTGACTAAATTTTATCTCATCGAACTTCTCAAAACCTGCTCAGCAGTCAAGGTGTCCAGCTCGTTCATATAGCACTTGTATCGCACATGCGAGCTTCCTGTGTAGACTGTCACTTGTTCCCAATAATAAGCAAGCGTAGGGCACCGATATGGATCATCATCATGCAACCCGTCATGATTACCCCGTGGGTTTGCCATGAGGGGGTTCTTGAAATCGGGCTGTCCAACCGGGATCCGCTCCCACATCCACACGGATAGGCTCCAAACAAACCTAGACAATGAGGATGTATCTCCCTTTCTCCGACACGCCAAGTCAAGCTGCAATCAAACAAACATGTTAGATATGGAGGCGCATGACAAATGCAAGATAAATGGTTGCAAATATCTCTTACCTGACGATACAAATATGCTAGTGCGGCCGAACCCCAGCTATACTGGGTATCCCAGTTATTGAGTAGCTCCAAGAACATCCAGAGGGCTGAGTTCCCGGTTGCATCTGAGAAGACTACCTTGGTTAGTACATACCAAAGATAGGCCCGCACGTACTGCTGCACAACCACGTCATTGGCATCCTGAGGGCACGGATTGGTGCTTCCTCTGACCATTTTTAGCCAAGAATGCCTCACTTTCGCGGTATCGGCCTTGCCTTCCTGAGGGCCCTCGGGCTGAACGCCAATTAAATCGACAGTCCGTTCTCGCCAATTACCCATGCTGACACGACCGGTAACAGCTTGTCCGTTGATAGGAAGGCCGCTTATCATAGCCATGTCCTGTAGGGTCATCATCATCTCCCCACATGGAAGGTGGAACGAGTGAGTCTCCGGCCTCCAACGATCCACAAGTGCGGTCAGCGCCGCGTGGTTCACCGGCGGAGCGCGTCGCTTAAACTGCAACACGAATGGGAGAAGACCCAATCTCCGAATGTAAGGCTCATACCGCGGGTCGTAAGCAAAGTCATCAGCGGAATGACCCCTCATGCGCATAGCAACTACAAACTGCAAATAAAGTGATGTTTTAATAATCAATACAAGAACACAAATGAGAAACAACGAAAATTGACCCAGTCTTGCTTCTTACATTTCCCTTCTCAATGGCACGAGCACGATGCTCCTTATCCCACTCATCGATTAATCCGTCATACCAAGGTCCACCATCATCCGCCATCCTACAAAACAAATCACAAACATCTATAAATACATGAACAATATCAAACCATACAATTTTCTTCAGAAAGTTATGCCACATGAACACACCATTCTTCTCAAACATAACCACATCATTTTTTTCTTCTTCATATGCACACATATCATCTAGAGTACCAAATTTCACCATCAAATAAATTTCATAATCATCATCTGCCATTCTATTGAACAACTCATGTCACACACAATAATCAAATTTCATCATCTCTTTTACAAAAAAAAAATTGCCATCTATATATTCAACTATATTGTCATACCACTTCACACATATAATATTTTTTCTAAATATATTTGCTTGCCAAAGTTGTCTTCTCAGATTCAAACAAAGATTATGCCATCTATATATTCAACATATAGCTAATTTACTAGCACATGCATACATCATCTCTTTTGCAAAAAATTTGCTTCTCCAAGTTATGCAAAATTTCTTCATATGCAATCTATATATGCAAAATTTCTTCAAATTTGCTTCTCTTAAATCATGTAACACATAATCATCAAATTTGCTTCTCCAAGTTATATTCAACTATATTGTCATACCACTTCACACATATAATATTTTTTCTAAATATATTTGCTTGCCCAATATATTCTTCTCAGATTCAAACAAAGATTATGACATCTATATATTCAACATATAGCTAATTTACTAGCACATGCATACATCATCTATAATTCAAAAAAAATCACAAACTAAGTCTATTGGTGGACAAATACAAACTTCTACCAACTATACTATCTACATATCCATCTACCAACTACAAACATATTCCTAGAACAAAGAATATATCTACTCATGTAACATCCCCTATTGTGAAATAATGCATCCACAAAGAGAGGGGAAACCCAAAACAAATTGGAGGGAAAGGGGGAGAATATCTCAAGGATGCTTGGGGGCCTCAGATCCAAAGATTTGGGTGGAGGATGGAGTAGATCAAGGGGGGCTTTGGTGTGAGGGAGAAGAGGGGCGAGAGAGAAAGAACTCTCTGTTCTTCGTTCGGCCGCCGCCAGAGGGAGAGGTTGGGGATGGGTGGTCTGGGCCCGTGGGGTTATCCACTTACCAGGGCCAGACGCCAGGGTCCCTGGCGTCTGGCCCCTTTGCCACGCCAGCAGGTCAACGGGCAGGCGGGCAGTGCGGGCCAGGGGCCAGACGCCAGGGCCCCTGGCGTCTGCTTCGTAACCCAGACGCCAGGGATCTTGGCGTCACCGAAAAAGGACAGAAACAAAATTTGTTTTGAAACGGGGTCAAATCGGGATTTTGTTAGTTAAATAGGTCAGAACAGTAATTTTGTCCGACATATGCCCTTCCCACCAAAAATGATAGACTTACGGCCGGAGCTTACGGAAACAATCTTACGGCCGAGATGTGCATCAATCTCTCAAGGCAAGGCGCATCCTCAAACAAGCTCCTGAAACGCTGGTTGTGCTTCCAAGTAGTAGAGCTCCATAAAAGGCCGAACTACAGAGACACTGATACTCCGGAGAGTGGGCGACGATCTGGACGCTGCTGAAGCCGTCAGCCGTGGATCTTGCTAAGCTCAAGGGCCTCAAGCACAATGCAGCCGGCGAGCAGCCGGCGGAGGGCCGCCTCCGAGATGCAGACATCATAGAGCTTGAGCCGCTTCAGCACAGGGAAGGCGGCATTAATCTGGGGCAAATCGCAGCCGCCGATGCTGGCGGCGCGCAGCCTGGGAGCGAAGCGGAGCGCGGACGGCGGCAGGGGCAGCGGGCGCAGCGGCAGCAGGCGCGGCGGATTGCCGTTGCCGTAGAACCGGAGCTCCTCGAGGCCATCGAGGACGGGGGACCGGAAGTCCGGAACCAGCCGTCGAATTTGGCGTAGCGGTCGCGGCCGAGGCGGATGGTTTCGAGGGTGAGGCGGCGGACGGGGCCGCGGTGCGCGGCGAGGATCTCGGAGACGGCGGTGATGCGGTTGCGCTCTTGCCCGGCGAGGTCGAGAGGGGTGGACCGCCAGATGTGGCGCCATTGGGAGGAGAGAATGGCTGTCCGCGCCTTCAACTCCTGCATGCTGACATAACATTGCAAGTTTGCAACTTCCAACGAACACATATCAAGGATTTCTCTCAAATGGAAATAGTGTAACGAAAGCTTTTAATCATTTCATATAAAAAGACAGAATGTTAATAACAAAAGACATGTCAAGATAAGTTGAATATCTCTTGAAAGGGCATCAAGCCATTCCGGGCTGCATTTAGCTATTAAAGGGATGATGTATCAATATATCATGTAGTATGTGTGTGTGTTATAGTAAAAACTGTAAGGGCTACAATTTATTTTGAAAACTAAATGTGCATCTCTAGAAACTCTGTTATCCACTTGTAGCTGCATGTGCTGATTAGCGATCCAGTTCTCACTGTAGCTACTGACACATACACCAAATTTCATTACTTTGAGCACCCTTGCATTCAGAACAAAGAACCTGGCAAAGTTAAGATCATGTGCCCTGCCTTCATAGCCGTTCAATATTATTTCTCTGAGATGGAGATCAAGGCATTCGATAGGATCGTGCATGTCATATTGCCGCACAATTTTCATATCATTCATAATCGCAAGACATGACTGCAAAAGAAGAGAACAAATTAAACGTACGTACTTGTCACAACAGAAAGAATATTATCTTCATAGATGCCATCTAATCACATCA
Organism: Triticum monococcum; assembly: GCA_034509565.1. NCBI lineage: Eukaryota > Viridiplantae > Streptophyta > Magnoliopsida > Poales > Poaceae > Triticum > Triticum monococcum. Next base: position 579,740,973 of record CM067845.1, read on the forward strand.
GGGTGAGTAACATGAGGTCTGAAATTTGCCTCCATTTGTTACCTTTTCAATGACACCAAAAGAGAGTTCAGACTTTGTAGTTTCACTCTGGGCCTGCCTCCATACAGCTTGGCGGCCTGTTCATGTCGACGTACACGTACAGCCTGTCAGCCTGATGCAGAAATCCGGCAAGCTGTACCACAAGATGCAGCCCAAGAGCGTCCAGTGCCCGATTGACAGCGACGAGGAGTATCTTGAGGGATTCAAGTCTAGCGACGGAGCTGCCAGGCGCACCAATGAGGATGCGGCTCTCCCGGCGTCAGCTAGCTAGGCCCGACCACGAGCACAATAAGGATAACCAGATTGTAATTGTTGTTGATCGTTCATATTTGTCTTGGATGGTTTGGTTGGGTGTTGTTGGCATATTCAGAGTTCAGAGAAATAGACTTGGACAGAAATGCAGGGTGCTCTACTGTTGTGCGATAGCGACGTCACCGACAGGCCAAAGGAGGCCATGCACCAGCACGCCGAGGAGCTCATTGCATCACCGACCATATCACAGTACGTCTCCGCATAACTAACTGCAGCATTCCATCATTCCAACGGCCTACATGACTGCTGAAATTGTTCTGAAGTATGACTGAATTTGGTGTTAACTGTGTCGTGTGTCCTGGCAGATAATTGGATTCGTCGTCAAGCTAGTGCCATGGTTGAAGTCGCTGGTCATGGGCGACGGCGCCCCTCTCAGAGTCATCCATGAGTCTTTTGAGTTGATCTGGTAAGGAAAGAATCCACAATTCTCTTTCTGATTATCTTGAGGCAATAATTTCTGGTGTTCTTGCTTCGACAGAGGTTTTCAGTGTTTATTCAGCCACACTCAATGTTTGTCTGTTTAGTGTTTTTGCATCCTCCGCGGAAACCTGACACAGGGTGGGAGTGGGAAGGGCATATGTCACTACCTAGATCAAGATCGTTTATTATTGGCACGCAGTTCATATCACGCTCTCGTCCTTGCTACGGAACTTGGTGCTGAAGCTACCTGTTTTTGCATGAGACTGCACTGGTGGTGGATATGTGATTACGGTAAACCGCTATCACACGTCTAAGATTTCCCCCTTTTTCCCAACACTTTGGCCAACTAAAACATGTAGGACACACCGAAAAGTCATGATTACAGCTACGGACTGTTTTTCACAGATTCAAGGCTACGGATGGAACTGTAGGTGTTTTTTTATTAATTAGAAATACAGTAGCAGATCAAAATTGGTATTGCACAACTGGGCCGGACATTCTATCTAAAGCGTATTTTATAGCTAAAAAAACTAATGTATTTTTCATCTTTTGGAATATTTTATGAAAACATGAATATTTTTAAATATACGAAAAAATAAAATATTGAACTTCTTTTAGAAACGCACATTTTCTTCAAATTTCCGATCCTCTTTTATGAAAAATACTTTGATTTTGTGAATATTTTTCAAATTTTATGAACATTTTTTCAGAATTGTCAACATTTTTTGAAATTGCAAACATTTTTTCGAAAAGACAAATACTTTATAAAATTTGTGTACATTTTGTTCAAATCATGAGCAATTTTTAAATTTCTGAACAATAAAAGAATGCAAACAGTTTTAAAAATTGACGAGCATTATTCTAAAATACAAACATTTTTTCAAATTTACAAATATTTTTCAAATATACTAACATTTTTAGAAAACATTTCTTATTTTCTAGGGCCTAAACATTTTTTGTTGCAATTATTTCGTTTTTTTTTCTCTTTTTGTTAATCCATTTTGCTAATTTTGAACTTTATTCGAACACTCTTCATTGAACATGGTATTCTTTGGAAATTTCTAACCGGCCCCAAATTTTGGAAGCAAGTGGGCATGCCCATGTTAGGCATCCATGCCTGGTCTGAATGACTTGAAATGATCCCAACTTTTTCCACTAGGTGGGCATGCCCTCATAGGCATCCATGCCAGGTTTGAACAATTTCCGACACTGTATGCAAGTTGCGACACATCGAGCCTTTTTTCTACATTTTCTTACCGAGAAAACTCTAGAAAAAAATACAAAACTTGTCGTAAACCAAAACAACTTGTCATGGTGTCTTGAATTTGTCATACGAGGCAATGAAAAAAATTATGTCCATTTCAAGGATGTCGAAAAACAATGTGCTCTCTGACATACCCTGCTAGCCAACCTAAACATCTTCCGTTGAACATGGTGTTTTCATGAACATCCTTGAAATTACCACAACTTTTGCCACTAGGTGGAGATGCCCATGGTAGGCATCCATGGCGGGTTTGAACTACTTCCAACACCATATGCAAGTTGCGACTCATCTAGCCATTTATCGACCTTTTTGACAGAGAAAACTTTAGAAGTGCAAATCTTGCCAAAAACCCAAGCAACTTCTATTGGTGTCTAGAATTGGTCATACAAGCCCATTAAAAAAAATATTAGGGGCATGTATGCCTACTATGGGCATGCCACCTGCTGACAAATGTTGGGATCATTTCAAGAATGTCTAGAAAACACCATATTCAACGTAGCGTGTCCGAGTAGTCATCCAGGCTAGGTTTGAAGGAAAAATGTATTTAAATCATAATTTATGTAGATACTTAAAACTGTCATTTTAAGTTTCTAACAGAACGAACAAATACAAAATGATAGAATTGAAAAGAACAAATGCTTTTTTGAAGCATTTAATAAATAATTAAATAAAAATTATTAAAATCATAATTTAAAATAGTTACTTAAAACTGTCATTTTGGTATTTCAATATTTTGAATAGGCTTAAAAAATATTAATGTTTAAAAAGGAGAAATGAATTTTTTTTAAAGATAGAAAAACGAAAAAATAGAAAAGTAAAAAGAAAATGTTAGGCCTTTCCCAACTCAGCGACGACATTGGTCCTGTTGGGCGACTATTGGAATTGGTTCGGAATTTAAAAAATGTTCTCATTTAAAAAAAATCACAAATTGGGAAAATGTTCGGGCAAATTTAGAACACTTTTTTTATATCATTTATTTAGTCTCATTTCTGAAAAATGTTTTGGAATTTAATATTTTGTCCGTGCTCTCAGAAAATTTTTGTTTTCACAATTTGTTCGTGCTTTTCAAAAAAATTATTCGCATTTTGTCATTCTGAACGATTTTTTAAAGACACAAACATTTTTGAAATTACCTTACAATTTTCGAAAATGCAAATATTTATTAATTTATGAACAAAATTTCGAAATAACAAACCTTTTCAAAGTTTGAATAACATTTGAAAAGCGTGAACATTTTTTGAAAAATAAATAAGAAACATAACAGGAAAAGGAAAATACATAAATAAATTATGGAAAAAAAGACCAGTTCACAAAGTGTTTCTAAAATCTTTTTAAAATTCCCAGCCCATCCATTACTTAATGTGTCTAGCTTTATATTGGTCACCAAAGTTAACCTGTCGCAGTGGTTCTGGACGCACGTAATGTTTTAAGTGATCGTGGGTTCGATTCCCTGCTCGTGCCATCCTTGTTTGCTAATTTTAATCGCATGCCATCCCAGATGGGCCGGCCCAAGTAAGCTGCCCTGCGTATACGTTTCTACAAAAGTATATACAAATTGTGAAAAGTCTATACTGCCCTTTATACATATTGCAAGGGGGGTTGTACCGAAGCGGGACTCTTAGTACTGTCGGTAAAGGTTTCTATTTTTGCTAAATTTCCCAAGATTTTTACGATAACAATCTAGTGGTTAAATCCGCATATAGGACTTTGAAATCAAAAGGCATGTTTTATTATTATTTTAAGTTAAAGAGAGGTGCTCGGAGGGACTACATTGTTTAAAACAGAATCCACATACACTGCAACTAATCGTGATGTGATTAGATATGCCAGTTACGAAGAAATTATTGTGGCGTAAGTGGCCGCTATACTTACTTTGTTCTCTTTTGCAGTCATGCCTTATGAATGTTCGGCAAAATGGCAAACTCATCAATCCTATCGACTGTCTTGATCTGCATCTCAGAGAAATAGTACTGAACGGCTATCAAGGCAAGAGACGTGAGGTTAACTTTGCCAAGTTCTTTGTTTTGCATGCAAGGGTTCTCAAGGTAATGAAATTTGGTGTGTCTGGTAACTGTGATGAGAAATGGATGGCTAATCAGCGCGAGCAGCTACACCTAACAGAGCTTCTACAGACGCGCAGTTTTATTTCGAAAGAGATCGTGTTGAGTCCAGTTTTACGATAACAAGCACATACATGATATGTGGATACCTGATCCCTTTGATAGCTCATTCTGTAAATGCTGTTAACCAGCTTGATGCCCTTTCAAGAGATACGCTGTTTATCTTTGTTGCCTATTATATTCGAAACATTCTAATTCTAGAGCCTTTGGAAAGTGCATGTAAAAGGTACCTCTTGGTTTATCAAACTGTTAGGCAAAACCTGGGAAGATCATCTTATCATCATGTACTGGAAATTTCAGCATCCCCCCCCCCCCCCCCCCCATGTTCTAGTTTGCCGTGGTGGTGTCCAAAATCTGGGGTTATTATTAGCTTTGATGATGAATTAGTGCTTGTCTGCTTGAAAAACAAAAAACTGGGCAGGCTCGAGATGGTCTAGTATGTAGTATGCAGAAAGTAGGGATGAAAACGGAGCGGAAAAAGACGGAATTGAGTGCTATCATATTTGTTTTCATATATTTTTTCAGAAGCGCAAACGAATACAAAACCCCCGAAAATGAATACAGAAACAGATACTACCGAAAATGGACACATAGAAAATACAAAGCGGACACAGAAACAGAATTGGACATTGATCGGAAATTTGAAACCCTGTAAAAATAGAGAAATACACAAAAAAACAAAGAAATTTAATGAATGGTTAACATGACTAAAAAATAATATCATTATGTTAACAACTTAGCATAGTATTGTAGTAGTACTGGACAATTGTATATAGGGCCAAGCTGAGTACATGTATGGTAGTAGAAGTTGGGCCTCAGATCCATCCTACTCATTGTGTCATTGTGTGTTGTTTGGTGATTGGGCTACAAAGCATCCATAGATCTATAGTAAGAACCGAAATTTCATATTCACGGAAACAGAAATTTCTGTTTCCATGCATGTTTCATCGAAAAACACCATTCCGTTTTTGTTTTCGTTTCCACATAAAGAATTCCATTTCCATTTTCGTTTTGCAAATTTTTGTTTCCATTTTCATATTTCATCTCCGTTTCCATTTTTCATCCGGAAAAACGGAAAGTTTTCACTTCATTTTCATCCCTAGCAGAAAGATCATGTGCCAATTTTTTGTGGTTCACCACCTGATTTTTGTTTGTTTGTTTAATTTTTGATATACCCACCCTGATGTGCATATAGGAGTACATGTTTATGCTATGAAGTCTTTGTTCCTGAAAAGGAATTCTAAGTAGAAAACGGCAGATTGGCGGGCATCTTACATTGGTCTCTGAAAGGGCAGGTAAAAGAGTTTCTACAATTGTTTGCTAGACTGCTATGCAAAACCTGGGAATGTTAGCTTACCGTGCATTTACTGGAAATATTTCAGCGTGTCTTGCCCGCATGTTTTAGTTGGACAAAGTGTTGGGGGAAAGTCTAGGGAAACCTGGGAATTTTAGCTTAGGTTTTTGTTGGTTATTTGCTATTTGGCTTGCTGATAGTGCTTTACCGTAATCGGAGATCCGCCACCAGTGCAGTTTCTTGCAAAAATGGTAGTGGAGTCCTAAAAATGAACTGGAACACGTACGGAAAGAATGGCGTGAATCGGTACCCACATACGCTGACCTAATACTAACTTTTTGTTACCGTACATCATTTTGTTACCATAATGAAGTAATGTATGTTTTTTGTTATCTCTATCTTGGTAACTGGTAATTGTTATATTGGAATTCAGAAAGTCTGCAGAACCAAGGGAGTAGCAGGTTCTTGTGCAGTGGACTGGCCTCTTACTTTGGTCTTTGAAAGTGTATGCAAAGGAGTTTGTATTGTTTGCAAAACTGTCTTGCAAAACCTGGGGATATCGGCTTAGCATGTAATGTGCTATAATACATTTCAGTGTTTCGTGGCCAAAGTTTTGCGCAAAATTCGAGATTATATAATGAATCAGTGCCTGGTCATTCCACCACAAATCGATCCACTAGTGCAGTCTAAAAGAAAAGAAAAACAAGACATGCTGAAATTGGACTAGTATGTGTATAGAAAGAATGGCATGTCTACTACTGTACTTACACTGAATAATGAACTCTCTGCAGATGAAATCTAGGCCTGGAACGCGGCGGGAGTGTTAGAAATTTAGGGTTTGCGGTCTACTCCTAATTCCTCTGCGCTTATCCATGGTGCCGCTCACAATTCGCATGTCTGAGGCTAGGGGTAGGGACCTTCTTATACTGTTTTTCCAAAGAGTCCACCTCTTATACAGATATAAGATTCCTAGTCTTTTCCACTAGTTTCCGGGATAGAGTCCAGATCAAATTACCAATCATGATCATATTTGTCTGTTAACGAATTCTACCTGTTATGTCCCCGGAGCACGCGCTTGTGAGCAACGCGCCATAATAGAGTGTAAATTCCTCTAGTTACGTAGATCAACATTAGGGATGTAATCTAACTATACGATCTAGCTCCTTCCAATTATCAGTGTACCCGGGTAGCCTTTCCAATATAAATGGTATATTGTATTCCACTGATAATCAACCAGCTTCCTTAAGCATATAACTTAAGTACGTTCCAACAAGTGATAATTTTCCATGCTAAACATGTAAAACAATTCCATGTAATTTGAATATAGTTGTTGGACACATAATTCCAACATCTCCCACTGGTCCAAAACAATCATTCAAATATTCGTAAACCCATAGCCTTAACATACTTGCCAAATACCTCCTGACTAAGAGGCTTAGTCAGGGGATCAACAATCATATTAACACTACGTTGAAAACCCACAAATATATATATATATGGTGATACTTCCCTTCAATATGTTTCCTTGTTGTGACACTTATGATCACTAGAGGCCTTTAGTTTCCGCCTAATTATTCCAGCATAGCTGTCCTCGGCGCCTCGAGTATTATTTCCTCGAGTGTGATTCCACCTTTGTAGGCACCTTGAGTATTTTGTTTCCTCGCGTGAAATTCCGCATCGATTATTTTTCATCACATATATAATAATATGATTAATTCCACATCGAGTCAAGTATATGATAACCACGTTGAATAAATTTTCAAAACCACATAAATATCAAATCCAATCAGTAAACGAAGTTCCATAATTAACCATGTTTTGAAAGAAATTCCTGACTTCGGTCAGTGAACCCGCACCATATTAGTACTACAAAAAAAACTGAATATGCGTACCTGGACTTATTTCTCATCTTGTAGATCGAGTAATAGCTTCCTTAATGTGTTTACCTTTAATATAAATTTCAGAATAAATGACAGGTTGTGATGCACTTTCCACAATCTTATATGACGTGTGAGATTCCCTTAGATGCTCGTCTTTCATTCCACTGCTTGAATGCAGCATAAATTCCGGTAGCTAAGGTATAATAATATAATGAAGATATATACGAATTCCAGTACCATATATTATTCTATTTTCGTTTGTAATGACTGCCTTGCTTCATTTAGGAAGCCATATGACCTGCTATTCCATTGATGTAAAGCTTGTTATAAGACCATACATTAATATACTCAATTAGCAAACCATGTCTTTAGTTCCTCTTTTCCAAAATTACAGGAGAGAGAGTTTCCACAGAGTATATTTTCCTCTGTGTGAATAATTGAATAACAAGAGTGACATTATAATAGTCCGGTGAGCCAAATATCCTTACAAAAAAAATCACTTCCAGACAATAGGCTTGCGGTTATTTGGTATGATATTAAGTTCCCAAACTATGCTCTTCCTCATTTGAGTTTATTCCTTCCCGCAATTCTTCCACCCATAGTTGACATTGATGAACAAACCTTCTTAAGAGAATTTGGTGATTCCTCTAGAATTTAGAGTGACTTCCCCCAAAAACACATAACAATTGTCAAGAGATGACATTCCAAGTTAATTCCTCCCACTTATCCTAAGCATGTTAGTGTCGGGAGTTTCACTTGTAGTTTCCTTTGTGGTCAAGATTATATTCCAGTATGATTGTAATATTCCCACCGTTGACCATAAAAATAATTGTTTTCCTACTTTCCAGCAGTATTCCTTCTCCAGATAACTAAAGAAACACCATTTGATCCACTAGAATAACCATGAAAAAAAATCCTGGTGTGCGCTTTTGTAATAACTGAGAATTTAATGCCAAAACAGAAGATTTCCTTCCAGTCAAGTGATTGTTCTAGATGGAGAATGATATCAACAAATGATAGTATGCAATGCTTCTTTCCAAAGAAACAAGGGAGTATACAAGACAACCAATTCCTCCATTCAATTGTGGAGTGTACGATATATTACAATGGTGAATAGTTCCATGCTCTTTACCTACAAATGATATATTCCTGAAGTGTACTTCCCCCACCAATCAGTTGTTAAAACTATGCTATTCTTTAATCAACTGATTTTCCACTTCAGTATAACATGTGACCAGCACAATAAAATCTCCCAACTTGAATAATAACAAATAAACATAACCATATAAAAGTGTAATCATCGAAGAGTGAGATGAAATAAATAGTCTGACCTCTAGTGGGAGTGTTCAAACAATACCATAAGTATATCAGAAGAAGAAGAAAAATGATGCGAACTTTTTATTTCCTTCCACCTTAATAAAAAAAGGCATACTAAAAAAATCATATATGGTTCACATGTACCATAGTCCTCCCACTAAAGTTTAGAATTCTAGAATCAATAAGCCTCTTGACCCGTTCCAAGATATGTCATCAAGTCGTGGATGATATAAGTAATATGATTCCAAGCATGTGTTCCCATTACTAATATTTCTCCCTATGGAGTTATCTTCCCCAGATAAACAATTTCGGTTGCCAAGTTCCAATGGACCATCAAGAAAGAAGACCATTGTGTAAAATTCAATAATGCACTAATGTTAATAATGAGCAATATTTTCACTCTTCCTTTTCCAAATAGTATGGCGTAGTTAATAGATTCCAAGAGAGAACACTAAATCAAATCCCTTCCAACTGAAGTTGCACAGAGTGTCCTGTAACAATAATAGTTTTCCTCCACAAGGGAGTTTCATGGCAAAATTTCCAATTCCAAAGTTTATAAGATTTAGCAGCAATAACAAAGCACATAAATATATATAATTTCCTTTGGAATTGTTTGCAGGTCAATAAAATTGCTATTGTATTCAGCAATAAGACATGGCCATAGTCCAACTACTTAAAGAAGTAGACCAAAATAAATGAATATAGTGCAAATATTATCATTAAACATACCAATAAATGATGAGCAAATATCCTTGTCCTCAGAGTAACTCTCATCTTCCTCCACAAACAAGTGATGCTCAGTAATAATACTTCTCTGAAATTTCTTTCCACGTTATGTGTAAATTTCCAGACGATATTTCCACCATAGCAATTTTCAATGTAATCATTTGCTCTGTGCAGTGCATCCGCACATTTAATCCGGAGTCCTCCTTAAGTTCTTCCAAGGAGTAGACTTATTTTCCTTGTATGTACATGCAGTAGATTAGCAATCAAACAAGTTTGTTTGTTAATCAACAATGTAATAAAATAAATTAATTAATAGATACTACTTGGGATTCATAATTAGCATCCCTTCCCTTGTAGTACGTGTGCACTAGTGCATGTGGATATTCCGGACAGCCGGTTGGCCGTAGGACTGGACACGAGCCGAGCCGAGCCGAGTTTGATCCGAGCCTGGCTTTGGCTTGCTCTGGAGCGGCTCGGCTCGGCTCGGCTCGCTCAGCCAATGAGCCGACTTCAGGCGGCTCGGCTCGCTTCAGCTATGGCTCGGCTCAGATCGAGCCGGCTCACAAGCCATTTGCCCCCAGAAGTACAGAACCTCTGTATATAGTCCAGTTTTGATTTTTTTGCAGCAATTAAACCCATATTTTGAAAAACAAACAGTTTATATTTCTAAAAGTGGAACATTCAGCAATCTGTTGTTTTAACAAAAGGTCATAGAAATGAAAAATAAGCTTTCATCTATTGAATTTTGGACAACACTTCCTTTGAACTTTACACAGCAAAGCATCAAATATTGACAGCCACACGAAAATTTTTGCATAGCACAAAACTTCCACAGCAAAGCATCAAATATTGACATAAAAACTGAGAAAATGTTCACAGCGAAACAATGACTAGCGAAAACTACATAATACCAAGTTCATAGTTCATCACAAGTTCACAACAACATCGTTGAAAGTGCATGGTTCATCACAACATCATTCAAGGACCGCAGTTCATCACAACAAACACATAATCCAAAGTTCATCACAACAAACACATAATTCGAAGTTCATGACAACAAAAGAAATGGCTCGAGACGATCACGTTGACCTCAACAATCCACATGACAAGATCATGTAGACATCCATCTTCAAAGTAGCAAGAGCAACACCAACATGACGATTATCTACATGTAACACAGATTTGGAAACATATTGGGATCATGTAAAGATATGAAAACTGAAACATGTCAAAAGAATAGTTACCAATTGTTGTTATCCCCCACATCAACAATCTTGGGCAACTTGATATTCTCAACATCGTCCTCCTCATCTTCATCTCTCTCCTAATTATTTGGAAGTTAGCCACATACAAGAAATAGACAGAAAGCATAGAAGAAAAGATAGGAGTCATACCACCACATTGAAGTCCTTGTGAGAACCTTTGATATAACTAGCACCGCACACCAAGGCTTCCACCATTTCTGGTTTCAAAGAACTCCTGTAGTCATCTAAAACCACACAAGTAGACATATCTAAGTTCAAAGATAGGATGACAAGTTAACAAGTTAACATCCAATGTAACAAGTAGACATACCTAAAACTCTTCCACCCGTGCTAAAAGTTGATTCCGAAGACACGGAGGTAGCCGGGACAGTCAAGAACCTCTTTGCCATCATTACCAATACGGGGTATCTAGGTGCATTCACCCTCCACCAATCAAGAAGATTGAACATAGGATCCATTGCCTCATTCAAGTCATCTAGATAGTTTCTAAGCTCACTTTTTGATGGTGTTGATGAAGTTGCTGATAAGAAGGACTGAAACTCACAATCCATAAGTGTCATCAAGGTACTTGTGTTGCAATTGTTCTTGGCTGATGACCCACTAGCTCTTTCTCCAGCTTGCTTATTTTTCGCAACAAACTTCTCATACAATGTGTCCAACTCTCCGCGCACAATATTCTTCTCAGTATTTGCTTTCCCCACAGCATACATTTGGTGATAGCACCACTCAACATACCTCATCTTGTACCTTTGGTCCAAGATGGTAGCAAGCACCATGACATTGTTCGGCTCATCCCAATACTTGTCAAATTTATCCATCATTGCATCACCCATTTTCTTGTAGCATTCATCATCATGAGCCATGGCTTTTCTCAAAGCAATCTTGATGCTGACAATGTGAGGGTAGAATATGTTGGAGGTGGGATATAATTGCCCTGAAAACGCAGTTGTCACACGAGATAAAGAGAGGAACAATGGCTTAATAACTTCAAACTTGTCCCATTCTTCTTTTTCCGGCTCCCATTGATAGTTGGCATTTGAAGCTGCATAAGAGGACAAGGCTTCCCTATACGGGCAGGCTGTATCAAGCATCTGGTACATTGAACTCCACCGCGTGACACAATCAAGATGCAAATGGTTGCCAACCTCAACACCCAATATTTTGCAAGTCTCAACAAACTTGTGGAGGCGACTCGGTGACTTCTTGAAATACTTAACCGTCTCTCTCAAATTCTCTATCAAAGGGGCCATGATGGTTGTCCCATCTTGCACCACCAAGTTGATAATGTGTGCATAACAATGGACATGGAAATATTTGGCTTCAAAGTCCGTACCTACAAAAAATAGCAAGCATATGACAATATATTCAACGAAAACAGCACACATATGAGCATGTTAAACCAAAATATCATTATTTGGACAAACAAAGCATATGTACTACAAAAACAGCAAGAATATGACCATATATTCAACCAAAATAGCAAGTATATGAACATATGTAGAACAAAAACAGCAAGCATATAACCATTTATTTGAAGCATTGTCTAGTGTGATGGACAAACAAAGCATATGTACTACAAAAACAGCAAGAATATGACCATATATTCAACCAAAACAGCAAGTATATGAACATATGTACAACAAAAACAGCAAGTATATACCTCTCCAAACAACAAACTTTGCCTTCAAACCTCTGACCGCAACATCATTGTTTGAAGCATTGTCTAGTGTGATGGACATAATTTTCTTCTCTATCTTCCATTCAGTCACACACTCATAGATAGCATCTGAAATCACATGCCCGGAGTGAGGTGCTTCCACCTTGGACATATGCATATTGATTGTCACAATAATTACATTATGCCTTCAACTCCATCAAACCTTCTTTCGATGGCACCTCTACCTTATGAAAGAAGGTCCAAACAGCCGACCTCAACCTCGAAGGAGCTTGACCTCTTCGCTTCTTGGCACTCTTTCGTTGCGCTTTTCTTGCTTCATCCTCACTCGAACTAAGAAGTACGGTTTCTTGCTCTTGAGGTGTAGGACCAAGGCCTAGACCATCCTCGGACATGTCATCACCTTCGAAGGCTTCTTCTTCACTATCCACAAACCCATCTGAATCTGATTTGTCACCAGCCCCGGGCGGCACCTCAAACAAAGTATCTTGCTCTTCCTCGTCCTCCTCCTCGTCCTCTTCCACCTCTTCATGATCCTCCTCTACTTGCTTATCATGCTCCATTGCCTAGCACACAAAAACAACACACACATGAGCTTGGACACACATATATTTGACATTTGGGTACCAAAAACAGCACATATGAGCATGGGCACACATAAATTTGACTTTCAAAAAGCAAAAACAGCACATACATGAGCTTGCACAAATATATATTTGGCACATACATACCTGGGAAGATGTAGCCTCCTTCTCATAGTAGTTTGCGGAGCCGGAGGCAGCGGCGATTGCAGCACGCACACCAGCGCCGGCGGGGTCAGGGAGACGTCGAGGCGGAGGTTTCTTTTTTACCCTATACAACAACTCAGCGATTGGGGCATTGCTGCAATCATTTGCGAGCTTCCTCGGCAGCCGCGTAGTAGCTGCTGCATTGCCCTTCCCATTCCCCTTCTGCATCCCCGAGACCGGCACCTTGCTCTTCATAATGGAGTCCAAGGTCCTCTCTTTCTCCTTCTCCTTCCCATTCGCCTTCCCCTTTTCCTTGTCCATTGTTGCGACGATAGGCGTCTGCACACATCAGCAAACAACAAACAGTCAATCATCAACAACAGTAAACTAATTACATATGGAGTTAATGTAATTTTCCAAGCAAGTAGATTTTTTTTCAAGCTGCTATGCTACATCAAGTAGATCATCAACAGTAGAAAACTAATTACACATGGAATCAATGAAAATTTTGATCTATCCATCCATTCTACCCTACAACTCCATCCATCCATGATCCATCCATCCGGATCTGCTACATCTAGCCCTACAGGCTATAATACATCCATCCATGATCCATCCATCTAGCCCTACATCTACATGACTACATCCATCGATCCATCCATGCATCCATCAATAAATCAGATGCGTCATGCATGCTAGTATAGACACGGCTAGGGTTTGGGAAGGAACAGCTACATGAGCACATCCATCGATCCATCCATCCATTGATCCATCACACACGTACTAGTTCAGAGAGCCGCGGCTATAGATAGGAAAGGAAGGAGGTACCTGCTCGTGCTCGTCACGTTCGGCGAGAAACCAGGGGAGGCGCGTCCGTCTGCGTCTGCTGTGGTGAGGAGAGGTGGCGCCGCCCGTTGCTGTCGAGCCCGTTGCTGTCGGAGTGGTGAGGAAACGGGGCGTCCCTCGTCGCCGCCGATCCAGCTTTGCGACGCAGGGGAGAGAAAGGGGCGAGGGGGAGGCAGAGTAGAGAAAGCGGCGAGGCGGCGCTGTCTCTGCGTCTCTCGTGCCCTAACGAGGGAGTGCGAGGCTGCGAGCGATGGAGATTGACGATGGATTGGGCTGGGCCGCAAACGAGTCACCGAGCTGGACCGGCCGAAACTCGGCTCGGCTCGCTCGCGAATCGGGCCTGTTTCCAGAACTGGGCCCGCTCATTTAACTTGTCGAGCCGAGCTGTAATGGGCCGAGCTGTAGCGAGTTTCGGGCCGAGCTGGAAAGCTCGCTCGTACGTCCAGTCCTAGTTGGTCGTGCAGTTGTCTAGGTGGTTGTGACGCCCCCGATTTAATCGTACACTAATCATACACGCAAACGTGTACGATCAAGATCAGGGACTCACGGGAAGATATCACAACACAACTCTACAAATAAAATAAGTCATACAAGCATCATATTACAAGCCAGGGGCCTCGAGGGCTCGAATACAAGAGCTCGATCATAGACGAGTCAGCGAAAGCAACAATATCTGAGTACAGACATAAGTTAAACAAGTTTTCCTTAAGAAGGCTAGCACAAACTGGGATACAGATCGAAAGAGGCGCATGCCTCCTGCCTGGGATCCTCCTAAACTACTCCTGGTCGTCGTCAGCGGGCAGCACGTAGTAGTAGGCACCTCCGGTGTAGTAGGAGTCGTCGTCGACGGTGGCGTCTGGATCCTGGGCTCCAACATCTGGTTGCGACAACCAGAAAGAAGGGAAAGGGGAAAAAAGGGGGAGAAAGCAACCGTGAGTACTCATCCAAAGTACTCGCAAGCAAGGAGCTATACTACATATGCATGGGTATCAAATGGAATAAGGGTATCATATGTGGACTGAACTGCAGAATGCCAGAATAAGAGGGGGATAACTAATCCTATCGAAGACTACGCTTCTGGCAGCCTCCGTCTTGCAGCATGTAGAAGAGAGTAGACTGAAGTCCTCCAAGTAGCATCGCATAGCATAATCCTAACCGATGATCCTCCCCTTGTCGCCCTGTGAAAGAACGATCACCGGTTGTATCTGGCACTTGGAAGGGTGTGTTTTATTAAGTATCCGGTTCTAGTTGTCATAAGGTCAAGATACAACTCCGGGTCGTCCTTTTACCGAGGGACACGGCTATTCGAATAGATAAACTTCCCTGCAGGGGTGCACCACATACCCCAACACGCTCGATCCCATTTGGCCGGACACACTTTGCTGGGTCATGCCCGGCCTCGGAAGATCAACACGTCGCAGCCCTACCTAGGCACAACAGAGAGGTCAGCACGCCGGTCTAAATCCTATGGCGCAGGGGTCTGGGCCCATCGCCCTTTGCACACCTACACGTTGCGTACGCGGCCGGAAGCAGACCTAGCCTAGTGGCTTTCCAGTCCAATCCGGCGCGCGCCACTCAGTCGCTGACGTCACGAAGGCTTCGGCTGATACCACGACGCCGGGATACCCATAACTACTCCCACGTAGATGGTTAGTGCGTATAGACCAAATGGCCAGACTCAGATCAAATACCCAGATCTCGTTAAGCGTGTTAAGTATCCGCAAACACCGAACAGGGCCAGGCCCACCTCTCTCCTAGGTGGTCGGAACCTGCCCTGTCGCTCCGCCTCAAAGATCCACTCGCGGGTGCTCCTACGAGCCTACCCGTCTTTAGTCACCACATGTATCATGTATAAAGTATATAGTATATACCCGTGATCACCTCCCGAGTGATCACGGCCCGATAGTATAGCATGGCAGACGGACAAGAGTGTAGGGCCACTGATGATAAGCTAGCATCCTATACTAAACATTAGGTTTGCAGGTAAAGGTAACAACAGTAGTAGCAAGGACAGGCTATGCATCAGTATAGGATTAACGGGAAGCAGTAACATGTTACACTATTCTAATGCAAGCAGTATAGAGAAGAGTAGGCGGTATCTGGTGATCAAAGGGGGGGGGGCTTGCTTGGTTGCTCTGGCAAGAGAGAGTGGTCGTCAACACCGTAGTCGATCACAGGGGTACCGACAGCGGTCTCGGGGTCTACCGGAAAAAGTAACGGAGGGGGAACATAATAAATAACAGAGCAATCAAAGCAACACAAAGCATAACATGGTGATACGCCGTGCTAGGGGTGACCTAACACAGTAGGAGGTGATACCGGCGAAGGGGGAAAACATCCGGGAAAGTATCCCCGGTGTTTTGCGTTTTCGGGCAGAGGAGCCGGAGGGGGAAAGTTGCGAGTTTGCTATGCTAGGGATGCGTGACGAACGAACAGGCCGCGTATCCAGATTCGTCTCGTCGTTCTGAGCAACTTTCATGTACAAAGTTTTTCGATCCGAGCTACGGTTTATTTTATATTAATTTTAAAAGATTTAAATCATTTTTAGGATTTATTTAATTAATTTAATCAACATTATCCAGAATAGTGCATGCTGATGTCATCATGACGTCAGCAGTCAACGGAGGTGTTGACTGGTCAAACTGACGTGTGGGTCCAATGGGACCCACCTGTCATACCCTGTTAGGTTAATTAGGGTTTAGTTAAACTAATTACTATTTAATTAAGCTAATAGGTTAATTAGATTAATTAAGTAAGGTTAATTAACTTAATTAATTTAATTAATTAATTAATTAAAGTTATTTTAATTATAAATTATTATTTTATTTATTTTTTGAATTAGTTTTAATTAATTTTTTTTAAAATCGTTCTAGGCATGGGCCCCATTCGGTCAGTGGCCCAGGGCCATTGCGGGTGGGCGGGCGCCAGTGGCGCGGTTACGGGCGTGCGGGCGAACCCGACGACGGGCGCCGCGGGCGTGCGCTCACCCGCACGGAGTGCGGCGAGGCGAGGCCAGTGGCCAAGGCGACCAGGGGGGGAAGGGCGCGGCGGCCGCGGCAGGGGAGCCGCACGGGGAAGCGGGGAGGGGAGGCCAGGACGGGGCAGGCCTCGTGGCCAGGGAGCAACGGGCGGCCGACCACGGCGCGGGCGCACGGGGCACGGCGCGGACACGCCGTAGGAGAGGGGGGTTCAGGGCGCGGTGACCGCGGGTGGGGCGTGGTGGCTGCGACGCACGGGCGCACACGCGGCCACGTGAGTGCGCGCACAGGCACGGGACGGCGCCGGCGGCGCGTAGGCAGGGCAAGTGGGAGCAGCGGCGGGGGTCCTCACCGGAGTTCGTGGGGGCTAGGCAACGGGGGTTGAGGAGGAGCGTCGGGGACGACGCGACGGAGAGGGGCAGGCCGGCGAGGAGGAGTGGTCGAGGCGGCGTTCCGGGCGATGACGGGGCGACGGCGAGGTGGCCACGGCGGAGGCGTTCCGCGCGGCGTCGAGGCGGCGGTAGTCCGGCGCAGGGCGGCGACGGTGGGTGGATCGGGCGCGGGGAGCTCTTGCCCCAGGCCCGATGGGTGCGTGCGGCGCGAGGTGGAGGGAAACGAGGGGAGCGAGGAGGGGCTCGTCGGGGACGAGGACGGCGGCCGGCGAGGCGGCGTCCTGGCGTGGGGGGGGGCGGCGAGCTCCGGGCGCAGGGTCGACGGGATCGGGGCCGATCCCGATCCAGATCGGCGGGGGGAGAAGGGATCGTGGGGGGGAGGGAAGTGGGGTGCGGCTAGGGTTTCTGGTAGTGGGGGGGGGGGGGTTATAGCTCGGGGTGGGCTGGCTGGGCTAGGTGGGCCGGCCTGGCCGGTGAGCTGGGCCGTCTGGCCCAGTTAGCCAGGGGGCCCTTTTATTCTTTTTAGTTTTGTTTTTTTTTTTGCTTTTGTATTTTCTTTTCTTTTATTTCTGTTTTATCTTTGTTTCTTATAGTTTTAGTTTTTTGTGAAATATATACTTGGCATCTAATTAGGTAATCCAATTTAGTCCACTGCCACAAAAACTCTAGTCCCCAAATAATTTAGTTTGATATTTTATTTAACTAGTGAAGGCATTTAAATAATTAGTTTTGCTACTATTTAAATCATTATGGTGTAGTTAAGCATTTCATAACAGTTTGGTTTCACCACCCCATTTACCTATGATTTATCCGACACATTTAGAACATTTTAGTTTTATTTTTGGAAAACTTTTGTTGTTTGCCTTAATTTCAAATTTGAATTTGATCTGGTTTCGACCTAACGCGAGATTAGCAACAGTAATGGGGGTGACGTGACATCATTAGCAGAAGTTTACTGTAGCTTGATTATCCGGGCATCACAGTGGTAGGCATAGCCAAGCATATATTCCAGTCAATGTTTTTGCTTCAAGGTTGTTCCACTTGTGTGAAAGTGACCCTTGGTAAGTTTCGATGTGACACGTGCTATTATTTTGATATATGGCTGTGTAGAAATGAGTGGTGTGCCCAGGATTGGATTTGAAATTTTTTGAACGTGTGTGCAAGTTGGTTTAGTTGGTTTAGTAATTTTTGTTGGGTGTGCCCCAGTTTTTTGCGGTGGAGTTCACGTTTTTGGCTTCGATGCTTCTTCTGGTTTTTGAATGGCCATTGTTCGTGCAGATGTCCCATCACTATCGACCTCTGTTGCCTGTCGCTATCGATCTGTCGTTCTTGGGTTTTTTTGTCCTGTCGATGTTGATTTTTATGTTGGCCCAGGTCGCTTTCTGGTTTTCTATTGGTTGTTGGGTCGTGTAGCACATGTCGCTGTCGCTGCGTGCCGCTTCGTTGTGTTGGTTCGAGAGTCTGGTAGATCGGTGCAATCTGGAGATTTTCCCGTTTATGCGGCTGTAGATATTCTTTTGGTTGGTATGTGCTGGCTGTTAGGGACATCGACACGTGATTGGCCCTTCGAATGTGTACAAGCTGCGTGTTCTATCTGGAAAACTCGAGCGAAAGCCTCCACCGTTTCACGCAGCCGTGCCACCTCATCTCACTGTACGCGCCTGTATAAAAGGCTCTGCCCCATCGCTTTTGGATCTCACCAATGTGTTTGCCGCACCTCACCAAACTAGCTAGCCCATGTCCGACCTCGCCGCCGGACCGCGTCTTGCCGGAGCTCCCATCGTTCGGTCTCCATCGGCTGCCATCGTACCCGGATGGCGTCCACGCCATGCAGAGGCTCGCATGGAGAGCACGATTGGGGAGGGTAGGCAATGGTGGCGTGCATATGGGCGTCATAGCGAAGCAGACCTCAAGCCGCGGCGTCTCGGCTCAAGCTCGCTCCCGCCTAGCAGGCCATCGGCCCCCTGCCGTCGCATGTCAGCTGGGCATACGTTGATCCGAGCAGCTTGGACAGGCGTGCACCGCCGCGTGTTGTGCGCTTGACATGGCGATTGCGTTCGCAGGACGTTGGTGGCCGCGTGCACCAACATGATCATGGCGTCCACGGCGACGCTGGTGGTCCCGTAGTGCGTGGGGTGTCATAGTCCATGGGCGCCTGCACCAATATCACGATGACGTCCACGGCGAGGTGGTCCCGTAGTGCGTGGGGCGGCAGAGTCCATGGGCGCCGACGCCGCGGAATGCGGTCAGCCGAACACCTCGTCGCTGCCGTCGGCGCTTAAAGCCAGGCCCCCGTTGACATCCTCACCATCACGGCTGCCGCTGCCACTGGTGAATTCATCGTCTGCACACAATTCATGATCACAATGGCCATCAGCGGAAGACATGGACATGCGCCCGTCGCCGGGGTCATTCCCTTGGAATTCAGGTTGCTGTTATTAGTCGTATGTGTCATGATCGGGGTGGTACTAATGGATGGGTTCGTCGTGCGGCTCTGCGGTGTTCTGTTGCTGCCCATGATTCTTCAGGTGCTCTTTTGTCGCGGGCGGATCCGCGTGTGGGCCGTCGGAGCGTTGTCCGCTCGATCAATTCTTCTGTTGTTGGAAAGTTTGATTCGACTCATGCTGTCCATTGATGCTGAGGACTTGCAAAATTGTTGAGAGCGCTGTTGGAGTCGGCAGAACGTGTCGTCGTTCTCCCCTCCCGCCGCCGGAGCATGCTTCACTAGCTGCATATGTCACTTTGTGCCGCCGTCAGTGGAACCGCGCTAAGCGATCCGGTGCGGATCAAGAAGCACTTCTGGTGCAAGCATGGTAGTCAGCGGCAGTGGATGTGCGCCCGCTGCGCCAAGGACTACACCGTCCGGTTTGGTTACAAGGCACACCTCAAGAACTGCGGCACCCCACGGTCACTCCTGGGACTGTGGTCGCATCTTCTCCCGACCGCTACACCCATCGAGCCAGAAAAATATATAGGAAATAGCTATCGCATGCATGTAACCAAACCTTGCATGCATGCAGCCACTGCATGCAAGCACGTCCCCACATTCTAGAAACCAACCACTCGGCAATTCTTGGTCAAAGTAATTAAGCCCCGACGTAGTCACATCACCTCCACATGCATGCAGCTGACAGCAAATATTAATAAAAGTTCCAACGGTATATGCAAAGGGATGTCAAACAGACCATCAATAATTCCTACACACACCCAGAGAATACCCAGCCAAATCCTGAATTAAAGCACGTGTCAGCTGTATATTAGCACAATCAGCACATAAAAAAACTTCTGAGAATCTACAAAACATAAACCCTCAGATGAGCATCATGGGATGCTCTCTGGCTGAAGTACGAATTATTTATCTTCTTTGATTGAAAAGACACAACTCACCTTGAACAATAACTGATTTGCACCTAGATTTTTTTTCACATGGGTAATTTTTCTCTCTCTTGGGCTCCTACGTACTCTGCTTAGAAGTCTCCCTGGATTGCACAAATGACCATTTGTGGAAAATTTCCTCTACATTTTTTAACCATATAAGAATCTGATGCATTCAAAATTAAGTAGTACGATGTATACATCATATTCTTGGAATCATTATTTCCTTAATTGTTTTTACATGTTTTCTTGCAAACAATTACTCACGGATGCATGGTAGAGTCCAATATTTGTTCTTTTATCCCTGCACTCATACCATCAGTTGGAAACACTACAGAGCCCATATTGTAGAAGCATAAAAAACTAGGCAAACATCCTGTGAGGTTCTCTTTCTTTTAACCCCGTACAGTACAACAAATGTTCTAGAGGTTCTCTTGCTTCAATTCTTTTAAGAATACCTACAACTCACAATAATTCAACACTAACATTGGCACATCATAGTATTTGTCCAGAGCAAAACAAGATACTACATGAAGTTGGATAAATGGTTTAAAAATATATTGCACAAGTAATAGCAAACCTATCATAAAAGATGCAATTTGAAGAGTGCTATTTGCCGAATCTAAAATGGCAACATGATACCTCACTATCGGTAAGGCATTTCGCAGAAAATTCGTGTGCATAGTATATAGATTTAGTTCCATTTATGCCCTATTACCTGATTTTGCACCCTTAGCTAATGATCTCTACTAATTTAGTAATTTTGTATGTTTTCGGACGCGTAGGATGTAAATACTACTACACAAATATTTAACCAACGCCACCAACATTTCTGCACCGAGAAACACTTCAGACTCAGACGTGTAGGGAGCACCTGGCATTTTCTATTTAGCAATTTATTGTCGAATGCCCCTGCATTTGTCCTTTGCAACTCAACTGTCAAGGGCTCCGAACCCAAAATGATATGTCTAACACTAGCAATAAAGGTAGTAAGGCTTGCTTGCAAACAAAGGCCACCATATAAAAATGTACATGGAATTGCCAC
Organism: Triticum monococcum; assembly: GCA_034509565.1. Taxonomy (NCBI): domain Eukaryota; kingdom Viridiplantae; phylum Streptophyta; class Magnoliopsida; order Poales; family Poaceae; genus Triticum; species Triticum monococcum. The sequence goes on from CM067845.1 coordinate 579,762,649, forward strand.
ACCAGTTAAGTGATAGCATCAACACTTACATGGACACAAAACAAATGCTCATTACTCCCACCATCCTTATAACATAGTATATGTAGTCATTACAATAGTATCATCAACATGTAAAATTATTGTGTCTTTGAAGCTACAAAGAGAAGTTTGATTTCTTTTTTTTTTCTTTGGATCGAAGAAGACTGATTCCCTCACATGAACGGGCCCATACCAAACAGTGGCAATTTAACATGGCCCATCAGCAGATAAGCACTCAACAGAAGCAATCCACAAGGCAAGTTAAAATCTTAGCAAAGATATGTGACCGATTTTTAGACATCATACCGTTATGTATTGTATCCTCGGCACCCGCAGAGTGAAGATTCACTAATCATATACACCGGTGCCAATCGACCCCATGGCCGCATGCAAGAATTTGCAAAAGCTTTGTACTTCATCATGGCACCAGTCCTACAGGAGGCTCTAAATAATGAATAAGTATGTGTTATAATCCAAATTTGTATGCCACTTGCTTTATTGTAATAAAACGATTACATGAACATAATTCTTAGCTAAAGCCTCAATCTCTACAATTATGTGACACACCTGGCAGCTTCGCATCAGCAGAGCGTGGCGTGTCACTGCACGGGCATGGCCCATGCAATTGATCGATTTGGCCAATGTGTAATTGAAATAATTTATATATTTGATAACTATTCAGCAGACCGAATTTGGTCTACTCGGCAGACCGAAATTGCAAGACAGGCAAGAATACTGGCACAGATATGTGACAACTATTGTGATGTTGTGCCACTCCACATGTACCCGCGTCATCCAGATTCCGATGCCCTATTATCAGATATATATAGTGGTGCACATCTACCTGTGGGACGTCCACAACATTTCACAAAAGCTCTATCATTTCATTGCTGGTATACCAACCCCGCAGGTGGTTATACCAGAATGATTTGATGCAGCGCCAACAAGTCATGTACTCTTGATATTACCGTAACGTTGGCATTCCATGGCATGTGATCTTCCATCAGGCCATGCTTAGCTAAAATAAGTGAACCCTCTCCTAGGTGTACTACTATGCATTTCCTTTTTTTAGTAATGTAGCGCATATACAATGTTCATGAATAAATTTTGTGTTTCTACTTAATTCAAACGTATCAACGGGCGCGGCGTGCCGCCGTGTGGCTTTTGCTAGTAATAAACAACAGTCAAAAAAATCCTGTAATGCCTTGGAATTCCTGTAATTTTCAGAGAGATATACTGTTCTTGATGATGTAGGTAGCAGCGGCAACAGGCGTGGGTGAGACCTGTGCAGTTTCCGAGCAGTTGCTCGTTCCGCTTGCCAAGTCGTCGAGGATTTCGGAGCAGCGGGAAACTCGTCAAGGCACATGATTCAGCGATTATACGAACTAACGTAAACGTACGCTGTAGGATGCGCCGGTTCCGGTGTAGAGGATTCGTCGACAGTTCCGAGCGAGGTCGTCAAGGGCAAGGTGTCCAACTTGACGCGTGAGCAGGATTCAACGACGGGCTTCGTCGTGCCTCAATTTCGAAGCAAGGAACCAGCAGGATCCACACATACGTAGAAGTTCGCGTGATTTATTCCCAGTAGTAGTTCGTATCAATGACGAACTTGATTTCCTCCGTCCTTTGATCCATGTGAATATACAAGAATTCTTTCCCTTCCTTGATCCTCGTGCCAAAAAAGGTTATGACGTGCTAGATTCCTTCCATGGCGTGAGTTGCTGCATAGTACTACGAGCCAGACTCCAGTTGATTTCTCCACGGTGGCTTTTGGTCTTCATGGAAGTCCAATTGATTTTGCTAGCTTCAGATAAGGAACCACCGAACCAGCAGCGTGGCAGGTCGCCTCAAGCCTCAGCCGGATTGATCCACGAACAAGCAGCAATATGAGACGGCGAGATATACTCCATCCACGCGCAAGCAGCACCAACCGCTTGATTTTTCCTCCTTGATGCACGCGCAGACTGCACAGACCATCCAGCAATTTTAAGCAGTATCATGTGCGCACATCGCAGCGTAGAACATAACACGTAGGCGCGCGGAGAGGCTGCACAGTCGATGGAGTTTGACGAATAAGGTGACTACCGACGGGCAGAGTGCGCAGCGGATTTGGTCCAAGCGACGGCCGAACCTTACTGTGAAACCAATGTTAGAAATTTAGGGTTTGCAGTCTATCCTTAATTTCTTTGCGCTTATCTGTGGTGCTGCTCACAATTCGCATCTCTGAGCCTAGGGGGTAGGGACCTTCTTATACTATTTTTTCAAAGAGTCCACCTCTTATACAGATATAAGATTCCTAGTCTTTTCCACTAGTTTCCGGGATAGAGTCTAGATCAAATTACCAACCACGATCATATTTGTCTGTTAACGAATTCTACCCGTTATGTCCCCGGAGCACGCGCTTGTGAGCAACGCGCCATAATAGAGTGTAAATTCCTCTAGTTACGTAGATCAACATTAGGGCTGTAATCTAACTATACGATCCAGGTCCTTCCAATTATCAGTGTACCCGGATAGCCTTCCAATATAAATGGTATATTGTATTCCACTGATAATCGATCAGTTTCCTTAAGCATATAACTTAAGTACGTTCCAACAAGTGATAATTTTTCATGCTAAACATATAAAACAATTCCATGTACAAGTACATGTATAATTTCATAATGAGGTATTCCGAATATTTAACTATTCCAAGTAATTTGAATATAGTTGTTGGACACATAATTCCAACAGGGAGTTCATGGCGATCATCTCATACAAAACGCAACCGTGGAGTGGAATGAATCAGGGCACCGAGGCTCGAGGAATAAATCCGAGTCAGGAGGAGAGGATGGACATGATCACATGAAGACGGTGGACCAGGTGGCCGGTGAGCGCCACAGCAGCGACGAGGTACGTCCACATGAAGATCACCGAGCACTCCTGCCCGATTCGCAGAGCCTTTGGTTCCCTGAGCCGGGGTACTAAGGGACAACTCCAGCGGCCGCGGCGACACATTGGGGAAGGGTCCGGTGAGCGTGTTTTAGGGTAGACTGATGACGCGGAGGTCAGCGCTCCAGCGGCAGGCCCTGAATGCTGCTGCTGTGGTGACAGGAGACGTCGTACCAGGAGGAGTGGTTGCCTTGGCACGGGCCTAGCATGCCCCAGACCGAAGAAGCGGTTGCGATGTTATTTTTAGACATTGCTACGCGTGGGTTGGCTGATCTTTCAAAACGATGGGTCGGGTTGTTAGCCGTGGGATTCACTTCAGGATAGCCATCTGATCCAGCTGACGATGATTGCAACAAGGGCCATGTTGGCTTCATCGGATCCAAATGACGATGTTTGCAACATGGGTTATGTTTCTTTCGGAGATTTGCAACATGGATTATGTTGTGCTCGGGATCAGGGCCGTACCTGAGAATTCAGAGGCCCGGTGCAAAATAGCACGAAATGAGGCCCTTTAGATAGAAAAATACTCCCTCCCAGGGGCGGATCTGGAGCTAATGTTACCCTGATGCACTACTTAACTATGACATAAAATTTTCAAGCAACAATGAACTAATAAGGATGTGTTTCATAACTTTTAACATGAATTACCAGATATAATAGACTCCAATTTATAAAACAAAAGGCAATAGTCAAAGTACTTAATATAGTGCGACAAAATTACTTGAAAAGGATGTCATGGATACCTAATTGTGAATGTAATGGTGCCTTTCTTTTGAGAAGAAACTGGTCCATACTGCCTGCATTTAATAATTAAAACTAGTGAGGAATCAAAATTGTGAAGCCAATGAAGTATACGTAATTACAACTTCAAACCGTAGCTGATGCCCCATGTCTTGCCAGAACACATACATTTAAATATATTTCAATAAGGTTCAACTTACTAGCGCCAATTTTATACATACAATTGTTGCGACTTATAAAAATATATAGAAAAAATAACACAAAGAAGGGATATCGAGCAGAATTCGAATCAAGCAATGACTGTAATCTAAACTAAAAATTCAAAAACATATTACTAATTAGCTAAGAGAGGGAAGGAGAAATTCCGGCGTGGGACATGGCCATGACTCGCGAGGGAGACGTGGTGGCTTCGGCGCTGCAGGCTGCAGCCTCAGTCGTCGACCCGCAGTCTCCGCCTGCCGGTTGCCGCTGCTTCGCGTACGCGTTTGCCGGCCGCCCACCCATCAGGAACGGATCAATTCGATCAATAGATCGCCGCCGCTGCGCATAGATTTGCTCGCCTCGCTTGCTCGGGGGCAGAATACATGAGATGAGATGAGGAGACGGATAGAGATCTCTTTTTCTTTTGGTGGAGAAAAATCTGGGATTGGGAAGATGGATCGCTAGTTTGTTATAGACTTACAGGAGAAGGGAGATGGATAACAGACATACGATCGATCGTGTGCCGGTGTGCGTTTGAAGGGATCGAGGGTATACTGGTATGCGTACGTAACGTGGGTAGTGGGCTGTTCGAAGTGAAGCCACGAGCCCGCGCGGGCTGGTTTCATCGGACCTGTGGCACACTTGCTGGGCCACCCTGTTGCCATGGGCCAAATTACTGTTAATTAGCACTTAAAAAGTTCCTGGACCCTGTAGCTTGTGCTACAGGGTTGGCCCATTGAGCTCCGCCCCTGCTCCCTCCGTCTAATAATATAAGACATTTTGTAAACTAACATAGCTTACTAAAATGTCTTATATTTTGGGACGGAAGGATGATTTATTATATATTTAGCATACTATAAACATAATCTTTCCAATAATAATCCACCTTAGCGGTGATTTATAGCTTACAAAAATATTTTATATTGTGGGACCGAGTAGTTATTTAAGTCGACAGAGAGGTCAAAAGAAAGGCGTGCACTTGTGTTTCTATAGTGGCTTGCATTGAAATTTGGAACTGGCTAGCGTTGGTACTTGGAATGTTTTACAGGAGATGAAGTGTTGCTTGGATATTCCCTTGACTAATACTATTTATTGCCATTTAAGATATGTTTTGGGGCCCTAAAATTTTAGGGGCCATGTGCCATCGTACAAGCTGCACCTGCCTGCCATACGGGCCTGCTCGAGATTTGCACGTCATAGTCGTTGTGCAACACCATTGTGTGCTCTGGTCGTAGCAATACCGACGATGTTGCAACCTGAAGAGCTCGCGGCACCGCTAATCCGTCCTCACGGGGGGACACCAGCGACATTGCAACAAGTCGTTCGTTGCTCATAGCACAACAGTGCCGATGTTGCAGCTGCAGTGCTTCATGGTATGCAACACCCTGCGTGTTGCAATCTAGCACCACCGATGGTAGCGACGCTCAACAGTGACGATGCTACCCATTGCAACAAGCAATCGTGGTGGCGATCGGGCCTTGCAACATGTCTAAAAAAAAGTAGTGCCCCTAACGCCTTCGTAACAGGCATGGCGAGCTCACCCCTCTAGCGAAATTCCCACCATTGCACGTGAACGCATGCAAGAGATGAGCCAGGCGGCTGGTGGCAGGTGGGCATGTCGGAGCCATGCTCTTGCCTTGGATTCAAAGGAAAACAACATGTGGCGTTGGATCCAGGGCGACGCCCATTGCGGAGCGCAGCTATCGAGGCGATGGCGCGTGTGGTGGCCCCGTGGTTGCATCATGCGGGGGCTAGGGCAGCGTGTGTAGCGGACAATGGCGGTGGCCGAGGCTGATGCACATGGGGGAAGGGGGTGGTATTGCTAAACAATGCGGTGGAGTAGGGGGTCTCGAGTGTAAGAGGGCTGGGAGAGAAAAGCTCTCTTGGGAGAAGCAATGCAAGGAGCCAAGGAGAAAGGGGATCAATTCGGTTGAAAAACGATGCGACGAGAACGCTTTTAGTTAAGAGACAGGGAAGGTGTGTGTGGTTCAGAGGGACACGTGGCATATGGGAAAGGAGGCCCACGAATGCGTAGCCGCTCTGCAATAGCTCCAAAGGGTTGCAATAAGGGTCATGTTGTGCGGACCATTCGATAAACTTGGATTGAAGGCCTGAGCTCTTAGTCTTGATTTCGGGAAGGTTTTGATCGAGCATTGTAACCGTGAGTCAAATATGGTAGCTCATGTGCTAGCAAAAAAAGGTTGTGATGATCCACCAAATGTGTGGTTGGACTCACCTCCTGGCTTTATTCGTAATTTTTTAGCGGATGATGTAAGTGTTATTTAAATTTTAATAAAGCTAGCCATGAAGGCCTTTCCCTAAGAAAAACTTGAATCCAAGGCCACAGAGATGGGTCGATGCATGCATGAAGAGTTAGAGAAACTCCAACACGCCGATGCATTTGGTCCATGTGTGTTCGTTTGGGTTGAAACGGACGAAAACGCGGGCCAAAAGCGTAACGCAAACCCAAATCTCTTCCGCTTGTCATCTGTGTGGACGCATTTCCAGCCCAAATTTGTGCCTTGTTTGCATCCACACAGACACGAGACAGACATACCACACATCCCGTCGGTGTCCACCTCGGGCCCGCGTGTCGGCCGCCCCACTACCACCCGCGGTCATAGTCAATGCGTCCACCTAACTCGGGCCCGCATGGCAACGGCTGGAAGCATCGCAAGTCCATGCTCTTTTTAAATGGCAAGCATGTGCAGGGGGCCATCTACTTCTGATTTTCACTTGTGTCCACATCTGGCCACACATGCCCCCTCGCTGGCAGCCAGGAAAACCTAGATGCCATGGCCGGCTTCTTTGGCAAGGGCCCAAGGCCAAGCATGACGCCGAGGCCAGCTCGTCGTGCGGTCCAGCAAGATGGACATTGGTGCCAGCAGAGGGGAGGGGGGCGCTCGCCGGCCACGGGATAGGGTGGCGTGAAGGAGGCGCTCCATCACGAGCTCCAACTCTGAGAAGGACGACTAGGGCTGCGGGATGCGGCGGGTGGGAAGTGCCTTATTTTTTTAAGTTTTATTTATATTTTTATGTATAAATGGACTTTGGTGTTGTTCTTTATTACATTTTATTATTTATATTAATATGCATGCCTATTCGTTAGTTTTTATTAAGACCATGTAGACTAAAATGCATCGGCGGCGTTGGACGCACCGACAAATCGGACACGCGCATCAGTTTTGTCAATCCAAACGGATAAATAGCAGACAAAATCATGTCCGTTTGCGTCGGACGGTTGGAATTGCCCTTATCGTCCGGATGAACCCTAGGTTTTCTTCTTTGGGAATTGCTAAGTAACATCTAGATGTTTTTTAAGAATGTCACATCTAAGTTTGTAATCATTGGATCTATTACACTGTAAATCTCGTGCAGAGTTAAATTTGCACTGTGCGTGTCCCTTGGCGCTAATTGTGCACGTCGCTTTCGCTCGCTCGGGAGTTGCTTGGTCTAGCCTCTCGTGCATGGGCCGGCTGTCTTTTTTTTTGTCTTTTCTATGCTGTGTTGTAAGAATTAGAAGAGGCTATCTATTTTTGGCCCATATAATGTGTATGATACTAATCGGTTCTGTTCATTTTTTTGTCCCATTCATGATTTGTTTTTAGTACGGAAAACACTTTTTGAACTGTGCAAACATTATTAAAATCCGGATGTTTTATTTTTGTGAACACTTATTGTAACTTATTTTTTTAATTCATGAACATTTATTTATATTTGAATATTTTTCAAATCGGATTTGTTAAATCTCATGAAGATTTTAACAATGTCTTATGTAAGGTGTGGTTTGTCCGATATATTTTATTGTAATAATAGCGCAAACTTGAATTTGTTTCATTTGTCATGTGCATCCCGCATTGCCATGATGTCCAGTTGTTGGCCGGTTTTTGTTAGGACTTTATTTACTTAGCCTCTTTTTTGTTTTTTCTGATAATTTTCATGGGCTCTTTTTGTTGTTTTTGTTATTGGCATGCTATGTAGAAGCAGAAGAGACATGCTGCTTTGCCTCTCCCCATTCATCCTCTCTTCATTGTTTCTTTCTCTTTTATTATAGCGGACACCTTTTTGTGTGCGATGTTTTTTTGCCCTAGTTGCAACTTCACTCTTAATTTGCAGCTAGGACCAACTATTTTTTTGACTTAGTTGCAAGTCCACTATTAACTTGCAGTTTGGCCCAACTTTTTTATCTCTAGTTTGGCTTGACTTTTTTTATGCCAATTGTAAGTCAACCATCAACTCACAACTAGGGGGGCATATGTTTATAGGGGCTCAGTTGCAAGTCAACCATCAACTCGCAATTAAGGAGGACGTATGTTTGTAGGGGCCCAATTGCAAGTCAACCATCGACTTGCAACTGGGGGGCGCCGTACTTTTTTGTAGTTGTCCCAGTTGCAAGTCAACCGTCGACTCGCAACTAGGGGAGCGTATGTTTGTAGCAGCCCGTAGTTGCAGGTAAGCCATCGACTCGCAACTAGGACATGTTGTACTTTTTTGTAGTGGCCCGAGTTGCATGTCAACCATCGAAGCGCAATTAGGGGGACATATGTTTGTAGGGCCAAATCACAAGTCAACCATTGACTCGCAACTAGGGGGCGTATGTTTGTAGGGGTCGGTTGCAAGTCAACCGTCGACTCACAATTAGGAGGTGAATATGTTTGTAGGGGGGCAGTTGCAAGTCAACCATCGACTCGCAATCAGGGGTGTATGTTTGTAGGGGGGCTAGTTGCAAGTCAAGCATCAACTCTCAACTAGGACGCGTCTTACTTTTTTGTAGTGGCCCCAGTTGCATGTCAACCATCGACCCGCAACTGGGGGGACATATGTTTGCAGGAACCTAGTTGCAAGTCAACCACCGACTAGCAACTAAGGGGGTGTATGTTTGTAGGGGCCCAATTGCAAGTCAATCACCGATTCGCAACTAAGACGAGCCATACTTTTTTTGTAGTTGCCACAGTTGCAAGTTAACCATCGACTCGCAACTAGGGCAATGTATGTTTGTAGCGGCCCTAGTTGTAGGTCAGTCATCGACTCGCAACTGGGACACGTCGTACTTTTTTTGTAATGGCCCCATTTGCATGTCAACATCGAATCGCAACTAGGGGGACATATGTTTTTGGGTTTTTAGGGACCCAGTTGCAACTCAACCATTGACTCGCAAATAGGGGCGCGTATGTTTGTAGGGGCCCAGTTACAAGTAACCATCGACTCGCAACTAGGGTGTGTGTGTGTGTGTGTGTGTGTGTGTGTGTGTGTGTGTGTGTGTGTGTGTGTGTGTGTGTGTGTGTGTGTGTGTGTTTGTAGGGGGGGCAGTTGCAAGTCAATCATTGACTCATGATTGACTGGCAACTAGGGGGCGTATGTTTGTAGGGGGCAAGTTGCAAGTCAACCATGGACTCTCAACCAGGACGTGTCATACTTTTTTGTAGTGGCCTCAATTGCATGTCAATCATCAACTCGCAACCAAGGGGGATGTATGTTTGTAGAGGGGCAATTGCATGTTAACCATCGACTCGCAACTAGGCGGGGCGTATGCTTGTAGGGCCCCAGTTGCAAGTCAACCATTGACACGCAACTAGGGGGCAGTATGTTTGTAGGGGGGCAAGTCACAAGTCAACCATCGACTCGCAACTTGGGGGGGGGGGTATGTTTGTAGGGGCCCAGTTGCAAGTCAACCATCAACTCGCAACTAGGGGGTGTGTATGTTTTTAGGGGCCCAGTTGCAAGTCAACCATTGACTCGCAACTAGGGGGCGTATGTTTGTAGGGGGGCAGTTGCAAGTCAACCATCGACTCTCAACTAGGACGCGTCGTACTTTTTGTAGTGGTCCCAGTTGCATGTCAGCCATCGACTCACAACAAGGGGGTGTATGTTTATAGGGGGCCAATTGCATGTCAATCATCGACTCACGACTAGGGGGCATATGTTTGCCGGGCCCTAATTGCAAGTCAACCATTGACTCGCAACTAGTGGGCAATATGTTTGTAGGGGGGCAAGTTGCAAGTCAACCATTGACTCGCAACTAGTGGACAATATGTTTGTAGAGGGCCGAGTTGCAAGTCAACCATCAACTCGTAACTTGGGGGGGGGGGCGTATGTTTGTAGGGGGGCTAGTTGCAAGTCAATCATCAGCTCGCAACTAGGGGTCGTATGTTTGTAGGGGCTCAGTTGCAAGTCAACCATTGACTCACAACTAGGACGCATTGTACTTTTTTGTAGTGTCCTCAGTTGCATGTCAACCATCGACTCGCAACTATGAAGAGCGTATGTTTGTAGGGGCCCCAGTTGCAAGTCAAACATCAATTTACAACTAGGGAAGTGTATGTTTGTAGGGCCCTAGTTGCAAGTCAACCATCGACTCGCAACTAGGACACATCGTACTTTTTGTAGTGGCCCTAGTTGCATGTTAACCATCGATTCGCAACTAGGGTGTATGTTTGTTTGTTTGTTCTCTTCATGGTTTTCCTGATTTATTCCTTTTCCCTTTTTTCTTCACATGATTTCGTTTTCTTTTTACTTTTTTTATTTAAAAAACAAATTTGTAATTTTATTTTTCTTTCTTCTTTTTATGTTTCAAAAGGTATTTGGAATTTGAAAAATTCTTTTGTTTTTTCAAAAGCTATTTTGGTTAAAAATATCAAAATAAGTACATGTCTTTCAAAAAATGCTCGTAAGTTTAGAAAAAATGATTGTGTTTTATAAAAAAGTTCAAATGTTTAAAACAAATTCTCTTTTTAAAAATTGTTCACAAATGCTAATCATCTCTTGAGCTTTACACGTACTGGACTAAAGTACAAGCTCTCACCTTGACCACATTCGTTTCTAAACCCAGGCATCTCACGTACGTTTCTTAGTTTGTCGTGTTTGATGCTAACAAAAGAAACTGACACGTAGGATACTCATAAGCTTCAAGCGGTGCATTTTTTATGAGTTCGCATGCTCAAACACAACGCTCTTGGGTGCGTACAATGGGCCGGCTCAGTGGCGAAGCCCTGCGCTGTATGCGGCAAGCTGGACAATCAAATAAAAAACAAAAAAGAAACAACGAAACAGCTAGAGAAAGTTGTCAATGAAAGGGCAACAAATATGGATGACATCATTTTAGATGTGACATAATTATGTCACATCTAGATGTGTCCTAGTCACATCCTTTTTCTTCTTATATAGAATTTTGTGATATGTATACGCGTGTATATCATACATATTCCAACCTGTTAAATAGATCGCTCGGGGGTGACAGAAGATTCCAACCTAAGGCTGATCATAGTGGGGAGTAATTTAGACTAGTGTCATGTCATATGTATGACACTAGTCTAAGTTACTATCCTCATAGTGCAAAGTATCTTAGTAGTAGTGTCATAGTTTGTTTCATTTATTGCCTTATAGACTCATTTTACCTCGGAAAGCGCTATGTTACAGTAACATATTATGTTATTCCAAGCACCTCTCTCTTTATTAAATACTTACCACATAAGCAAAATTGTCTTGGGATATGTTAAGTTACTACATAAGTTACCCCATTATGGCTGGCCTAATTCTCGGATTTTTTTTGAGCGGCGGCGTCCATGAACGATGTGGCGGCTTCCCTATCCAAGAAGCGGAGGCGGGACGATCCGCAATCTCCGGCGAGCAGGGACGTTAGCGGCGGCGATGGTGCGAGCCTCGCCCTCGACCTCATCAGCTGCCTCCCTGACGAGATCCTCGGCACCATCATCTCTCTCCTGCCCACCAAGGACGCCGCGCGGACAACCGCTCTCTCTTCCCGGTGGCGCTACCTCTGGCGCTCCGCCCCGCTTAACCTCGCGGTCGACTACCTCGTCGGCCATATCTGGCGCACCGCCTCGTTCAACCGCGACGTCGACTACAAACCTGTTTACCGCCAGGTGAGCGAGCGCATCGCCGTCATCGTCTCCAAGATCCTCGCCGTGCACACCGGCCCCGCTCGCCGCCTCTCCTTCGGTGACCGCCACGGCATCCACCTCAGCCGTGACCTCTCCGCCAAGTTCGACGGATGGTTCTGGTCCCCCGCCCTCGATGGCCTCGAGGAGCTTGATTTCTACTTGGGCGAAAATCCATGGTGGATGCTGCCGCCGTCCGTGCTCCCTTTCACGCCCACGCTGCGTGTGGTCAGATTGTGCGGTTGTGATTTCCACGAGATTAAAGTTACCTCCTCACTTCATCTCCCTCGGCTGAAGGAGCTCAAGCTCTGTGGTGTCGCTATCTCGGAGGCGACCCTCCACTGCCTGCTCGCTGCCTGCACTGCGCTAGAGAACCTTCAGCTTGATAACATCCAGGGGCCCAGCTCCGTCCGGATCATCTCGTCCACTCTACGGAGTGTTGGTGTCGCTGGTTCTTACTCCTACGGTGAAGAGTCCCTGCTTCAGGAGCTTGTCATTGAAGATGCACCTTGCCTTGAGAGATTGATCACACTTGGTCCATTTGGTGGCCCGAGGATAGTCAGAGTCCTTGCGGCGTCGAAATTGATGGTGTTGGGCTGCTTGTCTAGCGAAAATTTCAAAACTGTGAATGGAACAATTGTGCGGGTAAAAAACTTGCATGCATTTCGGTATTTTCTACTTGCAATCTATTGATGCGTGTGTATCTGTTTTCTCTAGGAAATTGTCCCCACTAGCTTGACCGCGTTGGGACGCACAGTGAAGGTTTTGGTTCTAGAATCCATCGGCCCCAATCTAGATGCAGTTGTTGGCTTCCTTAGGTGCTTTCCCTGCGTGGAGAAGCTATACATTCAGGTGAAAATCTTTGTTGTTAAATCTAGTTACATGGTATTTTAACTTTGATCAATTATATATCTCTGGAAGTTTAGTTTGGACGTAATATTTAGTACATTTTGGTAAAATTAGCCTCCACAGTAAAGATTGTTGTGTAATTTTTCCCCTATAATTGTACAATGAAAAACATGGCAGTCAAAACTACACATAGGAGATTTTTATGTTAAAACGAAGTAAGGGGATTACATTGTTCAGTAATCCCTAATTAATTCAATCATCATGCAAATTCAACTAATCCTTATCTAACTAGGTGCCAACTATGTAAAATCATTGTTTCCCTGCTCACAGTAAAGTCACTCCTTTTATCACGACCTAAGTGGCCACCAATACCTATTTTGTTCTTTTGCAGTCACGCCATAGGAAGGATATGAAAAATGTGTGCCAATATAGCACACTCGATCCCATCGAATGCCTCGAACTCCATCTCAGAGCAATAGTTTTGAACACCTATGAAGGCAAGAGAGCAGATGTTAACTTTGCCAAGTTCTTTGTTCTGAATGCAAAGGTGCTCAAGGTAATGAAATTTGGTGCCAGTGGTACCTGCAATGATAAATGGGTGGCTAATCAGCGCAGGCGGCTACAACTGGATATCAGTGCTTCCAGAGGTGCAAGATTTTATTTTAAAAGAGATTTTGATATCCCCAGCTTTTGCAATCACTATCACTTTCATGGTATGTGGACAGTTGATCCCTTTGGTAGCTCGTAGTGCAAATGTTGTTATCTGGTATGACGCCCTTTCAGTGGAGTCTCTTGCAAAAAAACAGTAGCCTGAAGTATGCTGAAATTTAAAAGTTTTCAGAGCCAAGGGATATGGATGAGACTTGCCTGCTCCCCCAGCGTGCTCCCATCCGTGCTCCCGCATACCAGAGTTCAGAAGTCGGCAGGGGATTAAGTAAGCACAAGCTCCTGCCTCAGCCGGTGGAAGGGAAGGGCAGCCTCTTACTTTGGTCTCTGAATATTTATGTAAAAGAGTTTGTATTGTTTGCAGAACTGTCTTGCAAAACTATCATGTGATTTGCCACGTTTCAGTGGGTCCTGTAATCTTTCAGTTGGCCAAATTAGGTGTTGTGCATAATCTGATGTCATTTGATTATATCATGATGAATTAGGCCAACTCCACCGCGCGGCCCCATCTTGTCCGGGTGCGTCCGTTTGGGGTAGAACGGACGAATAGTGCGGCCAACGCGCGGCCCCAAATGGAAAAATGTCTGTATTCTGTCTGGTTTCGACCCATCCTCGGCCCAAACTTGCGCCGAGTTTGGGGTGAAACGGACATCACGCGGACGGGCTTGCCGCACGCCCTTGTCCCCCCGTGGCCCGCCTGTCGGGGACACTAGCAGTCCCTTCGCTTCCACCCCCTCTCCCCGCCCCGCTGCCGGCGCCGCCGCTATTCTCCGGCCGCCTCCTCACCGCGTAGCCCCCGACCATTCATACCAAATCATGTCTCGATATGGCCGCCACCACGCCCGCGCTTTCGCCGTAGTTTTGGCCGTCGATCGGAGGAGGTTTGGCCATCGCCATGGCAGCCGGCGGCAGAGGGGATACGACCATCGGCGACGTACCACGGTGGCCGCGGCAGCTTTCGACGAGTGCTTCAGAGCGGCCAGTAGCCGGCCGCCAACCACCCCTGCTGCATCGAGGTGATCATCGCGGCCTCTTTGCCACCAAGACCGCAAGGTGTTCGACACTTTGCCCACAAAGGTATGGACAATGGAGATGAGTTTTTCTTCCACCACTTCATTGTTGGGGAACGTAGTAATTTCAAAATTTTCCTACGCACACGCAAGATCATGGTGATGCATAGAAACGAGGGGGAGAGTCTGATCTACGTACCCTTGTAGATCGCAACGGAAGCGTTGACACAACGTAGAGGAAGTAGTCGTACGTCTTCTTCCCGATCCGACCGATCCAAGCACCGTTACTCCGGCACCTCCGAGTTCTTAGCACACGTACAACTCGATGACGATCCCCGGGCTCCGATCCTGCAAAGCTTCGGGGAGGAGTTCCGTCAGCACGACGGTGTGATGACGATCTTGATATTCTACCAACGCAGGGCTTCGCCTAAGCACTACAACGATATGATCTAGGTGGAATATGGTGGCAGGGGGCACCGCACACGGCTAAGGAACGATCACGTGGATCAACTTGTGTGTCTTGGGGTGCCCCCTGCCCCCGTATATAAAGGAGCAAGGGGAGGAGGCCGGCCGGCCAGGTGTGGCGCGCCAAGGAGGAGTCCTCCTCCTAGTAGGAGTAGGACTCCTACTAGGAGGGGGAAAGAGGTGGAGTGGGAGAAGGAAAGGGGGCGCCGCCCCCCTCCCCTAGTCCAATTCGGACCAGGGAGGAGGTGGCGCGCGGCCCACCTCTGGCAGCCCTTCTCTCTCTCCACTAAAGCCCATAAGGCCCATAACTTCTCCCGGTAGGGTTCCGGTAACCCTCCGGCTCTCCGGTTTTCTCCGAAATCACCCGGAACACTTCTGGTGTCCGAATATAGTCATCCAATATATCAATCTTTATGTCTCGACCATTTCGAGACTCCTCGTCATGTCCGTGATCACATCCGGGACTCCGAACTAACTTTGGTACATCAAAATGCATAAACTCATAATAACTGTCATCATAACGTTAAGCGTGCGGACCCTACGGTTCGAGAACAATGTAGACATGACTGAGACACATCTCCGATCAATAACCAATAGCGGGACCTGGATGCCCATATTGGCTCCTACATATTCTACGAAGATCTTTATCGGTCAGACCGCATAACAACATACGTTGTTCCCTTTGTCATCGGTATGTTACTTGCCCGAGATTCGATCGTCGGTATCCAATACCTAGTTCAATCTCGTTACCGGCAAGTCTCTTTACTCGTTCCGTAATACATCATCTCGCAACTAACTCATTAGTGACAATGCTTGCAAGGCTTATGTGATGTGCATTACCTAGATGGCCCAGAGATACCTCTCCGACAATCGGAGTGACAAATCCTAATCTCGAAATACGCCAACCCAACATCTACCTTTGGAGACACCTGTAGTACTCCTTTATAATCACCCAGTTACGTTGTGACGTTTGGTAGTACCCAAAGTGTTCCTCCGGTAAACGGGAGTTGCATAATCTCATAGTCATAGGAACATGTATAAGTCATGAAGAATAGCAACAACAACATACTAAACGATCGGGTGCTAAGCTAATGAAATGGGTCATGTCAATCAGATCATTCAACTAATGATGTGACCTCGTTAATCAAATAACAAGACCTTGTTCATGGTTAGGAAACATAACCATCTTTGATTAACGAGCTAGTCAAGTAGAGGCATATTAGTGACACTAAGTTTGTCTATGTATTCACACATGTATTATGTTTCTGGTTAATACAATTCTAACATGAATAATAAACATTTATCATGATATAAGGAAATAAATAATAACTTTATTATTGCCTCTAGGGCATATTTCCTTCATTCATTTGTTCATCGGACGATTTGTCGTCAGATGATCAAGATCTTGTGGTGGCTGCACTGGTCGTTCACGACCACATTCAACGGCAGCTTCCTCGGTACAGGGGGTCACTCCCTGGCCATGCTCTCAACCTGAACCGCAACAGGGAGAGAGGCCACGCCCTGCTCTATGCCGATTACTTTACGAACACGCCGCTCTTCAAGCCGGATAAATTTCATCGCCGTTTTCGAATGGCAAGGCAAGTGTTCAATCGTATCCGAGAGGGAGTGGTTGCTCATGACCCATACTTCGAGTGCAAGACGGATGCCCTTGACAAGCTTGGATTCTCCTCTTATCAGAAATGCACTGCGGCCATCTGCATGCTTGCATATGGAATTCCAGGCGATCTGGTGGATGAGTATGTGCGTATGAGTGAGACAACATGTCTTATGTCAATGTACAAGTTCTGCCAGGCTATGATCGAGGTGTTTGGCCCGGAGTACTTGAGGCAGCCAACTGCCGCTGATATAGAGAGATTGCTGGCGACCAACACAGCTAGAGGCTTTCCAGACATGCTTGGCAGCATAGATTGTATGCACTGGGAGTGAAAGAACTGTCCATTTGCTTGACAGGGCCAGTACAAGGGGCATGTCAAAGCGTGCACTGTCATATTAGAAGCGGTAGCTTCGTAGGATCTTTGGATATGTCATTCTTTCTTCGGCATGGCAGGTCCTCACAATGATATCAACGTGCTGCAGCGTTCTCCAGTCTTCGCAAGGCTTGTAGAAGGCCACTCCCCACCTGTCAACTTTGAGATCAACGACCACCAGTACAACAAGGGATACTATCTAGCTGATGGTATATATTCTCAGTGGTCAACTTTTGTGAAGACAATCTCGAACCCCCAAGGTGAAGAGAAAGAGATTTGCCCAAATGCAAGAGAGTGCTAGAAAGGATGTGGAGCGTGCTTTTGATGTGCTTCAATCCCGATGGGATATCATTCGAAACCCTGCACTGTCATGGGATGAAAGGAAGCTTTGGTAGGTGATGACTGCTTGTGTGATCATGCACAACCTGATCATCGAGGACGAGCGTGATGACAGTATCTTCGACCAAGGATTTGATTATCAAGGTGAAAATGTTGAGCCCCTGCACCAAGAACCGGCCACGTTTGAACAGTTTGTCTAATTCCATCGTGAGCTGCGTGATTGGCACACTCATTTGGATCTTCAAAATAACTTGGTTGAGCACATGTAGGATCACATTGGCAATCATTAGATGTATTGATTCATTTTATGTTCATTCAAGACAATTTCGATTTAGTTGTGAAACTATTTTATTAGAGACAATTTTGATTGGGTTGTAAAACTATTTTTATTTTGAGTTGGACGTGCAAACTTGTTTTGATATGAAAATATGAGCATTTTTTGCCCTGGCAGAGCAGATGGGGCAAACTGGCCGATTACGGGTAAAGCGGACATCCGTTTGAGGTCGCACGGTGGAATTGGCCTTACTGCTTGATCATTCCATCACAGAGATCCATCCACTAGTGGGGTCTGTTGCAAAAGCATGACAGGCTGAAAATGGACTAGTATCTTTTTTCGATAAAGAATGGACTAGTATGTACTACCCCCTTTCTTCTCTAAGAGCATCTACAGTCGGGCGCTCCAAATCGCACTCAAACGCCAAGACGGATTGTCCGGTCACAAAAAGTCGACTCAGTCGAGCGCCTCAAACGCCCGAGCTGACCGACACCTCTCATATCCAGCCTAAATATGAGGAGTCATATTTATCATATGCGGCTGTAGATGCTTTAACTATAAGAACTTTTAGTGTGTGTTTTTTTGATTCATATGTATCTAGGCATATTTTAGTATGTATGTAGTCAATATTTTGAAATAGCTAAAAAGTCTGTCACATCTAAGTTTTGTTTGTGGCCATTTTAGTTGTCTTTATTATTTGTTTGTTGGAAAAAATATATTCGGGACACTAACTGAAGTTCCGGTGTGGCCGCCTGTGTGATGGTTTTGTTCGGCGAGTGATCCATAGTACAACACGATGTAGTATCGGTAGGATGTGGCCACATCGCCACAGTACGATGTGATAGTGTCGCTGCAACATAACCTGCATGTGCTGGAGTGGTTGGGTAGTGTGCGCTACAATAAGTATGGTTGAGCACGCTTTTGCTTGCAGCTAGTTACGACTTGCTACAACAATTTCGTTTTTTTAGCTGTCACAAGTCATGTATGATCAAAAGTCACTTTCAACCTATCTACTATCAATTGACCTATGATTATTTTTGAAACTTGGCTGCCTTTTTTAAGCAACTTGCAAACCGGGCCCCTACAAACATACGCCCCCTAGTTGCGAGTCGATGGCTGACATGCAACAGGGGCCACTACAAAAAAGTACGACACGTCCTAGTTACGAGTAGGTGGTTGAGTTGCAACTGGGCCCCTACAAACATACATTCACCCTAGTTGCGAGTCTATGGTTGACTTGCAACTAGGCGCCTACAAATATAGGTCTCCCGTAGTTGCGAGTCGATGATTGACTTGCAACTCGGCCCCTACAAACATATGTCCCTCCTAGTTGCGAGTCAACAGTTGACATGCAACCGGGGTGAATACAAAAAAGTATGACATGTCCCAGTTGCAAGTCGATGGTTGACTTGCAATTGGGCCTCTACAAACATACATCCCCAAGTTGCGGGTCAGTGGCTGGCATGCAACTGGGGCCACTACAAAAAAGTAGGACGCGTCCTAGTTGCGATTCGATTATTGACTTGCAACTAGGCCCCTATAACACATACCCCCCTTGATGTGAGTCGTTTGGTTGACATGCAATTTGGGCCACTATAAAAAAGTACGACGCGTCCTAGTTGCGAGTCGTTGGTTGACTTGTAACCAGGCCCCTACAAACATACGCTCCCCTAGTTGCGAGTCGATGGCTGACATGCAACTGGGGCCACTACAAAAAAGTATGATGCATCCTAGTTGCGAGTCAATTGTTGAGTTGCAACTGCCCCCCTACAAACATACGCTCACCCTAGTTGCGAGTATATGGTTCACTTGCAACTTGGCACCTAAAAACATAGGTCCCCCGTAGTTGCGAGTCGATGGTTGACTTGCAACTTGCCCCCTACAAACATATGCCCCCCTAGTTGAGAGTTGACAGTTGACATGCAACTGGGGTGAATACAAAAAAGTATGACGTGTCCCAGTTGCAAGTCGATGATTGATTTGGAATTGGGCCTCTACAAACATACATCCCTAAGTTGCGGGTCGGTGGTTGGCATGCAACTGGGGCCACTACAAAAAAGTAGGAGGCGTCCTAGTTGCGATTCGATTATTGACTTGCAACTGGGCCGCTATAACACATACCCCCCTTGTTGTGAGTCGTTTGGCTGACATGCAATTGGGGCCACTACAAAAAAGTACGACGCGTCCTAGTTGCGTGTCGTTGGTTGACTTGTAACCAGGCCCCTACAAACATACACCCCCTAGTTGCGAGTCGATGGCTGACATGCAACTAGGGCCACTACAAAAAAGTACGACACGTCCTAGTTGCGAGTCAATTGTTGAGTTGCAACTAGCCCCTTCAAACATACACTCACCCTAGTTGCGAGTATATGGTTGACTTACAACTTGGCACCTACAAACATAGGTCCCCCGTAGTTGCGAGTTGATCGTTGACTTGCAACTCGCCCCCTACAAACATATGCCCCCTCCCCTAGTTGCGAGTGGACAGTTGACATGCAACTGGGGTAACTACAAAAAAGTACGATGTGTCCCAATTGCGAGTCGATGGTTAATTTGCAATTGGGCCCCTACAAACATATATCCCTCAAGTTGTGAGTCGATGGTTGACATGCAACTGGGGCCACTACAAAAAAGTAGGACACATCCTAGTTGCGAGTCAATGATTGACTTGCAACTAGGCCCCTATAACACATATCCCCCCTAGTTGTGAGTCGTTGGCTGACATGCAACTAGGGCCACGACAAAAAAGTACGATGCATCCTAGTTGCAGGTCGGTGGTTGACTTGTAACCGGGCCCCTACAAATATATGCCCCCTAGTTGCGAGTCGATGGCTGACATGCAACTAAGGCCACTACAAAAAAAGTACGACGCGTCCTAGTTGTGAGTCGATGGTTGAGTTGCAACTGGGCCACTACCAAAAAGTATGACACATTCCGAGTCGTTTGGTTGACTTGCAACTGGGCCCCTACAAACATACTACCCCCTAGTTGCGAGTCGATGGTTGATCTGCAACTGGGGGCCCTACAAACATACTCCTCATAGTTATGAGTTGATGGTTGGCCTGCAACTCCCCCCCCCCCCCACAAACATACGTTACCCTAGTTGCGAGTCGATGGTTGACTTGCAACTGGGGCAACTACAAAAAATTGATTTTGGAGATGACTACTTGCAAATGAGGCGACTACAAAAACTACAAATAGCTCTATTCCAGAGTCGAGGGTTTACATACAAACTAAAATTGCGAAAAAATTATTTTTGTGAAAAAACAACAAGGCAAACACTTGCATATGCGGTATACAAAAAAATTGACATGAAAAAAAGAGTGCATGAAACAAATAGGGGAAAACAAAAAAAACAAGGTGCCCTGCCATCTCAGAGCCATGGACCCGCTAGGTCACATCGTCTCCTTCTTCGGATTCGAAACAAAACAATAGAAATGGAAGAACAGGGGAGGGGAGTGATGACTCGAGGGAGGCTGCCGTATTGATGTAATATAGTCTCGGCTAGACCCGTCATATTCTAAAAAAAGCCCAACACAAAGGCAACGCCGGCCCAACAAAAAAGAAAAAAGGGCAAAAAACAGTCGTGCTCCGCTGTAGCCTGTAGGCCTCCCCACCCAACAGACTCTATAACGCGTCGCGGGTCGATCACTAGAGTGCAAAAAATAAAGACACAATAGATCAGACGGCTGGACATCTGGATGTGAGATCACTAAATTTCGTCTAGATGTGTTTTAGCAATCCCGCTAAAAAACAAAAACCCAAAAGAAACACAAACACAAACACAAAAACTACCGAAAAACACATGAACAAGGATGTGCAGATCACTGGACAACAACAACATGTGAGCCGTGCTAAAAAAATATGAATCTTGGATATTGCATATATATGGATAAAAAAAGAAAAATGAACATTTTAGCCTAAAAACCAAAGGTAAAAGCCAAGCCTAAAATACACAAGAGATGGCAAAAAAAACGCATGCAGCCCATGTAGAGATGCCAAAGACCAGCATACAGCAGGCCAACAGGGGCAACAAACGGTGCCATGCAAAGACAACAAACGACTCAGAACGCCATAGAGCAGCACATACACGCAGCACACCCACAAACAAACCAGGACCGTGCAAAGACAACAGATCGCCAAAAAAAAAACAAGTGCAATACGAATCTTAGAGGATTCAGATCATGTGGTGGAGAGGTTAGATGTGACATAGTTAATTTTCATCTAGAAGTGAGTTAGTCAATCTGAAAAGTCTAATATTAGAAAACGGAGGAAATAGTATACACAAAGAAATGGCGTTTCTACTAACGAACTCCGTTTGAAGACTTTACAGATGGAATGTACGGGAATTCTCCCTGATCCCTTGCAAAACTGAACTGTTCATGGTGACGGCAAAAAGTGCCACCCTCTTACACGCTCGTCAAAACGCGTCCGTCATCGAGACTCTGGTGTCATGTAAATCTTTCGGTTGGACAAAGTGTCGTGCAAAATCGGAGGTTGTTAGATTATATAGTGAATCGGTGCTTTTTTGAAAGAGGGGATAAGTGAATCAATGCTTGATTATTTCTCTTAGAAAAACAGGGCATTGCTGAAAATGAACTACTCCCTCCGTTTTATAATATAAGAACATTTTACATATTAGTATAGTGTAAAAAACGCTCTTATATTAACGGGGGGAGTAATATACAGAAAGAATGGACTGTGTACTTACATGCTGTGTGCCCATCTCTCTAGACATGGAACCTACACATGGAGCGCGGGAGTTATTCCCGATCATCCCCATGCCACGAGTTCCCGTGGACCCTGCACATCTCCCGTGCAAGCGTCTTCATCTCATCGTTTGACGTCGGGCAGCTTCGTATCTCGTCGCCGCCCTCGCGCCGTCCATCCTCTCGTCCTGGCTTGAATTTATTCCTCGCGCCTCGGCGCCTTGAGCGCTAGCGTTTTTTGTGATATATGTTTACCTGTGTAAATCGCACATGTTGCAAACTCGTTAAATAGATCGCTCGGGGGTGCACAGAAGGTCCCAACCTAATTGCCAGATTTTTGGGGGGCGGCGGCCATGAACGATGTGGCGGCTTCCCTATCCAAGAAGCGGAGGCGGGACGAGCGGCAATCTCCAGCGAGCAGGGACGTCAGCGGCGGCGATGGTGCGAGCCTCGATCTCATCAGCGGCCTCCCCGACGAGATCCTCGGCACCATCATCTCTCTCTTGCCCACCAAGAACGCCGCGCGGACAGGACAGCCGTTCTCTCCTCCCGGTGGCGCCGCCTCTGGCACTCCGCCCCGCTTAACCTCACGGTCGGCTACCTCGCCCAGTCGCCCGCTATATATGGCGCTGCGCCAGGCTCGACCACTGCGGCGGCGTCGACTCCGAACTTGTTCTCCCTCAGCCGTGGTCTCTCTGCGCCATGTTGGACGGCTGGGTTTCCCCCGCCCTCCACGGCCTTGAGGAGCTCGATTTCTACTTGGGCGGCAAGCCCTGGTGGACGCTGCCGCCGTCCGTGCTCCGCTTCGCGACATGCTGCGTGTCGTCAGACTGTGCGGCTGTGATTTTCTCGAGATTAAAGCTACCCCCGCACTTCGTCTCCCTCGGCTGAAGCAGCTCGACCTCTCTTGTGTCGCCATCCCAGATGCGACCCTCCACTGTCTGCTCTGCTCGCTAGCTGCACTGCGCTAGAGAGCCTTCAGCTTGATAATATCCAGGGCTCAGCTCCGTCCGGATCATCTCGTCCACTCTACGGTGTATTGATTTCTCTGGTTCTTACTTCAACGTTGAAGAATCCCTGCTTCGGGAGCTTGTCATTGAGGATGCACCTTGTCTTGAGAGATTGATCGTACATGGTGGCCTGGGGATAGTCAGAGTCCTTGCGGCGCCAAAATTGATGGTGTTGGGCTGCCTGTCTAGCAACAATTATAAATCTGTGAATGGAACAATTGCGCAGGTAAAACTTGCATGCATTTGGGCATTTTCTGCTCGCAATCTACTGATGTGTGTGTATCGGTTTTCTCCAGGAAACTATCCCCACTAGCTTGACTGCGTCGGGACGCACGGTTAAGGTCTTGATTCTAGAATCTATCGGCCCCAATCTAGATGAGATTGTTGGTTTCCTTAGATGCTTTCCCTGCTTAGAGAAGCTATACATCGAGGTGAAAATCTTTGTTGTTAAATCTAGCCACATGGAATTTAACTTTGATCAACAATATATTTCTGGACGTCTTGTTTGGACGTAATATTTAGTATACTTTGGGTAAAATTAACCTCCACAACAAAGATTGTTGGGTAATTTTCTCGCTAATTGTGCATGAAAAATCTGATAGTCAAAACTCAAAACTACACGTAGGAGATTTTCAAGTAAAAATGAAGTTAGGGGGCTACATTATTCAATAATCCCCCTAATTAATTCAGTCAACATGCAAATACAACTAATCCTTATGTAACTAGGTGCCAGCGATGAGGAATCGTTGTTTTTTTTAACACACAGCAAAATTACTCCTTTTATCACGACCTAAGTGGCCACCAATACCGATTTTGTTCTTTTGCAGTCACGCTTTAGGAAGGATATGAAAAATGTGTGCCGATATAACACACTCGATCCCATCAAATGCCTCGAACTCCATCTGAGAGCAATAGTATTGAACACCTATGAAGGCAAGAGACCAGATGCTAACTTTGCCAAGTTCTTTGTTCTGAACGCAAAGGTGCTCAAGGTAATGAAATTTGGTGCCAATGGTACCCGCAATGATAAATGGGTGACTAAACAATGTAGGCGGCTACAACTGAATAACAGGGCCTCTAGAGGTGCAAGATTTTATTTTAAAAGAGATTTGGATATCCGCAGCTTTTGCAATGAGTATCGCTTACATGGTATGTAGACAGTTGATCCCTTTGGTAGCTGGTGGTGCAAACTCTGATGCCCTTAAAGGGGAGTCTCTTGCAAAAAAGAGCAGCCTGAAGTATACTAAATTTAGATGTCTGCAGAGCCAGGGGATATATGTGTCTATTCTCTTTCCATACTGAAGTACGTAATATGTTTCTATCCATGAAGTATACTGGAATTCAGAAGTCTGCAGAACCAGAGTTCAGAAGTCGGCAGGGGATTAAGTAAGCACAAGCTCCTGCCTCAACTGGTGGTAGGGAAGGGCAGGGGCAGGGTAGCTTCTTACTTTGGTCTCTGAAAGTGTATTTAAAGGAGTTTGTATTGGTTGCAAAACTGTCTTGAAAAATTAAGTGTTGTGCAAACTCTGATGTCCTTCGATTTTTATAATGAATTAGTGCTTGATCATTCCATCACAGAGATCCTTCCACTAGTGCAGTCTGTTGCAAAAGCAGGACAGACTGAAAATGGACCAGTATATTTTTCCAGAAAAAATGGACTAGTATTTAGTAGTATACAGAAAGAATGGCGTGTCTACTTACAAACTCTGTAATGAACACTTTACAAATGGAATCTACGGGAATTCTCCCTGACCCCTTACAAAATTGAACTGTTAATGGTTGCCTGCTTCAGGAGAGGATGGACATGAAAACGGTGGACCAGGTGGTGAGCGCCACGGCCGCGACGAGGTACGTCCACAGGAAGATCACTGAGCACTCCTCCTGCCCGACATCGAACAGCTGCGCCATGGTCCCGATGTTCATTGCGGGCGGCAGCGCAAACTGCAACATCAGCACGTACCGGTAGAGAGGATCATGGGGAAGGAACCCGACCCCATGCGCCGCGCGGACGACGGCGATCCCGATCACTGGCATAGCCACGTAGCGGATAAACAAGATCGCCACGATCACCGCGCGCTTCAGCACCGACTTCCGCAGCCCTGCAGATGAAATTTTCAGAGTGAGTTCAGAGAATTGTTTTCGGGGACGACACGACACTATGCGGATGAACTGCTACCGAACAATCCTTACCTTGTGTCAGGTTTCCTCCGAGGATGAGGGTGATGCAGGGTATAGTGCCATTGCTGCAAAGTGAAGTACTTAGTCATTGGAGTGAGACTGGATGAACACTGAATTAAGTTCAGAGCTTTCGAAATGAAAGCAGGAAAAATTATCATCTGCAGGTAGACAGATAGTGATGTTGCTTCGTACCCCATCAACTCTAGAGAATCCTGGATAACTCTGAGAGGGGCGCCGTCGCCGATGATCAGCGACTTCAGCCATGGCACTAGCCCAACGACGAATCCAATTATCTATCAGGATATAGTTAGCACCAAATTCAGTCAAAACACCTTTTCCAGCTTGTTAGATAGAGAGGTACCGCGGATATGGTCGGCGGCGCCATGAGCTCCTCGACGAGCTGGTGCACGGCCTCCTTCAGGTTCGTCCAGAACCCTTTGTTGTTGGCGACATCGCTCTCGCACGACAGGAGTGGAGCCTCCTGCATTTTTGTCCTAGTCAGTTTCTCTGAACTCTGGAGATGCTCCCTAGAACCAACCAACCAACATGAAGAATTCTGAACTTACAATCTGGCTCCCCTCATTCTGTTCTTCAGGTCTAGCGGAGAGAGCCGCTTCCTCGTCGCCGGCTTTGAATCCCTCGAGATGCTCCTCGTCACTGTCGGCCGGGCACTGGATGCTCTTGGACTGCATCTTGTGGTACAGCTTCCCAGACTTCTGCATCAGACTGTAGGTGTACGTCCATATGAAGAGGCCACCGAGCTGCAGACATCCTCAGAGTGAATTAACGGCCTGATCTCTCGGCGGCGTCAGAGGGACGAGCAACTGGTACTGGTGGTAAATTCTGCTTACAGCCATGGACAGCGACGAGTAGGAGAGGCCGCGCGAGCGGCACTGGTTCCGGTCGCTCCCAAACGGGTTACCGTCTTCGTCGCAAACGGCCGGGACGACGATCAGCAGCAAGTTTCCGAGGTTTCCTACATTTGTTTGGTCGATGCCGGACACCGTTAATACCATAATACCAACATCAGCATGGCAACTCAAAGTCTGACATTGTGTACCTGCTGAGCAGAAGGCCATGATGAGGCCACGGAAATGCGGCGGCGGTTTCAGGATCTTGCACGCTAGCCAGCCTAGAGCACTGCCAACCAGGAATGTGATTGCTATGTTCACTGGCATGAACCACCTGTATGATGCAAATCTTATCCGTGTCAGTCCACTTGAGCTGGATGTTTATGCAGACATGTTTACTGAATGTTTTGACTCTTGGGGAAAAAATGTGTGTCTTCTTTGACATTCAGAGAACTTGTAAATGGAAGCATGGTGCTAACTCTGGCATATGTTCACCGAATTGCATGAAGCCTGACGAAAGCACTGACTCACCAGGAGATGACGTCGGAGAGTGTGACCGTCTTGGCGAGGTTGGCGAAGATGAGAGATGGGGTGAAAACTGTAAAAACAACCTGCCCAAGAAAATGGGATTAGGCCATAAGAAAGGCAGTATTAGACTAAGGACGAAACAGAATTTAATCTGCCCATGGAAGCTGGATCACCTTGTTCATGTCCCTGCGGGCGCTGGTGGTGAGGACCTTGCTGTACCCCGAGGCGAGGAAGGCTCCGATGACGCCGATGAGCAGGACCTGGACGATGGGCATGGAGGCCACCACGAGCAGCGACAGGAAACCCATCTTCCCGGCCGGCCCTGATGTAGGAGCAGGATCAAGTCTCCTCCTCAGTCCCCTGCTGATCTGCTTAGCTTCTGTCCTGTGGTGTCAAGGATGGTTTTCAGACACGCCTCCTGACAGATTCAGATAAGAGAGCGACAACAGAGATCAAAATGGCTGGATGATCCACGGAACTGCCGGTAGCCGCAATAAGTCTGGATGGCATTGCTCCGGGGAGCTAAAGCTTTTATCTACTATTTACGAAATCTTTGTTGCTGCTGCTAGACTGCTAGCTTCTGGTATATGCTAGTAGTTGTACTGTGATCCGAAAGAGACGGCAGCAAGTTGCAAGATGTATGCCTGCCTTGTCAGCATACAGGTGGAGGAGGCGAAGGCGTAAAGCACTTGTGCGTTTAGACAGGCAGCACCAGCGTTTGAGGAAAAGAAAACCTGCCGGCGACGATTCAAGCGGACGGACGGACGGACGCAAACTCTCCAAGACTCACGGAACTTACTAATGTTCCCCAAGGTTGAAGAAGAAAAAGAAGAGGAAGAAGAAAGCATGGAACGCAGCAGCATGTAGGAGATGGCCGGACGGAGCTCCCAGAGGAAGGAAAAGCAAATAAAGACGGTGATGGTCCTCGCCCACGGCACGGAGCTGCCGGCTGCATGCTCGATCGCGGACGCAGGAGCGAAGTAATTAAGCTTAATAATTACCTGAAGAATGCGCGGCGGGGCGGAGGAGCGAGGAGGATGGAGAGATCCGCCGGAGTTGGTCGTGGCCGGACCGCCGGAGACGGGGGAGGGGGCGTACGGTGGTAGCCTGCTCTGGATGGATGGATGCGATGCAGTCAGAGCCCAGAGAGGAGGAGGTTTAAATAGGATAGCGACGGAGACACGTACGTACAGACTACAGAGTCAGGCGGACTGGGCCGGAGAAGAGATGGCGCCTACACCGCATCCACCTTGCCGTGCTGCAGGCAGCCGCCGCCAACACAGCCGTCCGTCCGTCGCTTAGCTACCTACTCGCTTCCCTCCTCCTTCCTCTGCTAATCCCGTGCAGCCAGGCTAAAGCGCACATGGACATGGTTGGTTATCTGGTTGCCCGATCAGCTAGCCGATCGATCGCCTCGCGTCTCCATCTCTTTGACCGCGCACGCACGCGCATCCAGTGTCAAGTGAGTCTCCCCTTGTTTACGCAAGAGCGAGACCAAGTTGGGCTCGCCTTGGGTTGAGCAATACTACTCCGTCTGTTTCTAAATATTTGTCTTTTTAGATATTTCAAATGGACTACCACATACGGATGTATATAGACATATTTTACAGTGTAGATTCACTCATTTTGCTTCGTATGTAATCATTTATTGAAATTTCTAAAAAGACAAATATTTAGAAACGGAGGGAGTAATAATTAAAACAATTCAATTTGACGCGAACCAACCTATGGTTGGATGGTTAGAGGGACTATGGTTGGATGGATGGTTAGAGGGACTGTGGTATCACCAGCCCACCAGGGTTCAAGTCTGTATGAGTGCTTGCATCTGTACACCTCATGCTCGTGTTCTCTTGTGCTATGGGTATATAGTCTTCATCCAGCTTTCTCTGCTTATGTACATTAGTCGATGACTTCGGCCACACCCCTTTTGTCGGGGGAGCAGGGAATTCGTCCTGCTTTATTGGTACTCATTGTAATCTATACTAAATTTTGACTATAAATTTAACTAACCAAATGTTCATACATGTCATAAAAAATTATATCATTAAAAACTATGTTTAAATACGAATCCAATAATATAATTTTTGTTGACATGCAATAACATTTTATCAGTTAAATTTTTGATCAAAATTTAGCACAAATTACAATAAGGACTAATAAATCAGTGTTTTAAATAAGAGCGAGCCATATACCATGTGACACATGTGGTAAGCGATTCAGATTATTCAAAAAAAAAAGAATGAGCCGCGCAACCACATGCCAAGATGACGCCTACACCGCACAACCCCGTGGCGGCGCGATGCCGCGGCTCGGCCAGTTTCCCCTTGGCCTGCCCTGTTATGCTAATTAAGCTAATCCCGTGGCGGACACGAGCTAAATAAACACGTGGTTATCTTATCTATCTATCTATCTATCTATCTGCTCGTGACCATGGACGAACGCTTGGCATGTTTTCCAGGCTGAAGAACAGCAAGCGAAATGAAATACTGATATCCATGATCGACCCGACTTTGCAGGTCGTAGCCTGTGCTCAGGAGCGGCCGTGCGGGCGAGACGAGTCGACCCAGCCCGGCGTGGTTTTTGGCCCTGGCGCACACGTCTCGGGTGTAGTAGGAAAATCAAACCGTAGCAGCTCTGCCTGTGTGCTTAAGGCCATGAGCCGCACGCGCGAGCTCTTGAAATCGCTTGTAGGCGCCCACGTGCTGTACTGACATGGCCTCGATCGATCTCACACAGTTTACCAGCAGGAGGCAGGCATCAGACTCTGGTTATTGTCCGTCGATCGCCGCCACGGTACCCGTTTCTGCACAACACCAACACGGTAACACAAACAATTTCGCCAGACGAAAAGGGAACGGGAAAGGAGCCGATTATTTCGTAGGGCGCTGATTCGACTGACGCGCGCCGTTGGTACGCAGATCGAAATTCCCATCGGCACACAAACGAAAAAGGCTGGTCGAGTCTCGATGGCTCCTGCGACCCCGCGCCCGCCGGCGGCGGCGCCCCATTGATCTCCTTCCACCGGCCATCATTCCGGCCGGCGTGACCAGATTCGGGATGCTTTTCGCCTCCTCTCTCAGATGCACTCCTTCACCCTTCCAGGCTCTCGCTGAGCTGTCCATGGCCCTCGCGTCCGCGTCGTCGTCTCCGGCTCCGTCGGCCGCCTCGGCTGCTGCTGCCGCGCTAGCCGCGGCTGCACTTACCGCCTGCAGGGCCGCCCCGGCAGCTGGTGGCCGTCTGTCCCGCGCCGGACTCCCGCCGAGGCCGGATGTGGCAGCATCTCCGACGGCGCCTTCCAGCTTGCGCTCCCTGCTGAGCCCCCGTCCGGCCGGCGTCGCCGCGTTGTCCGCCCTAGACGTTGCACATACTGCTACAGATCGTGCCCCTGGCCTGCTGGATGGAGGGCTTGGGTGTCTTCCGTGCCCGGCCTGTGCTGACGCTGCTCCTGCCAGCGCCGCGCTGTCAACCCCGACTGCTGTTGTGGCACCGACGGCGGCCACTCCGGCACCACCGGCCGCCGCCCTTGCTGCCCTGGCCGCGGTTTCCTCTGCGGGCGCCTCCGCCGGCTTGCTGCTGCCGCCCTCATCGTTCGCCCCTGTTCAGACGGACCTGGAAACAGAAGCTCTGCTGCGCCCCTCCTACGGGCAGCTGCGTGCCCCTGCCCAGGTGGATGGGGGCTGGCTCCTCAAATGCTGTTGCTGCCTTCGATGCCGGTCGTGTCGGCGCTTGTGACAGATGTGGCAACAGGAGTGCAGGGAGCTCCCAATGCTCTCGCAGAGGCTCCAGAGAAGTTGGGCTCTCCTCTGCATGGTCCATCTTTAGTGTCGGCATGCAACGGCCTCTCTACTGCCACCGCCGCTATTGTAGCCGGGGCGGGCTGGGTGCATGTGGGTCGGGGGCGGCGTTCCGGCCGAAGAGCTCCCCCCGAGCCGTCGAGGGAAGGTCTCGAGCGTAGCCTCGCCTTCAAGCGTTGGGCTCGAGGAAGGTGCTTTCGCTGCCTCGAGTTTGGCCACCAAGTCAGTGCATGCCGTGATCCATTCAGATGCATTCGCTGTCGTCGTCCTGGTCATCGGGAGAGGTTCTGTCGTGCTCGCACTCCGGTTGCTCGCGACCGCTCTCCGGTCGCTCGCGGTGGCTCTCCGGTCACATGTGCTCCTCGTCAACGGAGCCGCTCCCCGCCTGTCCAGCCTTGTCCTTCGCTGGCCAGGAGTTGGGTTGAGGTTGTGGGCCACTCGTCGTTGTGTGTGTCGGTGCCGCCAAGGTCTCAATCTGGGTGTTGCAAGGATTCCAATGTCTGCACCTCTTTGGTGTCTGCTTTGGAGTCGCAGCTTGCCCTGCTGCGCACGG
The DNA here is from genome assembly GCA_034509565.1 of Triticum monococcum. Taxonomy (NCBI): domain Eukaryota; kingdom Viridiplantae; phylum Streptophyta; class Magnoliopsida; order Poales; family Poaceae; genus Triticum; species Triticum monococcum. Next base: position 579,793,649 of record CM067845.1, read on the forward strand.
AGCTCCTTCAGGAGGTTGAGCTGCTCCGCACTGAGCTTCACGACGCTCTAGCCAAGTTTGAGGTTGCATCGGTTGTGCCTTTGCTGCCTGAGCTCCAGGTTGGTTTCATTGATGAGGATGCTGAATGTTGCTTTGGAGATTTTTCTCCTCGTGCTCTGCATGTGACGCCGCTTGTTCGTGGGAATGCGGTTATCACGGAGGTCGTAGCTCCAGTTCTGCAGATTATGCCAGAGTTGCAGGAGCTTTGTGGGGAATCATCTATGGTGTTACCGATGGAGTTGAGTGCATTGGAGTCCTTGGTGGTGGCCATGCCACCTTCACTACCACCGTCAGAGTCCTATCAGTCGCCCGCCATTCCGGGTTGTGGAGACTTGGTTGGTTCTGTCAATGCCTCATCTATGGCCATTGTGCATGTGGCGTCTTTGAGTGGCGAGGTTGATGAGATAGGTGTGTTGGCACCTAACTCTGAGGCTCTTTCATGTGACCAACTGGAGACGCCTGAGTCCATCGTGCCAGTGGTACCCGTGACTGATGATGTTGAGGCGGTTGGTGCGTTGGCGCCTGATCCTTCGGAGCCCAACCAGTCGCTCACCTCTGTTGAGCGTGGAGGTTCCGATGTTGCAATCACCCACTCGCATGTGACCATTGGGCAGGTTTCTGTGAGTGACAAGTTCAATGAGATTCTCTTCGAAATAGAGCTTCACAGCTTGCTCAAACATTTGGAGAGGGTGAGCCTTAGATCTGGCAAGGCGATTATGGAGGAGGCTCTCAGGAGCAAAGGAAAGAAGAGTGACGCCACAAGAAAGGCTTCCGCAGCTGCTTGATGGATGGTTACCAGTCTCTTGGGTTATCCTTATGGTCTGGCTTGTCTTCGTTGATTTGGTGGTGCCCGTGGTTTTCGGCAGAGTTACTCTCGTTGGGGTGTCTTCATGTTGTAACAGTGTGCGGGTTGGTGGACGTTAGGTGTTGGGTATGGTGGTCACTCTGTGAGTAGTCCACCTGTAGTTGGTCAGTATCGGTTTTCGTCTGGTTTTCCGTTAATTAACTAGGCAATTCTTTTCTGCTTAATTAATTGATGAGGCAAATCTTTTGCCTCCGTTTCGGAAAAAAAAGAAATTCCCATCGGCGGCGGCACTCCGGTCGGTCGGTCGGCATGGGCATGTGCCAGACAGCGACTGGACTGTGGCTGCTTTCATTTGGCTGGGCTTGGACAGGAGCCGTGTCTAATGATTGTAAGATAGATAGTTGTTGATAGATTTTGTCACATAAGATTTTTGATGATATGTCATATAATAAATAAGGAAAGAGAGAAATGTTGTATGTAGATGAACCAATACCCTTTACACAAGCTTTAATGTAAAATAAAATAGCACCTTATTTATTATCTCACATCCTATTGGTCAAACTAGATACAATTCATTAAAGTTGTTATATATTAAGATGTTGATTGATGAGATGACATATTTTATCAACAAACTAACATACAAACTGTTGGAGATTTTCTCAGTAGTACGTATGAGTCAGCCATGACGTAAGTATGTAGTATGCCTTGCTCTCGCGGGCTTGCCTTGCGTTGCTGGCTCCTGAACTGGGGTGCAGTCAGCATGCTCGGCTTGGCTTGACTTGACCTGCCCGATAGGGAAATGAAAGGAAGGAAGGTGCGAGCCATCTCATTATCATAAATTCATAATTAACGCATGGTTGGCTCTGCTGCCTCTATCCCCCGCAGCCTCGGATCCTCCTGCTCCAGCCGTGAAAATAGACAAAACTAGCTCTTATATGAAACTTTAACACAAAATGATCCTAATCTCAATTTTTTTCACAAAATGGCCCCTTTTACGTGACGCCCTAGGCCAAGACGCCATGCTACATCGTTAGCATGGCGCCCTAGCCCCGGGCGTCATGCAAAAAAGGGTTATTTCGTGAAATATTTTTAGATTGAGGTTATTTTGTGTTGAAGTTTCATATTAGGGCCAGTTTTGTTCATTTTCACGCTTCAGCCACTCCATCCTGTGTGGCGGCAGGCGTTCGTCGTCAATGCAATGACGATGCAACCTTCCGCGTCTTGCAGCTCCACTTAACCGATGGTAGCCGCAACATGTCTCGCAGGCATTGCTCCAGGGAGCTAAGCTTTTTTTTTGAACGGAGGCAAAAGATTTGCCTCGTTCATTAAATAAGAGAGAAGAGTTTTGGGGTGTTACAAGTGACCACACACACGGCTGACAACTACTCGCGTACAATAATGGACCCTAGTTTTTTTAGCACCCGCGAGAACCCAAAGCTTGGCGTCGTCGATGATAGTCCGAAGGAGGACCGGGGGTGGTGCACTCTTGCAATGGAAGACCCGAGCGTTACGCTCGTTCCAGATTGTCCAAGAAACTAACATTGTAAGGGAGGCCAAGGCTCGTCGATCTGGGTTTTGCAAGCTGGTTCGCTTGTCCCACCATTCCAAAACGGATCCATCCAAGTGCCAAGAAGAGGTGTCCATGTGAACAAGACCGAATTCAAGGATGACCGAGTTCCATAGCCGAATAGTGTAGCGGCATTTGAAGAAGAGGTGCGCGCCCATCTCGCCTTCAGTCCTGCAGCAGAGTCCACTGTTTTCCCATCCGCGCCGCTCTAATCTGTCGGCAGTTCAAATCCGGTCTTGGATAGACAACCAAGCAAAGAATTTGATCTTGGGAGGGCCCCAAGCCTTCCAGATCATGAAGTCCATAGGCGAGAGCGTCAAGTCAAGGAACGGTGCCTTGTATGCGGTGGCCGCCGAGTAGATCCCGTTATTGACATGTTTCCAGATAATGTCATCGTCAGCTTGTGTGTCCAGGTGTAGATCATGCACCAACATCCATAACGTGAAGAATTGACAGATGTGGGCAACGGAAGCGACGATGTTGTGGCTGGTCTTAAGAATCCAAGCATTTCCATAAAGGGCTTCACGCACTTTCCAATTCTTACGCGTGGAGGCATCATATATTAAAGGAGCAATGTCCTTCGGTTTCCGCCCAAGAAGCCATGGGGAGTCCCAAAAAGGTGTTTTGGCTCCATTGCCCAAAATGATGGTCGTTGAGGCATAGAAGAAGTCCATGTCGTCCTCCGTGCAAGGGTTCCTGAGCCCCACCCAAAGCTTATTCGGCGCCTTCCATTCATACCAAGGCCATCTAAGACGTAAGGCCCGAGCAAACTTGTCAGTATCTAGAACCCCAAGGCCTCCGTACTCCTTGGGGCAGCAAACCACCTTTCAATTCACTTTACATTTGGCACCGGTCGTCTTATCTGAACCAGACCAGAGAAAGGCCCTCGCAAATTTGTTGATGTTGTGAAGAGAGCGCGGTGGCACGATGAGGGGCGTGATGGCATACACTGCCTGGGAGGCAATGACCGATTTGACAAGTGTCGTGCGCCCGATGCTGGTGATGTTTTGTCCGTCCCAGGTGACAAGTTTGCCGGCCGCCTTGTCCTCAAGGTATTGGAAATCTACAGACTTGAGCTGCCAGACCGAGAGTGGGAGTCCCAGGTATTTCATCGGGAAGGTGGCTCTGGACATCGGTACGCCACTGAGGACATGATCCAAGTCAACATTGGAGCATCGGATGGGCACAACCGAGCTTTTGTGAAAGTTGGTGCATAGACCCGTGACATCACCGAAGCCCTTCAAAATGGTGGAGAGGTTGTCGATGTCACTCTTGATAGGGGCCATAAAAATGGCCGCGTCATCCGCGTATAAGGAGGTTCTCATCATAGCACCTCGTCCCCGAATCTTATGAAAGAGGCCCTTCCTCATTGCCAAGTCAAGTATTTGGTGAAGAGGATCAATTGCGAGGACGAATAGCAATGGCAAGATCGAGTCCCCTTGCTGAAAACCGCGACCATGTTTGATGGGAGGTCCGGGCAGACCATTGAGCAGGAAACGTGAGGAAGAGGTGCAAAGTAGAGCGGCAATCCAATCATGGAATTTGCAAGGGAAGCCCTTTCATTGCAAGAGGTCGAGGATAAATTCACATCTGACAGAGTCGAAGGCTTTTCTTATGTCCAGCTTGAAAAGAAGGGCGGGGGTCTTGCGTTTGTGAAGGCATCGAGCAAAGTTCCGCACATACATGAAGTTGTCATGAATGCTTCTCTTTTTAATTAAGGCGCTTTGGGCATTGGAGACGAGGGCATCCATATGAGGGGCGAGCTGCAAAGAGAGCACCTTAGTAATGATTTTGGCGATGGCATGAGTGAGGCTTATGGGCCTATAGTCAGAGATGCCTTCTGCACCGTCCTTTTTGGGCAAGAGCTGTTGGGGATCGTAGTAATTTCAAAAAAATTCCTACGCACACGCAAGATCATGGTGATGCATAGCAACGAGAGGAGAGAGTGTTGTCTACGTACCCACGTAGACCGAAGCGGAAGTGTTGACGCAACATAGAGGAAGTAGTCGTACGTCTTCCCGATCCGACCGATCCAAGCACCGTTACTCCGGCACCTCCGAGTTCTTAGCACACGTACAGCTCGATGACGCTCCCCGGGCTCCGATCCAGCAAAGCTTCGGGGATGAGTTCCGTCAGCACAACGGCGTGGTGACGATCTTGATGTTCTACCGTTGCAGGGCTTCGCCTAAGCACTACAACAATATGACCGAGGTGGAATATGGTGGAAGGGGGCACCGTACACGGCTAAGGAACGATCACGATGATTAACTTGTGTGTTCTAGGGTGCCCCCCTGCCCCCGTATATAAACGAGGGAGGGGGAGGTGCGGCCGGCCCCAAGGGGTGCGCCTGGAGGAGTCCTACTCCTACCGGGAGTAGGACTCCCCCCTCTTTTGCCTTGTTGGAATAGGAAAGGGAGAAGGAGAAGAGGAAAGGGGGGGCGCCGCCCCCCCCTTCCTTGTCCTATTCGGACTAGGGGGGAGGGGGCGCGCGGCCTGCCCTGGCCGGCCCCTCTCTTCTCCCTTATGGCCCATGAAGGCCCATTAATCCCCCGGGGGGGGTTCCGGTAACCCCCCGGTACTCCGGTAAAATGCCGATTTCACCCGGAACGATTCCGATGTCCAAATATAGGCTTCCAATATATCAATCTTTATGTCTCGACCATTTCGAGACTCCTCGTCATGTCCGTGATCACATCTGGGACTCCAAACTAACTTCGGTACATCAAAATGCATAAACTCATAATAACTGTCATCGTAACGTTAAGCGTGCGGACCCTACGGTTCGAGAACAATGCAGACATGACTGTGACAAATCTCCGGTCAATAACCAATAGCGGGACCTAGATGCCCATATTGGCTCCTACATATTCTACGAAGATCTTTATCGGCCAGACCGCATAACAACATACGTTGTTCCCTTTGTCATCGGTATGTTACTTGCCCGAGATTCGATTGTCGGTATCCAATACCTAGTTCAATCTCGTTACCGGCAAGTCTCTTTACTCGTTCCGTAATACATCATCTCGCAACTAACTCATTAGTTGTAATGCTTGCAAGGCTTATGTGATGTGCATTACCGAGAGGGCCCAGAGATACCTCTCCGACAATCGGAGTGACAAATCCCAATCTCGAAATACGCCAACCCAACATCTACCTTTGGAGACACCTATAGAGCACCTTTATAATCACCCATTTACGTTGTGACGTTTGGTAGCACACAAAGTGTTCCTCCGGTAAACGGGAGTTGCATAATCTCATAGTCATAGGAACATGTATAAGTCATGAAGAAAGCAATAGCAACATACTAAACAATCGGGTGCTAAGCTAATGGAATGGGTCATGTCAATCAGATCATTCAACTAATGATGTGACCTCATTAATCAAATAACAACTCTTTGTTCATGGTTAGGAAACATAACCATCTTTGATTAACGAGCTAGTCAAGTAGAGGCATACTAGTGACACTCTGTTTGTTTATATATTCACACATGTATTATGTTTCCGGTTAATACAATTCTTGCATGAATAATAAACATTTATCATGATATATGAGGAAATAAATAATAACTTTATTATTGCCTCTAGGGCATATTTCCTTCAGTCTTCCACTTGCACTAGAGTCAATAATCTAGATTACACAGTAATGATTCTAACACCCATGGAGCCTTGGTGCTGATCATGTTTTGCTCGTGGAAGAGGCTTAGTCAACGGGTCTGCTACATTTAGATCCGTATGTATCTTGCACATCTCTATGTCTCCCACCTGGACTAGATCCCGGATGGAATTTAAGCGTCTCTTGATGTGCTTGGTTCTTTTGTGAAATCTGGATTCCTTTGCCAAGGCAATTGCACCAGTATTGTCACAAAAGATTTTCATTGGACCCGATGCACTAGGTATGACACCTAAATCGGATATGAACTCCTTCATCCAGACTCCTTCGTTTGCTGCTTCCGAAGCAGCTATGTACTCCGCTTCACATGTAGATCCCGCCACGACGCTTTATTTAGAACTGCACCAACTGACAGCTCCACCATTTAATGTAAACACGTATCCGGTTTGCGATTTAGAATCGTCCGGATCACTTTCAAAGCTTGCATCAACGTAACCATTTACAATGAGCTCTTTGTCACCTCCATATACGAGAAACATATCCTTAGTCCTTTTCAGGTACTTCAGGATGTTCTTGACCGCTGTCCAGTGATCCACTCCTAGATTACTTTGGTACCTCCCTGCTAAACTTATAGCAAGGCACACATCATGTCTGGTACACAACATTGCATACATGATAGAGCCTATGGCTGAAGCATAGGGAACATCTTTCATTTTCTCTCTATCTTCTTCAGTGGTCGGGCATTGAGTCTGACTCAACTTCACACCTTGTAACACAGGCAAGAACCGTTTCTTTGCTTGATCCATTTTGAACTTCTTCAAAACCTTGTCAAGGTATGTGCTTTGTGAAAGTCCAATTAAGCGTCTTGATCTATCTCTATAGATCTTTATGCCTAATATGTAAGCAGCTTCACTGAGGTCTTTCATTGAAAAACTCTTATTCAAATATCCCTTTATGCTATCCAGAAATTCTATATCATTTCCAATCAGTAATATGTCATCCACATATAATATCAGAAATGCTACAGAGCTCCCACTCACTTTCTTGTAAATACAGGCTTCTCCGAAAGTCTGTATAAAACCAAATGCTTTGATCACACTATCAAAGCGTTTATTCCAACTTCGAGAGGCTTGCACCAGTCCATAAATGGATCACTGGAGCTTGCACACTTTGTTAGCTCCCTTTGGATCGACAAAACCTTCCGGTTGCATCATATACAACTCTTCTTCCAGAAATCCATTCAGGAATGCAGTTTTGTCATCCATCTGCCAAATTTCATAATCATAAAATGCGGCAATTGCTAACATGATTCGGACAGACTTAAGCATCGCTACGGGTGAGAAGGTCTCATCGTAGTCAACCCCTTGAACTTGTCGAAAACCTTTTGCGACAAGTCGAGCTTTGTAAACAGTAATATTACCGTCAGCGTCAGTCTTCTTCTTGAAGATCCATTTATTCTCAATTGCTTGCCGATCATCGGGCAAGTCAACCAAAGTCCATACTTTGTTCTCATACAAGGATCCCATCTCAGATTTCACGGCTTCAAGCCATTTTGCGGAATCTGGGCTCACCATCGCTTCTTCATAGTTCGTAGGTTCATCATGATCTAGCAGCATGATTTCCAGAACAGGATTACCGTACCACTCTGGCGCAGTTCTCACTCTGGTTGATCTACGAGGTTCAGTAGTATCTTGTTCTGAAGTTTCATGTGTTGGGGAACGTAGCAGAAATTCAAAATTTTCCTACGTGTCACCAAGATCTATCTATGGAGAGACTAGCAACGAGGGGAAGGAGAGTGCATCTACATACCCTTGTAGATCGCTAAGCGGAAGCGTTCAAGTGAACGAGGTTGATGGAGTCGTACTCGTCGTGATCCAAATCATCGATGATCCTAGTGCCGAACGGACGGCACCTCCGCGTTCAACACACGTACAGCCCGATGATGTCTCCCACGCCTTGATCCAGCAAGGAGAGAGGGAGAGGTTGAGGAAGACTCCATCCAGCAGCAGCACAACGGCGTGGTGGTGGTGGAGGAGCGTGGCAATCCTGCAGAGCTTCGCCAAGCACCACGGGATATGAGGAGAAAGAGAGGGAGGGCTGCACCAACGAGACAGATCAAATCGTGTGTTATGGGCAGCCCCTAGGCCTCACTATATATAGGGGAGAGGGAGGAGGGTGCGCCCCCTCTAGGGTTCCCACCCCTAGGGGGGCGGCAGCCCTAGATGGGAAAGGGGAGGCGGCCAAGAGGGGGAGAGGGGGGGCGCCCCCTAGGGTGGGCCTTAGGGCCCATCTAAGCCTAGGGTTTCCCCTTCTCCTCCTTTGCTGCGCCTTGGGCCTTGTGGGAGGGCGCACCAGCCCACCTGGGGCTGGTCCCCTTCCACACTTGGTCCATGAAGCCCTCCGGGGCTGGTGGCCCCACTTGGTGGACCCTCGGGACCCTCCCGGTGGTCCCGGTACGTTACCGATAAACCCCGAAACTTTTCCGGTGACCAAAACAGGACTTCCCATATATAAATCTTTACCTCCGGACCATTCCGGAACTCCTCGTGACGTCCGGGATCTCATCCGGGACTCCGAACAACATTCGGTAACCACATACAAACTTCCTTTATAACCCTAGTGTCATACCTTAAGTGTGTAGACCCTACGGGTTCGGGAGACATGCAGACATGACCGAGACGTTCTCCGGTCAATAACCAACAGCGGGATCTAGATACCCATGTTGGCTCCCACATGTTCCATGATGATCTCATCGGATGAACCACGATGTCGAGGATTCGATCAATTCCGTATACAATTCCCTTTGTCTAGCGGTATGATACTTGCCCGAGATTCGATCGTCGGTATCCCGATACCTTGTTCAATCTCGTTACCGGCAAGTCTCTTTACTCGTTCCGTAAAACATCATCCCGTGATCAAATCCTTGATCACATTGTGCACATTATGATGATGTTCTACCGAGTGGGCCCAGAGATACCTCTTCGTCACACGGAGTGACAAATCCCAGTCTCGATTCGTGCCAACCCAACAGACACTTTCGGAGATACCTGTAGTGTACCTTTATGGCCACCCAGTTACGTTGTGACGTTTGGCACACCCAAAGCACTCCTACAGTATCCGGGAGTTGCACAATCTCATGGTCTAAGGAAATGATACTTGACATTAAAAAAGCTTTAGAATACGAACTACACGATCTAGTGCTATGCTTAGGATTGGGTCTTGTCCATCACATCATTCTCCTAATGATGTGATCCCGTTATCAACGACATCCAATGTCCATGGTCAGGAAACCGTAACAATCTATTGATCAACGAGCTAGTCAACTAGAGGCTTACTAGGGACATGGTGTTGTCTATGTATCCACACATGTAACTGAGTTTCCTATCAATACAATTCTAGCATGGATAATAAACGATTATCATGAACAAGGAAATATAATAATAACCAATTTATTATTGCCTCTAGGGCATATTTCCAACAGTTTCCCACTTGCACTAGAGTCAATAATCTAGTTCACATCGCCATGTGATTAACACTCATAGGTCACATCGCCATGTGACAAACACCCAAGAGTTTACTAGAGTCAGTAGTCTAGTTCACATCACTATGTGATTAACACTCAATGAGTTCTAGGTTTGATCATGTTGCTTGTGAGAGAGGTTTTAGTCAACGGGTCTGAACCTTTCAGATCCGTGTGTGCTTTACAAATCTCTATGTCATCTCCTAGATGTAGCTACCACGTTCTATTTGGAGCTATTCCAAATAACTGTTCTACTTGGAGCTATTCTAAATTGTTGCTCCATTATACGTATCCGGTATCTCTACTCAGAGCTATCCGAATAGGTGTTAAGCTTGCATCGACGTAACCCTTTACGACGAACTCTTTTACCACCTCCATAATCGAGAAAAATTCCTTAGTCCACTAGTTACTAAGGATAACTTTAACCGCTGTCCTGTGATCCATTCTTGGATCACTCTTGTACCCCTTGACTGACTCATGGCAAGGCACACTTCAGGTGCGTTACACAGCATAGCATACTGTAGAGCCTACGTCTTAAGCATAGGGGACGACCTTCGTCCTTTCTCTCTATTCTGCCGTGGTCGAGCTTTAAGTCTTAACTTCATACCTTACAACTCAGGCAAGAACTCCTTCTTTGACTGATCCATCTTGAACACCTTCAAGATCATGTCAAGGTATGTGCTCATTTGAAAGTACCATTAAGCGTTTTGATCTATCCTTATAGATCTTGATGCTCAATGTTCAAGTAGCTTAATCCAGGCTTTCCATTGAAAAACACTTTCCAAATAACCCTATATGCTTTCCAGAAATTCTATGTCACTTCGGATCAACAATATGTCATCCACATATACTTATCAGAAATGTCATAGTGCTCCCACTCACTTTATTGTAAATACAAGTTTCTAACAAATTTTGTATAAACCCATAAACTTTGATTACTCCATCAAAGTGTATATTCCGACTCCGAGACGCTTACTCCAGTCCTTAGAAGGATTGCTGGAGCTTTGCATAGTTATTAGCATCTTTCAGGATTGACAAAACCTTCCGGTTGTATCACATACAACCTTTCCTCAAGAAAATCGTCGAGGAAACAATGTTTTGACATCCTATCTGCAAGATTTCATAAATAATGCAGTAATCGCTAATATAATTTCAACAGACTCTTAGCATCGCTATGAGTGAGAAAGTCTCATCGTAGTCAACTCCTTGAACTTGTCGGAAAACATCTTAACGACAAGTCGAGCTTTCTTAATGGTGAAACTTACCATCATTGTCCGTCTTCCTTTTAAAATCAATCTGTACTCAATAGCCTTACGACCATCGAGCTGTTCTGCCAAAGTCTACACTTTGTTTTCATACATGGATCCTCTCTCGGATTTTATGGCCTCGAGCCATTCATCGGAATCTGGGCCCACCATCGCTTCTCCATAGCTCGTAGGCTCATTGTTGTCTAGCAACATGACTTCCAAGAGAGGATTACGTACCATTCTGAAGTAGCACGCATCCTTGTCATCCCACGAGGTTTGGTGTGACTTGATCTGAAGTTTCATGATCACTATCATAAGCTTCCACTTCAATTGGTGTAGGTGCCACAAGAACAACTCCCTGTGCCCTGCCACACACTAGTTGAAGAGACGGTTCAATAACCTCATCAAGTCTCCACCATCCTCCCACACAATTCTTTCGAGAGAAACTTTTCCTCGCGAAAGGACCCGATTCTTGAAACAATCCCTTATTGCTTTCGGATCTGAGACAAGAGGTATACCCAACTGTTTTGGGTGTCCTATGAAGATGCATTCATCCGCTTTGGGTTCGAGCTTATCAGCCTGAAACTTTTCCACATAAGCGTCGCAGCCCCAAACTTTTAAGAAATGATAGCTTAGGTTTCTCTAAACCATAGTTCATACGGTGTCATCTCATCGGAATTACGTGGTGCCCTATTTAAAGTGAATGTGGTTGTCTCTAATGCCTAACCCATAAACTATCATGGTAATTCGATAAGAGACATCATGGTATGCATCATATCCAATAGGGTGCAGTTATGATGTTCGGACACACCATCACACTATGGTGCTCCAGGCTGTCTTAGTTGTGAAACAATTTCCACAATGTCTTAATTTTGTGCCAAACTCGTAATTAAGGCATTCATCTCTATGATCATATCATAGATATTTTATCCTCTTGTCACGACGATCTTTCAACTTCACCCTGAAATTACTTGAACCTTTCAATAATTCAGACTCGTGATTCATCAAGTAAATATACTCAACATCTACTCAAATCATCTGTGAAGCAAGAACATAGCGATATCCACTACATGCCTCAACACTTATTGGACTGCACACATCAAAATGTATTACTTCCAACAAGTTGCTTTCTAGTTCCATTTTACTGAAACTGAGGCTTTCAGTCATCTTGCCCATGTGGTATGATTTGCATGTCTCAAGTGATTCAAAATCAAGTGAGTCCAAACGGTCCATTTGCATGGAGTTTCTTCATGCATATACACCAATAGACATGGTTCACACGTCTCAAACTTTTCAAAAACGAGTGAGCCCAAAGATCCATCAACATGGAGCTTCTTCATGCGTTTTATACCGATATGACTTACGTGGAAGTGCCACAAGTAGATGGTACTCTCATTACTATCTTATATCTTTTGGCATGAACATGTGTATCACTACGATCGAGATAAATCATTCATTTTAGGTGCAAGACCATTAAAGGTATTATTCAAATAAACAGAGTAAGCATTATTCTCCTTAAATGAATAACTGTATTGCGATAGACATAATCCAATCATGTCTATGCTCAACGCAAACACCAAATAAAAATTATTCAGGTTTAACCCCAATCTCGATGGTAGAGGGAGCGTGCGATGCTTGATCATATCAACATTGGAAACACTTCCAACACATATTGTCAGCTCACCTTTAGCTAGTATCCGTTTATTCCGTAGCTTTTATTTCGAGTTACTAACACTTAGCAACCGAACCGGTATCTAATACCCTGGTGCTACTAGGAGTACTAGTAAAGTACACATCAACACAATGTATATCCAATATACTTCTATCGACCTTACAAGCCTTCTTATCTACCAAGTATCTAGGGTAATTCTGCTCCAATGGCCGTTCCCCTTATTACAGAAGCACTTAGTCTTGGGTTTGGGTTCAACCTTGGGTTTCTTCACTAGAGCAGCAGCTGATTTGCCGTTTCATGAAGTATCCCTTATTGCCCTTGCCCTTCTTGAAACTAGTGGTTTCACCAACCATCAACAATTGATGCTCCTTCTTGATTTCTACTTTTTGTGGTGTCAAACATCGCGAATATCTCAAGGATCATCATATATGTCCCTGATATATTATAGTTCATCACGAAGCTCTAGCAGCTTGGTGGTAATGACTTTGGAGAAACTATCACTATTTCATCTGGAAGATCAACTCCCACTTGATTCAAGCGATTGTTGTACTCAGACAATCTGAGCACAAGCTCAACAATTGAGCTTTTCTCCCTTAGTTTGCAGGCTAAGAAAATCGTCGGAGGTCTTATACCTCTTGACGTGGGCACGAGCCTGAAATCCCAATTTCAGCCATCAAAACATCTCATATGTTTCGCGACGTTTCAAAATGTCCTCGGTGCCTCAATTCTAAACCATTTAACATTACCGAACTATCATGCAGTCATCAAAACGTATATGTCAGATGTTCGCAACATCCACAGACAACGTTCGAGGTTCAGCACACTGAGCGGTGCATTAAGGACATAAGCCTTCTATGAAGCAATGAGGACAATCCTCAATTTACGGACCTAGTCCGCACAATTGCTATTATCAACTTTCAACTAAATTTTATCTAGGAACATAACTGAATAGTAGAACTGAAGCGCGAGCTACGACATAATTTGCAAAGGTCTTTTGACTATGTTCAGGATAATTAAGTCCATCTTATGAACTCCCACTCAGATAGACATCCCTCTAGTCATCTAAGTGATTACATGATCCGAGTCAACTAGGCCGTGTCCGATCATCACGTGAGACGGACTAGTCAACATCGTTGAACATCTTCATGTTGATCGTATCTTCTATACGACTCATGCTCGACCTTTCGGTCTTCTGTGTTCCGAGGCCATGTCTGTACATGCTAGACTCGTCAAGTCAACCTAAGTGTTTGCATGTGTAAATCTGTCTTACACCCGTTGTATGTGAACGTTGGAATCTATCACACCCGATCATCACGTGGTGCTTAGAAATGAACGAACTGTCGCAACGGTACACAGTTAGGGGGAACACTTTCTTGAAATTTTAATGAGGGATCATCTTATTTACTACCGTCGTTCTAAGCAAATAAGATGTATAAACATGATAAACATCACATGCAATCAAATGGTGACATGATATGGCCAATATCATATTGCTCCTTTTGATCTCCATCTTCGGGGCTCCATGATCATCATCATCACCGGCATGACACCATGATCTCCATCATCATGATCTCCATCATCGTGTCTTCATGAAGTTGTCTTGCCAACTATTACTTCTACTTCTATAGCTAACGGTTAGCAATAAAGTAAAGTAATTACATGACGTTTAAGTTGACACACAGGTCATAAATAAATAAAGACAACTCCTATGGCTCCTGCCGGTTGTCATACTCATCGACATGCAAGTCGTGATTCCTATTACAAGAACATGATCATCTCATACATCACATATATCATTCATCACACCCTTTGGCCATATCACATCACATAGCATACCCTGCAAAAACAAGTTAGACGTCCTCTAATTGTTGTTTGCATGTTTTACGTGGCTGCTATGGGTTTCTAGCAAGAACGTTTCTTACCTACGCAAAACCACAACGTGATATGCCAATTGATATTTACCCTTCATAAGGACCCTGTTCATCGAATCCGATCCGACTAAAGTAGGAGAGACAGACACCCGCCAGCCACCTTATGCAACTAGTGCATGTTTGTCGGTGGAACCGGTCTCACGTAAGCGTACGTGTAAGGTTGGTCCGGGCCGCTTCATCCCACAATGCCGCCGAATCAAGATTGGACTAGTAACGATAAGCATATTGAACAAAATCAATACCCACAACTACTTTGTGTTCTACTCGTGCATAGAATCTACGCAATAAACCTGGCTCATGATGCCACTGTTGGGGAACGTAGCAGAAATTCAAAATTTTCCTATGTGTCACCAAGATCTATCTATGGAGAGACTAGCAATGAGGGGAAGGAGAGTGCATCTACATACCCTTGTAGATCGCTAAGCGGAAGCGTTCAAGTGAACGAGGTTGATGGAGTCGTACTCGTCGTGATCCAAATCACCGATGATCCTAGTGCCGAACGGACGGCACCTCTGTGTTCAACACACGTACAGCCCGATGATGTCTCCCACGCCTTGATCCATCAAGGAGAGAGGGAGAGGTTGAGGAGGACTCCATCCAGCAGTAGCACAACGGCGTGGTGGTGGTGGAGGAGCGTGGCAATCCTGCAGAGCTTCGCCAAGCACCACGGGATATGAGGAGAAAGAGAGGGAGGGCTGCACCAACGAGAGAGATCAAATCGCGTGTTATGGGCAGCCCCTAGGCCTCACTATATATAGGGGAGAGGGAGGAGGGTGCGCCCCCTCTAGGGTTCCCACCCCTAGGGGGCGGCAGCCCTAGATGGGAAAGGGGAGGAGGCCAAGAGGGGGAGAGGGGGGCGCCCCCTAGGGTGGGCCTTAGGGCCCATCTAACCCTAGGGTTTCCCCTTCTCCTCCTTTGTTGCGCCTTGGGCCTTGTGGGAGGGCGCACCAGCCCACCTGGGGCTGGTCCCCTTCCACACTTGGCCCATGAAGCCCTCCGGGGCTGGTGGCCCCACTTGGTGGACCCCCGAGACCCTCCCGGTGGTCCCGGTACGTTACCGATAAACCCCGAAACTTTTCCGGTGACCAAAACAGGACTTCCCATATATAAATCTTTACCTCCGGACCATTCCGGAACTCCTCGTGACATCCGGGATCTCATCGGGGACTCCGAACAACATTCGGTAACCACATACAAACTTCCTTTATAACCCTAGCGTCATCGAACCTTAAGTGTGTAGACCCTATGGGTTCGGGAGACATGCAGACATGACCGAGACGTTCTCCGGTCAATAACCAACGGCGGGATCTGGATACCCATGTTGGATCCCACATGTTCCACGATGATCTCATCGGATGAACCACGATGTCGAGGATTCGGTCAATCCCGTATACAATTCCCTTTGTCTAGCGGTACGATACTTGCCCTAGATTCGATCGTCGGTATCCCGATACCTTGTTCAATCTCGTTATCGGCAAGTCTCTTTACTCGTTCCGTAACACATCATCCCGTGATCAACTGCTTGATCACATTGTGCACATTATGATGATGTTCTACCGAGTGGGCCCAGAGATACCTCTTCGTCACACGGAGTGACAAATCCCAGTCTCGATTCGTGCCAACCCAACAGACACTTTCGGAGATACCTGTAGTGTACCTTTATAGCCACCCAGTTACGTTGTGACGTTTGGCACACCCAAAGCACTCCTATGGTATCCGGGATTTGCACAATCTCATGGTCTAAGGAAATGATACTTGACATTAAAAAAGCTTTAGCATACGAACTACACGATCTAGTGCTATGCTTAGGATTGGGTCTTGTCCATCACATCATTCTCCTAATGATGTGATCCCGTTATCAACGACATCCAATGTCCATGGTCAGGAAACCGTAACCATCTATTGATCAATGAGCTAGTCAACTAGAGGCTTACTAGGGACATGGTGTTGTCTATGTATCCACACATGTATCTGAGTTTCCTATCAATACAATTCTAGCATGGATAATAAACGATTATCATGAACAAGGAAATATAATAATAACCAATTTATTATTGCCTCTAGGGCATATTTCCAACATCATGATCATTATCATTAGCTTCCTCACTAATTGGTGTAGGTGTTACAGAAACAGTTTTCTGTGATGTACTACTTTCCAACAAGGGAGCAGGTACAGTTACCTCATCAAGTTCTACTTTCCTCCCACTCACATCTTTCGAGAGAAACTCCTTCTCCAGAAAGTTTCCGAATTTAGCAACAAAAGTCTTGCCTTCGGATCTGTGATAGAAGGTGTATCCAATAGTTTCCTTTGGATATCCTATGAAGACACATTTCTCCGATTTGGGTTCGAGCTTGTCAGGTTGAAGCTTTTTCACATAAGCATCGCAGAACCAAACTTTTAGAAATGACAACTTTGGTTTCTTGCCAAACCATAGTTCATATGGCGTCGTCTCAACGGATTTTGATGGTGCCCTATTTAACGTGAATGCGGCTGTCTCTAAAGCATAACCTCAAAACGATAGTGGTTAATCAGTAAGAGACATCATAGATCGCGCCATATCTAGTAAAGTACGATTACGACATTCGGACACACCATTACGCTGTGGTGTTTCGGGTGGCGTGAGTTGCGAAACTATTCCGCATTGTTTCAAATGTACACCAAACTCATAACTCAAATATTCTCCTTCACGATCAGATCGCAGAAACTTTATTTTCTTGTTACGATGATTTTCAACTTCACTCTCAAATTCTTTGAAATTTTCAAATGTTTCAGACTTATGTTTCATTAAGTAGATATACCCATATCTGCTTAAGTCATCTGTGAAGGTGAGAAAATAACGATATCCGCCACGAGCCTCAATATTCATCGGACCACATACATCTGTATGTATGATTTCCAACAAATTTGTTGCTCTCTCCATAGTACCGGAGAACGGTGTTTTAGTCATCTTGCCCATGAGGCACGGTTCGCAAGTACCAAGTGATTCATAATCAAGTGGTTCCAAAAGTCCATCAGTATGGAGTTTCTTCATGCGCTTTACACCGATATGACATAAACGGCAGTGCCACAAATAAGTTGCACCATCATTATCAACTCTGCATCTTTTGGCTTCAACATTATGAATATGTGTATCATTACTATCGAGATTCAATAAGAATAGACCACTCTTCAAGGGTGCATGACCATAAAAGATATTACTCATATAAATAGAACAACCATTATTCTCTGATTTAAATGAATAACCGTCTCACATTAAACAAGATCCAGATATAATGTTCATGCTCAACGCTGACACCAAATAACAATTATTTAGGTCTAATACTAATCCCGAAGGTAGATGTAGAGGTAGCGTGCCGACCGCGATCACATCGACTTTGGAACCGTTTCCCACGCGCATCGTCACCTCGTCCTTAGCCAATCTTCGCTTAATCCGTAGTCCCTGTTTCGAGTCGCAAATATTAGCAACAGAATCAGTATCAAATACCCAGGTGCTACTGCGAGCATTAGTAAGGTACACATCAATAACATGTATATCACATATACCTTTGTTCACCTTGCCATCCTTCTTATCCGCCAAATACTTGGGGCAGTTCCGCTTCCAGTGACCAGTCTGCTTGCAGTAGAAGCACTCAGTTTCAGTCTTAGGTCCAGACTTGGGTTTCTTCTCTTGAGCAGCAACTTGCTTGCCGTTCTTCTTGAAGTTCCCCTTCTTCTTTCCTTTGCCCTTTTTCTTGAAACTAGTGGTCTTCTTGACCATCAACACTTGATGCTCCTTTTTGATTTCTACCTCCGCGGCTTTCAGCATTGCGAAGAGCTCGGGAATAGTCTTATTCATCCCTTGCATATTATAGTTCATCACGAAGCTCTTGTAGCTTGGTGGCAGTGATTGGAGAATTCTGTCAATGACGCAATCATCTGCAAGATTAACTCCCATCTGAAACAAGTGATTATTATACCCAGACATTTTGAGTATATGCTCACTGACAGAACTGTTCTCCTCCATCTTGCAGCTATAGAACTTATTGGAGACTTCATATCTCTCAATCAGGGCATTTGCTTGAAATATTAACTTCAACTCCTGAAACATCTCATATGCTCCATGACATTCAAAACGTCGTTGAAGTCCCGATTCTAAGCCGTAAAGCATGGCACACTGAACTATCGAGTAGTCATCAGCTTTGCTCTGCCAGACGTTCATAACATCTGGTGTTGCTCTAGCAGTAGGCCTGGCACCCAGCGGTGCTTCCAGGACGTAAATCTTTTGTGCAGCAATGAGGATAATCCTGAAGTTACGGACCCAGTCCGTGTAATTGCTACCATCATCTTTCAACTTCACTTTCTCATGGAACGCATTAAAATTCAACGGAACAACAGCACGGGCCATCTATCTACAATCAAACATACATAAGCAAGATACTATCAGGTACTAAGTTCATGATAAATTTAAGTTCAATTAGTTAAATTACTTAAAGAACTCCCACTTAGATAGACATCCCTCTAATCCTCGAAGTGATCACGTGATCCAAATCAACTAAACCATGTCCGATCATCACGTGAGATGGAGTAGTTTCATTGGTGAACATCATTATGTTGATCATATCTACTATATGATTCACGCTCGACCTTTCGGTCTCCGTGTTCCGAGGCCATATCTGTATATGCTTGGCTCGTCAAGTATAACCTGAGTATTCCGCGTGTGCAACTGTTTTGCACCCATTGTATTTGAACGTAGAGCCTATCACACCCGATCATCACGTGGTGTCTCAGCACGAAGAACTTTCGCAACAGTGCATACTCAGGGAGAACACTTCTTGATAATTTAGTGAGAGATCATCTTATAATGCTACCGTCAATCAAAGCAAGATAAGATGCATAAAAGATAAACATCACATGCAATCAATATAAGTGATATGATATGGCCATCATCATCTTGTGCCTGTGATCTCCATCTCCGAAGCACCGTCATGATCACCATCGTCACCGGCGCGACACCTTGATCTCCATCGTAGCATCGTTGTCATCTCGCCAATCTTATGCTTCCATGACTATCGCTACCGCTTAATGATAAAGTAAAGCATTACAGCGCGATTGCATTGCATACAATAAAGCGACA
Source organism: Triticum monococcum (assembly GCA_034509565.1). Classification (NCBI taxonomy): domain Eukaryota; kingdom Viridiplantae; phylum Streptophyta; class Magnoliopsida; order Poales; family Poaceae; genus Triticum; species Triticum monococcum. The sequence continues at coordinate 579,813,154 of CM067845.1, forward strand.
ACCATATGGCTCCTGCCAGTTGCCGATAACTCGGTTACAAAACATGATCATCTCATACAATAAAATTTAGCATCATGTCTTGACCATATCACATCACAATATGCCCTGCAAAACAAGTTAGACGTCCTCTACTTTGTTTGTTGCAAGTTTTACGTGGCTGCTACGGGCTTAAGCAAGAACCAATCTTACCTACGCATCAAAACCACAATGATAGTTTGTCAAGTTGATGCCGTTTTAACCTTCGCAAGGACCGGGCGTAGCCACACTCGGTTCAACTAAAGTTGGAGAAACTGTCACCCGCAAGCCACCTATGTGCAAAGCACGTCGGGAGAACCGGTCTCGCGTAAGCGTACGCGTAATGTCGGTCCGGGCCACTTCGTCCAACAATACCGCCGAAACAAAGTATGACATGCTGGTAGGCAGTATGACTTATATCGCCCGCAACTCACTTGTGTTCTACTCGTGCACATAACATCAAACCATAAAACCTAGGCTCGGATACCACTGTTGGGGAACGTAGTAATTTCAAAAAATTTCCTACGCACACGCAAGATCATGGTGATGCATAGCAACGAGAGGGGAGAGTGTTGTCTACGTACCCTCGTAGACCGAAGCGGAAGCGTTGACACAACGTAGAGGAAGTAGTCGTACATCTTCCCGATCCGACCGATCCAAGCACCGTTACTCCGGCACCTCCGAGTTCTTAGCACACGTACAGCTCGATGACGCTCCCCGGGCTCCGATCCAGCAAAGCTTCGGGGATGAGTTCCGTCAGCACAACGGCGTGGTGACGATCTTGATGTTCTACCGTCGCAGGGCTTCGCCTAAGCACTACAACAATATGACCGAGGTGGAATATGGTGGAAGGGGGCACCGCACACGGCTAAGGAACGATCACGATGATCAACTTGTGTGTTCTAGGGTGCCCTCCTGCCCCCGTATATAAAGGAGGGAGGGGGAGGTGCGGCCGGCCCCAAGGGGTGCGCCCTACCGGGAGTAGGACTCCCCCCTCTTTTGCCTTGTTGGAATAGGAAAGGGAGAAGGAGAAGAGGAGAGGGGGGGCGCCCCCCCCCCTTCCTTGTCCTATTCGGACTAGGGGGGAGGGGGCGCGCGGCCTGCCCTGGCCGGCCCCTCTCTTCTCCCTTATGGCCCATGAAGGCCCATTAATCCCCCCCGGGGGGGGGGGGGTTCGGTAACCCCCCGGTACTCCGGTAAAATGCCGATTTCACCCGGAACGATTTCGATGTCCAAATATAGGCTTCCAATATATCGATCTTTATGTCTCGACCATTTCGAGACTCCTCGTCATGTCCGTGATCACATCTGGGACTCCGAACTAACTTCGGTACATCAAAATGCATAAACTCATAATAACTGTCATCGTAACGTTAAGCGTGCGGACCCTACGGCTCAAGAACAATGCAGACATGATTGAGACAAATCTCCGGTCAATAACCAATAGCGGGACCTAGATGCCCATATTGGCTCCTACATATTCTACGAAGATCTTTATCGGTCAGACCGCATAACAACATACGTTGTTCCCTTTGTCATCGGTATGTTACTTGCCCGAGATTCGATCGTCGGTATCCAATACCTAGTTCAATCTCGTTACCGGCAAGTCTCTTTACTCGTTCCGTAATACATCATCTCGCAACTAACTCATTAGTTGTAATGCTTGCAAGGCTTATGTGATGTGCATTACCGAGAGGGCCCAGAGATACCTCTCCGACAATCGAAGTGACAAATCCCAATCTCGAAATACGCCAACCCAACATCTACCTTTGGAGACACCTGTAGAGCACCTTTATAATCACCCAGTTACATTGTGACGTTTGGTACCACACAAAGTGTTCCTCCGGCAAACGGGAGTTGCATAATCTCATAGTCATAGGAACACGTATAAGTCATGAAGAAAGCAATAGCAACATACTAAACGATCGGGTGCTAAGCTAATGGAATGGGTCATGTCAATCAGATCATTCAACTAATGATGTGACCTCGTTAATCAAATAACAACTCTTTGTTCATGGTTAGGAAACATAACCATCTTTGATTAACATGCTAGTCAAGTAGAGGCATACTAGTGACACTCTGTTTGTTTATATATTCACACATGTATTATGTTTCCGGTTAATACAATTCTAGCATGAATAATAAACATTTATCATGATATATGAGGAAATAAATAATAACTTTATTATTGCCTCTAGGGCATATTTCCTTCAAGAGCACAACGTTGGCGGAGTTCAACCATTGAAGGTTGGATGTGCGGAGGGAATCAAAACGATGGATGACTCTCATGACATCGTTTTTGACGACGTCCCAACATTTCTTGAAAAAGATGCCCATGAAGCCGTTCGGGCCAGGCGCCTTGTCACTTGGCATCACCTTAATGGCCTCCCAAACCTCCTCTTCGGTAATAGTGTCATCTAGGGTGTGCAGATCGACCGGCTGCACGTTGAGCTCCTCCCAATTGAAGTCAAGATTGCTCGTGTCTCCCTTCCCCATGACCACAGAGAAGTGGTCATGGATGATCTTTTCTTTTTCGCCATGGTCAGTAACCCATCCATTCGCGAGTTTGATTCGGTGAATATAGTTCTTCCTTCTCCGGCCATTTATGCGACGATGGAAGAATTTTGTGTTTGCATCACCCTCTTTAAGGTTGGCAATCCGAGCGCATTGGCTCTTTCTGGCCCTCTGGAGCACAGCCAAACTAATCACCCTACGTTTTAGCCTGGCATGGAGGTCGAGCTCCTCCGGCGATAGGAGGCGTGCCTCCTGCGCAATGTCTAGCCTCGGGATCACGAGAAGGGCCGCATGGAAGTGAATATTGGCTGCTGAGAAAAGGCTTTTACTCCATGCCGTAAGACAAAGCACGGTCTTCTTGAGCTTGTGATGCGGAATGAGATAAGGCTCCGTGTGTGGCACTCCCTCAGTCCATGCCTTTTGAACGACTTCGTGAAAGCCCGGAAGGGAGGTCCAGATCGGCTCGAGTTAAAGGTGAAAGCGCACATGATTGGCTTGTGTTTGCCTGCCTGCTCGACCAGCCGACGCGATAGTGTCGCGGCGTCTCCATCTCTTTGTTTGGCGATTCGTTGTCTGACCACGTAACAGGAGCGGTTCCCACGCGCATCCAGTGTCTGCCTCCCTCGCTGCTTGTTCACGCAAAGACAAGAGCGAGAGGAAATTGGACTCGCCTTGGCTTGAGTGATCATAAACAAAACAACTCAGCTCAGCCTCGTGCTCTCTTCTGCTAGCTGTCCCCTCTGCTTGTTTGTGATGTGCAATACTCGATCATTGCGACGTGCCCTGCTGCGCGGTGAGGGAAGGAATAGCATAAAACTACCACAATTCGTGTTAATTTTCAAAAAAAAAACTAATCAAAATTTTTTACTAATACCTATTTCCTTCATCTCATAATGTAAGACGCTTTTTGATGCTAGCGTAGTGTCAAAAAATGTCTTACATTATAAGATGGAGGGAGTACCAGATTGGATCAACTGTTTCAAGAAACCCAAAAAACCCGTTGCCAAGAAATTAAAACGGTTTATAACACGTTGGCCCGCACATAAACGAACCATATGCTTGACCATTAGCTGACATGTGAGACCCACATATCAGTGTTTCTTCCTCATAAAAGAATCAATTGCATCTCTGGGCCTCATCTCTATAAACGATCGATTTGGCAATCTTTTGCGAGCCAGACCCAAACGATGCAGTTACGTGTGAGCTCGTTCACACTGTGTGCATCCTGTAAGTTAGTTTGCACGTCTTCTAATGTATCTCTCCTTAATCTTTTTCATATTCCAATCTACACAAAGGTGCTTCGATTACTCGCGACCTGCCAGTGCTCATCGTGTGGGACGCAACGCTACGGCCATCGTCCACCACGGCCACCGAGGCACTCTAGTGTAACTTTATGTGTTATGTGTAGCTGTTAACTCTTAATCATATCCGGTATATGCAACCAAACACCGCGTAGTTGTATCAGCCTATCCAATGCAGACAACCAAACACCAAAGAATGTATAGATGTTGATTTTTTTACCTAGTTTTTCTAAAACAAATCCAGCTAGGACAAGTATGCAATACAGTCAAAATGGATGCAAGTAACCATACACGCCACTAGTGATTGATGCACCATAGGGACGGAAGAGGGATTCAAATCACAGCGCGCGCATGCACGCTGGTCGGAGGAGCTCAACCAGAAAAATCCTGGCGGCGCCAAGTTAAATAAACACGTGGTTGTTTCTCAAAACAGAAAAACCTTGGTTATCTATCTATCTATCTGCTCGTGGCCATGGACTGACGCATGGCATTTTGGCAGACTGAAGTGAAGCAAGCGAAGATAAAATTGGACTCGCGGAGGGCCGTTCATGATCGATGGAACTCGTCCCTCTAAGTTGGATATATCTAGACTCATTTTAGTGCTAGATACCTCTGTATCTAGACAAATCTAAGATAAGTAATTTGGAACGGAGGGAGTACTTTGCAGATCGTTGTCCCCGATCAGGGCCGACCGTGCGCCGCGCGCGAGCGCGATGAATCAGACACGCCGGGCGTGGTTTGCGTACCGTACGGGTGCACACGTCTCAGGTGCCACAAAAGAAAAATCAAATCGAATGAGCTCTACTGTGCTTGTCTAATTACATTTGATTATTAAGCCATGAGTTGCACGAGCTTAGCTAGCAAGCGAGTTGGAAATTGCTCGTCAGATAGAGCCGTCAGGCAGCTGCTGACAGGGATCGTCGATCGATCGATCTCAGGCAGTTCATCGGCAGCGCTCCGACGCCGGTTACGTGCGACGCGGAGTCGGAGATCCCCATCGGCGGCGGCACAAATCCAACCGGTCGGCATGGGCATATGCCGGACAGCGACTGGGCTGTGGCTGCTTTCGTGTGGCCGCCCGTGCTGGACTGGAGCCGTGTCAGTTTCAGCTGGCCAGAGGAGTAGTACGTGTGAGTCAGCCATGACGTGCGTACGTAGCAGGCGTTTCTCTCTCGGCCTTGCGTTGCGTCGCTGGCTCCTGGACTGTCGGGGTGCAAGTGCAATGAGCATGCTCGACGGCTCGTCGGCTCGGCTTGGCCTGGCTTGACCTGCCCGCCAGGGAGATGAAAGGAAGGAAGGTGCGAGCAATCTCATAATCGTGTTTCCCAAATTCATAATTAACGCATGGTTGGCTCTGCTGCCTCCATCCCCCGCAGCCTCAGATCTCAGACGTTCGACTGTCAAATCAAGCTGATATGCATGCATGCATGTTCCTGCTCCAGCCACTCCATCCTGTGTGGCGGCCGGCGTTCGTCGTCAGTGCAATAACAATGCACATTCCCTTCGGCGTCTTGCAGCTCCACTTAACGCCAACATACATAAACGGAGCAAGGTCCTGTTGAACGGAAGGCGAACAAGAGAGAAAACGTGGTACGTACGTACGTGATGAGGGGAAATGGCCAATGGACTATGGACGCATATGCATCGATCTGTTGTTGGTAAATTCCAGCTCTTTTTTTATAACTGTTCGAAAATTCCAACTGGTCCAACCAAGTTTTTTTTTAGGCATACCGGTCCAACCAAGCTATTCTGGGCCGTACCTCCGGCAAAATACACCCAATTTGCTCCACCTAGTGTTAGAAATATGAGCAAGTTACTACGAGATATAATCCATATAATTAGAAGATAAATCATGACTATAGTAGCAGAGATTAAATTAATCATGCAAACTAGCATAGCAGATGAACAGATCACATCTAGGGCACATACTAGAAACATGAATTCTACCACGATCTCGAACAGGAAGGATAGAATCACATACGGTGCAGCGGGAGCAGCACCGCCGGCGTTGACGTCGTCGCCCATGTCGTCGAGGATGAGGTTGCCGAGATCGGGGAAGAAGTCGTCGTTCGCGAAGTCGTCGCTGCCAGCAGTCGCGTGAGTGCGCTCCACAAATATCTGATCGCCCCTCTCCCGTACAGGATCACAAGAGGCGGGGTTGCGGAGGCCTGCTTTCCCTTCTCCCGGTGCACGCCGAAAGGAGGGATGGAGAAGACTTGCTTGGCGGCGCAATGATCTGGAACGGTGGTGAGAAACCATACGAACCGGCGACGGCTAGGGTAGACGTCTGCCTGACTATATAGTGCGGGTCGGGTAGGTCGTGGGAGTAAACCCTACGTCCGAGTCGTCACAGTCCAAAAGAATCGGAAACGGTTCAGTAATTAACGCGTTTGTTAATTATTAATTATTGACTCATTAATTTTTCTCGAGCAACAAAAATATAGACAACGTGCATAGCTCTGTCCTCGGCTCGGCTCAATCCCGCAACCCGCGGCGCGGCGCGGCGCGTCGTGACGAGGCGTGGCGTGGCGAGGCGAGCGAGGAGGAGGAGCGCGCGTGTAGGTCTCCTCTTCTCATGCTCATACAAGTGGTAGAAGAGCTCACCTTATAAAGAGGTGCAACTCTCTCTCAACTTCCGAGGTGTGACTAAACTTTAGCCTCACTCACTCCACTCACATGTGTGCATGAATGGGCCAAGAGAATTTCAGAATTTTAGTTGGGCTTTGGGCCAAAGGCCTACTAGCAAAATTCCAACAATCCCCCACAGAGTCTCATTGGCACATCTCATCATTTAGTTCCAAAACATTGTTTATATACCGGTGCTTAGTGGAGACTGTGAAGTTGAACTTCCACTTAAAGATTTATGCTACACTAGATCACAACTTGAATAGTGGACTATGCCTTGAACTACAAGTTTTCTGCGAGACTAGTTTCACACAAATTCTTGGCCGATACTGGGCTGCGGCAAGGCTTCCCCGCGGGTGGAGCGTATACGTCATACTCCAGGGCCTTTTCATGAATTTATTAGAGAACACCCAATTCTCTCAGACTGCGACGTTAACAGTCAAATTCATATAGGTGTGTTCCTCAGAAGATGTTCTGCAGGACAACATCTCTGCTTACCCGAATAAGCCACTTGGAACACATTAAGATAAGTATCAACCTGCCATGCAGATCAGGAGAGTATTGCATCTTCATGGAGTGGGATAGGTAATATAGGGATACTCTCCTCCCAGCTGACCAACAGCTTGTCTCCCACTTTTACTTCACAGGATCTCCGATCACATAGAGTGGGTTACCACTATGGACAACTCATGCGGTGGGTCTCAGACCCATCTCCATCGATGCATTATCTATCACATTACGTGATAGACCCTTTGTGAAGGGATCAGCAAAAAATTTCAACGTTAGGATATAATGCAACGTAATAACTCCGGAGTTCCTCAATTTTCTAACAGATTTCAGTCTCCTCTTCACATGCCTTGAGGACTTCATATTGTCCTTTGAACTGTTTATTTTGACGATCACAGTTTGATTATCACAGTTCATCAGGATAGGGGGTATTGGTTTTTCAACCATAGGTAAGTCCATCAAGAGTTCATGAAGCCACCCTCCTTCAACAGTGGCAGTGTCTAATGCTGTGAGTTCTGCTTCCATAGTTGACCTCATTAAGATGGTCTGCTTGCAAGAATTTCAGGAAACAACGCCACCACCAAGTGTGAAAGCATAACCACTTGTGGCCTTAATCTCATCAGCATCAGATATCCAGTTTGAGTCACCATAATCCTTCAGTACCCTTGGATACCCGGTGTAGTGAATCCCATAGCTCATGGTGCCTTTCAAATAGCGCATAACTCTCTCAAGCGCATGCCAATGATCATCTCCCAGTTTTGACACAAACCGACTCAGCTTGCTCTCACAGCAAAAGAGATGTCAGGCCTCGTGGCACTCGCCAAATACATAAGCGAGCCAATAATCTGAGAATACCTCAGTTGATCTCTAGCATTCCGTCGGTTCTTTCGAAGCAACAAACTAGCATCATATGTAGTTGGAGAAGGCATGTAGTCGCTATACCCAAAACGACTCAAGACCTTTTCCACATAGTGAGACTGAAGCAGTGTGATCCCACCATTCTCATCTCTCAACAACTTGATGTTTAAGATAACATCAGCTACTCCTAGATCCTTCATCTTAGAACAGCGAGATAAGAAATCCTTAACCTCCTTGATTAAATCAAGTTTGGTTCCAAAGATCAGTATGTCGTCGACATACAGACAAAGAATAACTCCTTCGTCCCCACCATAGCGATAGTACACGCACTTGTCACCATTGTTTACTACAAGCCGGCAGCAGTTAATGTTCTTTCAAACTTCTCATGCCACTCCTTAGGAGCTTGTTTATGGCCATATAAAGACTTTAATAACTTGCACACATTTCCTTCCTGACCAGGTACTACAAAACCATCTGGCTGATCCATGTAAATTTCCTCCTTCAACTCTCCATTGAGGAAAGTTGTCTTAACGTCTATTTGATGAACGAGAAGACCATGTAAGGCAGCCAGTGATAGTAGCACCCGAATTGTGGTCAGTCTAGCCACGGGTGAGTAAGTGTCAAAGAAGTCTTCACCTTCTTTCTGGGTATAACCCTTGGCCACAAGCCGTGCCTTGTACTTTTCAATCGTACCATCAGGTCTAAGCTTCTTCTTGAACACCCACTTACATCCTACAGGTTTGCACCCATAAGGACGGTCAGTGATCTCACAGGTACCGTTAGCTAAGATGGAATCCATCTTGCTACGTACAGCTTCCTTCCAGTAGTCAGCACCCATGAGAACAAAGTATGGACTTTGGTTGACTTGCCCAATGATCGGCAAGCAATTGAGAATAAATGGATCTTCAAGAAAAAGACTGACGCTGATGGTAATGTTACTGTCTATAAAGCTCGACTTGTTGCAAAAGGTTTTCGACAAGTTCAAGGGGTTGACTACGATGAGACCTTCTCACTCGTAGCGATGCTTAAGTCTCTCCGAATCATGTTAGCAATTGCCGCATTTTATGATTATGAAATATGGCAGATGGATGTCAAAACTGCATTCCTGAATGGATTTCTGGAAGAAGAGTTGTATATGATGCAACCGGAAGGTTTTGTCGATCCAAAGGGAGCTAACAAAGTGTGCAAGCTCCAGCGATCCATTTATGGACTGGTGCAAGCATCTCGGAGTTGGAATAAACGCTTTGATAGTGTGATCAAAGCATTTGATTTTATACAGACTTTTGGAGAAGCCTGTATTTACAAGAAAGTGAGTGGGAGCTCTGTAGCATTTCTGATATTATATGTGGATGACATATTGCTGATTGGAAATGATATAGAATTTCTGGATAGCATAAAGGGATACTTGAATAAGAGTTTTTCAATGAAAGACCTCGGTGCAGCTGCTTAGATATTGGGCATTAAGATCTATAGAGATAGATCGAGATGCTTAATTGGACTTTCACAAAGCACATACCTTGACAAAATTTTGAAAAAGTTCAAAATGGATCAAGCAAAGAAAGGGTTCTTGCCTGTGTTACAAGGTGTGAAGTTGAGTCAGACTCAATGCCCGACCACTTCAGAAGATAGAGAGAAAATGAAAGATGTTCCCTATGCTTCAGGCATAGGCTCTATCATGTATGCAATGCTGTGTACCAGACCTGATGTGTGCCTTGCTATAAGTTTAGCAGGGAGGTACCAAAGTAATCCAGGAATGGATCACTGGACAGCGGTTAAGAACATCCTGAAATACCTGAAAAGGACTAAGGATATGTTTCTCGTATATGGAGGTGACAAAGAGCTCACCATAAGAGGTTACGTTGATGCAAGCTTTGACACTGATCCGGACGATTCTAAATCGCAGACCGGATACGTGTTTACATTAAACGGTGGAGCTGTCAGTTGGTGCAGTTCTAAACAAAGCGTCGTAGCGGGATCTACATGTGAAGCGGAGTACATAGCTGCTTCGGAAGCAGCGAACGAAGGAGTCTGGATGAAGGAGTTCATATCCGATCTAGGTGTCATACCTAATGCATCGGGTCCAATGAAAATATTTTGTGACAATACTGGAGCAATTGCCTTGGCAAAGGAATCCAGATTTCACAAGAGGACCAAGCACATCAAGAGACGCTTCAATTCCATCCGGGATCTAGTCCAGGTGGGAGACATAGATATTTGCAAGATACATACGGATCTGAATGTTGCAGACCCGTTGACTAAGCCTCTTCCACGAGCAAAACATGATCAGCACCAAGGCTCCATGGGTGTTAGAATCATTACTATGTAATCTAGATTATTGACTCTAGTGCAAGTGGGAGACTGAAGGAAATATGCCCTAGAGGCAATAATAAAGTTATTATTTATTTTCTTATATCATGATAAATGTCTATTATTCATGCTAGAATTGTATTAACCGGAAACATAATACATGTGTGAATACATAGACAAACTTAGTGTCACTAGTATGCCTCTACTTGACTAGCTCGTTAATCAAAGATGGTTATGTTTCCTAACCATGAACAAGGTCTTGTTATTTGATTAACGAGGTCACATCATTAGTTGAATGATCTGATTGACATGACCCATTTCATTAGCTTAGCACCCGATCGTTTAGTATGTTGCTGTTGCTATTCTTCATGACTTATACATGTTCCTATGACTATGAGATTATGCAACTCCCTTTTACCGGAGGAACACTTTGGGTACTACCAAACGTCACAATGTAACTAGGTGATTATAAAGGAGTACTACAGGTGTCTCCAAAGGTAGATGTTGGGTTGGCGTATTTCGAGATTAGGATTTGTCACTCCGATTGTCGGAGAGGTATCTCTGGGCCCTCTCGGTAATGCACATCACATAAGCCTTGCAAGCATTGTGACTAATGAGTTAGTTGCGAGATGATGTATTACGGAACGAGTAAAGAGACTTGCCGGTAACGAGATTGAACTAGGTATTGGATACCGACGATCGAATCTCGGGCAAGTAACATACCGATGACAAAGGGAACAACGTATGTTGTTATGCGGTCTGACCGATAAAGATCTTCGTAGAATATGTAGGAGCCAATATGGGCATCCAGGTCCCGCTATTGGTTATTGACCGGAGATGTGTCTCAGTCATGTCTACATTGTTCTCGAACCGTAGGGTCCGCACGCTTAACGTTACGATGACAGTTATTATGAGTTTATGCATTTTGATGTACCGAAGTTAGTTCGGAGTCCCGGATGTGATCACGGACATGACAAGGAGTCTCGAAATGGTCGAGACATAAAGATTTATATATTGGATGACTATATTCGGACACCCGAAGTGTTCCGGGTGATTTCGGAGAAAACCGGAGAGCCGGAGGGTTACCGGAACCCTATTGGGAGAAGTTATGGGCCTTATGGGCTTTAGTGGAGAGAGAGAAGGGCTGCCAGAGGTGGGCCGCGCGCCACCTCCTCCTTGGTCCGAATTGGACTAGGGGAGGGGGGCGGCGCCCCCCCCCCCCCTTTCCTTCTCCCACTCCACCTCTTTCCCCCTCCTAGTAGGAGTCCTACTCCTACTAGGAGGAGGACTCCTCCTTGGCGCGCCACACCTGGCCGGCCGGCCTCCTCCCCTTGCTCCTTTATATACGGGGGCAGGGGGCACCCCAAGACACACAAGTTGATCCACGTGATCGTTCCTTAGCCGTGTGCGGTGCCCCCTGCCACCATATTCCACCTCGATCATATCGTTGTAGTGCTTAGGCGAAGCCCTGCGTCGGTAGAACATCAAGATCGTCATCACGCCGTCGTGCTGACGGAACTCCTCCCCGAAGCTTTGCTAGATCGGAGCCCGGGGATCGTCATCGAGCTGTACGTGTGCTAAGAACTCGGAGGTGCCGGAGTAACGGTGCTTGGATCGGTCGGATTGGGAAGAAGACGTACGACTACTTCATCTATGTTGTGTCAACGCTTCCGTTGCGATCTACAAGGGTACGTAGATCAGACTCTCCCCCTCGTTGCTATGCATCACCATGATCTTGCGTGTGCGTAGGAAAATTTTGAAATTATTACGTTCCCCAACAAAAGTTGCATCATTCGACTCCATAATCGTACCAACATGTATGTCGGATACCTCAGATTTTATTATCAAAAATCTATAGCCGATTCTATGAAAAGCATAGCCCAGAAGAACACAATCCACGGTTTTTGGTCCAAGCTTGCGCTTCATGGGAATTGGTATATTGACTTTCGCCAAACAACCCCAAGTACGTAGGTAAGAGAGTTTCGATCTTTTCCTTTCCCATTCCTCAAATAGAGTCATGGTCTTATGCTTTGTGGGAACTCAGCTTAGGACATGACACGCAGTCATTAGCGCCTCCCCCCACCATTCCTTGGAAAGACCCAATGTGTCTAACATGGTGTTAACTATATCAGTTAGAGTTCGGTTCTTTCTTTCGGCTACCCTATTTGACTGAGGTGAGTAGGGAGGCGTCCTCTCATGGATTATACCATGTTCCGCACAAAACAGATCAAATTCATTGGAAAAATACTCTCCACCACGATTGGACCTAAGCCGTTTAATTTTTCGATCAAGTTGGTTCTCTGCCTCAGCTTTATAGTTTTTGAAGAAAGTTAAAGCCTCATCTTTTGATTTCAGGAGATACACATAACAATATCTAGTGGAGTCATCAATCAACGTCATGAAGTGTCTCTTTCCATATTTTGTCAACACACCATTCATTTCACAAAGATCAGAATGTATAAGCTCTAGTGGCGCCAAGTCTCTTGCCTCTGCAGTCTTATGGGACTTGCGAGGTTTCTTAGCTTGCACACATACTTGGCACGAACCTTTGACAGTAGAGATTTTCGGAATTAAATTCATATTGGCTAGCCGCATCATGCAACCAAAGTTAATGTGACAAAGTCGTGAATGCCAAATATCAGACTCATTGTTGTGGCAAACATTATTAATAACTTTAGTGCAATTATCTGACAAAGACAGACGGAACAAGCCTCCACTCTCATAGTCTTTTCCAACAAATTGTCCATACTTAGAAACTAAAACTTTATTGGATTTGAAAACCAACTTAAAACCATCTCGACATAAACGGGAACCGCTAACGAGATTTTTATTTATGGACGACACATGATGAACGTTCTTCAGACGCACAGTCTTCCCCGAAGTAAACTTTAGATCGACCGTACCAACACCTCGAACGATGGCATGTGACCCATTCCCCATCAGCATGGGTGAAGTCCCTGTTTCCTAGTAAGAATAAAACATGGAGGCGTCAGCACAAACATGTACATTGGCACCGGTGTCAATTAACCAATCAGGGGATTGAAATACTGAAAGGATGGTAGGAAAAATACCGTAACCTGACTCCTTCATATCAATATCACCGATGACAACATTAGCGGACTTGCGGCTCTTCTCATGTTCGCGCTCCTCAAAGCGGTTAGGACACTTCGGAGTCCAATGATTAGGATCACCGCAGACATGGCAAAGTCCCTTCCCCTTCTTATGAGAATTCTTCTTGAAGTTGGTAGAATGTGATGGCTTGTTCTTTGTATCAAACTTGCCTTTGCCCTGAGTTTCGTTCTTATTGTTTTTGAACTTGTTGGGCTGGGAGTTCTTCTTCTGTACCATGTGGGCACTAGAACCTCCCTCAGCAACTCGAGCACGTGTGTCCTTTGCTCTCGCCTTCTCTTCAACATCAAGAGTACCAATGAGATCCGCAATGGAAAACTCATGTCTCTTGTGTTTCAGGGAAGTAGCAAAATTGTTCCAAGAAGGTGGAAGCTTGGCAATGATGCCTCCGGCAACGAATTTGTCTGGCAACACACACTTGAAGTACTCAAGTTCTTTTTGCGAGCGACTGTATCTCATGAGCCTGCTGTACAACAAGGCGCTCATCAGTCATCTTGTAGTCATAGAATTGCTCCATGACGTACAACTCGCTGCCGGCGTCCGAGGCACCAAACTTGGCCTCGAGCGCAGCCCACATGTCCTTGCCGTTGTCAAACGACATATACGAATCCACAAAGGAGTCATCAAGAACACTCAGAAGAGCCCCTTTAAACAGGGTATCGATCTTCTCGAAAGCTTCCAGCTGTGCTGGATTAAGATCGCCCTCAGGCTTTCCCTTGGTGGCGTCATAGCAGCCCATGGTCTGAAACCAGTAGACTGCTCTTGTGAGCCACCTCTTATATTGCACCTCCTTAAAGGCAGGCGGCTTCAGATGCGCAGCAAAACCACTCGGAGTAAATTGCCTATAATCAGGTTTTTGGATTGTTGGAAATATGAGCAAGTTACTACGAGATTTAATCCGAATAATTAGAAGATAAATCATGACTACAGTAGCAGAGATTAAACTAATCATGCAAACTAGCATAGCAGATGAACATATCACATCTAGGGCACATACTAGAAACATGAATTCTACCACGATATCGAACATGAAGGATAGAATCACATACGGTGCAGCGGGAGCAGCACTGCCGGTGTTGACGTTGTCACCCATGTCATCGAGGATGAGGTTGCCGAGGTCGGGGAAGAAGTCATCGTTCGCGAAGTCGTCGCTGCCAGCAGTCGCGCGAGTGCGCTCCCCAAAAACATGATCGCCCCTCTCCCATACAGGATCACGAGAGGTGGGGTTCCGAAGGCCTGCTGTCCCTTCTCCTGGTGCACGACGAAAGGAGGGATGGAGAAGACTTGCTTGGCGGCGTAATGATCTGGAACAGTGGTGAGAAACCATATGAAGCGGCGGCGGCTAGGGTAGACGTCTGCCTGACTATATAGTGCGGGCCGGGTAGGTCGTGGGAGTAAACCCCACGTCTGAGTCATCACGATCCAAAAGAATAGGAAACGGTTTAGTAATTAACGCGCCCGTTAATTATTAATTAATGACTCGTTATTTTTTCCCGAGCAGCAAAAATATAGACAACGTGCATAGCTTTGTCCTCGGCTCGGCTCAATCCCGCAACCTGTGGCGCGGCGCGGCGTGACGAGGCGTGGCGTGGCGAGGCGAGCGAGGAGGAGGAGCGCACGTGTATGTCTCCTCTTCTCATTCTCTCTCTCTCAACTTTCGGGGTGTGACTAAACTTTAGCCTCACTCACTCCACTCACATGTGTGCATGAATGGGCCAAGAGAATTTCAGAATTTTAGTTGGGCTTTGGGCCAAAGGCCTACTAGCAAAATTCCAACACCTAGCCTGCAATCAGTTTGGTCCACCGAGGAGACAATCAATTTGGTCCACCTAGCCTGCAACCAGAACGTGATCCATAGCCCATTGTCCATGGGCCTACCGGTCTGTAGGATATTCTTCGCATCTAGGGTCCGGCTAGAGAGGGCTCTAGCGACGGCGGAATGGAGCGCGTTGTTTCCCGGATCGGTGGTTGAACACCTGACAGCGGTGACCTCTGATCACTCACCTATTTTGCTGAAGCTTGCAGCTGCTCCAATACACCAGAGAAAAGAAAAGCTCTTTAGATATGAGGTCATGTGGTACTCACATGCAGATTTGAAGCAAGCGGTTAGAGATGCTTGGGACCCAAATGTCAAATAGCTCGACAGCCAACTCAGCCCGAGCGAAGCTTTCGTCGCTGGCTAGTAACTTGGGGAATTGGAGCACGTACACTTTTGGTAGTGTGAGAGGAGAAATCAGAAACCTAAAGAGGGAGTTGGACAGGTTGAGAGGGGACAACGCAAGGACAGGCCCCAGTGCAACGGAAACAAAAATCAAGGACCATCTAATTGAACTGTACCTCCACTAGGAACTGATGTGGCGTCGGCGATCGTGGATTGATTGGTTATCTGCGGGAGACAAGAACACCCACTTTTTCCATCTTAGAGCCTCGATGCGGCGTAAAAAGAATTTAGTCAAAGCTTTGCAGAGATCGGAGGGGCAGCTCACAGACGACCCGACTGAGATGCAACAGCTGGCCATGCAGTTTTACCAGCACCTATATACTTCAGAGGGAGTACAGGGACTGGATGAGGTGTTGCAGCATGTACCGAACAAGGTGACAGACGAAATGAACGAGTCTCTAATGGCTCCATATAAGGAAGAGGAAGTTAAAGTTGCACTTTTCCAGATGTTCCCTACGAAGGCCCCTGGACCAGATGGGTACCCAGCTCACTTCTTCCAGAGACACTGGGACATTTGTGGGGCTTCGGTCACCAAAGCAGTACTTGTCATTCTAAGGGGAGAGGAGAGCTCGAAATGCATCAATGACACTTTGTTGGTGCTTATACCGAAGGTACCTAACCCCACACTCTTGACTCAATTTCGTCCTATCAGTTTGTGCAATGTATTTTATAAGATAGCATCGAAGGTACTCTCAAACCGCCTCAAAGTGATCTTTCCTGACATCATATCAGAGGAGCAATCTGCTTTTGTGCCAGGTAGACTTATCACAGATAATATAAATCTCTACTTATGAATGCTTACATTTCATGAAGAGGAATCGGTCAAAGAACAACAGTTTTTGTGCTCTGAAATTAGACATGATGAAAGCGTATGACAGAGTTGAATGGAGTTATCTGAAAGCTATAATGGAAAAACTGGGGTTTGCAGCACAATGGGTCTCAATTATCATGAACATGGTAACCTCAATCTCTTTCTCAATCTTATTCAATGGTAATAAATTGGAGGGTTTTAAGCCTTCAAGAGGTATCCGGCAGGGAGATCCTATTTCTTCATATATTTTCTTGTTGTCAGCAGAGGGCCTTTCATGCCTTTTAAAATCACAAAACCAGTCATCCCAGCTTGGCGGAAGCAGGGTGTCACCAACGGCACCGTCGGCCAACCACCTATTATTCGCGGATGATATCCTGCTGTTTTTCAGGGCAAGTGTTGCTAGAGCTAAGAAGGTATCAAACCTACTGGAGACCTACTGCATGGCATAAGGCCAAAGAATAAACAGAGACAAATCTTCTATATTTTTTAGGAAGGGGAGCCCTGAGATAGTAAGAACTGTTGTGAAGGGTCACCTTCAAGTGCCAAACGATTCTTTGAGTGGTAAATACTTTGGACTGCCAACGGATGTGGGGCACTCCAAGAAAGGTACTTTCAAATACCTTAGTGATCGGGGATGAGAGAAGGTGAAAGGATGGATGGGAAAATTGCTTTCTGCAGGAGGGAAGGACGTTTTGATAAAGTCTGTTGCTCAGGCTATCCTAGTATTCTCAATGTCATGCTTTAAACTTCCTAGAGGGTTGTGTGAGAATATAAACTCTATCATACACAAATTTTGGTGGGGATGCAAACAAGGCAAACGAAAACTAGCATGGGTGTCCTGGGAGATCATGACGAGACCCAAATATCTTGGAGGTTTGGGTTTTATAGATCTAGAGTTATTCAACTTGGCGTTACTAGCAAGGCAGGCTTGGAGAGTTCTTCAGGAGCCTAACTCTTTGAGTGCCAGGATTTTGCAGGCCTCTTATTTCCCAAATGTGGATATTCTCTCGGCAGAATTTGGTTCGAGATCGTCACAAATCTGGAGAGCAATACTAGAGGGCAGGGATATAATGAAACAAAGGATTATTCGCAAAGTTGGTAATGGGCAGAGTATTGACATATGGGCCGACAACTGGATCCCCAAAAAGGCTACACGCAGACCGATCCTTTCTTTGATAGCGAATCTGCCATGCATGGTCAGTGAGTTGCTACTCCCAGGAATGGCATGTTGGAACGAGGAACTTGTTAGGAGCATATTTTTGCCTATCGATGCAGAGGAGATATTGAAAACACCTGTGTGTATGTGAGATGTCCAAGACTCATGGGCGTGGTATCCTGATAAGAAGGGTGTTTTCTCCGTCAGCTATGTGTATAAAATGATGATCAACACAAAGATTGAGAGAGAGAATTGGCTGGAGGGGCGGGGTGGTCCTTCAGAGTCGTCAACAGAGGAAAAGGTCTGGACTTCGCTGTGGCAATTGAGGGTCCCATCAAAAATTCGTGTATTCCTTTGGAGACTTGCAAGACATTCTCCAACTACAGATGTTCTTCAGAGGAGAAATATGGTTGTCCAGGACGCCTGCCCTTTATGCGGGGAAGAAGACTCGTGGCGTCATGCTTCAGTATCCTGCACAATGGCCAGATGCACATAGGCGTTATCTGATGAAGTGATTGTTGATAGCATGAGCAGGAATGGTGCGCCAAGTGCCAAGCATTGGCTGTTCGCTCTATATGAAACTCTGAACCATGATAGCTTCACCAAGATGGCAGTGACACTTTGGGCCATTTGGTTCGCGAGGAGAAAAGCAATCCACAAAAACATCTTCCAGAGCCTTCAAAACACAGTTTCCTTTGTGAATTCTTATCTTAATGAACTACAAACAGTTCCAAAGACATCGAAGCGGCCACGTATAGTACTTGTCTCTCCACCAACTGTGCAGCGCTAGCTTCCTTTGGAGGAGGGGATAGCAAAGATAAATGCTGACGGGGCTGTTTCGAGCGATGGAAACAAGGGGGTGGCCACTGCAATATGTCGTGACCATACTGGAGAATACCTGGGTTCTTCGACCGTCGTTTTCCGAGGTATGTGTGACCCTACAATCCTTGAAGCATATGTATGCCGGGAGGAGATGGCGTTGGCGGAAGACCTGAACATTCAGCAGGTGCACATTGCAAATGATTGTCAAGCCGTGGTGCAGGATATCAGCAGAGGAAGCAGAGGGCCACATGCGGCGATTCTAAATGAAATAACAGCTCGGGAAGGCCTCTTTCTTTCTTGTAATTTTGTTTTCGAACGTAGGAATTTTAATTTTAAGGCACATGATCTCGCCAAGTTTGCTAGCGGTCTTTCAGTAGGTCGACATGTCTGGTTAGGCATGCCTCATGACCTGAACATTGTACCCATGAACATTTTGCTTGAATAAAAAGACTTGCGAGATTTCTCAAAAAAATACATGGAAATTTCCACGAGCAGGTTGGTTCAGGAGTTCCTATGCAGCGCTGCAGGCGCCCGTTAACGATCTGTCGCCTCTAGCGTTGCTAACGTGGGCCGGCCCACTAGCTTGTTGCCCAATTTTTTTTGTTACGAAAATAAAAATATGAAATCAGAAAAGGTTTACAGACTTAAAGAAAAAAAGGTTCAACCA
Source organism: Triticum monococcum (assembly GCA_034509565.1). Classification (NCBI taxonomy): domain Eukaryota; kingdom Viridiplantae; phylum Streptophyta; class Magnoliopsida; order Poales; family Poaceae; genus Triticum; species Triticum monococcum. The sequence continues at coordinate 579,832,087 of CM067845.1, forward strand.
TTTGAAAAAAAGTTAATGTCTTTAAAAAAGGTTCATCAATTTAGAAAAAAAGTTCATTCAAAATGAAAAGGAAGTTCATTGATACATCTCCAACGTATCAATAATTTTTTATTGTTCCATGCTATATTATCTACTGTTTTGGAAATTATTGGGCTTTATTATCCACTTTTATATTATTTTTGGGACTAACCTATTAACCGGAGGCCCAGCCCAGAATTGCTGTTTTTTGCGTGTTTTAGGGTTTCGAAGAAAAGGAATATCAAACGGAGTCCAAACGGAATGAAACCTTCGGGAACGTGATTTTCTCAACGAACAAGACCCATGAGACTTGGACCCTACGTCAAGACACAAAAGAGGAGGCCACAAGGTAGGGGCGCGCCTGGGGTACCCCCCCTAGGCGCGCCCTCCACCCTCGTGGGCCCCCTGTTGCTCCACCGACGTACTCCTTCCTCCTATATATACCTACGTACCCCCAAACGATCAGATACGGGGCCAAAACCCTAATTCCACCACCGCAACTTTCTGTATCCACGAGATCCCATCTTGGGGCCTGTTCCAGAGCTCCGTCGGAGGGGGCATCGATCACGAAGGGCTTCTACATCAACACCATAGCCCCTCCGATGAAGTGTCAGTAGTTCACCTCAGACCTACGGGTCTATAGTTAGAAGCTAGATGGCTTCTTCTCTCCTTTTGGATCTCAATACAATGCCCCCCTCTCTTGTGGAGAACTATTCGATGTAATCTTCTTTTTGCGGTGTGTTTGTTGAGACAGATGAATTGTGGGTTTATGATCAAGTCTATCTATGAACAATATTTGAATCTTCTCTGAATTCTTTTATGTATGATTGGTTATCTTTGCAAGTCTCTTCGAATTATCAGTTTGGTTTGGCCTACTAGATTGATCTTTGTTGCAACGGGAGACATGCTTAGCTTTGGGTTCAATCTTGCGGTGTCCTTTCCCAGTGACAGTAGGGGCAGCAAGGCACGTATTGGATTGTTGCCATCGAGGATAACAAGATGGGGTTTTCATCATATTGCATGAGTTTATCCCTCTACATCATGTCGTCTTGCTTAAGGCGTTACTCTGTTTTCATGAACTTAATACTCTAGATGCATGCTGGATAGCGGTCGATGAGTGGAGTAATAGTAGTAGATGCACGCAGGAGTCGGTCTACTTGTCTCGGACGTGATGCCTATATACATGATCATACCTAGATATTCTCATAACTATGCTCAATTCTGTCAATTTCTCAACAGTAATTTGTTCACCCACCGTAGAATACTTATGCTCTCGAGAGAAGCCACTAGTGAAACCTATGGCCCCCGGGTCTATCTTCATCATATTAATCTCCCAATACTTAGTTATTTCCTTTACTTTTTACTTTTCTTTTATTTTACTTTGCATCTTTATCACAAAAATACCAAAAATATTATCTTATCATATCTATCAGATCTCACTCTCGTAAGTGGCCGTGTAGGGACTGACAACCCCTTATCGCATTGTTTGCGAGGATTTATTTGTTTTGTGCAGGTGCGAGGGACTCGCGCGTAGCCTCCTACTGGATTGATACCTTGGTTCTCAAAAACTGAGGGAAATACTGGCGCTACTTTGCTGCATCATCCCTTCCTCTTCGGGGAAAACCAATGTAGTGCTCAAGAGGTAGCAAGAAGGATTTCTAGCGCCGTTGCCCGGGACGTCTACGCAAAAGTCAATATACCAAGTACCCATACATACCCTTATCTCCCGCATTACATTATTTGCCATTTGCCTTTCGTTTTCCTCTCCCCCACTTCACCTTTGCCGTTTTATTCGCCCTATCTCTCTCTCTCTCTCTATCCTCCCACTCTTTCTCTCTTTGCCTCTTTTTGCCCGCTTGCTTTTTGTTTTACTTGTGCGTTAGTTCGTTTGCTTGTCGTTATGGCTAGTCCCTTATCTTCTCCGTTGTCCCCTGAGTTTGAAATCTTTCACTTCAAACAAAGACTAGGAGAAAACTTAAAAGATGCCTGGTTGAGAATAATGGAGTCTTATCATAATTGTACCTCTGAAATAAACCTAAGAATTTTGCTTCGCAATTTTTATGTTGGATTAAATATGTCTCATAGACAACTCTTTGATTGTGTTGCCAAAGGCAATTTTATTGAAATCGATCCCCATATTGTGATTGAAATTATAGAAGGTATAGTGGGAACACTACCTCAAGAAAAGGGACCTCATCCTACTCAAGAAGAGACGCAAGTTTTTGAAAAAAATTGTGAAGTTACTAAAATTTTACAGAAGTCTCTTGAACCTCTTAAGAACATTAGTGGAAATATTCACCGCATGAATATGTTGATTACCCTTTGTAATAAGCGGTTGGATTCGTTAGATCTAAAAATTTCAGAAGATGAAGGGAAACGTAAAGGACCTCCTGGATTCGAGCTTGATTCCGCTAAAAAGTTGAAAACTAAAGATGGCAATACCTAGATCTATCCTTGCTTGTTATGCCTAGCTAGGGGCGTTAAACGATAGCGCTTGTTGGGAGGCAACCCAATTTTATTTTTATTCCTTGCTTTTTGCTCCTGATTAGTAATAGATAATTTATCTAACCTCTGTTTTGGTTGTGTTTTTTGTGATTAATTAGTGTTTGTGCCAAGTAGAACCGTTGGGAAGACTTGGGGAAAGTCTTGTTACACTTACTGTAAAAAACAGAAACTTTAGCGCTCACGAGAACTGCTGCCATTTTTATTTGGAAAGTGATATTTAGTTAATTATTTTTGCAGATGATTAATAGATAAATTCCTCATGTTCAGAAATTTATTTTAGAATTTTTGGGGTTCCAGATATTGCTCTAGCTACATATTACTACAGACTGTTCTGTTTTTGACAGATTCTGTTTTTCGTGTGTTCTTTGCTTATTTTGATGAATCTATGGCTAGTAAAATAGTTTATAAACCATAAAGAAGTTGGAATACAGTAGGTTTAACGCCAATATAAATAAAGAATTAGTTCATTACAGTACCTTGAAGTGGTCTTTTGTTTTCTTTCGCTAACGGAGCTCACGGGATTTTCTACTTTGAGTTTTGTGTTGTGAAGTTTTCAAGTTTTGGGTAAAGATTTGATGGATTATGAAACAAGGAGTGGCAAGAGCCTAAGCTTGGGGATGACCATGGCACCCCCAAGATAATCTAAGGACACCTAAAAGCCCAAGCTTGGGGATGCCCCGGAAGGCATCCCCTCTTTCGTCTACTTCTATCGGTAACTTTTACTTGGAGCTATATTTTTATTCACCACATGATATGTGTTTTGCTTGGAGCGTCTTGTATGATTTGAGTCTTTACTTTTTAGTTTACAACAATCATCCTTGTTGTACACACCTTTTGAGATAGCCATACATGATTTGGAATTTGTTAGAATACTCTATGTCTTCGCTTATATCTTTTGAGTTATATAGTTTTGCTCCAGTACTTCACTTATATCTTTTAGAGCACGGTGGTGGATTTGTTTTATAGAAACTATTGATCTCTCATGCTTCACTTAGATTATTTTGAGAGTCTTAAATAGCATGATAATTTGCTTAAAATCCTAATATGCTAGGTATTCAAGATTAGTAAAATTTTCTTATGAGTGTTTTGAATACTAAGAGAAGTTTGATGCTTGATGATTGTTTTGAGATATGGAGGTAATAATATCAAAGTCGTGCTAGTTGAGTAGTTGTGAAATTGCGAAATGCTTGTGTTAAATTTTGCAAGTCCCGTAGCATGCATGTATGATAAACGTTATGTAACAAATTTGAAACATGAGGTGTTATTTGATTGTCCTCCTTATGAGTAGCGGTCGGGGACGAGCGATGGTCTTTTCCTACCAATCTATCCCCCTAGGAGCATGCGCGTAGTGCCGAGGTTTTTGATGACTTGTAGATTTTTGTAATAAGTATGTGAGTTCTTTATGACTAATGTTGAGTCCATGGATTATACACACTCTCACCCTTCCATCCTTGCTAGCCTCTTCGGTACCGTGCATTGCCCTTTCTCACATTATGAGTTGGCGCAAACTTCATCGGTGCATCCAAACCCCGTGATATGATACGCTCTTTCACACATAAACCTCGTTATATCTTCCTCAAAACAGCCACCATACCTACCTATTATGGCATTTTCATAGCCATTCCGAGATATATTGCCATGCAACTTTCCACCATTCCGTTTATCATGACACATTCATTATTGTCATATTGCTTAGCATGATCATGTAGTTGACATAGTATTTGTGGCAAAGCCACCGTTCATAATTCTTTCATATATGTCACTCTTGGTCCATTGCATATCCCGGTACACCGCCGGAGGCATTCATATAGAGTCATCTTTTATTCTAGTATCAAGTTGTAATCGTTGAGTTGTAAATAAATAGAAGTGTGATGATCATCATTTTCTAGAGCATTGTCCCAAGTGAGGAATTGTAAAAAAAGAGAGAAAGGTCATATATATATAAAAGAGAAAGGCCAAATAAAAAATGAGAGAAAAAGAGAGAAGGGACAATGTTACTATCCTTTGCCACACTTGTGCTTCGAAGTAGCACCGTAATCTTCATGATAGAGAGTCTCTTGTTTTGTCACTTTCATATACTAGTGGGAATTTTCATTATAGAACTTGGCTTATATATTCCAACAATGGGCCTCCTCAAGTGCCCTAGGTCTTCGCGAGCAAGCAAGTTGGATGCACACCCACTTAGTTTCTTTTGTTGAGCTTTCATACATTTATAGCTCTAGTGCATCCGTTGCATGGCAATCCCTACTCCTTGCATTAATATCAATTGGTGGGCATCTCCATAGCCCATTGATTAGCCTCGTTGATGTGAGACTTTCTCCTTTTTGTCTTCTCCACATAACCCCCCTCATTATATTCTATTCCACCCATAGTGCTATGTCCATGGCTCGCGCTCATATATGGCGTGAAAGTTTATAGGTTTGAGATTACAAAAGTATGAAACAATTGCTTGGCTTGTCATCGGGGTCGTGCATGATGAGAGCATTCTTGTGTGATGAAAATGGAGCATGACTAAACTATATGATTTTGTAGGGATGAACTTTCTTTGGCCATGTTATTTTGAGAAGACATAATTGCTTTGTTAGTATGCTTGAAGTATTATTATTTTTATGTCAATATGAACTTTTGTCTTGAATCTTTCAGATCTGAATATTCATACCACAATTAAGAAGGATTACATTAAAATTATGCCAAGTAGCACTCCGCATCAAAAATTCTGTTTTTATCATTTACCTACTCGGGGACGAGCAGGAATTAATCTTGGGGATGCTTGATACGTCTCCAACGTATCTATAATTTTTGATTGCTCCATGCTATACTATCTACTGTTTTGGACACTATTGGGCTTTATTATCCACTTTTATATTATTTTTGGGACTAACCTATTAACCGGAGGCCCAGCCCAGAATTGCTGTTTTTTGCGTGTTTTAGGGTTTCGAAGAAAAGGAATATCAAACGGAGTCCAAACGGAATGAAACCTTCGGGAACGTGATTTTCTCAACGAACAAGACCCAAGAGACTTGGACCCTACGTCAAGACACAAAAGAGGAGGCCACGAGGTAGCGGGCGCGCCTACCCCCCCCCCCCCCCCAGGCGCGCCCTCCACCCTCGTGGCCCTCTGTTGCTCCACCGACGTACTCCTTCCTCCTATATATACCTACGTACCCCCAAAACGATCAGATACGGAGCCAAAACCCTAATTCCACCGCCGCAACTTTTTGTATCCACGAGATCCCATCTTGGGGCCTGTTCCAGAGCTCCGCCGGAGGGGGCATCGATCACGGAGGGCTTCTACATCAACACCATAGCCCCCTTGATGAAGTGTGAGTAGTTCACCTCAGACCTACGGGTCCATAGTTAGTAGCTAGATGGCTTCTTCTCTCTTTTTGCATCTCAATACAATGTTCTCCCCCTCTCTTGTGGAGAACTATTCGATGTAATCTTGTTTTTGCGGTATGTTTGTTGAGACAGATGAATTGTGGGTTTATTATCATGTCTATCTATGAACAATATTTGAATTTTCTCTGAATTCTTTTATGTATGATTGGTTATCTTTGCAAGTCTCTTCGAGTTATCAGTTTGGTTTGGCCTACTAGATTGATCTTTCTTGCAATGGGAGAAGTGCTTAGCTTTGGGTTCAATCTTGCGGTGTCCTTTCCTAGTGATAGTATGGGCAGCAAGGCACGTATTGTATTGTTGCCATCGAGGATAACAAGATGGGGTTTTCATCATATTGCATGAGTTTATCCCTCTACATCATGTCATCTTGCTTAAGGCGTTACTCTGTTTTCATTAACTTAATACTCTAGATGCATGCTGGATAGCGGTCGATGAGTGGAGTAATAGTAGTAGATGCAGGCAGGAGTCGGTCTACTTGTCTCGGACGTGATGCCTATATACATGATCATACCTAGATATTCTCATAACTATGCTCAATTCTGTCAATTGCTCAACACTAATTTGTTCACCCTCCGTAGAATACTTATACTCTCGAGAGAAGCCACTAGTGAAACATATGGCCCCCGGGTCTATCTTCATCATATTAATCTCCCAATACTTTATTTCCTTTACTTTTTACTTTGCTTTTATTTTACTTTGGATCTTTATCACAAAAATACCAAAAATATTATCTTATCATATCTATGAGATCTTACTCTCGTAAGTGGCCGTGTAGGGATTGACAACCCCTTATCACGTTGGTTGCAAGGATTTATTTGTTTTGTGCAGGTGCGAGGAACTCTCGCGTAGCCTCCTACTGAATTGATACCTTGGTTCTCAAAAACTGAGGGAAATATTTATACTACTTTGCTGCATCATTCCTTCCTCTTCGGGGAAAACCAACGCAGTGGTTAAGAGGTAGCATTCATCCAATTTAGCACAAGTTCATTAATTTTTTTAAAGTTCATTAATTTTGTAAAAAGTTCATATAAATTCATAAAAAGTTCATGTGTTTTTAGGGAAAATTCATCAAACTAAAAAAAAGTTCATAAATCTAAAAAAAGTTCATCCATTTTCAAAAAAGTTCATCAATATGCAAAAAAGTTTATTAATCTGAAAATAAGTTGTTGAAATCTAAAAAAAGTTCATCGAAATTAAAAAAAAGTTCATAGAATTATCAGAAAAAAATAGTCAACTGACGCCTAGATTGGCCGGCCCATTTACCGATGCCACAGGCGCCAGTTAACAAAAATGCACGTTAACTGGTGCCTGTGGCGCCAAATAGGAAATGGTGGTTGGTTCGTGTTGAGAATATGTTGGAGCCATTTGTGTAATTTGCTCGTCAAAGATATTCATCTTCGATCAGATGTATATGAAAATGGAATTGCCAGTACAAGTGTTATCATATTAGGGCATCTCCAGCCGCGCATGCAGGAAGGCCTCCCCAGGCGATTTTTTCGCGTCGGCGTCGAAAAAACGGCCCAGTCGCGTCCCCAGGAGCCCGATTTTCACCGGCTTAGGCCGAAAACAGCGCCGGCGGACCCAGGCCGAACCCGGCGCGCTGGGGGGCGCCCGGGGGCGCCAGGGCAAACTGTTTTGGCGCGAAACAGCCGCGGGCCCGCCGCGTCAGCGACTCTACCCTCTTCTCGCCCCTTCGTCGTCCTCATTGCCTCGTTTCCCGCGGCGAATCAATGCCAAAGCTGCCGCGCTGCCGCGCCGGTCAGCCTGCGCCATTGATGCTCACGGGCGGCGCAGTGAAGGCCGGATGACACGTGTCCCTCGCCCTCCCTGGCCCGCCACGCGTGCTCACGGCGGCTCGCACATGGGGCGGCGCCTCGGGCTATATAAGACGCGCCCCAGCGCACTCGGCGACTCGTGCTCTCTCGCCGTCGTCGTTCCTCCCTCTCCTCTCTCGCCGTCGTCGTTCCTCCCTCTCCTCTCTCTCGCCGTCTCCAGAACCCATGGCCGAGCGCTTTCCAGGCGACGGCGCGGCGGCGAACGGCTTCGGCCGCCGCCATCTCTACGAGAACGAGGCGCGCCTCCTTTTCGAGGCCGAGTACCTGGTCCCGCCGGACATGCGGGTGCCCGGGGCTTGGAGGATCAGCGCCGGCGGCGTGCCGGTGCCACCACCACCCATCGGGGGGGCGCCGCGTGCGGAGATCGCACGCATCCGCGCGTCCCTGCCGCGGGCGGCGAGGGAGGGGCCACGGTACGTCCCCGACAGCCCGCTCTGGGAACCCTACTTCCGCCGCCGTCACGCCGAGCAGCTCGAGGCCACCAACGGCATCGTGCCCTCCGGCAGGCTCAACTCCAGTGGCTGGCGCCGGTGGTGGGGCGTGCCCGGGCACACGTTGGAGGCCGTCCTCGAGTACATCGAGGGCGGCAACACGCCGCACCTCGAGTACCCCGCTCCCCCGTCCTTCTCACGTCGCCGGGGAAGCTCCTGGACCCCGAGGCGCATGAAGACCGGGGGGTCCTCCTCCTCGTCCGGCGGCTCGCCCTGCCTCCGCCCCGTCAAGGCAGAGCCCCAGGACACGTCGGTCAGCGCGCGCACCCGCAACTACGGCGTCCGCATCGGCGCCAACGCCTCCCCACCCACCGGCCGCTTCGTCCTCGTCGAGCCCAAGCCGAAGCCTGACCTCCCGCCGGAGTACGAGGAGATAGCCCGGCGCGGCATCTCCGACGAGGACGCCCTGCGGTGGGCGCGGGACGACTACCTCCGCGACGAGATGGTCCGGCAGCGCCGGGCCCTGGAGGAGATCGCCGCCCGCAAGCGTGGGCGCGAGGACGAGCACGGCGTCGTGGTCCTCGACAGCGACGACGACGACGACGCCCCCGGACCGTCCAACCCGCCGCGCCAACCGGGGGAGGGATGCAGCAGGGACGGCGGAGGCGCAGGCGGGGGCGGCGGCGACGACGACGACGACGGCGGTGACTACACGCGGTTCTACAGCCTACTCGGCATGTAAACCGCGTGGGCGGGCGGCGAGGCGGGCGGCGAGGGAGACGGCGGGGTAGCCCGTGCAAGTTTTTTTCTTTTTTTGTAAAATATGTTTAAGTTTGAACGAACTCGCCGATGTTTGCGTTAAATTTCAGTCGTGTTTGCGCCGTATTTGAATTTTTTAAAAACATGTGGGCGCCGCGACTGGGGGGCATCACGCCCCCAGTGCGCGGTTTTGCGCCGGCGCGCCCCCAGGGGGCGATTTTTTGCCCCTCCTGGGGGGCCAACGGCTGGAGATGCCCTTATCATTGACTCCGCTAGTCCCTAGACGCACTAGGCAATGCGATTTTTTTGACATAATGAGAACTTTTACTATCCGCGTCCTCTATTTCATAGAAGCATATAAATAAATTTATTACAGATTTACCAAAGGTATTGTGATATGGCATCAAAAATTGCTAGCTTCGAGAGTTGTTTTTTCCTTTTGGTATGCTCCACCAATGTTGCTATGTGCGCTTCGGTCGTTTGTCGTCAAGACTGGCCTCTCTCTTTAGGTGCATCCACGTTGGAGATGGTCTTGTTCGCACAAATGGGGTGGATACAAGAATGAGTTGATTTGCCTCGATGTACATTATTGAAAAAAGGAGTGTCTGAATACTGGTTGGTTTGTGCATAGTATTACCTTGCAACGCAATATGGATGTGTGTGGGCTTTCTTGGTCTTGAAAACATTGCTTTGTAATGACAACTTATTACGAAAGATGTTTTTTGGGTCTGGCAGTCATTGTTCAGACAATTGTTAGATAGTGTCATATATGTCCACCACCACTTGTTCTGATCGCCTCATGGTAGGCTACCTTCTCAGTCAATGTTGGTCAATGTGTTCGGCGGGCATTGCCCCTCTCTTTTGGTGCATCAAAGTTGAAGGGGGTGCTACTTTCCCGGCCATGCGGACATGGTGGACACAATTGTAAGATTGCCCGAACTTGTGTGAATGCGCAGTTGGTTTATGTACAAAATATTACCTTCCAAGGTGTTACTCTGGACAAAACATGTTTTTTTGCTTGATAATCACTAACCAGACCGTTCATATGTGTATACACCCCCCCCCCCCCCCCCCCCCCTTTGTATTTCGTAGTAGTTGATCCCGCCAACGGTGGCCATACTCCAAATGTCACAAATTGTGATTGCTTGCATCATGCAGTTGTAGAGGCCACAAATAGTTTTTTCCTCCAAAGTAAAAACACGTGACCTCTAGACGCAATCTTCACTGTCGATATATAGTAACTGGGTGGGCATGCCGATGAGAAGAGACGGTAGGCATCGCGACCGAACGGTGAAGGTCGTCCAAGCCCAATGCCATTATATTTATTTTATAAATTTTGGCATCATGAAAGAACGGTGATTTTTTTCATTGTTTTTTATAAAATTTAAATATTATTTTATCTTAACAGGTAATTCAAATATCACTAGTTCATTCTTCTATAGAAACTTCATTTGTTCTTTAATTCATTTTCGTTCTTTTTAAGTGTAATATCAATGCCACTAATTTATTCCTTCTTAGAAAACGTCTTTTGCGAGAACTCCACTATTATATTTTTATTCTTGCATAAATTGTGTGCTTTTTATTATTATTTATTTGTTTCATTATTTTTCTTCATAAAGCGCTATACCAATGCCACTAATTCATTTCTATCAGCACCATTGCTAGAGAGCTTAGTTTTTTTTGTTCATCTATTCTTTAAGTCTATAATAGGTTCATTCTTGCATATTATATGTTTATTTTTGCTTATCATAATAGTGTACTTTCCTTATAAATTGTCTGCAAGATTTTTTTTGCCACTTTCTTTCTTCTTTATGTGTAAAATACCAATGCCACTTATTCATTCTTCTTTAGAAAATTTAATTCTATGATTGTTTTTAGTTCTAACTTCAGTTTTAACAGAGTGGGAACGAGAATGAAGAAGCTAGCTAGGCCTTTGGATCTAGATCAAATGGTGGGGACTAATTTTATTGAACGCCAACAAAAATGAGACAGCTGGCACACAGTCACCCCATTTTTCATTTTCTTTTTTTAGGTAATATCACTGCCCTTAATTTATTTGTTCTTAACTACTTTTTTTTATTTTTAACTCTTCCCCATCGGCACTATAGAAAAATCAAATGATGAGCACGCCATGTCTGCAGATGTGTCTCTGTGTATTGTGCCTGTATTTGTATGCACGTGCACACGTGTTGGCCTTTGTTCATTGGTATCTGTGTTTTGTGCAGAAATACATGGATAAATCTGGGTACATTTGCACCCACTTTGGAAAATTTCTAAATGCCAAAAAATTCTAGAAAAAGTTACACGGGTATATCTCCGCGTTCTATGTGTACACAGAAAGATTCGCTGAAAAAAACTTTGTTGGCATGTACAAAAAGACAAATAAATCTCTCGTGGAACGCTATTTTCCAGCACTAAATTTTTCTTTTTCGCGGAGGCAAAATAAAAGAATATTTTTTTTGAAAAAACTTTGCGCCATGCACATATTTTTTGCGAAAAAGTATGCACGAAATTTTCTTTCAGAATTTGTTGACATTTTAAAAAGAGTTTAAAATGCATTTTCAAAGAACGGGTGCAGATGTACCAGGTCCAGGACGTCCTCACTCGCGTGTGTCCATGCGTGTGTCGTATGCATGTGTGTGCAGCCTAGCCTAGTCTTTTCAAGCATGCACTAGTAAAAAAGGGAAACACTTATAATCTATAGTCTGATTAGAAGCAGTGCGTTAGACCGACCGAATACAGTTGATCTAATTGTAATATCACGGTTAGGATACTTCTTATCCCGTCTCTTGTTTTTGAAAAAAACATGCCTCTCCGTTGCTAATCATCCGCATCTGCCGCATCCCCTAAGGTCTTGTATAATGAGAAATGCTATGTACAGGTGCTTAAAGAGAGAGTCTACTTGCTTCCTAGAAAAAATGTTACCTACAATGGGCAGTGCCTCGTACAAGTGTTTAGGCTGGATCAGTACATGTGATTAAGGAGAGGGAATATGTTTTTAATACCATCAAAAGACTGGAGCATCGGTGCCAAGCGGAAGCAAACTTTGGCTTCCGTTGCCTCTCTGAAGCACCTGATCAAGCGTCCATGAGCAAAAAAACCCGTTTTTTTTTCCTGAAGCACCTGTGGAGGCATCTCCATTGCACAGGGCATAATCAGTCGCGCGGGATCCCTCCCAAAATTTCACTTTCCTCGCACGCACCTCCACCTAGATCGCCGTCAACCGCACTGCTCCTTCACCTCCATTTGCGCCACCCACCACATGCGCAGGTTAGTTCCTCTGACCCCCCTGCCCAGATCTGTTCCCATCCTCCCCTCTTTTTCTTCTCCATCGATGCGGCCCCGGGCGAAATTTAGTTGCAAGTGCGCCATCCTCTTGTTTGGTGCTTCTGCTTTGACGGGTTACCCGCGGGCTGAAATGGTTGCCGGAGTAGCACTAGCCGGCTGAAGAACAAGCAGTGGCATACGGTGATTCCCCCCTCTTCAAAGTGCCCCTGCTTTGCAATTAGGTTTCTAATGCATTGCCTGTGGATGCCAAGCCCGAGCCAAAAAACCTAGGCCCAAGCTCGGCCCGGCTCGACCATCGGGCCTAGTTTTTGGGCCCAAGCCCGGCCCGAACATGCAAAAGCCCGCCGGGCCTCGGGCCTCGGCCCGGGCCCCTACAGAAAACTGCAAAAATGACGGGCCCGGGCCCGACCCGGCCAGGCCACCAGGCTCAAAATCTAGGCCCGAGCCTGGCCCGGGAGGAGCATCGGGCCGGGCCGGGTCGGGTCGGGCCGGCCGGGCCGGGCTGCCCATGGCTAGGTCTAGCTGTGAGTGAAACGCGCTAGACGAAAACCGCGTCCCTAACATTAGTGGGGCATTAGTACCAGATCGGATGGCCAACATTCTTCCGATCCTACGGTCTTCAACTAGTCTGATAAACTCAAAAGATCAGTAGTCTGATCAGTGGCTCCCAAAAAAATTGACTGTCCCAAAAATCAAGCCGGTGCCATAGTTATATTTTCCTTTGAAGTAAAAGCACGCGAACTCGAGACGCAATCTGCACCGTTGATATATAGGATGAGCGCGCCGGCGGGCATGCAAATGAGAAGAGACAGGAGGCATCGCGAGTTCGCGACCGAACAGTGACGCTCCTCCAGACCCAATGCCGGCCGGACAGCACCAAAGCCCACGTGCCGTCACCCTCGACCCCACGTACGAATTGAGTAGCAGTTCACCACCCAGCCACGCAAAAAAAGTGCAACGCCGGACGGGGCACCAACTTTCCCTCGGAATCGATTCGAGCTAGTGTTCCTTGACCTCTCGCGCCCCGTACCCCCAAGTACTATTTCTACTCCGGTCCCGGTGGCCGGTGGCCGGGGGCAGCACCACCGATCAATCCACGTCGACCGGCCGGTAAACTAAAGGGCAAAGCTTTCTTGGTTAACCAGTCAGCAAAAGGGAGGCCGGAGGAGGAACAAATTAAGCCAATCATGCCGGCGTTTGACCATGCATGGAAGGGTTAGATATACAATACAATCTTATCCTGCGCCCTGGGTGGGTGTGGTGCGGGCGATCGGCCGATCGAGTCGCTACTTAATTTACCTCTCCATAATATGAGATCAGTTCATCTGGCCGGTCTCCTTTGCGCTTTGCTTTAGATTGATTGCCTCTTTCGATTGATCCCCATTAGTCTAACCACCATGATTGCCATCTGGGTAGATAACAAGTGGCAGAAAAAGAAAGTGATCCGGTTTTAGCCAAGGGCCAAAGGCAGAGAGCAGTGGGGGTGCCCGGTGTCCCGACGCTCGCAGAGTGGCCACGTCGCCGTCCCAACTCCCAACCCCGGCAGCCGGCGTCCGTCCGTTCATCCAAGCATGCATGGCGTCGGGATGGGGCCGCCACTAGCTAGGGCATCACCAATGATCTCGGTCGTGAGTGGCGGTTTTAGGCCAGCGCCGGAGCGCAGCGGAGCACGTGTTGCCGGGCAATTTGCGCCGTGCCCTGTGCTAGGCACGCACACCGGCCAACCCTCCCCGTCAACGGTTCTTTGCTTAGCTTCCGGTGGACATGGTCCTGTGTTCACCGATGAACCCTCAAAGAAGCACGCATGCATTGAACCAAGACGGTTTCATTCTCTATGTGAACACCGTGGACTATAGGACGCGCTAGTATACAGGTGACCAAGTGTACGTCGGTCCTTGGGATCGATCACAAAGCTACTCCTGCCGCAGCCGGGCATGTGCACGCGTACGGCGCCTATGTTATCCGGATCCACTTTTGGTTTTGGTTTGGTTTGACACACGTACCTGACGTGGCGGACCACGCTACACATGGGTCTGGTGACTCTGGTCGGTCTCACTCTCACTCTCACCTCACGTTGCTCCTACTCTATGCTACGTGGGCGCCACGCGCGAGGCTACTTTTCTTCTTTCTCCAGTTGTCCGTCCCTTCGATCATCGGCGTTTTGTTTGTCTTCTGCTCCGGCCTTTGGCCGTGGAATCTCTCTCGTGCCCCTCTTTCAGGTGACAGCATATGATCATTTCCACGTCCGATAGAACGGTTCACTACACTTAAGATGCATGCATGTAGCATGCACTGTGACTAGGAGCGAAGTGATGGAGTAAAATTGTAATGTCTGCATCTCCGCTTGAAGTTTCATCATTATTGATTATATACAAATACTAATAAGAAAAAAAAGACTAGAAGTGGCCTAGGTTTATTAGTCCAGACCGACCGGTCGCACCTAATTTGGAAGGTGACATGTGCCCAGTTGTAGCAAAACAAAGAGGCCGGAAGAAGGTAGACGGAATGAGGCTAGCAATGAAAACATGCCACAAGAAAGTGATAATCCCACTAAGCATGAGCTTCATTATGAATCATATCCTCCACCTAAGCCACTTGTAGTACGAGTCAATCCCAGACCCTATAAAAACGCAGCACCAACACCCAGCTCTTACCTCCTACCTATCGCTAGTTCCCACCCCACACAGAGACCTCCCTGCTCTCATCTCATCCTCCTATCCCACAGTGAACCAACGAGGAAAATGCCGCGCCACCTGCTCCAGCAGTCCGTCGACCGCCTCGCCGCCTTGGCCGCGCCTCCGGCGGCCGCCATGGCGCGCGGCGGGACGAGCGTGCACACGGACACGCTGCTCATCCTGGCGGCGGTGCTCTGCTTCCTGCTCTGCGTGGTCGGGCTGGCCATGGTGGCCCGGTGCTCCCGCCTGTGCAACCCCTCCGCCTTCTCCGTCGACGCGCCGGGGGCAATCGCGGCGCCGTGCAAGGGGATCAAGAAGAAGGCGCTGCAAGCGCTGCCCACCGTGTCCTGGCGGCCAGAGCAGAGGAACGAGGAGGAGGGGGAGCGGCCGGAATGCGCCATCTGCCTGGCGGAGTTCGCGGGCGGCGACGAGGTGCGCGTGCTCCCGACGTGCGGCCACGGCTTCCACGCCGCCTGCGTCGACGTCTGGCTCCTGTCCAACTCCACCTGCCCCTCCTGCCGCCGCGCCCTCGTTGTCGCGGCCGCCCAATCGCCGGCGGTCACCGACTCTCCCCCTCCTCAAACGTGCTGTGAGCGCGCCGACGCCGTCGCGGCTGCACAGGCCTCGGTCGTATGGTAGTAGTATACAGTATGCTCGCAACGTACATGCATATACGACATACGCACGTATATGGTCGCTCACGTACACACGTAGAAAATACAAACTGTACAGCTTGCGACGATGCATCAGTTGGTTAGTGTCTGTAGCATTTTCGCCGATGTGTAAATACTTGTACATCAACTCCAGTTAGTTTCGAGGGTTTTTACGGTCTCTAAAAAATGCCTGTCAAAGCCTTAAAAAAATGCCTGTCAAAGGTAAGAAAAAAGAATATGCAGACGTGCGTGCTGTTGCATATATAAAGCGCATGTAGAAAACCTATGATTTAGCTAAAATATCATCGTCAGCCGTCACCAAGATGCATGCATGCCGATCTATCGCTTTGCCGCAAGAGGGGTGGGTGTGGGTAAAGCAAAGCATGGTCAAGTGGAGGGAGGCGTCGATCACGCACGGCGGCGGCGAGGCGGTCGTGCTCACCCGCGTCGTGTCCCGTCGCGTCGCGTGGTGGCCGGCATCCGGCAAAGGTGGTGGCGCTGGGCGCGCGGGATATTTTAGGGCCGCGATGTGATGTGACGCGATATGCCGATGCGTAGAGTAGGTACGCCGGGCTGCACGGACGCGTGTGCGTACGGACGGAGGACCATCGCCATGAATGAGTGCTCTCATGCCGTTCATGGCCATCCGTCGACGGTCGGGCCCACCTACGAATGATGAGTTGATGACCGAACCCATGCAAGCAAATGCAACAACGGATGGACGTGCGGGCAACCAACGCAACGACCCATTTGGTCCGCTAGCGCCCGTTTGTGTTGTTCGGTGTCCGTGCAGATTCATTTATTAGAGCATCTTCAGCTGCGTCTTCAGAAAGGCCTTCTCATATGATTTTTTCGCGCCGGCGTCAAAAGCCCAATTTTCGCCGACCTGGGCGGAAAACAGCGCCATCGGATTCAGGCCGAACCCGGCACGCTGGGGGGCCGGGGCCAACTGTTTTGGCGCGAAACAGCCACGGGCCCGCCGCGTTAGCGACACGGCACCTCGTCTTTCCCCAACGGCCTCGGTTCCCGCGGGGAATCAATGCCAAGGCTGCCGCCGGTCAGCCTTGCCATTGATTCCTCACGGATGGCGCGCCGACGCCTCCTCTCTCTCGCACGCGTACACACAGGTGCGGCGTGGCTATGTAGCCGGTGGCCTGCACTCGCCTGTGCCCACACCAGCCCCGCCCCTCGCCGCCGCCCAGCTCCTCCCTCTCCCTACCTCTCCCGAGCGCCGCCGCCCAGCCCCTCCCTCTATCTCTCTACCTCTCCCGAGCCCGTCGCCATGGCGGAACGCTACACCGGGGACGAGGCGGCGGCCAACGGCTTCGGCCGCCGTTCGCTCCGCGAACAGGAGTCCTGGCTCCCGTTTCAGGCGAACATCCCGGCGCCGCCGGACATGCGCGCCGGGCCGACGGGTTGAAGGCTCAGCGCCGGGGGAGTGCCCATTCCCCCGTTGCCCGACGCCGTGGCGAAGCCGACGTGCTTCGCCGAGGAAGTCGAGGTCGTGCGCGCCTCCCTCGCCGACGCCCAACTCTCCCTCCCCCAGTACGCCGCCGACAACCACGCGGCTTGGGCGGCGTATTTCGAGCGCCGCCAGCAGCAGCGCTTGGCGTCCATCAACGGCGCGCCGGTGGTTGGCGGCCGACAGAACAGCGAGGGGCGCCACCTGTGGTGGGGCGTCCCCGGTCGCACACTCAAGGCGTGCTGACGTACCTCGAGGGCTGCAACGACCCGCCGTTGGCGTACCCAGCGAGGGTGTCCGCCCCGGCGCAGCACCGACGCACTGGGCCATGGGCGCCAAGGAGGTTCGGGTCCTCCTCCTCTTCTTCCTCCTCCCGATCTTCATCGCACTCCTGCGGCACTCCGGCCCTGCTCGGCGTCAAGGCCGAGCCCGCGGCGGAGACGCCATTCGGCCGACGCACTCACAGCGCCGGCACCGTCATCAACGAGGGCGGCCGGCGCGCCTCCTCGTCGGCTCCTCCTCCGCGCTTCGTCAAGCCAAAGACGAAGCCGGGGCTCGCGCCGGTGAAGAAGGAGCCGGGGCTCGCGCCGGTGAAGAAGGAGCCGGCTGCGCAGGTGACGACGGAGCTCGACGACGATGACGTGGCCCTGGAATGGGCACGCAGTGACTCCATAGCGATGGAGAAGGAGCGCCTGGAGAAGGCGAAGGAGCGCCAGCTGTAAGTGCATCTAGTGCCACCCCTAGTTGGTTTTGGAGTATTGACGACAAACCTAGTTGTGGGACTAATGTGTTTGTGAGAATTGCAGGATAACACAGGTAGAAGTCCCTCATTGATTCGGTTTAGCTACAGGAGATGACCCCTAAAAATGTACGAAGACATTGAAGACAATGGTGGTTTATGAAGATATTCATATTGAAGACAATGACATGTGAAGACTCCCTATGAAGCTTATGGAACTCGAAGACTTAGATCCTTCGTAGTTATGTACTTCATTTATGTTGTGTCATAGGAACCACCGTACTGTTAAGTGGGGTCCAAGAGAACTAGTCAGAATGACTGAAGTGATGCCTAATTCAAATCCTATGTCTTCGAGCGAAGACTATGAGAGCAAATCTTGTCCAGAGACGGACAAGTCATCTTTGCTTGGAGCCCAAGTAAAGTTGCCGCGTGAGTTTGAAATCTGACCGTTGGTACACGTGTCAGTTCCTTAGTGACCGAGGGTCATTTCGGACAAATCAGGTCGGGTTGCCAAGTGGCTATAAATAGTCCACCCCTACAACCATAAACGGTTGGCTGCTCAGATTTCAGTGCACGGCTTTTGTCGTTTGAGAGCAACCCACCTCGAAGCCTTTGAGAGAAAATCCCTAGCGAGGAGAAAAGCCCTAACCACCCAGAGCCAGAGTAATTGGGCATCAATTAAGTCTTCTTGTCTGAGTGATCTGAAGACTTGTTACACTTGAGGACTGTGCATCCTTCAACCGGTTAGGCGTCGCGTTCTGAGCATCCAAGAGAAATTGTGGATTGCCGGTGAACGAAGTCTGTGAAGGTTTGGGAGTCTACCTTGAAGACTTACCAGAGTGATTGGGCGAGGTCTGTGTGACCTTAGCTCAAGGAGAAAACGGCGAGCACTGGGTGTCCTGAGCTGCGTGTTCAGGACTGGGTGTCCGGGACTGTGTGTGCTTTGGTTTAAATACCTAGCTGCTCCAACCAGACGTACAGTTGTCACAGCAACTGGAACTGGTCCAACAAATCATTGTCTTCAGCGTGTCACTGGTTTCATCTTCACCTCCCTTTACTTACCATTACACATTGTGAAGCCATTGCATGCTTGTTTTATCTTCTGTCTTCACAATTTGACCGTATGATTTGTTTGGCTTCATAACTTCTTCCTACCTGATCCTTATTACACTGAAGCTGTTTGTCACTGTGCTTTCACTATATTGTATACTTGACCATGGCTTGCCTTGTGTAATCTAACTTCCGCTGCATAGTGATAGGCTTGTCCATTCTGTTTGTCTTTATAACTTCCACGTTTTAAAGACTTTCATAAAAATCGCCTATTCACCCCCCTCTAGTCGATATAACGCATTTTCACCAGCGCGCCGCCCTACTTCGCTTCGAGGAGCGTCGACGCGGCCGTGACGAAGGCGGAGTCGTCGTCATCTGCGACAGCGACGACGACGATGCGCGGCCATCTGTCCGCCATGGCGACGCCGGGCAGGGGTCCAGCAGGGGCGCCCGCGTCAAGGAGGAGAAGGCCGACGACGACGATGGCGGCGACGGCGGCGACTTCAGCCAGTTTTTCCTTTAGATTAGTTTATGTATATGTGCTATGTAATGAAAATCCGCGAACTTCGCCGAAATGTGCCGAAATTTATCGTGTTTGGCCGAATTTTATCGTGTTTAAGCCAAACTTTGCCGAACTTCTTTTATTTTAAAACATGCCTGGGGGCGGCCCTGGGGCCGGCGGCTGGGGACCAACTCGCCCACAGGCCCAATTTACGCCGGCTCACCCCCCAGGCGGCGATTTTAGGCGCTCCCTGGGGGACCAACGGCTGGAGATGCCCTCAGCAGCAGCAAAAACCACGCCAACGGCAAAATGCTATTCTAATGTGCGTGGGATCATTTCACGCGCTTCATCGGTGGCGGAAAACTCAGACGCGCGGGAAACGACTACGCGTGCGTGAAAAAGCGGAAGGTCGCGTGCGTTATATTTGGTGCACCGCTTCCGCCGCGTCTATAAATTGCTGCGCTCGCCACGCGGCCTCCCATCGCTATCCACATCGTCATGCGCTTTTTTCCCGCTTCCTCTGCCGCTTCCTCACCCTGCCACCGACACGCCACCACCGCGCCACCAGGCCGGCACGCCGTCGGGGATCTTTAGGCTACCGCAGCGTCCGCGAGCGCCTCTCCGGCGCCTTCTACGCTGAGATTCGGTCCGGAGATGCCCGCCTCGGCCTCGGCACGTTCGAGAACGCACACGAGGCCGCCCGCGTGTACGACGCGGCGGCGTGGTGCCTCGGGAGGCCTCGCCCACAGATATGAACTTCCACCATGTCTGGACGTGCGAGCAGGCACAGGCCGTCGCCCCTCCGCCGCGGCTAATAACTGACGCCGGTCGTCATCGGCGGCAACGCCGCCTCCTCATCGCCGAGGTGGAGGAGCGAGCCATGGCGGAGTGGCGCCAGCGCCATTCGGAGGACGTCGCCAACGTGAACGCCTTCTGGACGCAGAGGAGGGCAAGGCGGCGCGCGAAACAAACGGACCGGCGTCGTTGGAGGGCACTGGCGATATTGCAGTGTGATCTGGGAGCGGCATCATTCTTCTCTGGCAATAATGAGCGGTGAGAAGACGTGTGGCTTGATACATCGGACAATACAAACGAGGAGGAGGACAATGATTCGGAGTAGTTTCTAGTTCCATTGTCGTTTTTACCTATCTATGCTAGATGAACTATCTATGCATCGCTTTTTTTATCTATGCCTATGGTTTTTTATTTGTTTTGAGTGTACAGCATAGTTTTTTTTGTAGCTCCTATTGGAGCGGCTCGCACGCGTTATAATTTGCAGCGACCGCTGAAGTAAGTGCTCCTCGCCGCGCAAAAACTCATGAACAGCACGCTGCAAACGCTTTTTAGCGTGGCGCGCGGCTGTTGGAGATACTCTTACAATATAAATTTGTCTTATATTTGGATCGAAGACGAAAACAAAGTAGACATTTTTTGTGTCCTCTTTGTCTGCCTCTATCCGCTGCATTCGAGGCATGACTATTTGTGGTAGACCCATCTCTCTCTCTCCCCCTCTCTCTCTCTCTCTCCACTGGTCCACTCACCCACGCACCACATCCCGCCTCCGTTTCTCTCTGCCATTCGTCCCTGTCGGCGCCCGTCGTGCGCAGACGCTTATCTGTGCCGACGCTCATTCCTGCCGGCACCCAGCCGTTGCGAGCTTCACTGGCTGCTACGTGTGTGGCGAAATGTCAGGGTGGGCATGTCAAAAAAGGGCCGGCTACCGTTGGGCGCACTGATAATCCAAACGAAAAAGTGACCAGTTCGTTCGTTAGGCCGACCGAAACAGACGAAACACGGGTAAAATGAGCGTCCGTTTGAATCGGTGCGTTGAAGTTGCTCTGTTTGGTTTGTGACTAATTTAGCCAAAGGTTGCCACAACTAAGGTTAGGCAAGTTTGACCAACTTAGATGAGTGTTTGGTTCAAGCCACACCTTTGGCAAGCCACACTTGGACCCCACATGGCATATAAACAAAAAATGTGGCAAGATTCCCTTAGGCTTGCCAATTTATGGCTTTCATTTTGATGAACTAACCTTAGGCAAGTTTGGCAAAAATGTATGACAAAGTGTGGCAGTGCTAGTCCTAAAACCAAACAGCCCCTAATCTGCTCGTCAAAACGCGCTCCATACCTACCTTCATCATCGATCCATGTCGGCCGCTAGAAGAGCTGGTGGATCGAGCAGCGATTAGGGCCTTCTCCGATTACGGCGGATTGCGGCGGTGATCAAGCAGCCACCAATCAGGCGGGTGTTGACAATGGGAGAGGGAGGTATAGGGTTTATGGTAGTAGTGTACAATTTTGTAATGGGTCTAGTAGGCACTGCACTTAACAAATCGTCTTATCATCTCCTTTTCACAAACGCGTTGCTTTGTAGCAGTAGCATCTGACCACGGACCACCCAGCCATGCGAAGTGCAACGCGGGACGGGGCACCAAGTTTCCCTAGGAATCGATTCGAATGTTCCTTGACCTCTCGCGCCCCGTACCCCGAAGTAGTATTTCTACCCCGGCCCCCGCCGGCGGCAGCACCGATCAATCCACGTCGATCGTCCGGTAAACTAAAGAGCAGGCTTTGCGGGCTAAGCAGTCAGCAGGAACGTATTAAGCCAATCATGCCGGCGTCTGACCGTGTAAGGGTTAGATAGATAATAGATATACAATCTTATCTTGCGCCCTGGGTGGGTGTGGTGTGGTGCTCTATCGAGTAGGCAATTCTCTTTTACGCTTTGCTTTGCCAATTTGCCCGCCTTTGGATCCCGTTGGTTAGTTCTAACCACACATGATTGCCGATTGAGATCCAGATAACAAGTGGCCGGGGGAAAGGAGCTTAAAGAAAGAAAACGTGATCGGTGATCCAGTTAAAAGCCAAAGGGCAAAGGTGGCAGCTGGGAGCTGGGGGGAGGTGTCCCAACTCGCGCGGAGTGGCCGGGTCGCCGTCCCAACCCCGGCAGCCGGCGTCCGTCCGTCCATGGACCATGGCGTCGGGACGGGGCCGCCACTAGCTAGGGCATCACCAATTATCTCGGTCGTGAGTGGCGGTTTTAGGCCAGCGCCGGAGCGCAGCGCAGCGGAGCACGTGTTGCCGGGCGATTTGCGCCGTGCCGTGTGCCACGCACGCTGCCCGGCCAATCCTCCCCGTCAAGGGCTCTTTGCATGGCATGTCCTGTATTCTCCAATGAAGTTGCACAGAAGCATGCATGCATTGAACCAAGACGGTTTCTCCATCTATGTGAACACCATGGACTATAGTCTACGTATAAGACAGACGCGCTGGTACATATGACCACTGACAAAGTGTACCTTTGGTCCTTGGGATCGGACACGAGCTGCTCCTGGCATGTGATGTGCGGAAGGCGCCTATGTTTATCCGGATCTCTGGGTTTTGGTTTGGTTTTGACACACGAACCTGACGTGGCGGGCCACCCTACACATGGGTCTGCTGACTCTGGTCGGTCTCGTCTCACGTTGCTCCTACTCTATGCTACGTGGGCGCCACGCGCCAGGCTACTTTTCTTCTTTCTCCAATGCCAATTGTCCCTTCGATCATCGGCGTTTTGTTTGTCTTCTGCTCATGCTTTTGGCCGTGGAATCTCTCTCGTGCCCCCCTCCTTCACACGACAGCATATGCTCATTTGCACGTCCGATAGATCGGTTCACTACGTTTGAGATGCATGGCTGCAGCATGCACCGTGACTAGCAACAGTGAAATTGTAGTAATGTCTGCATCTTCGCCTGGAGTTGCACCACCTTCCCTTTCTTAATGCAAGTTGCAGCATTATTGTGCCAATAATATTAAGAAGAAGGAAAAGACCGGAAGTGGCATAGGTTAATTTGTCCAGACCGACAGGTCGCACCTAATTGGGAAGGTGACATGTGCCCAGTTGTAGCAAAAAAAGAGCCAGGCCATGGAATGAAAAAGGCAGAGAGAATGTGGCTTGCAATGAAAACATGCCACCAGAATTTCCGAGGTAGGAGAATGCATGGTTCATTCGAAAGTGATACTCCCACTTAGCATGAGCCTCATTATGAATCATATCCCTCCACCTGATGAAGCCACTTGGAGTATTATGAGCTAATCCCAGACCCTATAAACGGCAATGCTACATTCACGGGCAGGATTTTTACGGACTTCACGGGGTAGCAAACGTGGAGGATTAGGATTGGGTTTAAAGGGTGAGAAGGGGCCCACCCCTCCTGAAAATCAGGGGGGGCTAGTTTGATTAGATGAAACGATCCCGTATTAGTCCCGTAAAGGCCCGTGAGTCTAGCATTTTTGCCCTATAAAAACGCAGCACCCAGCACGCAACTCCTCCCTCCTCCACTCCAGTGCTCCTCCCTCCCTGCTCACATCCCAGACTTCCTGCCCCACAGAGAAGATATCCAACGAGAAAAATGCCCCGCCACCTGCTGCAGCAGTCCGTCGACCGCCTCGCCGCACTGGCCGCGCCTCCGGCGGCCGCCATGGCGCACGGCGGGACGAGCGTGCACACGGACACGCTGCTCATCCTGGCGGCGGTGCTCTGCTTCCTGCTCTGCGTGGTCGGGCTCGCCATGGTGGCCCGCTGCTCCCGCCTGTGCAACCCCTCCGCCTTCTCCGTCGACGCGCCGGGGGCTGTGGCGGCGCCGTGCAAGGGGATCAAGAAGAAAGCGCTGCAAGCGCTGCCCACCGTGTCCTGGCGGCCGGAGCAGGGCGACCAGGAGGAGGCGGGGGAAAAGCCGGAGTGCGCCATCTGCCTGGCGGAGTTCGCGCCCGGCGACGAGGTGCGCGTGCTCCCGACGTGCGGCCACGGCTTCCACGCCGCCTGCGTCGACGTCTGGCTGCTCTCCAGCTCCACCTGCCCATCCTGCCGCTGCGCCCTCGTCGTGTCGCCGGCGCCGTCGGCCACCGAGCCGCCCCCTCCCCAAACATGTTGCGAGCGCGCCGACGTCCTTGCGGCGCAGGCCTCGGCCGCCGTCTCTGGCCCCGGCCGTTGTCGGCCGCCGGCACAGTAGCGTCTCCGCCGCAGCAACTTAATTAGTATGCTCGCGACGTGCATACGATACGACACACACACGTGACACGTATATAGCCGCTCTTTGTCAATAGATCTTGGCCAGCAGGTAGTACGTACGTACAAAATGCAACTGTACAGTGTGCGAGATGGCGCATCTCACTTGATTTGTGTTGGTACCATTTTTATCCATCTGTAAATACTTTCAAACCACCTTCTTTTTTTGTACTACGATACTTTCAAATCAATTTCATCAGCTAGACAAAAGAGCGGAAATTCAGAAAGTGAAAAGGGAATATACAGACGTGGGTGCTGTAGGTCGTGGCATGCATAAAAGCGCGCGTACGGCAGCTACGCTTTAGGTAAAGACCATCGTCGTCACTCGTCACCCAGATGTGTACATGCGGACCGACCGGTCGCTTTAGCGCAAGAGGGTCAAGTGCCGATCATGGCGGCGGCGCGGCGGTCGTGCTCGCCCCCGTCGCGTCGTGGCCGGCAATCGGCAAGGTGGTGGCGCCGGGCACGCCCGCACGCCGGATATTTTAGGCCGTGATGTGATGTGCCGCGATGCGGTGGGTACAGTACGTACGCCGGGCTGCACGGACGCGTGTGCGTAAGGACGGCGGACACGGCGGCCCCATCGCCATGAGTGGTCGAGGGAGGTGCTCTCGTGCGGTTCATCGCCATCCGTCGACGGTCGACCCCGCCGACGAATGATGGGCTACCCATGCAAGCAGATGCAACAACTCCGCACCTAATTTCCACGTCAAATCAAATCGCTTCGAGTGTTTCCTCCACCTCCGGCGCTCCATAGTCCATACCTTGGCTACAGTGTTTCTTCTCTGGCCCCGGCGGCGGCGGCGGCATGGATGGATCCACGTCGTCCGGTAGAAGCGGGAGCCGTTTCCGATTACGGCGGCGAGCGAGGAGCCACTAATCATGCGGGAGTAGGAGTACATACAATTTTGTGATGGGTCTAGCAGGCACTGCGCTTTACAAATCGGCTTATCGTCTCCTTTTCACGTACGCATTGCTTTGTACGAGTAGTATTTTGTGTTCCCTTTTCGATACCATTAGTTCAAGCCATCATGATTGTCATCTGGATAACAAGTGGGCAAAGTGTAAAAGAAACGTGACCCAATTAGACCCAAAGCGCAAAGGCAGAGGGGAGGTGGAGACTCGGGGAGGGGGCATGTCCCAACTCCCAACTCGATCGGTAGAGCGGGCCGCCGGCCAGCCGCCGGGGGCGTCCATCCATGGCTAGCTGGGGTCGCACTAGGTTAGACTAGCTCCACCTGATCGCCGTCGATCTTCAGTGGCGGTTTTAGGCCGCAAGCCAATCTCGACGAACCAATTTCTCCCGTCAGCTTTCTTTGCTTGTTTGTAGCTTTTGACTGATTATTAGAGCATCAGTTCCCACAAAATGGCCTCCGGGCAAATCGATTTTAAGGTTCTGCCGAAAACGATTTTTTGGGTAACGCAAGATCCCCGGCGAAACAGATCCGCAAAACCGTTCTTGGGGTTTTAGGCAAATTCATAATTTTCAACAATATAATATAAAAAATAAAACAGTATAAATCAAATTTATAATGTTCTAGCATCATACAATGACATAATCATCTTAATTACAACAAATGTTCAAATGCGAATAAATTAAATAATAAAAATGGTTTGAAATGAAAAGAATTGTTCAAATCACGCATGAATACAAATAAGATCAAATAATAAAATGAGAGTCCGCTAGGAGCGAAAGCTCCCCCACCTTCATTGGGCGCCGCTGATGCCACCATGTTCCAAAGCACGGGAACGAGCTCCCGCCCACACGCAGATGAATTATGTGGGGATGGACAGGAGGCTAGAACAGTAATGAGCTCTGGAGAGAGAGCTTTGCCACCCATGTCGCCACCTTTTCTTGGAGGCTAATGTGTGAACTCACGAAGAAAAGGAGGATATATTGGCTGGCAAAGACATTATTAATGATTCCCATACCCAGCGGCAGAGAATTCATCGTCCACATCTGCATTGGGATTCGTGTTGGGACCCACCAATTAAATATCAATTGTTGCTATACAAATGAGTTTGCTGGAATATACTCCCTCCGTCTTGAATTACTTGCCGTATAAATGGAAAGAAATTGATGTATCTAGAACTAAAAATATGTCTATATACATCTATTTATGTGACAAGTAATTCAAGACGAAAGGAGTACATAGTAATATGGCTGACATACACAGGCTTTTGTGTGGCAGAGTACTAGAGTTAAGGGTTCTTTTTATGAGAAGAGTACCACACAAGAGGGATGGATGGTGGCTCAAGATGGCAACGAGGCTACGAAATCCGCGTCCTCATGTTTTTTTTTACCCTATTAGGGGACGAGGATGAGCGTGTTTCCATGCCCACGGGGCTGCTGCTGGGTAAATTATAAAACCTAGCTCATCTTGCAGGTTCAAACCTGGTCCAACAGTACCCAATCTGAAACCCGCCATGCTCGTGAAATTACTGACGTATGGACCCTGGAATAGACATGAGCCGGCGGACACTTAGCGTCCTGCTTTAACCCCCCAATTTTAATCCATCCCACCTCCAGCAAAACATTAACCATGAATTGCCATCCCGTTGAATTGTGTATGGTAGAAATATGCTCTTGTTTGCTGCAAAAATATGCTCCTGTTTGCTGCTGCAATATGCTATTGTTTTGTGTTGAAATATGTATGTTTGTTGCTGAAATATGCTATTGTTTTGTGCTGAAATATGCTCATGTTTTATTCCTGAATATGCTCCTTTTTGCTGTTGTTATTGCTGTAATGTTGTTGAAATATACTCATGTTTGCTATTGAAATGCTATTCTTTGTGGCTACTATTGGTCTCATATTTTGCTGCTGAAATGTGCTGATTTTGTTGTTGCTATTGACGACATATACTTTTATTTTCTAGAGAAATGCTGCTATTTTTGCTGACCGTTTGCGCGGATGCGTTCCCCGTGGGTACACAAAACCCGACGGGTTTAGGGAATGAAAAAAAAAAGCCCCGTGCACGAGGGCGGAGACGAGCCTACGGTTTTCTCACGTAGACGAGGATGGGCATGCAAAACCCGACGGGTTTCGTCCCCAGCCAGTGCCATCTTGAGTGGTGGCTGCATGCACGTCTTGTCCTCCTCTCTCGCCAAACAAAAAGCTTGCCTCTATTTTCAATGTGGCATCTTGAACTGATCATAATTTTTTAATCGAATTTTAGCTTTCCAATTTTTTTACATATTTGAACCCAAGTTGAAAAGATCTTTAAATAGAGAACAATCTTGGATATATTTTGACTAGTTTGAATTTTCAATCACATTTTAATTTCATTACTGGTTACTCCTGTAGTTACTGAGCTCAGGCTAAAAAGGAGCACCACCTATTGATGGGTGATATAATTTGTGTTTTTTCTTACTGGTTAGTCATATAGCCGTTGTTCCATAGAGTTGTGGTTATCAATTACCCTGGCCCTAAATGTTGTGTATTTGCACAATTTCCTTTTTTTAAATTAGCACAATATAGAAATTACAATTCTCTATGGTTGGTTGGTTTGCTTAAATGTTCAGATACGTATGTAGGATCGTATAGTACACTGGTACCATTATTTGTGACTGTGATCAAGTACTCAAAACCAGAAATGCTCAAAAAAAAAAGTACTCAAAACCAGAAAATCTTCAAGGGTCAAAGGTTTTCCTGGAAAGTGCGAGAGATGCATGTATCTCCATCTCGAGTACAAGATTCTAAATTTTAAATAAATGTACTCCTAAGTAGCAAAGCATAGATTAAGTAGCCCAGATATGCCGCACCTAATTTGGAGAGTGACATGTACCCAGTTGTAGAAAAAAGGGTGAAGAAAAAGGCAGAGAGATTGGCATGTAGCAATGAAAATATTCCACAGGAATGGTTCGAAAGTGACACTCACGCTTAGCACGAGCTTCGCTATGAATCATATCCCTCTACCTAAGCTTAGCTAATCCTGGCACTATAAGAATCGCAGCTGAAACACCGGCGACCTAAAGCGGCCCCTCCATCCCCTGCTGCCACAGTGCTCTCAATTCTCAAGTCTCGTCTCATCCTGTCCCACCGAGAAAGGACGAGAATGCCGCGCCACCTGCTGCAGCAGTCCGTCGACCGCCTCGCCGCACTGGCCGCGCCTCCGGCGGCCTCCATGGCGCACGGCGGCACGAGCGTGCACACGGACACGCTGCTCATCCTGGCGGCGGTGCTCTGTTTCGTGCTCTGCGTGGTCGGGCTGGGCATGGTCGCGCGCTGCTCCCGCATGTGCAACCCCTCCGCCTTCTCCGTCGACGCGCCGGGTGCAATGGCCAAGTCGCCGTGCAAGGGGATGAAGAAGAAGGCGCTGGAGTCGCTGCACACCGTGTCCTGGCAGCCGGAGCCGAGCAAAGAGATGGACGAGGATAAGGCGGCGGAGCGGCCGGAATGCGCCATCTGCCTGGCGGAGTTCACGCGCGGCGACGAGCTGCGCGTGCTCCCGCACTGCGGCCATGGCTTCCACGCCGCCTGCGTCGACGTGTGGCTCCTCGCCAGCTCCACCTGCCCCTCCTGCCGCCGCGCCCTCGTCGTCGCGGCTGCGCAGGCCTCGGCCGCCGGCACAGTAGCCGACGAGACCGGACGGGGCGCTTCCACCTCTGACCTTTCTTTTGTCAACTAGCTCTTTTGGTTGGTAGTACTTGTGTAGCTGGTTAATTTATGTCTGTAACATATTTCATTTGTAAATACTTGTAGATCGGTCACTTTCCGTTGAATGATTACTAACAAATTCTGGCCGGCTACACGGTCAAAAAAGAAAAGAGGAAGACACAGACGTGTGTGCTGTACATTTGCATATATAAAGCATCTCTAGCAAATCCTTTAAAAACTGCTAGCCGTTAAATTCCGGCAGATGGACAGTCCGCATAAAAAAAAGGCCCAACCCGGTGCCGTAAAACCGGCCCGGCCCTTTAAAAATTTACCGGCGGCCCGTAAATCGCCATCAATTACCAAATATATACCGGAGTGGCCGCATTTTAGGGTTCACATGCGGCATTTCCCGTATCCCCCTCTTCCGCAAATCGTCTTCTCCGACGAGGAATCCTCTTTCCTCCGGCCGTGATATCGAGCGCATGTCGCGGGAGGGATGGCCGAGGGGGCCGAGGCAGCTCGCCGCTGTGTAAACGCAGCCATGACGATGAGGTAGGGAGCTCCTTCCGCCGCCTGCCGGGGAGGAGAGGCGCAAGGTGTAGGTGCGGGAGCGCGACATGCACTCTCACAGTGATGCTCGGCGGGCCTGGAGCAACTTCGGCAAGCTCGACAAGATCTTCTGACCCGCGCTCAAGCGACTTTGGGAGGCGGAGCGAGCGTGATACGAGGCAAAGGAGGCGGTCGCCGCCGGAGAAAAAGGTGCCGAGGCGCTGGAGGAATACGACCCGGTGTTCATCCTCTCGAACTCGCGGATGGAGTACCACCTCCACGTCAAGAAGCCTCGTGATGATGACAGTAAATTTACGTTTTTATTATGTTTTAAGCTAGTATGAACTCTGTCTTTCGTATGAATTCAAGTGATGTAAGTACAAGTAATCTTTATGACTGTATAACAAACATAATTTCAAAAGAATGTAAAAATCTTCATGTCATTTTAAAATGAATTCACGTGTCATATTAAAACATGTCCATACAATTAAAAATATTTATGAATGATAAAAATGTTTATATGATTTATTATTCATGTGAGGATCCGCAATATAAGGGCGCACTAGGCTTATATTTTTTTTGAAAACACACAAACTTCTATATACTATACAAACTTTTTAAATCAACACAGTTTTTACTTAAAGCATGAACACAATTATATACTACATGAATATTTTATTAAAAGTATTTAATTTTAAAATTATATGAAAATTTATTTAAATATATGAACATTTCTAAAATTACTTTAATATTTTTATTAACATGAGAACATTTTTCAAATTATAAAATATACTCTCTCTGTTCCAAAATTCTTGTCTTAGATTTTTCTAGATACGGATGTATCTAATACTAAAACTGACTTGATACATCCATATTTAGACAAATCTAAGGCAAGAATTTTGAGATGGATGGAGTATTATTGATTCATAATTTTATTATTTGTATTTTTAAAAATTATTGCATAGGTATTTTATGACATTATATGAACATTTTAACGTAATTTGAATTAAATATATGTATATTGTTTGTAACACATGATTACAATTTACATATTTTTTACAAATTAGAAAAACAAACACATTGAAAATTGAGCCCCACTATAGTCCGTTATAGCCATACGGGCTTGTTATGTCATAAATCTAAATTTATCATTTTTACCATTTGATGACGTCGGTTGGAGTTGTATGTGCGGCCATATATCGCCCCTGGTTGCAGGTTCAACTCAAAGGCACTATATTGCTGGAATTTTTTTTGGGCAACGCTAACACCCACACATTTGGTGTGTGTCAAGTCCGTCCACACATCCTATAACACACAGACTGCACCACGTCACCACATGCATGCATATGGGAATCTTTTTGGATTTTCAGTTGAAAAATCCTATCCCTCACGATGAGATCTTCGAAACTAGATCCCATTTCAATATATTTCAACAATTTTTGTTTGTTAAAAGTTGTCATGTCTATTGCACATGAATTGCCATCATGTTTACACTGAAGTTGCCATGATATATTTCAGCTATTTTCTTCTACATTTAAAAGTAAATTTGACATATTATAAAATGGAGAATTAAGAAATTAGACTTGCTATAAACCATAAACTAGAATTTCCATAATACATGCATTTAAAATTGCCATGGTTCATATAAAAAATAATTTTCATGGTCAAAGTACTGGAATTATCATCATCAAAAAACTAAAATTGCCATGCTCTACAAACTAAAATTGCCACATGGCAATTTTAGTTTATGCACTATGGCAACTACAGTGTAAACATCATGGCAACTTTTGGACAAAAAAATGTTTTGTCGAAACATATCAACATGGGGTCTAGTTTTGAAGCTCTCGTTGAAACGGATTTAATGGTCAAAACAAAATTTTAATTCAATTTTTTAATTAGGAGATAAAACATTTTTAAGCCGAAAACCAAAAAAATTGCTGCTGATGTTATCTATTCATAAGTGGCAAAATGAGTGGTGATGGAGGCGTGTGGCCGATGTGCAAAATGCCACACGTGTGGATGTTAGTTTTTTTCATTTTGTTTTAATTTTATGTTGTTCGGCTTTATGTTTATAAATTGAATCCTCTCAAGATGCTAAATTTGAACGGGTCAACCGGTTAGCAATGCACACCTACGTGTGTTAGATCGCTGGTTCAAACCCCGGTCCTGTTTTAATTATTATTAGACTTTTGACAATTTATCAGTTTCTCTTTGAAGGCCCTTTTATAAGAACAAAAATTATCCAGGGGGTTTTCCACAAAAAAACAGGCCACACGCCTTGTCCCTGTCACTGACAATGGGTCCCATGCCATGCTGGCGTGCTTCGTTAGCGTCATGGATGCATAAAAACGAGATTGGAACCGTATATGCACGTCCATGCTAAGTTATGGAACCAGTTCAATGTATTTTGCAAGTTCATGCACCAAAGTGCACATTCATGACAAGTTCAAACACCAATTGTGTATTTACCTTTTTAAATTATGTGGTATATGTTTACCGGATTTGATATTTCGTGCCGTCTGTGGTATTTTGAATTCGGTTTACAGTATCTCGTAAACGAAATTTGCGGTACGACGATTTGCGGGAAAGATGCTCTAAAGCACAAACGTACGGTGCGGCACCTACGCTTTCGGTAAAGATGATCCTCGTCACCGAGATGCGTACATGTTCATGTCGACCGATGGCTTGAGTGTGGTCAAGTGTCAATCATGGCGGCGGTCGGGTGGTGCTCGTTGCCGTGGCGTCGCGAGGTGGTGGCGCCGGCCGGGCACGCGGGATATTTTAGGCCACCGTGATGTGGTACGTACGCCCGCCTGCACCTGCACGGAGGGACACCGGGCCATCCATCGCCATGAATGATCTAGGAAGGTCTCTCTCTATCTCTCTCCCTCGTGCGGTTCATGGCGATCCGTCAACCTCACGTATACAAATGTCGATGCCCATTCCGACCACCCAAGCTACCCCAGCTGAGCATGCAAGTGCAACAACCAGTCGACGCGCCACCAACTCCCTTCGAATTGCTTCCATGGATTCGATTCGATTAGAGGCCTAGAGGGTTCCTTGACCTCTCGCGCTCCGTACCCCCAAGTACTTTTTCTACCTTGGCCCCGGCACCGGCGGCCGGCGGCACGGCAAGACAGCAAGCAGCTAGCAGCATCGATGGATCCACGTAGACCGGTAAAAGAGCATGCTTTCTCCAGTCAAGTGAATGGCAACCACCAACCAGGTCCAGGTCGGTGTTGACAATGGGATTATTGTCATGTATACAATCTTATCTTGCGCCCTGGGTGTGATCCATCGATCGAGTAGGGACTGATCTCCTTTGTTTATGGCATCGATCGGGTTATCCCGTCGGTCGGTCGTGCCTCCTTTACGCTTTGCTTTGCTTTGCCCTCTTTCGATCCTATTCTAACCACCATGATTGACATCTAGATTACTCTAGATCACAAGTGGCGGCAAAAGGAGGGCAGCTAAAAGGAAAGAAAACGTGATCGGTCGATCGATCCAATGGAATCCAAAAGCGCATGCAGAGCGTCCCAAGTTGCATGCGCACAGCGGGCCGCCCCAATTCGTGCCGCCGGCGTCCATGCCGTCCGTCGGGCTCGCTCGGGCCGGGTCGCCACCGCACCACCCTATGCATGGTGGTAGACTAGCTCCACCCGATCGCTTGCTTATCTCGTCGCGACTCGGAGCGAGTGACGGTTTTAGGCCGCGCGCGCGCACGTGTTGCCGCGCAATTTGACCGACGACGACCGAATTCTTCTCCACGTTCATGCGTTGAATCGAGACGGGTTTAGGTTTTGCATCACGTTATGGCGCTTGTAGTAATAGCAACCAGTGCCAAAAGTGAGTGGTGCAAGTGGGTGTGCACATTTTCGTTGCCTGAAAGAAAAGGTTGGCGCGTAGAGTAGCGTAGGTAGGGCGCGCGGCGGATATGTTATCCGGATAGATAGATCTTGGCTTTGCTTTGCTTTGGCGCAAGTATCTGACGTGGCGGACGACAATACACACATGGGTCTGGTCGGTCACGCTCTCACCTCCCGTTATTCCTGCCCATCCTACTGTAGTATCTCCCTCTCTGAGCACAAGTCTCGGGATTAATTAGTCCAGATCAGTCGCACCTAATTTTGAGAGTGACATGTACCCAGTTGTAGCTAAAAAAGATGAAGAAAAATGCAGGGAGTGAAGCAATGAAGACATTCAACGAGAATTCAAACAAGAATTGGTAGAAAGTGACACTCCCACTTATACCAGCTTAATTATCAATCATATCCCTACTATACCTAAGCTTAGCCACCCACTTACTGTATGACCCGGCTAATCCTGGCACTAGCTATAAAAACCGCTGCAGGAGCACCCAACTCTTGCCTCCTTCGCAACTCCCGCTACACAGAGAGACGACCTAAATTGGCCCCGCGCGCTCGTTGGCACGGTGCTCATCTCCTCATCCTGTCGGCCCGTCGACCCACCGGCCACCGAGAACGAACCAGACAATGCCGCGCCACCTGATGCAGCAGTCCGTCGACCGCCTGGCCGCGATGGCAGCGCCGCCGGCGGCCGCCATGGCCGGCGGTGGGACGAGCGCGCACACCGACACTGTCCTGATCGTGATCGCCCTGCTCTGCTTCCTGCTGTGCGTGGTCGGGCTGGCCATGGTCGCGCGCTGCTCCCTGCTCTGCAACCCCTCCGCCTTCTCCGTCGACGGGCCGGCGGCCAAGGCGCCGTGCGGTGGCCTCGAGAAGAAGGCGCTGGAGTTGCTGCCGACCGTGTCTTGGAGGCCGGAGCAGAGGAAGGAGGTGGACGAGGAGGAGGGGGAGCGGCCGGAGTGCGCCATCTGCCTGGCGGAGTTCGCGCGCGGCGACGAGGTGCGCGTGCTCCCGCACTGCGGCCACGGCTTCCACGCCGCCTGCGTCGACGTGTGGCTCCTCTCCAGCCCCACCTGCCCGTCCTGCCGCCGCGCCCTCGTCGTGGTATCGCCGGCGCCGCCAACCACCCATCCTCCCGCGCGCGCGGCGACGTGCTGTGCGGCCACCGGCGCCGGCTCTGGCAGTTGCCGGTCATCATCGGCACCGTAGAGACGACCTTTAAAAGCTCTGTCGGTCCGCCCTCGCTGCAGTCTGCAGAGACACGGGCCAGCACACGTAGGTACATATTGTACAAATTAAGTTCAGACGTAGTCGCTCATGTACGTAGATACGCGCCATTTCATTAGTTTACATACATTTCCCATGTGTCATGTCATACATGTAAGTATACCGTATATGTACATGCAACCGGATGCATGCGATGGGTCGATGGTGCACCACTTAATATGTGTCTGTAAAAACATTTTTCCTCGTTAAAACCCGTGAATACATATTTACATACTCCCTTCGTCCCATAATGTAAACGTTCTTTTAACCTAACATAGCTTGCAAAAACCTTTTATATTGTGAGACCGAGGGAGTACATCTAAATCAGCCCCGCTACTAATTGGCTCATGCAGTCATGCATGCGTCTGCCTTTCTTCCTTAAGTTGCATGTGTGTAACATAGAGCACACGTACGGTACGGCACGTACGCTTTACAAGAAAAAGAAGGACCGTCGTCAAGAAGAAGACGCGCACATTGCACATGTTGATTGATCGCCTTGGCTAAAGAGGGGGTGGTAATGCTACACTAATATTAAAATCACACCGTAAAAGGCCCCTGGATGTAGGATTACTCCGTAAAGCGTGGTGAAGTGGAGGGATCGAATCGATCACGGCGGCGGTGCGGGGTGTAAAGAAACTGTGCGGATGAACAGTAATCAATCACTATTGATGGATGTTGACGATGTACATATTTATATTTACAAGAGATGGATCAAAAGAACGTGTCCGTTACAATAGGACGTGACCCATAAGGGGAGAAACTGTACATCGGTTTTGCTAAGCAAGGATTTCCATTAATTAAACTAATTAATTAATCCTAACACTTCCCCTAATCTCTGTTTCAATTATTCTTGTAAACATCATCATCAACATCTTGATCATCATCATCACGATTAGTCTTCTCCAAAAATCCTGTAGGAAAAATATGAGGAGATATGTACAATATGCCATCAAAAACTCCTTCCAAAAACCCAGTGGAAAAATAAGGAGAAACCGACATATCACAATGCCTGCATTACTAGTGCAATATTAAAGATCCGAGGATCACAAACATATTATCATTCAGGGAGACACTCCCCCTGAACTTTGCAAATCCCGAAGTCGTTTCATACCAATTTCATTGATGTACTTATCAAATAAAGAACTTGGTAATGACTTTGTAAACAAATCAGCAAGATTATCACATGACTTCGTTTGCAAAATATTTATCTCCCCGGTCTGCTGTAACTCATGGGGATAAAATAACTTAGGAGAAATATGCTTTGTAATATTACTCTTTATATAACCTGTTTGCATCTGTGTAATACGTGCAGCATTATCTTCATAGATAATAGTGGGTGATTCCAATGATCCAATCCCACTTGAACTTTCAATAAAGTTAATCATTTTGCGAAGCCATGCACATTCACATGATGTTTCAAACAAAGCAATAATTTCAGAATGATTCGTGGATGTAGCCACCAGAGTTTGTTTTGTCGACTTCCAAGAAAAAGCCGTACCTCCATTCAAGAAGACAAAATCAATCTGTGATCTGGCATTGTGGGGATCCGATAGGTATGCAGCATCACAATATCCCACCATGGTCTTATCTTGATTTTTCCGATAGAACAAACCAAGATCTTTGGTGCCTTGAAGATATCTGAAAATGTTCTTCACACCAACCCAATGCCTCTTTGTTGGTGATGCACTGAATCTAGCCAATAAATTTACTGCAAATGATATATCAGGCCTGGTGCAGTTTGCTAGATATATTAATGCTCCAATAGCACTGAGGTAAGGAAACTCAGGTCCTAAAACCTCTTCATCATCACCCTTAGGTCTAAATGGGTCTTTATCTCTTTCAAGAGATCTAACAACCATTAGTGTTTTCGATGGATATGCTTTATCCATATTAAATTTCTCAAGAATCTTTTGGATATAAGCAGACTGATGAACAAGTATTCCTGAAGGAAGATGTTCAAGTTGCAAGCCCAAACAAAATTTAGTCTTACCCAGATCTTTCATCTCAAACTCCGTCTTAAGATGATTACTTGCCTCATGTATTTCTTGTGTAGTCCCAATGATATTTAGATCATCCACATACACAGAAATAATGCAAAATCCATTCTTAGATTTCTTAATAAACACACATGGGCAATCACTGTTGTTTGAGTAACCCTTCTGAAGAAGGAATATACTCAGTCGGTTATACCACATTCTTCCCGACTGCTTTAAACCATATAATGACTTCTGAAGCTTTACGCAATACATGTTGCGATTAGCCTTTGGATTCGGAAGCTTCATTCCCCCAGGAACTTTCATATAAATATCCGAATCCAGTGACCCATATAAATATGCGGTCACAACATCCATCAGTTGGATAGACAAATTCATTTTCACTGCCAGTGATATTAAATATCGGAACGTTGTTCCACTCATAACAGGAGAATATGTTTCATCATAATCGATGCCGGGTCTCTGCGTGAACCCCTGTGCTACAAGCCTCGCCTTATATCTCACCACCTCATTGTTCTCATTCCTCTTACGAACGAAAACCCATTTTGCTCCCACAGGGAACACATGCTGAGGAGTGGGCATTACTGCAGTAAATACCCCTCTTTTTATGAGCGAGCGCAATTCATCCTCAATTGCTCCCTTCCATTTGGACCAGTCTGAGCGCTTCATGCACTCTGCCATGGACTTAGGTTCTCGATCCAAATCAAGGCCTTCTGCAATTCTAGAGGCGAAATAAATGTCGACAACTGTAGTCTCTCTATTGTATGATTCTCCTGAATCAATATAATTAATGGATATTTCATCAATACCTTTTGATCCTTCGTGATTTCCCTCAACAATTGGATCAAGGTCTTCCGATGTCCCAACACCAAAATTTGTGTGCACACTCGTGTTGGGTTCTGGATGTCCAATATCCTTCAGGTGTCCTTCAACCCCTAGGTTGAATATCAACATTTTGTTGACTTGCATTTACTATTTGAAAATTCCTCATTCCCCATGGACGCTTCTGCAAAGCCTTGTCCTTTGTGTCCAGATTCCTCCCCCTCTTGGGTGGCTGAGTAGATCTATGGGTCACATCCACTCTCTCTGGCACATTCATAGCGGGAACATTTGATTTTGTGACAGCTTTATAATCAGTAAATGCATCTGGCAGATTATTTGCAATATTTTGTAGATTTATAATCTTCTGAACCTCCAGTTCAGATTCATTCGTACGTGGATCTAAGGACTGGATGCCTTTCACATCCCAATCTATTTCACGGCATTCTTTGTGGTTATTCTCTCCCCCTAATGCCGGGAAATCGTCCTCATCAAAAATGCAATCAGCGTACCGAGCTGTAAATAAATCCCCTGTCAGGGGTTCCAGGTACTTAATAATTGACGGAGAATTGTACCTCACATAGATCCCCATTCGTCTATGAGGGCCCATTGATGTACGCTGCGGTGGTGAGATCGGTACATATACCGCGCAACCGAATTGCCGTAGATGGGAAATACTTGGCTGGTTTCCACGTACTAACTGCAATGGGGAGACCATATGATATGCAGTTGGTCGAATTTGTATCAATTCTGCAGCATGTAAAACTGCATGACCTCAACATGAAGCTGGAAGAAGACTATTTTGCAGGAGCGGTCTTGCTATCAACTTGATTCTCCTGATAAGTGATTCCGCAAGACCATTCTGGGTATGTACATAAGGTACTGAGTGCTCCACAGAAATGCCCAAAGCTAGGCAGTAATCATTAAATGCTCGTGAACTAAATTCCGCAGCATTATCCATTCGGATGGTTTTTATCCTATGCTCAGGATGATTTGCTCTCAATTTAATGATCTGAGCAATTAGCTTTGCAAAAGCATGGTTCCTTGTTGAGAGTAGACACATATTTGACCATCTCGTTGATGCATCAATTAGGACCATGAAATATCTGAATGGTCCAGATAACGGTTGTATTGGACCACAAATATCTCCTTGAATGCGTTCAAGGAAATCAAGTTGCTCATCCTTTAATTTCATATAAGATGGCCTTGTGATCAACTTCCCAGTTGCACATGCTGTGCATACAAAATCTGATGATTTTGGGAACTTCCTATCCGTTATGTTGTGTCCAACAGAACCATCAATAATTTTTCTCATCATCCCGATAGCAGGATGTCCCAGGCGACCATGCCAAATCTTGAACTTATCAAGATTCTAAAAAACTATCTTGTACGCCATATGTGTCTCTGGTTTAATGTATGTATAATACAACCCAGAAGATAGAGAAGGCAAATTCTCAAGGACTTCCTTTCGAAATCCCTTTTCCTGAGTTATGAGTAGGCATTCGCCCCACTCTCATCATTAGTTTCCACATGGAAACCATTTTTGCGGATATCCTTAAAACTCAGCAAGGTACGAGTAGAATCTGGATACAGTAGAGCATCCGGGATTACCAATTTAGTACCCATAGGGAGTGTAATTGTAGCTTGACCAGAACCAACAATTACCGTGTCTCGACCAGCAATTGTCATGACACTTCCATTACTCTTCTTGAGTGTCTGGAAATACTTCATCTCCCTAAGTATCGTGTTAGTAGATGCACTATCCACTAAACACATTTCCTCCTCCATTGTATTATTCCTTGAAGTTCTATAGAGTAAAAGAAAGGTTCAGTATATAATCAAACTCTTATAGAATCAATACATACATTACAAACTATGCATGTCTTGTACTTATTACAAGCCCTATGTCACACGACATAGCTAACACATTATGTCTAAGGACATAACTTATTTTACAACACATGTAATATGTCTAATAACATCATTACAATATTTAGACAAATGATACTAAATCTGGTCTCCATATATGTCAGTAGAACCAAATTCCACTAGCATGTCATCGACATCTAGTATTGGATCTTCCACTTGCCGATTCTGCTCCTGGTTGTCCATGTTCGGAGAATCCTCTCGAGAACCATCAACCGTAGGGGTACCATCTTCATTGCCAGTGAAGTGTGCTTCATACTGGTTCCCCTGAGCCTTCTTGCCCTTTCCAAGTGACTGTTGGTACAATTCCACCAAATGATTCGAAGTGTCACACTTCTTTGCAGTGTGTTCCTTACAACCACATCTGAAGCAACCTGTGTTGCTAGCCCTTTCATTCTTCTTGAAAGAACCTTTTCCCTTTTGGACGCCATACTTATTCTGCTTCTCATTACGCTTCCACTTTTCGTTGAATGTCCTACGGTTCTTTTTGGAACCATTGAACTTTTGAGTATTCTTAGAGTTGAAGTGTGATTCAGGCAGAGGCATCGTTCCTGTTGGATGAGCCAAATTGTTCTTCTCAAGAAGCTCATTGTGCTTCTCTGCCTGAAGCAGCGAGTAAATCAACTCGGAATACTTCTTATACTTTTGCTGACGATACTGTTCAGCAAGTATCCTCATAGAAGGATGGAAAGTAGAAAGCGTCTTTTCAATAAGATCAGCATCAGAAACTGCACTATTACAGAATCTCAACTTGGAGTTGATCTTATGAACAACAGAATTGTATGCAGCTACAGACTTAAAGTCTTGGAATCGGACTAGTGCCCATTCCCGTTGCGCTTCACGCAACATCACCGCCCTTTGTTGATCATACCTCTCCTTTAAGGAGTTCCAGAGTGTCAGAGGGCTCTCCTCCATCAGATACTCTGTCTTTAGGTCAGGGTGAAGATGATGTCGAATGAAGTGCAACGCTGAATACCTTATTATGTCTGTTACGGATGCAGTCCCTTGGGCAGGTGTGGTTATAGCGGAATTGAGTCCCTTGGCCGTCAAATTGATTTTGACATCCATTGCGCATGTCAAATAGTTAGAACCATCGACGGCAAGTTCAGCAAACTCTTTTTTAGATATGTCAGCCATATCCTGCATGCAATCATCATGCTTATTAGTTTCATCATGCTTATTTATTTACTCTCATAGTAAATTAATTGTGTTGTAAATAAAACAATGCATGTATATTGATCAACATATAGCAATTGCCAAATTGCTGGAACATATACGTCGACATACATTGTACTTGTACAATACAGTAATACACACTAATTACTGAACAATACAATATAGTAATTTACACAAATTACTAAATAACTAGTCACAACTTCAAACTGCTAGTTAAAGAACTAAACAGAAAAAGAAAAACGAAAAAAACGGTCCCGGGTCGCATACAGGGAGACCCAAACCAGTAGCACAGCCCACTGCTACAGTATTTTTTTTTTCATTTTCCTTCTTTTCTGCGGGTCAGAACTAGGCTTAGGTCACAGCCCATCAAGCCTTTCAGCCCAACAGGCCCGGCACCGCTTTAGCGCTGAATAAAA
This sequence comes from Triticum monococcum, assembly GCA_034509565.1. NCBI lineage: Eukaryota > Viridiplantae > Streptophyta > Magnoliopsida > Poales > Poaceae > Triticum > Triticum monococcum. The sequence goes on from CM067845.1 coordinate 579,873,061, forward strand.
GCGGTCCACGGTTAGGGTTTCCCCTACCGCCCCATTCCCCATCCCACGCAGCGGCACCCTCCTCTGTTCCTGCCGCCGCGCCGTACACGCGCTCACCGGCGAGCCACCGGCGGCGAAGGAAGGGAGTCCTCCTCGTCCGACGAGGGGCTGTAGTCAGGGATGTCCACTCCATTCTGGAGTCCGTTGGCGAGTCCGAGCGACGCCGGATTCCACGCTCCTGGACGGCGTCCAGGACGACGGTCAACGACAGCGACGGAGCGGCCGAAGAGGAGACGGCGGCTCGCGCCGGTGTTGGGCGGACCTGCGCTGCCGCTCGTTTCGGCGACGTCCGTGGCAGGCGTCCCACCGGTGCCGAAGAGGAAGAGGCCCTGTTCGCCGCGAGGAGCAGGGGAGCGGCCAAACGCCCATGGGGCACTGCTTGTCCCTGCGGTGGCCATCTCAGGCCCTGGACCGGTGCTGCCACTTGCTCTGGCAGTGGTGACCGTGCCCGCGGTGGCCATGGCGCGTCCTGGAGTCGGGATGAAGACGAGGCCATCGCCCCTGGCGCTAGCGACACGCGTCGGAGCTGGGTTGTAGCCGCGTGCAGGTACGTCGTGGACGATCTCCCGCTCCTCCTCCTCTGCCGGCGTTGGTGACGGCAGACGTGTGCCACTGGAGCGAGCGGGGCACGGGTCATATCCGTGCACACGGCACCACCGTGGTGCGGATGGAGCGGCATCTGGAGGCTCTTGCACGCCCATCCCAGCGTTCTGCGGTGGTGGAGCATTCAGTCCGGCAACTAGCCCTGGGTCCAGACCCTGACGGTTGTCAACCGGCGTGGCCAGGCGGCGGTTCTCCGGCGTGGCGCGACGGCGTCGTCCCGCGCCCGCGTGATGGCGGCGTCCTCCAGCGAAGTTCTGGCGGCGGTTAATGCCAAGGCCAGAAACTGGTGGTGGTGCCCCCATCGATGGCGGACGAACCGGCGGCGCTGCTCGACAAGGAAATGGCGGCGACCTTCTTCCCAGAGAAGACCAAGGAGAAGGGAGGCGAGGGACGACATCCTCACCGTTCCAAGTCCTTCTCCGGCAAGTTCCTGTGTGTGGCCTGTCGCTCTCGCTAGTGAGACGTGCGTGATAACGTGTAAAGAAACTGTGCAAATGAACAGTAGTCAATCACTATTGATGGATGTCGATGATGTGCATATTTATATCACTGGAAGGGACGGGTCGCACAGACGCGACCTTTACAAGAGATGGATCGAAAGAACGCGTTCGTTACAATAGGACGTGACCCATCGGGAGAGAAACCGTACATCGGTTTTGCTAAGCAGGAATTTCCATTAATTAAACTAATTAATTAATCCTAACACGGGGGTCGCGCTCACCCCCGTCGCGTCGCGTGGTGGCCGGCGTTCGGCAAGGTGGCGGCGCCCGGCACGCAACCGGGGTATTTTGAGACACTGTAGCTGTACGCATGTAACAGAGATTTATTAGGCCGTGATGGAACGCCTGCACAGTGAAAGTTTCTGATTGTTGGTTGGAGTCTTCTCCCTCCTTCATAGCTGCAAGCCTTATGGCTGATTGTAATAGATTTTTCATTGTGCAATAAAGATCAATATTTCTCGTTAGAGAAAAGGAACTTCTATACAGCGACTTGTGCGCTGGAAACTCAGCGAACGCGACTCTCAGTAAAAAGTGCACATCTGGTGCTCCCTAGTGTTTGCGATCTTATTTTTTATGTACGGTTTTAAGCAGAATCTATTTATTTCACCCTGCTTTCTACTAACATGCTTCAAGAAAATTAGAAAAAGTTTGCGATTTTTCAAAATGTTGTCAGATTTAACATTTAGCGGATTCAGAAAATGTATGCGCATTAAAAATCTTTTTTGTGAAATAGGAAAGGTCCATTCATTTTTTCAATCATGAATTCAAAAATTCTCAGCAATTTTTTCGTCAGTTTGAATATTTGTTATGAATTCCGAAAACGTTCACGAAACAAAAAAACGTTCGCGAACTTGAAAACATATTACAAATTGTAAATGTTCACGAATTTGAAACATATTTATGGCTTCAGAAATATTGATGAATTTCAAAAATATTCATGACTTCTTGAAACATGTATCCGGTCTTAAAAAATGTCAAAAATTTCAAAAAATATATCATCAGTTCGAAAAACGTTTGCAAATTTAGTACATGGTAAAAAAATCCAAAAATGTTCATGTGTAACATAAAGCACACGTACGGCACGGCTCGTACGCTTTACAAGGAAGGAGCATGGTCAAGACGAAGACTTACACATGGTGATTTATAGCTTTTGTCGAGTGGAGGGATCGAATCGATCACGCCGGCGGCGCGGAGTCACGCTCACCCCCGTCGCGTGGTGGCCGGCATTCGCCAAGGTGGTGGCGCCGGGCACGCACGCACACCGGATATTTTGAAACACTGTAGCTGTGCCCGAAATTTTATTAGGCCGTGATGGGACGCCTACACGAGAACTTCTATACAGCGACCCGTGCACTGGAAACTCAGCAAACGCACCTTTCAGGAGTCGCGTAGGGACGTCTGCTTTTCTTTCTTCCGTTCGAAGATCAGATCCACGTGTATGGATCGTTTTGTTACTCTCATATAGTTTAGGTTTTAAGATTATTCATCGTCTTGCTTCGGCCGCGGCGATGGCAACGCTAAATAAAGTTTCTTCAGTTCTTAAAAAAAAGTTTCTTCAGATCCTATTCTGATGAGATGATCGGTTCTATGATTGAGGATGGATTTGAAAACTAGTCTGTTCAAGTAAGGACGGCGTGGATGCAGCGACATCCTAGTGATGGATCTGTGTCCTCGAGCTCCAGCCGTTGCGACGGTGTTTGCTCCAGCGCCGGCGTGGAGCTTAAGAGGTAGTCCGAGAGCGGATGCAAATTGTGGTCTACATCGACGGCATATGAAAGATGGTGGGGCGTGTGCTGGGTTCGTGGTTCGTGGTTGACAGGTATGGTTTTCTCTTCCGGCGTCTTATTCGTTCAACGATAATGGTTTCGCCGTTGGTGAGCCACCTTGGAGGTCCGCAAAACTGTATATCAGCGATAAAGTCACTTTGAGCTTGATTGTGAAGATGATCCGTCATTTGTTCCTTTGGTGGCTGTTGTGGTGGTTCCAGAGGCAGGCGACGGACATTGATATCAAGTTCAGAGGATTTTTTGGTCTTGATTGTAATTTTACTTTTTTATTGTTCTTTCTTTGTACTAAACCTAGCGTTAGTTTGTAGTGGCTTGTATTATGATCGTTGTGATATAAATAAGATATGTATTACCATGCAAAAAAACACGCCTTTCAGTACAAAGTGCACACGTAGTGCCCCCTAGTGTTTGCATTGTCATTTTATTATAGCTAGTTGTAAGTGGAATTTATTTATTTCATCCGGCTGTTTACTCGCTCCGATCTTTCTTAGTCTGCATATAAGATTTATCCAAGGTCAAACTATCTTTGCTTCGATCAAACTTATAGAAGAAAGTTTCAATATTCAAAATGCCCGATCAGTATTATCATATTGTGGTTGTTGATATTTTTTAATATAAATTTGGTCAAACTTTGTAAAGTTTGACTTGACAGAAATCTAATACGCGGAGTAAAATGCACCGAAGAGAGTACTAAGATAGTTCAAAAAAATTAGAAAAATGTTCGCGATGTGAGAAAAATGTCATCAAATTTAATATTTAACGAATTCAGAAAATGTGCGCACATTTGAGAAACTATTTGTGAAATAAAAAAATCATAATTTTAAAAAATCACTTATTCAAAAAGTGCTCAGGAGTTTGTTCATAAGTTTAAATATTTTTAAGAATTCCAAAAAATGTTCGCGGACTGGAAAACATATTCGAGGATTCAAAAAATGTTGATGAATTTAAAAAATATTCGTGAATTCAAAAAATATATATGCGATTTTAAAAATGTGTATGAATTTCAAAAAGAAATATCATGAGTTTGAGAAATGTTCGTGAATTTCAAAATATTCACAAATTTCGTATATATTTAAAATTTTCCAAAAAAATTCCGTGAATTCAAAAATTGTTCATGAATTTTTTAAAAATAACTAATTTTGTAAATATTCAGAGATGTCATTTGTAGTCTATCTCTTTCTATATATGGAAAATCAAGAAACTCTCATTGAAACATCGAGAAATTGTGCATATTGAAAACTCTAAAGAAAGAAAAAAACAAAGACCCATGCCACGATTTTCAAATATCTTCTATTTAGTAATCTAAGTTTCTCGATGAGGATAATTAATTCAGTTGTTATGGTCGGACTCTATTATATATTTCTGACTACATTCTCCATATGCCCCTCTTAGATCTTCTTTCTCCAATCTTGGATTAGGGAAGAAGGGGATATTTACGAATACTGCTGGTTTCATTATGGGGCAGCTCACGATCTTCATGTCGATCTATTATACACCTTTGCATTTATTCTTTCTTATCTAAACAGATGGAAGATCTTTCCAATTTGGTTATACTCCCTCTGTTTCTTTATGTAAGGTGTATAATTTTCAGCACGGTGACAAAGACACTTAATTATAGACAAGGTAGGACGAAATTACCCTTGACAAATTTGTTGGTTAATGGCAACTAAATCAGTTAGTCCAGAAAAATAAGAGATACATGCAATCGATACAGAGATACTTTCCTTCTTTCGCTACAAAGGGAGATACAGACAATCAGTAGAGAGTTACTTCCCTTTTTATGAAGGGTTAACAAGGGAATTATCATGAATTAGAAGAAATGCACCTTACATTCTGAAATTTTATCAAAAAAATACACCATATATAAAGGAACGGAGGGAGTGTTATATCATGGACTCGAAAATGGATCTGAATTTGACAAAAATGCATGATCTTCACACGTATCATTTTTCAGGATACCTAAAAGGTGGAATAGTGATTTTCGAACCATTTCCTATAAGAGAATCGTTTCCATTATTTTGAGAAATGTATTCTCATATCAAACTATATCTATTGTAGTAAAAAAAACTAATAGCAGTCAAAGACGTGGAATGATAGTGAATAGAGAGAAAGATTCTTCTGATTTTCCTAGTCCTGAAAATATTCTATCTATCTACTAGATGTCATAGAGAATTGAGAAATTTCATGTCTTTCAATTCTCGTACTCGTAATTGAATGTTCTGGAAGGAGACCCATCATTGCAATAATTTTCATGAGTTTGAAAATTGTTTGCATATTTTTAAAAATTGCAAAAAAATGAAAATTGTTCATGATTTTAAAAAATAATTTATGAATTGAAAATTGTTCATGATTTAAAACAGTATTAATTTCGAAATCGTTCAGGATTTCAAAAAAGTTTGTAGGTGTGAAAAAAGGAAATAGAAAGGAAAAATGTTAAAAAAAAGAGAAAGACAAAATCAAAAGAAAACCAAAATAAAAATGAATAAACCAGGTCAGAGGAGGTTCCCAAAAACCGGTGAAGAAACACACAGTGAAAGCCACAAAAGAGTTTAAAAAGGCACAAAATGGGTCGACCCATGTAGCATCGGTGCCGCTGCATGGCTGCGCTTTTGCGTGCTAACCGCCGCAGTATGTGGTAAATATGAATTGCCGCCTGCACTGGCACGTGCATGCAGTACGGACACATCTGCAGTTTATGGTGGCCACAAAGGAAACCACGAGCATACAACATATTTTTCTTCTCGGAAAGCTATATATATGTCAACTGTCACAGTAGTACAAAGGGAAAAGTTTGTACATATGATAAACTTTAATAATGGATTTGATTTTTTAAACATCATAAGTAAAAGCTACATCCAATCCTTAAACCATCTAGCGACGTCTATAAGCGTTGGAGAGAGTCAAAGGCGTGCCACCATCATCGTCCCAACCTCACCCAAGCTAAGAAAATCTTGCTGTAGTAACAGTTAGGAAGTCGTTGTTCCAAGGCCCCACAGGACTAGCGCAACAGAACTTTAATTGCCGTCGATGAAGAGAAGCGTAGATGATAAGAGTCCGACCTATAAACACATGAACACATACGGACAAAAGCTAGATCCAAGCAGGTCTAGAGTAGACCAAAACAAAAGGAATGTCGCGAGATCCGATGAAGACACATTTTCACACACCCTCCGACGACGCTAGATGCACAGCCGGGACGTGGGATCAGCGCGGGGAACCTCATCCCATCTTCACGGAACCACCATGCAACCTCGCCTTCCTAAGCATGACACAAACCCTAACTGGCCTTTAAAATACTAAAAATAGAGACAAGCTCCCTCCCGTCAGCAGGAGCTTGGGTCCACTGTGCCTAGGTGACCCTAAAACCACAGGAGACGAGGCAGACGGATGGCGGCGCCGACGGAAGAGAGGAACCACCAACTTGTCCTTGAGTTCCTAGCGGTGGCTGAGCAAACCCTTGAGCATGGGACATATTATTTATACCTAGCATTTCGAATGGCAAAAGATGTTACTTCATCTATCTATTATATACTAGAAGTAAAATATTGATACATACAAAGAATTAGATTAAAAGTTTCCAAAAGATTAGGAAGACCAAACCTTTAATTTATTGTAGACTCCACAAAAGTAACAATCACAACCGTCTGACCTCTGTCACTACTAGAAAAAGGGCTATATATGGGATTGACACTAATGGCGCACCACCATCTGGTACGCCATTAGAGTTGAAACTACTAATGGCGCACCTGGCGCAGGGTGCGCCATTAGTATCAATTTTTTTTGGAACTAGTGCGCCTGTCCAAACATACTAATGGCGCATCCTGACAAAGTGCACCATTACTAGTTGTAACTAGTAATGGCGCACCTGTCGGAAAGTGCGCCACTAATGTTGTTTCTTTTATTATATTTTTTATTCCCTTTTTTTGCAAAACTACTAATGGCGCACTGTTGCACCGTGCGCCATTAATAGTTCAAACTAGTAATGGCGCACTGCTGGACAGTGCGCCATTAGTATATTTTTTTTGGAAAACTACTAATGGCGCATCACCAGATGGTGCGCCATTAGTAACCTGGATTACTAATGGCGCATTTGGTGTTGGTGCGCCATTAGTAAGTGGGCAGCAACAAGATATTTTGGGGAGCCTCTCCTACCCACACTCACTTTCTCCCCACTTCATTCTCTCCACCTCCTCCTTGTCTCGGGTGCCTCCTCTTTTTCACCTCATTTTCACCATAGATTCATTCAATTTAAGTGGTTAAATTACCTTGTTTTGATAGGTAAGTAATGGAGGAAGCTATATTTATGTATTTCTCCCTACAACAATGTGCACATGCACTTTTTATGGCCTAGCTAGATCTATGTATGTTCGTGGTGTTGCATATGTTTGTGGTGTTGCATATGTGTTTGTGTTTGGAGGTGTACCGGTATTTGAAATGCGATAGTTGCCAATATTTTGCCGGAATGTTGATTCATTTCCGTTTCGGCAAGAATTTTGGCATTAAGCATTCTTTTTGGTCCTATTTTTAGGGGAAGTCATGCCAAATTTTTTTTGGTTCTAAAATATCGTTTTGCTCTACCCCGCAGGCGACCATGGTCCGCATGATGACCGAAGGCATCGTGAATAGGTTTTTGAGGTCCGCGAAGGCCGAGATGCTTCAAAAGAACAAGACGGAGATAAGATGTCCGTGTCGAAGATGCAAGCTGAAGAGCCTTATGGCGGACCCGGAATCCGGGCAGGTGCGGGACCACCTGCTCTTGCGTGGTTTCATGGATGGCTATCGGTGGCAAGGTGATGAAGATGACTACGAAGTCGTCCATGGGGGCCGGGCAAGAAATGAGGAAGGGCAGCAAGACAACCACCGCGGCTCGGGCGGGCGAGAAGACGAAGAATCCCCAGGAGATGATCACGACGGTGATGCTGTACACAGTCATCATGTAGAAGATGCAGGACATGATGATGAGGAAGATGCCGGAGCAGACGACGCTGGACCATCGATGGGCTGGGTGCAGGACCCTCATATTCAAGAGCTGCTTCTCAAGCAGACGGATAACGCAAGAGCTGCCGCCCGAGAGAAAGCCAAGATGGATCAGCTTGAGTTAGACGCGGTCACTCCATTGTATGAAGGATGCAGGCCCGAGGATACCCGCCTGAAAGTAACGCTCATGGCTCTGGAGATGAAGGTAAAACACAAAATGACCAACGCATCCTTCGACGAGAACATGTCATTCTGGCACGAACGTCTTCCCAAGGGAAACAAGTGCCCGACCAGTTTGGAGGAGGCGAAGAAAATCGTGTGTCCTCTGGATTTACCGCACGTGAAATACCATGTGTGCATGAACAATTGCATCATTTATCGGGACGAGCACGCGGAGTCTATCATATGTCCGGTGTGCGGCGTCACTCGATACAAGAAGAGGAAGAAAGCTCCCCGAAAAGTGGTGTGGTACTTTCCGATCACTCCTCGTTTGCAGCGGTATTTTGCGGACCCTAAGGTAGCAAAGCTCCTGCGTTGGCACGTGGATAGGGAGGAGAAGAAGCGAGAAGATGACGCAAATGATCCGGAGATAGATAAAAAAGACAAGATGCTGAGTCACCCTAAGGATGCGAGCCAGTGGCAAGCGTTGAACTTCGAAGACCCAGAATTTGGGAACGATCCAAGGAACATCGTGCTGGGCGCGAGCATCGATGGAGTCAATCCGTTTGGCAGCCAGAGAAGCACACATAGCACATGGCCTGTGTTTGTGTGGATTTACAACCTTCCCCCTGGTTGTGCATGAAGAGGAAATACATTCACATGAGTATGCTAATTGAAGGACCAAAACAACCAGGGAACGACATCAATCTGTATCTGGGGCTGCTAAAAGAGGAGCTTGACACGCTGTGGAAAACTCCAGACAATACGTGGGACGCCGCAGAGAAAGAATATTTCCCTATGAGAGCCGCGCTGCTCACGGCGGTGCACGACTATCTCGGTTACGGATATGTCGCGGGGCAGGTGGTCCACGGATTTTCTGGATGCGCCAGGTGCATGGATGACACAACGTATCGCCAGCTAGATAGAGATCCCGGGTCTTCGAAAACCGTGTTCATGGGACATCGAAGGTGGCTTCGCGACGATGACCCGTGGAGAAAACGCAAGGATTTGTTCGATGGTGTCATCAAAGGATACGTTCGCAACATGTCACGTCCAGAGGGAAGCATAGCCAGGGGCTTTCTGACCGAAGAGTGCATCTCCTACTGCACGAATTATCTAGGCATCGAGAACCCCGTTGGTCTGCCCGTCAACAGGCACCTCGGCAGGCTCGCTGGATGGGGTCACCGTGAGGGTCGTCGCGAAACGCATGTCGACTTCGAGGGTCGACTCGCCGACTTTGAAAGAGCAAACCTAGTCGCGCTACAACACATAGACGTGGTCGATCCTTGGGTGGTACAGCACAAAACCTTTATTAATAAGACGTATAATGACCGAGGCCAACAGAGGACGGACGGAGATATACTCAAAGAGCACAACTCATGTTTCACGCGTTGGTTCAAGCAGAAGCTTCTGTCGTACCCTTTACATGAGGATTCTTCCGCGGAAGAACAACTCATATTCGCCTTGTCACAGGGCGCCGAGCACAACTTGATGACCTATGAGGCGTACGATATCAACGGCTACACATTCTACACCGAGGCCAAGGACATGAAGAGCGATGGTTATCAGAACTCCGGGGTAACAATGGAATCCTACACCGGTAACGACAAGGACAGATACTACGGAAGGATCGAGGAGATCTGGGAGCTGAGCTACGCTGGAGAGAAGGTCCCGATGTTCCGTGTCAGATGGGCCAAGAGCGTCCTAAAAGAAGACCGGTATTTCACCACCATGGTTATACCTAAAGCCAAATCCAAGACCGCGGGCGCAAACGTCACCGCGAAAAATGAGCCATGGGTACTGGCTTCCCAAGTGGACCAATGCTTCTTCATTACCGACCCGTCAAAGCCCAGTCGTGTTGTCGTCGGGAGAGGCAAAAGGAAGATCATCGGAATGGATGGAGTAGCCAATGAGCAAGACTTCGACAAGTACGGCGACCCGAGGATCGAACATGACGACGATGATGAAGTAGCAGCATACACCACAAGAAGAAGCAGGACCACCCTACCTAAAGGACGTCCGTTCCACAGAAGAACTTCATTTGCGAAAAAGAAGGGCAAGAAGATTGTGAACATATAGCTAGCTATGATCGATTATATTTAAATCGTAGCCTTCATTTCTCGATTGTATTTCATGGGCATTTTTTGAACTATCATGAATATTTTTAAATTTCATGGACACTCGATCTCGATCCCCCTCCATCTCGATCGCTATCCCACCTCGTCAGATCCGGTCCCCCTCGCCGCCGAGCACCCCCCGGTCCACCGGCCGCCGCCGCCGACCCCCCGCACCCTCGATTCCCCTACTCAACCGCCGCCGACCCCCCGCACCCCTCCCCTACTCAACCGCCGCCGCCGACCCCCCGCACCCTCCCCTGCTCCACCGGCATTACTGTTTGATGACATTTAAAAAAAATTATTACTGTCTTATAAAAATATTATTGATATGATTTAAACAAGTTTGAACATATTTAAACACAAATAAGTATCAAACAACATTTTAAATGCATAAAAGCGAATTTGTGGAGCCTGGGAATCGAACCCAGGACCTCCTGGTGAGAACTGGCTGCTGACCAGTTGAGCTAATAGAGGGGACTTGATGTGGATCATCTCAGGTGGTAGATAACCTGTTGGCTCGAGCAGAAATAAAAAAATACTAATGGCGCACCACGGTGGGGTGCGCCATTAGTATGGATGTACTTATGGCGCACCGAGGGGTGGTGCGCCATTAGTATTGTGCCATTAGTAACAAAAAAGGTCAGCGCCCACGCCATCCTCTTTCTCTCCCCTCTGTCTCTCTCCCCTCACCCGTGCCCGAGCCGCCCCCATCGCCGCCGACCCCCATCGCCCTCGCCGCTGCTCCCGACCCCCACCACCCTCGACGCCCCTGACCCCCTGCCGCGCCGGTCCACTACCCCCACCCCGCCCGAGCCGCCGCCGCCCCGACACCCTCGCCGCCCCTGACCCCCTGCCGCCCCGCCGCGCCGGTCCACCACCCCCACCCCACCTGAGCCGCCGCCGCCCCGACACCCTCGGCGCCCCTTCACCACGACCCACGAGTAGCACCAAGTCGGCTACTACAACATCAAAAGTTCTACGGCGGTGGTAAGAAGACGACCCTTACTTCCTCTTTTCCTTGCTTTCCAACGCTCTAATGTTCCCCTAGCTAGTTTGGTTTGGTCGGGGGGGGGGGTGCTCTGATCCGATCCATCTAGTTTGGTTCACTGCGACACACATGGATTGAACATCGGAAATGGATGTCTTTTCTGTTTCAGTTTGGACATCATTTGATAAACACAATTTAGTTTTAGAGAGATGATTATGGACTTCTCTTATATATCTGAGCCCAATCAGCATTTTATTATCAATGGTAGCTCTGTGGTAATCTGTCAAGTCAATTAAGCCCAATCCATTTGGGTTGAATTATGCCACTGTTAAATCCCTTAGCATTATCTTGTATGGTTAAATTATGCCACTTTGATCACTGCAACATTAGATTCGTTTATATGAGTGGCATACATGAGGTGCTTGCTGTTTTTTCGTGATATATTAGATTCATTTGCATCACACATTTTTTAGAGAGAAAATGAAATGTTTTTAAGTGTGGAATGTCTGAATACATGCCTATATATGCAGCTGATGAATAGTAACTAGCAATCCAACCCGGTTATGTTCATGTCCATGGCTGTAGATTTGTTTTTCTGTGTGAATCTGATTGTAGCAGCGAGCACCCCCAGTTTTGTAACTTGAGTCTGTACATCTAGGGACTTCTAGTTTTTTTTGTGTGTGAATCTGAATGTAGCAGCGAGCACCCCAGTTTTGTAATCTGAATGTAGCAGCTAGCACCCCATTTTGTAATCTTGAGTTTGTAGCACATACTACATATAGACAGCAGACAGAGTTGCCTGCCATTTTTGTCTGAAATTTAAGAGGCATAATGCGAGTGGATAAACATTTTCAGTGGCATACATTGCAATCCTTCTTTTTTCAGACAGGAATGCCTGAATTTTTGTGTGTGTCTGTTTGTAGGGAGCATGTGTAGTCTTCTTCTGAATACTTCAAACTTCTCAGACTAAGCGAGGTCTTTTTGATTTCTTAAAAGTTGTGGCATATGGCACAACTCCAGAAATTGAAAGTATAGTAGTAGCAGGCCTGAATGTATAGCTTTTGTTTTTCATATTTTTACAGATTTTCTGTTAAAATCTTTTCTTGTTTGAAGATATGTGATTTCAAAATCTAACAAGAGTATTTTCTGATCTATGAGCACTAGAGAAAATTTATGTGATAAGGTAAGTGAAACACATGGTAACTAGGTGGATAAACTCATCTGGTGCTGAACGTTTTTTGAAATGAACTCTGTTTCAGTTATATCACAGTGTATTACTTGTGATGATGCTGCTGCTGCTGCTGTACTACTTGTCAAGTGATGCTGCTGCTGCTATCTGCAAGTTGCTGCTGCTAGTTGTGATTTTGTCAAGTGATGATGCTGCTACTTGTGATCTTCTAAAATGACCCCTTTCTCCTGAAACGTTGATTAATTTCCGTTTCGGTTGAGAAATGGGGCACTCCAAGGTCAAGAAAATTAGCAAAGGTCATGCCCAATTTTCTTGACCTAGAAGGTGCCCAATTCTCAACCGAAATAAAAATTAATTTGCTTTAGTGGTTGGATTAGTTTAGTATTTTTTTCACACTCAGACACCCTTGCTTGCCATGTGTGTGAGAGAGATAGTGAGAGGAGACAAGGAAGCTACTTTTATTTGTGAGCCTTGAGAAGATTAATTGGTGTGTGTACCAAACTAAAAATCCACTCATGACTTGTTTTTCTTCAGAGTATAAATTCAAATTTGAGCTCTAGACCTGTCTTCACTTCTGTTTAAAGATTGCCTTTTGAGAGGCTTACCAAAATTATTAAAACTTGTCTATATGGCAATGCACGTTCCTAGATCTCCTCTACATAATATATACTTCCTATCTAGCCTGATAAATTGGATTTTGAAATTCTCTAGCTATTTCTTCCAAATCCCTTTTGAAGGCTAATCAATATTGTGACCATAACCATTTGTATCATGAAGCTTTTTGGCTCACTTGAACAAATTCAAAAATGATGGTATTATCGCATATCCTCAGCATCTCAACTGTCATCTACCCTCCAAGCATGACATGGCCTTTGTGATCTCCTACTCCTGAATTTTCATGTCACTTGTGCTATTAGTAGTTTTTTGACAGTAAAAGGAATTTTCACCACCGGGGCTTTTTGACCAAACTTTGTTCCTATTTAGAGAGAAACATGGCCAACAACAATGAGGCCGGGGGTTCGGGCGTCAAGGCATTCTGGGAGCTGTCCCAGGAGATGGAGGAACAACCTCACTTGTATGAGGCCGCCGCCTTCCCCACCGATCCTGAGACCACTGATGGTACCACCGAGGATGACCCCACTGATGCCACCACTGATGGTGCCGCCGAGGATGCCACCACTGATGATGGCGGCGCACGCACAGATGGCAGCCAACCGAAGAGGCAACAGAAGGACCGGCGCCCGACTGTGCTCCGCACCCTCAAGGAGGAAGTTACTGAAGTGGACTCCGACGGGAATCCAACGGCGCCCGAACGAATAGTCAAGGGGTACTCGCTTCAGCTCAGGTGCATTCTCCGGAGCACCGTCTCGATCAACACCGAGAACCTCAGGCATCCTGACCGAGGGAATTTGCGCAACCTCCTCTTCACGAAGCTGCACGAACGATACAAGTTCCCCGCTGAATTTGAAAACACAAGCCTCAAAGGGAATAAAGTGAACAATGCTGCCCTCACAAAGATGAGCACGGCCCTGTCTACTTTGAAAAGCAATGTGAAGAGAATGATCCAGAAAGGTGAGAGTTATGAGAAGATCAAGGAGAAAAATCCTTCGATCACCGAAGATGACTACAACGACTTCAAGATCAATTGCTCGAGCACCGCAAGCTCCGATTCAAGTAAGTGGGGGAAAGAAATGCGGGAGCTGAACTTAGGGGAACACACACTCGGTCCCGGCGGTTACAGAGTGGCGGAGCCTATATGGGACAAGGAGGATGCGGACCATGCCGAGCAAGGCCTACCGCCCCTCTTCGATAAATACGGTGACAAGCAGACCAGGAACTTTGTCAGGGCCCGATACAAGAAGGACCCGAAAACAAAGGAGCTTACCACGGATCCGAAGACCAGGGAGCTTGAGCTTGTTCTGGTAAGGAATACACCCCCGTGTAATTAGCTTCATATGGTTGCATTCTAATTAATGAAGCCAAATTTCTAAATGGTTCACATTCCTTCCGCAGGCGACTGAAAGCAGTAGCGCGGGGTCGACTAAGAGCAACCCTTGGGACACCACTCTAAATAGGGCGTTGAATGTAATGAAGAACAAGGATAAGCTCAGTAAGCCGACGTCAGCTGGTCGTGTGGCCGGCAAAGGCTTGTCGACAAAATGGTCATCATACTATAACACTGGTGGGCGAAAGGAGAAAAAGATCAGCTCGGAAAGCCAGGCGCGCGAGGTTCAAGAACTCAGGGCATAGGTGGCACGGATTCCGGAGATGGTCCAAGAGCAAGTGGAACAACAACTCGGAAGGACGATCACCGCCATTGTGCCTACCTTGATCCAGGGGATTAGTGCGTGGATTGCGGGCGGCCAACAGGGGCCGCCCCCGATTCCTAGCTTCACGTCCAGCAACTCGCAGAACGCGATGGCGGGGCCATTGGTGTCTCCGACGGAGGCGGCATTGGTGTCTCCGACGCCGGCACGGGAGCTTAATGCACCCGGGTGTACGCCGGCCGGCACCTCTGCAGCAAGCGGCCCCTCCGTCAACTGCACGCCCGCCGTTGGCGGTGCCTCGACATTAGCCGAGCTCGACGCCATCATCACGGTAACTAATTAAGCCTCTCTCAGCCGAGGACTTCATCTCCTTGCCTTTGACTGGGCATCCCTGATGCCCTACATGTTTCCGCAGGGCGCCGCCGACGTTCCGTGCACTCT
Organism: Triticum monococcum; assembly: GCA_034509565.1. Lineage (NCBI taxonomy): Eukaryota > Viridiplantae > Streptophyta > Magnoliopsida > Poales > Poaceae > Triticum > Triticum monococcum. The sequence goes on from CM067845.1 coordinate 579,888,128, forward strand.
CCCGCACTTCGTGAACAATGAGTTGGTCGATGTCGCCAAGGGCAAAATCGTTCAACCAGGCAACCCCTTGTTCCACGGTACCCAGATGCCACCCAACTTGTTTAGGGTTCAACTGGTTCGGGTGCTGCCAGGCTGCGACGAGTTGTTACCTCCGATTCGACCCGTCGGGGCCGACGATGATGACGTGATGACCCTCAGCGCCTGCCTGAGCTGGCCCCTGCTTTGGCCAAAGAGCCAGATTCGTTTGGGGGCGGGGGACACCACACCAAAGACAACACCGCCAGTCGTGCCGGCGCCAAGTCGGCCCCATGGCAAGACCACCGCAACGGTGCCGGACATCCCTATGCCACTGGATCCAAACATGCATATGGCACAGGATCAGAACGACGACGACGACGATGATACATTTGCGAACGTCGATCAGTACTTTGCCGATCATGGGTACGGTGGTGACTTCATGGGGCCTCCTTCTCAAGAACCCAACCCAACAAAAGACGTGCGCGATCTAGCTGTTACCGCGGAGAAGCCAAGTTGCAACAGGCGTCGTCTAGCGTTCAGCTCTCAGGAGACGCCTCCAGCTGCCGACTTCACCGAGCCTCAGATAGGCGAGGAGCGAAATATTATCAGCCCCAACACACTCAAGAAGGCGGTCTGTGAGCAGAACTCGGTCCCATTACAGGAGAAGAAGAAGGCACGCAAAAGAAAGACTAACAAGGGTGCGGGCCAGCCGTCACCGAGTACGATCCGTGCTCAGGATGGGCCACCTGCACCTAAGGATATCTCGAGGAGGGTGCATGTGGCGGGTAGGCCGATGCTACCGAGAAATATGCTCGATGCTGCAACCGGTGCTATGCGGAGTCTGCATGACAATGTTCTTTCTTTGGGGAAGCGGCGTCTCGGAGAGAAGGATGTGGCATACCCGGTTTTCGCGGCCAAGGTGCCAGAGGGCAAGGGCTTTGTGGATAACTCCATCGGGGGTACGATCGTCCTGCGGTTTGATGACATCCACGCTATGTTGAACCTTCATCCGCTGCACTACACCTTCGTTCGGCTATTTTCGCTGAGTATGGAGATGCGGATCATTCGCGACAAGACCCCGGACATCGTGATAGTCGACCCCTTCTATATGCGTGCCAAGATCTTGGGCAGCGCTGGGGACCGGCAAGTCACGAGTTCTTACCTCGAAGGCGTCATTCTGGCAAACCAAGATAAGGATAACTTCCTCGTGCCTTACTTTCCCGAGTAAGTCCTCCCCTCAACCGCCCCGTAACATATGAATTCTTAGATTTCGATCATTTTTCTTTTAACATTCCGTGTTTTCTGCAGTGACACACGTTGCACGCTCATCCTCCTAAGCCCCAAATATTCCATGGCCACATATTTCGACCCGGACCGTCAGTCGAACGTAGACTACACAAATGTCAAGAAGGTTCTTGATGATGTTCTCCCCGGCTACGTCAAATCTGGAGGCACCTTCACCAGGCCTATTCGTAAGTACGGCAAGCACGTGTTCTCCCACAATACGACGTTTTGCTGCGTCAAGCAGCCAACTGGCGGTCAGAAGGGTGCCTACTACGCCATCCATCACATGCGGGCGATCGTACGGGACCATCATCAACTTCTGCTACCGAGTAGACTCAAAGATTGGGCCGCGAGGGTGTCGGCAATCCAGGACGCGGACATCAGACAAGAATTCTTTCGCATCCAGTCGGAGTTTGCGGAAATCATCCATCAAGATGTCCTTCGTACCTCGGGGCAGTTCTACCTCAGAAATCAACCGTCCAACAGTGACATCGACACAATCCTACAAATGCAGGCTGACAACGCCCGTTGTTTCATGACTCCCACGATAGACGGCGGCTTCATCCACGCTCCGGTCCCTTGAGTTGAGTCGAAAACAGTGATGCTGTGTCTAGTTCTGAAACATCGATTAGCTCATATGTTGTAATTAAACTTTAATGAACTTGTAGTATGTCTCTTTGGTTTCGAGAGTCGTTCAACTTAGATGTAATCGATGCTATTAATGTTTTGCTTTTCTCTTCCGATCATTCTGTTGCATACTTATATGTTGCTTATGTATTGTCTGTGAATTGGTACTAACGTTTCGTTTGGCTACTGCATAGCGATGCCGTGGTATGTCGTGTACAAGGGTAAGGTTCCCGGAGTTTACAACGACTAGGAGGAGTGTCGGAGACAGGTTCACCGATTCAACGGTAACAGTTACAAAGGGTACACCACTAGGGCCGAGGCCGAATCTAGATACGCCCGCTATCTAGCGGGAGAGGGGAGAGAGCGTTGGAGGAACCGGATGAAGACGAGTTTTATCGTGATGATGCTCATCGTGATGACCGCAGCTCTCTTCTATGTGATGGTAGTTTAGATGATCGATATCGACTTGTATTGTGAAGACAAACTCGCGGTCTCGAGACCTGTAATATAATGTTCTATCTTTGTTCGGTCTTTTCAATTCGGAGACTAATATGATGAATTGTATTCGGAGACTAAAATGATGAATTGTATTCATAGACTAATCTTCTATTTTATTCGATGAATCTGTTATTGATGTGTGCTGTCTATATTTTGTCCAATTATACATTTTGTAACCTGTGCAAAAAACAAAAAATAAAAAAATAAAAAAACCTAATATTCATATTAATGGCGCATCACATCATAGTGCGCCATTATTATGCCAAAGGATACTAATGGCGCATCATTAAACAGTGCGCCATTAGTATGCCGAAGTTACTAATGGCGCATCCTGTTATTGTGCGCCATTAGTATGCCAAATCACCTGGGTATACATGGTCCCCTGGGAGGCATACTAATGGCGCACCGTGGGCTATACTAATGACGCACCGCGTGGTGCGCCATTAGTATACCAGATACTAATGGCGCACCAGTGATGCGCCATTAGTAAAATATACTAATGGCGTGCTACTAATGGCGCACCACTAATGCGTCATTAATGGCCAAATTAGATGCACCATTAGTAGGCCTTTTCCTAGTAGTGTGTGCTCCTTGTATTGCGTGTGACCCAATCCTCTCCACCATCATGTCGCCTTGATCATCCTCGTATCTACACCCCCACCGCTATAGCCCTAGATAGCATCGTCTCCTCCACAACACTTCCCTGATGCTCCTACTACTATATCATGAGTACAAAATACATACTGAAATTGTGACAACTGAGGCCACAACTCATCAAATGCCAAGTATTGTGAACCAACTGGAGCCTATAGAACAAACTACATACTGAAACTATATGTATAATATGAAGCCATTGAAAAATTACAGCAGCAAAGGAGATATGTGCACCAAAAAGATTTCATTGTAGAACCTTGATGGAAATGAGACTTGTCAGCCCAATTATTTTGTAGAGTGACGATTCTGATACAGAACCGTGCAAAAGAATTATTGCCAGCGGCGGAGCCAGTGTAGCAACGTTGGGTTCACTTCAACCCAACGGATTTTCTTGACCAACTATATATAGGTATGTATTCACTTGACTTGAACCCAATAAAACCCATCGAATGTGACGTGGACAACTAAATAAAAGGACCAAAACCATGAGCAATGACTATACACACATGCCTAATTAAACCGTGACTTGATTAGTCACGTACGTTGTTGTATAAGCACGTCAGCCGCACGCCTCATACGTCGTCTCTTATCTGTAGGTTTTTTCAACTCGCATCTCGTATATGTTTGTGTATAGCTCGGCCGGCGGACTCAGGGGCAAGTAGATCGCTCAGATCCACAACGGCAAGGTGGTAATTGTAGCCCCAAAATTGAGATAATTAATATTGCCATATCTCCTTCCTCTTGTACGTGTTCTATCTGGCCTAATAGCCTAGTGTGATAATGAATATTTTTTCCTTGCTTTCTAATATATGTTTTCTCCATGGACTTTGATTAATCTATGCTATGGGAGGTATTAATCAAAGAGAAATCTGTCACCAAATTCTAATAATGACGCAGGCACGTCAAGGTCACCATTTAGAAGTAGGCAAACTGCATCAAATGTCACCGCAACTGGTCTCCTGAAGCCTTCTATTCATAGAGAAATTATTCTAGATGAGTGGCCTTATGATCCGGCTGATCGAAAGAGAATTTCATAGTACATGAGAAATTCTAATAAGAAGCAAGATATGATTATGTAAAGACACTTAACGAGGGGGCCTTACAGGCCACCGCTTAATTTTGATTTGTCGTAGAGGGATGTTACTCAACGGAGACTTAATCCAAACTAGTTTGATGCATATGGGAGTTGATTGAGTATAATGAAAACCATGCAGCGGGTGACATGTTTCTACGTACATACGTGGTCAACCGGCTACCTGTTATGCGCTGACTTTCATTGTGAATTAAGGTGGCACGCAGCGGCCGTGTGAGTGTGTACCTGTAGCCGGCTAGGTGTAGTATTGTCAGATCAAGTTGCTTCACTGGCATGGTAACAACAAGAAGAAAACAAGTTGGAATATTCTCGTCTCTCTCATCGCCTTTAGACCAGCAATTGTTGTTCAAAATATTGGTACGATAGCACATCCTCTCTGTATTGTGCAAGTCTTACCTAGCCCTAATGGTTTTTCTTGACCCTTGATTGAGGTCATAGAAGGATGCTTTGCCTAATTATATTTATTTATAACTGGAAAAGTCGACATGCCATTTTTTCCTTGGAAGACGTAATCAAGCTGCCGATGAAACTACAAGCTGTTCGTTACATATTAAAGGGTTTTTTACATTTTCATTCAATCGATATTTATTTAACCTGTAGTTTTATGTAATTATTATATGTGGTATGATATTTTGGTTCCTTATTTTCTTTTCTTTTGAGTGTTAAATCATAGTATTAGATTGTACAAACAATCAGTGGTAGACCTCATGTCAAGAGAGTTGGGGGGGGGGGGGGGGGGGCATTGGCCCCCAGCCTTGGATTAAGTTGTAAAGGACTGTTTTTGTGTGAGCTTAGATTGGATGTTTTTAGGAAACTCCGCCACTGCATACAATAGTTTGTTCACACCTAAATCCTTAGTGAACCCAGTTTATGATCGTGTTGGCTTTCTTGAGCTCATTTGCGATCGTGTTGTTCGGTCTCTTTAATCGCTGGATAGTGGTCTACAGAGTGCAATGGTTGCAGTTTGTAGAAGAAGAATCAAACTGTTTAGCAAAATAATCTTATATAACTACACTATGATCAAGATGATATCAATGGATAATTGTATGTTATCGATTTTTCTGTAGAAATTAGGGACTAAGGAGTAGCTTGATTGTTGTTCAGACTTTAGAAGGGTGGATGTGGAGCTCTGCATTTTATCTTTGGGAGTGAATTTATTTTTGAGCACATACAGCTATGTCACCTCACACACACTAATTAACATATCCGTTAAGTTATTTTAAAGCATATACTAGACCATGTTGTGCATTGCCGCGCCCGTCATTGTTTGGCAAGAATTTTCATTGATGTATAGAGCCATGGAACATGTAGATTAAATACATACATATCAGAAGAATAAGTTGTTTATTTTGATGATTGGTTATTACTCTTTGAGGGATATATCAGATAACTGATGGTAACAAGAAAAAATAAATAAATAAATAACTTAGCAAAGCATACATTTGATCTAAGTTGAGACTTGAGAGCAGACAAATTAATCCGCCAACTAAGTACATAATGCCTCCCAGCGAGATAATGGCCTACTCTTTTTTACTGAAAAAGGGATCCGTGCAAGAAATTTAAATAAGTCAAGGAAAATAAACCAATAAATTAAGGACAAACTATGTATAGAATAGAAATAAGTTGAGCAATCATTCCAAGGCGAGGAATAAAATGGCTTCAGCAAGGAACTTATGGCTGTTAAATGCATCCAGCTGTGACAAGACTGGATTTATAAACTAAAGCGTTACCCATTTCAAAATCAAGTTAACCCCAAGTTCACATTCACTTGATCCCTGGATGGAAATGATAAAAGGAAAAAAAATCAAAACCACTCTCGACACAGTCCACTTCCAAACAAATGACAAGAGCTTCAGACCTTGAACTTATATAAGTGTGTCAAATACATATATTGGAATTAACTTGATGCATTCAACTGAATAGAGAAATTACATCTCTGGATCATCCAATTTGTCATTGTACTTTTTTCTGCGAGAAAACCTTCGATCTATTCATCAATCATGACAATACAAAGAACACCAAGATAATAAAAATTACATCCAGATCCGTAGACCACCTAGCGACGACTACAAGCACTGAAGCGAGCCGAAGGGGCGCCGCCGTCATTGCCCCTCCCTCGTCGGACCCAGGCAAAACTTGCTGTAGTAGACAGTCGGAAAGTTGTTGTGCTAAGGCCCCATAGGATCAGCGCAACAGCAACCGTCGTCAATGAAGAGTAGCGTAGACCGGAAGGATCCAACCTGAAAACACATGACCGGAGACGAACTACAATCAGATCCGAGCAAATCCACCAAGGACAGATCTGCCGGAGACACACCTCCACACGCCCACCGATGATGTTAGACACACCATCGAAATGGGGCCTAGGCGGGGAGAACCTTATTTTATCTTCAGGGAGCCGCCGCCGTCTCGTCTTCCTGAGCAGGATGCAAATCCTAACAAAACGCGAAAAAACCACTGAAAACATATCCCTCCCGCCAAAAAAATGCTCTAAGAACATTTTAATTATGAACAACATTCTACGAGACTAACACATATGCAAATGGAACAATGGATCATACATTAGCAGCAGTTAGCTTCTCCACCCGCAATGCATGCAAGACATGCTTCTCGATTTAGTGGCCTCACCTGAGCAAACAAATATACACAAATTAGGTCAATGTGAATATGAGCTTACAAATATTTATCTTGTGTTGCAGACCACTTATTAAACACACTTGGCAGAAAAAAAAACTGTACAACTTACAACACCAAATCATTGATTAAAGAATGTTGTAGTCTTGATTCAGACACACTCACAGCAAGCAACATGTTTGGTAAGCTGTACATAAGCAAAAAAGCATTAGCCCTGCATGTCCATAATTGTTTCAAACATGCATGGATATGCTGACCGATTGCAGAGTAACATGATAGGAAGAAAATAGAATTACCTGCAAACAGAAAAAGTTGGTTTCATGTCTCACAAGGCTGCAGCTACCTTCTATAATGAAGAACGTGAACCTTGCTCACTTCAACAAAGGAGGAAGGGGATCTGGGTGATTTTATTTTCAAGGGGATAAGGATAATTTTCGTTTGGGGAGGAGAGTGGAGAAGGCATGACTTTTGAGGGAATGCGGATGGCTACGATCTTGGACGGCAGTGTGGCTGGGCGCCAGTTTCCTTGTCTCCACCATCAATTGGTCACTCATGTTCAACGAGCAGATGACGAGTCCTTCATCCAAAGGCATAGACGACGGTTTTAGGACGGATGGAATCAAGCATGGAAGGGAAACCGACTGGAACGGTTCGAGTTCGAGCGAGTTGGACTAGGCTCAGATCAACATATACTAAAACTCGAGCGAGCTCAAACTTAGTTAAGCTCAAGGTCGAGCTGTAGAAAGTGACTCATGCTCAGCTTATAACGATCTCGAGTCATTCGAAAACTAATTTCGAGCTAAATAATATGATAATTTTTAATCTAAGACAAATTTTCTAACAAGATATACCACAACACAACATAACAAATCACTATAAAATAATATTCCAATCAAAACATGATAATATAAATTTTAACACAGCAAGCGACCATGGACGGGCAAGTAAAGAAACGAAAGTGCGTCAGCTCTCAAACTTGGCCAAAAATAATAGGATATTTAACACACGATCTGCATATTGAGGCTTAAGTTTCCTCTACCCTTAATTAAGCTTTCATGTTTGCTAGTGCTAGTAGATAAAATGGAGAAAAATCGTACACAACATATATGTGGTAATACATTATCCTACTCCTTTCTACCATATATCATGATTATTTAATATAATTATATTATGTTAAACTAAAATCAAGCGAGCCGGTGTTAGCTCAAGATCAGCTCATTCCTCGTTCGAGCTAGATAAATTGTTCATACTCGGCTAATTTATTTTCGAGTCAAGTCAAAACACAAGTCGATCTTGAGCGCTCATGGGCCTCGAGCTTTTCTTGTAGCCTACCTGCAGCTGGGTGCTATACTTTTTCCTTTCTACCATATATCATGATTATTTAATATAATTATATTATGTTAAACTAAAATCAAGCGAGCCGGTGTTAGCTCAAGATCAGCTCATTCCTCGTTCGAGCTAGATAAATTGTTCATACTCGGCTAATTTATTTTCGAGTCAAGTCAAAACACGAGTCAATCTTGAGCGCTCATGAGCCTCGGGCTTTTCTTGTAGCCTACCTGCGGCTGGGTGCTATACTTTTTCTCTGCATGAGAGGGCTACGTGTTGACGACAACTCGGCCTAACAAATGGGAGCTCCAAACCGGCGCTCTCAGCGCCAGTTTAGGTTACTGGCGCATGAAGTGTCACGCTACTAGGCCGGCCCAACTAAACTTCAAATGATTGCAGCGAACGTGACGCGAAAAAAATGCCGAACCGATTCTAGTTGGTCTGGTTGATTCGGAAAAAAGTTGGCTGCTTGACCAGTCCAGCGTTAACTTAAAAAAACAAAAAAAGAGCAAAATCACAATATATGAAAATTTTTGTGAACTCGAAAATGTTCCATGGATTTCAAAATAAGTTCAAAGACTTAAAAAATTATCAATTTGAAAAAAAGTTCATCAAATTTGAAAAAAAGTTCATCGGTGCTGAAAATAAGTTCATCACTTCTGAAAAAAGGTTCGTAGGATTTGAAAAAAGTTCACTTTTTCTAAAGTTTACCTATTTTCCGAAAAAGTTCATCAATTTTTTTAGATTCATCAAAGCTGATAAAAGTTCACCAAATTTGGAGAAAAAATCATCAATTTTGAAAAAAGTTCATCAAATTTGAAAAAAATCCTCAAAGTTAAAAAAAGTTTACAATTGTTAGAAAATTAAAAATGAATATGAGAGAAAAAAGAAAAAGAAGATACCAGAAGAAAACTGACCAAAGCAAAAAAGAAAAAGAAAAAGAAAACAGGGAGATTGTAACGTTGTTTATTACCATATTGAAGAAGCTAAAGGACTTTTAAACATCACAACAGCGGGTGGCCGAATGGTTGTTGCCCTGTGCATAGGATTCTTGAGTTCAAATCATAACCGGTGCAAAACATTTTGAATATTAACAGTAGAGAAAAAAATTTAAATGGGCTGGCCAATGGCGTAAGGGCGGTGTGCCCAAACAAATTCGAAATCACTAATTGAGGAGTACTTTGCAATGAGTACTCCTCTAACAAACTCGAAAACGGTTCGAGATTTGGACGCATGGTTTATTTCGTTTTCACCGTTGGACTCTCGCGTCAAGATCTTCAAAATTAGATCTCATATTGATAGGTTTGGACGAACATTTTTTTACGAAACAAATCAGATGAAAAAACCGAACCGGGAGCACGTATTTTTTCCCTTTCCAAAAGAGGCACGTCCGTGCCTCTCGTGAAATCACAACCGTGCCTCTCACGGAAGGAAGAAAAAAAAAGAAAACGTATTTTTTCCTTTTCTGAGAAGGCACGGCCGTGCCTCTCTCGAAAGCACAACCGTGCCTCTCACGAAAGGCAAAAAAACAAAAAACACGTTTTTTTTTGTTTCCGAGAGGCATGGACGTGACTCTCGCGAAAGCACAACCGTGCCTCTCGCGAAAGGAAAAAAACAGAAAATATGTTTTTTTTGTTTCCGAGAGGCACGGCCGTGGCTCTCGCGAAAACAAAACCGTGCCTCTCATGGAAGCAAAACCATGACTCTCGCGAAAGAAAAAAACACGTTTTCTCACGAAAAAAATCAAACTTTTTTTGTTCCAAAAGCTAAGAAAGACCGATGGAAAAGCAAAACGTCGAAAAAACGAGAAAAACCAGTTTAAAAAGCTAAAAACGTGTGTCGAAAAATTAAAAAAAAATCTGGAAGAAGAGCCCAAAGCAAGACACGTGGCGGGCGGCTGAGAGCGCATGGCGCTGATTGTTCTGAGGCTCCCAAAGAAGTGCTTATTAATTAGTTGCTCCCTGAACTCGAAATCACTAATTGAAATTACGTGCAAAACAAACGTGTTTCTGCAGCGTTACTTGGGCCTCCTTCGCCTCCGCTCTTATTGGCGCCCACTGCATAGTTGTTGGTGCAAACCGGCGCATACTCTCGCCTCCTTTGGACTTTGCCCATTAATATATTTTTGGTTCGGAAACGGTTGTAGCGCACATTCCTGTTCGGTGCGTGCAATTCCTCTTTTTTCGGAAGTGAACCCAGCCGGTTTTGTGAAGCTCCTAGAAGCTTCCGACAGGTTTTGAGATGCTTCTAACCGTTTTTTTCCTTTTCTGTTTTTTTGTTTTCTAGACGATTTTTATTCTTTATTCTTTTCCTTTCCTTTTTATTTTATTAATGGCGTTAAGTCTTTTTAAATTTAAAAACTTATTTCAAAATTTTGAACTTTTAGGCACCTTTCCTCATATTTGTAATTTTTTGAACGTTTTTTATTTAAATTCGTGATTTAAAAAATACTCGTGAACTTATTTTCATTTTTTGAACTTTTTTTACATGCATGAATTTTATTTGAATCCATGATTTTTTTTAACTTGTGAACTTTTTTTAATTGGCGAAGTCTTTTCAAATGCATGAAATTTCTTTTGAACACTTGAATTTTTTAGAGTTCATGAACATTTTTTGAATCCATGAACTGTTTTGAATCCCATGAATTTTTTTGAATGTAAATGTTTTCGAGTTTCTGAGCTATCTTTTGAGTTATCTTTTTTCTAAATCACATTTTTCTTAAAAAAAATTGATCAACGGTCGACCGGTCGAAAGCGACAAGCAAAAAAGAAAACAGCGTTGGATCTGGACGCTCGGTTGTTCCAGTGCCCGCCTCCATATGTGGGCCGACTCAGGTGGAGGTGCGTGTGGGCACTGTTACCCTCGCCGACGCTCAAGGCGGTTGGGGGGGGGGGGGGGTCTGCTTGTTCGCTGCTGGTCAGAGCGTCACATTAGGACCAACGTTTACGAACTCGAAATGATGTTTGTGTTGGGGAACGTAGTAATTCCAAAAAAATTCCTACGCACACGCAAGATCATGGTGATGCATAGCAACGAGGGGGAGAGTCTGATCTACGTACCCTTGTAGATCGCAACGGAAGCGTTGACACAACATAGAGGAAGTAGTCGTACGTCTTCTTCCCGATCCGACCGATCCAAGCACCGTTACTCCGGCACCTCCGAGTTCTTAGCACACGTTCAGCTCGATGACGATCCCCGGGCTCCGATCCAGCAAAGCTTCGGGGAGGAGTTCCGTCAGCACGACGGCGTGGTGACGATCTTGATATACTACCGACGCAGGGCTTCGCCAAAGCACTACAACGGTATGATCGAGGTGGAATTTGGTGGCAGGGGGCACCGCACACGGCTAAGGAACAATCTCAAGGATCAACTTGTGTGTCTAGAGGTGCCCCCTGCCCCCGTATATAAAAGTTTCCAAGGGGAGGGCTGGCCGGCCAAGGAGAGGAGGGCACAGGAGGAGTCCTACTCCTACCGGGAGTAGGACTCCCCCCCCCCCCCAATCCTATTCCTAATAGGACTCCTCGAGAGAGAGAGAGGGAGAAGGGGGCCGGCCACCTTGGGCTGCCCCTTTCACCTTTCCACTAAGGCCCAATAAGGCCCATTTGGTTCCCCGGGGGTTCCGGTAACCTCCCGGTACTCCGGTAAAATTTCCGATTTCACCCGGAACACTTCCGATGTCCGAACATAGGCTTCCAATATATCAATCTTTATGTCTCGACCATTTCGAGACTCCTCGTCATGTCCGTGATCACATCCGGGACTCCGAACAACCTTCGGTACATCAAAATGCATAAACTCATAATAACTGTCATCGTAACGTTAAGCGTGCGAACCCTACGGTTCGAGAACAATGTAGACATGACCGAGACACGTCTCCGGTCAATAACCAATAGCGGGACCTGGATGCCCATATTGGCTCCTACATATTCTACGAAGATCTTTATCGGTCAGACCGCATAACAACATACGTTGTTCCCTTTGTCATCGGTATGTTACTTGCCCGAGATTCGATCGTCGGTATCCAATACCTAGTTCAATCTCGTTACCGGCAAGTCTCTTTACTCGTTCCGTAATACATCATCTCACAACTAACATATTAGTTGCAGTGCTTGCAAGGCTTATGTGATGTGCATTACCGAGAGGGCCCAGAGATACCTCTCCGACAATCGGAGTGACAAATCCTAATCTCGAAATACGCCAACCCAACATCTACCTTTGGAGACACCTGTAGTACTCCTTTATAATCACCCAGTTACGTTGTGACGTTTGGTAGCACCCAAAGTGTTCCTCCGGCAAACGGGAGTTGCATAATCTCATAGTCATAGGAACATGTATAAGTCATGAAGAAAGCAATAGCAACATACTAAATGATCGGGTGCTAAGCTAATGGAATGGGTCATGTCAATCAGATCATTCAACTAATGATGTGATCCCGTTAATCAAATAACAACTCTTTGTTCATGGTTAGGAAACACAACCATCTTTGATTAACGAGCTAGTCAAGTAGAGGCATACTAGTGACACTCTGTTTGTCTATGTATTCACACATGTATTATGTTTCCGGTTAATACAATTCTAGCATGAATAATAAACATTTATCATGATATAAGGAAATAAATAATAGCTTTATTATTGCCTCTAGGGCATATTTCCTTCAGTCTCCCACTTGCACTAGAGTCAATAATCTAGTTCACATCGCCATGTGATTTAACAGCAATAGTTTACATCACCATGTGATTAACACCCATAGTTCACATCGTCATGTGACCAACACTCAAAGGGTTTACTAGAGTCAGTAATCTAGTTCACATATCTATGTGATTAACACCCAAAGAGTACTAAGGTGTGATCATGTTTTGCTTGTGAGATAAATTTGTTGGGGAACGTAGTAATTTCGAAAATTTTCCTACGCACACGCAAGATCATGGTGATGCATAGCAACGAGAGGGGAGAGTGTTGTCTACGTACCAACGCAGACCGACTGCGGAAGCGATCACACAACGTAGAGGAAGTAGTCGTACGTCTTCTTCCCGATCCGACCGATCCAAGCACCGTTACTCCGGCACCTCCGAGTTCTTAGCACACGTTCAGCTCGATGACGTTCCTCGGGCTCCGATCCAGCAAAGCGTCGAAGAAGAGTTCCGTCAGCACGACGGCGTGGTGACGATCTTGATGTACTACCGACGCAGGGCTTCGCCTAAGCACTGTAACGGTATGATCGAGGTGGAATTTGGTGGCAGGGGGCACCGCACACGGCTAAGGAACGATCTCAAGGATCAACTTGTGTGTCTTGGGGTGTCCCCTGCCCCCGTATATAAAGGTTGGAGGAAGGGGGGCCGGCCGGCCAGGGAGAGGGAGGCGCAGGGGGAGTCCTACTCCCACCGGGAGTAGGACTCCCCCCTCCAATCCTAATCCAATTAGGACTCTCGGGGAAAAGGAGAGAGAAGGGGGGGCCGGCCCCTTATCCTAGTCCTACTAGGACTTGGGGAAAGGGGGGGCGCCGGCCAGCTATGGGCTGCCCCTTTTCTCTTTTTCCACTAAGGCCCAATAGGCCCATTAGTCTCCCGGGGGGTTCCGGTAACCCTCCCGGTATTCCGGTAAAATCCCGATTTCACCCGGAACACTTTCTATGTCCAAACATAGGCTTCCAATATATCAATCTTTATGTCTCGACCATTTCGAGACTCCTCGTCATGTCCGTGATCTCATCCGGGACTCCGAACAACCTTCGGTACATCAAAATGCATAAACTCATAATAACTGTCATCGTAACGTTAAGCGTGCGGACCCTACGGTTCGAGAACAATGTAGACATGACCGAGACACGTCTCCGGTCATTAACCAATAGCGGGACCTGGATGCCCATATTGGCTCCTACATATTCTACGAAGATCTTTATCGGTCAGACCGCATAACAACATACGTTGTTCCCTTTGTCATCGGTATGTTACTTGCCGAGATTCGATCGTCGGTATCCAATACCTAGTTCAATCTCGTTACTGGCAAGTCTCTTTACTCGTTCCGTAATACATCATCTCACAACTAACATATTAGTTGCAGTGCTTGCAAGGCTTATGTGATGTGCATTACCGAGAGGGCCCAGAGATACCTCTCTGACAATCGGAGTGACAAACCCTAATCTCGAAATACGCCAACCCAACATCTACCATTGGAGACACCTGTAGTACTCCTTTATAATCACCCAGTTACGTTGTGACGTTTGGTAGTACCCAAAGTGTTCCTCCGGGAAACGGGAGTTGCATAATCTCATAGTTATAGGAACATGTATAAGTCATGAAGAAAGCAATAGCAACATACTAAACGATCGGGTGCTAAGCTAATGGAATGGGTCATGTCAATCAGATCATTCTACTAATGATGTGACCTCGTTAATCAAATAACAACTCTTTGTTTATGGTTAGGAAACATAACCATCTTTGATTAACGAGCTAGTCAAGTAGAGGCATACTAGTGACACTCTGTTGGTCTATGTATTCACACATGTATTATGTTTCCGGTTAATACAATTCTCGTATGAATAATAAACATTTATCATGATATAAGGAAAAAATGATAACTTTATTATTGCCTCTAGGGCATATTTCCTTCAGTCTCCCACTTGCACTAGAGTCAATAATCTAGATTACACTGTAATGATTCTAACACCCATGGAGCCTTGGTGCTGATCATGTTTTGCTCGTGGAAGAGGCTTAGTCAACGGGTCTGCAACGTTCAGATCCGTATGTATCTTGCAAATCTCTATGTCTCCCACCTGGACTAAATCCCGGATGGAGTTGAAGCGTCTCTTGATGTGTTTGGTCCTTTTGTGAAATCTGGATTCCTTTGCCAAGGCAATTGCACCAGTATTGTCACAGAAGATTTTCATTGGACCCGATGCACTAGGTATGATACCTAGATCGGATATGAACTCCTTCATCCAGACTCCTTCGTTTGCTGCTTCCGAAGCAGCTATGTACTCCGCTTCACATGTAGATCCCGCTATGACGCTTTGTTTAGAACTGCACCAACTGACAGCTCCACCGTTTAAAGTAAACACGTATCCGGTTTGCGATTTAGAATCGTCCGGATCAGTGTCAAAACTTGCATCAACGTAACCTCTTACGGTGAGCTCTTTGTCACCTCCATATACGAGAAACATATCCTTAGTCCTTTTCAGGTATTTCAGGATGTTCTTGACCGCTGTCCAGTGATCCATTCCTGGATTACTTTGGTACCTCCCTGCTAAACTTATAGCAAGGCACACATCAGGTCTGGTACACAACATTGCATACATGATAGAGCCTATGGCTGAAGCATAGGGAACATCTTTCATTTTCTCTCTATCTTCTGCAGTGGTCGGGCATTGAGTCTGACTCAACTTCACACCTTGTAACACAGGCAAGAACCCTTTCTTTGCTTGATCCATTTTGAACTTCTTCAAAATTTTGTCAAGGTATGTGCTCTGTGAAAGTCCAATTAAGCGTTTTGATCTATCTCTATAGATCTTTATGCCTAATATGTAAGCAGCTTCCCCGAGGTCTTTCATCGAAAAACTTTTATTCAAGTATCCCTTTATGCTATCCAGAAATTCTATATCATTTCCAATCAGCAATATGTCATCCACATATAATATCAGAAATGCTACAGAGCTCCCACTCACTTTCTTGTAAATACAGGCTTCTCCAAAAGTCTGTATAAAGCCAAATGCTTTGATCACACTATCAAAGCGTTTATTCCAACTCCGAGATGCTTGCACCAGTCCATAAATGGATCGCTGGAGTTTGCATACTTTGTTAGCTACTTTTGGATCGACAAAACCTTCTGGTTGTATCATATACAACTCTTCTTCCAGAAATCCATTCAGGAATGCAGTTTTGACATCCATCTGCCATATTTCATAATCATAAAATGCGGCAATTGCTAACATAATTCTGACGGACTTAAGCATCGCTACGGGTGAGAAGGTCTCATCGTAGTCAACCCCTTGAACTTGTCGAAAACCTTTCGCGACAAGTCGAGCTTTATAGACAGTAACATTACCGTCAGCGTCAGTCTTTTTCTTGAAGATCCATTTATTCTCAATTGCTTGCCGATCATCGGGCAAGTCAACCAAAGTCCATACTTTGTTTTCATACATGGATCCCATCTCAGATTTCATGGCCTCAAGCCACTTTGCGGAATCTGGGCTCACCATCGCTTCTTCATAGTTCGTAGGTTCATCATGATCTAGCATCATGACTTCCAGAACTGGATTACCGTACCACTCTGGTGCGGATCTCACTCTGGTTGATCTACGTGATTCAGTAGTATCTGGTTCTGAAGCTTCATGATCATCATCATTAGCTTCCTCACTGATTGGTATAGGTGTCGCAGAAACAGTTTTCTGTGATGTACTATTTTCCAATAAGGGAGCAGGTATAGTTACCTCGTCAAGTTCTACTTTCCTCCCACTCACTTCTTTCGAGAGAAACTCTTTCTCTAGAAAGTTTCCGAATTTAGCAACAAAAGTCTTGCCTTCGGATCTGTGATAGAAGGTGTATCCAATAGTTTCCTTTGGATATCCTATGAAGACACATTTCTCTGATTTGGGTTCGAGCTTATCAGGTTGAAGCTTTTTCACATAAGCATCGCAGCCCCAAACTTTAAGAAATGACAACTTTGGTTTCTTGCCAAACCATAGTTCATAAGGTGTCGTCTCAACGGATTTTGATGGTGCCCTGTTTAACATGAATGCGGCCGTCTCTAAAGCATAACCCCAAAACGATAGCGGTCAATCAGTAAGAGACATCATAGATCGCACCATATCCAGTAAAGTACGATTACGACGTTCGGACACACCATTACGTTGTGGTGTTCCGGGTGGCGTGAGTTGCGAAACTATTCCACAATTTTTCAAATGTACACCAAACTCATAACTCAAATATTCTCCTCCACGATCAGATCGTAGAAACTTTATTTTCTTGTTACGATGATTTTCAACCTCACTCTGAAATTCTTTGAACTTTTCAAATGTTTCAGACTTATGTTTCATTAAGTAGATATACCCATATCTGCTTAAATCATCTGTGAAGGTGAGAAAATAACGATATCCGCCACGAGCCTCAATATTCATCGGACCACATACATCGGTATGTATGATTTCCAATAAATCTGTTGCTCTCTCCATAGTACCGGAGAACGGTGTTTTAGTCATCTTGCCTATGAGGCACGGTTCGCAAGTACCAAGTGATTCATAATCAAGTGGTTCCAAAAGCCCATCAGTATGGTGTTTCTTCATGCGCTTTACACCGATATGACCTAAACGGCAGTGCCACAAATAAGTTGCACTATCATTATTAACTTTGCATCTTTTGGCTTCTACATTATGAATATGTGTATCACTATCTTCGAGATTCAACAAGAATAGACCACTCTTCAAAGGTGCATGACCATAAAAGATATTACTCATATAAATAGAACAACCATTATTCTCTGATTTAAATGAATAACCGTCTCGCATTAAACAAGATCCAGATATAATGTTCATGCTCAACGCTGGCACCAAATAACAATTATTTAGGTCTAATATTAATCCCGAAGGTAGATGTAGAGGTAGCGTGCCGACTGCGATCACATCGACTTTGGAACCGTTTCCCACGCGCATCGTCACCTCGTCCTTTGCTAGCGTCCGCTTATTCCGTAGTCCCTGTTTCGAGTTGCAAATATTAGCAACAGAACCAGTATCAAATACCCAGGTGCTACTGCGAGCTCTAGTAAGGTACACATCAATAACATGTATATCACATATACCTTTGCTCACTTTGCCATCCTTCTTATCCGCCAAATACTTGGGGCAGTTCCGCTTCCAGTGACCAGTCTGCTTGCAGTAGAAGCACTCAGTTTCAGGCTTAGGTCCAGACTTGGGTTTCTTCTCCTGAGCAGCAACTTGCTTGCTGTTCTTCTTGAAGTTTCCCTTCTTATTCCCTTTGCCCTTTTTCTTGAAACTAGTGGTTTTGCTAACCATCAACACTTGATGCTCCTTCTTGATTTCTACCTCCGCAGCTTTCAGCATTGCGAAGAGCTCGGGAATAGTCTTGTTCACCCCTTGCATATTATAGTTCATCACGAAGCTCTTGTATCTTGGTGGCAGTGATTGGAGAATTCTGTCAATGACGCAGTCATCTGGAAGATTAACTCCCATCTGAATCAAGTGATTATTATACCCAGACATTTTGAGTATATGCTCACTGACAGAACTGTTCTCCTCCATCTTGCAGCTATAGAACTTATTGGAGACTTCATATCTCTCAATTCGGGCATTTGCTTGAAATATTAACTTCAACTCCTGGAACATCTCATATGCTCCATGACGTTCAAAACGTCGTTGAAGTCCCGATTCTAAGCCGTAAAGCATGGCACACTGAACTATCGAGTAGTCATCAGCTTTGCTCTGCCAGACGTTCATAACATCTGGCGTTGCTCCAGCAGCAGGCCTGTCACCCAGCGGTGCTTCCAGGACGTAATTCTTCTGTGCAGCAATGAGGATAATCCTCAGGTTACGGACCCAGTCCGTGTAATTGCCACCATCATCTTTCAACTTTGCTTTCTCAAGGAACGTATTAAAATTCAACGGAACAATAGCACGAGCCATCCATCTACAATCAACATAAACAAGCAAGATACTATCAGGTACTAAGTTCATGATAAGTTTAAGTTCAGTTAATCAAATTACTTAGGAACTCCCACTTAGATAGACATCCCTCTAATCTTCTAAGTGATCACGTGATCCAAATCAATTAAACCATAACCGATCATCACGTGAGATGGAGTAGTTTTCAATGGTGAACATCGTTTATGTTGATCATATCTACTATATGATTCACGCTCGACCTTTCGGTCTCCGTGTTCCGAGGCCATATCTGTATATGCTTGGCTCGTCAAGTATAACCTAAGTATTCTCGTGTGCAACTGTTTTGCACCCGTTGTATTTGGACGTAGAGCTTATCACACCCGATCATCACGTGGTGTCTGGGCACGACGAACTTTGGCAACGGTGCATACTCAGGGAGAACACTTCTTGATAATTTTTAGTGAGAGATCATCTTATAATGCTACCGTCAATCAAAGCAAGATAAGATGCATAATAAGGGATAAACATCACATGCAATCAATATAAGTGATATGATATGGCCATCATCATCTTGTGCTTGTGATCTCCATCTCCGAAGCACCGTCATGATCACCATCGTCACCGGCGCGACACCTTGATCTCCATCGTAGCATCGTTGTCGTCTCGCCAATCTTATGCTTCCACGACTATCACTACCGTTTAGTAATAAAGTAAAGCATTACATCGCGATTGCATTGCATACAATAAAGCGACAACCATATGGCTCCTGCCAGTTGCCGATAACTCGGTTACAAAACATGATCATCTCATACAATAAAATCAGCATCATGCCTTGACCATATCACATCACAACATGCCCTGCAAAAACAAGTTAGACGTCCTCTACTTTGTTGTTGCAAGTTTTACGTGGCTGCTACGGGCTTAAGTAAGAACTCATCTCACCTACGCATCAAAACCACAACGATAGTTCGTCAAATAGACTCCGTTTTAACCTTCTCAAGGACCGGGCGTAGTCACACTTGGTTCAACTAAAGTTGGAGAGACAGTCTTCCGCAAGCCATCTATGTGCAAAGCACGTCGAGGGAACCGGTCTCGCGTAAGAGTACGCATAAGGTTGGTCCGGATCGTCTCACCCAACAATACCGCCGAACCAAAGTATGACATGCTGGTAGGCAGTATGACTTGTATCGCCCACAACTCACTTGTGTTCTACTCGTGCAAATAACATCAAACCATAAAACCTAGGCTCGGATGCCACTGTTGGGGAACGTAGTAATTTCGAAAATTTTCCTACGCACACGCAAGATCATGGTGATGCATAGCAACGAGAGGGGAGAGTGTTGTCTACGTACCAACGCAGACCGACTGCGGAAGCGATCACACAACGTAGAGGAAGTAGTCGTACGTCTTCTTCCCGATCCGACCGATCCAAGCACCGTTACTCCGGCACCTCCGAGTTCTTAGCACACGTTCAGCTCGATGACGTTCCTCGGGCTCCGATCCAGCAAAGCGTCGAAGAAGAGTTCCGTCAGCACGACGGCGTGGTGACGATCTTGATGTACTACCGACGCAGGGCTTCGCCTAAGCACTGTAACGGTATGATCGAGGTGGAATTTGGTGGCAGGGGGCACCGCACACGGCTAAGGAACGATCTCAAGGATCAACTTGTGTGTCTTGGGGTGTCCCCTGCCCCCGTATATAAAGGTTGGAGGAAGGGGGGCCGGCCGGCCAGGGAGAGGGAGGCGCAGGGGGAGTCCTACTCCCACCGGGAGTAGGACTCCCCCCTCCAATCCTAATCCAATTAGGACTCTCGGGGAAAAGGAGAGAGAAGGGGGGGCCGGCCCCTTATCCTAGTCCTACTAGGACTTGGGGAAAGGGGGGGCGCCGGCCAGCTATGGGCTGCCCCTTTTCTCTTTTTCCACTAAGGCCCAATAGGCCCATTAGTCTCCCGGGGGGTTCCGGTAACCCTCCCGGTATTCCGGTAAAATCCCGATTTCACCCGGAACACTTCCTATGTCCAAACATAGGCTTCCAATATATCAATCTTTATGTCTCGACCATTTCGAGACTCCTCGTCATGTCCGTGATCTCATCCGGGACTCCGAACAACCTTCGGTACATCAAAATGCATAAACTCATAATAACTGTCATCGTAACGTTAAGCGTGCGGACCCTACGGTTCGAGAACAATGTAGACATGACCGAGACACGTCTCCAGTCAATAACCAATAGCCGGACCTGGATGCCCATATTGGCTCCTACATATTCTACGAAGATCTTTATCGGTCAGACCGCATAACAACATACGTTGTTCCCTTTGTCATCGGTATGTTACTTGCCCGAGATTCGATCGTCGGTATCCAATACCTAGTTCAATCTCGTTACTGGCAAGTCTCTTTACTCGTTCCGTAATACATCATCTCACAACTAACATATTAGTTGCAGTGCTTGCAAGGCTTATGTGATGTGCATTACCGAGAGGGCCCAGAGATACCTCTTCGACAATCGGAGTGACAAACCCTAATCTCGAAATACGCCAACCCAACATATACCATTGGAGACACCTGTAGTACTCCTTTATAATCACCCAGTTACGTTGTGACGTTTGGTAGTACCCAAAGTGTTCCTCCGGTAAACGGGAGTTGCATAATCTCATAGTTATAGGAACATGTATAAGTCATGAAGAAAGCAATAGCAACATACTAAACGATCGGGTGCTAAGCTAATGGAATGGGTCATGTCAATCAGATCATTCTACTAATGATGTGACCTCGTTAATCAAATAACAACTCTTTGTTTATGGTTAGGAAACATAACCATCTTTGATTAACGAGCTAGTCAAGTAGAGGCATACTAGTGACACTCTGTTGGTCTATGTATTCACACATGTATTATGTTTCCGGTTAATACAATTCTAGCATGAATAATAAACATTTATCATGATATAAGGAAATAAATAATAACTTTATTATTGCCTCTAGGGCATATTTCCTTCAAAATTTAGTCAACGGGTCTGTCACATTCAGATCTGTAAGTATTTTGCAAGTTCTATGTCTACAGTGCTCTACATGGAGCTACTCTAGCTAATTGCTCCCACTTTCAATATGTATCCAGATTGAGACTTTAGATTCATCTGGATCAGTGTCAAAAACTTGCATCGACGTAACCCTTTACGACGAACCTTTTTATCACGTCCATAATCGAGAAACATATCCTTATTTCACTAAGGATAATTCTGACCGCTGTCCAGTGATCTACTCCTAGATCACTATTGTACTCCCTTGCCAAATCAATGCAGGGTATACAATAGATCTGGTATACAGCATGACATACTTTATAGAACCTATGGCCAAGGCATAGGGAATGACTTTCATTCTCTTTCTATCTTCTGTCGTGGTCAGGCTTTGAGTCTTACTCAACTTCACACCTTGTAATACAGGCAAGAACTCTTTCTTTGACTGCTCCATTTTGAACTACTTCAAAATCTTGTCAAGGTATGTACTCATTGAAAAAACTTATCAAGCGTCTTGATCTATCTCTATAGATCTTGAAGCTCAATATGTAAGCATCTTCACCGAAGTCTTTCTTTGAAAAACTCCTTTCAAACACTCCTTTATGCTTTACAGAATAATTCTACATTATTTCTGATCAACAATATGTCATTCACATATACTTATCAGAAATGTTGTAGTGCTCCCACTCACTTTCTCGTAAATACAGGCTTCACCGCAAGTCTGTATAAAACTATATGCTTTGATCAACTTATCAAAGCGTATATTCCAACTCCGAGATGCTTGCACCAGTCCACAGATGGATCGCTGGAGCTTGCACATTTTGTTAGCACCTTTCGGATTGACAAAACCTTCTGGTTGCATCATATACAACTCTTCTTTAATAAATCCATTAAGGAATGCAGTTTTGTTTATCCGTTTGCCAGATTTCATAAAATGCGGCAATTACTAACATGATTCGGACAGACTCAAGCATAGATACGAGTGAGAAGCTCTCATCGTAGTCAACACCTTGAACTTGTCGAAAACCTTTTGCGACAATTCTAGCTTTGTAGATAGTAACACTACTATCAGCGTCCGTCTTCCTCTTGAAGATCCATTTATTCTCAATTGCTTGCCGATCATCGGGCAAGTCAACCAAAGTCCAAACTTTGTTCTCATACATGGATCATATCTCAGATTTCATGGCCTCAAACCATTTCGCGGAATCCGGGCTCATCATCGCTTCCTCATAGTTCGTAGGTTCGTCATGGTCAAGTAACATGACCTCCAGAATAGGATTGCAGAACCACTCTGGTGCGGATCTCACTCTGGTTTACCTACGAGATTCGGTAGTAACTTGATCTGAAGTTACATGATCATCATCATTAGCTTCCTCACTAATTGGTGTAGTAGTCACAAGAACAGACTTTTGTGATGAACTACTTTCCAATAAGGTAGAAGGTACAATTACCTTATCAAGTTTTCTACTTTCCTCCCACTCACTTCTTTCAAAAGAAACTCCTTCTCTAGAAAGGATCCATTATAAGCAACGAATGTCTTGCCTTAGGATCTGTGATAGAAGGTGTACCCAACAGTCTCCTTTGGGTATCCTATGAAGACATATTTCTCCGATTTGGGTTTGAGCTTATCAGGATGAAACTTTTTCTTATAAGCATCGCAACCCCAAACTTCAAGAAACGACAACTTCGGTTTCTTGCCAAACCATAGTTCATAAGGCTTCGTCTCGACGGATATAGATGGTGCCCCTTTTTAGCGTGAATGCAGCTGTCTCTAATGCATGACCCCAAAAACGATAGTGGTAAATCGGTAAGAAACATCATAGATTGCACTATATCCAATAAAGTACGGTTATGACGTTCGGACACACCATTATGATGTGGTGTTCCAGGTGGCGTGAGTATTTAAACTATTTCATATTGTTTTAACTGAAGACCAAACTCGTAACTCAAATACTCTTTTCCACGATCAGATCATAGAAACTTTATTTTCTTGTTACGATGATTTTCCACTTCACTCTGAAATTATATGAACTTTTTAAATGTATCAGACTTCTATTTCATTAAGTAGATATACCCATATCTGCTCAAATCATCTGTGAAGGTCAGAAAATAATGATACCCGCTGCAAGCCTTAAATATTCATCGGACCACATACATCAGTATGTATGATTTACAACAAATCTGTTGCTTGCTCCATTGTTCCGGAGAACGGCATTTTAGTCATCTTGCCCAAAAGGCATGGTTCGCAAGCATCAAGTGATTCATAATCAAGTGATTCCGAAAGCCCATCAGCATGGAGTTTCTTCATGCGCTTTATACCAATATGACCTAAACGGCAGTGCCACAAATAAGTTGCACTATCATTATTAACTTTGCATCTTTTGGTTTTAATATTATGAATATGTGTATCACTACGATCGAGATCCAACGAACTTGTTTCATTGGGTGTATGACCATCGAAGGTTTTATTCATGTAAATAGAACAACAATTATTCTCTGACTTTAATGAATAACCGTATTGCAATAAACATGATCAAATCATATTCATGCTCAACGCAAAAACCAAATAACACTTATTTAAGTTCAACACTAATCCCGAAAGTATAGGGGAGTGTGCGATGATGATCATATCAATCTTGGAACTACTTCCAACACACATCGTCACTTCACCCTTAACTAGTCTCTGTTTATTCTGCAACTCCTGTTTCGAGTTACTACTCTTAGCAACTGAACCAATATCAAATACTGAGGGGTTGCTATAAACACTAGTAAAGCACACATCAATAACATGTATATCAAATATACTTTTGTTCACTTTGCCATCCTTCTTATCCGCCAAATACTTGGGGCAGTTCCGCTTCCAGTGACCAGTCCCTTTGCAGTAGAAGCACTTAGTCTCAGGCTTAGGACCAGACTTGGGCTTCTTCACTTGAGCAACAACTTGCTTGCCGTTCTTCTTGAAGTTCCCCTTCTTCCCTTTTGCCCTTTTCTTCAAACTAGTGGTCTTGTCAACCATCAACACTTGATGTTTTTCTTGATTTCTACCTTCGTCGATTTCAGCATCACGAAGAGCTTGGGAATCGTTTTCGTTATCCCTTGCATATTATAGTTCATCACGAAGTTCTACTAACTTGGTGATGGTGACTAGAGAATTCTGTCAATCACAATCTTATCTGGAAGATTAACTCCCAGTTGATTCAAGCGATTGTAGTACCCAGACAATCTGAGCACATGCTCACTAGTTGAGCGATTCTCCTCCATCTTTTAGCTATAGAACTTGTTGGAGACTTCATATCTCTCAACTCGGGTATTTGCTTGAAATATTAACTTCAACTCCTGGAACATCTCATATGGTCCATGACGTTCAAAACGTCTTTGAAGTCCCGATTCTAAGCCATTAAGCATGGTGCACTAAACTATCAAGTAGTCATCATATTGAGCTAGCCAAACGTTCATAACGTCTGCATCTGCTCCTGCAATAGGTCTGTCACCTAGCGGTGCATCAAGGACATAATTTTTCTGTGCAGCAATGAGGATAAACCTCAGATCACGGATCCAATCCGTATCATTGCTACAAACATCTTTCAACACAATTTTCTCTAGGAACATATCAAAATAAACATATGAAAGCAACAACGCGAGCTATTGATCTACAACATAGATATGCTAATACTACCAGGACTAAGTTCATGATAAATTAAAGTTCAATTAATCATATTACTTAAGAACTCCCACTTAGATAGACATCCCTCTAATCCTCTAAGTGATCACGTGATCCAAATCAACTAAACCATAACCGATCATCACGTGAGATGGAGTAGTTTTCAATGGTGAACATCGTTATGTTGATCATATCTACTATATGATTCACGCTCGACCTTTCGGTCTCTGTGTTCCGAGGCCATATCTGCATATGCTAGGCTCGTCAAGTTTAACCTGAGTATTCTGCGTGTGCAAAACTGGCTTGCACCCGTTGTAGATGGACGTAGAGCTTATCACACCCGATCATCACGTGGTGTCTGGGCACGACGAACTTTGGCAACGGTGCATACTCAGGGGGAACACTTCTTGATAATTTAGTGAGAGATCATCTTATAATGCTACCGTCAATCAAAGCAAGATAAGATGCATAAAAGGATAAACATCACATGCAATCAATATAAGTGATATGATATGGCCATCATCATCTTGTGCTTGTGATCTCCATCTCCGAAGCACCGTCATGATCACCATCGTCACCGGCACGACACCTTGATCTCCATCGTAGCATCGTTGTCGTCTCGCCAATCTTATGCTTCCACGACTATCACTACCGCTTAGTAATAAAGTAAAGCATTACATCGCGATTGCATTGCATACAATAAAGCGACAACCATATGGCTCCTGCCAGTTGCCGATAACTTGGTTACAAAAACATGATCATCTCATACAATAAAATTTAGCATCATGCCTTGACCATATCACATCACAACATGCCCTGCAAAAACAAGTTAGACGTCCTCTACTTTATTGTTGCATGTTTTACGTGGCTGCTACGGGCTTAAGCAAGAACTCATCTCACCTACGCATCAAAACCACAACGATAGTTTGTCAAATAGACTCCGTTTTAACCTTCTCAAGGACCGGGCGTAGCCACACTTGGTTCAACTAAAGTTGGAGAGACAGTCGCCCGCAAGCCATCTATGTGCAAAGCACGTCGAGGGAACCGGTCTCGCGTAAGCGTACGCGTAATGTTGGTCCGGGTCGTCTCGTCCAACAATACCGCTGAACCAAAGTATGACATGCTGGTAGGCAGTATGACTTGTATCGCCCACAACTCACTTGTGTTCTACTCGTGCAAATAACATCAAACCATAAAACCTAGGCTCGGATGCCACTGTTGGGGAACGTAGTAATTTCAAAAAAATTCCTACGCACACGCAAGATCATGGTGATGCATAGCAACGAGGGGGAGAGTCTGATCTACGTACCCTTGTAGATCGCAACGGAAGCGTTGACACAACGTAGAGGAAGTAGTCGTACGTCTTCTTCCCGATCCGACCGATCCAAGCACCGTTACTCTGGCACCTCCGAGTTCTTAGCACACGTTCAGCTCGATGACGATCCCCGGGCTCCGATCCAGCAAAGCTTCGAGGAGGAGTTCCGTCAGCACGACGGCGTGGTGACGATCTTGATGTACTACCGACGCAGGGCTTCGCCTAAGCACTACAACGGTATGATCAAGGTGGAATTTGGTGGCAGGGGGCACTGCACACGGCTAAGGAACGATCTCAAGGATCAACTTGTGTGTCTAGAGGTGCCCCCTGCCCCCGTATATAAAGGTTTCCAGGGGGAGGGCTGGCCGGCCAAGGAGAGGAGGGCGCAGGAGGAGTCCTACTCCTACCGGGAGTAGGACTCCCCCCCCCCCCAATCCTATTCCTAATAGGACTCCTCGAGAGAGAGAGAGGGAGAAGGGGGCCGGCCACCTCTCGTAGTCCTAATAGGACTAGGGGAGGGGGGAGGCGCGCAGCCCACCTTGGGCTGCCCCTTTCACCTTTCCACTAAGGCCCAATAAGGCCCATTTGGTTCCCGGGGGGTTCCGGTAACCTCCCGGTACTCCGGTAAAATTCCCGATTTCACCCGGAACACTTCCGATGTCCAAACATAGGCTTCCAATATATCAATCTTTATGTCTCGACCATTTCGAGACTCCTCGTCATGTCCGTGATCACATCCGGGACTCCGAACAACCTTCGGTACATCAAAATGCATAAACTCATAATAACTGTCATCGTAACGTTAAGCGTGCGGACCCTACGGTTCGAGAACAATGTAGACATGACCAAGACACGTCTCCGGTCAATAACCAATAGCGGGACCTGGATGCCCATATTGGCTCCTACATATTCTACGAAGATCTTTATCGGTCAGACCGCATAACAACATACGTTGTTCCCTTTGTCATCGGTATGTTACTTGCTCGAGATTCGATCATCGGTATCCAATACCTAGTTCAATCTCGTTACCGGCAAGTCTCTTTACTCGTTCCGTAATACATCATCTCACAACTAACATATTAGTTGCAGTGCTTGCAAGGCTTATGTGATGTGCATTACCGAGAGGGCCCAGAGATACCTCTCCGACAATCGGAGTGACAAATCCTAATCTCGAAATACGCCAACCCAACATCTACCTTTGGAGACACCTGTAGTACTCCTTTATAATCACCCAGTTACGTTGTGACGTTTGGTAGCACCCAAAGTGTTCCTCCGGCAAACGAGAGTTGCATAATCTCATAGTCATAGGAACATGTATAAGTCATGAAGAAAGCAATAGCAACATACTAAACGATCGGGTGCTAAGCTAATGAAATGGGTCATGTCAATCAGATCATTCAACTAATGATGTGATCCCGTTAATCAAATAACAACTCTTTGTTCATGGTTAGGAAACATAACCATCTTTGATTAACGAGCTAGTCAAGTAGAGGCATACTAGTGACACTCTGTTTGTCTATGTATTCACACATGTATTATGTTTCCGGTTAATACAATTCTAGCATGAATAATAAACATTTATCATGATATAAGGAAATAAATAATAACTTTATTATTGCCTCTAGGGCATATTTCCTTCAGTTTGCGTCGTTCCGTGTTTTTATTTTAAAATTTTGAAAAAAAATTGAAACTATTTCCGTGGAAACTTATATGTGTTCCGCACGGTCACATGAAAATGCATTTGCAAAAATTGTGATTTGTAGACTGTACAAAGAAAAATCCGGCCCAACAACAAAAAAGGTCGACCCATTTTGAAAATACATATTTGTCTTTTTTTGTGTACGCTGTGTGTCAAAGTATAATGTTTGCAAATTTTGGATATACATGTGTATTTCTATTCATATGAAATTTTGAAAAAAAATTGAGCCGTGGAAATTTGTTTTAAAGGCGTCTACCACGATGGTGACCATTAGCATTTTTCGCAGAGTATAGGCAGGCTACTTCAAACTGAAATAAATTGTGCACTTTTTTCTAGCTCAAGTACAACACATTGATATCATCAAGAGATCTCTATCATCAATGGTTATACGAGAGGCGAGCTAATTTATGGCCTTGTGCCATTTTATACTATCATGTTTGGTTCATCTCTTCATGCATGATCAATCTACATCATTTTTCTCATATGAAATACCTTTGAATCAAAAAGGCTCTATAAATGTTTGTTTTCTCAAACTGCTTTACATTATTGTTTACGTATTTGTCTGTATATTATGGAATGGATCTAGAGCATAGCCGTTGCATTATGTGGTATTTGTGTATGTTCAATACAATGCTTTTCTATATTGATGAAAATGGTAATACACTGGCATAGTGGGTTAGTATGTATATCTGAGTGCCTGTGCATGAATCGTTTTGATCATCGTTAGACAAAGTTGTAAGCATCGAGATTAGAAAAGGTGCATGTTCTTGTAGGACTCAGAAGTTGAAGGACACCAAGAGATAGTAGTTGTTGTGCCCGGGATTTAAGTACACAATTGGTGAAGGGTTATGACATAATCAGAATTCAAGCATTCAAGTTTCAAGGTAGCACGGACTCGAGAACTGCATTGCATAAAATGGAGTTGCAAAAGCCACTTCGATATCTTAACCGCTTATTGTTATCACTCGGCAAGTTCTTCTTTAAAAGCATTTTTCTTCTTGAGAAGAGTAATTGTGAAAGCTCATGAGGTGAGTAAGTTTGGAAGTTAGATCTTTTCGGAATGCTCTATTGAAAGTATTCTCTTGTGCATTGGGTACCTTGTCCAACATTTCCAATGCATTCTGGCCCAAATGAAAGGTCAATGGTACATGTAATTTGTCAAAGCTTTGTAAATACATGATTACCGCAAAGTTTAAACCTCAGGGTTTCAAAGGCACCTCGAAGCATCAACAAAATGGTAGAGTAGGTTGAATTGAAAGAACCGGGAGCAAGAAAGGCTCGTTGAGGATACTAGATAATACCCGGCGAGTTGCTGCGAGAATGAATTGCAATATATTTCAGTGATTTGATTGTACGAAACTTCTATTGTTGAATTAATATTATATGAACTAAAGCTAAAAATAAATTTCATATATTGGAATTGATTGTGTAGTTAGAACATATTTTGAATATAAGTGGCATAACGTAATGGATTTTTTTCATGCATGTTGAGCGGACCTTTGATGAGGTGGCATGTATGGGAAGTGAAAAGGGTGCATGAGATCAATTAATAATGGAAAACTTTGCCTCATGCATGCAGTGGTGGGCCGTTGATGAGGTGGCATGCGTGCATGAGATAAATAGGATAGTGGGGATCAATTTCTTATGTATATAGGATATAGGATAAGGGAGTTAAGACTTACTCGTTAGACAAAGTTCAGAAGTGGAAGAATGTATGTGCCGCCGTTGCAACGCACGGACGATTAACTAGTCTAGAACATAAAAAAAATACCCCTGCCTCTATTTTTTTCAATTTTTTTAGAATCGCCTTTTTTTTTTGAGTACAACCCCTGCCTGCCTCTTGTTTTAACCTGTGGCCTGTGGGGCGGACCAGTCCAAGTAGGCGATTAATCCAGGCGCGTGCGGCCCAACTACTCCTGTCACGCTCAGGGCCGTGCTACTGGGGGTTCAAGGCCCTCGACGTGCCAAGTCAGCCGCTAAACAAACAGTCTCGCAAGACGAAGCCACGGCCCGCGGCCTGGCCACGTGGCCCGCTCCCGGTCCAGTCTCCACGAACGCAGGAACCGACCGAGCGAATCCTCCTCTTCCTTCTCCTCTTTCTCCCCCCCTCGCGCGCCGGTATTCTCCCCCCTCCCACCCACGGCGCCGCAAAAATGGCCTCGTGCGGAGGAGCCGGCGGCGAGGCGGCGGGGGCGGACGCGGCGAGGAGGGGCGTCGGCGTTGGGAGAGGGAGTGGGATGCGGCTGTTCTCGCCGGAGTACTACGCCCTGTGCTTCGGCGGCGGGATGCTGGCGGCCGGCGCCACCCACCTCGCCATCACCCCGCTCGACGTCCTCAAGGTCAACATGCAGGTACACGTGCGCTCGCCGCTGTATGTTGAACCCTGCGGGGAGGGAATGCCGGTGGGTTCGCTAATTAGGATTATTCTAGCTGGCGAGAGGGAGAAATGGTGCTCGCTCGAGGTCGAATTACAGCGTGCTCGATGCAACCCGGGATTCTTCCTGTGTGGGCGATCTCGTGCGAGCTCTGACCTAGTATTTCAGTGTAGCAGGCCATATATAGCTTGTATAAACTTGGTATCTTTTTAGCTCCTGGCTGAAACTGCTCCCGTGGAGAGGCTTAGCCATTACCTAGTTTGCCTACTCCTGTAACGATTTTACTCGGCAACGGTAGAAGAAACATCAGAAGCTGGGGGGTCATGTCAGATTGGACACAAACAAGTGTATTGTAGCTAGAACTGAAGACATGTCCCTTTGTTGATCTTAAAAGACAAGGCCCTTATGTGTATCTTGTATGGAGACCTGTAATAATACTGCCATGTCCACTTTAATTAATGCCTTGCGGTTTTCTGCTGCCTCAGAAATTATCCTACGAATGCCCGCGGCTGTATAATTTTTGTTCCGTTTATCTATTTTTGGTAGGTGAATCCAGTTAAATATAACACTATATGCTCGGGACTGAGTGCTCTTGTACGAGAAGAGGGCGCTTCGTCGCTTTGGAGAGGCTGGGGAGGGAAGCTATTCGGCTACGGCGCTCAGGGCGGCTGCAAGTTTGGCCTCTACGAGTTTTTCAAGAAGCAGTATTCTGATGCGCTGGTGGACAGCAACAGGAGCACAGTTTACTTTCTTAGCAGCGCCTCTGCTCAGATCATAGCTGATGTTGCCCTCTGCCCCTTCGAATCGGTGAAAGTCCGTGTGCAGACACAGCCCATGTTTGCAAAAGGTTTGGTCGATGGCTTTCCAAGGGTGTATGCCGCTGAGGGCTTGTCTGGGTAAGCTTCCTTCGTATTATTCTTAGGTTCATTAGATTCACTATTGGTATGCCTGGACATACGATCTTTAATCTTCCTGAGTTCTAAATTTATGGAAAGTGCATTTCTTGTTCATTTCAGATTTTACAGGGGGCTTTTACCACTTTGGGGACGAAATCTTCCATGTAATAACTCCCTCTGTTTCACATATTAATTGTTCGCAAGATCCTATTGTGCCAATTAAAGTAACTTATCAGGAAGTTATGAGTGTGTTAATTTTCCCGCTTATTAGAAGATAAATCTAGTTAGATATATGGTATAGGTATGTTCTTCTAAAAATAGTTGTAGCTATGCAGTATTAGAGTGAATTTTTGCTTGGTTCCCAATTTTATCAAAGTGAATTAAAAGGTACTCCCTCTGTAAAGTAGTGTAAGACCGTTTAGCACACTAAACACTAAAGTAGTGAGCTAAATGGTTTTACATTTCTTTACAGAGGGAGTACTTGTTGCTTGAACTGTAAAAAGGGACTCCATGAGTTAAGTGTGAGAGGCAAACACAGGTTGCATTTATATCACAAAAGTGTTCACCTTTTGTCTTCTGGTGGTCATTTGTTCTACTCAGTGAGCTAGGAACAATGATAGTCAGTTTGCTTGTGATACATGGGAAGTTATCTTTATGTTATAATTGAACCTTTCCCCAAGTTAATTAGTCCATTAGTGCATGTACAGGTTTATCTTATCCTAAATTTTATTTTCCTGCAGTTTCTATGATAATGTTTTCGTCATTTGAGCATACCGTGGACTTCCTATACCAGAAAGTCATTCAAAAGAAGAAACAGGATTGTTCAACAGCGCAGCAGCTTGGTGCTACATGCCTGGCTGGATATATTTCTGGTGCTGTTGGTACTGTTGTTTCAAATCCTGCAGATAACATCGTCTCTTCTCTGTACAACAAAAAGGCTAAAAACGTTATACATGTAAGGATGCGACTGTACCTCTCCAGCCAACAAATTAGTTAATTTCAAGTCTTGACACTCTGTTCCTTTAATAATCACATTGTATCCCTTGCAGGCTATAAAAAGCATTGGATTGCGCGGGCTGTTCACAAGAAGCCTGCCCATTCGAATTACCCTTGTAGGGCCTGTCGTGACCATGCAATGGTTCTTCTACGATACCATTAAGATATTTACTGGATTGTAAGTGTGCACTTCGATGGCTGGAATAATTTCCTTATCTTCTTATCTACAGACTGTATTTTCTGTTGTTGGTAGCTCTTATCTACAGACTGTATTTTCTGTTGTACATTCTTGAAAGCTCTCTTGTGGATAGCATTGTCATGACTGTTGATCTGTTTATTTCAGGCCGCCCAGTGGAGGGCTTCCTCGTGATCTGGAAAAACTTGACACGTAATATGACCTGTTCTACAAAACTTTATCGATACATTTTTTGGTTTCTCAGAGGCACTCAGAAGTATTTTACCCACAGTTCTGAGTTCTTGCTGATCATGACGAATGTGAGTGATTTGTAGTTGTAGGGACAGTAGCTAACTGAGCCATATGAAGGATTTGTATGTTCTAGACGCATATTAGACAACCATAAATCCATGAACTTCAGCACCCCTTTGGCACATATGTTACAGCCTGGTGTGTTTTCAGGATGCTTTGTAGTATCTCCATTTCGAAGTTAGTTGTGTGAGAAAATGTCATTTTGTCGTGCATGCAAACAATCGGCTATAGATCCATTGTAAATAATGTTGCGAAGGATGAAAACTGGAATCATAATATTATGTGTGATGTTACTCTTCTTTATTTGTTTGTAGTAGTGATCAAATTCCCTTGCAAGTTGTCATTTACATTATATTCAGGGGCAAGCAACACTTTGGATACTCTCATTTCTTGTATCCTGTACGAAAATACTTGTATTGTATCTGTTCAAAAAAAAAATACTTACAGTATTCTCATCAACATAGGAACAAGATGAAGAAAACATTGACAGTTTCATTTTTCCTGCTACAAGTTAAGTGCAGGAATTCAGTAAATAGTTCTGAGGTGTGGAACATGAAGAAGTGTTTCAGCTGCAGAGAAACAGAGGAGCTCACCGGCAGCTAGTTGGCTGCGATCTTCACGTCCGGGTTGCGCATCGGCTTGAGCCACATGTCGGCGACCACCCTCGACGACATGCTCCAGAGCACGTCAGTCCCGACCTTCCCTGCTGCGGCCCCCGACGGGCGTCCCTTCTTGCCGGCCTTGCCGAGCCCATAGGCGACGAGCCAGTGCGTCGCCGTCAGCCTCTGCCTCTCTCCGTCCCACACGCTACGCCGGTCGGCCGTCTTCAGCCGCATGCCGCCGACGTGCATGTTTGCCACCTTGAACCTGGTCTCGCCATCGGCGCCCGTGGCGGCCCGTCCCGCCTGGATTACCACGATGGACGGCGCACCGACCGCCTCGTACCG
Source organism: Triticum monococcum (assembly GCA_034509565.1). NCBI lineage: Eukaryota > Viridiplantae > Streptophyta > Magnoliopsida > Poales > Poaceae > Triticum > Triticum monococcum. Next base: position 579,922,263 of record CM067845.1, read on the forward strand.
GCGCATGGGATCCCTCAGCTGCGCCACCACCAGCATGGTCACCGCGTCTGCGCCGGCGCACGCACTCGCCCACTCCTCCGGTGGCACGGCGGCGTCCAGAGGGTGCCCAGCGTCCAGCACGTCGGTGACCGGGGACACGTCGAAGGGCGCCTGCTCTTCGGCGATGCCGGCCTGCACCTTGAGCGCCTCGATGGCCATCGTCTCGATCTTCTGCAGTGAGAACGGCAGGATCTCGTCCACGGTCACCGGCGCCTCATGGGCGTTCCAGATGCCGGTGGCGATCCTCTCCTGGCGCCCGTCGCTCATCGCGGCCGACATTGTCCGGAGCAGAGAGACGGACTCGGCCGCGCTGGAGCTCGCGCCGAGCTCCTTGCTCCGCGCGCTGATGATCGCCGACGCCATGCCCTCGAAGGCGATCTGCTCTGCGGTCTTGCCGACCACCTCGTCGGTCGCGGTGAGCGCGCCCAGCTTCTCGCACAGGGCCTCACACCCGCCGGCGCAGAGCCGCTGGAACACCTCGGCGCCGCCGCCCGGGAGCTTCTGGCCACGGAGGATGAACGGCTTGGACAGCTGCATGGCGAGCTTGGGGAGCTCCTTCCTCGCCACCGGGATGTCGAACGGGTTCGTTGCCGCCAGGTAGCCGCCGTCGCGGGTCTGCACGATGGGGCCGAGCCCCTTGCCGAGGTCGGAGATGTAGCAAGCCTCGTCGGCGCCGGTGCCCGGCTTCGCGCTGGACTTGAGCGATGACACCTGAGGAGCGGTCGATGACTTGCCATTGCCCTCTCCCTGCTCCAGTAGCTGCAGGAACTCTCTCGTGACCTCCTCCTCGTCGGCCTCCAGCCCCTCCACCGCCGCCTCGTCCTCCTGCGGCTCTGCCGGCTTGTCGGCCTCCTCTTCTAGCGTGTCGCCGAGCATCAGTGACTCGAGCGCCTTGATCTGATTGGTGATGGCCTCGAGCTCGTTGAGGCGCCACATGCTCGCGCTGTCGTGCACGACCTCCTTGACCACCTCATCGCCGGCCGCCGGCGTTGCGCTCTCCTCCTCCTCCTCCTCTTTGTCTTCCTTCTTGCTGTCGGCGTTGGCTTCGTCCTTCTCTTCTTGCCCCTCCACGCCTTTGTCGACGACGTCGAAGTCGAACTCCGGGAACTCCGAGTCATCGGCTTTCGCCTCCGGCTCCGGCTCTTTCTTCTGCTCCTGCTTGGGCTCGGGCACCGGAGCGCTAGGTCCGTCGAGCTTGAAGTCGTCGATTCCACTCAAGTCCTGCGACGGCGTGCCCTTCGCCGGCGTAAATGACGGCTCCGATCGCGTGACCTTGGGGCTCGTGATGCTAAACGACGTCTTGCTCTGCTTCCTTGCGAACAACGCCGACGAACTAGAGGATGATGATGCAGCAGTCTTGGTGGCCGGCTGGCTGTAGAGCCCGACGCCGCCGTCCTCCATGATCTGGAACGCGAGTGTGACGACGAGCTCGCCGCCCTTGGCCTTGCCGGCGAGAGGGAACGCCATCTGCCACTGCCGCACGCGCTCCCCTTGCTGGCTCTTCTCCGTGGACTCCTTCACGAGAGCGCTCAAGTCCACCGAGCTCTGGCCGAGGTCCAGCTCCGGCGCGTCCACGGCGACCACGGACAGGAGGAACGGCCGGGGCTCGAACTTCGCCGGCGGCTTGCCCGCGCCCCCGCCGCTGCAGTAGACGTGGCAGCGGACGAAGAGCGTCTCCTCGAAGTCCGCCGCGCCCTGCTGCACGCGGGACGGCATGGTCTGCACGGCGCCCTCGCGCGACTCCTTCTTGCGCACGGCCACGGCGAGGCGGAGCCCGTCCATGGACGACGGCAGGCCCTGCGCCGCCGCCACCTCGACGGAGAAGAGGCAGCCGAGGCGGGTCATGCCGATGTGCGACAGCGCGCGCATCGGTTTCCAGCCCCATAACCCCTTCTTCTTCTCCCCGCCGCCCAGCGCCGGGGAGGCCGCGGCGGCGAAGCTCCGGCTCTTGGACGGCGCCGCGGCCCTCAGGATGCCGCGGTCGTCGTCCTCGTCGTCGTCATCCTTCTTCCCCGCCTTGCCCCTCGACCGGAACGGCGACGTCATGGACAGGCGGCGGGTCCGCGGGCGCGCGACCTCTGCCCGGAGCGCCTCCGCCGTTACGACATCCTCGCCGACGACGCCGCGCGGGAGGGCGAGCGACGCGTGGCGGCGGTTGCTGTGCGCCTGGTAGAGCGTGTGGCTGAGCGCGTCGAGCTCCTGGAGGGTCTGGTCGCGGGGCTTGCCGTCGTCGGCCATGGCTGCGGCAACACGCGCTCGTCGACCCGATCACCTCGCCGGCAGCGCGCCTCCTAGCTAGCCAGCAAGCAGCTCGTGAAGACGCACGGGAGCGAAGAGGTCACGTGGTGTAGTGTGGTGCAGCTAGAGAGAGTGTGGATAAGCCGAGACAAGAAGGTGAAGTGTGTGGCGGTGGGACGGGAGGGCGTCGCCATGGCTGGCTGGCGACAGCTTTGGAGGTACTCGGGAGGGGGCAGCGGGTGGCGGAGGAGGGCCGGCGTACGGCCTGGCCACCGTCGATGTGAGCTCGTGGTGCTCTCCCGGTCGTTGGTTTCGCGCCAAGAAGCTAAGCTGCGGTGGGGACCAGTTGGCCTGAGTAGCAGCCAACGGATCATGTGATTGGATAAATAGCACAGATTTTAGAGGGATAATGCTCTAAGCTTGTCTCAATATTATTATTAAGACGCGTCTAGGCAGCAACTGAGTGCTGGGTAAGGATCCCTCGCAATCTGCCAGATTTGGAAAGTTTTGGTCCCCTCAGCAAAAAAGGAAACTTCTGGTCCCCCAATGTATACGCGCGCGCGATCCCACGCCGCGATGGGAGGACGAGACTGGTGGCCACCATCTCTCCTCCAACCTGCCCCTCCCTCGCAATCACGTGCTTCCCCTCCTCTTCTGCCCCATCCTTCTCTCCCAAGGAACCATTCTCTCCACCTGCTCCCCCATATCTCCCCTTCTTCTACCCCAAGGAAACCTCCTGCCTACACATCGCCATGGATCTGAAACACTAGAGCTTCAAAAAAAGACCAACTGTTTTCTGTGAATAGAGGTGCGTTTTTTACCCTTCTCCCTGTTCTTTCTTCATGGTGGATCTCCCACAACCTACACCCCCAACCCCCTGCCACTCCCCTCCCCCTACCATATGTCCAAGATGAGTCTTCTCTATGCTCTGTTGTTCTTCTGTAGAGAAGGAGAAAGAGGATAAAAAAGTAAGCAACGAGATCTGTGATGAGTAGGCAAATGTATTGCAAAGTACGAGCAAACAAGTTCAACATATTTAGGGCAAACAAATCTGGTGCACATTGTAGGCAATAAACACAGAAAGTGCAAAAACCAGAATAGTTTTCTAATTCTTGAAGGCAAAGTAGATGTGGTAGATGTATTTCTTAGGATTTTTTGAGCAAGAGTATGCATCAATGGTAGGCAATTGTTGTTTAAAATGTAAGCAACTAGGAAAAAATATTAAGACTAGCGTTTCTGTTTCGAGCAAAAAAATAACATGGGGACAGCATGTCAGGTTGGTGGGCAATTGTTGTTAAAAATGCAAGCAACTAGGTTCATGTTCTTACTAGCATCTTTGTTTCAAGCAATTGTGTGTCAGGTGAGTAGGCAACTGTTGCCAACAATGCAAGCAACTATAGAAAATGTGTCAGTATGAGCAAGATCAGGACTGTCCAGGCATGCCACCTGTTACCACATTACTCATGGCAAGTATGCATGTGCTTAGGCAAAAGTAATGTGCATGGTGAGCAAAGTGTTTGTTGTTTGTGCCCTTGTGCTTGTGCTTGTGCTGCCCAACTATGATGGAAAAATGCGATGTTCAAAGATTGTGATAACAGTACCTTGAGCTTGTGGTTGGTGCCACCTTCTGCTGCTCCAGCTCACGACCTTAACGAAGTGGAAAAAAAACAAGGCGAAAACCATGGGACGGTTGTGCTCATGACATTGAAACACATGGGGTGAAGAACCCCAATTAAAGAAGCAGAACTGGTCATAATTTGAGGAACAAAAACACAAAACAAGTCATTTAGTAGTTATACTACTACAAATATATCAACACTTTCCAATACATTTGCAAACTAGAGATTCACTGGGATTGTCATCTTATGTTCTTCCGATAATACTCCCACTCAACATTTATCTGCACCTCTTTCCCCCTTACCCTGATTTCTCCACTTGAAAAAAAAATAAAAACGTTTATTTGTCATCTATGATTCTGTTGTATTGATTGGTGCATGCAAAATATGAAATAAGACATTGTGTGTTGATTGATTTTGTTGCCTGAAGTTGATGTAGTATTCCTACTTATTTCGTCAGTAGTTGATTCCATCTTCTAACTTGTGTGTTTGTTATTTGCCAATTATGCAGGAGATGATTGACCTTAACGAATTGCCGGATGACCTTAATTGGGACTTGCCAGCCAATGTTGGAGTGGACAACATTGAGCCCATGTACTGCACACAACCTTCTACGCAAAAGGCACCCCCACTGAACAATATCCATGAGTTCGTGTCTGACTCTCCAAACCCTCCAACCACGCAGAATGTTGCTGACCCTGCCATGCAAGCAATGCACACAAAAAGAGCACACACTTGATGACACAGATACTTTGGGTGCAACAGGTGGGACTGTTGGGCATGAGGGTGCAGGGGGAGACGCTGACAACGATGATGAAGTGTGGTCCCAGCCAAAGGAACCTTCATTAGGTACAAGGTTTGACACTTTGCAAAGTGCAAGAGAACACTATAATGCTTATGCTCAGCATGTGGGTTTTTCAATCAAGATGAACACTTCCAGACGGTCTACTGTTACTGGCGAAATAGACAAGTACCAGTTTGTTTGCAACAAGTTTCGCAAACCCAAAAACGATGACCACGGTACTGTGACCGCACCTAGCGTTGAAATGCTAGAAGATCCTTCTGAAGGTGGGAATGATGATGATGGAGAAGACAATGTAATTGTGTTTGCTGATGATGCTGCTGACAAAAAGAAGAAGAGGAAGAAACGGAAAAGAGAAAAGATAATACAGACTGGGTGCAAAGCCAAGATGATAGTAAAATTGATTGATGACCGTTGGGAGGTTACTTATTTTATTGCTGAGCATAACCATCCATTGATTGACAAACCTTCATTGACTAAATATTTGCGATCGCACCAGGGCATACCACCAGAAGAGAAGTTGTTCCTAAAAAACCTTCATAATTGCAACTTAACTACAGGTGAGTGGGTGCCAGTAGAAAAAAGTTGCTTGGATTCAGTGTTTTACTGCTTTGCATATGATAGGCGATAACAATATTAGTGCAACGAAAACTAGTTACACAAGTTTCTGATTATTAAGTCAGACTATTTGTGGATGGTAGACAAATTATTGGCTGGTTCTTGATGCTCTGTCTTTTTCAAGATTTATAGCAAACTGTTGTAAAAAAATGCAAGCAAGTAGATTTGGTTGAAAAGTAGATATATTTCTTAGTGATGTTTCTGTTTTTCTGTTTTGAGCATGAGTATGGAGCATGAGTAGGCAAGTGTTGTCACAAATGCAAGCAACTAAAAAATTCAGTGTTTTATTGCTTTGCATATGGTAGGCGACAAACAATAGTAGTGCGACAAAAAACTAGTTACGTAAGTTTCTCATTGTTGAGGCAGGCTATTGTGGATGATAGACAACTATTGTCTGGTTCTTGATGCTCTGAGTTTTTTAAGATTTCTAGCAACTATTGTAAAAAAATACAAGCAACTAGATGTGGTTGAAAAAGTAGATATATTTCTTACTAACGTTTCTGTATTTCTGTTTTGAGCATCAAGAACTAGCATGAGTAGGCAAACTGTTGGCACATATGCAAACAGCTAAATTTTTTTGGTGGCAGTTATATATTTCCTACTGGCATAACTGCTTGAATTCAAAAAAGTGTGTGTCAGGGGTGGTAAGCAAAATGTCGTCAAAAAATGGTTTCTGATTGCCTACATATGCTGTGAGCAGAGACATGCATTTCATTGCGGTTACATATCATGCCATGTTGGCTGTTAATAAAACAAATTCAACTAAAAATGCCTGAAAAAAGACTAGTGGTCTCCATTTTCAGCGAGTCTTGTGCCCTAGGGTTTTAATTTGCCTATCATTTTCCTATTGGGAAGGTTCTAAATCGCCCAGCCTTGTTTTTCTTTTTTGAGCAGGCCGAATGATGCACATCATGTCGGATTACTATGGCACAGAGTTGATTGTTCCTTATACTGACAAGCACATCACGAACCTGAAGTCAAGCTTGAACAAGGATGCAACTAAAGAAGGCGATATAATTGAGACGGTTGCCTATTTCAAAGATATACAAAAGACAGATCCAGAATTCTTCTACAAGGTCAAGTATGATGCAGAAGACAAGGTTGAGAATATATTCTGGGTTGATGGACCAACACGAAAAGCCTACAAAGAAGCCTATCATGATTGCATATGCTTTGACACGACATACATGACTAACATGTATAACATGACGTTTGCTCCATTCATTGGGATAAATCGTCATGGGCAGATGTTCATGTTGGGGTGTGGCTTTGTTAGGCAGGAGTTAGAGACAAGTTTTGATTGGTTATTTGGTACATTCCTTGAAGCAATGGATGGTCTAGCACTAGACAACATAATCACTGACCAAGATTGGGCGATGGCACAATCCATTGAAAACATTTTCCCTACTTCTGTGCATCGTCGATGTCGGTGGCACATAATGAAGAAAGCTCAGGAAAAACTTGGCGGCTTAGTTGGAAGGAACCCAGGATTGTCAAAAGATTTCAATGATATAGTTGACTTTAGCTTCACTCCAGGAGAATTTGAGACAAAATGGACAAGCTTCAAGGATAAGCGGCCTTTTATTGCTGGAACCCACTTTGATAAGCTGTATGAGTACCGGGCAACATGGGTGCCTTGTTACTTCAAACACCGGTTTTTCCCTTCTTGCAGTCTACCCAGCGAAGCGAAGGTTTTAATGCAGTTCTTAAGCGTTATGTGAACCCACACAACTCTGTGTTGAACTTTGTTAAGCAGTATGAGAAAATACAGACACATGTGCTTGTCCGTGAGGGCGGAAATGACTATAGGACAGACCACTTGGAGGTTGAGTTGTGGTCTGATTTCCCAATCGAGAAACAAGCCTATGAAGCCTACACTAGGGACATTTACCTCAAGTTCCGAACCGAGTTTGAACTAATTGGGAAATACAATGTCCGTCCGCATGGTGCTAGTTTGTTTGAGCTTTACCCAAACAGAGAAGGATGGGTTGCTAATTATGGTTCTATAAGCTATTATGTGACAGCAGAAGTCGAAGCTGGTGACTACAAATGTGACTATTGCAAGATGTCCAAAGATGGAATGTTGTGTTGCCATATTTTGAAATTTTTTACACACATTGGTGTCGATGCAATTCCTGCCCAATACATACTGAGAAGGTGGACACAGCAAGCAATACCAGGTGCTGCACCTTCTATTGAGGCAGAGCCGGATGAGATGCCACCGCAATCGAAGAAGCTAGTCCGTCAAGCGAACTTGTCAATGGATTTTGCTAGTCTAGCTCGAGTTGCTTCTGGGTCAGATGCTGGTGCGGCAATTTTGAGGAAGCACATGAGGGCGGCACGTACAGAGCTTAATCATTTCAACAAGACCAAGAAAAAAAACAAAAGGTGACTGCTCTGCCCATGGCTGGTCCTGCACCACCTCAGAGTCGTAGTACGGCACACCCTGGTCACATACCACCAACTACCACTGGTCCTATGGCAGCCAATTCAGCTGCTACAGCAACACCAGGCTCAGGGTGGTCTACGCCAATTGCGGGGGTTCCTAAGGATCCACCTAAATCAACAACTAAAGGTCGTGCGAAAAGTAAACGGTTGCAGTCAGCACTGGAGTTGCATCCGAAGAGGAAGAACAAATGCTCCTTCTGCAATTCATCTGAACACAATGCAGCAAATTTCCCTGGTCGTTTGGTTTGAAGAAGGAAAAAACAGATGATAGTAACTAGATTCATGTCTTGGTGTTTGGGGCAAACTCTTCCTAAATCAAGAACTAGATTCATGTCTTCTTCTGCAATTACCATAGATCATATCCCCCACCACCCCCACCCCATGTTAGGACACTCATATATGGGTTTTAGACAATTTAAGCTTGGATGTCAGGCAACTCTTGTGTCGTATGAGATGTAATATTTAATTTTTTTAGACCATTGTACTAATTCCTGTCTTGGTGTTTGGGTCTTTGATTCCTTCTTTTTTCAACACAATAAGTTGGACAATAACTTGATAGTGTAATTTTTTTAAAGGTACTACAAACTATCTTATTAATGCTAAAGAAATATATGCTGCTGTGTGACAAACCCCTACCAAGTCAAAGCTTCAAAATAGCCTGCCATGGTGCTTTGTTGGCAACTGTGTTAATTAAAGAACTCGTGATGTTCTTCCTGATGTTGGGGATGTCTTTCGGACCGAAGTTTGGCAAGTTCCTCGCTTCCCACACACTCGCTATTGTCGAAGTGAAAATGCCGCAATCATAACTTGCAAAAACATATAGAAAACATGGGTGTAAACTTCTGACCATTTTATGAAAAAGCATATATAGAAGCACGAAGAAGTCATGTTTCTGTGATGGAGACAGTGCAACGATGAAAGGAACTCACTCATTATCTTGTTTTGGAACATCAATTTCCTTCAAGCGAAAATCATCCAAGCTTATGCGTGATTCGTGGTAGTGCTGGTCCCACAATGAACGCACTGTTGCAGCAATCAATCTAGCGTTGTCGTCAAGAGTTTTGCTCTGTGCCAGGCTCCTCCATGAATCAAACACCTCGAACCTGCGGTCCCTAATATTGACATTGAAAAGCCAGTAGTGGTTCGCTGATACAAGATTTGCTCTGTCTAGATTCTCTAGAATAGGGAACATGATCTGCATGACAAGTGTGTGATCAAAGAAAAAAGAGCAATTCAGGAAACATTTTGCTATATATATATGCCAAATGTAAACAAGACAACAACATTGTACTTGGTACTGACCATATCCTTCCGATCCAAATGATTTGATTTGTTAAATCTGGCATTTATCTCTTGAGTGTTCCAAATCATTTGCTGCAGCCTTATCTGCCATAATTATGAAGAATAAAAATAAAATGAAAATGCAAATGCACATCGTAAGAGGGAAACTTGTTTGTTAAGGTTCTAGCAAAATGGAGCTACCGGCCAGTTTTTGTTGAGCTTGTTGGTGTTGTGGGAAACTTGTTAGTAAAAGTCTAGCAAAAAATGGGAGGGAGTCAATTTTTTCAATCTGAGGTTTTTTGGATATCCTAAGAAAATTGGCTGGTGTATGTAAAGATAATAAGAAAGGGGTTATAGCAATTCTTACAAAAGAAAGGGGTTATAGCAATTTTTGTTTACTTCTGGAAATTCTTACAAAATGCAAAAAAAGAAAGGGTTATAGCAAGTGGAAAAATGCTGCTCAAACTGCTTAAGAGCAAAAAGTGGTAGTTCTACCAGCGAAAGAAGAGAAAGAGGTTATGTACCGAAAATCTGACGGGCATGATTATCTTCTTGGAATTTGCAGGCAAATCCCGCATTATAGCATTGATAATTAGTTCGAACACGTGCGACTTGACATGATCGGTCTTATTCATTGAGTCAGCGAGTTCTCTGAGTGAAACATGGTAACCGTCGTAATCAACAATAGTAGGGCTGCATGAAAAAAGCAACTCATATAAGTCATATAGAGTATGGGTAATTAGGTGTAGTAAAGAACAAAAACTACATAAGAATTGTGATTTCACTATCCCTTTTAGCTGCCTATGTTTCATTCATATATGGTGTGCATAAAAGTTGCCTACAGTTTACACATCACTTGCCTAGAATTTTGGTTGGTGTTTGCCTGCAACATATATTTGTTTTGCTTGCCTTCCCGTAAAATAAAAAGGAATAGTGAGTGTAAGACAGGCAGTGATAGCACTGTACCTCATGTCTTTAAGTCCAGACTCCTCCTCACTCAATCTTGCGTGTAGAAGGACTACAGCATACAGCCTGTTTACTACTGGGGTGCAGTGAGAAAGCCTATTCTCGTTGTAATCCACAAAAGGTGACCTCTTGCATGCTGGTGGCTTGATGATGCGTCTCTCAAATTTGTTTGTGATTTCTCCTGAGCTGCTACTGGAACCAACTTCTCCATCCTTCCCACATGTTTTCTCCGGCGTTTGGAAGTTGGTAGGTGATAAGTTCTCCATTCTATACTGTGTCCTTCTGCCTTGAGCCCTTTTCTCTGCTTCTTCACACGCTAAGTCAATTTCTTCTAAGTCCCAAAGCAAATCATCATCAGGGATTTCGGTGACCATGGATGTTTTTTCCTTTGCTTCCGGGTACATGTCAACAATGCTTCTGCTTGCCCTGTTGATTTTCTATGACAGTTGAACTTCCAACACACCTTCATCAGGGATTTCGATGACCACGGGTGTTTTCCCCTTTGCTTCAGGACACATGTCAACATTGCCACTGCTTGCTCGATGATTTGCTTTGACAGTTCAACTTCCAACACACCTTCATCGATGCTTGTTCCCGGAATATCAACAGACCCCAACTCATAACCATTTGGTTGGCAACAGTTGTCAAAAATCCCTGCAGGCCTTGCCAATTCTTCAACCATGCTTGATCCAAAAATTTCATCAAGCCCTATACTGAAAGGAGGTGCAGGGCAATATTCATCCCACGAGCTTTGCGGCCTTTGAGCATGTGTTTGATCAGGCGCATCATGATCTTGGTGTGCAACTGGTATTTCTGGTTGTTGGCATCCAGATTTGCTATCCCCCATGCCTATGGTACTGCCCAGCTGACCTTGATCCAACTTGCTGCTTGTAACAATGCACTTTGTACAGATATCATCGATTTTTGCTGCTTCACTCAATTCTACCCTAGGCATTTCTGGTGGCTGGTTTTCCTTGTTTGCTGGTGTTCTTGTAATACTCTTTTCCTTCTTCTCAATGGCATGTTGTTTTTGTTGGCCACAACCATTGAGATCCCCAAGTGTTTCCCTCTTGTGTACCATTGCTGGGTGATGCTTAGTGCTTGGTGACTTCTTCAAAATAGTAATTGGGGTAGAGGCGGGTTGTTTCACTGTGGCCTTTGGTTGAATGTGCCCCTCACTAGCCTCATTATTGCCCTTACTTTCCAAAACTGGAAGGAGTGTTTCATTTGCAGTTTGCTCCACTATATGTGTGTGAATTTCCCTTAAGTGTTCCTTTCCTCCATCATAAGGTTTGTTTTGAACCCCGTTTGCTGTAATAAGTGGGCCAGCTGACTTCCCTGGCAGACTTGCCTGTATATGGCAATGAGTTGCACTACTCTTGTTTTGCATTGCTCAGTCTGCACTGGTACTTGCCTGCAACTGCTTTACATATGATTCCTTTGCATCAACGGACAATTTCCTTGCATCTGGTACTGTTTTTCTTGAATGTGCAACTGGGTCCTCCCTTGGCATGCTTGGTTTGCTTGAATGATCAAACCCAGGGGTTGTCTTGCTGTTGGTCATGGTTGCTTGCATTTCAAAGGTGGGTGCCTGATTCTCTATTGTAGTTGCCTTCTGAGTTATACCCACCTGCCTGGTTCCTGACATTTGCATGCTTTGACCTCTTGCTTCATTCCTACTCATGTATTCAGCTCCCAGCTGATCCAAAACATCACATGTTACAACGGTTGGTTGATCTATGAAGGTCACCTTCCTTTGCTTCTTCGGTGGCTTTGGTGGGCGGCCTTTTACTGCTGCTACAATGACTTGATGCACAGGTCCGGCTGCTGTGGCCATGTGACTTAAACCACAAACTTGTTGCATCAGTTAGATTCGTGTCTTCCGAGGGCAGATATCTTCCAGTCTGAATTCAAATGTTTTCTTAAATTCCAGACTGTCAATCAGCTCTTTAAAAATCCGTTTCATTTCCCAACCAACAGGTAAACCATCTGACACATAGGTAACTTCCAGCATCGGGATGTCGGGAGGGGTGCCCTCCTTTCTGACATCTAGCTTGACAAGATCCAACAACAAAAATGGTTCTGGGCTTCCAATCTCTTGACTGTTTTGTTTACTCTTAATCCAATACTGCATAGATGCACCCTCTTCGCTTTCGGAGTCGTTTTCAGCTGGCTCATGACTCCCATCCTTGGCCCGATCTTCATTAGTGCCACCACTACGAACTCTACCAGTGGTCTGGTCACCAGACCCCCCATTCCCGCCACCACCATCGTTGCCATCGTCGCCCTCCTTGTCCTCCTCATGTTTGTTCATGTCATCCTCCTCATCTTCTTCTTCTTCCCCATCTTCATCCTCTTTCTCATCTTCCGTCTCAAGGTCTCCAACATTTACCTCTGCTTCCTCCCGCCGTGTTTCTTCTTCCTCATCCTCCTGGTCCTGGGGATCATCGCCGCCACTGTTGGTCTCTCCATGCATGTTCCCATCACCATCATCATCATCATCGCTGTCGGAGTCACCTTCAACACCGTCTGATTCTTCACTCTCATCTTCTTGGCCATCGTCTGTGTCACTCCCTGACTGGTAAGATTCTTCATCACTGGGAAGTGTGTGGGGGTCATTTCCACCGGCGTCGCGCCTTTCCCTTGAACGTGAACTGCTTGGACGAGCAACATTGTCAGCTGCTGGCACACTAGTTGTGCCGCCATCGTCGTAAAGTTTCCCAATTCCCTATACGAGCTTGCCTATTGAGTGTGATATTTCAAAACATATTTCATGCACCATCCCGACAAGCTTCTTTTGTTTCTGCGCACACTAGAAGAGAGAGAGAGGACATTGGGGTCACGTATATTAGAACAGGTACAAAAAAGGCAAGCGAAAAGAGGAATGTATAAGGCAACTCACATTTGAGTCGTATGAGTTGGGGAGCCTTGCTGCCACGAACTTTGTGACGTGATCAAGACTGCCAAATAATCTTTCATCGGCAAAGCGAGCGAACTCAGTCTTGAGCTATAATTTGAAGTGTGAGAAAAATGCAAACAAAAAGAAAAGGCCAAAAAAGGAAAAAAAACCCTGGTGAGTATGCAACTATCTCTACTCAAGCTATTTGTGAGTTGCCAAGCATTAAATGTATGGTTGCCTGAAAGTATAAGTCTGTATTGCCTATGATTGGTTTAATAAAATAACAACACATGTTTTGCCTAGGGATAACACACATCTGGTGAGTTGCTTAGGAAAAAAATGTGGTTGCCTAGTTAATGATAGTGTGTTGCCTGATAATTGCTTGGCAAGTTGCCTGACTTCTATATGACCTCCTTACAAAATTGAAAGAAAACTAAAGTGACTGAATGATCGTGTGCTTCACAAACATAAGAGGAAACTTACCCGCAACTTCCCAAACTCCCCCCGGCCCTTTTTGTCCTTCTTAATGACCTTGGAAATAAGACCAGAATCCCAAACCGACACTCTTGGAACCGTGCTTGCGATCGGTTCGTCCACATCCAATGAGTCCAGATATAACAGCTACATGAGGCAAATCAAACACAAAACAGAAAAAATGAGTAGATGAACAACAAGAGCAGGAAGATGAAAAACTATGGAAAAAAGGACAAAGAGCAAGATAGACTTACAACTAAATGCATGACGCAACAGCAGACTGCGTTTTTATCACCTGCTCCCGCGAATGCCAATTTTAATTGATCAACTACAAACTGGCATACATTCGTCTCCGTTATCGCATCCACATGCATCACAGCAGGAAAACACCGTGGGGATATGTTCAAACTTGTGGTAGGAGCAAGGAAACAGGAGAAGGCGACTGCCAACCAAGCACGCAGGAAATTGTTATCTGCTGCCCCAGCCATATCCTTGATCATTTTGCACCAAGATGTTAGTGTTGGTGAGCCTTTCGTATTGATCTTGAAGATTTTGTACATTTTGGATGTGTAATCTGCTCTATTCTCGTAGCAAACCTTCCTCCCCCTGTTTGGCAGACCCCATATCCTGTGAACACTTGCTGCATCTACTGGAATCTTGCCCCTCTCTGGGATGACAAGTTGAGAAATTTCGGGGTCATAATGCTTCATAACCCATTGACTTAAGTCTCCTGGCATGCTACATGTTGCAATCTGCAACAGACCTCCAAACTCAATTCGAATTACCTCGTCCTTCTGAAATTGCACTAAATCTTTGTTTAGTTTGAACAACCTTGCTGGTGATGCCCTGTTCCTGCGACCCTACAAGTGTGTAAAAATGGGCTAAGTTAAACTTTGTGTGACAGAAATTAGCAAGTATCAATATTGTTTCCATGATGATGCGATGTTTGTCCTATACATAATACCATCATTTCTTCTTACAACTTCAACATGCTCAAAACTGCTAGTGGCCTTGCATACGCACGATTTAACAGCCAAAAACCATACCTAGAATTGCTATTAAATAACACATTCATCTCGCAACTTCTAAAAAGAACGCACAAAATCCATACTGCCTTGAAAAAAAGGAATCTAAAAACTACGATTCATGATGAATGAATACCTCATTTCCGCATGTTTTTCGGCGTTTTGGCTTTGATTCACCCTCCTCTGTGACCTCCTTGCCTTCTGACTCATCATCTTGTGCACTGGCATTGCTGTCTATGTCTGACGGGCGACTCCCACGACAAATTATTCCTTTAGTGCGCATACGCTTGTAGCCAATTATAGTTGGGTTTTGTTGCTGTAGTGAGTGTGCCTGCATTGGGGGGAAATGTGTTCATCTGTTTCGCATTGGAAAAGGTCACGGAACTCGAACATGGCAAACATGACAGACACTCCACCGTGCCACGCTTAGAACTCTTACCTCTGCTCCTCGTACACCCTCTTGGTTTGCTTGTAAACCCTGACCATCACTCTCCTTCCTTGCCTCGGACATTTTGGACACTGCAAACACATAATACAGTATTTTCAGGTCGCTGATAAAAAAGGACTTCACTACTTGTAACACTGTAGGTTGCTTATAACACATGAAAAAAGACATTTCCTAGAGCTCGCTGATGAACCATTAAAGCAACACAAACTTGATTTAGGCAACGAAAACAAACTTACACAGGTACTGATTAGGCAACTTTGGTTCAGGCTAACAAACAACTTCTATGCTGATTTGTGGCAAGTTACTAGAAAAAAAAGGGCCTGACAAAAATCTAGAAAAAAAAGTCCAACAAATTCTGTTTCGAACGCTGCCCCAACAATATGTAAATTTCAGCAAACTACACCATCATTGATCAGACATCTTATATATTAAGAAAAGTTTGGGCATCTTAAAGCTTGTAATCCTCTTATACAATTGGCAATTTTGCAGTTTGGAAAAATTCTGATGGAAATATACAACACAGTAATAGATGTCCATAAGAGATACATGCAGAAAACAACAAACAAAAACACTTGTCAAAACACAGCTATGAATTGTTATCATGAGTATAACGGGAAGACACGGTTCAGGGAGCACCATGTGTGGTGCCAAACACAAGGCTAAACAAAAAGCAAGTATTCCGTGAAGTGGTCAGTTGTAGTCTGATACTTTAGCATATGTGTTGCAAATGGCGACCGCTATCGAAGCTATTCAATGAAAACTGAACTAAACAAACTCCTTTAAAAGTTTCGGCAACTCATATAGCCACAATCAGGCAACTTATGCACAAAGTCGAAGCAACTCGGTTAACAGCCCCAGTACAGGTAGTTCAGACAGTTCTAACAAAGTTTTGGCAACTTAATCAACGCTGAACAGGCAACTCATGCACAAAAGTTGAAGCAACTCCATAAGTTGTTCAAAGCAACTCTTCAGACAGCTCTATTTCGCCACCTCAAACAGCCTCAATCAGGCAACTCTTGTGCAAAAATCGAAGCAACTACTCAAAAAATCCTAAACGAAGTTCACCAAACATCTGCCAAAAGCAAATGCCCATCTCAAACGAAACAGATCTGGCACGAGAACTGACAGCACACCACCAAATCCCTCACGGCATGACCCCAAGATTCCACACCACGAGGCACCATGATTCGTCCCTAACTGAAGCAAAAACCACTACAACCTATGGGCGCGTGATTAAATCTACTTCCATGTTCGCATGAATCCCCGCTAAATCCAAACCCTCCGCAACCGAGCACACGCAGAAAGCAGAGAGAATGGCGGCGATGGGTGCATACCTCAGGATTCTAGAATCATCCAGAACACTAGGCCACCGGACACGCAGCGCCGTCTGCGACCTTTAGCACGCACCCTTTTGGCCCTGGGCGCGACGAGATTGAACCCGTTCCGCCTTATTCTCCGGGGGCCGCGCGCACCTACGCACACTCGCAGAGCTCTGTCGCTCAAACACCGCCGCCGCGCACGCCCTCCGCTCTCCGGCAGCCGTCGGCGGCTTAGGGGCCGCGGTTGAACTGCGGCTTGGGGGGGGGGGCTTGGCGTCGAGGAGGGAGGGAGAGAAGGGGAGAGAATGGGGAGCGGATTGGGAGGATTGGGGCGGTGGTCTCGGCAGTTTCGAACAGTGAGCCAACGGACGGGGCTTGTGGGTAGTGGTGGGCCTCCCAAGTGAATACGTGTCCGCGGGGGGGAGGACGAACCGTTCGTCCCGACCAGGAATACCTGGGCTCGATCGCGCTGATCGGACGGTGATAAAAGGTGAGTGCTGAAACGTGACAACCAGCACTCAGTTGCTTTTTAGCATTTAGGTTATTATTATTCTGAAACAATGAATACAAGACCAGATTGCCCTGTTCCGTGCCCTCTCTTCAACTGAGTATAATTCGAAAATTTGATTCAAACATTCAAATTAACCACATTTTAAAGATGGTAATGTGGATATGATGTGTTTCTGTCAACGACAACACTTCCGAAGCACATTCTTTCAGCGAATACATTGTTCTAAATAACTTGTCGAAAATTAGGCAAATGAGCACCATAAAAAACCAATGCTTTCCACATGCTTGCAACCAGAGTGCAATCATGTGACAAATTAGTTATTATAGTACATGAACAACATGTGTGATTATTTTCTGTTATGCCCCAAAAAAAGAACATTTGATACATAGCTATGGACATATACTCATGTAAGAAACATGTAGAACAAGGCTGGCACAAAGGACTACAAGGGCTTCAGTCCAAGCTATTTACTTAGATTTCTCTTGTTCTCCCTTGTCGCCGCTTGTTTCCGCAAACCCTCGCCTTTCATCAGCAGACGCGGTGATGACGGGCATCCAGACATCGGCGGTGCTGCTCAGAAGCGATTTCACCTCAGGGTCAGATGTCATGGCAGATGATATCATCTTGTCAACATTATCGAGCCTTGCCGACAGCCTGTCCAGCTCTGCAGCTATTTCTAACTGAAGAAAGAATTGGAACAAAGCTAATGAGACAATAAGACTTGGATTCATGGACAGGGGAATAGCAGGATGAGGTGGTAAGATTGCTGCAGTTACCTCATCAAGTTGCTTAGGTGCCTTCTCTGGAACCTTAGTGACTTCTAGGCCCAGCGCTTCAATCTTTGCTCTCAATTCTACCTCTTCCTGGTTGCTCATTGACTCCACCTACATATTAACAAAAGAGGATTGAAGACATGTTAATTTATCAGGAGTCCATGACCAAAAGACAAATGCGGTATTGCCATGGAAAATATATTGTCTGAAGTAAAAAATATGCTCGGGAAACGGAGGTGAATAGTAGGAGACAATATCAATAAACTGGTACACTACAAATTATGGGACAAAGCCACCCATGCATTGCATTGCCAATATTCAGATACAGCTAGAGACAATCAGTTGGGCGGATGCATGGAGACACCAAAGTAATTATACTCAAGAGTCCATCACCACAAGACAAATGCGGTACAGTCATGGAAAATATACAAGGCTGAATTGTCTGAAGTAAGAAATATACTCAGGAAACTGTGGTGTAAGAGTAAACCAACAGTTTTTGCATAACAATGTCCGAATCAATAGAGACAACATCAATGAACTGGTATACAGATTAGGCTAGACACAGATACAGCTAGACAAAGTAAGTAGGGCAGATGCACGGTGGCACAGAAACCCGTAATATTCGCTTAGTTTCTGATAAAACAATGCAAAACAGCTACCAATGATTCTGGCTATCCTATTCTGTCTTGCAAATCACCACACGATGAAACAAACGTACAAACAGTGCTGATTTTCATGATTTGTGAGTGAAAACCTGGTAAACTAGTACAGGTACTTAGGTGTTGGCGTTTTGGCCATATATCAGATACAGATACAGCAATGTGAACCGATTGCAAGTAGAACTAGACGCGTTCCCCCTCTCTAATCCCACCAGATCCAGCAGACGGGAGACCTCGGACAGGAGCAAACCGAACCTCCCGGTCGGGAAACTGGCGAGCCAGGCTCCAGTCGACGGCGGCCGGCGAGGAATCGAGATCGAACGCGGATCAAGACGGCGTGCGGGCGCACGTACGTACCTCCTGCAGAAGGTCGGTGAGGAGCTGGAAGAGCTGCGCGTCCGGCCTTCCCTCCCCCGCCATCGTGGAGCTCCTCCGATGGATTGATTTCCCGACGGGAATCTTCTCCGGCGAGTCGTCGCTGCGTGCGCCGGGTTGGATTGGATGGATACTTGGCTTGGTTTGGTTTTGCTTTGCCTCGAGAAGGCGTGACGTGTCGCTGGATTCGGAGTTCTGGACTGACTGGACCAGTCTTTGTTGGGCTTGGTAGATCGGAGAGCAAAGCACTTAAGCCCACAGACGAAGGAGACCTAACCATGCCGTTACTCAAAAAAAAAAGAGCAGCCCCCCACCCCACCCCCCCAAAAAAACCATGCCTAGCCCTAAAAAAACAGGCCATGGCAGCGCCCCTTACTCTCTCTACCTACACTTACTGGAAAACCACAAATTGCGGTAGAAACACTCGAGGGGGATATTACTCGGTTTCGAAGATTCGAGGAGTAAAATCATACCAAATTTGAGTTCAAGGGGTATTTATCCCTCGAGGCTCATTTAGAGGTGAAAAATGAACTTCTTACCAGCAGAGAGAGAGCGTTCGTACCTAGCCGCCGCTATGGTTTCTCCTGCCTCCCGCATGTGCTAGCGTCGGTCCACCTCGTCTCCTGTGGCTTTAGGGCCATGGAGACGTTGTGGATCCCGACCCTTGCTGGCGGGAGGGATTCGTTTTTGGATGTTTTTCTGAATTTTCTTAGGGTATATGTCCTGCTCAGCGAGATGAGGTTGTCGCGGCTCTCTGAAGATGAAATAAGATTCTCCTTTCTAGCCCCCGTCTTGGTGGTGCTTCTAGCGGAGGGTGTGTCGAGATTTGCCTCCGGTGGATTCCGCGGAATTCGGTCGGCGTTTATCTTCGATGGATCCACGGGGATCATGTTTTTGTTCCTGTGTGTTCATGTGTCTACAGGTTGGATCATTTCGATCGAAGCTTCTCTTCAACAGTGGTGATTGTTGTTCTGGTGCGCTGGTTCTATAGGGTCTTGGCACAACGACTTTCCGACTGTCTACTGCAATAAGTTTTGTCCGGCTTCAGTAAGGGAGGGGCGTTCGGCTCGCTTCAGTGCTTGTACTCGTCCCTAGATGGTCTATGGATGTTGATGTAAATTTTATTATTTCTGATATTTGTTGTACTATCATGATTGATGATGAATAGATTGTGAGTTTTTCTTTAAAAGAAAAAAGATGGAATGTCTTAAGACAACCAAACCTATTTCTTCATTAGTTCTCAAACATATAATTAAGGCCATAACATAATCAACTCTTGGACCATGCGCTTCAGCTTTATTTCTTTCTTTTCGTAGAGCTTGGATAGGAAAGCAATTGTAGTGATCGGATTACAAAAATTCAGCGGTCAAATTTTCAAACATGTCATGAACATAGGGTCCATTTTCTAATGTTTTGAATTCCTTTAACACCAAAAAAATATACTTGTGAATAGTTTTAGAGTTTACAAGATAATTACCCGTGCATTGTAATGGGGTATAAATATTCTAGTAGATTGGTTCGTAATTTATCTGTCCGAATTAAATATTGATGTGCCTTGCAACAAAAAATATTAATGTGATTGTGTAAAAAAGATTTGTTTCCCTCTCATTTGGTTCGTGTCTAGCAGACTCGGAGACGACCGACCGGCTAGCTGGTCGGTCCGTTTGGTGGAGTCGGCGGTGAACTCGAGATCGTGTTGATTTTCCTGGCATTTCTCTTCCGTCCACCGTCAAAGGCCAAACCCAGGTCGTAGCCAGCTTGATCGCCGTGTTCCTTTGTTTATTTAGGCACATACGTAGGTACATACGTGCAGATAACTAACGTGTTTTGGTGTTGTTTTAGTTCCAGTTTCCATGCCACCTTCGGTACGTCTTAGCGACCATTCAACGACCGGTCTAGCAGCGAGCGCATACCGATTCCAAGACAGCGAAAGCACTTTGCAAAGAGAATGTACACGGCAGCTTCCAAATACGCCAGCCATGGCCCATAGCTGCCCTCCAAACCGCTCGCCCCGGCGCCCCTGAGCGCCCCCCGGTGCGCCGGGTTCGGCCTGGATCCGCCGGCACTAAATTCGGCCCAGGCCAGCGAAAATCGGATTTTTGGGGACGTGACTGGACAGATTTTTCTGCACCGACGCGAAAAAAAACGTCTGGGGAGGCCTTTCTGGGGGCGCGGTGATACGTCTTCGTCGTATCTACTTTTTCAAATACTTTTGGCTTTGTTTTGGACTCTAACTTGTATGATTTGAATGGAACTAATCCGTACTGACACTGTTTTCAGCAGAATTGCCATGGTGTTATTTATGTGCAGAAACAAAAGTTCTCAAAATGACCTGAAACTTCACGGAACATCTTTTCGAAAATAATAAAAAATCTTTGCAAAAGATGAAGACCAGGTGGCCCACACCCTAGCCATGAGGGTCGGGGGCGCGTCCCCCTACCTCGTGGGCCCCCTGGAGCTACTCCGACCTCAACTCCAACTCTATATATTTGCTTTCGGGGAGAAAAAAATTTAGAGAGAAGGATTCATCGCGTTTTACGATACGGAGACGCCAAGCCCTAAAACCTCTCGGGAGGGCTGATTAGGAGTTCGTTCGGGGCTCCGGAGAGGGGGATTTGTCGCCGTCGTCATCATCAATCATCCTCCATCACCAATTTCATGATGCTCACCGCCGTGCGTGAGTAATTGCATCGTAGGCTTGTTGGACGGTGATGGGTTGGATGAGATTTATCATGTAATCGAATTAGTTTTGTTAGAGTTTGATCCCTAGTATCCGTTATGTTCTGAGATTGATGTTGCTATGACTTTGCTATGCTTAATGCTTGTCACTAGGGCCCGAGTGTCATGATTTCAGATCTGAACATATTATATTTTCATTAATATATGTGAGTTCTTAATCCTATCTTACAAGTCTATAGTCACCAACTATGTGTTATGATCCGGCAACCCCGAAGTGACAATAATCGGGACCACTCCCGGTGATGACCATAGTTTGAGGAGTTCATGTATTCATTGTGTGCTAATGCTTTGTTCCAGTTCTCTATTAAAAGGAGGCCTTAATATCCCTTAGTTTCCAATAGGACCCCGCTGCCACGGGAGGGTAGGACAAAAGATGTCATGCAAGTTCTTTTTCATAAGCACGTATGACTATATACGGAATACATGCATACATTACATTGATGAATTGGAGCTAGTTCTGTGTCACCCTATGTTATGACTGTTACATGATGAACCGCATCCGGCATAATTATCCATCACTGATCCGGTGCCTACGAGTTTTCCATATACTGATTTACACTTATTTACTTTCCCGCTGCTACTGTTACAATCACTACAAAATACCAAAAATATTACTTTTGTTGTCTTTACTTTTATTGCTGCTACCACCACTATCATATTTTACTTTGCTACTAAACACTTTGCTGCAGATACTAAGTTTCCAGGTGTGGTTGAATTGACAACTTAGCTGCTAATACTTGAGAATATTTTTTGGCTCCCCTTGTGTCGAATCAATAAATTTGGGTTGAATACTCTACCCTCGAAAGCTGTTGCGATTCCCTATACTTGTGGGTTATCAAGACCAATTTCTGGCGCCGTTGCCGGGGAGCATAGCTCTATTCTTTGAGTCACTTGGGATTTATATCTGCTGGACACTATGAAGAACTTGAGAGATCCAAAAACCAAGATATATCCCTCAACTACGAGGGGAGGTAAGGAACTGTCATCTAGCTCTGCACTTGATTCACCTTCTGTTATGAGTAAGTTTGCAACACCTACATCTGCTTCTGCTATTCGTTCTGATATGTCGCATGTTATTGATGATGCCACTTCTGCTATGCATGATACTTATGATGAAACTGCTTCTATGCCTGATACTACTGTGCCCCTTGGTGAATTTCTTGATGAACAAATTGCTAGGGCTAGAGAAAAAGAAATTATTGAATCTGAATACGACGATGATAGTGATGATGAAAATATGCATGTTATTCCTGAGGGCTATCTTTTTGATATGGAATCTTCTGCCGCTATTTTAGCTTGCAGAGATAGATATGAGCTTAAGAGGTTATTAATTAAATGGAACAAAGGATCACTTAGAGATAAAATGAAACCCGACCCTGCTTTTGCTACTTCACCTATATGCGTTCCTGATAAGGATTATGAATTCTCTGTTGATCCTGATATAATTACTTTGGTTGAATCTGATCCGTTTTATGGCTATGAATCTGAAACTGTTGTGGCACATCTTACTAAGTTAAATGATATAGCTGCCCTGTTCAACTAATGATGAGAGATCGTGTTACTTTTATATACTCAAAATATTTCCGTTCTCATTAAAGGGTGATGCAAAGATATGGTTTAATTCTCTTGATCCTGGTTGTGTGCGTAGTCCCCAGGATATGATTTATTATTTCTCTGCTAAATATTTCCCTGCTCATAAGAAACAAGCTGCTGTGAGGGAAATATACAACTTCGTGCAAATTAAAGAAGAGAGTCTCCCACAAGCTTGGGGGAGGCTTCTCAAGTTACTTAATGCTTTGCCTGATCATCCTCTTAAGAAACCTGAAATACTTGATATCTTTTATAATGGACTAACCGATGCTTTCAGAGATTACCTGGATAGTTGTGCTGGTTCTCTTTTCAGGGAAAGAACATCGGATGAAGCTGAAATTCTATTGAATAATATGTTGACAAATGAAAATAATTGGGCACCTCCTGAGCCATCTCCGGAGCCAGCTCCTGCTCCAATTACTGAGCCTATTCCTAAACCAACTCCGAAGAAGAGAGGTGTTCTATTTCTCAGTCCCGAAGATATGCAAGAGGCAAAGAAATCTATGAAAGAAAAAGGTATTAAAGCTGAAGATGTTAAGAATTTACCTCCTATTGAAGAAATACATGGTCTTAATATACCGCCTGTTGAAGAAACATATGATCTCAATTCTTTATTTACTGAAGAACTTCCTGATCCCGATATCCCGACACAGGTAGTAAAGATAAATTCTCTCTATAGATATGATAAAGCTGAAGTCCCTAAATTGCTAGTCAGTGCTTGGATGAGTTTGATAACTTTATGTTTAAGCAAGACGACTTCAATGCTTATTTTGGTAGACAATTAAAAGGAAATCCTTATATGATTAGGCGCTTGGGTGATTATATGGCTGATATTAAAGGTGAAATTAAACTTGTTAGCAAGCATGCTTCTATGGTTACCACTCAAGTAGAACAAGTACTTAAGGCTCAAAAAGAAGTGCTTAATGAAATAAATAGTAAGAAAAATGATTATGCTGTTAGAGTGGCTACTAGAACTGGTAGAATGACTCAGGAACCTTTGTATCCTGAAGGCCACCCTAAGAGAATCGAGCAAGATTCTCAAAGAAATAATATTGATGTTCCTAGTTCTTCTAAAAAGAAGAAGAAGAAAAATGATAGAACTGTGCAAACTTCTAGTGAACCTATTGCTGAACCACCTGATAATCCAAATGATATATCTATGTCTGATGCTGAAACACAATCTGGTAATGAACATGAACCAAGTAAAAATATTAATGATGATGCTCAACCTAGTAATGATAATGATGTAGAAATTGAACCTGCTATTGATCTTGATAACCCAGAATCAAAGAATCAACGTTATGATAAAAGAGACTTTGTTGCTAGGAAACATGGTAAAGAAAGGGAACCTTGGGTTCAGAAACCCATGCCTTTTCCTCCAAAACCATCCAAGAAAAAGGATGATGAGGATTTTGAGTGCTTTGCTGAAATGATTAGGCCTATATTTTTGCGTATGAGATTAACTGATGTGCTCAAAACAAATCCTTATGCTAAATATATGAAGGATATCATTACTAATAAAAGAAAGATATCGGAACCTGAAATTTCCACCATGCTTGCTAATTATACTTTTAAGGGTGGAATACAAAAGAAACTTGGAGACCCCGGAGTACCTACTATACCTTGCTCCATTAAAAGAAATTATATTAAAACTGCTTTATGTGATCTTGGAGCCGGTGTTAGTGTTATGCCTCTCTCTTTATATCGTAGACTTGACTTGAATAAGTTGACACCTACTGAAATATCTTTGCAAATGGCTGATAAATCAACTACTATACATGTCGGTATTTGTGAGGATGTGCCTGTTGTGGTTGCAAATGTTGCTATTTTAACGGACTTTGTTATACTTGATATTCCCGAGGATAATAGTATGTCTATTATTCTTGGAAGACCTTTTCTTAATACTGCAGGGGCTGTTATTGATTGCAACAAAGGCAATGTCACTTTTCATGTTAATGGTAATGAGCATACGATACATTTTCCGAGGAAACAACCTCAAGTTCATAGTATCAACTCCATTGGAAAAATTCCATCGATTATATTTGGAGGTTTTGAATTTCCTCTTCCTACTGTCAAAAAGAAATATGATATACTTATTATAGGGGATGTGCATATCCCCGTTGAGGCAACTTAGTGTTATTCGAAATTTCTCCGGTTTCATGATTATCGGAATGAGTTTGTTAACAAGACTTGATCAACCTTGTTACTGGATTCTTTTTGATGAGCATGAGATGGATGAAACTAGAAGCACAACCTTCTGTACCCTCTCTATACTTTCTGTTATTTATATTAAATAAAGTAAAAATAGTATTTTCTGTCTGTTTCCTGACTTATTCATGCAATATAAAAATATCCCAAAAATAAAAGTCCTCAGAATGCCATGCAAATTTAATATGATTTTTTGGGAATATTTGAGGATTTACTGTGCAAAAATTACCGCGGGAGGAGCTGCCACCTGGCCACGAGGGTGCTGGGCGCCCCCCTATAGGGCGCGCCCCCTGCCTCGTGGGCCCACGGTGGCCCTCCTCCACATATCCCAGCACCCATCTTCTTCCTCTATCTCACACAAACCCGAAAAACCAACTCAAGCACGAGTTCCAGCCACTTTTGCTGTGATTTTCGATCTCCTTGCTCAAAGCACCTCTCGCAAAACTGCTTGGGGAGATTGTTCCTTGGTATGTGACTCCTCCATTGGTCCAATTAATTTTTGTTATAGTGCTTTATTTTTTGCAAATTTGTGCTGCATAGGTGACCATGTTCTTGAGCTTGCATGTTAAATTTATATGGTTCTAAGTAGTTCTAATGCTTTATATAGGCTCTAGGCACTTGTAGGAGTAATTGCTATCAATATTATTGAAGTTGGTTCATTTTTGTTTGAAGTTACTAAAAATTTCAGATTGTTTCAGAAAAATAATGAGGAGATTTTTGAGGGGCTCGTCGAGCCAAAGCTCGAAGGAAAAGGCACCGAAGCCTAAGTATAATTTGTCGCGCACCACGGAGATTCGGGCATGTGAATGACCTTCTGAAGATTTCTTGAGAGCAGCCGGTATCTATGAATATTTTCATGAATTGGTTCACAATGCAGGCCTCACCGCTTTCCTCCACAACTAATGCGATTAGTATCTCTTACTCACAAATATTTTTGTGCAAAACTTTCATTTTCATTCTAGGAACTCACCACCTACGGTGGAGTTTCATTTATATGATGAGCATAAGGAGATGTCACTTTATGATTTCTGTTGGATTTGTTTAATCCCTTTTGAGGGCAAGACAGAAACTAGAAAGGTTTCCGATGCACGAATCACTAGCATAGATTTTCCTGTTTTACGCTACTTTGCATTATTTGCTAGTCGTTGTTTAATTGGACGCGGAAACAGTGGAAACCTTAGTATCCCTGATATAATTATTCTGCACCACGGTTTATACAATGATAACACTTTTAGTATGGGCGGTATTATTGCTAGACGGTTAAGTATGAACCGTACTAAGGGTCCCATCTTTGGAGGCGTCTATGCCACACGCCTAGCTGCACATTTTAACATACCTATTAGGCATGCTGAGAAGGAAGAAAATGTGCTGCCCCGTGTTTATCTAGATCATAAAAGTATGGTGACACATGATTTTATTGTTAAAAATAGGGCAGGAGAGCTTAAATATCAATTGTTCTTTAACAAACATCATCCTGAGACTATTATCCTGTCTGCTCCTTCTTTGTTTAATTTTGTAGGACCCTACCTCGTTACGTGGGCTGCCGTCCAAGCTTACAAGAATCCTGCACCAGGCCCGGAATAGGAACCACAAGATGAGCCTCCACGACAATCTGTTTATTTTTGGGATCCAGAGATGACTGTTAGCCAGTGGCAGTCAGAGTCTTCTTCTTCATCACAGTATGATCCCAAATATTCCTCCTCATCACAGTACGACCCCAACAACTATTATTATGGATATCCGCCAGGCCAGCCGTGGCCATAGACCAACTTAGGCCAAAAGCCTAAGCTTGGGGGAGTACGTATTTCTCACCGACATTACATTTATGTTCACACACACTCATTGCTAGATGTCGGTGCTCATATTTTTTCACTGTAATATCCATGATAGTTTATTTTCTTTTTCCTGTTTTCTTCTTGTGTGTTTGTTAAACCTTAAGAAAAACCAAAAAAAATAGTAGTAGTTTTTTTTCTGCTGTAGTAGTAATAATTAAAAAGAAAACCCAAAAATATTTCCCGTTCTTATTTTGCTTGTTGGGAGCTTTCCCGTGTAAATAGTTTTATTTCTTTTCTTTTCTTTGGGGGTCAGTAGGAGAAGACCATAATTAAATTGTTGAAGTGGCTCTTATATGCATTATTGTTGATTTAACCAAGAGCCCATATTGCCTTGTCTTCTCCTGTTTATTGAATGCTCGCAGATTCCAGCTTAGTCCAATGCACGTGCACTCTCATTATTATTCACACCATTCGGTCGTGCAAGTGAAAGGCAATTATGATGATATATGATGGACTGACTGAGATGAGAAAAGCTGGTATGAACTCGACCTCTTTTGTTTTTGTAATGACGAGTCCCTCGTTCTTGATTCAGCTTATTATGAATAAACATGTTTGCAATGACAATTAGAGATCATAGTTGCTTGTGCCATGCTTGATTAGCTATGAGTTATAATGATTTACCTTGTATGCCAACATGCTATTGAGATGATTATGATGTGGTATGATGGGGTGGTATCCTCTTTTGAATGATTTACGTGACTTGACTTGGCACATGTTCACGCATGTAGTTGAAACAAAATCAACATAGCCTTCACGATATTTATGTTCATGGTAGATTATATCCTACTCATGCTTGCATCCAATGTTTATTAATTTTAATGCATGTACATGGCTGTTGTCACTCTCTAGTTGGCCGCTTCCCAGTCTTTTGCTAGCCTTCACTTGTACTAAGCGGGAATACTGCTTGTGCATCCAATCCCTTAAACCCCAAAGTTATTCCATATGAGTCCACCATACCTTCCTATATGCGGTATCTACCTGCCGTTCCAAGTAAATTTGTATGTGCCAAACTCTAAACCTTCAAATAAACATTCTGTTTTGTATGCTCGAATAGCTCATGTATCAACAAAGGTTGTCCTTATCTTCCGTGTTAGGCGGGTTATTCTCAAGAGGAGTGGACTCCGCTCCTCACTCACGAGAAAATGGCTGGTCACCGGGATGCCTAGTCCCATGCTTTATGCAAACTAAATCAAAATTAATTGCAAACAAAACTCCCCCTGGGACCTGATGTATGTTGGAGGCACTCGTTGTTTCGAGCAAGCCATGGATTGATGCTTGTTGGTTGAGGGGAGTATAAACTTTACCATTCTGTTTGGGAACCGCCTATAATGTGTTTAGCATGGAAGATATCGCCATCTCTTAGTTGTTACATTAACAATGAAAGTATACCGCTCAAAATACAATTTATCTCTATTTCAAAACCGAGCTCTGGCACCTCTACAAATCCCTACTTCCCTCTGCGAAGAGCCTATCCATTTACTTTTATGTTGAGTCATCACCCTCTTATTAAAAAGCACTAGCTGGAGAGCGCAACCGTCATTTGCATTCATCACTATTAATTTATATTGGGTATGACTATGATTGGATCTCTTTTACCATGAATTACAATGTCTAGTCAGTCCTTGATCTTTAAAGGTGCTCTGCATTTATGTTTTGCGGTCTCAGAAAGGGCTAGAGATATACCATCTTGTTATATCATATTATGATTGTTTTGAGAAAGTGTTGTCATCCGATATTTATTATTATGGCTTGCTAGTTGATTATGCTATTGATACGAGTAATTATGAGACCTGAGAATTATTGCAAATGTGGTTAGTTATGATCTATGCTGAAAACTTGAATGCTGGCTTGACATAGTTACAACAACAAGAGGAAACAGAGTTTGTAAAAGTTTTCTTCCTTTCTTTCAGTTTGTCAACTGAATTGCTTGAGGACAAGCAAGGGTTTAACCTTGAGGGAGTTGATATGTCTCTGTCATATCTACTTTTCCAAACACTTTTGCCCTTGTTTTGGACTCTAACTTGTATGATTTGAATGGAACTAACCCGGTCTGACGATGTTTTGAGCAGAATTGCCATGGTGTTGTTTTATGTGCAGAAAACAAATATTATCGGAATGACCTGAAACTCCACGGAACATCTTAGAAAAAATAATAAAAAATCCTCGCCAAAGATGAAGACCAGGGGGCCCACACCCTTCTCACAAGGGTGGGGGGCGCCCCCCTAGGGCGCGCCCCCAGGAAACCCTCCGACGCCAACTCCAACTCTATATATTTGCTTTCGGAGAGAAAAAAAATCTAAGGAGAAGAAATCATCGCGTTTTACGATACGGAGCCACCACCAAGCCCTAAAACCTCTCGGGAGGGCTGATCTGGAGTCTGTTCGGGGCTCCGGAGAGGGGGATTCGTCGCCGTCGTCATCATCAACCATCCTCCATCACCAATTTCATGATGCTCACTGATGACCCACAAGTATAGGGGATCTATCGTAGTCCTTTCGATAAGTAAGAGTGTCAAACCCAACGAGGAGCAGAAGGAAATGATAAGCGGTTTTCAGCAAGGTGTTCTCTGCAAGTACTGAAAGAAGTGGCAACAGATAGTTTTGTGATAGGATAAATTGTAACGAGCAACAAGTAACAAAAGTAAATAAAGTGCAGCAAGGTGGCCCAATCCTTTTGTAGCAAAGGATAAGCCGGAACAAACTCTTATAATAGGAAAAGCGCTCTCGAGGACACATGGGAATATCGTCAAGCTAGTTTTCATCACGTTCATATGATTCGCGTTCGATACTTTGATAATTTGATATGTGGGTGGACCGGTGCTTGGGTGTTGTTCTTACTTGAACAAGCATCCCACTTATGATTAACCTCTATTGCAAGCATCCGCAACTACAACAAAAGTATTAAGGTAAACCTAACCATAGCATGAAACATATGGATCCAAATCAGCCCCTTACGAAGCAACGCATAAACTAGGGTTTAAGCTTCTGTCACTCTAGCAACCCATCATCTACTTATTACTTCCCAATGCCTTCCTCTATGCCCAAATAATGGTGAAGTGTTATGTAGTCGACGTTCACATAACACCACTAGAGGCTAGACAACATACATCTTATCAAAATATCAAACGAATACCAAATTCACATGACTGCTCATAGCAAGACTTCTCCCTTGTCCTCAGGAACGAACGTAATTACTCACAAAGCATATTCATGTTCATAATCAGAGGGGTAATAATATGCACATAGGATCTGAACATATGATCTTCCACCAAATAAACCAACTAGCATCAACTACAAGGAGTAATCAACACTACTAGCAACCTACTAGCACCAATCCCGGACTGTGAGACAAGAATTGGATACAAGAGATAAACTAGGGTTTGGAGATGAGATGGTGCTGGTGAAGATGTTGATGGAGATTGCCCTCTCCCGATGAGAGGAGCGTTGGTGATGACGATGGTGATGATTTCCCCCTCCTGGAGGGAAGTATCCCTGGCAGAACAGCTCTGTCAGAGCTCTAGATTGGATCCGCCAAGGTTCTGCCTCGTGGCGGCGGAGTCTCGTCCCGAAAAGTTCCTTCCTATTTTTTTCTCATCGAAAGACTTCATATAGGAGAAGATGGACGTCGGAGAGCCACCAGGGGCCCATGAGGTAGGGGGGGGGGGCGCCCCCACCCTCGTGAGAAGGGTGTGGGCCCCCTGGCCTTCATCTTTGGCGAGGATTTTTCTTTATTTATTTTAAGATGTTCCGTGGAGTTTCAGGACTTTTGGAGTTGCGCAGAATAGGTCTCTAATATTTGCTCCTTTTCCAGCCCAGAATTCCAGCTGCCGGCATTCTCCCTCCTTATGTAAACCTTGTAAAATAAGAGAGAATAGCCATAAGTATTGTGACATAAAGTGAAATAACAGTCCATAATGCAATAAATATTGATATAAAAGCATGATGCAAAATGGACGTATGAACTCCCCCAAGCTTAGACCTCGCTTGTCCTCAAGCGAAAAGCCGATAACAATAAATATGTCCTCATGTTTAGAAGTAGAGGCGTCGATAAAAATAAAATACGGACATGAAGGCATCATGATTATTCTCATAACAGCAACATATATTGATTTTGTCATATGATTACTTATATTCAAGTGATGATCTATTCACAATGCAAAAGTATAAATCATAAACCTTATTGGGCTCCGACAAACTATAATCTCAGTCATTGAAGCAATTGCAATTTGTCATAACATCGGAAAGAGTCTATGTCAGAGCTAAAAAGCAAGTCCACATACTCAACTATCATTTAGTCCTCCACAATTGCTAACACTCATGCAATACTTGTGGTTACGGAGTTTTAATCAGACACAGAGAAAGATAGGGGCTTATAGTTTTGCCCCACAACCTTTTACCTCAAGGGTAATGTCAACAATAATGGTTCATGCTCCCCTACATCCAATTAGATATATATATCATGTTCTTTCCAACATGCTGAGCTTGCCAAAGGATAAAAATGAAACAGAAAAGGTGAAGATCACCATGACTCTTGCATAAGGTAGAAGATAATAATAAAGGATAAGCCCTTCGCAGAGGGAAGCATAGATTGCCATGCGCTTTTATGGTTGGATGCATAAAATCTCAATGCGAAAGAACGTCACTTTATATTGCCCCTTGTGATATGAACCTTTATTATGCAGTCCGTCGCTTTTATTACTTCCACATCACAAGATCGTATAAAGCTTATTTCTCCCACACCAATCAATCATACATATTTAGAGCAATTTTTATTGCTTTGCACCGATGACAACTTACTTGAAGGATCTTACTCAATCCATAGGTAGATATGGTGGACTCTCATGGCAAAACTGGTTTAAGGGTATTTGAAAGCACAAGTAGTATTTCTACTTGGTGCTGAGAATTTGGCTAGCATGAGGGGGAAAGGCAAGCTCAACAAGTTAGAGGATCCATGACAACATACTTTATCTCAGATATAAGAAAGACATAACTCATTACATTGTCTTCCTTGTCCAACATCAACTCTTTAGCATGTCATATTTTAATGAGTGCTCTCAATCATAAAAGATGTCAATGATAATATATCTATATGTGAAAACCTCTCTTTCCTTATTACTTCCTATTAATTGCAACTATGACCAAAGCTATGCCTGCCAACTCCCAACAACTTTTAATCATCATACTCTTTTTATGTGAAGTCATTACTCTCAATAAGATCAATATGAACTTTTTGTTTCCCCCCTTTTTTCTTTTTCTCTTTTCTTTTATTCACCCAAGATCATGGCAAAATAATCAAGCCCTTGACTCAACACTAATCTTTATTATATATAGCTCACGGACTCGGTTACATAGAGAGATCATAAAGCAAACTCAAAACTAGATCATGCCATAAACTTTATTCTACTAGATCAAGATACTACTAATAGGATCGAACTAAGAAAAACAGTAAAGATAGGAGTTGTGATTGTGATACGATACCGGGGCACCTCCCCCAAGCTTGGCAGTTGCCAAGGGGAGTGCCCATACCCATGTGATTATGTCTCCTTGGTTGGTGAAGAAGGTGGCAGTGACGGATAATCGCACATCGAGCGTAAGAGGTCCTCCAGCTTGCGAATAATGCCCTTGAGTGCAACAATATGCTCCTTCAACAAAATATTTTCTTGTGTGAGATACTTGTTTTGTATACGAGCTAACTCAATCATCTTGAAAGCTTTGATCTCAGTTGGGGTAAGAAGGTTATGATCAAGTTGGAGGGTGTCTTTTGCTGCTGGAGCTTGATCCTCCATGGCCTTCTTGAGCCTTTCATCCTTGTTGACCCTCGTGGGTTCTTCCCTCTTCAGATCTATCTTCATTAGCCAAGCATCGTTGTCACCATTGTTGGAGGAGGGAGACGACATGATGCAGAGCCTGGAAAACCCTGACAGAAAACAGCTTGAAACAAGAACAGAGGAGGTTGCCGTGATATGGGAGTCAAAACCTTCGGGAGAATATATAAAGAATTTTTACCGACCAAAATACGTAACGTGCAAGAAAACGGAGTCCGAAGGCACACGAGGTGCTCACGAGGTAGGGGGCACGCCCAGGGGGGTAGGGTGCGCCCACCACCCTCGTGGGGCCCTCGTGTCCTTCCCGGACTGCTACTTATTTTTATATTTTTCTAAATATTGCAAAATGGAGAAATATTGCCTTAAAATTGTTTTGGAGTCGGTTTACTTACCGTACCACATACCTATTCCTTTTCGGAGTCTGACATGTTCTGGAAAGTGTCTCTTATGTATTCCTCTGGGGTTACGGTTTCAATAATATTGGTTTCAACATTTATGCGATTACGTGAGATATAATGTTTGATTCTTTGACCATTTACCACTTTCGGATTTGTGCCCTTGAAGTTGTTGATCTTTATGGCACCGGAACGATAGACCTCTTCGATAACATAGGGGCCTTCCCATTTAGAGAGAAGTTTTCTTGCAAAAAATCTTAAACGAGAGTTGTATAGCAATAAATAATCACCTACATTAAACTCACGCTTTTGTATCCTTTTGTCATGCCATCTTTTAACTTTTTCTTTAAACAACTTGGCATTTTCATAAGCTTGGGTTCTCCATTCATCAAGTGAGCTAATATCAAATAACATCTTTTCACCGGCAAGTTTAAAATCATAGTTGAGCTCTTTAATAGCCCAATATGCCTTATGTTCTAGTTCGAGAGGTAAGTGACAGGCTTTTCCATAGACCATTTTATACGGAGACATACCCATAGGATTTTTATATGCAGTTCTTGTTGGGGATTGTAGCAGAAATTCAAAATTTTCTACGCATCACCAAGATCAACCTATGGAGTAATCTAGCAGCGAGGGAAAGGAGAGTGCATCTACATACCCTTGTAGATCGCTAAGCGGAAGCGTTCAAGTGAACGGGGTTGATGGAGTCGTACTCGTCGTGATCCAAATCACCGATGATCCTAGCGCCAAACGGACGGCACCTCCGCGTTCAACACACGTACGGTTGGGAGACGTCTCTTCCTTCTTGATCCAGCAAGGTGAGAGGAGAAGTTGAGGGAAAACTCCGACAGCACGACGGCGTGGTGGTGATGGAGCTCGTGGTTCTCCGGCAGGGCTTCGCCAAGCACTACGGAGGAGGATGAGGTGTTGGAGGAGGAAGAGGGCTACGCCAGGGGAAGGGTGCGGCTGCTCTCTCTCCCTCACTATATATAGGGGAAGGGAGGAGGGGGAGGCGCCCTAGGGTTCCCTAGGGGAGGGGCGGCGGCCACAGGGGAAACCCTAGATGGGTTTGGGCGCCCCCACCCCCTAGGAAACTTGCCCCCAAGCCGGGAGGGGCGGCTGCCCTAGGGGTGGTGCCCCCACCTCTCCTGGTTACGTGAGATGGGGTGGGGGGCGCTCAGCCCCATAGTGGGCTGATGTGCCCTCTCCCCTTGGCCCATAAGGCCCCCCAACGCTTGCCGGGGCCTCCGAAACCCCGTTCGGACACGTTGGTCATCACCTGGTACCCCCGGAACAATTCCGGACTCCAATATCCTTCGTCCAATATACCGATCTTCACCTCCGGACCATTCCGGAGCTCCTCGTCATGTCCGGGATCTCATTCGGGACTCCGAACAACCTTCGGTAACCATATACTATTTCCCATAACAACTCTAGCGTCACCGAACCTTAAGTGTGTAGACCCTACGGGTTCGGGAACCATGCAGACATGACCGAGACAACTCTCCGGCCAATAACCAACAGCGGGATTTGGATACCCATGTTGGCTCCCACATGTTCCATGATGATCTCATCAGATGAACCACGATGTCGAGGATTCAATCAATCCCGTATACAATTCCCTTTGTCCAGCGGTATTGTACTTGCCCGAGATTCGATCGTCGGTATCCCGATACCTTGTTCAATCTCGTTACCGGCAAGTCTCTTTACTCGTTCCATAACACATCATCCCGTGATCAACTCCTTGGTCACATTGTGCACATTATGATGATGTCCTACCGAGTGGGCCCAGAGATACCTCTCCGTTTACACGGAGTGACAAATCCCAGTCTCGATTCGTGCCAACCCAACAGACACTTTCGGAGATACCTGTAGTGAACCTTTATAGCCACCCAGTTATGTTGTGACATTTGGCACACCCAAAGCACTCCTACGGTATCCGGGAGTTGCACAATCTCATGGTCTAAGGAAATGATACTTGACATTAGAAAAGCTTTAGCATACGAACTACACGATCTTTGTGCTAGGCTTAGGATTGGGTCTTGTCCATCACATCATTCTCCTAATGATGTGATCCCGTTATCAACGACATCCAATGTCCATGGTCAAGAAACCGTAACCATCTATTGATCAACGAGCTAGTCAACTAGAGGCTTACTAGGGACATGGTGTTGTCTATGTATCCAAACATGTATCTAAGTTTCCTATCAATACAATTCTAGCATGGATAATAAACGATTATCATGAACAATGAAATATAATAATAATAACTAATTTATTATTGCCTCTAGGGCATATTTCCAACAGTCTCCCACTTGCACTAGACTCAATAATCTAGTTCACATCGCCATGTGATTAACACTCATAGGTCACATCGCCATGTGACCAACATCCAAAGAGTTTACTAGAGTCACTAATCTAGTTCACATCACTATGTGATTAACACTCAATGAGTTCTGGGTTTGATCATGTTATTCTTGTGAGAGAGGTTGTAGTCAACAGGTCTTGCCATATTCAGATCCCTATGTATTTCGCAAAACTTTATGTCATATCGTAGATACTGCTACCACATTCCACTTGGAGCTATTCCAAATTGTTGCTCCATTATACATATCCGGTATCTCTACTCAGAGCTATCCGGATAGGTGTTAAGCTTGCATCGACGTAACTCTTTACGTCGAACTCTTCATCACCTCCATATCCGAGAAACATTTCCTTATTCCTCTAAGGATAATTTTGACCGCTATCTCGTGATCTACTCCTAGATCACCTTTGTACCCTCTTGCCAGACATGTGCCAAGGCACACATCTGGTGTAGTACTCAGCATGGCATACCGTATAGAGCCTATGAAAAAAGTGTTGGAAATATGCCCTAGAGGCAATAATAAAAGCATTATTATTATATTTCCTTGTTCATGGTAATTGTCTTTATTCATGCTATAATTGTGTTATCCGGAAATCGTAATACATGTGTGAATAACAGACACCAACATGTCCCTAGTAAGCCTCTAGTTGACTAGTTCGTTAATCAACAGATAGTCATGGTTTCCTGGCTATGGACATAAGATGTCATTGATAACGAGATCACATCATTAGGAGAATGATGTGATGGACAAGACCCAATCCTAAACATAGCATAAAGATCGTATAGTTCGTTTGCTAGAGTTTTGCAATGTCAAGTATCTTTTCCTTAGACCATGAGATCGTGTAACTCCCGGATACCGTAGGAGTGCTTTGGGTGTACCAAACGTCACAACATAACTGGGTGACTATAAAGGTATACTACGGGTATCTCCGAAAGTGTCTGTTGGGTTGACACGGATCAAGACTGGGATTTGTCACTCCGTATGACGGAGAGGTATCACTGGGCCCACTCGGTAATGCATCATCATAATGAGCTCAAAGTGACCAAGTGTCTGGTCACGGGATCATGCATTACGGTACGAGTAAAGTGACTTGCCGGTAATGAGATTGAACGAGGTATTGGGATACCGACGATCGAATCTCGGGCAAGTAATATATCGATTGACAAAGGGAATTGCATACAGGGTTGATTGAATCCTCGACATCGTGGTTCATCCGATGAGATCATCGTGGAGCATGTGGGAGCCAACATGGGTATCCAGATCCCGCTGTTGGTTATTGACCGGAGAGTCGTCTCGGTCATGTCTGCTTGTCTCCCGAACCCGTAGGGTCTACACACTTAAGGTTCGGTGACGCTAGGGTTGTGAAGATAAGTATATGCAGTAACCCGAATGTTGTTCGGGGTCCCGGATGAGATCCAGGACGTCACGAGGAGTTCCGGAATGGTCCGGAGGTAAAGAATTATATATAGGATGTGCAGTTTCGGCCATCAGGACAAGTTTCGGGGTATCCGGTATTGTACCGGGACCACCGGAAGGGTCCCGGGGGTCCACCGGGTGGGGCCACCTATCCCGGAGGGCCCCATGGGCTGAAATAGGAGGGAACCCAGCCCATAGTGGGCTGGGGCGCCAGCCCCTAAGGGGCCCATGCGGCTAGGGCTAAGGGGAAACCCTAGAGGGGGCGCCCCCCTTGCCTTGGGGAGCAAGCCCCACCCTAGGCCGCCGCCCCCCCTAGTAGATTCCATCTACTAGGGCCGGCGCCCCCCATGGCACCCCTATATATAGTGGGGGAGAGGAGGGACTTGAAAGACCAGCCCCTGGTGCCTCCCTCTCTCCCCGTTACGTCTCTCTTCCTCGTAGTATAGGCGAAGCCCTGCTACTGCGACGCCCTGCATCCACCACCACGCTGTCGTGCTGCTGGATCTTCGTCAACCTCTCCTTACCCCTTGCTGGATCAAGAAGGAGGAGACGTCTCCCGTCCCGTACGTGTGTTGAACGCGAAGGTGCCGTCCATTCGGCGCTGGTCATCGGTGATTTGGATCACGTTGTGTACGACTACATCATCCCCGTTCGTTGAACGCTTCCGCACGCGATCTACAAAGGTATGTAGATGCATCTCGTGACTCGTTGCTAGATGAACTCCTAGATGATCTTGGTGAAACGAGTAGGTAAATTTTTGTTTTCTGCAACGTTCCTCAACAGTGGCATCATGAGCTAGGTCTATGCGTAGTTCTTCTTGCGCGAGTAGAACACAATTTGTTGTGGGCGTGGATTTGTCAACTTTCTTGCCGCTACTAGTCTTTTCTTGCTTCAGCGGTATTGTGGGATGAAGCGGCCCGGACCAACCTTACACGTACGCTTACGTGAGACCGGTTCCACCGACTAACATGCACTAGTTGCATAAGGTGGCTGGCGGGTGTCTGTCTCTCCTACTTTAGTTGGAGCGGATTCGATGAACAGGGTCCTTATGAAGGGTAAATAGAAGTTGACAAATCACGTTGTGGCTTTCACGTAGGTAAGAAAACGTTCTTGCTAGAACCCTAATTCAGCCACGTAAAACTTGCAACAACAATTAGAGGACGTCTAACTTGTTTTTGCAGCAAGTGATTGTGATATGATATGGCCAAAGTTGTGATGAATGATGAATGATCTATATGTGATGTATGAGATGTTCATGCTATTGTAATAGGAATCACGACTTGCATGTCGATGAGTATGACAACCGGCAGGAGCCATAGGAGTTGTCTTTATTCTTTTATATGACCTGCGTGTCATTGAGAAACGCCATGTAAATTACTTTGCTTCATTGCTAAACGCATTAGCCATAGTAGTAGAAGTAATAATTGGCGAGCAACTTCATGGAGACACGATGATGGAGATCATGATGATGGAGATCATGGTGTCAAGCCGGTGACAAGACGATCATGGAGCCCCAAGATGGAGATCAAAGGAGCTATGTGATAATGGCCATATCATGTCACGTTTATTATTTGATTGCATGTGATGTTTATCATGTTTTGCATCTTGTTTACTTAGAACGGCGGTAGTAAATAAGATGATCCCTCATAACAATTTCAAGAAGTGTTCTCCCCTAACTGTGCACCGTTGCTAAAGTTCGTCGTTTCGAAGCACCACGTGATGATCGGGTGTGATAGATTCTTACGTTCACATACAACGGGTGTAAGACAGTTTTACACATGCAAAACACTTAGGGTTAACTTGACGAGCCTAGCATGTGCATAGACATGGCCTCGGAACACAGAAGACCGAAAGGTCGAGCATGAGTCATATAGAAGATGCGATCAACATGAAGATGTTCACCGACGTTGACTAGTCCGTCTCACGTGATGATCGGACACGGCCTAGTTAACTAGGATCATGTAATACTTAGATGACTAGAGGGATGTCTAATCTAAGTGGGAGTTCATTATAATTTGATTGGATGAACTTTATTATCATGAACATTAGTCTAAAATATTTTACAATGTGTCTTGTAGATCAAATGGCCCACGTAGTCCTCAACTTCAACGCGTTCCTAGAGAAAACCAAGCTGAAAGACGATGGCAGCAACTATACGGACTGGGTCCGGAACCTGAGGATCATCCTCATAGCTGCCAAGAAAGATTATGTCCTACAAGCACCGCTGGGTGACGCACCTGTCCTCCCTGCTGAACAAGATGTTATGAACGCTTGGCAGGCACGTACCGATGACTACTCCCTCGTTCAGTGCGGCATGCTTTACAGTTTAGAACCGGGGCTCCAAAAGCATTTTGAGAGACATGGAGCATATGAGATGTTCGAAGAGCTGAAAATGGTTTTCCAAGCTCATGCCCGGGTCGAGAGATATGAGGTCTCCGACAAGTTCTTCAGCTGTAAGATGGAGGAAAACAGTTCTATCAGTGAGCACATACTCACGATGTCTGGATTACATAACCGCTTGACTCAGCTGGGAGTTAATCTCCCGGATGATGCGGTCATTGACAGAATCCTCCAGTCGCTTCCACCGAGCTACAAGAGCTTTGTGATGAACTTCAATATGCAGGGGATGGAAAAGACCATTCCTGAAGTATTTGCTATGCTGAAATCAGCAGAGGTAGAAGTCAAGAAGGAACATCAAGTGTTGATGGTCAATAAAACCACTAAGTTCAAGAAGGGCAAGGGTAAGAAAGCCTTCAAGAAGGACGGCAAGGAGGTTGCCGCGCCCGGCAAGCAAGCTGCCGGGAAGAAGCCAAAGAATGGACCCAAGCCCGAGACTGAGTGTTTTTATTGCAAGGGAAGCGGTCACTGGAAGCGGAATTGCCCCCAAGTACTTAGCAGACAAGAAGGCCGGCAAAACAAAAGGTATATGTGATATACATGTAATTGATGTGTACCTTACCAGTAATCGTAGTAGCTCTTGGGTATTTGATACCGGTGCAGTTGCTCACATTTGTAACTCACAGCAGGAACTACGGAATAGGCGAAGACTAGCAAAGGACGAGGTGACGATGCGCGTCGGGAATGGTTCCAAAGTCGATGTGATCGCCGTCGGCACGCTGCCTCTTCATTTACCTACGGGATTAGTTTTAAACCTCAATAATTGTTATTTAGTACCAGCTTTGAGCATGAACATTGTATCGGGATCTCGTTTAATTCGAGATGGCTACTCATTTAAATCCGAGAATAATGGTTGTTCTATTTATATGAGAGATATGTTTTATGGTCATGCTCCTATGGTGAATGCTTTATTCTTTATGAATCTCGAACGTAATGCTACACATGTTCATAGTGTGAGTACCAAAAGATGTAAGATTGATAATGATAGTCCCACATACTTGTGGCACTGCCGCCTTGGTCACATAGGTGTCAAACGCATGAAGAAGCTCCATGCAGATGGACTTTTAGAGTCTCTTGATTATGAATCATTTGACACATGCGAACCATGCCTTATGGGTAAAATGACCAAGACTCCGTTCTCAGGAACAATGGAGCGAGCAACCAACTTATTGGAAATCATACATACTGATGTGTGCGGTCCAATGAGTGTTGAGGCTCGCGGCGGCTATCGTTATGTTCTCACTCTCACTGATGATTTGAGTAGATATGGATATATTTACTTAATGAAACACAAGTCTGAAACCTTTGAAAAGTTCAAGGAATTTCAGAGTGAGGTTAAGAATCAACGTGACAGGAAAATCAAGTTTCTACGATCAGATCGTGGAGGAGAATACTTGAGTCACGAATTTGGCACACACTTAAGAAAATGTGGAATAGTTTCACAGCTCACGCCGCCTGGAACACCTCAGCGTAACGGTGTGTCCGAACATCGTAATCGCACTCTATTAGATATGGTGCGGTCTATGATGTCTCTTGCCGATTTACCACTATCTTTTTGGGGCTATGCTTTAGAGACTGCTGCATTCACTTTAAATAGGGCTCCGTCAAAATCCGTTGAGACGACACCGTTTGAATTATGGTTTGGAAAGAAACCTAAGTTGTCGTTTCTGAAAGTTTGGGGATGCGATGCTTATTTCAAGAAACTTCAACCTGAAAAGCTCGAACCCAAGTCGGAAAAATGCGTCTTCATAGGATACCCAAAAGAAACTATTGGGTATACCTTCTACCTCAGATCCGAAGGCAAGATATTTGTTGCCAAGAATGGATCCTTTCTAGAGAAAGAGTTTCTCTCGAAAGAAGTAAGTGGGAGGAAAATAGAACTTGATGAAGTATTACCTCTTGAACCGGAAAATGGCGCAACTCAAGAAAATGTTCCTGAGGTGCCTACACCGACTGGAGAGGAAGTTAATGATGATGATCATGAAACTTCTGATCAAGTTACTACTGAAATTCGAAGGTCCACAAGGACACGTTCCGCACCAGAGTGGTACGGCAACCCTGTCTTGGAAATCATGTTGTTAGACAACGGTGAACCTTCGAACTATGAAGAAGCGATGGCGGGCCCGGATTCCGACAAATGGCTAGAAGCCATGAAATCCGAGATAGGATCCATGTATGAAAACGAAGTATGGACTTTGACTGACTTGCCCATTGAACGGCGAGCCATAGAGAATAAATGGATCTTTAAGAAGAAGACAGACGCGGATGGTAATGTGACCATCTATAAAGCTTGGCTTGTCGCTAAAGGTTATCGACAAGTTCAAGGGGTTGACTACGATGAGACTTTCTCACCGGTAGCGAAGCTGAAGTCCGTCCGAATCATGTTAGCAATTGTCGCGTTTTACGATTATGAAATATGGCAAATGGACGTCAAAACGGCATTCCTTAATGGTTTCCTTAAGGAAGAATTGTATATGATGCAGCCAGAAGGTTTTGTCAATCCTAAGAATGCTGACAAAGTGTGCAAGCTCCAACGCTCGATTTATGGGCTGGTGCAAGCATCTCGGAGTTGGAACATTCGCTTTGATGAGATGATCAAAGCGTTTGGGTTTACGCAGACTTATGGAGAAGCCTGTGTTTACAAGAAAGTGAGTGGGAGCTCTGTAGCATTTCTCATATTATATGTAGATGACATACTTTTGATGGGAAATGATATAGAACTTTTGGACAGCATCAAGGCCTACTTGAATAAGAGTTTTTCAATGAAGGACCTTGGAGAAGCTGCTTATATATTAGGCATCAAGATCTATAGAGATAGATCGAGACGCCTCATAGGTCTTTCACAAAGCACATACCTTGATAAGATATTGAAGAAGTTCAATATGGATCAATCTAAGAAGGGGTTCTTGCCTGTGTTACAAGGTATGAAATTGAGCTCGGCTCAAAGTCCGACAACGGCAGAAGAAATAGAAGAGATGAGTGTCATCCCCTATGCCTCAGCCATAGGTTCTATTATGTATGCCATGCTGTGTACCAGACCTGATGTAAACCTTGCCGTAAGTTTGGTAAGAAGGTACCAAAGTAATCCCGGCAAGGAACACTGGACAGCGGTCAAGAATATCCTGAAGTACCTGAAAAGGACTAAGGAGATGTTTCTCGTTTATGGAGGTGACGAAGAGCTCGTCGTAAAGGGTTACGTCGACGCTAGCTTCGACACAGATCTGGATGACTCAAAGTCACAAACCGGATACGTGTATATTTTGAATGGTGTGGCAGTAAGCTGGTGCAGTTGCAGGCAGAGCGTCGTGGCGGGATCTACATGTGAAGTGGAGTACATGGCAGCCTCGGAGGCAGCACATGAAGCAATCTGGGTGAAGGAGTTCATCACCGACCTCGGAGTCATACCCAATGCGTCGGGGCCGATCAAGCTCTTCTGTGACAACACTGGAGCTATTGCACTTGCCAAGGAGCCCAGGTTTCACAAGAAGACAAGGCATATCAAGCGTCGCTTCAACTCCATTCGTGAAAATGTTCAGGATGGAGACATAGATATTTGTAAAGTACATACGGACCTGAATGTAGCAGATCCGTTGACTAAACCTCTCCCTAGGGCAAAACATGATCAACACCAGAATTCCATGGGTGTTCGATTCATCACAATGTAACTAGATTATTGACTCTAGTGCAAGTGGGAGACTGTTGGAAATATGCCCTAGAGGCAATAATAAAAGCATTATTATTATATTTCCTTGTTCATGGTAATTGTCTTTATTCATGCTATAATTGTGTTATCCGGAAATCGTAATACATGTGTGAATAATAGACACCAACATGTCCCTAGTAAGCCTCTAGTTGACTAGCTCGTTAATCAACAGATAGTCATGGTTTCCTGGCTATGGACATCAGATGTCATTGATAACGAGATCACATCATTAGGAGAATGATGTGATGGACAAGACCCAATCCTAAACATAGCATAAAGATTGTATAGTTTGTTTGCTAGAGTTTTGCAATGTCAAGTATCTTTTCCTTAGACCATGAGATCGTGTAACTCCCAGATACCGTAGGAGTGCTTTGGGTGTACCAAACGTCACAACGTAACTGGGTGACTATAAAGGTATACTACGGGTATCTCCGAAAGTGTCTGTTGGGTTGACACGGATCAAGACTGGGATTTGTCACTCCGTATGACGGAGAGGTATCACTGGGCCCACTCGGTAATGCATCATCATAATGAGCTCAAAGTGACCAAGTGTCTGGTCACGGGATCATGCATTACGGTACGAGTAAAGTGACTTGCCGGTAACGAGATTGAATGAGGTATTGGGATACCGACGATCGAATCTCGGGCAAGTAATATATCGATTGACAAAGGGAATTGCATACAGGGTTGATTGAATCCTCGACATCGTGGTTCATCCGATGAGATCATCGTGGAGCATGTGGGAGCCAACATGGGTATCCAGATCCCGCTGTTGGTTATTGACCGGAGATTCGTCTCGGTCATGTCTGCTTGTCTCCCGAACCCGTAGGGTCTACACACTTAAGGTTCG
Organism: Triticum monococcum; assembly: GCA_034509565.1. Lineage (NCBI taxonomy): Eukaryota > Viridiplantae > Streptophyta > Magnoliopsida > Poales > Poaceae > Triticum > Triticum monococcum. Next base: position 579,966,077 of record CM067845.1, read on the forward strand.
GTGACGCTAGGGTTGTGAAGATAAGTATATGCAGTAACCCGAATGTTGTTCGGGGTCCCGGATGAGATCCAGGATGTCACGAGGAGTTCCGGAATGGTCCGGAGGTAAAGAATTATATATAGGATGTGCAGTTTCGGCCATCAGGACAAGTTTCGGGGTATCCGGTATTGTACCGGGACCACCGGAAGGGTCCCGGGGGTCCACCGGGTGGGGCCACCTATCCCGGAGGGCCCCATGGGCTGAAATAGGAGGGAACCCAGCCCATAGTGGGCTGGGGCGCCAGCCCCTAAGGGGCCCATGCGGCTAGGGCTAAGGGGAAACCCTAGAGGGGGCGCCCCCCTTGCCTTGGGGAGCAAGCCCCACCCTAGGCCGCCGCCCCCCCCCCCTAGTAGATTCCATCTACTAGGGCCGGCGCCCCCCCATGGCACCCCTATATATAGTGGGGGAGAGGAGGGACTTGAAAGACCAGCCCCTGGCGCCTCCCTCTCTCCCCGTTACGTCTCTCTTCCTCGTAGTATAGGCGAAGCCCTGCTACTGCGACGCCCTGCATCCACCACCACGCCGTCGTGCTGCTGGATCTTCGTCAACCTCTCCTTCCCCCATGGCACCCCTATATGATCTTGGTGAAACGAGTAGGAAATTTTTTGTTTTCTGCAACGTTCCTCAACAAAAAGCATAGGGGACGACCTTCGTCCTTCCTCTTTCTTCTGCCGTGGTCAATCTTTGAGTCTTACTCAACTTCACACCTTACAACTCAGGTAAGAACCCCTTCTTTGACTGATCTATTTTGAACTCCTTCAAAAACATGTCAAGGTGTGCGTTCTTTGAAAGTATCATCAGGCGTCTTGATCTATCTCTATAGATCTTGATGCCCAATATGTAAGCAGCTTTATCCAGGTTTTCCTTTGAAAAACACTCTTCAAACAACCGTTTATGCTTTCTAGAAATTCTACATTATTTCAGATCTACAATATTGTCATCCACATATACTTATCAGAAATGTTGTAGTGCTCCCACTCACTTTCTTGTAAATACAAGTTTCTAGCAAACATTGTATAAACCTAAAAGCTTTGATCACTCCATCAAAGCATATATTCCGACTCCGAGATGCTTCCTCTAGTACATAGAAGGATTGCTAGAGCTAGCATACCTTTCAGCATCCTTAGGATCGACAAAACTTTGATTGTATCACATACAACTCTTTCTTACGAAAACTGGTAAGAAAACTTGTTTTGACATCCATCTGTCAGATTTCATAATTGAAAAATACAGCTAATGCTAACATGATTCCGACGGACTTAAACATCGCTACGGGTGAGAAATTCTCATCGTAGTCAACTCCTTGAACTCGTGAAAAGACTCTTTCCTACAAGTCGAGCTTTATAGATGGTAACATTACCGCCCACGTCTGTCTTCTTCTTAAAGATCCATTTATCTCAATGGCTTCCCGATCATCGGGCAAGTCCACCAAAGTCCATACTTTGTTCTGATATATGGATCCTATCTCGGATTTCATGGCTTCTAACCATTTGTCGGAATACGGGCCCACCATTGCTTCTCCATAGCTCATCGGTTCATTGTTGTCTAACAACATGATATCTAAGACAGGATTACCATACCACTTAGGAGTAGTACATATCCTTGTCGACCTATGAGGTTCGATAGCAACTTGATCCAAAGCTTCATGATCACTATCATTAGTTTCCTCTTCAACAGTCGTAGGTTCCACAGAAACATCTTTCTGTGTTGCACTACTCTCCGATTCAAGTGAGGGTTCGACAACCTCACCAAGTTCTATCTTCCTCCCACTCAATTCTTTTGAGAGAAACTCCTTCTCGAGAAAGGACCCGTTCTTAGCGACAAACAATTTGCCCTCGGATCTGAGATAGAAGGTGTACCCAACTGTCACCTTTGGGTATCCTATGAAGATGTGTTTGTCCGCTTTGGGTTCGAGCTTCTCCGGCTGAAGCCTTAAGCATCGCAGCCCCAAACATTACGAAACGACAACTTTGGTTTCTTGCCAAACCAATGTTCACATGATGTTGTCTCAATGGACTTTAGATGGTGTCCTATCTAAAGTGAATGCAGCTGTCTTTAACGCATAACCTCAAATTGAAAACGGTAGATCGGTAAGAGACATCATAGATCGCACCATATCTCATAAGGTTCGATTACAATGTCCAGACACACCATAACCCAGTGGTGTTCCAGGTGGCTTCAACGGTGAAACAATTCCACAATGTCTTAAGTGATTGCCAAACTCATAACTCAGAAATTCTCATCGATCAGATCGTAGGAATTGATCTTCTTGTTATGATGGTTCTTAACTTCACTCTGAAATCGCTTGAACCTTTCAAACATTTCAGACTTGTGCTTCAATAAGTAAATATACCTATATCTACTCAAATCGTCAGTGAAGATGAGAAAATAGCGATATCCACCGCACACTTCAATTCTCATTGGATCACACGCATCAGCATATGATTTCCAGCAAGTCACTTGCGTGTTTCATTGTACCTAAAAACGGGGTCTCAGTCATCCTGCCCATGAGGCATGGCTCGCATGTGTCAAGCGATTCAAAATCAAGTGACTCCAAACATCCATCGACATGGAGTTTCTTCATGCATCTTACTCCAATATGACCTAAGCGGTAGTGCCACAAGAAAGTGGTACTATCATTATTAACTCTACATCTTTTGGCGTGAACGTGTGTATTACCACGACCGAGATTCAATGAACCATTCACATAGGGTGCATAACCATGAAAGGTATTATTCATGTAAACAGAATAACCAGTATTCCCTAACTTAAATGAATAACCGTATTGCAATGAACATGATCTAATCATATTCATGCTCAACGTAGACACCCGATAACATTTATCTGGGTTCCCCGAAGGCAGATGGAGTGTGCGATGCTGATCTCATCAACTTTGGAAACACTTCCAACACACATCGTCACCTCACCCTTAGCCAGTCTCCGTTTAGTCCGTAGCTTTTGCTTCAAGTCACCAATAATAGCAACTGAACCAGTATCCAATACCCAAGTGCTACCAGGAGTACTAGTGAGGTACACATTAATAACACGTATATACTTTGTTGAAGTTTCCAGCCTTCTTATCTACCATGCATTTGGGGTAATTCCGCTACCAGTGATCGTTCCCCTTACAATAGAAGCACTTAGTCTCGGGTTTGGGTTCAACCTTGGGTTCCTTCACTGGAGCGGCAACTGGTTTGCCATCCATGAAGTTTCCCTTCTAGCCCTTGCCCTTCTTGAAACCAGTGGTCTTGTTAAACCATCAACACTTGATGCTCCTTCTTGATTTCTACCTTTTGCGGTCTTAAGCACCGCGACCAGCTCCGGGATCAACTCCATCCCTTGCATGTCATAGTTCATCACGAAGATCTAGTAGCTTAGTGATAGTGGCTAGAGAACTCTATCAATCACTATCTTATCTAGAAGTTTAACTCCCACTTGATTTAAGTGATTGTAGCACCTGGACATTCTGAGCACATGATCACTAGCTGAGCTATTCTCCTCCATCTTGTTGGCAAAAGAACTTGTCAGAGGTCTCATACCTCTCAACACGGGCATGAGCCTGAAATCCCAATTTCAGCTCTTGGAACATCTCATATGTCTTATGACGTTTAAAACGTCATTGGAATCCCGATTCTAAGCCGTAAAGTATGGTGCACTAAACTATCAAGTAGTCATCAGGACGTGTCTGTCAGGTGTTCACAACATCCACAGACGATGTTGTAGGGGTTTTCACATCGAGCGGTGCATCAAAGACGTAAGCCTTCTGTGTAGTAGTGAGGACACTCCTCGGACTACGGACCTAGTCCGCATCATTGCTTACAATATCTTTCAACTTAATCTTTCTCTAGGAACATATTGAAACAAGGAGCTACAACGTGAGCTATTTATCTACAACATATTTGCAAAGACAATTTAGACTATGTTCATGATAATTGAGTTCATCTAATCAAATTATTTAATGAACTCCCACTCAAATAGACATCCCTCTAGTCATATAAGTGAAACATGATCCGAGTTAACTAGGCTGTGTCCGATCATCATGTGAGACGGACTAGTCAACATCGGTGAACATCTTCATGTTGATCGTATCTTCTATACGACTCATGCTCGACCTTTCGGTCTTCTGTGTTCCGAGGCCATGTCTATACATGCTAGGCTCGTCAAGTCAACCTAATGTATTGCGTGTGTAAATCTGGCTTACACCCGTTGTATTCGAACGTTAGAATCTATCACACCCGATCATCATGTGGTGCTTTGAAACTACGAACCTTCGCAACGGTGCATAGTTAGGGGGAACACTTTTCTTGAAATTTTAGTGAGGGATCATATTATTTATGCTACCGTCGTTCTAAGCAAATAAGATGTAAAACATGAATAAACATCACATGCAATCAAATAGTGACATGATATGGCCAATATCATTTTGCTCCTTTTGATCTCCATCTTCGGGGCTCCATGATCATCGTTGTCACCGGCATAACACCATGATCTTCATCATCGTGTCTTCTTGAAGTTGTCTCGTCATCTATTACTTCTACTACTATGGCTAACACTTTAGTAATGAAGTAAAGTAATTACATGACGTTTATGTTGACACGCAGGTCAAAAATAAATTAAGACAACTCCTATGGCTCCTGCCGGTTGTCATACTCATCAACATGCAAGTCGTGATTCCTATTACAAGAACATGATCAATCTCATACATCACATATATCATTCATCACATCCTTTTGGCCATATCACATCACACGGCACATGCTGCAAAAACAAGTTAGACGTCCTCTAATTGTTGTTGCAAGTTTTTACGTGGCTGCTATAGGTTTCTAGCAAGAACGTTTCTTACCTACGCCAAAACCACAACGCGATATGCCAATTTCAACTTACCCTTCATAAGGACCCTTTTCATCGAATCCGATCCGACTAAAGTGGGAGAGACAGACACCCGCTAGCCACCTTATGCAACTAGTGCATGTCAGTCGGTGGAACCAGTCTCACGTAAGAGTACGTGTAAGGTCGGTCCGGGCCGCTTCATCCCACTGTGCCGCCGAATCAAGATAAGACTAGTAACGAGAAGTAAATTGACAAAATCGACGCCCACAACAACTTGTGTTCTGTCACACCCTAGCTAGTCCATGCATTTGAGTGTGCATCATGTTTACTTTCATCAGAAACTTGAAATGGGGAAGTTGCAAACCCTAGCACCAAAGCAGCTCAAATAGGTTCAAATTAAAAGTGGAATTTCAATGAACCCAAAATGCTTTTCAAAAATGTTCATGGTCTTTGGAAAATGTTGGGAACAACAACCAGAGGTGATGCACATTTTTGCAACTCATTTTGGATTTTTGAATCAATGCCTAAATATTTGATTTGGAGCTGTTTAAATTATATAAATATTTTTAATGGCTCCAAAAATGTTGGGAATTGGTGAGGGCGTCTAGAATATTATATCTAGATGCCACAATTATTTTCAGCATTTATGGAAATGTTTTAACATTTCTTTTAAATGCAAAACAAATGTCAGAAATAGAAAAAGAAAACAGAAAAAGGAAAGGTTACCTGTCCTTACCTGGCAGCCCACCTGGCGGCCCAGCCCACCAAGGGCAGGGAGGTCTTCTTCCTCCCGCCAGGAGGACGCCGAGCGCGTGGCCGACGCACGCCGGCGCACGCCCGGCCACCTCCTGCTTGCCTGGCTGTCCTCCCGTCGCCCTGGATCATCCTCGCGTCGCCACGCACCTCCCCTGACCCCCTCTCACTCTCCCCCGTGCTTCTCCTCTCCTCTGTCTCGCTCTTCCCCTCTGTTCTGAGCGCATCGGAGAGCACCGCCGTGCGCCACCGCAACCACCGCCTCCCTCTCGCCTCTCCGACGTGCCCACGAGGTCCGCCTCGTCGCCCTAGTCCTCTCCGCCAGGCCACACGGCGCCGGACGCCCCCGAGCACCTCCACGCCGTCGTCTTCAACCTTCCGACGCCGGAGATCTCCATCGCCGCCTTGCTTGCTCCGGCCCCTCCCCGAGCTCGCTGACCTTCCCTGCGTGATCCCCGTGAGCCCCTGAACCGATTCCCCCTCTCCCTGTCCCTGTACGTCCGCCGTAGCCGTCATATACGTCGAGCCCGAAGCTCACCGCCGCCGTCCATGGCGCCGCCGCGGCCACAGCTGCTTCCACCCGCGTCCGAGCTCATCAGCGTTCTCAGCACAACCCTAGGAGCACGATGCACTCACCATCTCCTCCCCTAGTGCTCCGTAGCTCCGTTTTCATCGATGGCCGAACCACGGCCGCCACAAACCTCATCGCCGGCGTCGATTTCGGCGACCGTTTGGTCCAGCTCCACCACCCACACACGTGGCTCAGCCCCAGCTCTCGAGAGGACCCAACCACGCTCCAAACGGTGGTCTGTAGCGCGATCCCGACGCCTCCACCGCGTTCGGCCTCGCCGGCGGCTAAACGCCGGTGGGGTTGACCGGTCTGACCCCACAGCCCCGTTGACCTCCCCCCCTCTCTCTCAGTGACATGTGGGCCCGGCCCTGTTAAGTTTTAGTTAGGATTAGTTTAACAACTAATTAATCCTTGTTTAGTTAATTGGGTCACTGACGCGTGGGCCCAACCCCATTAACTAAACCAGTTTAGGTTTATTTTTAGATTAGGATTAACCACAGACACTGACGTGTGGACCCCACACGTCAGGTTTGACCTGGTCAGCCGCCTTTGACCTGCTGACGTAAGCATGACGCTGTGCTGACGCATTATATCATTTTCTGGTATTAATTTTATTCAGGAAATTCCAGAAAATAGTTCAAACTTCAAAAATTCATAGAAATTCAACCATAACTCCAAATGAGATAAATTATATATGAAAAATTATCAGAAAATTCAATCTATCCATCTGTAATGGTTTCATGCATGACAAAACAAGTTTACCTTGCTGTTTAAGCAGAATAAGGAAATGCACTATACATGCCATATTTAATGAGCTAATATTTGAATCTTTGATTCAAATGAGCTCATTCCTTTCTATTCTAGCTTGCATTAGGCCAAGACACCAACATATTGCCATGTCATAGCATGCATCATATTGTTGCATATCGTCATGTGCTGATTGTGTTCCGATGTGCTCTTCGTGGTAGGTTCTGCCTCCGAGGATATTCACGAGTATCCAACTGAAGGGCAGTATCCCACTACCACTCCATCAGGCAAGCAACCATTGATCATTCCGATACAAACCCATGTTCTCGCCTCTGCTCTTGTTTACTGCATTAAGACAACGCGATTCAAACTGTTGTGTGCTACGGTAGTTGAACCGTTATCCTCTGCATGACCTATCATTGCCACAGTAACTAGATGAAACCCACTAGCATGTGTAGGAGTTGATTGAGCCATGTTTTGTGATTCCTACATTGCTATGCCTGCTATGCTTAGAGTTGTGTCAGGTCTGGTTCATCTTGGTGATGGGCTAGAGTGAAATGCTTATGTTGGTAATATGAGGGATGTGTTGAACATGTTTTGGTAAAGGTATCGATGAGAGGCCATGTAGGAGTACATGGTGGGTTGTTTCATTGAGGCCATCCCTAAGAACTGAGATCTGTATGAGTGATTTCAGATTTAGCTACTACCGTGCATTGGGATCCTTAATTGACCCTCTCGGCTTCTTAGCCACCCTAGTACTCTGTCCAGGAGTTGCAATTAGTTTCTGGTGTTTGTAGGATATGTGTTGGCGGCCGTGCGTAGCGCTGACCCAAGGGGTGGGCTATGTTGCGGTAGATACACCGTGGCACGGTGTACCGAGTCACCCGTTTGGTGTCTCGGGAACCCTGTTCACATCGTTCGGGGCCGTAAGTGGAAACCTCGGCCGGACTCCCTGCGGATTGAACCTGGATAGGCGATAAACCTAGACTAGAGACTTAGGTGTTTAGGTAGGCCGTGGCCGACACCCTCGCTGGGCTTCCGCTTGAAGGTTGCCGAGTACATGTCATGTAGATGGCGGTAAGCGGTGAAAGCGTGTATGACGAAGTACACCCCTGCAGGGTATAAAACTATTCGAATAGCCGCGTCCACGGTAAAGGACTACTTGGTTGCCTATACAGTTCATAGACAAGTTAATGGATACTACTAAAAGACTCAAGATAAGTGTGAGTGCCGAGGATGGCCCTCTCGCAGGATGACGAGGGAGGATCCCCGGTGGAGTATTATGTTGGTGAGTAGTGGACTCGTGTGCGAAAACTATTTTACTAAAGAGGTTCCGTAGGATAGCTTAGCCAAGAGTCAAAGCTGGCTTGCTGCATAACCCCCACCACCTTCTTGAGAATGAGCATGTATAGTAGGTTCTGATGTAAGACTTGCGGAGTACCTTTGTACTCATGTTTGCTTATTTATTGTTTTCAGACGACAACACTGCCCCCTCCGATGGGTTTTATGTAGACCTTGACGTCGACGAGTGACTAGCCACCCAGGTGGTGATCCCGGTGAAGGAAATATGCCCAAGAGGCAATAATAAAGTTATTATTTATTTCCTTATATCATGATAAATGTTTATTATTCATGCTAGAATTGTATTAACCGGAAACATAATACATGTGTGAATACATAGACCAACAGAGTGTCACTAGTATGCCTCTACTTGACTAGCTCGTTAATCAAAGATGGTTATGTTTCCTAACCATGAACAAAGAGTTGTTATTTGATTAACGAGGTCACATCATTAGTAGAATGATCTGATTGACATGACCCATTCCATTAGCATAGCACCCGATCGTTTAGTATGTTGCTATTGTTTTCTTCATAACTTATACATGTTCCTATAACTATGAGATTATGCAACTCCCGTTTACCGGAGGAACACTTTGGGTACTACCAAACGTCACAACATAACTGGGTGATTATAAAGGAGTACTACAGGTGTCTCCAATGGTAGATGTTGGGTTGGCGTATTTCGAGATTAGGGTTTGTCACTCCGATTGTCGGAGAGGTATCTCTGGGCCCTCTCGGTAATACACATCACATAAGCCTTGCAAGCACTGCAACTAATATGTTAGTTGTGAGATGATGTATTATGGAACAAGTAAAGAGACTTGCCGGTAACGAGATTGAACTAGGTATTGGATACCGACGATCGAATCTCGGGCAAGTAACATACCGATGACAAAGGGAACAACGTATGTTGTTATGCGGTCTGACCGATAAAGATCTTCGTAGAATATGTAGGAGCCAATATGGGCATCCAGGTCCCGCTATTGGTTATTGACCGGAGACGTGTCTCGGTCATGTCTACATTGTTCTCGAACCGTAGGGTCCGCACGCTTAACGTTACGATGACAGTTATTATGAGTTTATGCATTTTGATGTACCGAAGGTTGTTCGGAGTCCCGGATGAGATCACGGACATGGCGAGGAGTCTCGAAATGGTCGAGACGTAAAGATTGATATATTGGAAGCCTATGTTTGGACATCGGAAGTGTTCCGGGTGAAATCGGGATTTTACCGGAATACCGGGAGGGTTACCGGAACCCCCCGGGAGACTAATGGGCCTATTGGGCCTTAGTGGAAAAGAGAAAAGGGAAGCCCACTAGCTGGCCGGCGCCCCCCCAAGTCCTATTAGGAATAGGATAAGGGGCCGGCCCCCCTTCTCTCTCTTTTCCCCCCGGGAGTCCTAATTGGATTAGGATTGGGGGGAGGAGTCCTACTCCCGGTGGGAGTAGGACTCCCCTGCGCCTCCTCTCCCTGGCCGGCCGGCTCCCCCTCCTCCAACCTTTATATACGGGGGCGGGGGGCACCCCAAGACACACAACTTGATCCTTGAGATCGTTCCTTAGCCGTGTGCGGTGCCCCTGCCACCAAATTCCACCTCGATCGTACCGTTGTAGTGCTTAGGCGAAGCCCTGCGTCGGTAGTACATCAAGATCGTCATCACGCCGTCGTGCTGACGGAACTCTTCCTCGAAGCTTTGCTGGATCGGAGCCCGGGGATCGTCATCGAGCTGAACGTGTGCTAAGAACTCGGAGGTGCCAGAGTAACGGTGCTTGGATCGGTCGGATCGGGAAGAAGACGTACGACTACTTCCCCTACGTTGTGTGATCGCTTCCGCAGTCGGTCTGCGTTGGTACGTAGACAACACTCTCCCCTCTCGTTGCTGTGCATCACCATGATCTTGCGTGTGCGTAGGAAATTTTTCGAAATTACTGTGTTCCCCAATAGTGGCATCCGAGCCTAGGTTTTATGGTTTGATGTTATTTGCACGAGTAGAACACAAGTGAGTTGTGGGCGATACAAGTCATACTGCCTACCAGCATGTCATACTTTGGTTCGGCGGTATTGTTGGGTGAGACGATCCGGACCAACCTTACGCGTACTCTTACGCGAGACCGGTTCCCTCGACGCTCTTTGCACATAGATGGCTTGCGGAAGACTGTCTCTCCAACTTTAGTTGAACCAAGTGTGACTACGCCCGGTCCTTGAGAAGGTTAAAACGGAGTCTATTTGACGAACTATCGTTGTGGTTTTGATGCATAGGTGAGATGAGTTCTTACTTAAGCCCGTAGCAGCCACGTAAAACTTGCAACAACAAAGTAGAGGACGTCTAACTTGTTTTTGCAGGGTATGTTGTGATGTGATATGGTCAAGGCATGATGCTAATTTTATTGTATGAGATGATCATGTTTTGTAACTAAGTTATCGGCAACTGGCAGGAGCCATATGGTTGTCGCTTTATTGTATGCAATGCAATCGCGATGTAATGCTTTACTAGATTACTAAACGGTAGTAATAGTCGTGGAAGCATAAGATTGGCGAGATGACAACGATGCTATGATGGAGATCAAGGTGTCGCGCCGGTGACGACGGTGATCATGACGGTGCTTCGGAGATGGAGATCACAAGCACAAGATGATGATGGCCATATCATATCACTTATATTGATTGCATGTGATGTTTATCCTTTTATGCATCTTATCTTGCTTTGATTGACGGTAGCATTATAAGATGATCTCTCACTAAATGATCAAGAAGTGTTCTCCCTGAGTATGCACCGTTGCCAAAGTTCGTCGTGCCCAGACACCACGTGATGATCGGGTGTGATAAGCTCTACGTCCATCTACAACGGGTGCAAGCCAGTTTTGCACACGCAGAATACTCAGGTTATACTTGACGATCCTAGCATATGCAGATCTGGCCTCGGAACACAGAGACCGAAAGGTCGAGCGTGAATCATATAGTAGATATGATCAACATAATGATGTTCACCATTGAAAACTACTCCATCTCACGTGATGATCGGTTATGGTTTAGTTGATTTGGATCACGTGATCACTTAGAAGATTAGAGGGATGTCTATCTAAGTGGGAGTTCTTAAGTAATATGATTAAATTGAACTTAAATTTATCATGAACTTAGTCCTGGTAGTATTTTGCAAATCATGTTGTAGATCAATAGCTCGCGTTGTTGCTTCCCTGTGTTTATCTTGATATGTTCCTAGAGAAAATTGTGTTGAAAGATGCTAGTAGCAATGATGCGGATTGGATCCGTGATCCGAGGTTTATCCTCATTGCTGCACAGAAGAATTATGTCCTTGATGCACCGCTAGGTGACAGACCTATTACAGGAGCAGATGCAGACGTTATGAACGTTTGGCTAGCTCAATATGATGACTACTTGATAGTTTAAGTGCACCATGCTTAATGGCTTAGAATCGGGACTTCAAAGACGTTTTGAACGTCATGGACCATATGAGATGTTCCAGGAGTTGAAGTTAATATTTCAAGCAAATACCCGAGTTGAGAGATATGAAGTCTCCAACAAGTTCTATAGCTAAAAGATGGAGGAGAATCGCTCAACTAGTGAGCAAGTGCTCAGATTGTCTAGGTACTACAATCGCTTGAATCAAGTGGGAGTTAATCTTCCAGATAAGATAGTGATTGACAGAATTCTCTAGTCACCATCACCAAGTTAGCAGAACTTCGTGATGAACTATAATATGCAAGGGATAACGGAAACAACTCCCAAGCTCTTCGTGATGCTGAAATCAACGAAGGTAGAAATCAAGAAAAACATCAAGTGTTGATGGTTGACAAGACCACTAGTTTCAAGAAAAGGGCAAAGGGAAGAAGGGGAACTTCAAGAAGAACGGCAAGCAAGTTGCTGCTCAAGTGAAGAAGCCCAAGTCTGATCCTAAGCCTGAGACTAAGTACTTCTACTACAAAGGGACTGGTCACTGGAAGCGGAACTACCCCAAGTAATTGGCGGATAAGAAGGATGGCAAAGTGAACATAAGTATATTTGATATACATGTTATTGATGTGTACTTTACTAGTGTTTATAGCAAACCCTCAGTATTTGATACTAGTTCAGTTGCTAAGATTAGTAACTCGAAACGGGAGTTGCAGAATAAACAGAGACTAGTTAAGGGTGAAGTGACGATGTGTGTTGGAAGTGGTTCCAAGATTGATATGATCATCATCGCACACTCCCTATAATTTCGGGATTAGTGTTGAACCTAAATAAGTGTTATTTGGTGTTTGCGTTGAACATGAATATGATTTGATCATGTTTATTGTAATACGGTTATTCATTTAAGTAAGAGAACAAATTGTTGTTCTGTTTACATGAATAAAACCTAATATGGTTACACACCCAATGAAAATAATTCATTGGATCTCGATCTTAATAATACACATATTCATAATATTGAAACCAAAAGATGCAAAGTTAATAATGATAGTGCAACTTATTTGTGGCACTGCTGTTTAGGTAATATTGGTATAAAACACATGAAGAAAACTCCATGCTGATGGGCTTTCGGAATCACTTGATTATGAATCACTTGATGCTTGCGAACCATGCCTTTTGGGCAAGATGACTAAAACGCCGTTCTCCGGAACAATGAAGCGAGAAAAGATTTGTTGGAAATCATACATACTGATGTATGTGGTCCGATGAATATTGAGGCTCGCGATAGGTATCATTATTTTCTGATCTTCACAAATGATTTGAGCAGATATGAGTATATCTACTTGATGAAACATAAGTCTGAAACATTTGAAAACTTCAAAGAATTTCAGAGTAAAGTGAAAAACATCGTGGCAAGAAAATAAAGTTTCTACGATCTGATCGCGGAGACAAATATTTGAGTTACGAGTTTGGTCTTCAGTTAAAACAATGTGAAATAGTTTCACTACTCACGCCACCTGGAACACCACATCATAATAGTGTGTCCGAACGTCATAACCGTACTTTATTGGATATAGTGCAATCTATGATGTCTCTTACCAATTTACCACTATTGTTTTTGGGGTCATGCATTAGAGACAGCTGCATTCACGTTAAAAAAGGGGCACCATCTATATCCCTCGAGACGACGCCTTATGAACTATGGTTTGGCAAGAAACCAAAGTTGTCATTTCTTAAAGTTTGGGGTTGCGATGCTTATATGAAAAAGTTTCATCCTGATAAGCTCAAAACTCAAATCGGAGAAGTGCATCTTCATAGGATATCCAAAGGAAACTATTGGATACACCTTCTATCACAGATCCGAAGGCAAGACTTTTGTTGCTCAATTCGGAAACTTTCTGGAGAAGGAGTTTCTCTCGAAAGAAGTGAGTGGGAGGAAAGTAGAACTTGACAAGGTAACTGTACCTGCTACCTTATTGGAAAGTAGTACATCACAGAAAAATGTTTCTGTGACACCTACACCAGTTAGTGAGGAAGCTAATGATGATGATCATGAAACTTCAGAACAAGACACCACTGAACCTCGTAGATCAACCAGAGTAAGATCCGTGCCAGAGTGGTACGGTAATCCTGTTCTGGAAGTCATGCTAATAGATCATGATGATCCTACGAACTATGAAGAAGCGATGGTGAGCCCAGATTCCGCAAAGTGGCTTGAAGCCATGAAATCTGAGATATGATCCATGTATGAGAACAAAGTATGGACTTTGGTTGACTTGCCCGATGATCGGCAAGCCATAGAAAATAAATGGATCTTCAAGAGGAAGACAGACGCTGATAGTAGTGTTACTATCTACAAAGCTAGAATTGTCGCAAAAGGTTTTCGACAAGTTCAAGGTGTTGACTACGATGAGATTTTCTCACTCGTATCTATGCTTAAAGTCTGTCCGAATCATGTTAGTAATTGCCGCATTTTATGAAATCTGGCAAATGGATAAACAAAACTGCATTCCTTAATGGATTTGCTAAAGAAGAGTTGTATACGATGCAACTAGAAGGTTTTTGTCAATCCGAAAGGTGCTAACAAAATGTGCAAGCTCCAGCGATCCATCTGTGGACTGGTGCAAGCATCTCGGAGTTGGAATATACGCTTTGATAAGTTGATCAAAGCATATAGTTTTATACAGACTTGCGGTGAAGCCTGTATTTACAAGAAAGTGAGTGGGAGCACTACAACATTTCTGATAAGTATATGTGAATGACATATTGTTGATCGGAAATAATGTAGAATTATTCTGTAAAGCATAAAAGGAGTGTTTGAAAGGAGTTTTTCAAAGAAAGACTTCGGTAAAGCTGCTTACATATTGAGCTTCAAGATCTATAGAGATAGATCAAGACGCTTGATAAGTTTTTCAATAAGTACATACCTTGACAAGATTTTGAAGTAGTTCAAAATGGAACAGTCAAAGAAAAAGTTTCTTGCCTGTATTACAAGGTGTGAAGTTGAGTAAAGACTCAAAGCCCAACCACGGCAGAAGATAGAAAGAGAATGAAAGCCATTCCCTATGCCTCATTCATAGGTTCTATAAAGTATGCCATGCTGTGTACCAGATCTATTGTATACCCTGCACTGTTTTGGCAAGGGAGTACAATAGTGATCTAGGAGTAGATCACTGGACAGCGGTCAGAATTATCCTTAGTGAAATAAGGATATGTTTCTCGATTATGGACGTGACAAAAAGGTTCGTCGTAAAGGGTTATGTCGATGCAAGTTTTTTACACTGATCTAGATGAATCTATAAGTCTCAATCTGGATACATATTGAAAGTGGGAGCAATTAGCTAGAGTAGCTCCGTGTAGAGCATTGTA
Organism: Triticum monococcum; assembly: GCA_034509565.1. Classification (NCBI taxonomy): domain Eukaryota; kingdom Viridiplantae; phylum Streptophyta; class Magnoliopsida; order Poales; family Poaceae; genus Triticum; species Triticum monococcum. Next base: position 579,981,138 of record CM067845.1, read on the forward strand.
GACATAGAACTTGCAAAATACTTACGGATCTGAATGTGACAGACCCGTTGACTAAAATTATCTCACAAGCAAAACATGATCACACCTTAGTACTCTTTGGGTGTTAATCACATAGATATGTGAACTAGATTAGTGACTCTAGTAAACCCTTTGAGTGTTGGTCACATGACGATGTGGACTATGGGTGTTAATCACATGGTGATGTGAACTATCGCTGTTGAATCACATGGCGATGTGAACTAGATTATTGACTCTAGTGCAAGTGGGAGACTGAAGGAAATATGCCCTAGAGGCAATAATAAAGTTATTATTTATTTCCTTATATCATGATAAATGTTTATTATTCATGCTAGAATTGTATTAACCGGAAACATAATACATGTGTGAATACATAGACCAACAGAGTGTCACTAGTATGCCTCTACTTGACTAGCTCGTTAATCAAAGATGGTTATGTTTCCTAACCATGAACAAAGAGTTGTTATTTGATTAACGAGGTCACATCATTAGTAGAATGATCTGATTGACATGACCCATTCCATTAGCATAGCACCCGATCGTTTAGTATGTTGCTATTGTTTTCTTCATAACTTATACATGTTCCTATAACTATGAGATTATGCAACTCCCGTTTACCGGAGGAACACTTTGGGTACTACCAAACGTCACAACGTAACTGGGTGATTATAAAGGAGTACTACAGGTGTCTCCAATGGTAGATGTTGGGTTGGCGTATTTCGAGATTAGGGTTTGTCACTCCGATTGTCGGAGAGGTATCTCTGGGCCCTCTCGGTAATACACATCACATAAGCCTTGCAAGCATTATGACTAAGATGTTACTTGTGAGATGATGTATTACGGAACGAGTAAAGAGACTTGCCGGTAACGAGATTGAACTAGGTATTGGATACCGACGATCGAATCTCGGGCAAGTAACATACCGATGACAAAGGGAACAACGTATGTTGTTATGCGGTCTGACCGATAAAGATCTTCGTAGAATATGTAGGAGCCAATATGGGCATCCAGGTCCCGCTATTGGTTATTGACCGGAGACGTGTCTCGGTCATGTCTACATTGTTCTCGAACCGTAGGGTCCGCACGCTTAACGTTACGATGACAGTTATTATGAGTTTATGCATTTTGATGTACCGAAGGTTGTTCGGAGTCCCGGATGAGATCACGGACATGACGAGGAGTCTCGAAATGGTCGAGACGTAAAGATTGATATATTGGAAGCCTATGTTTGGACATCGGAAGTGTTCCGGGTGAAATCGGGATTTTACCGGAATACCGGGAGGGTTACCGGAACCCCCCGGGAGACTAATGGGCCTATTGGGCCTTAGTGGAAAAGAGAAAAGGGAAGCCCACTAGCTGGCCGGCGCCCCCCCAAGTCCTATTAGGAATAGGATAAGGGGCCGGCCCCCCTTCTCTCTCTTTTCCCCCCGGGAGTCCTAATTGGATTAGGATTGGGGGGAGGAGTCCTACTCCCGGTGGGAGTAGGACTCCCCTGCGCCTCCTCTCCCTGGCCGGCCGGCTCCCCCTCCTCCAACCTTTATATACGGGGGCGGGGGGCACCCCAAGACACACAACTTGATCCTTGAGATCGTTCCTTAGCCGTGTGCGGTGCCCCTGCCACCAAATTCCACCTCGATCGTACCGTTGTAGTGCTTAGGCGAAGCCCTGCGTCGGTAGTACATCAAGATCGTCATCACGCCGTCGTGCTGACGGAACTCTTCCTCGAAGCTTTGCTGGATCGGAGCCCGGGGATCATCATCGAGCTGAACGTGTGCTAAGAACTCGGAGGTGCCGGAGTAACGGTGCTTGGATCGGTCGGATTGGGAAGAAGACGTACGACTACTTCCCCTACGTTGTGTGATCGCTTCCGCAGTCGGTCTGCGTTGGTATGTAGACAACACTCTCCCCTCTCGTTGCTGTGCATCACCATGATCTTGCGTGTGCGTGGGAAATTTTTTGAAATTACTGCGTTCCCCAACACCCGGCCATGGAGGGCCCTATGTAGATAGACAGGCTTCGAGAAGCCTTCTTTCTTTCTAGAGTCTGTACTCAGACTAGTTGCTTCCGCATGTGCTTGTATGATTGTATGACTTGAGTGTCAGGTCATGTGACCCCTATCTGTATGAACATGTTATGTATGGCTCCCTGGAGCCTTTAAATAAAGTACTTGAGTTGTAGAGTTTTGTTGTGATGCCATGTTGTATGTACTCATATCGGGCATATTGTGTGTATGATTGAAATGCTTGCTATGAGTGGGATCCGACAATCTAGTTGTTTATCCTTCGCAACCTTTCTTATGGGGAAATGTAGTCTAGTGTTCCTCGAGCCATAGTAGTCCGCTATAGCCCGGTTCACCGGAGTCCTGCTAGCCCAGCACTACTGTTCAGGACACTTGACTGGCCGGCATGTGTTTCACTTCGTCCCTATGTCTGTCCCTTCGGGGAAATGTCATGCGGTGACCTCCGGAGTCCTGCCTAGCCTGCTACAGCCCGGAATCCCCGGAGTCCTGTTAGCCTAGTGCTACAGCCCGGAATCACTCATTGATGACTGACATGTTCGATGTGATTCATGTATGCCTGTCTCCATAGGTCTGTGCCGCTTTGGGTTCACGACTAGCCATGTCGGCTCGGGTTCTCGGTCATATGGATGCTAGCGACATTGTCATATATGTGAGCCAAAAGGCGCAAACGGTCCCGGGCCATGGTAAGGCGACACCCGTGGGATACCATGCGTGAGGCCGCAAAGTGATATGAGGTGTTACCAGCTAGATCAATGTGGCTTGGGATCGGGGTCCTGACATGTTCTACTCGTGCATAGAAACTACGCATAGACCTAGCTCATGATGCCACTGTTGGGGATCGTAGCAGAAATTCAAAATTTTCTACGCATCACCAAGATCAATCTATGGAGTAATCTAGCAACGAGGGGAAGGAGAGTGCATCTACATACCCTTGTAGATCGCTAAGCGGAAGCATTCAAGTGAACGGGGTTGATGGAGTCGTACTCGTCGTGATCCAAATCACCGATGATCCTAGCACCGAACGGACAGCACCTCCGCGTTCAACACACATACGGTTGGGACACGTCTCCTCCTTCTTGATCCAGCAAGGTGAGAGGAGAAGTTGAGGGAAAACTCCTACAGCACGACGGCGTGGTGGTGATGGAGCTCGTGGTTCTCCGGCAGGGCTTCGCCAAGCACTACGGAGGAGGATGAGGTGTTGGAGGAGGAAGAGGGCCGCGCCAGGGGAAGGGTGCGGCTGCCCTCTCTCTCCCTCACTATATATAGGGGGAAGGGAGGAGGGGGAGGCGCCCTAGGGTTCCCTAGGGGAGGGGCGGCGGCCACAGGGGAAACCCTAGATGGGTTTGGGCGCCCCCACCCCCTAGGAAACTTGCCCCCAAGCCGGGAGGGGCAGCTGCCCTAGGGGTGGTGCCCCCACCTCTCCTGGTTACATGAGATGGGTGGGGGGGCGCTCAGCCCCGTAGTGGGATGATGTGCCCTCTCCCCTTGGCCCATAAGGCCCCCCAACGCTTGTCGGGGCCTCCGAAACCCCTTTCGGACACGCTGGTCATCACCTGGTACCCCCGGAACAATTCTGGACTCCAATACCCTTCGTTCAATATACCGATCTTCACCTCCGGACCATTCCGGAGCTCCTCATCATGTCCGGGATCTCATCCGGGACTCCGAAAAACCTTTGGTAACCACATACTATTTCCCATAACAACTCTAGCGTCACCGAACCTTAAGTGTGTAGACCCTACAGGTTCGGGAACCATGCAGACATGACCGAGACAACTCTCCAGCCAATAACCAATAGCGGGATCTGGATACCCATGTTGGCTCCCACATGTTCCACAATGATCTCATCGGATGAACCACGATGTCGAGGATTCAATCAATCCCGTATACAATTCCCTTTGTCCAGCGGTATTGTACTTGCCCGAGATTCGATCGTCGGTATCCCGATACCTTGTTCAATCTCATTACCAGCAAGTCTCTTTACTCGTTCCGTAACACATCATCCCGTGATCAACTCCTTGGTCACATTGTGCACATTATGATGATGTCCTACCCAGTGGGCCCAGAGATACCTCTCCGTTTACACGGAGTGACAAATCCCAGTCTCGATTCGTGCCAACCCAATAGACACTTTCGGAGATACCTGTAGTGAACCTTTATAGCTTCCCAGTTACGTTGTGACGTTTGGCACACCCAAAGCACTCCTACGGTATCCGGGAGTTGCACAATCTCATGGTCTAAGGAAATGATACTTGCCATTAGAAAAGCTTTAGCATACGAACTACACGATCTTTGTGCTAGGCTTAGGATTGGGTCTTGTCCATCACATCATTCTCCTAATGATGTGATCCCGTTATCAACGACATCCAATGTCCATGGTCAGGAAACCGTAACCATCTATTGATCAACGAGCTAGTCAACTAGAGGCTTACTAGGGACATGGTGTTGTCTATGTATCCACACATGTATCTGAGTTTCCTATCAATACAATTCTAGCATGGATAATAAACGATTATCATGAACAATGAAATATAATAATAATAACTAATTTATTATTGCCTCTAGGGCATATTTCCAACAGTTCTATAAGCCCATAATGCATCATCAAGTTTGTCGGAGTAATGGGACACGGGTAGGCCAACCCGAGCCCCATAACCTTTCAAGACATCGGGGCAGGCTACACCCCTCAAGACCATAGGGCGAAGAGCCGCCTCCTGGGGAGTCTACGGTAAGGAGGCCGGCTGCCCACTCACGACCGAGTCCCAGGGACGACTTCCAGAGAAGCCGGCTTTGGGGAGTCGGCCGGCGATTCCAACAAACCGTGACCTCATCGAAGGGGACGGGGCAGGGGCGTGGCTACAGTGAAGCCCACTCCCCGCCCCTTACCAAGGGCACGCATGGCTACAACACGCCATACTTGGGAAGATCTCCCTGCGGCGTGGCACTGTTGCCCGACCGGCACTGACATCAGCACCACTGTACCGAGTCCTACACCGACGATGACTTGTCTGTACGGCCTGGAGGCAGCGGGGCCCACCAGTCGACGAGACCTCGGGAGACGGCGGGAGAACCGCCAGTCGGACCCGTCGGGAGTCGGCCCGGGGGAGTCGGCCGAGCCCTCCCCCGGGGCCCACGCGCCATTAATCAAGAAGAGATGGGGAGTGGCCACAGTGATCGCCCGCCAGGCGGCGGGGCAGTTGCCCCGACCCCATGACCAAGCTTGCGTCATCAGGAGCACCGCTACAGTAATCAGCAGCCGGCAAGACCCGCCCATGGTGGACGCGGCCTGTCGGCTCCGTACCAAACCAGTCGGCGGGGCCCACCAGTCGGCGGGCCCCAGCAGTCGGCGGAGAAGTCGGAGGTCGGAGGCACTGACGGCTGGGCCCGCGCCCACTCAAATTACCATTGTACCCCTGGGGGTTAGGCCTATATAAACCCCCCAGGGCACCCATGCAAAGGGTTGGATCCCAGTAGTTCTAGAACACACCAGATAGAAGGAGAGAGCTAGCTTTGCCCTCTCCTACCACCCGGAACAGCTCAAGGAGCAACCGTGTAAACACTTGGCCTTAGTGATCATGCGGAGACCCCGCAGAGCAGCAGTAGAGGTGTTATCTCCCCAGAGAGCCCTGAAGCTTGGTAAGATTCGCCGGCGTGCATGTCTTCGCCTCATCCCGTTTCCAGGCACCGGCGACGTTCTACTCGCCCCCACCATGATAAGCCATCCGTTGGCATATGTCGCACCAAACCCCCGACATTTGGTGCCCACCGTGGGGCCTGGTGCACCGCCGTCCGGAGATCTATTCCGGACGGGAACCCTTTTCCTCCCTGGCGAGCGCAGCCAGCTAGGCACGCCAGGCGAAGTCTGCTTCGACGCATTGCGCGGCATTGAGATCGCCTGCGCAGCCAGCTCATTGGCCGAACTTGTCGGCGAGGTCCGCCTCTCTGATGAACCTGCGTCCGACGCAGGCGCGGGCGGCCCTGAGAACCTCCTCGCGGGCCTCCTCGATCAACTCCACGTTTCCGGCGAGCCTGCCATAGACTTGGAGTCCGTAGGCTCCACCGACCCGATGCTGGTCGACTCTGACACCGCGTTGATCGACGCGTTTCCTACCAACATGGTGGTCTATGACGAGCCTCTCCCCCACACAGAGAGCGACGGAAGCACCATCACTGAGGTGGTAGTCATCAGTCATGATGAGTTCCCTGGCGGAGGAGCGCCCGACTCGCTCGGCGCGGCGCTGCAAGACCTGACTACGCCCATTCCGGAAGATGCTAACGCAGGGACGTTAGAAGCACGCCGCCTTCATCTTGTTGAAGGCGCGAAGAAGCTGGCAAGCATGAGACGCTTGTCAGAAGCTTACCAGCGGGAGATGGATCGCGCCGTTGGCGGCTCGCCGGCCCCTGCAGGGCCAAGCCACCTTGGCGTGGTCCAGCAGCGCAGCGTAGCCATCACCAGCCTGTTTGGGGCTAGCCGCCCCGTGTACGCCATGCCAGCGGAGAATATCCGAGCCGCCCAGGCAGCGGCGGACGAACTGGACAGTTTCGAGGGCGAAGAACGCCGCCTCATAATGGAGCGAGTCCAGCGGCTCCTCGACGCGGCCGCCACGCAGAACGAGGCCGGTTGCTGCACGGAGGCACCGCAGCGGCCAAACAACGACCCGCACCGAGATCAAGGCGCGATGTCTCGGACGCCGACTGGCGGTGCCCGAGGAAGAAAGGACAAGGAGCCGGCTGTCAGCCACAGTCGGACTCGGATTACCATAGAGCGCGACCGAGACGGCCGCCCAAGAGCAGTGGAACGACGGGACGACTGCCCGCCTCCCCCTCCCCGCAAGGAGAGGCGAGTCTCCCCGCCGCCTGTTGACCATCCGGCTCTCGGTGACCGCCTTGGCCACCGAGAGGGAGTCAGAGAGAATGACGCCCGCCATCGGATCGACCGACTTCACCGGTCCCTGGCGCTGGAAGAAGACGAGCTGGGTCCGCCTTGTTTCGGGGCCCGCATTCGGGACGAGCCCTTTCCCAGAGGGTTCACGCTCCCAAGAGACACACCCAAGTATACCGGCTCCGTGAAGCCGGAAGACTGGCTAGTCGACTACTCCACGGCTGTCAGCATAGCCAACGGCAACAAGCGTGTCGCTGTAAATTACGTTCTGCTCATGCTCCAGGGCACGGCCCGGACATGGCTGAACAGCCTAAAGCCCTGCAGCATCAACAGCTGGGTCGACTTCACCGAAGCATTCGTCCGCAACTTCACCGGCACGTACAAGCGTCCTCCCAAGCCTCGTCAGCTCTCCTTGTGCGTGCAAGGTCCTGACGAGTCGACTCGCGACTACCTCACATGTTGGGCCGAGCTCCGGAACTCCTGCGAGGGCGTGCACGAGGTGCAGGCCATCGAGTACTTCACATCCGGGTGCCGAGAAGGCATCCTCCTCAAGCACAAGCTCCTCTGCGACGAGCCAGAAACCCTTGACGAGCTGCTGATCATAGCGGACAAGTACGCCACGGCTGACTCCTCCATGAAGGCGGAAATCCAAATCAGCACGACTGGCAAAGTGGCTCCTCAAGCTCCAAGAACTCCGGCGGCAGATGCCGGCCGGCGACAGCAGCAAGGCGACAACAAGCGCAAGGCCCCGCAGTCGGCTTCCGGCGGCCGGCAGGTCGCCACCGTTGAAGCCCAGCAGCCAGAAGAGCAGCCTCCGCCCAAGCGACAGAAAGGCAGCAAGCCAAACTGGTTGCCGGCCTTCTCCTATGAGCAGACCTTGGATGGACCTTGTAAGTTCCACAGCGGCGCGAAGCCGTCGAATCACACCACCCGGAAGTGCCACTGGCTCACTAGGATCGCCAAGGGAGACGGCCTCCTGCCACCCCACCTGCTGGGCAGCCGCCTCCGCCCCAGCAGCCGGCAGTCAGGCCAGTCGGTGTAGTACAAGACGAATACCCTAAAGAGCATGGAGCCTACGTGGTGTTCACCAGTGTGGCTGATGATCGACGCAGCAGGCGGCTGCAGCAACAAGAGGTGAACATAGTAGCCTCAGAGACACCAGAGTTCATGCACTGGTCTGAGAATCCCATCAGCTGGAGCAGGGCGGACCACCCAGAAGTGATTCCGAGTCCGGGCTCCTATGCCTTGGTCCTAGACGCCACCTTTGCTACGGACAAACGGGCCACGCATTTCTCGCGGGTTCTGATAGACGGAGGCAGCAGCATCAATATCCTGTACAAGGACACCATGGAGAAGTTAGGAATCAAGCAAAGACAGCTTCAGAATAGCCGGACTGTGTTCCACAGCATTGTTCCTGGGCTTTCCTGCTCACCAACCGGCAAGATCCTGATGGACATCCTCTTTGGGGACAAAGATCACTTCCGAAGAGAGGCTGTTTGGTTTGAGGTGGTGGACCTTGAGAGCCCATACCATGCGCTACTTGGCCGACCCGCCTTGGCCAAGTTCATGGCGGTCCCCCACTACGCCTACCTCAAGATGAAGATGCCCAGTTCTAGGGGAATTCTGACTGTGGCCGGCGACTACCGGAAGTCGTCCGCTTACGCGGCCGAAAACAGTCGGCTGGCTGAGTCCCTGGTGATCGCAGCCGAGAAGCGACTCCTTGAACGAGTTGTGGCGATGGCCGACAAGCAGCCGGAGATATCGCCCGACCCGAAGGAGTCGGAAGCCGAAGGTTCGTTCAAACCGGCCAAAGAGACAAAGAAGATACCCTTGGATCCGGAGCACCCAGAGAGGTACGCTGTCATGGGTGCAAACCTCGACAGCAAATAGGAAGGCGAGCTCGTCGATTTCCTCCGTGAGAATTCGGACATCTTCGCATGGTCTCCCAAAGACATGCCAGGTGTACCGACGGATTTCGCCGAGCACAAGTTACATGTCCGATCTGATACAAAGCCGGTCAGGCAGCCCCTGCGCCGCTTATCAGAAGAGAACAGAAGAGTTGTCGGAGAAGAGATAGCCCGACTCCTGGCAGCCGGCTTCATTATGGAAGTTTTCTTTCCAGAGTGGCTGGCAAATCTGGTCCTGGTACTAAAGAAGAACAAGCAGTCGCGAATGTGTATTGACTACACGAGCCTCAACAAGGCCTGCCCCAAGGACCCATTTGCTCTACCAAGAATCGATCAGGTGATAGACTCCACAGCCGGATGCGAGCTGTTGAGTTTCTTGGATGCATACTCAGGATATCACCAGATCAAGCTGAACCCGGCTGACAGATTGAAGACCGCCTTCATCACGCCGTTTGGAGCATTCTGCTACCTCACCATGACGTTCGGCTTGAGAAATGCCGGCGCCACCTTTCAGCATTGCATGCAGAAGTGTCTCCTCAAGCAGCTCGGCAGGAACGCCCATGTCTACGTGGATGATGTGGTGGTGAAGACGGAAAAGCATGGAACGCTGCTGGAAGACCTCAAGGAGACCTTTGAGAACCTGCGCCGGTTCCAAATCAAGCTCAACCCCGAGAAGTGTGTCTTCGGAGTACCATCCGGCCAGCTGCTAGGTTTCCTGGTCTCTGAACGCGGCATAGAATGTAACCCAGTAAAAATCAAGGCCATCGAGAGAATGGAGGTACCCAGCAGTCATCTGGCGACTGGGACGCGAAAGACGCAAACATGGCGAGCTACCGTTTCCTCGTGCAGCAACTCAGCTGGTATTTCGAAGGATGCGAGTTCCTCCATGTGCCAAGAAACGACAACGACCAAGCAGACGCCTTGGCACGAATCGGCTCTACCCGCCAAGCAATACCATCTGGCGTCGCCCTTCAACACCTCCTCAAGCCGTCTGTCAAGCCTTCACCAGAATCAGACTCCATTTTTGTGCCGGCTCCTCCCGAAGACGGCGGATCCGACTCCAGAGCTCCGGCAGTCGGAACGGGGACTTTGGCGGATGACTCCAAAGCCGCCACAGTCGAACCCGGCCCGGGGACTGCGGCAGCGAACTCGAAGATTCCAGAACTCGGCCCAGGGACTGCGCCAGTCGGCCTGGGGACTTCATTAACCCAGCAAGCGGCTGTTGACTCCAACCCGCCGCCTCCTAGCCCAGCAGCCCTCGTCCAAGTCGCAGTTCTGGTAGTCGAAGAAATAGAAGCACCCTCATGGGCCCAGCCCATCCTCAAATTCCTGGTAAACAAAGAGCTACCAACTGATGAGACCTCAGCTCGGCAAGTACAACGCCGGGCGGCAGCCTATACCATAGTCAACAGAGAGCTGGTCAGGCGCAGCGTCACTGGTGTCTACCAGCGCTGCGTAGAGCCAGAGCAAGGCCAAGCGATTCTCAAAGACATCCATCAAGGCGAGTGCGGCCACCATGCGGCTTCAAGAGCACTCGTCGCCAAAGCCTTTCGACATGGTTTCTTCTGGCCAACTGCCTTGGAAGAGGCCAAGGAGTTGGTACAAAAATGCAAAGGGTGTCAGAAGTTCAGCTCCAAGCCGCACCAGCCGGCTTCTGCGCTCAAGACCATCCCCATTGCCTGGCCTTTCGCAGTTGGGGTCTAGACATGGTGGGACCATTCAAGATAGCACGAGGTGGTTTAACTCACCTACTTGTCGCAGTGGACAAGTTCACCAAGTGGGTGGAAGTGAAGCCAATTAAGAAACTGAACGGTCCGACTGCCATGACCTTCATCACCGATATCACAATTCGGTACGACATACCACACAGCATCATCACCGACAATGGCACAAATTTCGCCAAAGGCGCCTTGGCCCGTTTCTGCGCAACATAGGGCATCCGACTGGACCTAGCATCCATCGCCCACCCGCAGTCAAACGGCCAAGTGGAGCGAGCAAATGGCCTCATCCTGTCCGACATCAAGCCTCTGTTGATCGAGCCTCTGGAGCGCTCGGCTGGCTACTGGCTCGACAAGCTGCCAGCCGTCCTCTGGAGTCTGCGCACGACTCCAAACAAGTCAACCGGCTTCATGCCCTTCTTCCTCGTCTACGGTGCCGAAGCCGTCATCCCAACGGACATAGAGTTCGACTCCCCACGAGTCACCATGTACACCAAGGAGGAAGCTGAAGAAGCACGACAAGACGGCGTCGATCTGCTGGAAGAAGGCCGGCTATTGGCACTCAGCCGGTCCAGCATCTACCAGTAGAGCCTGCACCGATACCAGAACAGGAAGGTCAGGCCAAGATCTTTCCAAGAAGGCGACCTTGTGCTCCGACTGATCCAGCAAACAGCCGGCCAGCACAAGCTGTCGGCGCCTTGGGAAGGCCCTTTCATCATCAACAAAGTATTGGGCAACGATTCCTACTACCTGGTCGACGCTCAGAAGCCCCGAGCACGAAAGAGGGACGACTCTGGCAAGGAGACAGAGCGGCCATGGAATGCAAATCTCCTCCGAAGATTTTACAGTTGATGCAGTATGTACCACGCTACCTTTTGTATTAAAGTACCAAGACTTCGCGCCCCCCGAGATGAGCTCGGGGACTGCCCTCTTTTGTCTGTATGATAAAAATTATGCCTACAAGTATGTTACTCTTTGTCATGCCTCTTGGCACCGGGCTCGACAAGTCGGCCCGGGGACTTGCCGCCTTGCACTATGAAATGCTTCTTGTAGTCGGACAAGTAGTGTGTAAACGCCTAAGCTGTCTCCTGCCAGAAGCCGCAGCTCGCATAGCGACTGTACGGTGGGCAGCAGTAAGGTAGAATGGGCATTCACATGAAAAATGGCTAAGGACCCAAAGCATAAAACATAGCTCAAGACGCCTTCCAACCTTTCTCACAAAACCGACTCTCGGATAGTCGGATTATCGTCTTCTATCCAACTTGCTCAAACAATCTTGAAAACGGCTAAGTACTTGCTTTCCCAAGGTAGCCTGGCACTTGATCCAGCGACAGTCCGCAGAGCGGCTGTCCGATTGGCAAGGCAGGCAACTAAGAGAAAGCGGCAAAGGAAAACAGCCAAAAGAACAATGAGCAAGAAAAAAAAATATATATATATAACATAGGCCCTTGGCCGAATTGTCGAGTAGAGGTTCAAAATACACCCCGCAGGTGGAATTGTGCGAATTAACAAGTTCTTCAAAAGACTACTGAAGCAGATAAAACAAGAGACACAGCGGCAGCTTAGGAGGCGGCAAACGGATTCGGGGGGGTCGAAGGAGGCGCCAGCGTCAGGCGTCGGGGCGGTCGGCTGGCTAGTCTTGGCTTGATCGCCTCCGGCAGCAGTCGTGTCGGTCACACGTGGCTCGTTGCTGGAGGCGCGGTCGGGCTGAGGCTGGCCGTCTGCTCCGTCTTCTGGTGCCTCTGCCTCGCCCCCATCCTCCGCCTCGTCCTCCTCCTCGATGCTGGAGCCAATCACCTCCGCCGAGTCTTCGCCGTAGTCTGGGTTCATCCCAAACCACTCCGGCGGTACCTCCTGCCGTCTTCAGACCGCTCGGGGACGAAGATGCTGGTGTCAGTGTACTCGGCGATCGCCGCAGCACGTTTGACGAGGGCGTCTTCCGCAGCCGCCAGCTTCGGTTGGGCCTCCGACCGAAGCGTGGACAACCGGTCTAGATCTAGCCCCGGGTACCACGCCTTGACGAACTCCAAGGCCCGGCGCGCTCCAGCCTGGGCCGAAGAGCCCTTCCAGGCCTCAAGACGACCAGCCGTGACCTCCAGCCAGTTGGCCGTCAGGCTGGGGGTGCGCGGAGCCTGCATATCCGGCCAAAGGGCGGAAATCGCCTGGGCACCGACGCGCTGAAGACGGTGCAGCATCCGGTGAGCCGGCCGGAGGCGAGCCTCGATGCTCAAGATGTGCTCATCAAGAGTTCAGGGGGCATCGGCGACGATCTCCACGCCCTCGGCCCTCCGACTTTCACGATCGGCCTCGATGGCTTGGATAACGGCCTGCAACTGCCCAGGGAAGAAGTCTGCAAAAGACACGAAGAAACGAAAAAGCAAGTCAAAAACCAAGAGTCGGCACGATCTAAGTCGGCGGCTCGAAGAAAGAAAACAAAGAGACTCACCATCAACAATGTCTTCAATCTCATGGAAGCCGGAGGACAGCAGCGCCTCCTTGTGAGACCAGAAGGAGCGCTAGCTCGCGAACTCGGCCAGGAGGGCGGTTTCCGTCTCCTCCGCCTCCCTCTGCGACTTCGCAAGCAGCTCCTTCTGCTCTGCCAACTGAGTGGCCAGCAGATCGCGCTCTATGGCGAGCTTGCTGCACTCCTCGCCTTTGGCGAGCAGGGCGGAGTTGGCTTCACTCAGCTGCTGTTGAAGAGCAGCCTTGGCTCCTGAAGGAAAGGAAGAAAGACAATAGTCGTTAATAAAGTAGGTCGCCGGGGAGATCCGGCCCGACTGCTCAGCAGTTGGCCCGAATCTCGGGGACTACAGCCCGCGAGTGCGCTAGCGCCCCCTGGCAGAGAAGAAAAAAGAGGGAAGGACTTACTCCGGCTCTCCACCAAGTCGGCGGTCCGCTTGCCCAGCTCTTCAACATTACGGTTGAAGGCAGTGACGCGGAGGTTGTGGTAATCCTGCAACAAGCATTCCAGACAAAGTTAGTACCCAGAAGTTCATCAATTGGAGTTCCGGGCCGCCTGCTCTGCAGCCGGCCCGAAACTCGGGGACTACACCCAGTGGGTGCGCTATCGCGCCCCCACAGAGAGGAACAAGAAAAACAAGGCTCAAAGGAAAAACATACCCGGACGGCTGCCCGCGACGCTAGAAACGCCTTGGTGCAACTCTGAAGAGCGTCGCCCTCAGCACGGAGCTTCGCCTGGATGTCCAGGAGCGCCCGGTTCAGCGGCCCTGTGCCGCCACCTCGCACCCACCCAACAGGTGCAGCGCTCCTCGCTTCAGCGTCTGGGGCCGTCGAGCTGGCGGTGCCGGATTCCAGACGGTGGGGTGCCGAAGTCGCCTTCTCCAGACGACGGCGCCCCGGCGAGCCGACCTGGAGGAGTAGCCTCGCCACGGCCTCGTCTTCGGTCGGCGGCACCGGAGGGTCCGCTGGCTGCTCGCCTCGCGCGCCTTCAGACGGCGGCGGAGGCGGTGGCAGAACGTTCGCGTCTGGAGTAGAGGGCTCGCCGCCTTCCCTCTCCTCGACGAGGTTCTCCCCACCGGCTTCTCCAGTCTGCCCCATGAACTCTGGAGGAGGCAGCGCAGAGTTCAGCGGGGTAACAAGCAAGGCCGACTGGCGGCGTGCGGCTTCCTCAGCCTGCTGCTTCGCCGCGGCGGCAGCTTCAGCCTCCGCCCTGTCGGCCTCCGCCTTCTCCAGGCGGAGGGCTTCTTCTTCGTTGCGCCTCTCCTGCGCATTCCGCTCCGTCGCCTCCCGGAGGTCAGCAGCGGGGTCAATCCGCCGAGTAGTGGCGGACGTCTCCGCAGACCCCATGACGGAGGCGGCGGCGACCCGCTCAAGAGAGAGGGGAGCCCTGAAGAAAGAGGGGCGAGCAGAGACTCAGACAAAACACGAAGAAAGAATAAACTTTGAAGACAGAATACTTACGCAGAGACCAACGGCGGCTTCTTCACTTCCTTACGCAAGCGGATGGCCTTCGCAGCTGCCTCGTCCCGCCGGGTCGCCGCAGCCGAGCCCTTGGGCTTCTTCGGCCGGCTGCCGAACAAAGTCGGCGCAGCCCAGCGCTTCTTCCCGCCACCTGGAGCGCCCGACGCGGCAGAAGAGCCCGCGCCCGGCTGGCTGGCTCCTGGCCAATGGCGAGGGGCGACTCCACCCTCGGCGTCGTCTTCAGGCCAGTCGGTGAAGGTAGCCGAGGGCCTGAAGTTGCCTGTCGTCCCTCCTCCTCCCTCGGTGTCGTCTTCCAGAGCCGCCGCCCCCAGATCGGGGTCGTCGACGTCGCTCTCCGCCCGGTCGGCGACGAACTCACGGGCCGGCCCCAAGGTGCCGGTTGGTGGGTGAAGAAGGGGATTCTAACCAAAGCCGACTGATCAGAACAAAACTCGGCAAGAAGAAGACAATCCAAAGAAAGAAAAGAAAGGCGACTCACCACGGGCGGGGGGTTGGCGTGGGAGTATGGTTCCTTGCCGAATCGCCAGTCCTCTGGGAGCCTGCTGTCCGAGAGGTAGTTCACCATAAGGGCCACCTCTTTGTGAGGCATGTCCTTGGTGCACATCCGACTCAGGTCGCGGCCCCCGCTCGTCTGGCATATCACGTGAGGGCGGCCTTGGAGTGGGAGAACTCGGCGCGAGACGAAGGCGGCCAGCAGGTCCGGACCAGTCAGACCCTCCGACCGCGTCAGCACTCGGAGTTGCGTGATGGCGCCGGCTCCCGCAGGCGTCAGTGACCTGGCCCGGTACGACCAGTTGGGCAGTCTGCCAGCCGACGGGCCGGCTTCGAAAGCCGGCAGATTGACCCAGTCGCCCCTCGTGGCGACGTTCCTGACGTAGAAGTAGGACCTCTACCACATCTTCACCGACTTCAACAGCGAGATAGAGGGGAAGTGGTTGTCGTCTCCTGACCTTCGCACGACGATGAAGGCGCCGCACTGAGCTGGCACGCCCACGGCCTGGATGCCGAGCTTAGAGAAGAAGAACTCCCCCCCAGAGCTCGAGGGTGTGGAGGACTCCGAGGAAGCCTTCGCACAGAGCCACGAAGGCGGACAGCAGCACCGCTGTGTTGGGGGTGAGGTGGTGCGGCTGGAGGCCGTAGAACTCCATGAAGGACCGGAAAGAGCTGCTCGCCGGCAGCCCCAACCCGCGTAGGCAGTGCGAGCGGAAGATGACCCGCTCGCCCTCCTGCGGGGCGGGGGAAATCTACCCCGCCGGTGCAAGACGCACCTGCACGCGATCCTCGCTGGGAAGCTGACGGGTCTGGCGGAGGAACTCGATATGGTCTTCGTGGACTTCGGAGGCATCCCAGGTGCCGGAGCGCACTGGGGGAGGCGCGGCAGCGGAGGAAGAACTCATCGCGAGTTGTCACCGCATTGTTCACCGGAGCTTGGGCGTGCGGCGGAGCGAAGAAGAGAAGAGGAAGCAGGAGAGCGAGGAGCTGCGAGGAGGAAGAAAGCGAGGGTTAGTGGGAAGGAGGGGCGCGCGTGCCCCCCTCTTCCCCATACTTATAGCCCCGTGGGCTGCGAAGCCAAGGGGACGGATGTGGGGATTTACTGCGCCCGCAACCCCACGACACCCAAGATCCATGTAAAGTTACTGCGCGCAGTAACTTTACGGGAATCCCAACCGTCCACCGGGGCCGCAGCGGATCCGCTTGGGCGCCGAGGCGCGGCAGTGGCGGGCCCCTCCTGTGGGCCTGTCCCGTCGCGCGTGTGGGCTGGCAGGATGGCCTGGCCACGTGCCCTCGCGTGACCGGCCAAGAACGGGCGGCGGCCTGGAAGCTTAGCTAGCACGCCACTTGAAATCCCGCCGCGACGTTCGAACTACTAAGCAAGTCGGAATTGAGTGAGTCCGAGTTGGGCGAGTCCGACTCCTTCTAGTCTGCCCGGCAGAAGTCAATCAAGACCATGTGTTGAGCACCCGGAAAGAGAAACTGCTGAGGCTTCTCGGCCGATCGTCCGCGGCGCCTCACCAGCTTCGGGGACTACTGTCGGAGTAATGGGCCACGGGTAGGACAACCCGAGCCCCATAACCTTTCAAGACATCGGGGCAGGCTGCGCCCCTCAAGACCACAGGGCGAAGAGCCGCCTCCTGGGGAGTCTACGGCAAGGCGGCCGACTGCCCACTCACGGCCGAGTCCCAGGGACGACTTCCAGAGAAGCCGGCTTTGGGGAGTCGGCCGGCGACTCCAACAAACTGTGACCTCATCGAAGGGGACGGGGCAGGGGCATGGCTACAGTGAAGCCCACTCCCCGCCCCTTACCAAGGGCAGGCATGGCTACAACACCCCGTACTTGGGAAGATCTCCCTGCGGCATGGCACTGTTGCCCGGCCGGCCCTGGCATCAGCACCACTATACCGAGTCCTGCGCCCACGACGGCTTGTCTGTACGGCCTAGAGCCAGCGGGGCCCACCAGTTGGCGAGACCTCGGGAGACGGCGGGAGAACCGCCAGTCGGACCCGTCGGGAGTCGGCCCGGGGGAGTCGGCCGAGCCCTCCTCTGGGGCCCATGCGCCATTAATCAATAAGAGATGGGGAGTGGCCATAGTGATCGCCCGCCAGGCGGCAGGGCTGTTGCCACAACCCCACGACCAAGCTTGCGTCATCAGGAGCACGGCTACAGTAATCAGCAGCCGGCAAGACCCGCCCGTGGCGGACGCGGCCTGTCGGCTTCGTACCAGACCAGTCGGCGGGGCCCACCAGTCGGCGGGCCCCAGCAGTCGTTGGAGAAGTCGGAGGTCGGAGGCACTGACGGCTGGGCCCGCGCCCAGTCGAATTACCATTGTACCCCTGGGGGGTAGGCCTATATAAACCCCCCAGGGCACCCATGCAAAGGGTTGGATCCCAGTAGTTCTAGAACACACCAGATAGAAGGAGAGAGCTAGCCTTGCCCTCTCCTACCACCCGAAACAGCTCGAGGAGCAACCGTGTAAACACTTGGCCTTAGTGATCATGCGGAGACCCCGTAGAGCAGCAGTAGGGGTGTTATCTCCCCGGAGAGCCCTGAAGCTGGGTAAGATTCGCCAGCGTGCATGTCTTCGCCTCATCCCGTTTCCAGGCACCGGCGACGTTCTACTCGCCCCCACCATGATAAGCCATCTGTTGGCATATGTCGCACCAAACCCCCGACAAAGTTCTCTTGGACCAATTCTTTCTAGACCTATTAACAGTCTTTTGCAAAATTAATTTGAGCTCTCTATTGCTTAACTCTACTTGACCACTAGACTGAGGGTGATAAGGAGATGCAATTCTATGATTAACATCATATTTAGCAAGCATTTTACGGAAAGCACCATGAATAAAGTGTGAACCACCATCAGTCATTAAATATCTAGGGACTCCAAACCTCGGGAAAATAACTTCTTTAAGCATTTTAATAGATGTGTTATGATCAGCACTACTAGTTGGAATAGCTTCTACCCACTTAGTAACGTAATCAACAGCAACTAAAATATGTGTGTATCCATTAGGGGCAGGAAAAGGTCCCATATAATCAAAGCCCCAAACATCAAATGGTTCAATAACAAGAGAATAATTCATAGGCATTTCTTGACGTCTACTAATATTACCAATTCTTTGACATTCATCACAATACAAGACAAACTTACGTGCATCCTTGAAGAGAGTAGGCCAATAAAAACCAGATTGCAATACCTGATGTTCAGTTCTATCTCCAGCGTGGTGTCATCCATAAGACTCGGAGTGACACTTGCGTAGGATCTGTTCATGTTCATGCTCAGGTACACAACGTCTAATAACACCATCTACTCCTTATTTATAAAGATGTGGGTCATCCCAAAAGTAATGTCTCAAATCATAGAAGAACTTTTTCTTTTGTTGGTATGTGAAGCTAGGTGGTATAAATTTAGCAACAATATAATTAGCATAATCAGCATACCATGGAGTACTACAAGAAGTACTTATAACATTTAATTTTTCATCAGTAAAGCTATCATTAATAGGTTGTGGGTCATCAAGAATATTTTCTAACCTAGACAAGTTGTCTGCAATGGGGTTCTCAGCTTCCTTTCTATCAACAATATGCAAATCAAATTCTTGTAGCTAGAGAACCCATCTAATAAGTCTAGGTTTAGCATCTTTCTTTTCCATAAGGTATCTAATAGCAGCATGATCTATTTGAATAGTTACTTTAGAATCAACAATATAAGATCCGAACTTATCACAAGCAAATACAACTGCTAGAAGCTCTTTTTCAGTAGTAGCATAGTTCCTTTGAGCATTGTCTAGAGTCTTACTAGCATAATGAATAACATTTAATTTCTTATCAACTCTTTGCCCTAGAACAGCACCTACAGCATAATCACTAGCATCACACATAATTTCAAAGGGTAGGTTCCAATCAGGTGGCTGAACAACAGGTGCAGTGACTAATGCTTTCTTAAGTATTTCAAATGCTTCTACACAATCATCATCAAAGACAAATTGTATATATTTTTGCAATAAATTAGTCAGAGGCCGAGAAATTTTTGAGAAGTCCTTAATGAACCTCCTATAAAATCCAGCATGACCAAGGAAACTTCTTATACCTTTGATGTCCTTGGGACATGGCATCTTTTCAATAGCATCAACCTTGGCTTTATCAGCTTCAATACCTCTTTCAGAAACTTTGTGCCCCAAGACAATACCTTCATTAACCGTAAAGTGGCACTTTTCCCAATTCAAGACAAGATTAGTTTCTTCACATCTCTGCAAAACTCGATCAAGATTGCTCCAGCAATCATCAAAAGAGGAACCATAGACAGAAAAGTCGTCCATGAAAACCTCACAAATCTTTTCACAAAAGTCAGAGAATATAACCATCATGCATCTTTGAAAGGTAGCAGGTGCATTACATAAACCAAAAGACATACGTCTATAAGCAAAAGTACCAAAAGGGCATGTAAAAGTAGTCTTTGATTGATCTCTAGCCGACACAGGTATTTGAGAGAAACCAGAATAACCATCTAGAAAGCAATAGTGTGTATGTTTGCATAATATTTCTAGCATTTGATCAATAAAAGGTAAGGGGTAATGATCTTTCTTAGTAGCTTTATTTAATTTGCGAAAATCAATTACCATCCTATAACCTGTGATAATTCTTTGTGGAATCAATTCATCTTTATCATTAGGAACAACAGTAATACCTCCCTTCTTAGGGACACAATGGACAGGACTTACCCATTCACTATCAGCAATGGGATAGATTATACCTGCCTCCAGAAGCTTTAGTATTTCTTTTCTTACCACTTCTTTCATCTTAGGATTCAGACGTCGTTGTGGATCACGAACTGGTTTGGCATCTGCTTACAAATTTATTTTATGTTGACATAGAGTGGGACTAATGCCCTTAAGATCATCAAGAGTATATCCAATAGCAGCACGGTGCTTCTTCAGAGTTTTCAATAATCTTTCTTCTTCATGCTCTGAAAGGTTAGCACTAATAATAATAGGATATATCTTGTTTTCATCAAGATAAGCATATTTAAGATTATCAGGCAAAGGTTTAAGCTCATACACGAGATCACCCTTGGGTGGAGGAGGATCCCCTAAAATTTCAAAAGGCAAATTGTGTTGCAGAATAGGTTCTTGTTTAAAGAATACTTCATCTATTTCCCTTCTTTCATTCATGAACATATCATTTTCATGGTCTAGCAAATAGTGTTCTAAAGGATCACTAGGAGGTACGGCAATAGAAGCAAGACCAATAATTTCATCCTTACTAGGTAATTCTTCCTCACAATGTTGTTTACTAAATTTAGAGAAATTAAACTCATGAACCATATCATCCAAGCCAAAAGTAACAACATTCTTTTTGCAATCTATGGTAGCATTGACAGTATTTAAGAAGGGTCTACCAAATATAATGGGACAAAAGCTATCTTGCGGAGAAGTAAGAACAAGAAAATCAGCAGCATATTTAGTTTTCCCACACAAGACTTCAACATCTCTAACAATTCCAATTGGTGAAATAGTATCTCTATTGGCAAGTTTAATTGTGACATCAATACCTTCTAACTCAGCAGGTGCAATTTCATTCTTAATTTCTTCGTATAAAGTATGCGGTATAACACTAGCACTTGCACCCATATCACATAAGCCATGATAACAATGATCTCCTATTTTAATAGAAATAACAGGCACGCCTACCACAGGTCTATGTTTATCTTTGGCACAAGGTTTAGCAATTCTAGCAGTTTCACCTTCGAACTGAATAACATGCCCATCAATATTATCAGATAAGAGATCTTTAACAATAGCAATATTAGCTTCTACTTTAACTTGCTCAGGAGGTGTATAAGTTCTAATATTGCTTTTACGAACAACAGTCGAAGCTTTAGCATGATCCTTTATTCTAACAGGGAAAGGTGGTTTCTCAATATAAGAAGTAGGAACAATAGGATCATTATAAGTGATAGTCTTTTCTTCAACTTTAATAGGTGAAGCTACTTTTACTTCTATGGGAGGATGATATTTAAACCACTTCTCCTTAGGGAGATCAACATAAGTAGCAAAAGATTCACAGAAAGAAGCTACTATCTCAGAGTCAAGTCCATATTTAGTGCTAAACTTACGGAAAATATCGGTATCCATAAAAGATTTAACACAACCAAACTTAGGTGTCATACCTGAATCTTTACCTTCGTCGAGGTCCCAATCTTCAGAGTTGCGTTTAATTCTATCCAATAAATTCCATCTGAATTCAGTAGTCTTCATCATAAAAGAGCCAGCACAAGAAGTATCGAGCATGGTGCGATTGTTATCAGAAAGCCGAGCATATAAATTTTGAATAATCATTTCTCTTGAGAGCTCGTGGTTGGGGCATGAATATAACATTGATTTAAGCCTCCCCCAAGATTGAGCGATGCTTTCTCCTTCACGAGGCCAAAAATTATATATATAATTGCGATCACGATGAACAAGATGCATAGGGTAATACTTTTGATGAAATTTCAACTTCAATCTTTTATAGTCCCATGATCTCATATCATCACATAGCCTATACCATAGCAATGCGTCTCCCTTCAAAGATAAAGGGAAGACCTTCTTCTTAGCAACATCATCGGGTATACCTGCAAGCTTAAATAATCCACAAACTTCATCCACATATATTAAGTGCTCATCAGGATGCTTTGTTCCATCTCCTGTAAAAGGCTTAGCTAGCAGTTTTTCCATCATACCCGAAGGAAATTCAAAAGGAGTTTCATTTTCAATAGGTTGAGTAGGTTGAGGAGCAACTCTTTGCTCTACTAGACGGGGTGAAGATACCCCAAACAAGCCCCTCAGAGAATTACTTTCCATAGTAACAAGTGATAGTAAATTTCAGCACACTATATAAATTTTTCCTTACCAAATTCCACCTACCAAAGGCGCTACACTCCCCGACAACGGCGCCAGAAAAGAGTCTTGATGACCCACAAGTATAGGGGATCTATTGTAGTCCTTTCGATAAGTAAGAGTGTCGAACCCAACGAGGAGCAGAAGAAAATGATAATCGGTTTTCAGTAAGGTGTTCTCTGCAAGTACTAAAATAAGTGGTAACAGATAGTTTTATGATAGGATAAATTGTAACGAGCAACAAGTAACAAAAGTAAATAAAGTGCAGCAAGGTGGCCCAATCCTTTTGTAGCAAAGGACAAGCCGGAACAAACTCTTATAATAGGAAAAGCGCTCCCGAGGACACATGGGAATATCGTCAAGCTATTTTTCATCACGTTCATATGATTCGCGTTCGATACTTTGATAATTTGATATGTGGGTGGACCGGTGCTTGGGTGCTGTTCTTACTTGAACAATCATCCCACTTATGATTAACCTCTATTGCAAGCATCTGCAACTACAACAAAAGTATTAAGATAGACCTAACCATAGCATGAAACATATGGATCCAAATTAGCCCCTTATGAAGCAACGCATAAACTAGGGTTTAAGCTTCTGTCACTCTAGCAACCCATCATCTACTTATTACTTCCCAATGCCTTCCTCTAGGCCCAAATAATGGTGAAGTGTTATGTAGTCGACATTCACATAACACCACTAGAGGCTAGACAACATACATCTTATCAAAATATCAAACGAATACCAAATTCACATGACTACTCATAGCAAGACTTCTCCCTTGTCCTCAGGAATGAATGTAATTACTCACACAGCATATTCATGTTCATAATCAGAGGGGTAATAATATGCATATAGGATCTGAACATATGATCTTCCACCAAATAAACCAACTAGCATCAACTACAAGGAGTAATCAACACTACTAGAAACCTACTAGCACCAATCCCGGACTGTGAAACAAGAATTGGATACAAGAGATGAACTAGGGTTTGGAGATGAGATGGTGCTAGTGAAGATGTTGATGGAGATTGCCCTCTCCCGATGAGAGGAGCGTTGGTGATGACGATGGTGATGATTTCCCCCTCCCGGAGGGAAGTATCCCCGGCAGAACAGCTCTGCCGGAGCTCTAGATTGGATCCACCAAGGTTCTGCCGCGTGGCGGCGGAGTCTCGTCCCGAAAAGTTCCTTCCTATTTTTTTCACATCGAAAGACTTCATATAGGAGAAGATGGACGCCGGAGAGCCACCAGGGGGCCCACGAGGTAGGGGGGCACGCCCTAGGGGGGCGTGCCCCCCACCCTCGTGAGAAGGGTGTGGGCCCCCTGGCCTTCATCTTTGGCGAGGATTTTTATTTATTTATTTTAAGATGTTCCGTGGAGTTTCAGGACTTTTTGGAGTTGCGAAGAATTGGTCTCTAATATTTGCTCCTTTTCCAGCCCAGAATTCCAGCTGCCAGCATTCTCCCTCCTTATGTAAACCTTGTAAAATAAGAGAGAATAGCCATAAGTATTGTGGCATAAAGTGAAATAACAATCCATAATGCAATAAATATTGATATAAAAGCATGATGCAAAATGGACGTATCACTCACCGCCGTGCGTGAGTAATTGCATCGTAGGCTTGCTGGACGGTGATGGGTTAGATGAGATTTATCATGTAATCGAGTTAGTTTTGTTAGGGTTTGATCCCTAGTATCCATTATGTTCTGAGATTAATGTTGCTATGACTTTGCTATGCTTAATGCTTGTCACTAGGGCCCGAGTGCCATGATTTCAGATCTGAACCTATTATGTTTTCATGAAAATATGTGAGTTCTTGATCCTATCTTGCAAGTCTATAGTCACCTACTATGTGTTATGATCCGGCAACCCCGAAGTGACAATAATCGGGACCACTCCCGGTGATGACCATAGTTTGAGGAGTTCATGTATTCTCTGTGTGCTAATGCTTTGTTCCGGTTCTCTATTAAAAGGAGGCCTTGATATCCCTTAGTTTCCAATAGGACCCCGCTGCCATGGGAGGGTAGGACAAAAGATGTCATGCATGTTCTTTTCCATAAGCACGTATGAGACTATACGGAATACATGCCTACATTACATTGATGAATTGGAGCTAGTTCTGTGTCACCCTATGTTATGACTGTTACATGATGAACCGCATCCGGCATAATTATCCATCATTGATCCGGTGCCTACGAGTTTTCCATATACCGGTTTACGCTTATTTACTTTCCCGCTGCTAGTGTTACAATCACTACAAAATACCAAAAACATTACTTTTGTTGTCTTTACTTTTGTTGCTACTACCACCACTATCATATTACTTTGCTACTAAACACTTTGCTGCAGATACTAAGTTTCCAGGTGTGGTTGAATTGACAACTCAGCTGCTAATACTTGAGAATATTCTTTGGCTCCCCTTGTGTCGAATCAATAAATTTGGGTTGAATACTCTACCCTCGAAAGATGTTGCGATCCCCTATACTTGTGGGTTATCACGCGGCTGGAGATGCTCTAAGGAGGACATGGTGGTGCGTGGCTGCGCCCCTGGCGGCAGTTTTTCTATTGACAATCAATACCTTTCAAAAAAACTTCTAATGTATTTATAAATTGTCGAAAACTGTTAAAATAGTACTTCCTCCTTTCATCTATATAGCGCCTAATGCATTTATTGAGGCTAACTTTGACCAAATGTTAGAGCAATAATATATGACATACAACATACACAAAGCATATCGTCAAATTCGTATGTGAAAGGAGCTTTTAATGATATAATTTTCACATTATGCATGTCATGTATTATTAATCTTTTCAATAGTCAGAGAAGTTCTTGAAAAACACATTAGTACAATGAATACCAGAAGTAAAAATTACGTCCAGGTCCACTCCTATGGTGACTTGACGACCAGGAAACTGCAACAGAGAGAGATATACCACTAACACTTCACATGCACCGTCCTGGGTCAAGAAATTTTGGCGCGCGTGCCGCCTCATAAAACACATGGACAAACCAAAGGATGATACCCACAGACCCCACCTCACTAACCTCCCCTCTCCCCTTCCCCGGGTTTCACTGTGGGACCCCATGCCCCCTAATTTCCAAAAAACATTAGCCGCGTCAATGTGTGACCTAATTTCCGTAAGATATTTTCGTAGCTATAGCATAGTTGGTTTTGAATCTACTTTCTTTACTGAACATAATCCTTTCGATCTTTGAGCTCCTCGACCTCCTTGGCTTTGTCTTGCTGGGTCCCATTGTCAGTACATGCTTCGCTATTTCACACGTATATATGCTTCTTCATTGGACAAACAAAATGTCATTTTATCTCTCAAGGAAAAAACTAGGATGGTGCAAGAAACTTCTCAAGGAACGTTTCCTTTCCAATCTGCTTCTTCATATCTAGTTTTTTTGTTATGTCTTCTTTGTTTCATCTCTGGTTATAGAAAATTGGATCATTTTTTTGTGAACCTAGTCCTTTTTGTATCTCACTCTTTTGGTGCCACTAACAACAAACTACATTATTGATTACCAGTGTGGAGATCTCTTCACGTGTTCATACCCCCGTCCCCCCCCCCCCTGCACGCACACACACACACACCCCATAGATCAAAGCTAAGGCCAAGGGCTTCCCCCACTTGGTATAAGTAGTTAACATGGCACATTGACATGTCAATATAGTTATAACCGTAGCGGTTAGCTGACTTTCGCAACTTGACTTATGTGTACCTAGCTGGCATTCCTTATTACATTCTTTAGCCAACTGGCAATTTCAAATACTAGCTTCATTTACTTTATGGTTATTGGATAATTCCTACCAACGAACCACTATAAGAAGGATATTACATAATTTTACGGATGCAGAACAATATTTATTAAACTCGTGAGCCCTAAGACATCCATAGATAGAATATGGACACAAAATAAGTATAAAAGGAAAATATGGATACCACACATATTTAAACAACTTCTTTTGGCATACAGTTAACGTGTGTGGGGCCCAAGAAAGATTGTGCAAGGGACCCATATAGCTAACTATGAAGTACATATCAAAAACTTAGCATGCTACTTTCTTGTTGACGAGTCGAGAAAATGTTATTTAACAACGAAGCTTTGGTTTTAAAGAGGGGGCCAAGGACCATTCCGGCTCTCACTAAAGGTTTCTCCATGTACTTATCCATCTGAGTAACCATGAAGACAATATCAAACTAGATACCTTGTTACTTTCTTTAGTACTTTGTATTTTAGTGTATTTCAGTTTAGATAATAATGAAAAAGGGAATAAAAACATCAAAATAGACCATCAGAGGTTGGGAATCATCAAAGTGTATATTATCGATGTCAAGGATTTCCTTATTTGTGTATAACCATTTGAAAACCCACAAGTATAGGGGATCACAACAGTTTTCGAGGTAGAGTATTCAACCCAAATTTATTGATTCAACACAAGGGGAGCTAAAGAATATTCTCAAGTATTAGTAGCTGAGTTGTCAATTCAACCACACCTGGAAACTTAATATCTGCATCAAAGTGTTTAGTAGCAAAGTAATATGATAGTAGTGGTAACGGTAGCAAAAGGTAATGATAGAAAAAGTAATGTTTTTGGTTTTTGTATTGATGATAGCAATAGCAACGGAAAAGTAAATAAGCGAAGAACAATATATGGAAAGCTCGTAGGCAATGGATCGGTGATAGAGAATTATGCTGGATGCGGTTCATCATGTAACAGTCATAACCTAGGGTGACACAGAACTAGCTCCAATTCATCAATGTAATGTAGGCATGTATTCCAAATATAGTCATACGTGCTTATGGAAAAGAACTTGCATGACATCTTTTGTCCTACCCTCCCGTGGCAGCGGGGTCCTAGCGGAAACTAAGGGATATTAAGGCCTCCTTTTAATAGAGTACCGGAGCAAAGCATTAACACATAGTGAATACATGAACTCCCCAAACTACGGTCATCACCGGTAAGTATCCCTATTATTGTCACTTCGGGGTTAATGGATCATAACACATAATAGGTGAGTATAGACTTGCAAGATAGGATCAAGAACTCTCATATATTGATGAAAACATAATAGGTTCAGATCTGAAATCATGGCACTCGGGCCCTAGTGACAAGCATTAAGCATAGCAAAGTCATAGCAACATCAATCTCAGAACATAATGGATACTAGGGATCAAACCCTAACAAAACTAACTCGATTACATGATAAATCTCATACAACCCATCACCGTCCAGCAAGCCTACGATGTAATTACTCATGCACGGCGGTGAGCATCATGAAATTGGTGATGGAGGAAGGTTGATGATGACGATGGCGACGGATTCCCCTCTCCGAAGCCCCAAACGGACTCCAGATCAGCCCTCCCGAGAGGTTTTAGGGCTTGGCGGCGGCTCCGTATCGTAAAACGTGATGAATCCTTCTCTCTGATTTTTTTCTCCCCGAAAGCAAATATATAGAGTTGGAGTTGAGGTCGGAGGAGCTCCAAGGGGCCCACGAGGTAGGGTGCGCGCCCTGGGTGGCAGGCGCGCCCCCACCCTCGTGGCTACGGTGTGGGCCCCCTGGTCTTCATCTTTTGCAAGGATTTTTTATTATTTCCAAAAAGATGTTCCGTGAAGTTTCAGGCCATTCCGATAATTTTTGTTTCTGCACATAAATAACACCATGGCAATTCTGCTGAAAACATTGTCAGTCCGGGTTAGTTCCATTCAAATCATGCAAGTTAGAGTCCAAAACAAGGGCAAAAGTGTTTAGAAAAGTAGATACAACGCAGACGTATCAACTCCCCCAAGCTTAAACCTTTGCTTGTCCTCAAGCAATTCAGTTGACAAACTAAAAGTGATAAAGAAAAACTTTTACAAACTCTATTTGCTCTTTTTGTTCTAAATATGTAAAGTCAGCATTCAAGTTTTCAGCAAAGATTATGAACTAACCATATTCACAATAACGCAAAGGTCTCATGTTTACTCATATCAATGGCATAATCAGCTAGCGAGCAATAATAATAAATATCGGATGACAACACTTTCTCAAAACAATCATAATATGATATAACAAGATGGCATCTCGCTAGCCCTTTCTGAGACCGCAAAACATAAATGCAGAGCACCTTTAAAGATCAAGGACTGACTAGACATTGTAATTCATGGTAAAAGAGATCCAGTCAAGTCATACTCAATGTAAACTAACAGTAATGAATGCAAATGACAGAGGTGCTCTCCAACTAGTGCTTTTTAATAAGAGGATGATGACTCAACATGAAAGTAAATAGATAGGCCCTTCGCAATGGGAAGCAGGGATTTGTAGAGGTGCCAGAGCTCGGTTTTGAAATAGAGGTGAATAATATTTTGAGCGGTATACTTTCATTGTCAACATAACAACCAAGATATGGCGATATCTTCCATGCTACACACATTATAGGCAGTTCCCAAACAGAATGGTAAAGTTCATACTCCCCTCCACCAACAAGCATCAATCCACGACTTTCTCGAAACAACGAGTGTTTCCAACTAACAAGAGTCCCTGGGGGAGTTTTGTTTGCAATTATTTTGATTTAGTTTGCATAAAGCATGGGACTGGGCATCCCGGTGACCAGCCATTTTCTCGTGAGTGAGGAGCGGAGTCCACTCCTCTTGAGAATAACCCGCCTAACATGGAAGATACGGACAACCCTAGTTGATACATGAGCTATTTGAGCATATAAAACAGGATATTTATTTGAAGGTTTAGAGTTTGGCACATACAAATTTACTTGGAACAGCAGGTAGATACCGTATATAGGTAGGTATGGTGGACTCATATGGA
This sequence comes from Triticum monococcum, assembly GCA_034509565.1. Taxonomy (NCBI): domain Eukaryota; kingdom Viridiplantae; phylum Streptophyta; class Magnoliopsida; order Poales; family Poaceae; genus Triticum; species Triticum monococcum. The sequence goes on from CM067845.1 coordinate 580,009,812, forward strand.
ATAACTTTGGGGTTTATGGAGTTGGATGCACAAGCAGTATTCCCGCTTAGTACAAGTGAAGGCTAGAAAAAGACTGGGAAGCGACCAGCTGGAGAGCGACAACAGTCATGAACATGCATTAAAATTAATCAACACCGAATGCAAGCATGAGTATGATATGATGCACCATGAACATAAATATCATAGAGGCTATGTTGATTTTGTTTCAACTACATGCGTGAACATGTGCCAAGTCAAGCCACTCGAATCGTTCAAAAGAGGATACCACCCTATCATACCACATCACAACCATTTTAATAGCATGTTGGCATGCAAGGTAAACCATTATAAGCTCCTAGCTAATTAAGCATAGCATAAGCAACTATAATCTCTAGTTGTCATTGCAAACATGTTTATTCATAATAGGCTGAATCAGGAACGATGAACTAATCATTTTTACAAAAACAAGAAAGGTCGAGTTCATACCAGCTTTTCTCATCTGAGTCAGTCCATGATATATCATCATAATTGCCTTTCACTTGCACGGCCGAACGATGTGGATAATAATAATAGTGCACCTGCATTGGACTAAGCTGGAATCTGCAAGCATTCAATAAACAGGAGAAGGCAAGGCAATATGGGCTCTTTTGTGAGATCAACAATAATGCATATAAGAGCCACTTCAAAAATTTAATTATGGTCTTCTCCTATCGACCCCAAAGAAAAGAAAAGAAATAAAACTATGTACATGGGAAAGCTCCCAACAAGCAAAAGAAGAACATGAAATCTTTTTAGGTTTTCTTTTTAATTACTACTACAAGCATGGGAAGTAAACTAATTAAAAGCTACAACTAATTTTTTTTGGTTTTTCTTAAGGTTTATTAAACACACAAGAAGAAAGCATAGAAAGGAAATAAACTAGCATGAATGATACAATGAAAAAGTATGAGCACCAACATAGCAACGAGTGTGTGAACATGAATGTAATGTCGGTGAGAAATACGTACTCCCCCAAGCTTAGGCTTTTGGCCTAAGTTGGTTTATGGCCACGGTTGGCCTACCGAATATCCATAGTAATAATTGGGTTCGTACTGAGATGCAGCGGCTATCGCCTCCTGAGCTGCAGCGTGGTGACAAGTGGCCTCCGCCCTCCTCTCGTACTCATCTGCCTCCTCTTTGGTAATAACATATCTTCCTTTTGTGTGATAATCAAAGAAGGCAGGAGCAGGGAGAGTAATACGGACAGCACGGCGTCTGTCAAAGATTAAGCGATACTGGAGAGGTAATTCATTCCTCTCAACAAACTGGTGGTGAACCATAGCATTAAAGTCTAGGTAAGCATGAGGCAATTCAATATCATCATTACGTATGGTTACACCAAGAAAATCAGCTAAGCGGGTTGCATAAATTCCACCAAAGAAATCTTCATTAAATCTATTAAGATGCAACCTACGTGCAATAATGGCTCCCAAATTATAAGATTTGTCTCCTAACACAGCACTCCTAAGAATACTGAGGTCAGGAACACACATATGACATGCTTCATCTTTACCATTAATGCATCTACATATGAAGAGAGCAAAATAATGTATAGCACGAAAGTGAATGCTCCATATGGTAGCTTGTGTTATATCTCTAGATTCTCCCACAGTTATACTAGCAAGAAAATCTCTAAATTCAGATTTGCGAGGTTCCCTGACACTTCCCCATTGTGGAAGTTTGCAAGCAGCGGTAAAATCCTCTAAGTCCATAGTATAAGATTTTTCATAAAGATCAAACAGGACAGTAGGAGAATTACATGAAGATGAAAATTCAAACCTCCTCACAAAGGAACTAGTGAGATAGTGGTACTGGTGGAACTTTTCTTCCTCTAAGCTCACAAGATCAGCGTTACGCAAATATGCGTTAAATTCTTCCTTAATTCCCGCTCGATCCATAAACTTTTCGGAAGGCCATTCACAAGGACGCACTGGAGCGTCTCTTGGTGGCTCTTCATCAGCATCACGCATTGCAAGTCTGGGTCCTTGCTTCCTTGAAGAACCACCTTGGTACATTTTCCTAAGCATATTTCTTCCTCTGAAAAATTTCTGAAATTTTTAGTAACTTCAAGTAAAAGGGAGCCAAGATCAACAAAATTGATAGCAACAACTCGTTGCCTAGAGCATATATCATGCATTAGAACTACTTGGAACCATATAAATTTGACATGCAAGCTCAAGAACATGGTCGCCTAGGCAGCACAAATTTGCAATGAATAAAGCACTAGAACAAAAACTAATTGGACCAACGGAGGAGTCACATACCAAGGAACAATCTCCCCAAGTAGTTTTGTGAGAGGTGCTTTGAGCAAGGAGATCGAAAATGGCAGCAAAATGAGCTTGGACTCGGGTTTGAACTGGATAATCGTGTTTGTGGGAGAAAGAAGGAGTGTGTGGGTGCATGAATAAATGGAGGAGGGCTACCGTGGGCCCACGAGGCAGGGGGGCGCGCCCAGGGGGGTAGGGCGCGCCCTCCACCCTCGTGGCCAGATGGATGCCCCCCGTGTTGTGTTCTCAGTGTCAAATATTCTCAAATGTTTCAGAAAAAATCATATTTAAATTTCAGGGCATTTGGAGAACTTTTATTTTCGGGGTATTTTTATATTGCACGGATAATTCAGATAACAGACGGAAAATACTTATTTTTATTTTATTTAATATAAATAACAGAAAGTAAAAGGTGGGTACAGAAGGTTGTGCCTTCTAGTTTCATCCATCTCATGCTCATCAAAAGGAATCAGCTAACAAGGTTGATCAGGTCTTGTTAACGAACTCATTCCGAATAACATGGAACCGGAGAAATTTCGAATAACACTATGTTACCTCAACGGGGATATGCACATCCCCAATAATAAGAATATCATATTTCTTCTTGACAGTAGGAAGAGGAAATTCAAAATCTCCAAATATAATCGATGGAATTTTTCCAATAGAGTTGATACTATGAATTTGAGGTTGTTTCCTCAGAAAGTGTACCGTATGCTCATTACCATTGACATGAAAAGTGGCATTGCCTTTGGTGCAGTCAATAACAGCCCTTGCAGTATTCAAAAAAGGTCTTCCAAGAATAATAGACATACTATCGTCCTCGGGAATATCAAGAATAACAAAGTCTGTTAAAATAGTAATGTTTGCAACTACAACAGACACATCCTCACAAATACTGACGGGTATAGCAGTTGATTTATCAGCCATTTGCAAAGATATTTCAGTAGGTGTGAACTTATTCAAATCAAGTCTACGATATAAAGACAGAGAGACATAACACTAACACCGGCTCCAAGATCACATAAAACAGTTTTAACATAGTTTCTTTAAATGGAGCATGGTATAGTGGGTACTCCTGGATCTCCAAGTTTCTTTGGTATTCCACCCTTAAAAGTATAATTAGCAAGCATGGTGGAAATTTCAGCTTCCGGTATCTTTCTTTTATTAGTAACAATATCTTTCATATACTTAGCATAAGGATTCATTTTAAGCATATCAGTTAATCGCATACGCAAAAAGATAGGTCTAATCATTTTAGCAAAGCGCTCGAAATCCTCATCATCCTTTTTCTTGGATGGTTTGGGAGGAAAAGGCATGGGTTTTTGAACCCATGGTTCTCTTTCTTTACCATGCTTCCTAGCAACAAAGTCTTTCTTATCATAACGTTGATTCTTTGATTGTGGGTTATCAAGTTCAACAGCAGGTTCAATTTCTATATCATTATCATTACTAGGTTGAGCATCATCATGAACATTATCATTAACATTATCACTAGTTTCAGGTTCATTACCAATTTGTGTTTCAGCATCAGAAATAGAAATATCATTTGGATTCTCAGGTGTTTCGGTAATACGTTCACTAGAAGCATGCAAAGTCCTATCATTTTTCTTTTTCTTCCTTTTAGAAGGACTAGGTGCATCTATATTATTTCTCTGAGAATCTTGCTCAATTCTCTTAGGGTGGCCTTCAGGATACAGAGGTTCCTGAGTCATTCTATCAGTTCTAGTAGCCACTCTAACATCATAATCATTATTCTTAATATTCAATTCATTGAGAAAATCATTTTGAGCTTCAAGTACTTGTTCTACTTGAGTGGTGTCGGTGTCAAAACTGGCAGATCTCGGGTAGGGGGTCCCGAACTGTGCGTCTAGGCTGGATGGTAACATGAGACATGGGACACAAAGTTTTACCCAGGTTCGGGCCCTCTCGATGGAGGTAAAACCCTACGTCCTGCTTGATTAATATTGATGATATGGGTAGTACAAGAGTAGATCTACCACGAGATCAGAGAGGCTAAACCCTAGAAGCTAGCCTATGGTAGGATTGTTGATGTGTATGTTGTCCTACGGACTAAAACCCTCTGGTTTATATAGACACTGGATAGGGTTAGGGTTACATAGAGTCGGTTACAATGGTAGGAGATCTAAATAGCCGTATCGCCAAGCTTGCCTTCCACGCCAAGGAAAGTCCCTTCCGGACACGGGACAGAGTCTTCAATCTTGTATCTTCATAGTCCAGGAGTCCAGCTGAAGGTATAGTTCAGCCATCCGGACACCCCCTAATCCAGGACTCCCTCAGTAGCCCCTGAACCAGGCTTCAATGACGACGAGTCCGGCGCGCAGATTGTCTTCGGCATTGCAAGGCGGGTTCCTCCTCGAAGTACTTCATAGAAGATTTCGAACACAAAGATAGTGTCAGGCTCTGCAAAATAAGTTTCCACATATTGCCATAGAGAGAATAATATTTACACAAATCTAATCTGCTGACGTATTCTGTAGCGTGACATCACACCACGGCCAAGCTTTTATTCGAACCGTTTTACTGTCCCATCTCAGCGCGTTATGCGAGGCGGTTTCCTTGGCACGTCTTGTTAAAGCAGAGATCATGTCCCCTTATTCCTGGATTCTCATCAATACGGGCATGGGTAACCCAACCGCTTCTAGGATTCCTAGATTATAGGCAAGCCCAAGCGGACACGGAGAGGACGCTTGATATTCACCCTCTTTATAAAGGGACCAGGCTTTTATTTTTCCCTCCCGTGCTCAATCGAATCCTTCGCCCACCTCAAGCTCAAGCGCCCAAAGTTCAGGTCAGGTGCTCCGAACCTTCAGTCATGTCCGGATCTAGCCTTCAAGGCCGATGGGTGCCTTCCTCCATCACGGAAGTAGACATCAAATAGTTGAGGGAGGCCAAATATCTGACCGCCGAGATTTTGCATCAGCTGCCTCCCCGAGGGCAGGTCGTCCCTACCCCCGAACCCAACGAGAACGTCGTGTTCGTTTCCCACTTCCTCCAAGGTCTAGGCCTTGCTCTGGATCCTTTCGTCAGGGGTTTGATGTTTTATTACGAGCTAGACTTCCATGATCTAGCTCTGGACTCCTTTCTTCAAATCACGACATTTATCGTCGTGTGCGAGGCCTTCCTCCAGGTCACCCCTCACTTTGGCTTGTGGCTCAAGACCTTTGAAGTGAAGCCGAAGATGGTCGAGGGGCAACATGCAGCGTGTGGAGGTGCCTCAGTATGCAAGATAACGGGAGCTCCGTGGCCCAAAGGTTCCATCCCGGAGGTGTCTGAATTGTGGCAACAGGAGTGGTTCTATATCACGGCTCCTAGAAGCGCCAAGTGGGCGGCCGCCCCTGTTTTCCGCTCAGGCCCTCCACCACAACTGATGTCATGGATCAGCAGGGGTCTGAGCTGGGGTCCGGCCAAGGATGTGCCTATACTCCAAAGCCGCATTCGATATCTCTTCAATGGAGATTTCAGTTTGGTCGTGGTAGCACAAGTTATGCTGGTTCGCCAAGTCCAACCTTGCAAATGCCGCCCCCTTCGCTTGTGGGAGTTCAATCCCGAGGGACCGCGTGTCATTCAAAATTTCCTCGGTTTGACGCACGAGGAGATGTACAAGTCATTCTTCGGACCTCAGGTAGAGTGTCCGGAAATCACCGAGGACGTGGGCCTGAGTAGTACCCGCACCGCCGAACAGGTAAGGAATCTTCCGGCCGAACATATTGTCTCTCATTTGTTACGAAGTTATTTCTGAGAATTCGCTTTCTGATCAGGACTGGCTAGCGAAGGCAAAGTTGATTTGGTGTTCGGCCCCCCTCCCTGAGGGTTTGGAAAATCTGGTCCTGGAAAAGATGCTCCAGATCGCACCTTGCCCGGAGCCCTTGAGGGAAGATACTACAGAGGACAGTAAGGACGGGCGCGGGCCCCCAACGCTGCCCATTCTAGCCGAGGAAGCGGGCGTTTCCATGAAGGAAGACGACCGGATGAGGAAAAGGACCGCCCCGGGGATTCGGAAGTCGAAGCTTCCAAACGGGAGAAGAAGTCTCCCACCAAGGGTCCTACCTTGGGGGGTGCTATTGCCGCACAAAGTCCGCGGGGGGATCAATTCTCCCGCGAGACGTAAGTGACCCGGAATACTTTAACAGTAGAGATATGCCATCTTATTCTTCTGAGAAAATAACCACTGCATATATCTTAGCAGTTCGGGCCTTAGCCCCTCTCAAATGAGCTCGTCTTCGGGGGATCTTCTTCCAGAGATGATGGAGAGCGAAACACCTCCTCCGGACTCCTCCGGACTCCTCCGCTTCGGAAGCGGGCGACCCTGAAGTGTCATCGCGGAGGGCCTCTCCGAGTCCGGTGAGGCCAGAAGATAATGCCATTGACCCCCGAAGCTCCCAGTGTCCGGCTCCCGAAGAGAGCAGACAAAAGAGTCCGACACCGTCTAGTGTGCGATCGGATGTTCTGAGGGAGTTGGTGGGGCGAGCGGCCATCTCAGATGAACACCGTGTGCTGATGAATACGGTGATGGAGAGAATATCGTCCGCCGAAGCGGATTGCATGAAGCTTTTATGAGTCTACTGACAGGCTTTGAGGTACGTAAAAGAATGTATGATAGTCTTGCACATGCTAGGTGTGCCCTGTGTAGATAGTAGCCCCTGAGACTCTAGTTGTCGTCGGAAACGACGACGAACAGAGGATCAAATTCCCAGGTAATAACCATACCGCCTCTATGTGCAGGTGATGGAAGCTCCAGTGGCTAGCCGGACTAGCGAGTTTGCCCATTTAGAACGGCAGTTGGATGCGGCAGACGCCGACATCAAGCTTGTTAACAAAAGGCTTGACGAGGCACAGGGTAAGTGTCTATATCTGGCAAACGTCACATAGGAAGAGCAGCATAATGTTAGTATCTTTAATATGTTGTGACTGCAGATGGAGCTGCCACTGTTGAAGCCTTGCGGGCGGAACTTGCCCGAGCCAAGGAACAAGCGAGGTTGGGTAATGCGGCTGCTCTAAAGGCGGCCGAAGAGTTGCAAGCCGAGAAGGCCGCACATGGCGAAAGCCGAGACAAGATGGCCATAGAATTAAAAGCCGCCGCAGACCGTTGCCGGGTTCTTGAAAAGGAAAGCCAGGCTAAGGCATCGGACCTTGAGAAGGCTGCTGCGATGAGGAAGGACCTCCGCTCTGCTATGAGGGCAAAGAAGGAGGAGCTGTGGGAAGCCAAGGATATTGTAGCTGGGAAATCCTTTATGTTGCGGAGGAAGTTCGGAGATCCACGGTATGCCCCCTGGATCGGCTATGGAGCTCGGAGGATGTGTATATGGATTTGGCGGCGAGCGCTGCCGATGCGGCCAAGTACTTCCAGGGTCAGACGGACCATGGAGTAGACCAGCTGTTTTGGAGTCAATTCCATACTCCCGAGCGTCCACTTTGATTGACTGACCAATTAGCCGAATGGGCCGAACTAAATACGTTGTCCGGACTCTCCATGAGGTCTGTTGTGGATCAGTTATGGCCGGAAGGGTCAAAACCGAACAGCTATTTCAGCTTGGTGCAGCAGTTACTCGATGTGATGCCGCGCATTGATGCGATGAAGAGGTCGCCGTGCATAGAGGGCGCACGGATGGCCTTTGCCCGTGTCAAGGCATACTGGGCGGAGATGGATGCTACCAATGTTGTAGCACGGGATTTGGCCATAGGTCGAAAGGCTGCTGAGCACTACTTTGAAGAAGTTCTTGAGGGTGCCCGTTTGGTAGAGACCCAGTGCTCAAAAAATATTATGTTTGAGTGATATGTAATCTCATTGTAAGAGAAATGCTTTTATAGAGTTTTATGCTATTTCTATACTTTTGCCTGAAAGTAATATGATGCCTCCTGGGCGGCCGTTTTTGTACACGTGTGTATAACCTGAAAGATTGCAGTCGTCGGCTTCAACCCCCACGCATATAATGCGGAGGTGCTAGCAAAAACATGCGTTCACACTTAACCCAACGTCTTGGTCCTATTAAGGAGGTGATAGCGGAGCGAGCGAGGCAACCGGACTATAATGCTTTAACACTTTCACTTAGCCATAGGAGTTTGACAGTGGGGCTACTAGATAGCCCCTGGTGGCTCCGCACTCTCCCGATCTTGGGGTGCATATATGCCTGGCCGGAAAACGGCCCTTCGTTAAGGCGGAGGAATTCTAACATTCCCACAGGTCATCGAGTGGTTGACTAGTCTCACGCTATATCATGACAGTCAATTTTCGGCTTTCTCTACTGAGGTGCTCATCCGAATGAACCAGGGCACAATCGCAGTAGTTCTCCTGGTGCTACCTTAGCCGGTAAAGCAGAACGTAAGGCACCAAAACACAGGAGCCGGGCAAACCCAACATTTGACCAAAGACAATGATTCGGAGCTGATGCATATAGGGCCAAACTCGCGACGCCGAACACTCCCTAAGGTATTTGGTCTTTGTGGTATAAACCGGGCCTAAATAATGGCCTTTGTAAGAAGCCCCTTGTGTCCAGGTACGTGCATTGTTCTGGCGTGGCCACATGCCAAGACGTCAACATCCTTCACAACGGTGGATATGTATCAACAAGAGACAGTAAAAAAGGTTTGCGCAGGGTCTTAATCTAAAAAGAATCCTTTGAGCGGGTCCCTGCTGCACGTCTGCGCCTGTGTCTCCGTTGTGCCGTATCCTGGACGGGTGTAGCACGATGATCGTCTATAAAAGAGAGGAAGTTAAGTGAAAGAGTTGTCGTGCAAAAAGATAGTTTTTAAAGAAACCATGTATAATTGAAGATGATAAGAAATTGCCACTTGTCTACGCGCGTTGAGACCCTTGTATTGACGAATAGGGGTGTGATCACCTATTCGGTGTAAATAGCGGCGCCGGACTCGATCGCTGGTCCGGACGTCTTTAATGTTCGGCTGCCAAGGCAGCCTCACTCTCTTCGGCGCGCAGAGAGCGCTTGATATCTCTGTGCACTGTAATGATGCCACGTGGACCGGGCATCTTGAGTGTGAGGGAAGCGTAGTGTGGTATTGCATTAAAGCGAGCGAAAGCTTCGTGTCCTAGCAGTGCTTGATAGCCACTTTGAAACGGAGCGATGTGGAAAGTTAAATGCTCGCGACGGAAGTTATCGGGGGAGCCGAATATAACTTGTAGTAGGAGGGAGCCCGTACAACGAGCCCCTGGGCCTGGCGTTACTCCTTTAAAGGTAGTATTGCCATGGCAAATTTGTGTTGGGTCTAACCCCATCCCGCGGATTGTATCCTGGTATATTAGGTTTAGGCTGCTGCCGCCGTCCATCAAGACTCGTCTGAAGTGATATCCGCCAATTACTGGGTCTAATACCAAGGCAGCCCATCCTGCGTGTCGGATACTTGCTGAGTAATCACGATGGTCGAAAGTGATCGGTTGAGACGACCATTGGCAGGACTTCGAGGTGACAGGCACTTGGGTATATTTTCCTGGGGGTGCCGCATTGTTTTTCCCTTGATCATGTGTACTATGTTTACTGTTTTGACTTCTGGTGGGAATTTCTTTTGTTCCCCCGTGTCTTGCTTGGGGGGCTCGTCCTCGTCTTCACTTGCTGTGTCCTCCCCTTTGTGTACGGTGTTGAGCTTGCCGGACTGCTTGAAGACCCAACATTCTCTGTGGGTATGATTAGCAGGTTTACCCGGGGTACTGTGGATCTGACGTACTTGGTCCAGAATTTTGTTGAGGCTGGACAGTTCATCCCTGGTGCCTTTAGTGGGCGGCTTTTGACCTGGCCGAGAGCTTTTGAATCCGGCATTTACTGCCGTGCCCTTCATGCTGTCTTCTTTATTCCGGCGTTTGTTATTTCTGTTGCGTCGTGATTTCCCGTTTCCATCTCTAACTTCCAATGTACTGGGGTCGCTGGTGCTGCATCTGGCTAGCCAGCTGTCCTCACCCGCGCAAAAGCGGGTCATGAGGTTTGTTAATGCGGCCATCGTTCTCGGCTTATTTTGGCCAAGGTGTCTGGCGAGCCATTCGTCACGGTCGGTATGCTTGAAAGCCGCTAAGGCTTCGGCGTCCGGACAGTCGACAATCTGGTTCTTTTTAGTAAGAAACCTATTCCAAAGCTTTCGGGCTAACTCTCCGGGCTGCTGAGTTATATGGCTCAGATCATCTGCATCCGGAGGTCGGACATAAGTCCGTTGAAAATTTTCCCGAAAGGCATCTTCGAGCTCTTCCCAACTTCTAATGGAGCTTTCGGGGAGGCCTTTGAGCCAGTGACGAGCTGGCCCTTTGAGCTTGAGGGGTAAGTATTTGATTGCGTGGAGATCATCTCCTCGAGCCATATGGATATGAAGGATATAGTCCTCAATCCAAACCCCAGGGTCTGTTGTTCCGTCGTATGCTTCTATGTTTACGGGTTTGAATCCCTCTGGAAATTCATGGTCCAGCACCTCATCGGTGAAACACAGGGGGTGTGCGGCACCCCTGTAGCTGGGTGTGCCACGTTGTTCGGATACTTGTTGTGTTGCATTGTATGCTGGGGGCGCTTGCATGGTCCATAGATGGATCTTGTTGCGCCGTCCTTTGGGTGCGAACCCTCGCCTGGGTCGCGTGTTGTATTGTGAGCGGCGTTGTATGCCGCTCTTGTTTGTAGAGGGGTCATCTATCCGACCAGGTGGCTGCTTTGATATTTGGTTGTGGCGGGTCTGCGGCCTCCTCATCGAATTCGGGTAGCAGCTTCCGCTTTGGGTAGCTCTTGGAGGGGCGATTGTCGCCGTACCTTGCTGCAGTGTTGAGTATTTTGCTCCATCTGAACTGGAGTGTGTCTTGCGTGGCCTTAAGCCTTCGCTTCTGCTTTTTGAGGCTCCTCGCGGTGGCAACAAGCCTTTTATGCGCGTTCTGCTGCTCCGGGTGCCTGTCCGGCGTTATGTCGTTCGGACCATTATCCTTGATAAGGTTTGTTTGTTCGGTTTGATTATCCGGAGTGCCGTTGTCCGGCAGTAGTTCGGCCTGCTCCAGCGCTGGGTCTGTGTGATCGCTATTTCTGTCGAGACGGGATTTGGGGCGGCGCTTGCGTCGCCGCTTTGACTGCTTTTCGAGGGAACAATCCTTCGGTGCGTCCTTCCCCTCTTCGTCGTCATCTTTTGGTGCGTCCACCATGTATACGTCGTATGAAGAGGTGGCGCTCCAGGGCTCAATTGGCGCTGGTTCTTCATCGTCTCCTTCATCGGCGTCCATATTGTCAATATCGTCGGAGTCGAAGTCGAGCATGTCGGTTAAGTCGTCGACAGTGGCTACGAAGTGGGTGGTGGGTGGGTTTTGAATTTCTTCATCGTCCGAATCCCCACCTTGCTGGCCGTAGTCCGGCCAGGGCTTTCCTGATAACGAGAGAGACTTCAGTGACTTCAGGATATCGCCAAAAGGCGAGTGCTGAAAGATGTCCGCGGCAATAAACTCCATGATCGGCGCCCAATCGGATTCGATTGGCCGGGGCACGGAGGGTTCGGAGTCCGGAAAGGAGTCCGGCTCCTTGGAGTCACGAGTCTCGCGGAGTGCGGGGCTGGTGTTTGGCTCAATCGCCGTTTGGATCACAGCCCCCAAGGCGGCGTCCAACCGCCCATCCTCGATCGGTGCAGTTGGCTCTGAATTAAGGATCGAAGCCGATGCGGGTGCGGCCTCCAGGGCACTGTTCGGCAGCAGAGCTAGATCATGCTCGTCGGGACGGTGTGGCGCGCTCGGCAGTGGCTCGAATCCATCGAGGATCAAGTCCCCGCAGATGTCAGCCGTGTAGTTTGAACTTCCAAATCTGACCTGACGGCCATGGGCGTAGCTTTCGATCTGCTCCAGGTGGCCAAGTGAATTGGCCCGCAGTGTGAAGCCGCCGAAGACGAAGATCTGTTCAGGGAGGAAGGTCTCACCCTGGACTGCATCACTATCGATGATCGTAGGAGCCATCGAGCCTGACGGCGACGACACAGAGGAACTCTCAATGAAAGCACCAATGTCGGTGTCAAAACCGGCGGATCTCGTGTAGGGGGTCCCGAACTATGCGTCTAGGCTGGATGGTAACAGGAGACAAGGGACACGAAGTTTTACCCAGGTTCGGGCCCTCTCGATGGAGGTAAAACCCTACGTCCTGCTTGATTAATATTGATGATATGGGTAGTACAATAGTAGATCTACCACGAGATCAGAGAGGCTAAACCCTAGAAGCTAGCCTATGGTATGATTGTTGATGTGTATGTTGTCCTACGGACTAAAACCCTCCGGTTTATATAGACACCAGATAGGGTTAGGGTTACATAGAGTCGGTTACAATGGTAGGAGATCAAAATATCCGTATCGCCAAGCTTGCCTTCCACGCCAAGGAAAGTCCCTTCCGGACACGGGACGGAGTCTTCAATCTTGTATCTTCATAGTCCAGGAGTCCGGCTGAAGGTATAGTTCGGCCATCCGGACACCCCCTAATCCAGGACTCCCTCAAGTGGTAACCATAGAAGCATGTTTACTAATAAGTTTAAGTTCACCTTTAACATTAGCCATATAATCACCCAAGTGTTCAAGCATATTTGAATTGTATTTCAATTGTCTACCAAAATAAGCATTAAAATCTTCTTGCTTAACCATAAACTTATCAAACTCATCTAAGCATGGGCTAGCAAACTTAGTAAATGGGATTTCAGCTTTATCATATCTATAGAGAGAATTTACCTTTACTACCTGTCGGGTTATCAAGACCATGTATTTCTTCAATAGGTAATGGATTAAGATCATATGTTTCTTCAACAGGCGGTAAATTAAGACTGTGTATTTCTTCAATAGGAGGTAAATTCTTAACATCTTCAGCTTTAACACCTTTTTCTTTCATATATTTCTTTGCCTCTTGCATATCTTCAGGACTGAGAAATAGAACACCTCTTTTCTTTGGAGTTGGTTTAGGAATAGGCTCAGGAGCTGGCTCAGGAAGTGTCCAATTATTTTCATTTGTCAACATATTATTCAATAGAATTTCAGCTTCACCCAGTGTTCTTTCCCTCAAAACAGAACCAGCACAACTATCCAGGTAATCTCTGGAAGCATTGGTTAGTCCATTATAAAAGATATCAAGTATTTCATTTGTCTTAAGAGGATGATCAGGCAAAGCATTAAGTAACTTGAGAAGCCTCCCCCAAGCTTGTGGGAGACTCTCTTCTTCAATTTGCACAAAATTATATATATATATCCCTCAAAGTAGCTTGTTTCTTATGAGCAGGGAAATATTTAGTAGAGAAGTAATAAATCATATCCTGGGGACTACGCACACAACCAGGACCCAGAGAATTAAACCATATCTTAGCATCATCCTTTAATGAGAATGGAAATATTTTAAGGATATAAAGGTAGTCAGATTTCTCATCATTAGTGAACAAGGTGGCTATATCATTTAATTTAGTAAGATGTGCCACAACAGTTTCAGATTCATAGCCATGAAAAGGATCAGATTCAACCAAAGTAATTATATCAGGATCAACAGAGAATTCATAATCCTTATCAGTAACATAGATAGGTGAAGTAGCAAAAGCAGGGTCAGGTTTCATTCTAGCATTAAGAGATTGCTGCTTCCATTTAGCTAATAACCTCTTGAGCTCGTATCTATCTTTGCAAGCTAAAATAGCTAAAGCAGCTTCTTTTTCCAAAACATAACCCTCAGGAATAACAGGCGATTCATATTTATTAGGGGGAGAGTCTTCATCATCACTTTCGTCAATATTATCAGTTTCAATAATTTCATTCTCTCTAACCCTAGCAAGTTGTTCATCAAGAAATTCACCAAGTGGCTCAGTAGTATCAAGCATAGAAGTAGTTTCACCATAAGTATCATGCATAGCAGAAGTGGCATCATTAATAACATGTGACATATCAGAATAAATAGCAGAAGCAGGTTTAGGTGTCGCAAGCTTATTCAAAACAGAAGGTGAATCAAGTGCAGAGCTAGATGGCAGTTCCTTACCTCCCCTCGTAGTTGAGGGATAAATCTTGGTTTTTGGATCTCTCAAGTTCTTCATAATGATAAGCAGATATAAATCCCAAGTGACTCAAAGAATAGAGCTATGCTCCCCGGCAACGGCGCCAGAAAATAGTCTTGATAACCCACAAGTATAGGGGATCGCAACAGTTTTCGAGGATAGAGTATTCAACCCAAATTTATTGATTCGACACAAGGGGAGACAAAGAATATTCTCAAGTATTAGCAGCTGAGTTGTCAATTCAACCACACCTGGAAACTTAATATCTGCAGCAAAGTGTTTAGTAGCAAAATAATATGATAGTAGTTGTAATCGTAGCAAAAGATAATGATAGCAAAAGTAATGTTTTTGGTATTTTGTATTGATGACAACAATAGCAATGGAAAAGTAAATAAGTGAAGAACAATATATGGAGAGCTCGTAGGCAATGGATCGGTGATAAAGAATTATGTCAAATGCGATTCATCATGTAACAGTCATAACCTAGGGTGACACAGAACTAGCTCCAATTCATCAATGTAATGTAGGCATGTATTCCGAATATAGTCATACATGCTTATGGAAAAGAACTTGCATGACATCTTTTGTCCTACCCTCCCGTGGCAGCGGGGTCGCGGAAACTAAGGGATATTAAGGCCTCCTTTTAATAGAGTATCGGACCAAAGCATTAACACATAGTGAATACATGAACTCCTCAAACTACCGTCATCACCGGTAAGTATCTCGATTATTGTCACTTCAGGGTTAACGGATCATAACATAATAGGTGACTATAGACTTGCAAGATAGGATCAAGAACTCTCATATATTGATGAAAACATAATAGGTTCAGATCTGAAATCATGGCACTCGGGCCCTAGTGACAAGCATTAAGCATAGCAAAGTCATAGCAACATCAATCTCAGAACATAATGGATATTAGGGATCAAACCCTAACAAAACTAACTCGATTACATGATAAATCTCATCCAACTCATCACCATCCAGCAAGCCTACGATGGAATTACTCACGCACGGCGGTGAGCATCATGAAATTGGTGATGGAGGAAGGTTGATGATGAAGATGTTGGAAATATGCTCTAGAGGCAATAATAAAAGCATTATTATTATATTTCTTTGTTCATGGTAATTGTATTTATTCATGCTATAATTGTGTTATCCGGAAGTCGTAATACATGTGTGAATAACAGACACCAACATGTCCCTAGTAAGCCTCTAGTTGACTAGCTCGTTGATCAACAGATAGTCATGGTTTCCTGGCTATGGACATTGAATGTCATTGATAACGAGATCACATCATTAAGAGAATGATGTGATGGACAAGACCCAATCCTAAACAAAACATAAAGATCGTATAGTTCGTTTGCTAGAGTTTTGCAATGTCAAGTATCTTTTCCTTAGACCATGAGATCGTGTAACTCCCGGATACCGTAAGAGTGCTTTGGGTGTACCAAACGTCACAACGTAACTGGGTGACTATAAAGGTATACTACGGGTATCTCCGAAAGTGTCTGTTGGGTTGACACGGATCAAGACTGGGATTTATCGCTCCGTATGACGGAGAGGTATCACTGGGCCCACTCGGTAATGCATCATCATAATGAGCTCAAAGTGACCAAGTGTCTGGTCACGGGATCATGCATTACGGTACGAGTAAAGTGACTTGTCGGTAACGAGATTGAACGAGGTATTGGGATACCGATGATCGAATCTCGGGCAAGTAATATATCGATTGACAAAGGGAATTGCATACGGGGGTTGATTGAATCTTCGACATCGTGGTTCATCCGATGAGATCATCGTGGAGCATGTGGGAGCCAATATGGGTATCCAGATCCCGCTGTTGATTATTGACCGGAGAGTCGTCTCGGTCATGTCTACATGTCTCCCGAACCCGTAGGGTCTACACACTTAAGGTTCGGTGACGCTAGGGTTGTGAAGATATGTATATGCAGTAACTCGAATGTTGTTCGGAGTCCCGGATGAGATCCCGGATGTCACGAGGAGTTTCGGAATGGTCCGGAGGTAAAGAATTATATATAGGAAGTGCTGTTTCGGCCATCGGGACAAGTTTCGGGGTCACCGATATTGTACCGGGACCACCAGAAGGGTCCCGGGGGTCCACCGGGTGGGGCCACCTATCCCGGAGGGCCCCATGGGCTGAAGTAGGAAGGGACCCAGCCCTTAGTGGGCTGGGGCGCCACCCCTAAGGGCCCATGTGCCTAGGGTTTAGGGGAAACCCTAAAGGGGGGGCGCCCCCTTGCTTGGGGGGCAAGCCCCCCACCCCTTGGCCGCCGCCCCCCCCCCCCCCTAGGAGATCCATCTCCTAGGGCCGGCGCCCCCCCCTTGGCACCCCTATATATAGTGGGGGAGAGGAGGGACTTGGAGCTACGGCTTTTGGTGCATCCCTCTCTCCTTGTTACGTCTCTCTCTCGTAGTACACGGTGAAGCCCTGCTGTCGTGACGCCCTGCATCCACCACCACGCCGTCGTGCTGCTGGATCATCATCAACCTCTCCTCCCCCCTTGCTGGATCAAGAAGGAGGAGACGTCTCCCGTCCCGTACGTGTGTTGAACGCGGAGGTGCCGTCCGTTCGGCACTTGGTCATCGGTGATTTGGATCACGTCGTGTTCGACTACATCATCCTCGTTCCTTGAACGCTTCCGCACGCGATCTACAAAGGTATGTAGATGCATCTGATGACTCGTTGCTAGATGAACTCCTAGATGGATCTTGGTGAAACGAGTAGGAAAATTTTTGTTTTCTGCAACGTTCCCCAACAGTGGCATCATGAGCTAGGTCTATGCGTAGTTCTTCTTGCGCGAGTAGAACACAATTTTTTGTGGGCGTGGATTTGTCAACTTTCTTGCCGCTACTAGTCTTTTCTTGCTTCAGCGGTATTGTGGGATGAAGCGGCCCGGACCGCTTACACGTACGCTTACGTGAGACCGGTTCCACCGACTAACATGCACTAGTTGCATAAGGTGGCTGGCGGGTGTCTGTCTCTCCTACTTTAGTTGGAGCGGATTCGATGAACAGGGTCCTTATGAAGGGTAAATAGAAGTTGACAAATCACGTTGTGGCTTTCACGTAGGTAAGAAAACGTTCTTGCTAGAACCCTAATTCAGCCACGTAAAACTTGCAACAACAATTAGAGGACGTCTAACTTGTTTTTGCAGCAAGTGGTTTGTGATATGATATGGCCAAAGTTGTGATGAATGATGAATGATCTATATGTGATGTATGAGATGTTCATGCTATTGTAATAGGAATCACGACTTGCATGTCGATGAGTATGACAACCGGCAGGAGCCATAGGAGTTGTCTTTATTCTTTTATATGACCTGCGTGTCATTGAGAAACGCCATGTAAATTACTTTACTTTATTGCTAAACGCATTAGCCATAGTAGTAGAAGTAATAGTTGGCGAGCAACTTCATGGAGACACGATGATGGAGATCATGGTGTCAAGCCGGTGACAAGATGACCATGGAGCCCCAAGATGGAGATCAAAGGAGCTATGTGATATTGGCCATATCATGTCATGTTTATTATTTGATTGCATGTGATGTTTATCATGTTTTTGCATCTTGTTTACTTAGAACGACGGTAGTAAATAAGATGATCCCTCATAATAATTTCAAGAAGTGTTCCCCCTAACTGTGCACCGTTGCGACAGTTAGTTGTTTCGAAGCACCACGTGATGATCGGGTGTGATAGATTCTAACGTTCACATACAATGGGTGTAAGACAGATTTACACATGCAAACACTTAGGTTGACTTGACGAGCCTAGCATGTACAGACATGGCCTCGGAACACAGAAGATCGAAAGGTCGAGCATGAGTCGTATAGAAGATACGATCAACATGAAGATGTTCACCGATGTTGACTAGTCCGTCTCACGTGATGATCGGACACGGCCTAGTTAACTCGGATCATGTTATACTTAGATGACTAGAAGAGGGATGTCTATCTAAGTGGGAGTTCATAAATAATTTGATTTGATGAACTTAATTATCATGAACTTAGTCTAAAATATTTACAATATGTCTTGTAGATCAAATGGCCAACGTAGTCCTCAACTTCAACGCGTTCCTAGAGAAAACCAAGCTGAAAGACGATGGCAGCAACTACACGGACTGGGTCCGGAACCTGAGGATCATCCTCATAGCTGCCAAGAAAGATTATGTCCTACAAGCACCGCTAGGTGACGCACCTGTCCTCCCTGCTGAACAAGACGTTATGAACGCTTGGCAGGCACGTACCGATGACTACTCCCTCGTTCAATGCAGCATGCTTTACAGCTTAGAGCCAGGGCTCCAAAAATGTTTTGAGAGACACGGAGCATATGAGATGTTCGAAGAGCTGAAAATGGTTTTTCAAGCTCATGCCCGGGTCGAGAGATATCAAGTCTCCGACAAATTCTTCAGCTGTAAGATGGAGGAAAATAGTTCTATCAGTGAGCACATACTCACTATGTCTGGGTTGCATAACCGCTTGACTCAGCTGGGAGTTAATCTCCCGGATGATGCGGTCATTGACAGAATCCTCCAGTCGCTTCCACCGAGCTACAAGAGCTTTGTGATGAACTTCAATATGCAGGGGATGGAAAAGACCATTCCTGAAGTATTTGCTATGCTGAAATCAGCAGAGGTAGAAGTCAAGAAGGAACATCAAGTGTTGATGGTGAATAAAACCACTAAGTTCAAGAAGGGTAAGGGTAAAAAGAACTTCAAGAAGGACGGCAAGGAAGTTGCCGCGCCCAGCAAGCAAGCTGCCGGGAAGAAGCCAAAGAATGGACCCAAGCCCGAGACTGAGTGTTTTTATTGCAAGGGAAGTGGTCACTGGAAGCGGAATTGCCCCAAATACTTAGCGGACAAGAAGGCCGAAAAAACAAAAGGTATATATGATATACATGTAATTGATGTGTACCTAACCAGTACTCGTAGTAGCTCTTGGGTATTTGATACCGGTGCAGTTGCTCACATTTGTAACTCAAAGCAGGAGCTGCGGAATAAACGGAGACTGGCGAAGGACGAGGTGACGATGCGCGTCGGGAATGGTTCCAAGGTCGATGTGATCGCCGTCGGCACGCTGCCTCTTCATTTACCTACGGGATTAGTTTTAAACCTCAATAATTGTTATTTAGTGCCAGCTTTGAGCATGAACATTGTATCGGGATCTCGTTTAATTCGAGATGGCTACTCATTTAAATCCGAGAATAATGGTTGTTCTATTTATATGAGAGATATGTTTTATGGTCATGCTCCTATGGTGAATGGTTTATTCTTAATGAATCTCGAGCGTAATGCTACACATGTTCATAGTGTGGATACCAAAAGATGTAAGGTTGATAATGATAGTCCCACATACTTGTGGCACTGCCGCCTTGGTCACATAGGTGTCAAACGCATGAAGAAGCTCCATGCAGATGGACTTTTAGAGTCTCTTGATTATGAATCATTTGACACGTGCGAACCATGCCTCATGGGTAAAATGACCAAGACTCCGTTCTCAGGAACAATGGAGCGAGCAACCAACTTATTGGAAACCATACATACTGATGTGTGCGGTCCAATGAGTGTTGAGGCTCGCGGTGGCTATCGTTATGTTCTCACTCTCACTGATGACTTGAGTAGATATGGGTATGTCTACTTAATGAAACACAAGTCTGAAACCTTTGAAAAGTTCAAGGAATTTCAGAGTGAGGTTGAGAATCAACGTGACAGGAAAATCAAGTTTCTACGATCAGATCGTGGAGGAGAATACTTGAGTCACGAATTTGGCACACACTTAAGAAAATGTGGAATAGTTTCACAACTAACGCCGCCTGGAACACCTCAGCGTAACGGTGTGTCCGAACGTCGTAATCGCACTCTATTAGATATGGTGTGGTCTATGATGTCTCTTACCGATTTACCGCTATCTTTTTCGGGCTATGCTTTAGAGACTGCCGCATTCACTTTAAATAGGGCTCCGTCGAAATCCATTGAGACGACACCGTATGAATTATGGTTTGCGAAGAAACCTAAGCTGTCGTTTCTAAAAGTTTGGGGATGCGATGCTTATGTCAAGAAACTTCAACCTGAAAAGCTCGAACCCAAGTCGGAAAAATGCGTCTTCATAGGATACCCTAAAGAAACTATTGGGTATACCTTCTACCTCAGATCCGAAGGCAAGGTCTTTGTTGCCAATAATGGATCCTTTCTAGAGAAGGAGTTTCTCTCGAAAGAAGTAAGTGGGAGGAAAGTAGAACTTGATGAAGTATTGCCTCTTGAACCGGAAAATGGCGCAACTCAAGAAAATGTTCCTGAGGTGCCAGCACCGACTAGAGAGGAAGTTAATGATAATGATCAAGATACTTCTGATCTAGCTCCTACTGATATTCGAAGGTCCACAAGGACACGTTCCGCACCAGAGTGGTACGGCAACCCTGTCTTGGAAATCATGTTGTTAGACAACGGTGAACCTTCGAACTATGAAGAAGCGATGGCGGGCCCGGATTCCGACAAATGGCTAGAAGCCATGAAATCCGAGATAGGATCCATGTATGAAAATGAAGTATGGACTTTGACTGACTTGCCCGTTGAACAGCGAGCCATAGAAAATAAATGGATCTTTAAGAAGAAGACAGACGCGGATGGTAATGTGACCATCTATAAAGCTCGGCTTGTCGCTAAGGGTTATCGACAAGTTCAAGGGGTTGACTACGATGAGACTTTCTCACCGGTAGCGAAGCTAAAGTCCGTCCGAATCATGTTAGCAATTGCCGCATTCTACGATTATGAAATATGGCAAATGGACGTCAAAACGGCATTCCTTAATGGTTACCTTAAGGAAGAATTGTATATGATGCAGCCGGAAGGTTTTGTCGATCCTAAGAATGCTGACAAAGTATGCAAGCTCCAACGCTCGATTTATGGGCTGGTGCAAGCATCTCGGAGTTGGAACATTCGCTTTGATGAGATGATCAAAACGTTTGGGTTTACGCAGACTTATGGAGAAGCCTGTGTTTACAAGAAAGTGAGTGGGAGCTCTGTAGCATTTCTCATACTATATGTAGATGACATACTTTTGATGGGAAATGATATAGAACTCTTGGACAGCATTAAGGCCTACTTGAATAAGAGTTTTTCAATGAAGGACCTTGGAGAAGCTGCTTATATATTAGGCATCAAGATCTATAGAGATAGATCGAGACGCCTCATAGGTCTTTCACAAAGCACATACCTTGATAAGATATTGAAGAAGTTCAATATGGATCAGTCTAAGAAGGGGTTCTTGCCTGTACTGCAAGGTATGAAATTGAGCTCGGCTCAAAGTCCGACCACGGCAGAGGAAATAGAAGAGATGAGTGTCATCCCCTATGCCTCAGCCATAGGTTCTATTATGTATGCCATGCTGTGTACCAGACCTGATGTAAACCGTGCCGTAAGTTTGGTAGGAAGGTACCAAAGTAATCCCGGCAAGGAACACTGGACAGCGGTCAAGAATATCCTGAAGTACCTGAAAAGGACTAAGGAGATGTTTCTCGTTTATGGAGGTGACGAAGAGCTCGTCGTAAAGGGTTACGTCGACGCTAGCTTCGACACAGATCTGGATGACTCAAAGTCACAAACCAGATACGTGTATATTTTGAATGGTGGGGCAGTAAGCTGGTGCAGTTGCAAGCAGAGCGTCGTGGCGGGATCTACATGTGAAGCGGAGTACATGGCAGCCTCGGAGGCAGCACATGAAGCAATTTGGGTGAAGGAGTTCATCACCGACCTCGGAGTCATACCCAATGCGTCGGGGCCGATCAAGCTCTTCTGTGGCAACACTGGAGCTATTGCACTTGCCAAGGAGCCCAGGTTTCACAAGAAGACAAGGCACATCAAGCATCGCTTCAACTCCATTCGTGAAAATGTTCAAGATGGAGACATAGATATTTGTAAAGTACATACGGACCTGAATGTAGCAGATCCGTTGGCTAAACCTCTCCCTAGGGCAAAACATGACCAACACCAGAATTCCATGGGTGTTCGATTCATCACAATGTAACTAGATTATTGACTCTAGTGCAAGTGGGAGACTGTTGGAAATATGCTCTAGAGGCAATAATAAAAGCATTATTATTATATTTCCTTGTTCATGGTAATTGTCTTTATTCATGCTATAATTGTGTTATCCGGAAATCGTAATACATGTGTGAATAACAGACACCAACATGTCCCTAGTAAGCCTCTAGTTGACTAGCTCGTTGATCAACAGATAGTCATGGTTTCCTGGCTATGGACATTGAATGTCATTGATAATGAGATCACATCATTAAGAGAATGATGTGATGGACAAGACCCAATCCTAAACACAGCATAAAGATCGTATAGTTTGTTTGCTAGAGTTTTGCAATGTCAAGTATCTTTTCCTTAGACCATGAGATCGTGTAACTCCCGGATACCGTAAGAGTGCTTTGGGTGTACCAAACGTCACAACGTAACTGGGTGACTATAAAGGTATACTACGGGTATCTCCGAAAGTGTCTGTTGGGTTGACACGGATCAAGACTGGGATTTGTCGCTCCGTATGACGGAGAGGTATCACTGGGCCCACTCGGTAATGCATCATCATAATGAGCTCAAAGTGACCAAGTGTCTGGTCACGGGATCATGCATTATGGTACGAGTAAAGTGACTTGTCGGTAACGAGATTGAACGAGGTATTGGGATACCGACGATCGAATCTCGGGCAAGTAATATATCGATTGACAAAGGGAGTTGCATACGGGGGTTGATTGAATCCTCGACATCGTGGTTCATCCGATGAGATCATCGTGGAGCATGTGGGAGCCAACATGGGTATCCAGATCCCGCTGTTGGTTATTGACCGGAGAGTCGTCTCGGTCATGTCTACATGTCTCCCGAACCCGTAGGGTCTACACACTTAAGGTTCGGTGACGCTAGGGTTGTGAAGATATGTATATGCAGTAACCCGAATGTTGTTCGGAGTCCCGGATGAGATCCCGGACGTCACGAGGAGTTCCGGAATGGTCCGGAGGTAAAGAATTATATATAGGAAGTGCTGTTTCGGCCATCGGGACAAGTTTCGGGGTCACCGGTATTGTACCGGGACCACCGGAAGGGTCCCGGGGGTCCACCGGGTGGGGCCACCTATCCCGGAGGGCCCCATGGGCTGAAGTAGGAAGGGACCCAGCCCTTACTGGGCTGGGGCGCCACCCCTAAGGGCCCATGCGCCTAGGGTTTAGGGGAAACCCTAAAGGGGGGCGCCCCCTTGCTTGGGGGGCAAGCCCCCCACCCCTTGGCCGCCGCCCCCCCCCCCCCCCTAGGAGATCCATCTCCTAGGGTCGCCCCCCCCCTTGGCACCCCTATATATAGTGGGGGAGAGGAGGGACTTGGAGCTACGGCTTTTGGTGCATCCCTCTCTCCTTGTTACGTCTCTCTCTCTCGTAGTACACGGTGAAGCCCTGCTGTCGTGACGCCCTGCATCCACCACCACGCCGTCGTGCTGCTGGATCATCATCAACCTCTCCTCCCCCCTTGCTGGATCAAGAAGGAGGAGACGTCTCCCGTCCCGTACGTGTGTTGAACGCGGAGGTGCCGTCCGTTCGGCACTTGGTCATCGGTGATTTGGATCACGTCGTGTTCGACTACATCATCCCCGTTCCTTGAACGCTTCCGCACGCGATCTACAAAGGTATGTAGATGCATCTGATGACTCGTTGCTAGATGAACTCCTAGATGGATCTTGGTGAAACGAGTAGGAAATTTTTTGTTTTATGCAACGTTCCTCAACAGACGATGGCGACGGATTCCCCTCTCCGGAGCCCTGAACAGACTCCCGATCAGCCCTCCCGAGAGGTTTTAGGGCTTGGCGGCGGCTCCGTATCGTAAAACGCGATGAATCCTTCTCTCTGATTTTTTTTCTCCCCGAAAGCAAATATATAGAGTTGGAGTTGAGGTCGGAGGAACTCCAAGGGGCCCACGAGGTAGGGGGCGCGCCCCCGACCCTCGTGGCTAGGGTGTGGGCCACCTGGTCTTCATCTTTTGCAAAGATTTTTTATTATTTCCGAAAAGATGTTCTGTGAAGTTTCAGGTCATTTCGAGAACTTCTGTTTCTGCACATAAATAACACCATGGCAATTCTGCTGAAAACAACGTCAGTCCGGGTTAGTTCCATTCAAATCATGCAATTTAGAGTCCAAAACAAGGGCAAAAGTGTTTGGAAAGTAGATACGACGGAGACGTATCACCATCTCTCCCCCTCCCCTCGCAAGTTCCATGTAGAGCCTTTTATGGGCTCCCACAAATCCAAGCTAGGAAAAATGCCAAGGCTTCCCCCCTATATGAATGCAGTTGACAAGGCCCGACGACATGCCAATTAATGTAGTGAAAACCATGGCGCTTAGTAGTTTTCCAGAACTTGATTTACATGTGTGCATTTGACATTCTTCATTACGTTCTTTTGGTAGCTAGCATTGTTACTAATAACAGCTTCATTTACTCGAGGGACCTGTCAACACGAGATATTATTTCTTAATTCGCAGGTTTCTGCTCGTCTTATTACACATCTTGCAATAACAAATGATTAATTAATTTGTGAACACTAAAAAGGAAACTTTTATCACAACATTTCCTGAGTTTATTGGATATTTCTGTCATAAACTTATCAATGCATGGTTTGCGACTTAGCCTAGATTGTATCGAGGTTTATTTCATGATCATAATGTTT
The DNA here is from genome assembly GCA_034509565.1 of Triticum monococcum. Lineage (NCBI taxonomy): Eukaryota > Viridiplantae > Streptophyta > Magnoliopsida > Poales > Poaceae > Triticum > Triticum monococcum. The sequence goes on from CM067845.1 coordinate 580,034,806, forward strand.
TTGTATCTCCCTCTTTCCTTGCTACTACATGCAAACAAGTATTCCCATTTCGTGGTTGTAATGTCAAGGGGGGATACCTTGCCCGAAAGAAAGAAGAAAGTAGGTCAAGCGAGGGAGGTTGGGGCTCAACAAAGTATCACGATTTCCCACACGTGCCTTTTATGAGACTTGACACATCCAAGCTAAGCCAAAGCCCATGGCTTTCCCATCTTTGCATTCAATTGACAAGGCATGACACCATGTCCAACCTTGGCTGACAGAGGACATTTATTTACAACACTATTTGCACGTGCCTATTTTGCATTCGCCGTTGCATTCTTTCGATACTTAGTAATTTTTACTAATAATAGCTTCATCTACTCCAAAGACATGTGGTATAGATAATATTTCCCATCTAGGAGACCTTTTGCCAAGATGTATAGTCTTACTACATAATAATATTATCATTAAAGTACAAATGATTAATGAACCCATGAACACTGACTATGGCGATATAGAAAATATGGACATATAGAAAATAGAAGGGAAGTTTTATGCATTTCTCCTATGAAACTGCAATTTTTGGCATACAACTATTCTACGTGAGGCTTGCCAAGAATGTATGCAACAGACAGCCTACCATACCAATTCGTTATGTATGGACGATGGATGAGATCCGTAGATACAGAGCCAGTTCCAATAGACTTATGGAATATTCCCGGTCATGTGCATCTAGCAAAAATTGAACCCGCAAAATTACCAATTATGAGTTGGGCACTGCGGGAGTCCTGGATTAGGGGGTCTCCGGACAGCCGGACTATCTCCATTGGCCGGACTGTTAGACTATGAAGATACAAGATTGAAGACTTCGTCTCGTGTCCGGATGGGACTCTAATTGGCGTGGAAGGCAAGCTAGGAGATACGTATATGGATATCTCCTCCTTTGTAACCGACCTTGTGTAACCCTAACCCTCTCTGGTGTCTATATAAACCGAAGGGTTTTAGTCCGTAGGACAACAATCACAACATACAATCATACCATAGGCTAGCTTCTAGGGTTTAGCCTCTCTGATCTCGTGGTAGATCTACTCTTGTAACACCCATATCTTCAATATTAATCAAGCAGGACGTAGAGTTTTGCCTCCATCAAGAGGGCCCGAACCTGGGTAAAACTTCGTGTCCCTTGCCTCCTATTACCATCTGGCCTAGACGCACAGTTCGGGACCCCCTACCCGAGATCCGCCGGTTTTGACACCGATAGGCACTTTAACCATTCAGACATGGATGTTTATCAGGGATCATCGTACATCGTAAATAATCAATTTTCATATAGAAAGACATATCACATAAATGAAATAAAAAAATTTCCGAGATGGCAAATATTCGAAAACGGCCTTAATTTACCGCCTGTTGAAGAAATACACGGTCTTAATTTACCGCCTGTTGAAGAAACATATGATCTTAATCCATTACCTATTGAAGAAATACATGGTCTTGATAACCCGACACAGGTAGTAAAGGTAAATTCTCTCTATAGATATGATAAAGCTGAAATCCCATTTACTAAGTTTGCTAGCCCATGCTTAGATGAGTTTGATAAGTTTATGGTTAAGCAAGAAGATTTTAATGCTTATTTTGGTAGACAATTGAAATACAATTCAAATATGCTTGAAAATTTGGGTGATTATATGGCTAATGTTAAAGGTGAACTTAAACTTATTAGTAAACATGCTTCTATGGTTACCACTTGAGGGAGTCCTGGATTAGGGGGTGTCCGGATGGCCGAACTATACCTTCAGCCGGACTCCTGGACTATGAAGATACAAGATTGAAGACTCCGTCCCGTGTCCGGAAGGGACTTTCCTTGGCGTGGAAGGCAAGCTTGGCGATACGGATATTTTGATCTCCTACCATTGTAACCGACTCTATGTAACCCTAACCCTATCTGGTGTCTATATAAACCGGAGGGTTTTAGTCCGTAGGACAACATACACATCAACAATCATACCATAGGCTAGCTTCTAGGGTTTAGCCTCTCTGATCTCGTGGCAGATCTAATCTTGTAACACCCATATCTTCAATATTAATCAAGCAAGACGTAGGGTTTTACCTCCATCAAGAGGGCCCGAACCTGGGTAAAACTTCGTGTCCCTTGCCTCCTGTTACCATCCGGCCTAGACGCACAGTTCGGGATCCCCTACCCGAGATCTGCCGGTTTTGACACCGACATTGGTGCTTTCATGGAGAGTTCCTCTGTGTCGTCGCCGTTAGGCTTGATGGCTCCTACTATCATCGATAGTGATGCGGCCCAGGGTGAGACTTTTCTCCTCGGACAGATCTTCGTATTCGGTGGCTTTGCACTGTGGGCTAATTCGCTTGGCCATCTGGAGCAGATTGAAAGCTACACCCCTGGCCATCAGGTCAGATTTGGAAGTTTGAATTACACGGCCAACATCCATGCGGACTTGATCTTCGACGGATTCGAGCCACAGCCGGGCGCGCCGCACTGTCGTGATGGGTATAACCTAGCTCTGCCACTGGACGGTACCCCAAAGGCCGCGCCCACATCAGCTCCGACCCTTAGCTCGGAGCCGACTGCGCCAATCGAGGACGGGTGGTTAGACACTGCCTCAGGGGTTGCAGTATCAACGGCGATCGAGCCGAATACCAGCATAAATCTCTGCACAGCCCGTGACTCCAAGGTGTCGGACTCTCTTCCGGACCCCGAACCATCCGCGCCCCTGCCAATCGAATCCGAGTGGGCACCGATCATGGAATTCACCGCCGCGGATATCTTTCACCACTCGCCCTTCGGCGATGTTCTGAATTCACTAAGGTCTCTCTCTTTGTCAGGAGAGCCCTGGCCAGATTATGGCCAACAGGATTGGGATGCGGACGACGAAGAAATTCGACGCCCACCCACCACCCACTTTGTAGCCATTGTCGATGATTTAACCGACATGCTCGACTTCGACTCCGCAGACATTGACGATATGGACAACGACGCGGGAGGCAAAGATGAACCACCACCCATAGGGCGCTGGACGTCCACCTCATTATATGACATATACATGGTGGACACACCAAAAGAAGACGACGAGGAACGGAAGGACGCACCGAAGGCTTGTTCCCTCGAGAAGCAGTCAAAGCGGCGGCGCAAGCGCCGCCCCAAATCCTACCTCGCCAGAAATAACGATCACATAGACCCGGCGTTGGAGCAGGGCGAATCACTACCGGACCATGGCAATACGGAGAATCAAACCAAACAAACCAATTCTGTCAAAGATAATAGTCCGGACGACACAACGCTGGACAGGCACCCGGAGCAGCAGAATGCTCGTCAAAGGCTTGTTGCCACCGCGAGGAGCCTAAAAAAGCAGAAGCAAAGGCTCAAGGTTGCGCAGGACACACTCCAAATCAAATGGAGTAAAGTACCCAACACAGCAGCGAAGTACGGCGACAATCGCCCCACAAAGAGCTACCCAAAGCGGAAATTGCTACCTGAATTCGATGAGGAGGCCTCAGACCCCTCACAACCAAAAATCAAAACGGCCACCTGGCCGGATAGACGACCTCACGGCCAACATCAAGCGGCAAACAACGCCACTCACAAGTCAATACGCGACCTACGCGAGGGCTCGCACCAAAAGGACGGCGCAACCAGATCCATCTATGGACCACGCAAGCGCGCCTCAGCTTACAATGTAACACAACAAACATCCGAACAACGCGGTACACCCAGATACAGGGGCGCAGCACACCCCCTATGTTTCACCAATGAGGTGATGGACCATGAATTTCCAGAGGGATTCAAACCCGTGAACATAGAGGCATATGACGGAACAACAGACCCTGGAGTCTGGATTGAGGACTATATCCTCCATATCCATATGGCTCGAGGAGATGATCTCCATGCCATCAGGTACTTACCCCTCAAGCTCAAAGGGCCAGCCCGCCACTGGCTTAAAGGCCTCCCCAAAAACTCCATTGGAAGATGGGAAGAGCTTGAAGACGCTTTTCGGGCAAATTTCCAAGGAACTTATGTCCGGCCTCCGGACGCGGATGATTTGAGCCATATAACTCAACAGCCCGGAGAGTCAGCCCGAAAACATTGGAACAGGTTTCTTACTAAAAAGAACCAAATTGTCGACTGTCCGGACGCCGAAGCATTGGCAGCTTTTAAACATAGCGTCCGTGACGAATGGCTCGCCAGACACCTCGGCCAAGAAAAGCTGGCAGCATTAACAAGCCTCATGACCCGCTTTTGCGCGGGTGAGGACAGCTGGCTAGCCAGATGCATCACTAGCGACCCCAGTACATCCGAAGTTAGATATGAAAACGGGAAATCACGGCGCAACAGCAATAACAAACGCCGGAACAAAGGAGACAGCACGAAGAGCACGACAGTAAACACCGGATTCAAAAGCTCTCGGCCAGGTCAGAAGCCGCCCTCTAAAGGCGCCAGAGACGAACTGTCCAGCCTGAATAAAATTCTAGACCAAATATGTCAGGTCCATAGCACCCCGGGCAAACCAGCCAATCATACCCATAGAGAATGTTGGGTCTTCAAGCAGTCCGGCAAGCTCAACGCCGTACACAAGGGGGGGGGGATACACCAAGCGAAGATGAGAATGAGCCTCTCAAGGGAGACGATGGGGAACAAAAGAAATTTCCACCAGAAGTCAAAACAGTAAACGTGCTACATGTGATCAATGGAAAAAACAAAATGGCACTCCCAGAAAAATACGCCCGAAGGCCTATCACCGCGGAGTCCTACCACTGGTCGTCTCAACCGATCACTTTTGACCATCATGATTACTCAGCAAGTATCCGGCGTGCAGGATGGGCTACCCTGGTAATAGACCCAATAATTGACGGATACCGCCTCGCACGAGTCCTGATGGACGGTGGCAGTAGTCTAAACCTGATATACCAAGATACAATCCGCGAAATGGGGATAGACCCAATAAAAATTCGCCATAGCAATATTACCTTCAAAGGAGTAACGCCAGGCCCAGGGGCTCGTTGCACGGGCTCCCTGCTACTAAACGTTATATTCGGCTCCCCCGATAACTTCCGTAGTGAACATCTAACCTTCCACATCGCTCCGTTCCAAAGTGGCTATCAAGCACTACTCGTACGCGAAGCTTTCGCTCGCTTTAATGCAATACCACACTACGCTTCCCTCACACTCAAGATGCCCGGTCCACGTGGCATCATTACAGTGAACAAAAATATTAAGCGATTTCTGCGTGCCGAAGAGCGTGCGGCTGCCTTAACAGCCGCACACTAAAAACGGCCTCACCAACTAATTAGCAGGTCCCCTATTACAATACAAGGGGCTCAACGTGCGCGGACAAGTGGCAATTCTTACTCACCTTGAATTATACATGGTTTATTTAAAAAAACTATCTTTTTGCATGACAGCTTTTTTACCTAAGCTCCTCTTTTTTACAGATAATCATCGTGCTACACCCGTCCAGGATACGGCACAACGGAGACACAGGCGCAGACGTGCAGCAGGGACCCGCTCCAAGGATTCTTTTTAGATTAAGACCTTGCGTAAACCTTTTTTACTGTCTCTTGTTGATACATATCCATCGAATTCTCAGCACAATTGAGAAGTATGCTGACGTCTTGGCATGTGGCCATGTCAGAATAACGCACGTACCAGGACACAAGGGGCTTCTTACAAGCGGCACTATTTCGGCCCGGTTTATACCATAAAGACCGAATACCTTAGGGAGTGTTCGGCGTCGCGAGTTCGACCTTATATGCATCAGCTCCGAATCATTGTCTTTGGTCAAATGTTGGGTTTGCCCGGCTCCTGAGTTTTGGTGCCTTACTTTCCACTTTACCGGCTAAGGTAGCACCTGGAGAACTACTACGATTGTGCCCTGGTTCATCCGGACGAGCGCCTCAGTAGAGAAAGCCGAAAACTGACTGTCATGATATAGCGTGAGACTGGTCAACCACTCGATGACCTATCGGAATGTTAGAATTCCTCCGTCTTAACGAAGGGCCGTTTTCCGGCCAGGCATATACGCACCCTGTGATCGGGAGAGTGCGGAGCCACCAGGGGCTATCTAGTAGCCCCATTGTCAAACTCCTATGGCTAAGTGAAAGTGTTCAAGCATTATAGTCCGGTTGCCTCGCTCGCTGCGCTATCACCTCCTTATCAGGACCAAGACGTTGGGTTAAGTGTGAACATGTGTTTTTTGCGAGCACCTCCGCATTATATGCGTGGGGGTTGAAGCCGACGGCTGCAATCTTTCAGATTATAAACATGTATACATAAACGGACGCACATGAGGCATCATACTACTTTCAGGCAAAAGTATAAACACAGCCTTATAAAACTTCATAAAAGCATTATGTTTACAATGAGAATACACATCACTCAAACATAATATTTTTTGAGCACTGGGCCTCTATCAAACGAGAACCCTCGAGAACTTCCTCGAAATAGTGTTCGGCAGCCACACGGCCTATGGTCGAACCCTGCGCCGCAACAGTGGTAGCGTCCATCTCCGCCCAGTATGCTTTAACACGGGCAAGGGACATCCGTGAGCCTTCTATGCACGCCGACCTCTTCATCGCATTAATGCGCGGCACCGCATCAAGGAGCTGCTGCACTAAGCTGAAATAGCTGTTCGGCTTAGGCCCTTCTGGCCATAATTGATCCACAACAGACCTCATGGCGAGTCCGGACAACCTATTCAGTTCGGACCATTCGGCTAGCTGGTCAGTCAATGAAAACGGACGCTCTGGAACGTGGAATTGCGTCCAGAACAGCTTGTCCACTTCACGATTTGTCTGACCTTGGAAGTACTTGGCCGCATCGGCAGCGCTCGCCGCCAAATCCATATACGCATCTGTCGAGCTCCACAGCCGATCCAGAGAGGCATACCGTGGATCTCTGAACTTCCTCCGTAACATGAAGGGTTTTCCAGCCGCAATATTCCCGGCTTCTCGCAGCTCCTCCTTCTTCGCTCTCATAGCAGAACGGGTGTCTTTGCCTACCGCCGCGGCCTTCTCAAGGTCTGTTGCCTTCGCTTGGTTCTCTTTCTCAAGGACCCAGCAACGGTCGGTAGTGTCTTTCAATTCTACGGCCATCTTGGCCATCTTCTCTTGGCTCTCGCAATGTGCGGCCTTCTCGGCTTTCAACTCTTCGGCCGCCTTCAAAATAGCCGCATTACTACTCCTCACTTGTTCCTTGGCTCGGGCAAGTTCCGCCCGCAAGGCTTCCACGGTGGCAGCCCCATCTGCAGTCACAACATATTAAAGATACTGGCATTATGCTGCTCTTACTATGTGGCGTTCACCGGATAATAACACTTACCCTGTGCCTCGTCAACCCTCTTGTTAACAAGCTCGATGTCGGCGTCTGCCGCATCCAGTTGCCGTTTTAATTGGGCAAACTCCCTAGTCCGGCTAGCCACCGGAGCTCCCACCACCTGCACATTAAAGCAGATTGGTTATTGCCTGGGAATTTGATCCTCTATTCGCCGCCGTTCTCGACGACAACCAGAGTCTCAGGGGCTACTATAACATGTGCAGTACTATCACATATTATCTCACATACCTCAAAGCCTGTCAATAGACACATAAAGGCTTCATGTAATCCACTTTCAGCGGACGATATTCTCTCCATCACCGTACCCATCAGCGTACGGTGCTCTTCTGAGATGGCCGCTCGCCCCACAAACTCCCTCAGAACGTCCGACCGCACACTAGACGGTGCCGGAATCTTTCGTATGCTCTCTTCAGGAGCCGGACACTGGGGACTTCTGGGGTCCACAGGACTATCTTCTGGCCTCACCAGATCCGGAGAGGCCCTCCGCGACAACACTTCGGGGTCGCCCGCTTCTGGAGCGGAGGAGTCCGGGGGAGGCGTTTCGCTCTCCATCATCTCCGGAAGAAGATCTCCCGAAGACGAACTTATCTGAGAGGGGTTGAGGCCCGAACTGCAAGATATATGCGGTGGTTGTTTTCTCAGAAGAAAAATATAGCATACTCTTACTATTAAAATATTTTGGATCACTTACGACTTGATGGAGGGCAGATCCCCTCGCGGACTTTGTGCGGCAAAAGCACCCCCCGAGGCAGGACCCTCTGTGGGAGACTTCTTCTCCCGTTTGGAGGCTTCGGCTTCCGGATCCTCGGAAGCAATCCTTTTCCTCCCCCGGTCGTCCTCCTTCATGGAAACGCTCGTTCCCTCGGTCGGAGCGGGTAGCGATGGGGGCCCGTGTTCACCCGTATTATCCCCCTCGGTATCTTCCTTCAAGGGTTCCGGGCAAGGTGCGACCTCGAGCATCTTCTCCAATACCGGATTTTCCAAACCCTCAGGGAGGGGGGCCAAACACCGAATCATCTTCGCCTTCGTTAGCCAGTCCTGGTCAAAAGGCAAACTCTCAAAAATAACCTCGAATAAAAGACAGTGTGTTCGGCTAGAGGATTTCTTACTTGTTCGGCGGCGCGATTACTGCTCAGGCCCACGTCCTCGGTGATATCCGGACACTCCACTTGAGGTCCGAAGAATGACTTGTACATCTCCTCGTGCGTCAGGCCGAGGAAACTGTGAATGGCACGTGGTCCCTCTTGGTTGAACTCCCACAAGCGCAGGGGCCGGCGTTTGCAAGGCTGGACTTGGCGAACCAGCATAACTTGTATTACCGCAACCAAATTGAAATCTCCCTCGAAGAGATCTCGGATGCGGCTTTGCAGTATAGGCACGTCCTTGGCTGGACCCCAGCTCAGACCCCTGCTAATCCATGACATCAGTTGTGGTGGGGGGCCCGAGCGGAAAGCGGGGGCAGCCGCCCACTTGGTACTTCTGGGAGCCGTGACGTAAAACCACTCCCTTTGCCATAATTCGGGCACCTCTGGAAGGGAACCTCTCGGCCATGGAGCTCCTGCCATCTTGCCTATTGATGCACCTCCGCACGCTGCTTGTTGCCCCTCAATCATCTTCGGCCTTACTTCAAAAGTCTTGAGCCACAGGCCAAAGTGAGGGGTAACGCGGAGAAAGGCCTCACACACGACAATAAACGTCGTGATGTGGAGAAAGGAGTCCGGGGCTAGATCGTGGAAATCTAACCCGTAATAGAACATCAAGCCCCTGACGAAAGGATCCAGAGTGAGGCCTAGACCTCGGAGGAAGTGGGAGACAAACACAACATTCTCGTTGGGTTCGGGAGTAGGGATGACCTGCCCTCTAGCAGGCAGCCGATGCGAAACCTCGGCGGTCAGATATCTGGCCTCCCTCAACTTCTTAATGTCCTCTTCCGTAACGGAAGAGGGCGTCCATCGGCCTTGAAGGTTGGATCCGGACATGGTTGAAGGTCCGGAGCACCTAACCTGAGCTTTGGGTGTTAGAACTCGAGGCGGGGGAAGGGTTTGGTTGAGCACGGGAGGGAAAAAGCGAAAACCTTGTCCCCTTATAAAGAGGGTGAATATCAAGCGTCCTCTCTGTAGCCGTTTAGGACTTACCTATAATCTAGGAGTCCTAGACACAGTTGGGTTACCCACGAACCGCATTAATGAGAATCCCGTAATTAGGGGAACACGATCTCCGCTTCGGCAAGACGTGTCAAGAAACCGCCTCGCATTATGTGTGGAGCGGGTTAAGAGAAACGGTTCGAATAATCACCGGGCCATGACATGACGTCATGTTACCAAAACAAGCTAGCGGATTAGATCTGCGGAGACATTATTCTCTCTACGGTGAAATGTGGAACTTATTTTGCAGGGTCGGACACTATCCTCATATTCAAATTCTTCCGTGATGTATTCGGAGAAGGAACCCGCCTTGCAATGCCAAAGACAACTGCGCGCCGGACTCATCATCATTGAAGCCTGGTTCAGGGGCTACTGTGGGAGTCCTAGATTAGGGGGTCTCCGGACAGCCATACTATCTCCATTGGCCGGACTGTTAGACTATGAAGATACAAGATTGAAGACTTCGTCTCGTGTCCGGATGGGACTCTACTTGGCGTGGAAGGCAAGCTAGGCGATACGTATATGGATATCTCCTCCTTTGTAACCGACCTTGTGTAACCCTAACCCTCTCCGGTGTCTATATAAACCAAAGGGTTTTAGTCCGTAGGACAACAATCACAACATACAATCATACCATAGGCTAGCTTCTAGGGTTTAGCCTCTCTGATCTCGTGGTAGATCTACTCTTGTAACACCCATATCTTCAATATTAATCAAGCAGGACGTAGAGTTTTGCCTCCATCAAGAGGGCCCAAACCTGGGTAAAACTTCGTGTCCCTTGCCTCCTATTACCATCTGGCCTAGACGCACAGTTCGGGACCCCCTACCCGAGATCCGCCGGTTTTGACACCGACAGGCACTTTAACCATTCAGACATGGATGTTTATCAGGGATCATCGTACATCGTAAATAATCAATTTTCATATAGCTCACATAAATGAAATAAAAAATATTCCGAGATGGCAAATATTCGAAAACGGCTATGATTTGTGCTATAAAACTTAGTCAATACCAGTGATTTTTTTGGTGAATAGTACAAATGCTATTTAGCAACGACATTCTAGTTTTAAAGAAGGGACCAAGGTCCACTCCTATGACTGAGCAGTTAGCCATCACTACTTATCACTAATAGAATGACACCACACAAGATAGACAAATAATTACACAACATTAAAAACAAAACACTAGAAGTAATAACCATAAACAAAGGGAAAAAAACCACAAAGCAAATAAAGCAAAAAACCAAAACCAGACCAACCTTGCAGGTTTGCTTTGAAGCGCCCAAATGCTGAACGAAAATAGAAGACTAGAAGTGCAATCACAAACAAAACAACAAAGAGATCCAGCTTTTGCCAAAAAGAAAGCCAAACTCTCATCCAGATGCATCTCGATTCACATACTGTAAACTACATGCAACAAAAGTAGAACATTTTTTTGTAGTTTGCTTGAACCCATTTTCGAGTTTACTTTGAAGTGCCCAAGTACTTAATGAAAGGTAAAGGCAAGGCATGTCTTGTGGGAGCACACACATGCTGGAGAAGGGATAAGAGATAGGACTCTCCTCGCAACTCCCTTGATGCTCTAGAAGACCATATGATCCCCTGGCCTTCATATTTCACATCTCGGAGTATCTCACAGTTCGAGCAAATGGGATTGAAGTTTCCATGTCCCTTTTTGTATCCATTTTTTGTTGTTGCACTTGGTTTGTTATGAAAGTAATGAAAATGGGAGTTTTCCGAAAGTAATGAAACGTGGGAGTTTAAGTGGTAAATGCCGACAATTCTTTGTTTGTTTATAGCCCTCATATGTCTCCATCGCACATAAGTTTTGTAAATGCCTTCTAGGAGCTCCCACAGATTCTAGCTAGGCCAAAGTCAAGGCTCCCAGACATATATTAATTTACCAGGTATGACACAATGTCAACTAATGCAATAATAACTCTAGGGATTAGTGGTTTGTCACAACTTTATGTACATGTGCGCAAGTGATATTCCTCGTTACATTCTTTAGGCAACTAGCATTATTGCTAACAATAGCTTCGGTTACTTTGGGTACCTGCGACGAGAAATATTATATATTAATTTAGAAACCCTTGCAAAATGAATGGTCTCAGTACATATCTTACTACAACAAATATTAAAGTGCTACGAATTAAGGAATTTCTCGAGTTAAAAAATTATTCTTCGTCATACACTTGATGATGATCAACAATGGTTGTGCTATAAAACATAGTAAACACTTGCCAATTACTTTTTTCCTGATGAGTCAAATAAATGAAATGCATTGCTCATTCTTCTCACAACCCCCCTTGCACAACAAAAGGCGACATGCTCCCATTCATGACCATAATATTTTTTTGCATCTCCATGATCCTCATTGCTAGTACGAACCGAGATCGAATCTTAGCGTGATCCTAATCTTTTCGAGTCTCCATATTTCCTCTTTGCTATAGGTAAACTAGATTCCCTTTTACTTTTCTTCAAGGCTTTGCATTTTTGTTGCGTGAAAGTAATGAGAGGGCGAGTATATCCTAGTTCGAATGAAAGGACAAAACTGGATTAGGTGAGGAAGGATGGGACTTGTCAGACCACATATCACGAGTTCCATACAATGAATTTTGCAAGCTTCCATGGATCAAAGATAGGCCAAAGTCCAAGGCATTCCCCTCTTGCACGCACTAGTTGACAAGGCGTGACGCCATCTCAAGATGTGGTAACCCTAGCAGTTAGCACACGTTAGCAACTTGCTTTAGACAACAAACCTCTTGTCTCAATCACCGGATTCACGTATCACAATATATGAACGCCGTGTGCTTTTGTGATCCGACTCGACCATTAGAGGATGGCTGGACCAATGAAGAAACATAAGCATCACTGGTCACCCATAAATACAGTCTCACAAACAACATCCCGAAAGAATGTCGCAAAGTACAAGACAAGATGCAAAACGTAAACAACACAGAACCAAAGAAGAAGAAAAGATGACAACCAAACACAAAGCAAAGCGAAAAACCATAACCGCAGGCACCCTTTTTCCAAGCGACGAAGAACCAAACCGCACCTATCTTGCGGTTTTGCTTTGAAGTGTGCCCCAGCCAAAGCCGCGAGGATGGATGGATGGATGCGTCTCCCTGCCGTCCGTCCAAGACACGCAACCGCGCGCGCGATCCAGGCCGTCCGCGCCTCGGGGCCGCGGATCCGGCCGTCCGACCCGCGCCCGCCCCCCCTTTATAAGCCCCCGGACCCCTCCCCCCGGCCCTGCCTACGCCGTCTCTCTGTCCTGTCCTTTCTCCTCCATCTCCAACCTCTTCCCCCCCACCCCTCCCCTCCCCAAATTTGGATCAAACGAACTCGCTAAACTTAATCTCATCCTTAAACGCGCGGCGAACGGAATCGGATTTGGGAGGGACGAGGCGTTTGGATCCCATTTTGGGGGGCTAATCGCGGTGGGTAGTGGGTGTTAGGGTTTCGGATCTGGTCGGTTTTTGGTTTGCTTTGGTCCTAATCCGGCGATGAACGGCGAGATGATGATGCGGCCTCCCGTGCCGGCGCCGTACCAGGTGTGGGCGGCGGCGCTGGCGCAGCGGCAGCTCCCGCCGGTGGCGGAGGCGCCGCCGGCGGGGTTCAAGCCGGCGAGGCCCGCGTGGAAGCGGGCGGCGCGGCAGCAGCCCGGGTGGAAGCAGCGCAAGGCCGCGGCCCAGGCGCAGGGGAGGTGGGGCGGGTCGGCGGCGCCGCGCAACACGACGTCGTACCTGATCCGGGCCAAGCGGGCGGGTGGCGTGGCGTCGCTGGTGTCGCCGTGCCCCGTGACGCCCGCCGTGCTGCCGACGCCGCAGCTGTCGCCGGCGCGGGAGGTGCTGGTGGAGATGGCCAAGGAGGCGTGGGGCGTCGACGGGTACGGCTCCATGAAGGGCCTCATCCGCCTCCGCCCCCAGGCCGCCGGCCCCGACGCCGGCGACGGCGACGGCGCCGACTCGGGCTCCGGCGAGAGCGACGTGGAGGAGCACTTGGAGGTGGAGCGCCGCCTCGACCACGACCTCAGCCGCTTCGAGATGGTGCAGCTCCCCGCCGCGCCCGCAGGCGAGGACGACGAGGACGAGGACGCCCGCGCCGCCCGGCTGGAGGAGGAGAACCTGACCCTCCGCGCGCGGCTCTTCCTGGTGGAGCGCGACATGGCCGACCTCCGCCGCCGCCTCGTCGCCGTGGAGTCCCTCTGCCGCGACCGCCACCGCGACGGCTGCGTCGTGGACGCCGCCTTGCCGCCCCCCGCCGAAACCGACGAGGCGGCCACCGAGGACGCCATGGTACTCTGACGTGGCCGGCCGCCCGCACCGTGCCCTGTACATAGTTCACCGTCCCTTCCTCCTCCCCCTGTGCAGGTGTCAACAGACAGACAGATGTGAATGAAGAGTAGCCAGCAGCATCAGCATCAGCAGTTCAATTAGCATCCTAGAGTCAGTTCCTTCCCTCCTTGAATCCCCATGGCAGTCCGATCTGTAGTTGTGTCATCAGGTAGCCAGATCCCCATTCCATGTCCATCATGTAGTCGTAGCAGCATTAGGAAGGAGTCAACCAAACCAATGTTTTCATGTAGATGTACTAGCGGTTAACCGGCGTCAATGGCGGGCACCGGCGAGGAAGACGAAGACGACGCACGCGGGGCCAGCGTTCCTCTAGATCCATCCAGTGCCTGCCAAACTCGGCAACTCCAGTTATTAGTCAGTAGTAGCAGCATTTGTTGTGATTCTGAACATGTTGTTCCATTATTGCATTCCGCATTCTGTACCATTCTGCGCGCATCCATGCTCACCAGATGCTTGGCCATTGGCAGGGGACAGGCAGCGGCGGCGAGACCCATGGACGATGGATCCAGCAGCCGTGGGAGTTTTTATACTACTACTGTACAGTACATTTTATTGAGTTTTTGCTGTGTTGGCGTGCGTGCGTGCGATTTTGGCGAGACGTGGCGTGACCAGTGGGACTCGCTCCTGTGGACGCGGGGGGGGGGGGGGGGGGGGGGGGGGGGGGGGGGGTGTGGTGACGGCGTGTTGAATTGCGGCTCGGCTCGGTTGGTCAGGCATGCAGGTCCGGTTAACCATTCCGAACTGGGGGGTGGTGGTGGTGGTGGTGATGGGGCGGGTCCGAGGAAGAGGATGACCGACCGGGAAGTTGGCGAGTGGTTGGGCTGGGCGCTGTGGCATTGGCAATGGCGATATGGCGACAGAATCTTGGCATCTTGTGTGGAGGAGATGCTGCCGGGCGAGAGAGCTCTGGGCTATCCAGGAGCTTTTTTCTTCTTCTCGGCTTATTAATGTTTTTTATCATCCGGGTAGCCAATCCGCCGGGTAGCAGCGGAGGACGGTCTGACCGGTGGTACGTTCATTTGAGTGGATTTGATTGAGCTCGCCGTGAGTGACGTAGCGAGCGGACAAAACAGTAGGCTGCAAAGCGCAAAGCGCTGCGCCCACCAGGTACCGGCCGGCCCTCCCTTTTGGGATAGAAATCTCTTCGTTTCCCAGCACCACGTCGTCATACTGATCCGGCTTCTGAACCAAAACTCTGGTAGGCTCACACTTTGCATGCACACGGAAAGCCCAAAGTGCACCCACAAATAAATTCGGTGCGGTCAACTCTAAGAAGAAGGGAAAAAAACAGTCTTATGTTTTAAAACAATGGGCCTCCCCTGTCCATCTGAATCATCAATCATTAATAATTAGTTAAAAAGAGAAGAGGAGCAGCAATCGCTTCCCGTCGGAGATCCCTCCACGTAACAAGAGCATCTAGTCAGTGCAATGCATGCGCGCGTGGGGCGGTAGCAGTGTGCCGGCCGAGCCGCGGCCCCGTAGATGCGTGCCGGTCGGCGTGGAGTAGCCTGGTGGCCTCGTGGGCTCTCTGGGCGGTGCGCTCCTCCGAGGATAGGAGGGGAATCAGAAGCCGGGCTTCGGCCAAGTATACTTTCCAACTTTGGCACCTGGGACATGGCATCGCGGACGTGACGAGAGAATATTAGCAGCATCCCGGCGGATAGCGTGCGTGGTACGGGGAAGATGGAGGAGCTCTCGGCGATGCAGGAGCGAGGGAGCCTTGCTCCGGCTGGAATTTTCTTTCACTTCAGTTAGTTAAAGGCAAAACAATAACAGACGAATGGAATATTCGTATTCTCCTCCTTTGCAGCTTATTATTCTCTGCGAATCCTTTTTTTCTTTCTCTTTTTGCCGTGGCAGCGTAGGTAGGACGACCGGATCCTGCCACATATATATTGCCCTGTGAAGACGGCGATCCTGGCGACCGACGACGGCACACCGTGCACGGCGGGGCAGCTAATAAACACGCCGTCTGTCTGTCTCGTAGTAGACGACGACGCCGCCGCCGCCGCCGCCTTGGTTTGGTTCCAGCCCATCCGATCAACTCGCCGTCAGTGACGTTGCAGCAGAGGCGAATGGGCGAAACAGCCGAGTGGTAGGCCCCACGCACTGCGCCCTCCTCTTTAGAATGCGCCACGTCACACGGATGCGGCTTCTCAACCAAACACTCACCATCGTCTCACTCGCACAACTCTGCAGAAACAAAAAAAGTCATGCTAATTCTCCGACTGTTTTACAATTTTGTTTACATGTAGACATCCAAGACATTCGGCGTGTCATAAAAATCATACCGTTTGTTTTCAAGGCTTGAAAAAAGTGGTGCATTTAGTCAGATCGACTGCACTCCGTTGTGGACTAAGAGGTTACTAGCAAACCCGTAAAAACACATCCGCAGACTTATATTTTTGGAGAACTCGACCAATTCACCTCCATGCAAAACCTAAAAACACCACCTTAACAGATGAAAAAGTACAAACTTGACCCTGGTGTTATTTCGCTACCCAGAGGGTGGTTTAGTAAAGGCAACAGGGAGACATTTTTGCTCTGTTCCCCATTCCCGTTAAACAAGTGTTTTGTAGTGTCACATACAACTTCTTCAACGCCATTTAGCAACAATTTCCACCTGCCTAGTCAACGGTTTAAATGTCTGGCAACGACTGAGAGCTCCTTTTGTTGGATCAGCTTCCAAGCTGGGCATTCAGGCTTATTATTATTGTTGTTCCATTGTACTTACACTCTAGTAACTGTGGTGTTGGTCCGAACATCCTTTGCTATATTAGTTAGAAAAATCACAGCGCGGTGACGAGCCTGCTGTCGAATGATGAACCGACCAGTCAGCCACGCCAAGCAGAGGAACATCTTGTCCGCTGCAAAGAGCTGGGTTGTACAAGTACAGGAGAACGGGAGGTCAAGTTATTACACAGGTGGGACTCTGCTTGCGGTGTCAGGCACGATTTGTGCGCCTTCCAACTTGAAGAGCCAGCTCGGTGTCTATCTTGAGAGAGATGTCGAGCGCCTTCACGGAATGCGTCAACGCTCCACTGCAACGGACCGACAAATTGTCAGAACCACGAAAGTGAGAATTAAGGAGCTGTCCATTAAGAGATTAAGAAAGGTGTATTCATGCCTTGAAATGTATGTAACTCCAGTTTCTCCGATTTTCTTCACCGTATCCATCGTCACATTTCCAGATGCCTGCAGTTGAGAAAAAGGAAAAGAAAGCGCTCAACATCCAGCACAACTCGCGTCATATACAGCCTATTTGTAACTCATCTGCTACAGCTAGGAGTCTATCAGAATTAGGGCATACTAGCAGGCGACAACAAAGCAATACCAAGATAGTCACGTTGAAAAGATACCCTTTACTAAAAAAAGGGACAGAGGAACACTGGCGGAGCTACGTTAGGGCCGACCTGGGCCGTGGCCCACCCAGCTTTGGAAAAAATAAATTGATACCTAGGCTCAGACCTCCCAACCCACACCGCTGGAAAGGATGCAACCCATGGCCCAGGAGCTCACGCCTCACACCACGTGGAAACGCAGCACTCGACGACTCAGCAGCCACCGCCCGCCATCACGCAGCAACCGCAGGCCGCCGCCCACCGGCCATGGGGACTGCGACAACACATCAGCCGTCGTCCACTGGCCCACCGCACACAGCAGCAGGGCGATTCGGAGTCGGCCAACCCATGAGTCCATGTGGTCACTAAGGCAACTAAGGCAACTAAGGCAACACCCCAAAATGAGCTACTTCTTTAATTTGATCCTATCCTATCTCAAGACTCAATCTCTCCAATTTCCCTGAATCACTACAAGCTGCACATATAATTTCTTTGAATCATTCCCAAATTATCTTCCCCTAAATTTCACTTATTGCCAATATGCTAGCATAAATAATTCACTCACTTGTTTACAGATTACAGATGGTAGTATAGGTAGCTATGTGCAAGGCCCCAGTCAAAATTGTAATGCCTGGCAAATTATATCATATACTCTCTCCGATCAGAATTAATTGACGCGGCCTCTATATGATGTAAAACTTCAATTAATTTGGATCGAAGGGAGTAGTAAATTTTGGCATAACTTCTTTTGTTTATATATTCTCACTTGATCTTGTAACAAATAAGAAGAGAAGATATACTGATTAATGCCAATGATCCAGAATTTGAATATTTTTGTGTTCTTTTTGTCCCGCCCAACAATTTATTTGAAGCTCCACCACTGCAGGGGAACATGATGGAATTTTGCTCTCAAAAGTTGAACTTCATACCTCGGTCTCAAATCTTCCATTTATCAACTGAACTGCATCTTTGAGCATTGATACATCTAGATCCCCATTCGGAAGAGGGACGACCATATTATCCAACATTATACGAGTTAATGAAGTCTTGTTCTCATCAGTATACTTCAATAAATCTCTAACTTCCTCGAGTGTCCTTGTCTCAACCTGATTCATATGCACGGTAAGTCACAGGGAAAATTTATTTTAGATGGCATATGCAACCACAACCATAATACCTCAACAGGAACTGCAAGATTTTCCTTCTCCAAGAACTGATCAACAGATGTCATTGCATTTGTAATGCCCCCGGCAACAGAAATATGATTATCTTTTATCATAACCATATCAAATAATCCAAGCCTGTGATTCTTCCCACCACCAATTAGTACCTACATACATGTATATTGAGCATGAGCAAAACTGCATCACAACGAAGGGCAAAGAACTAAACGTGATGAATGGCCACATGAAAAAGGTATGCTTACTGCCCACTTGTCAACCAGGCGTAAACCTGGAGCAGTTTTTCTTGTTTCCAATATGCATGCAGGACGAGCAGCATCAGCCATGGCCTGAATGGAAGTAGGAACAACGACATTCTCATATGAGCAACATAGAAGCAAATTATGACAGAGAAGGGATACCATATATAAGCTACAATAAAATAGCACCTATCACCTTCGTCATTGTAGCGATTCCACTCATTCTTTGCATGAAATTTAGCACAACCCTCTCAGCAACAATGATACTCTGAGCACACCCTTAATATAAAGAATAAAAATGGGGGAGAGAATATTAAGACGGAGTTGACACAACATCATACTGTTAAGTGCTGCTGAATATGGCAAATTCAAGGCATTTTACCATATACTTTGCCAAACTGCAATCCCTTATGCACATAATTTCCATCAGCCTCAAACCATTCAACCTGGAAAATGTCCAAGAAGGAACAACAGGTACAGACCCATAGTCAATATCACATATGATACCTCAATAACCATATCTGCAAAAACAGAAAATGGAGAAACCGATGTGATAGACATACCTTCAACGACGGATCAACTTGGTTAAAAATCATCTCAGCCAGGCTTATGCCTGCAATGACACCATCCTCCTTAGCAATAAAAGTGGCTTCAGCTTTCACATCGGTTGGTATCGTAGCCAAACATGACACATCCCCTAAAGGTGTTGACAGACAGTTAGAACATTATCACAGTGAAAGATGACACATGTATGACCATTCAAAAGCGGGAAAAAGTTTCAGAATCAGAATAGAACAAAACCCAACTTGCATAGCAACTTGTCAAGAAATGACCCAACTGGAGCTTATCCAGTTATCTCCACTTCTTTAGCTAATAGGTCACCGTTTGAGCGAGAACCAATGGTCACGAGTAGGTTGATTACCAAGAAAGCACCTGACACGACTGGCTGAAAATACAGACTTGGGATGAAAGCAAGGAAACGTAGTGTCTGGTACTGCTTGCTGGAGAGTGAACATCACATATAAGTGGATACAAATTGATCTGATCCATTCAATGTCCTCATTCTTCCATCATCAATGACCTTTTTCTCATGTACAACAACAAGCCAACAGTAACAACTAACAAGTTAGCTAGCTAGACACCTGACCTCTGAATCCTGGTTGCAGCAGCAAATTGGATAGCTAAAATGTGGTCTCCTGTCGCAATCAACCAATCTTAGGGTCAGCGAATCGACTGCTCTAAATTTTCGGACTAACTCTTAAAACGGCAAGGCACAATCTCAACTGCCAGTGAGTCAGCACTTGGAACTGCAGGGCGAGCTTAAGCTGTGATCACGGGGTGCTAACGGGCAATTCGAGCCCAAGAGGCAGCACACATGAAGCAAAATTCGAGCAAACGCTTTCGGTCCACGACGCGGGACATGAGCACCCGTGCTGTGCACAGTTGACAGTCGGAACTCGGGAGGGACGAACAGGAGGCTAGCACAGGCGTGGAGCGATGCGGGCACGTTAACGTTACCTCGGTCGCCGGCGTCCTCGGAGAGGGCGAGGGCGATGACGGCGCTGAGGTCGTAGGTGGGGTGCGCCGGCGGGGGCACGGGCGACGGCGCCGGGCGCGCCTCGGCGGACATGGAGGCCGAGGGGGCGGCGCTGGGGCGAGCGGGGAGGCGCAGGCGGGGGCTGGGGCGCGGGTTGCCGGAGGAGGAGGAGGAGGGGGAGGGGAAGTGCTGGCGGATGGGCGCGGCGGCGGTGGGAGTCGCGGGCGACATCCGCAGTAGGCGGCCCGGCGGGGAAGGGGCGGCTGGGTTGAGGTTGGGGCGCGTGCCAGCGGCGGAAGGGAGGGAGCCGCCTTTTTCCTGTGCGTCCGCGGCGCGGGGTGTGGTGCGGTGCGGCTTTGCGTTGAACCAGACGACACACCGGTGGTGCTCGCGCCTCGGTCGGACCTCAGGCTCTAGTTCCAACGTCGTTTCTGCATCGAAAGTTTAATACGTCCAGTTCTTGTTCTCCGGCAATATCAAGGAGGTGGTGGCGGTGATGACGTGTCGGAATAAAGTCTCTTTAGCCTCTTCCTACCTCGACGATGTCCGATTCGGCGTCGACGAAGGGTTTGTAAGAGTTTGGGTCCCCACATCTATTGGTTCCTTTCAGATCTTAGCAGTTTGTATGTCTTTCAAGGAGAGCTATTGGTGTGGCGACTTCGACGTCTTCTTCCATGTTGTTATGTGACTTGGTTTGGTTTCTCCAACCCGTTGAACTGATTTTGGTGGATTGCAAGCCCATTCTACGTGGGGTGATGCTCCAGCCGATGCTGCTTCAGCAATTTATAGATCTCGTATCAAGGAGTGAGTGGCTATTGTGATCTTTAAAGTCTGGTATGGCAAGGGTGTTTGCAGGTGTCGCTTTACTTTACCATTGGTTAAGTGCAATTTTTAATCTCCGGCGGGCGGCATATAATCGTAGAAAGAAGAAGACAAGTATACTTATTTTTTAGTGGTTGTTTTATGTTCAGTTGTCCATCCATTGTCTTGGCTTTTGTTTTTCTCGATATTAATCATGTCTAAAATGCCCTTAGGTGTCTTTGTTAAAAAATATCTCACTTCTATATAACTGAGCAACTTATTTCCGAGTGCCAACAGAAACTCATAGTTTAGTAGACAACACAACCGTTACCTAGGATGAGATGGGGTCGCCGTAAGCTTTTAGGACAGTATTAAGCGGCTTGTGCACCGTTGCCGTGTTGCACCAAGTGATGAACCATACGCACCACTAGTGGACGCCTGGAACAAGTACAACATCGATAAAAGTGCTCCTGGTGGTAAATTAAATAGAGTGCTTAATATGTTGAATTGTGTTCTTGCAACATAGTAATATACTAAGACCTGTTGTGTGCCTGGGCAAATGAGTGAACATGATGAGATGACAATTATTGTCCGTATGACGACGATCAATTTCACATGCACATACTAGAGATCAAGAATAGATGGACGCCTCATCGCTAATGGATGGAGGCGAAATTTGAAGGTCTACACACTAAAAGTTGGAGACTGGTTGGTCTTCGTGCTCCATAGTGAATCTGAAGGGGCTTTCCTGTTTCTCTCTGGCATATATCTGGATGATGAAGAGTAGTTCCTAATATTAGTGTTGACCATGTTTTGGAGTGTTCAACATGTTTTCTGTTTAAACCTATTATGAACTGTGTAGATGTGATATTTGTGTCGAACATGTTGTATGGTTAAACCTAGTATGCTTCTTAAACGTGATACTAGTGGATGCGGTAGCCTTCATGTCAAAATTTGACCAAGGCAAAAAAAGAGCCCTTTGGCTCAAAAATGCTCCATAGGGCTTAAAAAATGCTAACATGGTAGCACAAAGGGCTACAAAATTGCTGTCGTGGCAGCAAAAATGAGCCTTTTCACTCAAAAGTCTTGTCATGACATTTGAGACAGATTACAACCTTCATCGAAGCAAGAAAAAAAATGAACATTTTTACTCATTTTTATTGACATGATAGTATTTTTGGCTTATTTTTGTTGTAAAAAATACTGGCATGGCAGCAAAATAAGCATTTTCACTCATTTTTGTTGGCAGCAATAATGTGTTGAATGTATTTACTAATTTGGGTATCTTTTAATACTGAAAATTATTACTAGTGTCGAAGGTTATTAGTGACGAGCACGGTGCCACATGCCACATGTATATTTTGACATGAAGGCTTGAGTTTAAATTTGCGCTTGAGTGAATGTGCGTACATTCGGTGTTTGTCCCAAATTAATTTATTTTTTTGCAAGAAAAACTTATGATTTATTCATCATTTTTCATGGTGGTACAAGGAACACAATAAATAACAAAAAATGCATTCAGATCTATGGGCCACCTATCGACGACTACAAGCACCAGAGCGAGACAAAGGCGTGTCGCCGTCATTGATACGTCTCCAACGTATTTATAATTTTTAATTGTTCCATGCTATTATATTATCAACCTTGGATGTTTTATATGCATTTATACGCTATTTTATATGATTTTTGGAACTAACCTATTAACCTAGAACCCAATGCCAGTTTCTGTTTTTTTCCTTGTTTTTGAGTATCGCGGAAAAGGAAAACCAAACGGAGTCCAATTGACCTGAAATTCCACGGAGATTATTTTTGGACCAGAAGAAGCCCACGGAGTACCGGAGATGGGCCAGAAGAGTCCCGAGGCACCCACGAGGGTGGGGGACACGCCCTACCCCCTGGGCGCGCCCCCCTACCTCGTGGCCGCCTCGGGGACCCCCTGACTTGTTCCCGACTCCAACACCTCTTATATATACCCAAACTTCCAGAACATAACCTAGATCGGGAGTTCCGTCACCGCAAGCCTCTGTAGCCACCGAAAACCAATCTAGACCCATTCCGGCACCCTGCCGGAGGAGGGAAATCCCTCTCCGGTGGCCATCTTCATCATCCCGGCGCTCTCCATGACGAGGAGGGACTAGTTCACCCTCGGAGCAGAGGGTATGTATCAGTAGCTATGTGTTTGATCTCTCTCTCTCTCTCTCTCTCTCTCTCTCTCTCTCTCTCTCTCTCTTGTTCTTGATTCGGAACGATCTTGATGTATCGCGAGCTTTGCTATTATAGTTAGATCTTATGATGTTTCTTCCCCTCTACTTTCTTGTGATGAATTGAGTTTTCCCTTTGAAGTTATCTTATCAAATTGAGTCTTTAAGGATTCGAGAACGCTTGATGTATGTCTTACAGGTGCTTATCTGTGGTGACAACGGGATATCACGTGATCCACTTGATGTACGTTTTGGTGATCAACTTGCGAGTTCTGCGACCTCGTGAACTTATGCATAGGGGTTGGCACACGTTTTCGTCTTGACTCTCCGGTAGAAACTTTGGGGCACTCTTTAAAGTTTTTTGTGTTGGTTGAATAGATGAATCTGAGATTGTGTGATGCATATCGTATAATCATATCCACGGATACTTGAGGTGACATTGGAGTATCTAGGTGACATTAGGGTTTTGGTTGATTTGTGTCTTAAGGTGTTATTCTAGTACGAACTCTTGAATAGATCGATCAAAAAGAATAACTTTGAGGTAGTTTCGTACCCTACAATAATCTCTTCGTTTGTTCTTCGCTATTAGTGACTTTGGAGTGACTCTTTGTTGCATGTTGAGAGATAGTTATATGATCCAATTATGTTATTATTGTTGAGAGAACTTGCACTAGTGAAAGTATGAACCCTAGGCCTTGTTTCAACGCATTGCAATATCGTTTTCGCTTACTTTTATCATTAGTTACCTTGCTGTTTTTATATTTTCAGATTACAAAAACCTACATCTATCATCCATATTGCACTTGTATCACCATCTCTTCATCGAACTAGTACACCTATACAATTTACCATTGTATTGGGTGTGTTGGGGACACAAGAGACTCTTTGTTATTTGGTTGCAGGGTTGCTTGAGAGAGACCATCTTCATCCTACGCCTCCCACAGATTGATAAATCTTAGGTCATCCACTTGAGGGAAGTTTGCTACTGTCCTACAAACCTCTGCACTTGGAGGCCCAACAACGTCTATAGGAAGAAGGTTGTGTAGTATACATCAGTCAACGCCCCTCACTCATCGTAGTCGGGCAAAACTTATTGTAGTAGACAGTCGGAAAGTCATCGTGTTAAGACCCCACATGACCAATACACCAGAACAACAACCGCCTCTAATGAAGAGAAGTGTAGATCAGAACAATCTAACCAGTAGACACATGAGCGAAGACGAATGAAAACTGGATCCATAGAGATCCATCGAAGACCAGCATCGATCTAATCCCACGGGATCCATCGGAGACACAACTCCACATGCCCTTCGATGATGCTAGGTGCACTACCGGAATGAGGGCTAGGCGGGGAGGACCTTATTCCATCTTCACGAATCTTCCTGAGCAGAACACAAATAATAGTCGACCTAAAAACACCTAAAAGCGGAGTAAGAACCCTCCCATCGACAAGGGCCAAGCTCCACCGCGTCTCCATGACCCTCAGGCCACCGGAGACGAAGCGTACTGGCGGCGGCCCCGATGGAAGAATTACTAACATGCCACAGATGGAAACCATATACAGTTTGCTTACTATATACCATCACATGTATACTTGTATTTCCATGTCCATTCAATTTAACAAACTATTTATGTCGACACAAGTATATAAAAGTGACAACTCCCTGAACCATGACAATGAAAGAAAGCACGACTAATCTACCATGTAAAGCTAGCGAGCTTGGTACATGAAGCAAACCCTAATGCATGATAAGGTAATAATTCGCTTTTGCCCAGTACTTTGTCAAGCCAAAACACAGCTCTTCCACATGCACTTTCAAAGACCAAACAACTCCATATTTTGTACACCAACCCGGCAAACAAAGACACTGCATATTCCACATTAAAAATACATAATACATGATAAGCTAGTAATTCCCAGATTTTGCCCAACACTTGGGCAAACAAGGACATAACTGTTTTACATGTACTACTAAAGACAAATAGTATAGCTCCTTCCTATGCACTTTCAAACAAATATGCTAACAAAACGTTCCAACTTACAAGGAGGTGCTCTTTCAGGTCTCAACTCGCAAATGGCAGAAGGAACAAAAAACTTATTACATATGAACACATTAGAATCTTTGGGGAATAAAAGGGAAGACAAGATAAATATATATCTTTTGAAAGGGCATCAAATCAGTCCACAACATTTACATAGTGAGCTATCAAAGGAATCAACCATCAACATATATCATGTGTGTGGTTGTTATAGTAAAACCTGCAAAACAAACATTGCAACTAGCTACGAGGAGCTGCATGTTCTTCCAGTTTGTAGTTAATTAACACTAGATCATTGATGGTGCGCGTTGCCGCGCCCGTCCATTTTGAAAGTAGAATGATAGGAATTCTTGTAAATATATGAAGGCAAAAGCTGCGTGCACCGGGTTGCCCTTTTTGTTTTATATGAAGGAAAAAGCTAAACAAAACCAAAATGTGAACTACGGGAAACTAAAATATGGTGAAATAAGTTGTTCCAAGCATGTTTCCCTTTTGTTTTGATATGAGAGATACTCCAATCAGTAGTAAGTAGAAATTGAAAAGGAGAAAAATATGTTTTGTTCACAATAACAAGGATTGAAATTGCCTCAACCTCTTTTGTGTCAGCTTACATACATGATGATATACTTATTAAATATCTCCACGGGCCTACCTCTAGAGCATCGGTTTAAAGCACGAGCAACTTCTCGGTCGAATACCACAACACTTGTAGTTGATATTATAATTGATAGATCACTTTGAAGTTACAATGCAAAGAAGAGGATCCTCCATAGTTGGTACTCCCTCTGTCCCATAATATAAGAACGTTTTTCAAGTTAACATAGCTTGAAAAACATTCTTATATTATGGGACGGAGGAAGTAGTATTTAGCACTGATCATCAAATGAAGACATTCTAAAGCTGCGTAAAAAGTGCACATGAATCTACACCGTGTTGTGATTTGGAGAGGGGCATGTGCTCCATAACCTGAATATTAGGATATACTCATGTGAAAAGATCCTAGATTTTCATCCTCAAGGCTACCGATTCCAAAATCCTTTTTATAATTCTTCATCCCGTGTTAATAAGAACAGTATTATTTTCACGTCAGATTGATAAATGAAATATAAATAGTATCAAAAGATAATGGATAGCAATTATTTGTTATCATTCTACCTTTAAGAGTTTGAGTGCCGGTTGCGGATCAACCTTCTCGTCCTATTAGTCACAATGTCAAGAACATGATAAACACAGAATACTACAATTAAGCAAGATGTTAGTAGGTTGCACAATTATAAAGTTAATAAATCTAGCAATTATCAATGCTTGAATGTGATAAATCTTCTCTTTGGTACTCTTATGTGAAATCGGATCGCATGCTTTAGAGAGAGATAATTAATCTATCAGATGATGGTGTCATGGTGATATATACAGTAACATGGATTTAAGATGTTGATAATAATCTTGTATATTGTGCAATATAATTGACCAATTCCAACATATATAGTCATTGTTTGCATTTTACTGCCAGGAAAAAAATCCATTGGTTTGCTTTTAGTTGCTTAATCTGAAGAGAAGAGGGGAAGAAAAATGTAGGACAAATGCAAATGGAAATACAAAAGGTACATGAAAAACATTGCCTAGAGGTGAAATAAATTTTGTATTGCAAAGTAAGGAATCCAACATCACGTACTTGCACTGGAATTTAGTTGCTGCATACGGTGCTGGAATCAAGTCATTGTTCTGTTGGTACCTTATCACCCCATTGAAACTGAAGATATGGTATAGAAGGATGTTATTTGACTTAAGAATGTTGAATGAATTTGGGATTATATAATATACATGATTGGCTTCAGATTTATAACATCAATATATTGCATCTATAACAGATTTGCAAGTAGATGGTTAAAAAGCTTTCTCCTTGGTCACTCAGGATTTCCTTCTCGGAAAGCATATAAGCATGAAATACAAAGTCAGTCGCCGCATATTAGTTCATACAAATGCAAGCCAAGAGAAGTCAACCCACATGGACGGTGTCCGTTTGTAGGAGTTTACAGGAGATCTGGCCTAGCGACACAATGTGATGCACCATGGCATGCCATTTCTGAAGTGAACAACAATTTAATCCCTATCCGATCAGCAAAATGGAAAATAAATAAACATATAAGAAGATGAAAATTTACAAAAATTTATGATACAGATTTTCTGTTGAGATTTAATTATGAGAAAAGGTGCTAATGGCCCACCTTGAAAAGAATTGAAAGGGATCACAAAATATAAAAATGGAATCAACAAAGTAATGAGCATACATGGGAATTTAGTTTGGATTGAAGGGAATTCAAATGGCATACCATGAGAAGAAAATGGTCTGATGGATACAATTCCTAACCAAAAGCAGATTGTTGAAATCCCGCGGAAGCAAATTGGAAAATAAATTTTGAAGGCACCAAACATATCTTATAGGGGGTGACCGAGCGAATGATAAGGATACACTTTAAACTGGACATGTTCATACGAATGTGAAATGTGGTTTCTAGTCACCAACGACAAGCTAGCAACATGAAGAAAATAATGAAACAGATTAAGTCAAGTAAAATACTTTGGAGTCATCACCTTAGTTTCATAGAAGTACGTATGGAAGCAGGGATTTGAATTAAACATCAGTACAAATGGGGAGTTAGGACGGAAAAATATTAGGTTTAAAGGGGTGAGTTGGATCAATAGATCTAATATATTTAGTACTACTAACAAGTCTAGAAACTGAGGATTTTGGCTCAACACACAAAATAGCAATTTTGGTTCCATAATATCTAGATAAAGTAAAAGGAAAGGCAAAGGGAAAGAAATCAGCTACAATGCAAGAACAATAGACCAAAATCAGATGCGAATTAGGAATTTAGGCATTGATCGATATGCAAATTAAAGGAATAGTACGAGGGAAGAGGAGGGGTTAGGATATGCTGATCTGTAACAAGTGACACAGTAAAAGAAGAGTGCCCATAGGTAGTAGCACATAATGAAAAACAAACATACTGTTTCTAAGGAGAACTTACTGATTGATCTGAGAAGAAGTGCCACTGGATGTAAGCACACGTACTATCAACGTCAACCGGCATGACTGATCGCCACGCACCCCCAACAAACAACAACACCCACCTGCATTATAGGAAGGGAGAGGAGAAGTGATCGATTGAGACCAATGGATCAGGACGCGAGACCCTGCATAAGACAAAGGGACGAACTGTAGGAAAGGAAACATCTCAAGGGAGGGTGAAAGGTTGAAGAAACGACTCCCTCTGATGGCAGCTCTCCTAGGGACGCTGGTTCTAGAGGCGCTACCACAAGGCCAACTGGCAAATCATGGTTGGCTCCGCTGCCCGAGGTCAATGATGCGGGATGGGCGCCGCCACACGAGGGTTTGCTCATGAAAGGACGAAGGAGCGATGCATCGGTTTTTTTAAGGGTTGCGACGCAGCGGTTTAACACCAGACGGGGAGTGGTATAGCCGAAAGCCCATTGGGCCCAATTTAGCACCAAACGCTCAAAATTGTCATGAGAGTAGCGGCCAGTATCGTTAGCGCTCCTTAGCGAACTGTGCAAGCGGACATGGGATTAAGGGCTAATCTGATGGCCAGAAACGACTGAAAGTGAAGATCGGATGGCTACAAATGTTAATACCCTGAGAGGGTAAGAAAGTTGCTTAGTTATAATGTATCTAAATAAATATACTAGATGGTAGCAGCGAAGGATTTCCCAAATAGAAATGTTGTGCGAAAAAACGTTTATGATCGTTAAATACAAAGACATTAGAATGTTTGGAACAAAAGATATGGCAAGATAAATGGAGTATCTACAACTTGATAGTATTTTGAAAGGGCATCAACAACAATTGCATAACGAGCTATCAAATGGATCAGCTATCCACAAATCATGTGTGTGCTTCTTATTGAAAACCAACACCCACCAACATCTCTTTCAAAATCAAATTGAGCATCTCTAGAAGCCCTCTTGTCTAGTTGTAGCCGTCTCTGCTGATTAGCTATCCATTTCTCATTATAGGTACCACAGACACCAAATTTCATTACCTTTAGCACCTTGCGTTCAGAACAAAGAACTTGGCAAAGTTAACATCTGGTCGCATGCCTCGATAGTTGTTCACTACGATTGCTCTGAGATGGAGATTGAGGCATTCAATAGGATCAATGAGTATGTCATACGGCCCCACATTTTTCATATCCTTCCTAAAACGTGACTGCAAAAGAAGGAATTTAAGTATTGTAAGCACTTAGGTTGGAATAAAATATTATTTTTGTTGGAATAAAAGAGTAATTCCTGATGGTTTGTGTCTATCACATATGGATTAGTTGCATGGTGTGTGTGAAAGTCAGGATTATTGAACAACTTTGAGCTTACACATACGTGTTTCTTTTAACTTCAAAGTTCTTCTAGATGCTGTTTTGACCACTACATCTGTTATCGTATAGAGTTTGGGGCAAATTGCAAAATAAAAACGGTTCCGAAAATTATCTCTATATGTCTAACTAGGCATCCAGAAAGACTACGATTGAAAGTTAAAACAACATTGGATAGGCTGTACTGCTTGTAATTTTGCACGTCTTGCTGAAGTGAACATTTATCAAGAATGATTTTTCACCTGGATGTATAGCTTTTCCATGCAAGGAAAGCATCTAAGAAATCGAGCAATTGTATCCAGGTTGGGGCCGATGGATTCTAGGACCAACACCTTCACTGTGCGCATTGACGCGGTCAAGCTGACGGGGATCATTTCCTGGTAGAAACAAACACACACGAGATGCTCATCAATATAACAAAATGTGATGTAATAGTAAAGGCTCAAATGCATCATATGTAAGTTTCAAGAAAAATAAGAAAACCCGTTGCACCTTAAAAATTATGGTTCCAATCACAAGTTCGTAGATTTGGCTAGACAGGTAGCCCAATACCGTTAGCTTGGGTGCCGCAATAACCGTGATTGCCAATGCACTAGTAGAAAAAGGCCCATTTGTCCCGGTTCTAGAGGCCCATTTGTCTCGGTTCTGGAACGGAGACTAAATGGTCGGTACTAAAGCCACATTCGAATCATAAACAGGACGAGGGTCGACGGGGGCGGATATCAAAACCATCACACTATATAATAACAAACAATAATAGAAGTAAGAAAATTAGACAAGTATCTATCTAATCATACAAGTAAGAACTTTTTTCTTTTACAAAAAAAGATAAGAACAAGAGGCTCACCACGGTGGTGCCGGCGATGAGATCGGCGCGGGCGATCGACGACGGTGAAGACGGGGACGGGACGTGACGGACCGCTAAAGCTAGACAAATCTTGAGGAAAATGGAGTTTGGAGGTCGAGTTTGGAGAGGAGAAAGCTTAAGTAGTGTGGCTCGGGCATTTCATCGAACACCTCATGTGCATAGGTGGTGAACTAGAGCACCACAAAGCCCTCCCCTCGTCGGCCAGAAAATAACAGAGCAGTGGAGTGCTCTGCTCGCGGATGAGGGGCATATATAGCCACCTCATTGCACTAGTGCAGAACCGGGATGTATTACCGGTTCGTAAGGGCTTTTAGTGCCGGTTCTGCAACCGGCACTAAAGAGTGGGGACTAAAGCCCCCCCCCTTTAGTACCGGTTTTGCACGAACCGCCGCTAAAGGGCCACCACGTGCCACGAGCCAGCGCCGGGGGCGGGGAGCCCTTTAGTACCGGTTGGTAACACCAACCGGTATTAAAATATTTGGGTTGTTTTGGTTTTATTTTTTAGTTTTCCTTTTATTTTGTGTTTTCCATTTATTTTTTTGTTTGCTGGTATTTTACGATACCACATATTGTACACGTTATGCATATTTATAAATAAAATTTCTCGTAGAACCGATCATATATATATATATGTATGTATGTATGTATGTATGTATATATATATATATATATATATATATATATATATATATATATATATATATATATATATATATATATATATCATCGAATGTCTCACAACCACCATTATACACATACACATGTATATATATACAATTTCTCCTATATGTTGCCTTGGTGCCTTCGGAGCATGATGACAATTGGGAGTGGTTCATGGGGGCGGTAGCGGGTAATAGTATTCTCCTTTGGGATCTATGACCTGGTCGAGCAAAAATCCCGCTATTTCCTCTTGAAGTGCTCGTATGCGCTCCATTGCTAGGAGCTTGTCCCGCACCTCTTTCAACTGTTAAGAAGGAGATCAATATGCATGTGTATTAGTTGTGTGACTAGATATCGATAATCATGTAAAAATTGTGAATAGTGTTCTGGAAAACGTACCTATTCCTGTCTTTGAGATTTGCTCCTCTCGGACGCCATCATGCGAATGTTCTCGAAAACGTAGTATACACACACATCAGTCCCCGGCACTGCTTCAGGGCCTTTACTAGAATAGAATTTAATCAGATAATAATTAATTAAGCATGATAATTAATTAATGGTATTGAAACAAGAATTAAAGAGATTACAACTAGTTAGTAGTGAAGGAAATATGCCCTAGAGGCAATAATAAAGTTATTATTTATTTCCTTATATCATGATAAATGTTTATTATTCATGCTAGAATTGTATTAACCGGAAACATAATACATGTGTGAATACATAGACAAACATAGTGTCACTAGTATGCCTTTATTTGACTAGCTCGTTAATCAAAGATGGTTATGTTTCCTAACCATGAACAAAGAGTTGTTATTTGATTAATGAGGTCACATCATTAGTTGAATGATCTGATTGACATGACCCATTCCATTAGCTTAGCACCCGATCGTTTAGTATGTTGCTATTGCTTTCTTCATGACTTATACATGTTCCTATAACTATGAGATTATGCAACTCCCGTTTACCGGAGGAACACTTTGGGTACTACCAAACGTCACAACGTAACTGGGTGATTATAAAGGAGTACTACAGGTGTCTCCAATGGTAGATGTTGGGTTGGCGTATTTCGAGATTAGGGTTTGTCACTCCGATTGTCGGAGAGGTATCTCTGGGCCCTCTCGGTAATACACATCACATAAGCCTTGCAAGCATTATAACTAAGATGTTAGTTGTGAGATGATGTATTACGGAACGAGTAAAGAGACTTGCCAGTAACGAGATTGAACTAGGTATTGGATACCGACGATCGAATCTCGGGCAAGTAACATACCGATGACAAAGGGAACAACGTATGTTGTTATGCGGTCTGACCGATAAAGATCTTCGTAGAATATGTAGGAGCCAATATGGGCATCCAGGTCCCGCTATTGGTTATTGACCGGAGACGTGTCTCGGTCATGTCTACATTGTTCTCGAACCGTAGGGTCCGCACGCTTAACGTTACGATGACAGTTATTATGAGTTTATGCATTTTGATGTACCGAAGGTTGTTCGGAGTCCCGGATGTGATCACGGTCATGACGAGGAGTCTCGAAATGGTCGAGACGTAAAGATTGATATATTGGAAGCCTATGTTTGGACATCGGAAGTGTTCCGGGTGAAATCGGGATTTTACCGGATTACCGGGAGGGTTACCGGAACCCCCCGGGAGCCAAATGGGCCAACATGGGCCTTAGTGGAAAGGTGAGAGGGCAGCCCACATAGGGCTGCGCCTCCCCCCTCTCCCTAGTCCTATTAGGACTAGGAGAGGGGCCGGCCACCTCTCTCTTTCTCTTCCCTTTTGGGGAATCCTATTAGGAATAGGATTGGGGGGGGGGAGTCCTACTCTCGGTAGGAGTAGGACTCCTCCTGCGCCTCCTAGCTTGGCCGGCCAGCCTCCCCCCTTCATCCTTTATATACGGGGGCAGGGGGCACCTCTAGACACACAAGTTGATCCTTGAGATCGTTCCTTAGCCGTGTGCGGTGCCCCCTGCCACCAAATTCCACCTCGATCATACCGTTGTAGTGCTTAGGCGAAGCCCTGCGTCGGTAGTACATCAAGATCGTCACCACGCCGTCGTGCTGACGGAACTCTTCCTCGACGCTTTGCTGGATCAGAGCCCGAGGATTGTCATCGAGCTGAATGTGTGCTAAGAACTCGGAGGTGCCGGAGTAACGGTGCTTGGATCGGTCGGATCGGGAAGACGTACGACTACTTCCTCTATGTTATGTGATCGCTTCCGCAGTCGGTCTGCGTTGGTACGTAGACAACACTCTCCCCTCTTGTTGCTATGCATCACCATGATCTTGCGTGTGCGTAGGAAAATTTTGAAATTACTACGTTCCCCAACAGTGGCATCCGAGCCTAGGTTTTATGGTTTGATGTTATTTGCACGAGTAGAACACAAGTGAGTTGTGGGCGATATAAGTCATACTGCCTACCAGCATGTCATACTTTGGTTCGGCGGTATTGTTGGACGAGACGACCCGGACCAACCTTACGCGTACGCTTACGCGAGACCGGTTCCCTCGACGTGCTTTGCACATAGATGGCTTGCGGGCGACTGTCTCTCCAACTTTAGTTGAACCAAGTGTGGCTACACCCGGTCCTTGAGAAGGTTAAAACGGAGTCTATTTGACGAACTATCGTTGTGGTTTTGATGCGTAGGTGAGATGAGTTCTTACTTAAGCCCGTAGCAGCCACGTAAAACTTGCAACAACAAAGTAGAGGACGTCTAACTTGTTTTTGCAGGGCATGTTGTGATGTGATATGGTCAAGGCATGATGCTGATTTTATTGTATGAGATGATCATGTTTTGTAACCAAGTTATCGGCAACTGGCAGGAGCCATATGGTTGTCGCTTTATTGTATGCAATGCAATCGCGATGTAATGCTTTACTTTATTACTAAGCGGTAGTGATAGTCGTGGAAGCATAAGATTGGCGAGACGACAACGATGCTACGATGGAGATCAAGGTGTCGCGCCGGTGACGATGGTGATCATGACGGTGCTTCGGAGATGGAGATCACAAGCACAAGATGATGATGGCCATATAATATCACTTATATTGATTGCATGTGATGTTTATCTTTTATGCATCTTATATTGCTTTGATTGACGGTAGCATTATAAGATGATCTCTCACTAAATTATCAAGAAGTGTTCTCCCTGAGTATGCACCGTTGCCAAAGTTCGTCGTGCCCAGACACCACGTGATGATCGGGTGTGATAAGCTCTACGTCCATCTACAACGGGTGCAAGCCAGTTTTGCACACGCAGAATACTCAGGTTAAACTTGACGAGCCTAGCATATGCAGATATGGCCTCGGAACACAGAGACCGAAAGGTCGAGCATGAATCATATAGTAGATATGATCAACATGACGATGTTCACCATTGAAAACTACTCCATCTCACGTGATGATCGGTTATGGTTTAGTTGATTTGGATCACGTGATCACTTAGAGGATTAGAGGGATGTCTATCTAAGTGGGAGTTCCTAAGTAATTTGATTAACTGAACTTAAACTTATCATGAACTTAGTACCTGATAGTATCTTGCTTGTTTATGTTGATTGTAGATAGATGGCTCGTGCTGTTGTTCCGTTGAATTTTAATGCGTTCCTTGAGAAAGCAAAGTTGAAAGATGATGGTAGCAATTACACGGACTGGGTCCATAACCTGAGGATTATCCTCATTGCTGCACAGAAGAATTACGTCCTGGAAGCACCGCTGGGTGCCAGGCCTGCTGCTGGAGCAACGCCAGATGTTATGAACGTCTGGCAGAGCAAAGCGGATGACTACTCGATAGTTCAGTGTGCCATGCTTTACGGCTTAGAATCGGGACTTCAACGACGTTTTGAACGTCATGGAGCATATGAGATGTTCCAGGAGTTGAAGTTAATATTTCAAGCAAATGCCCGAATTGAGAGATATGAAGTCTCCAATAAGTTCTATAGCTGCAAGATGGAGGAGAACAGTTCTGTTAGTGAGCATATACTCAAAATGTCTGGGTATAATAATCACTTGATTCAGATGGGAGTTAATCTTCCAGATGATTGCGTCATTGATAGAATTCTTCAATCACTGCCACCAAGCTACAAGAGCTTCGTGATGAACTATAATATGCAAGGGATGAACAAGACTATTCCCGAGCTCTTCGCAATGCTGAAAGCTGCGGAGGTAGAAATCAAGAAGGAGCATCAAGTGTTGATGGTCAACAAGACCACTAGTTTCAAGAAAAAGGGCAAAGGGAAGAAGAAGGGTAACTTCAAGAAGAACAGCAAGCAAGTTGCTGTTCAGGAGAAGAAACCCAAGTCTGGACCTAAGCCTGAAACTGAGTGCTTCTACTGCAAGCAGACTGGTCACTGGAAGCGGAACTGCCCCAAGTATTTGGCGGATAAGAAGGATGGCAAGGTGAACAAAGGTATATGTGATATACATGTTATTGATGTGTACCTTACTAGAGCTCACAGTAGCACCTGGGTATTTGATACTGGTTCTGTTGCTAATATTTGCAACTCGAAACAGGGACTGCGGAATAAGCGGACGCTAGCAAAGGACGAGGTGACGATGCGCGTGGGAAACGGTTCCAAAGTCGATGTGATCGCGGTCGGCACGGTACCTCTACATCTACCTTCGGGATTAATATTAGACCTAAATAATTGTTATTTGGTGCCAGCGTTGAGCATGAACATTATATCTGGATCTTGTTTAATGCGAGACGGTTATTCATTTAAATCAGAGAATAATGGTTGTTCTATTTATATGAGTAATATCTTTTATGGTCATGCACCTTTGAAGAGTGGTCTATTCTTGTTGAATCTCGATAGTAGTGATACACATATTCATAATGTAGAAGCCAAAAGATGCAGAGTTGATAATGATAGTGCAACTTATTTGTGGCACTGCCGTTTAGGTCATATCGGTGTAAAGCGCATGAAGAAACTCCATACTGATGGGCTTTTGGAACCACTTGATTATGAATCACTTGGTACTTGCGAACCGTGCCTCATAGGCAAGATGACTAAAACACCGTTCTCCGGTACTATGGAGAGAGCAACAGATTTATTGGAAATCATACATACCGATGTATGTGGTCCGATGAATATTGAGGCTCGTGGCGGATATCATTATTTTCTCACCCTCACAGATGATTTAAGCAGATATGGGTATATCTACTTAATGAAACATAAGTCTGAAACATTTGAAAAGTTCAAGGAATTTCAGAGTGAAGTTGAAAATCATCGTAACAAGAAAATAAAGTTTCTACGATCTGATCGTGGAGGAGAATATTTGAGTTACGAGTTTGGTGTACATTTGAAAAATTGTGGAATAGTTTCGCAACTCACGCCACCCGGAACACCACAGCGTAATGGTGTGTCCGAACGTCGTAATCGTACTTTACTAGATATGGTGCGATCTATGATGTCTCTTACTAATTTACCGCTATCGTTTTGGGGTTATGCTTTAGAGACGGCCGCATTCACGTTAAATAGGGCACCATCAAAATCCGTTGAGACGACGCCTTATGAACTATGGTTTGGCAAGAAACCAAAGTTGTCGTTTCTTAAAGTTTGGGGCTGCGATGCTTATGTGAAAAAGCTTCAACCTGATAAGCTCGAACCCAAAGCGGAGAAATGTGTCTTCATAGGATACCCAAAGGAAACTGTTGGGTATACCTTCTATCACAGATCCGAAGGCAAGACATTCGTTGCTAAGAATGGATCATTTCTAGAGAAGGAGTTTCTCTCGAAAGAAGTGAGTGGGAGGAAAGTAGAACTTGACGAGGTAACTGTACCTGCTCCCTTATTGGAAAATAGTACATCACAGAAAACTGTTTCTGCGACACCTATACCAATTAGTGAGGAAGCTAATGATGATGATCATGAAACTTCAGGACAAGATACTACTGAACCACGTAGATCAACCAGAGTGAGATCCGCACCAGAGTGGTACGGTAATCCAATTCTGGAAGTCATGCTACTAGATCATGATGAACCTACGAACTATGAAGAAGCGATGGTGAGCCCAGATTCCGCAAAGTGGCTTGAGGCCATGAAATCTGAGATGGGATCCATGTATGAGAACAAAGTATGGACTTTGGTTGACTTGCCCGATGATCGGCAAGCAATCGAGAATAAATGGATCTTCAAGAAAAAGACTGACGCTGACGGTAATATCACTGTCTATAAAGCTCGACTTGTCGCAAAAGGTTTTCGACAAGTTCAAGGGGTTGACTACGATGAGACCTTCTCACCCGTAGCGATGCTTAAGTCCGTCAGAATCATGTTAGCAATTGCCGCATTTTATGATTATGAAATATGGCAGATGGATGTCAAAACTGCATTCCTGAATGGATTTCTGGAAGAAGAGTTGTATATGATGCAACCAGAAGGTTTTGTCGATCCAAAGGGAGCTAACAAAGTGTGCAAACTCCAGCGATCCATTTATGGACTGGTGCAAGCATCTCGGAGTTGGAATAAACGCTTTGATAGTGTGATCAAAGCATTTGGCTTTATACAGACTTTTGGAGAAGCCTGTATTTACAAGAAAGTGAGTGGGAGCTCTGTAGCATTTCTGATATTATATGTGGATGACATATTGCTAATTGGAAATGATATAGAATTTCTGGATAGCATAAAGGGATACTTGAATAAAAGTTTTTTGATGAAAGACCTCGGGGAAGCTGCTTACATATTAGGCATAAAGATCTATAGAGATAGATCAAGACGCTTAATTGGACTTTCACAAAGCACATACCTTGACAAGATTTTGAAGAAGTTCAAAATGGATCAAGCAAAGAAAGGGTTCTTGCCTGTGTTACAAGGTGTGAAGTTGAGTCAGACTCAATGCCCGACCACTACAGAAGATAGAGAGAAAATGAAAGATGTTCCCTATGCTTCAGCCATAGGCTCTATCATGTATGCAATGCTGTGTACCAGACCTGATGTGTGCCTTGCTATAAGTTTAGCAGGGAGGTACCAAAGTAATCCAGGAGTGGATCACTGGACAGCGGTCAAGAACATCCCGAAATACCTGAAAAGGACTAAGGATATGTTTCTCGTATATGGAGGTGACAAAGAGCTCATCGTAAGAGGTTACGTTGATGCAAGCTTTGACACTGATCTGGACGATTCTAAATCGCAAACCGGATACGTGTTTACTTTAAACGGTGGAGCTGGCAGTTGGTGCAGTTCTAAACAAAGCGTCGTAGCGGGATCTACATGTGAAGCGGAGTACATAGCTGCTTCGGAAGCAGCGAAAGAAGGAGTCTGGATGAAGGAGTTCATATCCGATCTAGGTGTCATACCTAGTGCATCGGGTCCAATGAAAATCTTTTGTGACAATACTGGTGCAATTGCTTTGGCAAAGGAATCCAGATTTCACAAAAGGACCAAACACATCAAGAGACGCTTCAACTCCATCTGGGATCTAGTCCAGGTGGGAGACATTGAGATTTGCAAGATACATACGGATCTGAATGTTGCAGACCCATTGACTAAGCCTCTTCCACGAGCAAAACATGATCAGCACCAAGGCTCCATGGGTGTTAGAATCATTACTGTGTAATCTAGATTATTGACTCTAGTGCAAGTGGGAGACTGAAGGAAATATGCCCTAGAGGCAATAATAAAGTTATTATTTATTTCCTTATATCATGATAAATGTTTATTATTCATGCTAGAATTGTATTAACCGGAAACATAATACATGTGTGAATACATAGACAAACAGAGTGTCACTAGTATGCCTCTACTTGACTAGCTCGTTAATCAAAGATGGTTATGTTTCCTAACCATGAACAAAGAGTTGTTATTTGATTAACGAGGTCACATCATTAGTTGAATGATCTGATTGACATGACCCATTCCATTAGCTTAGCACCCGATCGTTTAGTATGTTGCTATTGCTTTCTTCATGACTTATACATGTTCCTATAACTATGAGATTATGCAACTCCCATTTACCGGAGGAACACTTTGGGTACTACCAAACATCACAACGTAACTGGGTGATTATAAAGGAGTACTACAGGTGTCTCCAATGGTAGATGTTGGGTTGGCGTATTTCGAGATTAGGGTTTGTCACTCCGATTGTCGGAGAGGTATCTCTGGGCCCTCTCGGTAATACACATCACATAAGCCTTGCAAGCATTATAACTAAGATGTTAGTTGTGAGATGATGTATTACGGAACGAGTAAAGAGACTTGCCAGTAACGAGATTGAACTAGGTATTGGATACCGACGATCGAATCTCGGGCAAGTAACATACCGATGACAAAGGGAACAACGTATGTTGTTATGCGGTCTGAACGATAAGGATCTTCGTAGAATATGTAGGAGCCAATATGGGCATCCAGGTCCCGCTATTGGTTATTGACCGGAGACGTGTCTCGGTCATGTCTACATTGTTCTCGAACCGTAGGGTCCGCACGCTTAACGTTACGATGACAGTTATTATGAGTTTATGCATTTTGATGTACCGAAGGTTGTTCGGAGTCCCGGATGTGATCACGGACATGACGAGGAGTCTCGAAATGGTCGAGACGTAAAGATTGATATATTGGAAGCCTATGTTTGGACATCGGAAGTGTTCCGGGTGAAATCGGGATTTTACCGGATTACCGGGAGGGTTACCGGAACCCCCCGGGAGCCAAATGGGCCAACATGGGCCTTAGTGGAAAGGTGAGAGGGCAGCCCACATAGGGCTGCGCCTCCCCCCTCTCCCTAGTCCTATTAGGACTAGGAGAGGGGCCGGCCACCTCTCTCTTTCTCTTCCCTTTTGGGGAATCCTATTAGGAATAGGATTGGGGGGGGGGAGTCCTACTCCCGGTAGGAGTAGGACTCCTCCTGCGCCTCCTAGCTTGGCCGGCCAGCCTCCCCCCCTTCATCCTTTATATACGAGGGCAGGGGGCACCTCTAGACACACAAGTTGATCCTTGAGATCGTTCCTTAGCCGTGTGCGGTGCCCCCTGCCACCAAATTCCACCTCGAACATACCGTTGTAGTGCTTAGGCGAAGCCCTGCGTCGGTAGTACATCAAGATCGTCACCACGCCGTCGTGCTGACGGAACTCTTTCTCGACGCTTTGCTGGATCGGAGCCCGAGGATCGTCATCGAGCTGAACGTGTGCTAAGAACTCGGAGGTGCCGGAGTAACGGTGCTTGGATCGGTCGGATCGGGAAGACGTACGACTACTTCCTTTACGTTGTGTGATCGCTTCCGCAGTCGGTCTGTGTTGGTACGTAGACAACACTCTCTCCTCTCGTTGCTATGCATCACCATGATCTTGCGTGTGCATAGGAAAATTTTGAAATTACTACGTTCCCCAACATGTTATGGAACGAGTAAAGAGACTTGCCGGTAACGAGATTGAACTAGGTATTGAGATACCGACGATCGAATCTCGGGCAAGTAACATACCGATGACAAAGGGAACAACGTATGTTGTTATGCGGTTTGACCGATAAAGATCTTCGTAGAATATGTGGGAGCCAATATGAGCATCCATGTTCCGCTATTGGTTATTGACCGGAGACGTGTCTCAGTCATGTCTACATAGTTCTCGAATCCGTAGGGTCCGCACGCTTAAATTTCTATGATGGTTATATTATCAGTTTATGTTTATTGATGTACCGAATGTAGTTCAGAGTCCCGGATGTGATCGGGGACGAAATGGTCGAGACGTAAAGATCGATATATTGGACGACTATATTCGGACATCGGAAAGGTTCCGAGTGATTCGGGTATTTTTCGGAGTACCGAAGAGTTACGGGAATTCGCCGAGGAGTATGTGGGCCTTATTTGGCGCCCCCAAGGCCTAGTCCGAATTGGACTAGGGGGAGGGGCTGCGCCCCCTCCTTCCTTCTCTTCTCTCTTCCCTTGCCTTGACTCCTACTCCTACTACTTGGAAGGGGGGGGGGGGATCCTACTCCCGGTGGGAGTAGGACTCCTCCAGGGCGCGCCATAGGGGCCGGCCCTCTCCCCCCTCCTCCACTCCTTTATATACATGGCCAGGGGGCACCCTATAGACACAACAATTGATCCCTTGGATCTCTTAGCCGTGTGCGGTGCCCCCCTCCACCATAATCCACCTCGATCATATCGTAACGGTGCTTAGGCGAAGCCCTCCATTGGTAGAACATCATCATCGTCACCACACCGTCGTGCTGACGAAACTCTCCCTCAACACTCGGCTGGATCGGAGTTCGTGGGACGTCATCGAGTTGAGCGTGTGCAGAACTCGTTGGTGCCGTGTGTTTGGTACTTGATCGGTCGGATCGTGAAGACGTACGACTACATCAACCACATTGTGCTAACGCTTCCGCTTTCGGTCTACGAGGGTACATGGACAACACTCTCCCCTCTCGTTGCTATGCATCACCATGATCTTGCGTGTGTGTAGGAAATTTTTGAAATTACTACATTCCCCAATAGTGGTATCAGAGTCTGGTTTTATGCGTAGATGTCATATGCACGAGTAGAACACAAGTGAGTTGTGGGCGATATAAGTCATACTGCTTACCAGCATGTCATACTTTGGTTTGGCGGTATTGTTGGATGAAGCGGCCCGGACCGACATTACGCGTACGCTTACGCGATACTGGTTCTACCGACGTGCTTTGCACACAGGTGGCTGGTGGGTGTCAGTTTCTTCAACTTTAGTTGAACCGAGTGTGGCTACGCCTGGTCCTTGCGAAGGTTAAAACAGCACCAACTTGACAAACTATCGTTGTGGTTTTGATGCATAGGTAAGAACGGTTCTTGCTAAGCCCATAGCAGCCACGTAAAATTTGCAACAACAAAGTAGAGGACGTCTAACTTGTTTTTGCAGGGCATGTT
The DNA here is from genome assembly GCA_034509565.1 of Triticum monococcum. Classification (NCBI taxonomy): domain Eukaryota; kingdom Viridiplantae; phylum Streptophyta; class Magnoliopsida; order Poales; family Poaceae; genus Triticum; species Triticum monococcum. Next base: position 580,076,733 of record CM067845.1, read on the forward strand.
GTGATGTGATATGGTCAAGACATGATGCTAAATTTTATTGTATGAGATGATCATGTTTTGTAACCGAGTTATCGGCAACTGGCTGGAGCCATATGGTTGTCGCTTTATTGTATGCAATGCAATCGCCCTGTAATGCTTTACTTTATCACTAAGCGGTAGCGATAGTTGTGGAAGCATAAGATTGGCGAGATGACAACGATGCTACGATGGAGATCAAGGTGTCGCGCCGGTGACAATGGTGATCATGACGGTGCTTCGGAGATGGAGATCACAAGCACAAGATGATGATGGCCATATCATATCACTTATATTGATTGCATGTGATGTTTATCTTTTATGCATCTTATCTTGATTTGATTGACGGTAGCTGACGGTGTCCTGGACTAGGGGGTACTCACCACGTTGTCTCCCGATCTATTAGATTTGGCCGAGGCCCCCCATGACCGTATACTCATGGGCCAGTTCGGACAGCTACCGCATACAAGGAAGATTCCATAAAGACTTGGCAATCAAGACAAGGACTTCTCCCCACCGGCGTATTCGGCTAGGACTCTTGTTAACCTAGGCCTCTGGTGCATTATATAAACCAGGGCCAGGCTGGTCGATAGAATACACAACATACAGAACAACAATCATACCATAGGCTAGCTTCTAGGGTTTAGCCTCTCTGATCTCGTGGTAGATCTACTCTTGTACTACCCATATCATCAATATTAATCAAGCATGACGTAGGGTTTTACCTCCATCAAGAGGGCCCGAACCTGGGTAAAACATCGTGTTCCCTGCCTCCTGTTACCATCCGGCCTAGACGCACAGTTCGGGACCCCCTACCCGAGATCCACCGGTTTTGACACCGACATTGGTGCTTTCATTGAGAGTTCCGCTGTGTGATCCACAAAAGGAACGATGGCTCGCCTGCAGATCAACTGCGATTTCGGCGTCTTCGTCACCAGTTCGACTGGTCACCTTGGTTCGACCAAGAATTGCGCCCCGTGTTCGGATCACCATGTTCGGACGAGGGCCTTCATCAAACATCAACTCCGATCTCTATCAAGATCACGGAGGAATTATCTATGGACATTGCCCTCAAGCGACCGTGCTGTTTTTTTGGACAGCGAACTCATATCTGCCGCCACCACCTCCTCGAGTATCACTTTGACGATCGCTTTGGTGTAATTGTGCGGAATTGGGTCTATAACAACCCTGGAAAATTTCGTTGAGTTCCGATGGAGGAATCTCTCGCAATCCACGATATACCGGAGTCCTGTCAAATCTGGATGGGAATTTGGATCAGTTTAGGGCGTGGTGTCCGACTTCTAGCTCGGACGTCCTTTGGAAGATCCAACCATTGATCGGCTGCGGAATTCCTATATCTACGACCTCTCAAAATTTCAGCTCGATCCGACCGTCCAAGCTCTGGGAACCTTCCGATTAGTGCATCACTTTTCGGATCTATTTTCTGCGCGAAAATGAATCCGACCCGAGTTCATCTTTTTTATGAACGGGATTTCGGACATCCCTTTTGAAGGAAGTTTTGTATGGGGTATTGTGTTTTGTTTCCGAACACACCCCACTAACTTTAAGATATTTTGAACATGATCTTCAACATCATGCTGGTGTCAAACCAGTCCGGCAATATTACTCCATGGCTGCCGACCTGTGCTAGACACGTCGTCACTTTAGCCGAGCTCAACTTCTTCGGATCATCATCTCGGCAAGCCGAACAAGAGTCCGGCATCGCGAAGGATAAATCATCATCAACATCACCACCCCACGGATTACACAGAGCGGGCATACCGGCATCGCGGCACGGTCGCTTCATCAAGCCGGCATCGACCACGTCACGACCTGCATCGACTGGGCCGCACTATTGCTTCTTCAAGCTGGTGTCCATCACGTCGACCTACTTCGACTCATCGGCTGACGTCGAGGCTTTGACATCTCGGCTGGACCGGGGGCTTCGCCATCTCTTCATCAACATACTCCGGACGCTTCGGCGTCACTAGCCGACCAGCTCCGTCACGTTAGCTGGGCCGAGGGCTTTGCCTCGGCGAGTCAACCTTTACCAGCATTGCCATGCCGTCGTTTTATCGCCCATCAGGCAATGGGTGTGCGGAGCAAGTCACAATTTTGGGAATCACCTTCCTTCGGATTGCTACAACAAATAAACCAGGTGCTATTAATCCCAGTATTTTTTGCTTGTTTGGGTTCATTTTTGCCAAGGAATTATTACTCTGGTTTGTCCATGATATGTACACAGGTCTATCAAATGGTGACCGCATTAACGACGGTCGCATAGTGGATCGATCAGTTTCCATACATAGTCCGGCGAACGCCGCATCCGGAGCTCGGTCCGACCTGTGAATTCAGGATTTGCCACGCCTTTACTACATCACGCCGACGCCCTGCATCGACATTGACTTCGGCGCCAGGCCATATTTCTTCTATTCCTCACTTTGCATAAATTATTTATTATGCAACATTTTTTTAATTATCATTATTACTATTATCTCCGGTTTGCATTATTTTTTGTGCACAGGAAAATGATCCGGGGACTTCGGCGTCACTCTGCCAATCTGCATTGACCGTGCTATGTCACCACTTCGGCGTGTCGAGCTCTCCGCTCCGCCACCTCGGGACCGGCTTGGGGGATGGAACCTTGCCCCGCATCAAGCTCAGACCGCGTCATCAATACCGAACACATTAACCAGCTCGCTTTCATGCTCAAAGCTTTAATTTCTAACTTGTGTTCGGTTCGACCAAGAATTATACTTTTTTGGAAAAAAGTTGCTTGTAAAAAATTTCCTTGTCCAAACTTTGTTTGTGACGCATAAATTCGAATACCCCGTTTACTTGGGGGCTTCCTTTATGAAGCTTTTCCTCTTGCATATGATTATACTTGTACGGCTTCGTTCCTTGTTCGTGTATTACGCCACAATATGCACCATATTGACTTAAGCGATTTGCAAGCTGGGTTGCCTCGCTCCTGTGTTTACCCCTACATTCCCGATTGTTCGGCTAGGGAGTAAAGGGAGCACCTCTGCGATTGTCAAGATCGGGTCACCCGAGCCGGACCTCAGACTGGGTGAAGCCGAAAGCTAGTGCTCTTATTGTTTTCAATGATGGTCGGCACACAACGGAACTCATGAGTACGAAAAATCTATTGCACAAGTCTCATAATAACAATGAGCACCGAAGAAAGGTATCGTTGGGGGTACTATTTTCTTCGAAGATGCTTCTTACACTTTGCAGTAATATAGCATAAGTTCCCTGAGCGCGCTTTGTCTGTTACAACCTTATGGCCTGATTGCCTGGTTATTGGAAACACCGTCGATATTCTCGACAGATGGTGTACATAACACTTTTCGGTCCTTGACTGAAGAGGGAGAAGCCGACGGTCGGTTAAGACACGTTTAAAGTTCGGTTGAACATAGATATGATATAAGTACTTCGTACATGGAATCATTCTTTTACTCAAGTCACTTGGGGGCTCTTAAGTTTATTTGAGCCGTTTTATAATAAGTGTTCTTCTTCTTAGTCGTTGCAAAGTTTTATTATTATTATTTATCACTCCTTTTTTCGACGCGAGTGTGCGGTCACTAGCCGGGGAGCCTAATTTATCTCTCAAAGCCGCTAGAGTTTAGTTTGCTAAACTGGCCTAATGAGAAGTACTCCACCCTTGAGATAGGAGGTTGAAGTCGTAGGCTGACCTGCTCGAAGTCTTGAGATAGGATGTATCATGTTAAAACACGACAGAAGCACTTCTTTTTTCTAAGACCAATTTTCGGATTGGCACCGAACACTTGATCTTGTTCGGTCGTCATGTTTTTACTGACGTTTCTTGGTTTTCCAAGCTTTTTGGTACTTTTAAACTATTTGTGCTTTTCCAGCATTAGTCTGAAAGTGCAACGCCAGACACCTTTAGGGATTCGGCAAAAACATTCTCAGATATTGCTATATTGTGTCTTCGGTCAATAGTTGGGTTGCCCGGCTCCTGCACTTGCTTCCTACATTCTGTTTTGTTCGGCTAGGCGTGCAAAGGGAGAACCACTGCGATTGTGCTTCCAGCTCACATGGTTAAGCACCTCAGTGGAGAAAGCCGAAAACTGACTGTCACAATAAGCGTAAACTGGTCAGCGATCCGATGACTATGTTAAATGACGGGCCGTTCATAACATTGGCAGAAGTGTTTACGGCTTGACCCCGACTGTCGCCAAACACTACCGGGGGCTATTAACTGGCCTCCCAAACTAAATCCTCGATATTTTGCTCTTACATTAGAGCTGAGGTTTAATGATCATGCTTAGCATGACAACCCAAAGAAAGGAACCGATAGCGGGACTATTTTCTTTGGAAGACATTTCTTCTGTTAAACAGTAATATAACTCTGTGCGTACCTTTGTTTATAAAACCGTATGGCCAGATTGCCTTGTTTGTTGTAAATCTTTGCCCTCATAAAGGTTTTATAAAGTAGGACAAACACTCCTCGGCTACTGGCCAAGGAGGTGGAAGCCGATGGTTGGTTAACAAAGTTTTGTACAATGCGGATCTAAGCATTAATGACGTAAAGTACTTGGATACATAGAGTCATTACACATAATTTGTGATTTTACTATGGATATTGATCCTTAATTCGGCCACCCGTGCCTGCATTAAGGCTCGGGGGCTACTAGGCTTTGGGCTTATTATTTACAAATATTAAAGGGGCACATCGATCCCCTGATCTGGTGTTGCCACCCGACCAGTGTCTCGGGGGCTACTGCATTGCTTGTCCAATGTAGAAAATTTTATGTGCAATATAGTTTCCGAGGAGATTTTGATCTTCAGGTTGGTCGGCCGCACCCAACCTGAGTCTCGAGGACTGAGCACGCCGCTTTTAGTGTCCCAAAGTATTCTGCCGAGCTTGGACTTGATCCTCAGGCCCATTTTGCAAATCAACCTGAGTCTCAGCGGCTACTAGGATCAGCGGTCTTACGTCATCCTTCAGGTGCATCTCGGGTTTTAGACCGATACACACCTTGAGGTCTACTGGCTATATATCTCGGCAGAGAATAAATTGCACCAACAAAAAATATTCACAAAAATCGGCCCACATTCGAGGTGGTACACCACCTCGGAAGCAGTCCGGCATAAAGCTCGGGCGCTAGTGGCTGGCTCCGTAGAGGGCATTTCCGACGTTAAGATCGGCTAAACTCCTTCAAACTTTTTTGAACCTAGGTGATATGACACCTCGGAGATAGTCCGGCGTTGGAGCTCGGATACATAGTCCGGCATTAGAGCTCGGATACATTCCGGCGTTAGAGCTGGGAAGCGGTCCGGCATTGGTGCTCGGCTGCAAAAGATACCTCGAATACAGTCCGGCGTTAGAGCTCGGACGCAAGAGGACACTGCCTCCCGGGAACAACTTCAAACCCGAGGTGTGGCATAAAAATAATAAGGCATTGATAAAGGCCGGAAACTTAAAGGTGCTCCTCGGATACCCGGCGTATAAACTCGTCGAATGCATTTCGGCGATCCTCAAGATCGAAGATGAGAAGATTTGTTGAACCAATTTTCAAGACCGACGACCGAAGATGAAGAATAGTTCGGAAGAATCGAGGAGCGTCCCTAACTTGAAGACCGGTTCAGGGGGCTACTGACGGTGCCCTGGACTAGGGGGTACTCACCACGTCGTCTCCCGATCTATTAGATTGGGCCGAGGCCCCCCATGACCGTATACTCATGGGCCAGTTCGGACAACTGCCGCATACAAGGAAGATTCCACAAAGACTTGGCGATCAAGACAAGGACTTCTCCCCACTGGCGTATTCGGCTAGGACTCTTGTTAACCTAGGCCTCTGGTGCATTATATAAACCAGGGCCAGGCTAGTCGATAGAATACACAACATACAGAACAACAATCATACCATAGGCTAGCTTCTAGGGTTTAGCCTCTCTGATCTCGTGGTAGATCTACTCTTGTACTACCCATATCATCAATATTAATCAAGTAGGACGTAGGGTTTTACCTCCATCAAGAGGGCCCGAACCTGGGTAAAACATCGTGTTCCCTGCCTCCTGTTACCATCCGGCCTAGACGCACAGTTCGGGACCCCCTACCCGAGATCCGCCGGTTTTGACACCGATAGTAGCATTATAAGATGATCCCTCACTAAATTATCAAAGTATAAGTGTTCTCCCTGAGTATGCACCGTTGCGAAAGTTCTTCGTGCTGAGACACCACGTGATGATCGGGTGTGATAGGCTCTATGTTCAAATACAATGGGTGTAAAACAGTTACACACGCGGGATACTCAGATTAAACTTGACGAGCCTAGCATATAACAGATATGGCCTTGGAACACGGAGACCGGAAGGTCGAGCGTGAATCATATAGTAGATATGATCAACATAGTGATGTGCACCGTTGAAACAACTCCATCTGACGTGATGATCGGACATGGTTTAGTTGATATGGATCACGTAATCACTTAGAGGATTAGAGGGATGTCTATCTAAGTGGGAGTTCTTAAGTAATATGATTAATTGAACTTAAATTTATCATGAACTTAGTCCTGGTAGTATTTGCATATCTATGTTGTAGATCAATTGCTCACGTTTAGCTCCCGTGTTTTATTTTTGATATGTTCCTAGAGAAAACTAAGTTGAAAGATGTTAGTAGCAATGATGTGGATTGGATCCATGATCTGAGGTTTATCCTCATTGCTGCACAGAAGAATTATGTCCTTGATGCACTGCTAGGTGACAAACCTATTGCAGGAGCAGATGCAGATGTTATGAATGTTTGGCTAGCTCAATATGATGACTACTTGATGGTTTAGTGCACCATGCTTAAACGGCTTAGAATCGGGACTTCAAAGACGTTTTGAATGTCATGGACCATATGAGATGTTCCAGGAGTTGAAGTTAATATTTCAAGCAAATTCCCGAGTTGAGAGATATGAAGTCTCCAACAAGTTCTATAGCTAAAAGATGGAGGAGAATAGCTCAAGCAGTGAGCATGTGCTCAGATTGTCTGGGTACTACAATCGCTTGAATCAAGTGGGAGTTAATCTTCCAGATAAAATAGTGATTGACAGAATTCTCTAGTCACCATCACCAAGTTAGTAGAACTTCGTGATGAACTATAATATGCAAGGGATAACGGAAACGATTCCCAAGCTCTTCGTGATGCTGAAATCGACGAAGGTAGAAATCAAGAAAAGCATCAAGTGTTGATGGTAAACAAAACCACTAGTTTCAAGTAAAGGGACAAAGGGAAGAAAGGGGAACTTTAAGAAGAACGGCAAGCAAGTTGCTGCTCAAGTGAAAAAACCCAACTCTGGACCTAAGCCTGAAACTGAGTGCTTTTACTGCAAAGGGACTGGTCACTGGAAGCAGAACCACCCCGAGTAATTGGCGGATAAGAAGGATGGCAAAGTGAACATAGGTATATTTGATATACATGTTATTGATGTGTACTTTACTAGTGTTTATAGCAACCCCTCAGTATTTGATACTAGTTCAGTTGCTAGGAATAGTAACTCGAAACGGGAGTTGCAGAATGAACAAAGACTAGTTAAGGGTGAAGTGACGATGTGTATTGGAAATGGTTCCAAGATTGATATGATCATCATCGCACACTCCCTATACTTTCAGGATTAGTGTTAAACCTAAAATAAATGTTATTTAGTGTTTGCATTGAGCATAAATATGATTGGATCATGTTTATTGCAATAGGGTTATTCATGTAAGTTAGAGAATAATTGTTGTTCTGTTTACATGAATAAAACCTTCTATGGTCATACACCCAATGAAAATGGTTTGTTGGATCTCGATCGTTGTGATACACATTTTTATAATATTGAAGCCAAAAGATGCAAAGTTAATACTGATAGTGCAACTTATTTGTGGCATTGCCGTTTCGGGCATATTGGTGTAAAGCGCATGAAGATGGGCTTTTGGAATCACTTAATTATGAATCAGTTGATGCTTGCGAACCATGCCTCATGGGCAAGATGACTAAGACTCCATTCTCCGGAACAATGGAGCGAGCAACAGATTTGTTGGAAATCATACATACTGATGTATGTGGTCCGATGAATAATGAGGCTCGCGGCAGGTATCATTATTTTCTAATCTTCACAAATGTTTTGAGCAGATATGAGTATATCTACTTGATGAAACACAAGTCTGAAACATTTGAAAAGTTCAAAGAATTTTAGAGTGAAGTGGAGAATCATCGTAACAAAAATAAAAGTGTCTACGATATGATCGCAGAAGTAAAATATTTGAGTTACGAGTTTGGCCTTTAGTTAAAACAATGTGAAATAGTTTCACTACACACGCCACCTAGAACACCACAGTGTAATGGTGTGCCCGAACATCATAACCATACTTTATTAGATATGGCGTGATCTATGATGTCTCTTACCAATTTACCACTATCGTTTTGGGGTTATGCATTAGAGATAGCTACATTCACGTTCAATAGGGCACCATCTAAATCCGTTGAGACGACACTATATGAACTATGGTTTGGCAAGAAACCTAAGCTGTCGTTTCATAAAGTTTGAGGTTGCAATGCTTATGTGAAAAAGTTTCAACCTGATAAGCTCAAACCCAAATCGGAGAAGTGCGTCTTCATAGGATACCCAAAAGAAAATGTTGGGTACACCTTCTATCACAGATCCGAAGGCAAGATATTCATTGCTGAGAATGGATCCTTTTTAGAGAAGGAGTTTCTCTCGAAAGAAGTGAGTGGGAGGAAAGTAGCTTGATGAGGTAACTGTACCTGCTCCCTTATTGGAAAGTAATTCATCACAGAAATCTGTTCCTGTGACTACTACACCAATTAGTGAGGAAGCTAATGATGATGATCATGTAACTTCAGATCAAGTTACTACCGAAACCTCGTAGGTAAACCAGAGTGAGATCCGCACCAGAGTGATACGATAGTCCTGTTCTGGAGGTCATGTTATTTGACCATGATGAGCCTACGAACTATGAGGAAGCGATGATGAGCCCAGATTCCGTTAAATGGTTTGAGGACATGAAATCTGAGATGAGATCCATGTATGAGAACAAAGTATGGACTTTGATTGACTTGCCCAATGATCGGCGAGCCATTGAGATTAAATGGATCTTCAAGAGGAAGACGGACACTGATAGTAGTGTTACTATCTAGAAAGCTAGAATTGTCGCAAAAAGGTTTTCGACAAGTTCAAGGTGTTGACTACGATGAGAGTTTCTCACTCGTATCTATGCTTATGTCTGTCCGAATCATGTTAGCAATTGCCGCATTTTATGAAATCTGGCAAATGGATAAACAAAACTGCAATCCTTAATGGATTTATTAAAGAAGAGTTGTATATGATGCAACGAGAAGGTTTTGTCAATCCTAAAGGTACTAAAAAAATTTGCAAGCTCCAGCGATCCATCTATGGACTGGTGCAAGCATCTCGGAGTTGGAATATACGCTTTGATAAGTTGATCAAAGCATATAGTTTTATACAGACTTGCGGTGAAGCCTGTATTTACAAGAAAGTGAGTGGGAGCACTACAACATTTCTGATAAGTATATGTGAATGACATATTGTTGATCAGAGATAATGTAGAATTATTCCGCAAAGCATAAAGGAATGTTGGAAAGGAGTTTTTCAAAGAAAGACCTCGGTGAAGCTGCTTACATATTGAGCATCAAGATCTATAGAGATAGATCAAGACACTTGATAAATTTTTTCAATGAGTACATACCTTGACAAGATTTTGAAGTAGTTCAAAATGGAACTGTCAAAGAAGGAGTTCTTGCCTGTGTTACAAGGTGTGAAACTAAGTAAGACTCAAAGTCCGACCACGGCAGAAGATAGAAAGAGAATGAATGTCATTCCCTATGCCTTGGCCATAGGTTCTATAAAATATGCCATGTTGTGTACCAGATCTATTGTATACCCTACACTGTTTTTGGCAAGGGGTACAATAGTGATCTAGGAGTAGATCACTGGACAGCGGTCAAAATTACCCTTATAGGAATAAGGATATGTTTCTCGATTATGGAGGTGACAAAAAGGTTCGTCGTAAAGGGTTACGTCGATGCAAGTTTTGACACTGATCCAGATGACTCTAAGTCTCAATCTGAATACATATTGAAAGTGGGAGCAATTAGCTAGAGTAGCTCCGTGCAGAGCATTGTTGACATAGAAATTTGCAAAATACTAATTGATCTGAATGTGGCAGACCCGTTGACTAAACTTCCCTCACAAGCGAAACATGATCACACCTTAGTACTATTTGGGTATTAATCACATAGCGATGTGAACTAGATTATTGACTCTAGTAAACCCTTTGGGTGTTGGTCTCATGACGATGTGAACTATGTGTGTTAGTCACATGGTGATCTGAACTATTGGTATTAAATCACATGGCGATGTGAACTAGATTATTAACTCTACTACAAGTGGGAGACTGAAGGAAATATGCCCTAGAGGAAATAATAAAGTTATGATTTATTTCCTTATATCATGATAAATGTTTATTATTCATGCTAGAATTGTATTAACTGGAAACATAATACATGTGTGAATACATAGACAAACAGAGTGTCACTAGTATGCCTCTACTTGACTAGCTCGTTGATCAAAGATGGTTATGTTTCCTAACCATAGACATGAGTTGTCATTTGATTAATGGGGTCACATCATTAGAAAATGATGTGATTGACTTGACCCATTCCGTTAGCATAGCACTTGATCGTTTAGTTTGTTGCTATTGCTTTCTTCATGACTTATACATGTTCCTATGACTATGAGATTATGCAACTCTCGTTTACCGGAGGAACACTTTGTGTGCTACCAAACGTCACAACATAACTGGGTGATTATAAAGGTGCTCTACAGGTGTCTCCGAAGGTACTTGTTGGGTTGGCGTATTTCGAGATTAGGATTTGTCACTCCGATTGTCGGAGAGGTATCTCTGGGCCCTCTCGGTAATGCACATCACTTAAGCCTTGAAAGCATTGCAATTAATGAGTTAGTTGCGGGATAATGTGTTACGGAACGAGTAAAGAGACTTGCCGGTAACGAGATTGAACTAGGTATTGAGATACCGACGATCGAATCTCGGGCAAGTAACATACCGATGACAAAGGGAACAACGTATGTTGTTATGCGGTTTGACCGATAAAGATCTTCGTAGAATATGTGGGAGCCAATATGAGCATCCAGGTTCCGCTATTGGTTATTGACCGGAGACGTGTCTTGGGCATGTCTACATAGTTCTCGAACCCGTAGGGTCCGCACGCTTAAAGTTCGATGACGGTTATATTATGAGTTTATGTGTATTGATGTACCGAAGGTAGTTCGGAGTCCCGGATGAGATCGGGGACATGACGAGGAGTCTCGAAATGGTCGAGACGTAAATATCGATATATTGGACAACTATATTCGGACATCGGAAAGGTTCCGAGTGATTCGAGTATTTTTCGGAGTACCGGAGAGTTACGAGAATTCGCCGGGGAGTATATGGGCCTTATTGGGCTTGAGGGGAAAGAGAGAGGAGAGGTTGGGCGCCCCAAGGCCTAGTCCGAATTGGACTAGGGGGAGGGGCTGCGCCCCCTCCTTCCTTCTCTTCTCTCTTCCCTTGCCTTGACTCCTACTCCTACTCCTTGGAAGGGGGGGGATCCTACTCCCGGTGGGAGTAGGACTCCTCCAGGGCGCGCCATAGGGGCTGGCCCTCTCCCCCTCCTCTACTCCTTTATATACGTGGCCATGGGGCACCCCATAGACACAACAATTGATCCCTTGGATCTCTTAGCCGTGTGCGGTGCCCCCCTCCACCATAATCCACCTCGATCATATCGTAGCGGTGCTTAGGCGAAGCCCTGCATCGGAAGAACATCATCATCATCACCACGCCGTCGTGCTGACGAAACTCTCCCTCAACACTCAGATGGATCGGAGTTCGAGGGACGTCATCGAGTTGAACGTGTGCAGAACTCAGAGGTGCCGTGCGTTCGGTACTTGATCGGTCGGATCGTGAAGACGTACGACTACATCAACCACGTTGTGCTAACGCTTCCGCTTTCGGTCTACGAGGGTACATGGACATCACTCTCCCCTCTCGTTGCTATGCATCACCATGATCTTGCGTGTGCGTAGGAAATTTTTGAAATTACTACGTTCCCCAACACTAGGCCCAAATATTGGTCCACCACTTCATCAACTTGGACACGAGCATAGCCGGCTGGAATCGGGTTGCAATGGAAGGTTGCATCGGGGGAATTTTTATAAGCAATGGTGTAACGCCCCAGATATAACTTTCCCAATTTGTACTCCAACTCTTGCCGTTTCCGGCGTTAAGTTATATTTATTTCTCGGGTTCGGGTCTTTGTCTCCCTGTGTTGTTTTCGTTTTCAGGCATCTCATATCATGTCATCATGTGCATTGCATTTGCATACGTGTTCATCTCATGCATTCGAGCATTTTCCCCGTTGTCCGTTTTGCATTCCGGCGCTTCGTTCTCCTCCGGTGGACATTTCTAGCTTTCTTTCGTGTGTGGGGATTAAACATTTCCGGATTGGACCGAGACTTGCCAAGCGGCCTTGGTTTACTACCGGTAGACCGCCTGTCAAGTTTCGTACCATTTGGACTTCGTTTGATACTCCAACGGTTAACCGAGGGACCGAAAAAGCCTCGTGTGTCTTGCAGCCCAACACCCCTCCAATTTGGCCCAAAACCCACCAAACTCTGCTCCATGTCCTAGAGCGTTCGATCACGATCGCGTGGGCGAAAACCGCACCTCATTTGGACTCTCCTAGCTCCCTCTATGCCTATTTAAAGACCCCTCCGTTTTCGGATCTCCCCTCTCCCCGAAACCCTAAAATCAACCCCCGCCACCGACGAACGTGTCCGGATCGGACCAGACAACGTCCGCCCGCCGCCTCAGCCAACCGCCTCCCGCCACGTGTCGCCCGGACGACATCGTCGCCGCCGCTCCGACCGGCCCGCGCAGGCCCGAGGCGGGCCCGCTCCCGCGCCCCACCGGGCCAGATCCGCCGCCGCCCCACGCCCTCTCCTTCCTCCTCGCCGGTGCCGTCCTCTCCCGCTCCGCCGCCGACTGCAGCGACCGGCCGCCGCCCCGCCACCGTCGTCCACCGCTCCGGTCGCCGGCGCGCGTCGCCCCGGCCACCGGCGCCCGCCGAGGCCACCGCCGTCGCCGTCCGCCACCGCCTCGGCCTCGCCGCCCCTCCTCGCCACTTCCCGAAGCTCCGGCCACCATCACCATCTCCGGCGATGAACAGTGTGGGATGAACAGTGATGCTACAGTAATTCCAGATCTAGATCCGGTTGATTTCTCTCCCCCGAACCCTAGCTCATGATGCATACTTTGACCTGCCATATCTCCGCATCCGTAGCTCCGTTTTGGACATATAGTATATCAAAATGTTCGTCTCGACATGTACATCATTTCATTCCATTGCATCATTTTCATGTGAGTTCATCTTGATGCCCGAAATGCTGCTAGAAGGAGGCTTCGTGAGATAATTGTCAGATCTGCTAGTTCATCTTAGACTTTTGTCATTTTTGCCATGATTATTGTGTGCATGCTATGCCTGTGAGTCCTTCATATGATTTGTTAAGCATTTTGTCTTCTTTCCAGAGGTGCAACCCATGCATTTTTAGGATGTGTGTGGTGACTTGTGCAAGCTTGCAAAGTGAGGCACTTGGTAAATTTGTTTTCAGGGACTTAGTGGATTTCTCTAAGTCTAGGATTATTTAGTTCGTGATGCCATATGTTCAGCTTGTTTCCTAGTGATCCGTGCCTCTTTTGAGGATGATCAGTAAGGGAGTTTTGTTATTCATGTTATGCTCTATCCATCCATGTCTTTGTTTTCACATGTGGAGTACTCTAGCTTGAGTCAATCGAGCTCTACTTTTGCTTCGTGGTAAATATGGGCAGATCGTCAACTTGTTTGCGATTTTGCCGATGCTATTGTTATTGATCCGTGCATGCTATGCCATTGTTCTTGCCATGTCTAGCTAGCATTTTGTGTCTTCTTAATGGATATATGCTTGCATTGCCATGAATTGCACCGTAGTGAGTGCATCGAGCTTGTTTACATGCCTTCGTGAGTTATATTTCAGCATGTCTTAGTTTTCACTAAGTCTGAAAACTGATTGTGCGTGAGCTATGTTTGTGTGCTTGTTAGTATATTTTATGATCCCTTTTGGCCCCAGGTCACTTTGGGACTTTTGATAAGCTTGTTGAGTAGCTCCATGCCATGTTCTTACTTTTCATAATCAGGTCATGTATCATGTTTTTTTGCTGCTTCGAAGAGAGCTTCGTGATCTGAAATTTCAGACTAGTGTTAATTTCACTAAGTCTGAAATCTGTTTTGCGTTTGCGTTTTTGCCATGCTTGTTTGAACCTCTTAATGGATGAATTTGGCCATGGCTAAATGCTAGTGTTTTGTTAAGCATCTTGTGGGCATCCCTGCCATGTATTTTGTTGTCATGTTCGGTGGCTGTAGCATGTTCATTTCGTTGCATTTAGATGCCTACTTGCTGTAAATCGCAGACTGGTGTCATATCTTAAAACGCTTGCCATTTCCAAACCGTAACTCCGATTCCAATGATCTTTATACCGTTTTCAAGCGATTTCATCCCCTCTATCCAGTGGCACACTTGGTTTTCTAAGTTGAGGCCAGGTTCATGCATTTCCTATCATGTCTTGCATTTTGCATCCCGCATAGCATACCATCATTGCATCTTATTGTTGGAGTTTGCACGTGGTTGATTGTATCCTTGTTGCTTGTTTGTGTTGTTTGGGTAGAGCCGGGAGACGAGTTCGCTAACGAGGAGCTCGTTGAGTTTGCTTTTGAGGATCCAGTCAACTCTGACAACTGTGCAGGCAAGATGATCATACCCTCGAAATCACTACTATCTTTGCTATGCTAGTTTGCTCGCTCTTTTGCTATGCCAATGCTATGATGCCTACCACTTGCTTGTCAGCCTCCCAATTGCCATGTTCAACCTCTAACCCACCATGTCCTAGCAAACCGTTGATTGGCTATGTTACCGCTTTGCTCAGCCCCTTCTTATAGCGTTGCTAGTTGCAGGTGAAGATTGGAGCCGTCCCTTGTTAGAACATTTATTTACTTGTTGGGATATCATTATATTGCTATGTTATCTTAATGCATCTATATACTTGGTAAAGGGTGGAAGGCTCGGCCTCTCGCCTAGTGTTTTGTTCCACTCTTGCCGCCCTAGTTTCCGTCATATCGGTGTTATGTTCCCGGTTTGTGGCGTCCCTTATGCGGTTGGGCTATAATGGGAACCCCTTGATAGTTCGCTTTGATTAAAGCTTTTCCAGCAATGCCCAACTTTGGTTTTACCATTTGCCACCTAGCCTCTTTTTCCCTTGGGTTTCCGGAGCCCGAGGGTCATCTTATTTTAACCCCCCCGGGCCAGTGCTTCTCTGAGTGTTGGTCCAAACCGTCAGCCGCCGGTGGCTACCAGGGGCAATTCTGGGCTGGCCTACCGGAAGTTTGGACAATCTGAGTGTGCCCCGAGAAAGAGATATGTGTAGCTCCTATCGGGATTTGTCGGCACATTCGGGCGGTGTTGCTGGACTTGTTTTAACCTGTCGAATCGTCTTGTTGTACCGAGATACCGAGTCTGATCGGTGTGTCCTGGGTGGAGGTCTATTCCTTCGTTGACCGCAAGAGCTTGTTATGGACTAAGTTGGGACCCCCCCTACAGGGATTGATCTTTCGAAAGCCGTGCCCGCGGTTATGGGCAGATGGGAATTTGTTAATGTCCGGTTGTAGATAACTTGAACCTTAATCAATTAAAATGAATCAACTGAGTGTGTTATCGTGATGGCCTCTTCTCGGCGGAGTCCGGGAAGTGGACACGGTGTTGGAGTTATGTTTGCGCAGGTTGCTCTCTAGTTTCTCGCTCACGCCTTGCCTCCTCTTCTCACTCTCTCTTGCGAATAAGTTAGCCACCATATATGCTAGTCGCTTGCTGCAGCTCCACTTACATTTACCCCCGTCCTACCTATTAAGCTTAAATAGTCTTGATCGCGAGGGTGCGAGATTGCCGAGTCCCTGTGGCTCACAGATTACTATTACACCAGATGCAGGGACAGATGACACAGCTCCGGATGGCGCGCTTGAGCTCAAGTGGGAGTACGACGAGGATTCTCAGCGTTACTACGTGTCTTTTCCTGATGATCAGTAGTGGTGCCCAGTTGGGGTGATCGGGACCTATGTCGCTTGTTGGGTTGTCTTTTATTTTGGCGCCGTAGTCGGGCCATGAGTGTTTGGATGATGTATGTTATTTATGTACTTTGATGTGACGTGGCGAGTGTAAGCCAACTATTGTATCTCCCCTTTTATTATATATATTACATGGGATGTTGTGATGATTGCCTAACTTGCGACATTGCTTTCAATGCGGTTATGCCTCTAAGTCGTGCCTCGACACGTGGGAGCTATAGCCGCATCGAGGGCGTTACAAATGGCGTCCGCCACCTTCATGGATATGTTCTTCATTTTGAAGTGTAGCTCACAGTTAGTGCTCTCCATGATGTCATCCATAGGGTATCTATCCAGCAGTGCGTCGTCCCGGGCGGAACCAACGCTGCTTCTCGGCATCGATGGGACAGTGCTATCCAATTCTGGATCATCCGCTAGCTGCTGCCGCTGCTGAGATCCCCTTTCCTGGCTAAGTGAGTCGATCTGCTACTGCTGCCATTGGAATTTGAGTGCCAAGTCCGCGTGCGCTAATTCTAGGCCTTGAAGGCATTCTGCTTCCTGCTTCCTTTGCTCCTCCTCCAGCTTCCTCTTCTTCTCCTCCTCCATATTCCTTCTTGTACGGGTTCTGTAGTCGGTGTTCCATTCCGGAAAGCCCTCATACCACGGAACAACGCTCTTGCCTCGTGTTCTTCCCAGGTGTTCAGGATTTCCCAGGGCGCGCGTAAGCTCGCCGTTCTCTCTGTTGGGTGTAAACACCCCCGTTCGAGCATCTTCTATTGCTTGAAGTAACTTATCTTCGGCTCCTTTTAGACTTGCCTTCTTCGAAACCAGGCCTGTCTTCGGGTCCAACGCCCCCATGCGCATAGAACCAAGTTCTGCACCTGGGGGCCAGCTCCTAGTAACTGGATCGACCCCTGCATCCAACATCTCTTGCTCAGACTTATCCCACTTAGGCATTGCCACCGCGTAGCCACCTGGCCCCAGCCTATAGAACTGCGTCTTTTTTTGCGGCATTGGCCTTGTTTTTTCTCGACCATTCCTTAGATAATTCCGATTCCTTGAATTTCACGTAAGTAGGCCAGTGTTCTCTTTGCTTCTCCATTGTTCCCTTGAATTCTGGAGTCTTCTTTCCTCCTTGGATGTAGTTGGCCCATACAGTTTTCTTGGGGTGTTGAATGCTATTGCCATCTTCCTAAGAGCAGCGTCCTTGACTTTCTGCACATCTGCATCAGTGAAACGATCTGATAGGGTGAAATGTTCCATGAGAGATTCCCAAAGCATTTTTTCTCTCCGTCGTCGACCCAAGTAATATCTGGATATTTCTTTTTTGGCTCATTCCATTCTTGAATGGAGATCGGTAGTTGGTCCTTCACAAGAACTCCGCACTAACGAACGAAGTTGTTCGCAATGTTCTTAGGCGTGATTGGTTCGCCATTAGTTTTGATGGCATCGATGTTGTACTTTACACCGTCCTTCATCTTTTTGCCCGGGCCTCGCTTTGTCCTGCTGTCTGTAGAAGCAGATTTGTTCGATCCGGAGGGCTGAAAGAAGAAAGATCGATTCATTAATATATCTTCAAATCAAAAAACATGTGATGATCACCAGATGCCTGCTTATATTAATATACCTCGCCGGTCTTTGTTATTTCAAGATTGTCTGCGTCATCATAATCATAATCATAGTTCATGACTTCATCAAGTCGGTTGTCGACATCGAATATCTTATCATCACCCTCCCTGGTATTGTTCAGATATTCAGAGTCGTCATAATCTTCATTCTGATCATCTGGCCCGCGAGGGCTACATATGATCTTGAACATGGTCTCTTCTCCCTCTTTGCCAGTATTGTCCGCCATAGCTTTTATTTAAATAATCCAGAAGAAATATAAAACAATTTAGTATTCAAATTACAATGCATGGATGCAATCAATAAGAAAAAACTGAATCATAGTACATAATATGCATCGTCTCGAATAATATATAATCTCGAATACATCGTCTCGAATAATATATAATCTTGAATACATTGTCTCTAATAATATATATAATCTCGAATATTATATATTTAATACATCACTAGCTAGTTAGCTAATAAAGATCGAATACTACAGAAGAATCTATGCCACTCGCGGTTCCTGAGGCGCGAGCGGTGGACACCCAAAGAGAAGAAACCATCACAGGATCATATCTCCGGTCATCTGCCCAAAGAACCTGCCAGGTATTGGAGAACCTGCCATCCATAGCAGCCATGTAGCGACGGACGTGCTCGTCCTCCTCCGTGACACGGCGACGCACCACCTCCGGCGGGGCCGGCTCCATCTACACCGAATGTGGCCCACATGAACGCCACCAAAGGAGATCAGGGTTGATGACAGGACCCGGGGCCGGGTTCCTCACCAAGCGGCGTGCCCCTGAAGGTAGCACCTCCCAATGCCAGCCCGGCGGAGCGCAATCCCGGACATGGGTCCTCTGAAGCAGGACGTCGTCGCGAACGGCTCGGTGGTGAGGATGCGGGCCGGGCATCGTCCAAAACAAATACTATATGCCCGCAAAAAGTAATATTTTTTAAATGATTGAATTGTGATAACTATAATTCTATATGCAAATTATAAATTTTTCTATAAACTAAAATTATAAGAAACTAAAAAAAACAGCGATCATGATCTAACAATTTGACATTAATCTAATTCATCTAGCTAAATCTAATTCTAAAATTTCTAACATATATATATATATAACATTTGTATAACATTTCTAATATTTCTATAACTAAAAAACAGAAAAATTGCCAACATTTCTATAAATATTTCTATAACTAAAACACAGGAAATTTTATAACATTTCTATATAACTAACATTTCGAATATTTCTATAACTAAAAAAGAGAAAAATTTCTATAACTAAAATTTATAACTAAAAAACTAAAAAACAATGTGTGTGTGTGGACATGGCGGCCGGGGCAGGAGCTCACCGGCGAGGCGAGGCGGCGGGGGGCGACGACGGGCGGCGCCGACGGGGATGGCGACGACGACGGGGACGGGGACGAGCCGGGCGGGGCGGGGACGGCGGGGCGCGGCGCGGCGATGGGGACGGGGACGGCCGGGGCGACGGGTGATGACCCACAAGTATAGGGGGTCTATCGTAGTCCTTTCGATAAGCGGTTTCCAGCAAGGTATTCTCTGCAAGTACTGAAATAAGTGGTAACAGATAGTTTTGTGATAGGATAATTTGTAACGAGCAACAAGTAAATAAAGTAAATAAAGTGCAGCAAGGTGGCCCAATCCTTTTTCTAGCAAAGGACAAGCCTGGACAAACTCTTATATAGAGAAAAGCGCTCCCGAGGACACATGGGAATATCGTCAAGCTAGTTTTCATCATGCTTATATGATTCGTGTTCGGTACTTTGATAATTTGGTATGTGGGTGGACCGGTGCTTGGGTACTGTCCTTACTTGGACAAACATCCCACTTATGATTAACCTCTATTGCAAGCATCCGCAACTACAACAAAAGTATTAAGGTAAATCTAACCATAGCATGAAGTGTTATGTAGTCGACGTTCACATAACACCAGTAGAGGAGAGACAACATACATCTCATCAAAATATCGAACGAATACCAAATTCACATGACTACTAATAGCAAGACTTCTCCCACGTCCTCAGGAACAAATGTAACTACTCACAAAGCATATTCATATTCATAATCAGAGGGGTATTAATATGCATATAGGATCTGAACATATGATCTTCCACCAATTAAACCAACTAGCATCAACTACAAGGAGTAATTAACACTACTAGCAACCCACAGGTACCAATCCCAGACTTGGAGACAAGAATTGGATACAAGAGATGAACTAGGGTTTTGAGAGGAGATGGTGCTGGTGAAGATGTTGATGGAGATTGCCCTCTCCCGATGAGAGGAGCGTTGGTGATGACGATGGCGATGATTTCCCCCTCCCGGAGGGAAGTTTCCCCGGCAGAACAGCTCTGCCGGAGCCCTAGATTGGATCCGCCAAGGTTCCACCTCGTGGCGGCGGAGTTTCGTCCGAGGATATGGTTTTGATTTTTTCCCCATGGAAAGACCTCATATAGCAGAAGATGGTCATGGAGGGCTACCAGGGGGCCCACGAGGTAGGGGGCGCGCCCAGGGGGTAGGGCGCGCCCCCACCCTCGTGGGCAGGGTGTGGCCCCCCCGGTGAACTTCTTGCGCTTAGTATTTTTTATATATTCGAAAAACGTATTCCGTGAAGTTTTCAGGACTTTTGGAGCTATGCAGAATAGGTCTCTAATATTTGCTCCTTTTCCAGCCCAGAATCCCAGCTGCCGGCATTCACCCTCTTTATGTAAACCTTGTAAAATAAGAGAGAATAGGCATAAGTATTGTGACATAATGTGTCGGTGTACAAAAAGAGGGGTACACTTTTTGTACCCCTATAACTGTGCACGGGCAGTCTGAGCCGCGGATACCACCACACCAAGCAAGGCAAGGGAGGTGAGCCAGGGTAAGACCGAAGCTCAAGAGAACTAGAATGACGCCAAGGCCAAGACCACGAAGAGCAAAGGGGACGAAGCGGACTCCCCCGGCAAGATCCTTGCCGGGAGATAGTTCTAGCAGCCCCAGCAAGACCCTTGCCGCGGCGGCTCGTCCCGCGCCTACGGAGCAAATCACCCTTGAGTCCACTGCCCCCAAAGGGCAAGGATTCGGGAGACATCCCCATGGCGGCATGCAGATCTTTGTGAAGACATTGAAGATCAGATACGCACTTAGGAGACGACAACCCTTGGCGGGATCCCAGCCGAGGAAGACCACAAGGCCCCCGGCAAGCGCCTTGCCGGGGATGACAGCAGGCGCCTCGGCAAGAACCTTGCCGGGGCCCCAGCAAGGCCCTTGCCGAGGACACCCGTAGGGCCACCATCAGGCCCACGCCGACTAAACCTCCACCACCGCATGCATGCAGCTGCCGACCCAACCAGCTGGGCAGGCACCCGCGTGGCGGCATGCAGATCTTCGTGAAGACCCACCACTGCGCCACCTCAGCTGCCTGCCTACCTACATGGCATCACAGGCGTCGCTGGCCAGGGCGCGTGTCGACACAAGAAGGAGCGGCGACGGACGAGACATGTTTCTCCCCCGTCCCCGATAAAGCAAGGACACCTAAGCAAGACGCATTAAATGCACCTTGTTGTGTGATGCGAGGGATAACCTCGCAGCACTGTACCCTTTCCACCTCCTGTGTGCCACTGTGGCAACCCCTTTTTTCTATAAAAGGAGGCCCGAGGCGACCAGAGGAAGGATTCAGCTTTTTGGAGCTCCTCACGCCCCATAGCTAGCTCAAGAACACAGATATACAATCCACCAAAGCAGGAGTAGGGTTTTACGCATCCTCGCGGCCCGAACCTGGATAAACTGATAAACGCGAGGGTGTCCCGATCTTTCGATGAGATGATAACTATCGATTTGGTGGAGACGACTTTGACGATCCGACTACAAACATGCACGACGTTGCGCCTTAGCAATCGCTAAACCAATCTCCTGAGGTTACTGACGATGCTGGAAGCACGGTCAGCCTGACCACGAAGGTCTATTCCTGCAAGCAATCGAAGAACGAGCAAGAATATGATAAAGCAATCTGAATATTGTGAATATATATGAAGTATTGATAATGGTGGGGATCCGTAAGCGGTCTTGGTCTGGTCGTTGGACACAAACGAAGTACACGAAGTTGCAATGGCTAACTTTTAACTAAACAAATCCCAAGGAAAAAGCTCCGGACGTCCCAAGGCAGCCTAAAACTAACCCTAGGTCGTACAAGGCCAATGGGCCCAAGTGGAGGTGACGTAACACCTTTGGACTTGTAGTTTGACTCGGATTCTGCTACAGCGTCAGATTGTTTCGTCCATAACTCAACGCTCCGGACGGATTTTAAGGTGATTCCAATTGGGTTGGAACGAGCATGAAATCTACTTTCGAACAAAAAAGAATCACCCAATTCGGAATCCGGATGAAAGAGTTCTTGGCGTTTTGAATCAGGTGTGTCTGTGCAGTCCGAATATGAATCCAGAACGTGAAAGACTTGGACTCTATCTTCTCTTGGCCCAAAAGTGACGTGAGAGAACTTTTTGAACAACAAGTGAACATATCTTTCTCCCTTATCTTCATATGTGTGTTGTACAAATGTCCCATACACCTGCAATTAGACATGGCACAAAAGTTTGTGAAGTATTTTTTGTCCTGGATGACATAAATAAATTATTGCATAGTTTGCATTAGAAATCACCTTACAAATATACATGTATGCAATATATTTGGTCATATCCAAGGTAGTCATGTCCTCATCATCCTCCCCTTCTTGAAAACAAAGCCGTCCTCGGCGTTGCTTAATCTGAAATGTGGCTAACAAAAGAGACAAGGTGTACACGTTGTAGATGTATATGTCATCCATTTTAACTGATCTCAGTTGTGGCACATATGACACAGTTATACAAGAGCACCCTTCAAAAGTCGTGAAAAATAAAGCCAATATATTATCACAAGAAGTCAAAGGCATGAAAATATTGCAACTCAGTTTGCACATATAAGTGAAGCTCTTATTCATATCAAAAGATTGACAATGCTTATCATTAAACCATCCTAACATTGATGAATCATCACCAAGATTAGAGGTCATATCAAAATGATTAAACATTGGCACAATTATTTTCAAACGTATTTGATCCAAATATGATTTATTCCCTGATTCACATGATTCATTTGCGTCAATAGTTAATTCAATGGGTTCACTCAAAATTGTTTGATCACATGGCAAAGTCAAATCATGAACATAGTCCTCTAAAATAGCTGGTGTGATCAAAGTAGTGGGTAGCTCATTGCATGGTTCATTTAAATTGACAAAGCATTCGTCATACTCATGTGGAGGTGGAAGATCGGCACCTTTGTCATTACCTCTTATGTTTAACAAAGACGATGTAGGCACTCTAGGTGGCGACACGGCACATGGTGGAGGTGATGTAGTGCTCTCAACAATGGATGTTGTTTTCATAGGAGACGTGGTGGTGGAAGGAACAACCGTCGCAACTCTTGGGATTTGCTCCTTCCGCTTGTTTGTCTTGTGGGCAAGACGTCTTGTTATCTCCTGTTCAGCTTTGCAAGCAAGACGAAATAAACGGTCCATAGGATAACATGGTTCATGAATTAGTATATCCTGAATGTCACGGTTTAATCCTCCCCAAAATCTATCCATAAAATCTTCTTCACTTTCTTCTAAAGAGGAATGCAACAAGGTAGTTTGTAAATCATCATAATATTTCGATACGGTGTCACT
Source organism: Triticum monococcum (assembly GCA_034509565.1). Classification (NCBI taxonomy): domain Eukaryota; kingdom Viridiplantae; phylum Streptophyta; class Magnoliopsida; order Poales; family Poaceae; genus Triticum; species Triticum monococcum. The sequence goes on from CM067845.1 coordinate 580,100,295, forward strand.
ACCTTGTTTTAAATGTTGCAACTTTTTCATCATGTCACGAGTATAATAAGCAGGGACAAATGTATGTCGCATGGCAAGTTTCAAATCATCCCAAGTAGGAGGTATATAATCAGGGTGTAACCGACAATATTCACTCCACCAAACTAAAGCATAACCGGTGAAAGAACCAACCGCAACCTTAACTTTTTTATGTTCATCAAAATGATGGGAAGCAAATATATTATTTATGTCAAACTCCCATTCAATATATAAAGCATGTCTAAAACGTCCATTAAATGGTGGTATAGAAACATTAACCTGATCATGTGCATTTGGATGTTTGTGCACCTCTCGCGGCGGTTGTGATATTTGCATAGGTGGTGGCACGTCTCCCGCGATCGATAAAGCCCATGAACTGACTCTAGATCCTGTCATGATTAGTAGAAACAAGAACAAAATCCAAAAATAATGCTCCTATAACTACTAGGATGTGGTGGTAAAACGCTCACAGTAAAGCAAATATCAATGTCTTACAAGTTCTTACCATGCAGCAGGCGGTGATCGGCAACCAGCGGTGTCAAGTAACTCCAAAAGTTGGGTAAAGCGATTGCCAGGTGAACGTATTTATGCACGATGTAGAAATATGTGGAGCTGGGTTGGCTATATATGGTAGCAAAATATTAGCAATAATCAATTCAGAGATGCAATGTTGAATAAACGCTCAACGACGGTACTGTGCTGGTCCTAGGCTAGACCGGACTAGAGACGCGAGCCTAGAACACTAATGAGGTCACGGTGTAGCACAACTAGCATCAATGAAGGATACTAAGTAGCTCTGGAAGGCAAAATATAAGTGAAGATCACAACGGCAGTAAAGATAATGATGAAAAACAACTGCCAAGCAGGATATACAACAACTCTCTCTCCAACTTTCCTTTTGAAAAGATTGAGCCAATTTTTTGATCAATTTTTTCAAAGAATGCTACTAACTCAAGCTTCCCAATGCAAAAAGAATCACTCAATTCCGAATTGATATGAGGAGTCAAAGAATTATAAAACTGGCCTGAAAAACTAGAACAAACTGTATGCGCGAACTTCGGAGGGCAAAAAGACCTATTTAGAAGCCGATTTTGATGTGTCAAATACTGAACTAGCTTCTGCAACTATTTAGATGCGTCTCGTCGCTAGTTTTCATTTGAGTACTCGCGGAGCCAAAACGGACTTCGTATGAGGAAGTTATGTCTGTTTTACTGAACAGTACGCAAAACAGATTCCAATCCGAATTCAACTACGAGACTGAGTCTAGATATATCCGAATTTTGTTTTTTTTCTTCTCTCTTTTTTTTCTTCTCACACTTTTTTTTTCTTTTTCTTTCTTTTTTTTTCTCTGACTTTTTTCTTTTTTTAATCTCTTTTTTTTTCTCTGTCTTTTTTTCTCTCCCTCTTTTCAAGACAAACTAGATAAGATGCAGATTGGATCAAGCGAAGATGTGAACGACCTCAACTATGATTGTGACAATGAACTATGGGTAACATGTGGTGGAAATTGATGGATGATGTGGTGGACAGCGGAAGGGGTAACGATGCAGCGGCGACGTGACTAATGTGAACAGAACTCGAAACTCTAAACGAACTAGACACTAAGACCAGCAACTCGACACGGCGATGCAACCGATAATTCAATAATGCAAACAATGAAAAGAAAATTGCAAAGGCTCAGACTGGCTTGGACAAAAAGGATGAATAGATCTAACTTTTTTGGGGCTTTTTCTTGGACAATAGGTAAGAAAATAAATCTAATCTAGGGGAAACTGGAAATTCTCACCGAGCAACCTGAAAACTGATACCACTTGATAAAGGCGAGGGTGTCCCGATCTTTCGATGAGATGATAACTATCGATTTGGTGGAGACGACTTTGACGATCCGACTACAAGCGTGCACGACGTTGCGCCTTAGCAATCGCTAAACCAATCTCCTGAGGTTACTGACGATGCTGGAAGCACGGTCAGCCTGACCACGAAGGTCTATTCCTGCAAGCAATCGAAGAACGAGCAAGAATATGATAAAGCAATCTGAATATTGTGAATATATATGAAGTATTGATAATGGTGGGGATCCGTAAGCGGTCTTGGTCTGGTCGTTGGACACAAACGAAGTACACGAAGTTGCAATGGCTAACTTTTAACTAAACAAATCCCAAGGAAAAAGCTCCAGACGTCCTCATCATAAACGAACAGTGTGCTATATGTTTGATCCGCTCTTCTCACGACCCCGCGCCCCGCTAACCACAGTAGGGATTCTTGTGATCCCATAGGTGTCGTTCCCATCGACATCTTTGGCGCGCCAGGTAGGGGCGAGAGTTGTGAGAATCGGCTTTAGCAGTTAGTTCGGCGCTTCTTCATCATCATGGCGCCCAAGAAGAAGACGACGGTGGCGGTTGGCCAGTCGGAAGCCGGACAGCCCGTCCCGACGCGGGTGAGCAGCGGACCGGTCGCAGAAAGGACCCGGGGCGCTGCTCGCGAACACCAACACCATCCCAGCAGCCAGAGTTTGGGAGGCGGCGATGTTTGTGCGCCTGGTAACGGGTCACATGTCGCCAAATCCAAAGGCATAGCCAAGCCCTTCGCGGGTGGAGCGGGGCCTTCCAAGGTCATCGCCTCCCCGCCCGAAGGCGACGCAAGGGCCTCCAAGACTCCCACGCCGGCGCCATTAGCGCGCTCCTCCCAGGCAGTGCGCGATGAACGGCGTAATCACGCTGAATATCCCGGGCGTCGCCGCGGGAAGAGCCTCGAGCGCCACTCCCGGGACGTAGAAGACCTGCCCACTCGCCGAGGCACTGGTGAAAACGGCATGCGACCGCGGGGTCGTGATAGAGCTCCTTCTGACATGGTCAGAAATCGAAGCGCGTCGCGATCCGTGCAGGTTTCGCTGCCACCGATGCCAGCAGAGGCCCTGACGCGCACACAGTTGCTCCTCGACTTTCCTCCCACTACGGGGAAACTCGACGAATGGAGAGCCACTATCCGAAGCCTTGTTGCGGTGGCCAACAAAGACGAACCAAGTCCGGTAGGGCCCCCGGGTCGATGCTCCGATGGAGTCCCGCGGACCAGTGGTGGAAAAGCCGGCGGCGCCGCGACCACGGTGCATTCACCTCTTCCCCATCCGGTACCGCGGACGCCGACTCGTCGTGACGTCGCGGGCGACGACATCTCCATAACATCGTCTGACCCGCGGACCCACTATGACCAGCGCCAAGTTCTCCGGGAACGAGCCCATGAAGACGCTCGAACCACTATCAAGCGCTGGCGCAGAGCGCGCCAGCAGTCAGACAGGCGAGCAGGGCCTGCCGTGAACCACCCGGCCCCGGAGAGCCCTGGAGGCCTACCTTATGAGGTAGGCTATCTGGCGTTTACCCGTGAGCTGCGGCAGTTCCAGTGGCCCACTCACCGCACCTTCAAACCTGACGTTGGCGAAAAGTACAACGGCAAGACTCACCCGTCTAAGTTCCTCAGCATCTACACCATCGCGATGCAAGCCGCCAGAGCCCGCGACGATAAGGTGCTTGCGAATTACTTTCCATTGGCTCTTAAACCCAACGCCATGTCGTGGTTGATGCACTTGCCGGTAGACTCTATTTCCTCCTGGTCGGATCTGGGCCATGAGTTTGTGGGCGCCTTTACCGGAGGTCACCAAGCCCATGGCCAAGCAAGCGACTTGCATGTCATTCCCTAGAAGGGAGGCAAGAGTCTGCGCAAGTATATACAGAGGTTCAGCCGGGTACAGTACAATATCCCTGATGTTCACCCTGCCGCCATCATCAGCGCATTCCATCAGAACATGCGTAACCGCAAGATGCGCAAAGAACTGGCAATGAACAAGGTGAAAGATGTGGCAGAACTCTATGTTCTTGCTGACAGATGTGCCCTAGCTGAAGAGGGAAGGAAGTACCCCGGCGAAGATGCCGGCGTGGAAACCAACTCCTCAGATGAGGATACTGCCGCCCCGGCGAAGAAAGGCCGGCGCCGCAACAGGAAGCGCAAAGGTAAAGCTGTGCTTGCCGTCGAGGGATCTGATGACGCCGGCTCCGCCAAGAAAACCAAGGCAGATGACCCCGGCAAGGAAATTGCCAGATGTGTCGCCTGCCGGGCCTTGGCGGTTGCCGAGAAGCCAGGAAACTCTGACAAGCAATACTGCAAGATCCATCGCACCAAAGGCCATGATCTCCAGAACTGCCGACAGGTTGAGCTCCTTGCTGAGAAGCAGAGGGCTGCATATGAGAGGCAAGACAAGGAGAAAGGCCAGGACGGTGCTGACGGGTCCGACAAGAAGCGTGATGGCCAGGCGGGCCGTCGCGGCAAAGATAAACAGCGGGAGAGGCCCGCCCGGGGCCATGACAAAAAGCCAGAAGACGATGATCACGAAGAGGACAATGAGTCTGGTGACCAAGAATTTCAGAAAGCTACGGAGTCCATGTGCGTCGATGGCGGCCCTCACCGCATACCTCTCACCGCCAGCTTAAACTGTGGGCGCGTGAGATTACAGCGGCGGAACCGTCGTTTGATGCCCAAAGGCCGCTGAAGTGGTCCAGCACACCTATCATTTTTGACACTGAGGATCACCCTGATCGCACTACTGCAGTCGGGTGCTTGCCATTGTTGGTTTCACCAACAATACGCAACCTCAAGGTGACAAAGATGCTAGTCGATGGCAGGGCCGGTCTGAACTTAATCTCGCCTGCCGTGATCGAGAAATTGCAGATTCCTGATGAAGACCTCGAAGAGACGGGCACGTTTCAGGCGGTCAACTCGGGAAGAAGTCAACCAAAGGGAAAGGTCACGTTGCCCGTGACTTTTGAGAGTGATATAAACTACAGGACAGAAAGGATTGTGTTCGACGTTGCCAAGATCCCCTTGCCTTACAACGGGATCCTTGGCCGCCCAGCGCTGGCCAAGTTCATGGCGGCGTCACATTACGCCTACAACACCCTGAAGATGCCGGGGCCTGTGACGATCATCACTGTCCCATCAGACAAGAAGGATGCGCTAATTTGCACTGACCAACTCAACCAACAAGCAGTTGCAGCAGCCGCCACTGCTAAGGCGATTGCTCCTGCCGCTGGAGCCCCGGGAAGGCAAAAGAAGAAGACCGGTGAGACCTCAGGCACCCACTCCGGCAAGCGCACCTCTTCGGAGTGTAGCGCTCCCGTCGAGGACGTGCCAGAGAGCTCCGCCAATAGAAACAAGAAGTCCAGGGCCACACCATCGGGAACCAAGAAGGCTTCTCTCAAGGAGGACAACATGGGAGGAGCTTTTACCATAAGCTCCACCCTTGATGACAAATAGGAAGACGCGCTCGTCACCTTCCTGCGGGCGAATGTCGATGTGTTTGCATGGCAAGCATCCAACATCCCCGACGTTCCCAGGGAGGTGATTGAGCACCACCTTGCTGTCTATCCTCATGCGCGGCCCGTCAAGCAGAAGGTCAGAAAGCAAGCTTTGGAATGACAAGAGTTCATCACAGAGGCGATCTGGAAACTGGAAGCAGCGGGTTTGGTAAGAGGAGTGCTCCATCCAACGTGGTTGGCCAATCCGGTAGTGGTGCGCAAGGCAAATGGGAAGTGGAGGCTGTGTATTGATTACACAGATATTAATAAGGCTTGTCCCAAAGACCCCTTCCCGTTGCCGCGCATCGACCAGATTGTTGACTCCACAGCTGGGTGTGATCTGTTGTCATTCCTCGATGCCTACTCCGGCTACCACCAGATCTTCATGACAAGGGAAGATGAAGAGAAAATGGCATTCATCACCCCATGTGGTACGTATTGCTTTATACGGATGCCTTTCGGGTTGAAGAGTGCTGGTTCAACATTTGCAAGGGCGGTCCAGATTGGTTTTGAACCCCAGCTCCATAGAAAAATGGAAGCTTATATGGATGATATAGTGGTCAAAACCAAGAACAGGGCAACCCTCATATCAGATTTACAAGAAACATTTGCAAACCTACGCAAGATCAATCTCAAGCTGAACCCTGAGAAGTGCGTCTTCGGCGTCCCGTCTGGCAAGCTTCTCGGGTTCTTTGTGTCACAGCGTGGGATAGAGGCCAATCCGGACAAGATCAAAGCTATATAGCAGGTTGAAGCACCCAAGCAAGTCAAGGATGAGCGTCGACTTGCTGGTTGTGTTGCCGCCATGAGCAGGTTCATTTCCAAGTCCGCCGAGCGCGCCCTTCCCTTTTTCAAGATTTTGAAAAAGGCGGGCCCGATGGAGTGGACGCCAGAAGCCGAAGCAACATTGCAAGATTTGAAGAGGTAGCGCTCCTCCGCGCCAATACTAGTTGCGCCTAGGCCACAGGAACCGTTGCTGCTGTACCTGGCGGCAACGAACCAGGTGGTCAGCATCACACTAGTGGCGCAGAGAGAAATTGATGATGAGGTAATAGCAACGACGGAGCCCGATGCCACCGATGCCGAGACGACACAACCAATTGAAGTGCCGCCGAAGAAGAAAATGATGCAGCACCCGGTCTACTTTGTTAGTTCCCTCCCGCAGGGGGCTAGATCGAGGTACTCCGGTGTGCAGAAACCGCTCTTCGGCCTTCTTATGGCCTCGAGGAAGTTGCGTCACTACTTCTAGGCGCACGAAATCACTGTCGTCATTCGCCTCCCTTTGCAACGGATATTGCACAATCCAAACGCAACGGGAAGGATCGTAGAGTGGGCACTGGAACTGTCCAGCTTTGGCCTCAAGTTTGAGAGTACCTCGACGATTCAAAGCCGAGTCCTGGCGGAGTTCGTTGCAGAATGGACCGCGACGCCTGACGAAGAAACCCAAGAGACTGCTCTCCCCGGCAAGGAGGCAAGTTGCGACTGGGTCATGTACTTTGATGGAGCTTTCTCCTTATAGGGCGCCGGGGCTGGCGTACTGCTTGTCGCGCCCACCGGAGAGCACCTCAAGTACATGATCAAGATGCACTTCCCCAGGGAGGTGTCAACAAACAATACGACTGAGTACGAAGGGCTGCTTGCCGGTCTTAGGATCGCGACAGACCTCAGAATCAAGAAACTCGTCGTCAGAGGCGACTCGCAACTTGTCGTCAAGCAAGTCAACAAGGATTACCAGAGCCCGTTGATGAAGGCCTACGTCGATGAAGTGAGAAAGCTGGAAGAGCGTTTTGACGGTATACAGGCAGAATACGTTCCCCGAGCGGAGAATGATATCGGCGATTACCTATCAAAATGCGCTGCCCTCAAGCTACCAGTGGAACAAGGTACCTTTGTGCTTCGGCTAACTCAGCCATCCGTTGATCCATCAACAAAGCAGAACAAGAGGAGAAAATCAGGGCCCGACAAGTACTTTCCCGCCGAGCTCCCCGAAGCTACCGGCAAGGATGTTGCCGGAGACACTGAGCCCGCCAAGGGACGGCTAGCTCCGTCAGAGCATCAAGCTCTTGCCATGGAGACAACTGCTCCGATAGCGGAGGAAATGCCTTTAGTCCTCGCCGTCGAGCCCCAGGCTCCAGTGTGGGCACAACATACCGTCCGATTCCTTCAAATAGGGGAACTTCCTGAGGAGCAGGAAGAAGCGGAAAAAGTAGCCCGTCGCTCTACTATGTACCAGTTCATCGATGACGTCTTGTACAGAAAGAGGCCGAACGGCATGAAATTGAAGTGTATCCCTCGAGAGGAAGGACTGGGGCTGTTGGCAGAGATACATGGAGGCATATGTGGATCCCACATCGGGTCAAGGGCCCTTGCCGGCAAAGCGTTTCGGCAATGCTTCTTCTGGCCCACCGCCCTCCAGGATGCGACGACACTAGTCACCAGGTGTGAAGCATGTCAGTTCCATTCAAAGAAGCTTCATCATCTAGGTCAAGCCCTTCAAACCATTCCTCTCTCCTGGCCTTTCTCGGTCTGGGGGCTCGACATACTGGGCCCTTTCCCCCACGCTGTCGGGGGCTTTGAGTACTTGTACGTTGCAATCGACAAGTTCACAAAGTGGCCAGAAGTGGAAGCAGTGAGGAAGGTCAAAGCACAGTCAGCCGTCAAGTTCTTCAAAGGACTGGTGTGCCGTTTTGGTGTACCCAATAGGGTTATCACCGACAACAGCACACAGTTCACAAGCCACACCTTCATGCAATATATTCAAGACCTTGGCAGCAAGGTCTGTTTCGCTTCCGTTGCTCACCCACGAAGCAATGGTCAAGCTGAGAGGGCAAATGCTGAAGTACTGCGAGGCCTGAGGACAAAGACCTTTGACAGACTGCACAAGAGTGGAAGGCGCTGGATTGATGAATTGCCGGCGGTTCTTTGGTCAATCAGAACGACACCAAATCGAGCCACCGGCCAGACACCCTTTGCCCTGGTATATGGGGCAGAAGCAGTTCTCCCCACGGAACTCATATACGGGTCACCTCGAGTACTCGCTTATGACGAGTTTGAACAAGAGCAATTGCGGCAAGATGATGCAACGTTCCTTGAGGAAGATCTTCTTTGGGCGGCTGTGAGAGCAGCACGCTACCAGCAAGCCTTGCGCCGCTACCATAGCCGCAAGGTTCATGCCCGAAGTTTTGAGGAAGGCGGCCTTGTTCTTCGGCGCGTTCAATCGGCCAAGAATTCCAACAAGTTGACGCCAAAGTGGGAAGGCCCTTATCGGGTAATAAAAGTCACCAGGCCCCGTGAGGTCCGCCTGGAGACCGAAGATGCCGTTCCGGTGAGTAACTCCTGGAACATTGAGCATCTTCGCAAGTTTTACCCGTGAGGCGCGGCTTGCCGGGCCCCCTGGAAAGCCACCTTTTGTACTACCCTTGCCGATGACGCATGTAACCCTTTGTACAAAGCCGGGCGCAGACCCTGAACATAAATAAATGAAGCGCTGGCGCCCTATGACGGTGTCCTGAACTAGGGGGTACTCATCACGTCGTCTCCCGATCTATTAGATTGGGACGAGGCCCCCCATGGCCGTATACTCATGGGTCAGTTCGGACAGCTGCCGCGTACAAGGAAGATTCCACAAAGACTTGGCGATCAAGACAAGGACTTCTCCCCACCGGCGTACTCGGCTAGGACTCTTGTTAACCTAGGCCTCTAGTGCATTATATAAACCAGGGCCAGGCTAGTCGATATGAGATACATGACAACAATCATACCATAGGCTAGCTTCTAGGGTTTAGCCTCTCAGATCTCGTGGTAGATCTACTCTTGTACTACCAATATCATCAATACTAATCCAGCAGGACGTAGGGTTTACCTCCATCCAGAGGGCCCGAACCTGGGTAAAACTTCGTGTCCCTTGCCTCCTGTTACCATCCAGCCTAGACGCACAGTTCGGGACCCCCTACCCGAGATCCGCCGGTTTTGACCCCGACATTGGTGCTTTCATTTAGAGTTCCGCTGTGTGATCAACAAAAGGATCGATGGCCTGCCTGCAGATCAACTGCGACTTCGACGTCTTCGTCACCAGTTCGACCGGTCACCTTGGTTCGACCAAGAATTGCGCCCCGTGTTCGGATCACCATGTTCGGACGAGGTCCTTCATCAAACATCAACTCCGATCTCCATCAAGACCACGGAGGAATCATCTATGAAGCTCGGGGCTCAACGTCAACATTGCCCTCAAGCGACCGTGCTGTTTTTTTGGACAGCGAACTCGTATCTGCCGCCACCACCTCCTCGAGTATCACTTTGACGATCGCTTTGGTGGAATTGTGTGGAACTGAGTCTATAACAACCCTGGAAAATTTCGTCGAGTTCCTATGGAGGAATCTCTGGCAATCCACGATATACCGGAGCCCTGTCAAATCTGGATGGGAATTTGGATGTGTTTAGGGCGTGGTGTCCAGCTTCTAGCTCGGACGTCCTTTGGAATATCCAACCGTTGATCGGCTGCGGAATTCCTATAGTTACCACCTCCCAAACTTTCAGCTCGATCCGACCGTCCAAACTCCGGGAACCTTCCGATTAGTGCATCACTTTATGGATCTGTTTTCTGCGCGAAAACGAATCCGACCCGAGTTCATCTTTTTTATGAACGGGATTTCGGACATCCCTTTTGAAGGAAGTTTTGTATGGGGTATTGTGTTTTGTTCCCGAACACATCACACTAACTTTAAGATCTTTTGAACATGATCTTTGACATCATGCTGGTGTCAAACCAGTCCGGCAATATTACTCCACGGCTGCCGACCTGCGCTAGACACGTCGTTACTTTAGCCGATCTCAACTTCTTCGGATCATCATCTCGGCAAGCCAAACAAGAGTCCGACATCGCGAAGGATAAATCATCATCAACATCGCCGCCCCATGGATTACACGGAGCGGGCATACCGGCATCGCCGCACGGTCGCTTCATCAAGCCGGCATCGACCACGTCACGACCTGCATCGACAGGGCCGCACTATTGCTTCTTCAAGCTGGTGTCCATCACGCCAACCTACTTCGACTCATCGGCTGACGTCGAGGCTTCGACATCTCGGCTGGACCGGAGGCTTCGCCATCTCTTCATCAACCTACTCCGGACACTTCGGCGTCACTAGCCGACCAGCTCCGTCACGATAGCTGGGACGAGGGCTTTGCCTCGGCGAGTCAACCTTTACCAGCATTGCCATGCCGTCGTTTTATCGTCCATCAGGGAATGGGTGTGCGGAGCGAGTCCCAATTTTGGGAATCACCTTCCTTCGGATTGCTATAACAAATAAACCAGGTGCTATTAATCCCAATATTTTTTGCATGTTTGGGTTCATTTTTCCCAAGGAATTATTACTCTGGTTTGTCCATGATATGTACACAGGTCTATCAAATGGTGACCGCATTAACGACGGTTGCGTGGTGGTTTGATCAGTTTCCGTACATAGTCTGATGAAAGCCGCATCCGGAGCTCAGACCGACCTGTGAATTCAGGCTTTGCCACGCCTTTACTACATCACACCGACGCCCTGCATCGACATTGACTTCGGCGCCAGGCCATATTTCTTCTATTCCTCACTTTGCATAAATTATTTATTATGCAACATTTTTTTAATTATCATTGTTACTATTATCTCCGGTTTGCACTATTTCTTATGCACAGAAAAATGATCCGGGGACTTTGGCGTCACTCTGCCGGTCTGCATTGACCGTGCTATGTCACCACTTCGGCGTGTCGAGGTTTCCGCTCCGCCACCTCGGGACCAGCTTGGGGGATGGAACCTTGCCCCGCATCAAGCTCAGACCGCTTCATCAATACCGAACACATTAACCAGCTAAGTCGCTGTCATGCTCAAAGCTTTAATTTCTAACTTGTGTTCGGTTCGACCAAGCATTATACTTTTTTGGAAAAAAGTTGCTTGTAAAAATTTTTCCTTGTCCAAACTTTGTTTGTGACCCATAAATTCAAATACCCAATTCATTTGGGGGCTTCCTTCATGAAGCTTTTCCACTTGCATATGATTATACTTGTACGGCTTCGTTCCTTGTTCGTGTATTACGCCACAATATGCACCATATTGACTTAAGTGATTTGCAAGCTGGGTTGCCTCGCTCCTGTGTTTACCCCTGCGTTCCCGATTGTTCGGCTAGGGAGTAAAGGGAGCACCTCTGCGATTGTCACGACCGGGTCGCCCGAGCCGGACCTCAGACTGGGTGAAGCCAAAAGCTAGCGCTCTTATAGTTTTCAATGATAGTCGACACACAACGGAACTCATGAGTACAAAAAATCCATTGCACAAGTCTCATAATAACAATGAGCACCGAAGAAAGGTATCGGAGGGGGTACTATTTTCTTCGAAGATGCTTCTTACACTTCACGGTAATATAGCATAAGTTCCTTGAGCGCGCTTTGTCTGTTACAGCCTTATGGCCTAATTGCCTGGTTATCGAAAACACCGTCGATATTCTTGACCGATGGAGTGCATAACACTTTTCGGTCCTTGACCGAAGAGGGAGAAGATGACGGTCGGTTAAGACGCGTTTAAAGTTCGGTTGAACATAGATATGATATAAGTACTTCGGTACATGCAATCATTCTTCTACCCAAGTCACTTGGGGCCTCTTAAGTTTATTTGAGCCGTTTTATAATAAGTGTTCTTCTTCTTAGTCGTTGCAAAGTTTTATTATTATTATTTATCACTCCTTTTTTCGACACGAGTGTGCGGTCACTAGCCGGGGAGCCTAATTTCTATCTCAAAACCGCTAGAGTTTAGTTTGCTAAACTGGCCTGATGAGAAGTACTCCGCCCTCGGGATAGGAGGTTGAAGCCGTAGGCTGACCCGCTCGAAGTCTTGAGATAGGATGTATCATGTTAAAGCATGACAGAAGCACTTCTTTTTTCTAAGACCAACTTTCGGATTGGCACCGAACACTTGATATTGTTCGGACGTCATGTTTTTACTGACGTTTCTTGGTTTTCCAAGCTTTTTGGCACTTTTAAACTATTTGTGCTTTTCCAGCATTAGTCTCGCAGTGCAACGCCGGACACCTTTAGGGATTCGGTAAAAACAATCTCAGATATTGCTATATATGCATCAGTTTCGAATTGTGTCTTTGGTCAATAGTTGGGTTGCCCGGCTCCTACACTTGCTTCCTACATTCTGTTTTGTTCGGATAGGCGTGCAAAGGGACAACCACTGCGATTGTGCTTCCAGCTCACATGGTTAAGCACCTCAGTGGAGAAAGCCGAAAACTGACTTTCACAATAAGCGTAAACTGGTCAGCGGTCCGATGACTATGTTAAATGATGGGCCGTTCATAACATTGACTGAAGTGTTTACGGCTTGATCCCGACTGTCGCCGAACACTACCGGGGGCTATTAAATGGCCTCCCAAACTAAATCCTCAATATTTTGCTCTTACATTAGAGCTGAGGTTTAATGATCATGCTTAGCATGCCAACCCAAAGAAAGGAACCGATAGCGGGACTATTTTCTTTGGAAGACATTTCTTCTGTTAAACAGTAATATAACTCTCTGCGTACCTTTGTTTATAAAACCGTATGGCCAGATTGCCTTGTTTGTTGTAAATCTTTGCCCTCATAAAGGTTTTATAAAGTAGGACAAACACTCCTCGGCTACTGGCCGAGGAGGTGGAAGCCAATGGTCGGTCAACAAAGTTTTGTACAATGCGGATTCGAGCATTAATGACGTAAAGTACTTGGATACATAGAGTCATTACACATAGTTTGTGATTTTACTATGGATATTGATCCTTAATTCGGCCACCCGTGCCCGCATTAAGGCTTGGGGGCTACTAGGCTTCGGGCTTATTATTTACAAATATTAAAGGGGCACATTGATCCCTGATATGGTGTTACCACCCAACCAGTGTCTCGGGGGCTACTGCATTGCTTGTCCAATGTAGAAAATTTTATGTGCAATATAGTTTCCGAGGAGATTTTGATCCTCAGGTTGGTCGGCCACACCCAACCTGAGTATCGAGGACTGAGCACGCCGCTTTTAGTGTCCCAAAGTATTCTGCCGAGCTTGGACTTGATCCTCAGGCCGATTTTGCAAATCAACTTGAGTCTCAGCGGCTACTGGGATCAGCGGTCTTACGTCATCCTTCAGGTGCATCTCGGGTTTTAGAGCGATACACACCTTGAGGGCTACTGGCTATATATCTCGGCAGAGAATAAATTGCACCAATAAAAAATATTCACAAAAATCGGCCCACATTCGGGGTGGTGCACCACCTCGGAAGCAGCCCGGCATAAAGCTCGGGCGCTAGTGGCTGGCTCCATAGAGGGCATTTCCGACATTTAGCTCGGCTAAACTCCTTCAAAATTCTTTGAACCAAGGTGATTTACGACACCTCAGATATAGTCCGGTGTTGGAGCTCGGATACAGTCCGGCGTTGGAGCTCGGATATACAGTCCGGCGTTGGAGCTCGGATATACAGTCCGGCGTTGGAGCTCGGATACATAGTCCGGCGTTGGAGCTCGGATACATTCCGGCATTAGAGCTGGGAAGCGGTCCGACGTTGGTGCTCGGTTGCAAAGGATACCTCAAATACAGTCCGACGTTGGAGCTCGGACGCAAGGGGATGCTACTGCCCGGGAACAACTTCAAACCCGAGGTGTGGCATAAAAATAACAAGGCATTGGTAAAGGCCGGAAACTTAAAGGGGCTCCTCGGATACCCGACGTGTAAACTCGTCGAATGCATTTCGGCGATCCTCAAGATCAAAGACAAAGAAGATTTGTTGAACCAGTTTTCAAGACAGACGACCGAAGATGAAGAACAGTTCGAAAGAATCGAGGAGCGTCCCTAACTTGAAGACCGGTTCAGGGGGCTACTGACGGTGTCCTGGACTAGGGGGTACTCACCATGTCGTCTCCTGATCTATTAGATTGGGCCGAGGCCCCCCATGGCCGTATACTCATGGGCCAGTTCGGACAACTGCCGCATACAAGGAAGATTCCACAAAGACTTGGCGATCAAGACAAGGACTTCTCCCACTGGCATATTCGGCTAGGACTCTTGTTAACCTAGGCCTGTGGTGCATTATATAAACCAGGGCCAGGCTAGTCGATAGGAGATACAGGACAACAATCATACCATAGGCTAGCTTCTAGGGTTTAGCCTCTCCGATCTTGTGGTAGATCTACTCTTGTACTACCCATATCATCAATATTAATCAAGCAGGACGTAGAGTTTTATCTCCATCAAGAGGGCCCGAACCTGGGTAAAACTTCGTGTCCCTTGCCTCCTGTTACCATCCAGCCTAGACGCACAGTTCGGGACCCCCTACCCGAGATCCGCCGGTTTTGACACCGACACCCTAAGTTATAGCATGCATGCTAGGTCGAGTCTCGTCCTTGGTTAGGGTTGATAGTGCTTAGCGGTGACTAACCCCTAGCTTAGAGGTCGAGTGTGCATCTCTTTGTCTTTATTTTGTCTTCTTTGGTTCACAGGACACACAGATATCCGTGCCAAACCACTTGGGGAGAAAAAAAAGAGGAACAGACTAGCATCTAGCCCCCGGCAAGCCAGTATTGCCGTGGGCTGCAAGAGCAAAGATTCACCCACGGTGAACCAGGATTGCCGGGGACTGCAGCTTCAGATAAGTTCTTCTTCCCTTATCATGCATTCCATTATGGACTGAGGTATGTGAAACCTCGTTTTCCCCTAAGCTACCGTGATCCCCTAACTCTAGGCCCTAGGGCTCGTTCCTGGGGCCAAGTTTGGTCGTAGTCGCGGCAGCGAAAGGATGAAACAATGAGCCTGAACCCGCCTCATCCCTGCCTCCGCCAAAGGCATGAGGAAGGTCGAGCGAAGTGGGGAGACGGCAGGGCCTGTTGCCGGGCAAGGAAATGTTTATCTTGAAGATATCAAGGATTTATTCCTTGTCGTGGGTTCCACCCGCAAACAAATGACCCGGCAAGCATCCCTTTTTCATTAAAAAACATTCCACTCAGGTACAGTCCATAGGGAATGAAAAACATGAATGATGGGATTACAAGTTTTAAATTCAACAAAGGCCCGAAGGCTTACAAACTAAAAAGATATAAGGTGCCCGTAATCCCTTTCTTGTCCCTCTCCTCAGGAGGCAGGTCAAGGAGGCGAAAAGGACAAAAGGAGTGCCTAGCTGAGCTACGGGTGACAGAAGACACCAAGAGAACATCTTGGTGGCCGTCCAAAGGCTGGATGGTGATGGCGGCGCCGGAAGCAGAGCTCGAAGACGAGGCGGCAGGACGTCAGCACACATCAAAGGCATCGGTGCCCGCGTACTCCGACTTTACGGCCTAGCCGCCCGCCCTCTTCCTATTCCACAGCCTCCCAACGACAGCCTCCCAAGGAGACGACCCCGAGAAGTTCAGGGAGTTGGTGACACGGATGATGGGGTCGCCGGTGCCGCACGGAGCGGCACTCGACACCTAGTCGGACCCATCATCCTGCTGCCTACTACCCTTGTCGTTGCTGCCGCCGTCCTCCTTGTCACTCCCGCCCCGAGGAGGAGTCTTCACTATCAGAAGAGCTCTCCATGCAGCACCTTGCACGGGTCCCAAAGAGCCCGAAGACCTTGACGGAGAGAAGGCCACCCTCCATCAGCTTAAAATGGAGAGTGAGCCCCTCCGTCAAGCGGAGGATATGAGCAAACATCTTCCATCCCCGACGAAGATACATCACGTGAGGGGCGGGGAAGTCGACATGGACCCGCGTGCCACTGATCCTGCAGCCCCTCATGTGCAGCCGCAACGACTCCGGCGGATGTAGCTCCATCTCCCGCACAAATGGAGTCGGGAGACGAAGGCGATGACGCGGCGGCCGGCGCAGCCTGACGAAGAACTCACAAGGGTCATCCCCAACATGGACCTCAATTGGAGGAGCTGCTGGCGGAGGCGAGGCCGGCACGCCACCCCGTCCTCCTCTTCCCCGAGCGCCCCGCCTCGCCCACGGCCTCGCCCCCTCCCCCTTCCCCTTGCAGCTGGCTCTGCCACCGCAGGCGCAGGAGAAGGAGGGACACATTGTCGAGCGACGACCCTCGCCGCCACTGTTGAAGGACCGGGATTCCCTCTCTCCATGACGGATGGAAGGGAGGAGCTGAAGCTGAAGGAAGAAGAAGATGAAAGAATGCAGGACGCCATCCCCCCTCCTTCTCTTTATAAAGGATCAGGGTTGGGGCTCGGCTGCCCCTCTCGGCCAATCAAGATACGGAAGGCGCAGGGAGCCAGGACCGACCCGCCGCCCCAACCAGCGACGGCCCGGTTTCTCGCCTCCACCGTTTGACACCCCAGGCGCATGGGAGACACATGGCAGACGTGCAGAACCGAGGGGACGGGTGAGACGACCACTCCCCACCCGGTGATCGTGGGGAGTGGACGCCTTGAAGACCGCGCCTCAGCCCCATTCAGTAATTGGGCCGCGCCTCCACGTGCCTCCCTCCGTTTATGGGGAAGGCGCGAACCACCCCTTTACTACGATGTGACGCACGCCTGCGGGAACCAACCCCACTCATGCCGCCCACGTCACACGTGAAGGAAATATGCCCTAGAGGCAATAACAAAGTTATTATTTATTTCCTTATTTCATGATAAATGTTTATTATTCATGCTAGAATTGTATTAACCGGAAACATAATACATGTGTGAATACATAGACAAACAAAGTGTCACTAGTATGCCTCTACTTGACTAGCTCGTTAATCAAAGATGGTTATGTTTCCTAACCATAGACATGTGTTGTCATTTGATTAACGGGATAACATCATTAGGAGAATGATGTGATTGACTTGACCCATTCCATTAGCTTAGCACCCGATCGTTTAGTATGTTGCTATTGCTTTCTTCATGACTTATACATGTTCCTATGACTGTGAGATTATGCAACTCCCATTTGCCGGAGGAACACTTTGTGTGCTACCAAACGTCACAACGTAACTGGGTGATTATAAAGGAGCTCTACAGGTGTCTCCAAAGGTACATGTCGGGTTGGCGTATTTCGAGATTAGGATTTGTCACTCCGATTGTTGGAGAGGTATCTCTGGGCCCTCTCGGTAATGCACATCACATAAGCCTTGCAAGCAATGCAACTAATGAGTTAGTTGCGAGATGATGTATTACGGAACGAGTAAAGAGACTTGCCGGTAACGAGATTGAACTAGGTATTGAGATACCGATGATCGAATCTCGGGCAAGTAACATACCGATGACAAAGGGAACAACATATGTTGTTATGCAGTCTGACCAATAAAGATCTTCGTAGAATATGTGGGAGCCAATATGGGCATCCAGGTTCCGCTATTGGTGATTGACCGGAGACATGTCTCGGTCATGTCTACATTGTTCTCGAACCCCTAGGGTCCGCACGCTTAAGGTTTCGATGACAGTTATATTATGAGTTCATGAGTTTTGATGTACCGAAGTTAGTTCGGAGTCCCGGATGTGATCACGGACATGACGAGGAGTCTTGAAATGGTCGAGACATAAAGATTGATATATTGGACGGCTATATTCGGACACCGGAAGTGTTCCGGATGATTTCGGAGAAAACCTGAGAGCCGGAGGGTTACCGGAACCCCCCCGGGAGAAGTAATGGGCCATATGGGCCTTAGTGGAGAGATAGAGGGGCAGCCAGGGTGGGCCGCGCACCTCCTCCCCCCTGGTCCGAATTGGACTAGGGGAGGGGGGCGGCGCCCCCTTTCCTTCTCCCTCCCCACTTCTTTCCCGCTCCTAGTAGGAGTCCTACTCCTTCTAGGAGGAGGACTCCTCCTGGCGCGCCAATAGGGGCCGGCTGGCCTCCTCCCCTTGCTCCTTTATATACGGGGGCAGGGGGCACCCTAGAGACACAAGTTGATCCACGTGATTGTTTTCTTAGCCGTGTGCGGTGCCCCCTTCCACCATAATCCTCGATAATATTGTAGTGGTGCTTAGGCGAAGCCCTACAACAGTTGAACATGAAGATCGTCACCACGCCGTCATGCTGACTGAACTCTTCCCTGACACTTTGCTAGATCGGAGTCCGGGGATCGTCATCGAGCTGAACGTGTGCTAGAACTCGGAGGTGCCGTAGTTTCGGTGCTTGATCGATCGTGCCGTGAAGACATACGACTACATCAACCGCGTTGTCATAACGCTTCTGCTGTCGGTCTACGAGGGTACGTAGATCACACTCTCCCCTCTCGTTGCTATGCATCACCATGATCTTGCGTGTGCGTAGGAATTTTTTTGAAATTACTGCGTTCTCCAACAGTGGCATCCGTGCCTAGGTTTTATGTGTTGATGTTATATGCACGAGTAGAACACAAGTGAGTTGTGGGCGATATAAGTCATACTGCTTACCAGCATGTCATACTTTGGTTCGGCGGTATTGTTGGGTGAAGCGGCCTGGACCGACATTACGCGTACGCTTACGCGAGACTGGTTCTACCGACATGCTTTGCACACAGGTGGCTGGCGGGTGTCAGTTTCTCCAACTTTAGTTGAACCGAGTGTGGCTACGCCCGGTCCTTGAGAAGGTTAAAACAGCACCAACTTGACAAACTATCGTTGTGGTTTTGATGCGTAGGTAAGAACGGTTCTTGCTCAGCCCGTAGAAGCCACGTAAAACTTGCAACAACAAAGTAGAAGACGTCTAACTTGTTTTTGCAGGGCATGTTGTGATGTGATATGGTCAAGACATGATGCTAAATTTTATTGTTTGAGATGATCATGTTTTGTAACCGAGTTATCGACAACTGGCAGGGGCCATATGGTTGTCGTTTTATTGTATGCAATGCAATTACGCTGTAATGCTTTACTTTATCACTAAGCAGTAGCAATAGTCGTGGATGCATAAGATTGGCGAGATGACAACAATGATACGATGATGATCAATGTATCGCGCCGGTGACAATGGTGATCATGACGGTGCTTCGAAGATGGAGATCACAAGCACAAGATGATGATGGCCATATCATATCACTTATATTGATTGCATGTGATGTTTATCTTTTATGCATCTTATCTTGCTTTGTTTGACGGTAGCATTTTAAGATGATCTCTCACTAATTATCAAGAAGTCTTCTCCCTGAGTATGCACTGTTGCGAAAGTTCTTCGTGCTGAGACACCACGTGATGATCGGGTGTGATAGGCTCTATGTTCAAATACAACGGGTGCAAAACAGTTGCACACGCAGAATACTCAGGTTATACTTGACGAGCCAAGCATATACAGATATGGCCTCGGAACATGGAGACCGAAAGGTCGAGCGTGAATCATATAGTAGATATGATCAACATAGTGATGTTCACCAATGAAACTACTCCATCTCACGTGATGATCGGACATGGTTTAGTTGATTTGGATCACGTGATCACTTAGAGGATTAGAGGGATGTCTATCTAAGTGGGAGTTCTTAAGTAATATGATTAATTGAACTTATATTTATCATGAACTTAGTCCTGGTAGTATTTTGCAAATCATGTTGTAGATCAATAGCTCGCGTTGTTGCTTACCTGTGTTTATTTTGATATGTTCCTAGAGAAAATTGTGTTGAAAGATGTTAGTAGCAATGATGCGGATTGGATCTGTGATCTGAGGTTTATCCTCATTGCTGCATAGAAGAATTATGTCCTTGATGCACCTCTAGGTGACAGGCCTATTGCAGGAGCAGATGCAGACGTTATGAACGTTTGGCTAGCTCAATATGATGACTACTTGATAGTTTAGTGCACCGTGCTTAACGGCTTAGAATCAGGACTTCAAAGACATTTTGAACGTCATGGACCATATGAGATGTTCGAGGAGTTGAAGTTAATATTTCAAGCAAATACCCGAGTTGAGAGATATGAAGTTTCCAACAAGTTCTATAGCTAAAAGATCGAGGAGAATCGCTCAACTAGTGAGCATGTGCTCAGATTGTCTGGATACTACAATCGCTTGAATCAGGTGGGAGTTAATCTTCCAGATAAGATAGTGATTGACAGAATTCTCTAGTCACCATCACCAAGTTAGTAGAACTTCGCGATGAACTATAGTATGCAAGGGATGACGAAAACGACTCCCGAGCTTTTCATGATGATGAAATCGATGAAGGTAGAAATCAAGAAAGAGCATCAAATGTTGATGGTTGACAAGACCACTAGTTTCAAGAAAAGGGCAAAGGGAAGAAAGGGATCTTCAAGAAGAACGGCAAGCAAGTTGCTACTCAAGTGAAGAAACCCAAGTCTGATCCTAAGCCTGAGACTAAGTGCTTCTACTTCAAAGGAACTGGTCACTGGCAGTGGAACTGCCCCAAGTATTTGGCGGATAAGAAGGATGGCAAAGTGAACAAAGGTATATTTTATATACGGATTATTGATGTGTATTTTACTAGTGTTCGTAGCAACCCCCCGATATTTGATACTGGTTCAGTTGCTAAGAGTAGTAACTCGAAACGGGAGTTGCAAAATGAACAGAGACTAGTTAAGGGTGAGATGACGATGTGTGTTGGAAGTAGTTCCAAGATTGATATGATCATCATCACACACTCCCTATACTTTCAGGATTAGTGTTGAACCTAAATAAGTGTTATTTGGTGTTTGTGTTGAGCATGAATATGGTATGATCATGTTTATTGCAATACGGTTATTCATTTAAGTTGGAGAACAATTGTTGTTCTGTTTAGATGAATAAAACCTTATATGGTTACACACCCAATGAAAATGGTTCATTGGATCTAGAACGTAGTGATACACATATTCATAATATTGAAGCTGCCAAGTTAATAATGATAGTGCAACTTATTTGTGGCACTGCTGTTTAGGTCATATTGGTGTAAAACGCATGAAGAAACTCCATGCTGATGGACTTTTGGAATCACTTGATTATGAATCACTTGATGCTTGCGAACCATGCCTCATGGGCAAGATGAGTAAGAATCCGTTCTCCGGAACAATGGAGCAAGCAACTGACTTATTGGAAATAATACATACTGATGTATGCGGTCCGATGAGTGTTAAGGCTCACGGCAAGTAACTTTATTTTCTGATCTTCACAGATGATTTGAGCAGATATGAGTATATCTACTTAATGAAACACAACTTTGAAATATTTGAAAAGTTCAAACAATTTCAGAGTGAAGTGGAGAATCATCGTAATAAGAAAATAAAAGTTTCTACGATATGATCATAGAGGTAGAATATTTGAGTTACGAGGTTGGTCTTCAATTAAAACAATGTGGAATAGTTTCACAAATTCATGCCACCTAGAACACCACAGCATAATGGTGTGTCCGAACGTCATAACCGTAGTTTATTGGATATAGTGCAATCTATGATGTTTCTTACCGATTTACCACTATAGTTTTGGGGTTATGCGAGATAGCTGCATTCACATAAAAAAGGGCACCATCTAAATCCGTTGAGACGACACCATATGAACTGTGGTTTGGCAAGAAACCAAAGTTGTCATTTCCTAAAGTTTGGGGTTGCGATGCTTATATGAAAAAGTTTCATCCTGATAAGCTCAAACCCAAATCGGAGAAGTGTAACATCCCAAATTTTCAATTTGGAATTTTATACAGTAGATCATCATGCATATCATATTTTCTTGCATTTTGGTCGATCCTAGAAATTTCACGCAACTCAAGGACCCTCGGAGAGAGTTGGAGATTTCGTTATTTTCATAATTGAGTTTTCTCAAATTTTGAAAAGAGGATCTTTTGATTTTATTTATTTCATCTTCAATTATTTTCCCAATATCAAAAATATGAGAGAGGGGCATAATATGACTTTCCCAAATTTAGGAAAAATGAAGATGTAATAATAAATCAAATCTTGGATTTGTCGGAGTTATTTGCATTTTATTTGGATTAGGGAAAAATGCGTGTTTTCAAAAAAATTGCACCTAGGCCCCGAGAAAAGTTCATTTTGTTCGACTCATTTTTAGGAGTCGGGGAAAATTTACTTTGGGAGTTTTGGAGTTCGTTTAGATTTTCTTTCTTGGTTTTTCTACGCGCGTATCCTTTAAAAAAACTGCATCGCGCCACCTGGGCCAAGGCCCAGCCGGCCAGGCCAGGCCGGCCTCCCCACGCGCGCGCCCGCGCCGAGTCCGAAGCGGACTCCGCTGCCGCCGCCGCCTTGCTTGCCACCTCCCCCAAGCAATCCCCCTTCCCCCCTTTAAATACCTAGCTACCCCCCTCTCCTCCCAAGCCGTAGCCACCGCTGCCTCCCACCCCGCGCCCCAAGCCGACGCCGCCTAGCGCCGCCGCCGCCCAACGCCACCGCCCGCCGGAGTCCCTCGCCGGAGCCCCTCACCGAGGTAGCCCCGCGCCGCGCCACCCTCCCATCGGTTCGGTTTTAAAAAAAAAACCGTTCCGGTTTCTTTTCGTTCTTTGTTTCGGTTTTTTTCGAAACCCTAGATCGGTTTTCGTTTTTTTCGGTTTAGTTGTTTAGAGACCGTTCGCCGGACCGTTCGTCCTAATGAACGTGATCATCGGTTATTCTCGGTTAACAAATGCCCGTTCTTTTACCCGTTCGTTGTTTTCTTTTCGTCGGATTTACTCCACGATTTTCTGATCGCGATTTCAGATCCGATCTTCGTTCTAGTTTATATCTCGCTCGTTTATCGGAATCAGGTGATTCAAGCGCCTGGAGTTTCGTTTCGAAACCGCCGTTCCGACTAATCAACTTAAATAAGTTTTTGTTACTGTAAAATTTGACCTAGTTTCAACTTGCTAGAACCGAGTTGTTTTCTTCCACCGTTTGTTTTCCGTTGCTTTGTTCGGTTCGTTCTTTCGTTGCAACCGGAGTTCTTAAGTTGAACTTTCTGGTTCGATCTCTTGTTTGAGTTTTACCTGTGCATTAGATGAGTACTTATTGTATGCTTGTTGTTTGTCTGCGATAGTTTACCCGGAGTGCGCCGCCTGTTACTTCGAATCTCTAGGTCTCGCGGATCAACAGCAAGGCAAGTAACACTTTGATCATACCCTTTTCTACAACCCAGTTTTATTGCATTAGATCAATCCTCACACATTGCATGATTAGGATCTAATTAAATTGTGGGATGGGAAGTAGATGAGGTAGTACCTATTACCTGTTTATTATGAAACCTTTGGGAGTTACTTCTACGTTTGCTTATTATGCCATGCTATGCTAGTAGACGTGGATTGGGTGAGTGATATCCATGACAGATGTGAGTTTGTTAATTTTAATGGTTTACTTAAGGTGGAAACTTAAACACACATCTGGGTGGATTGAGGCACCTGATGTCTATCAGGACTTGCCTGTTTTTCTTTTGGACCGCCACCCAGGCTCAAAGGGATCATAAGATCTTTCATACTAAATACTTCCGTGTGCAGCCACAAGCCATTATGGGCTCTGGCATAGTTGACTAAGTCGTGCGAACTCTTACAGGGTAGACTAGCAGATGTAGGGGAAAGTAGGTGTACCGGTCTATCCATCGTAAGGTGCTAGCGCTTCTGAAAGACTGTGTCTCGGTCATCCATTTCTCAAACACCATGTAGTGTGAGAAACCCAACGGAGGCGATCGAGTCTTGTGGGGAAAAGTGCGCAAACCTCTGCAGAGTGTAATAAACTAATCATGATTAGCCGTGTCCCCGGTTATGGACATCTTGAGTATCTAGTACTTGAATATCATGTGAATCTCATCATGTTACTTCTAATTAATATTGTTGGGTTTTAATTGTTCACTTAATTGGGATCGGAATGCTGTCAACCATTCTCGATGTTCAACTACCATGATAGTTAAATAAATTTATTCCTTTGCAGTAGGGAAAAACTGGCTTTATGCAAAATAGTAACCATAGAGCTTTCCACCAGCCAAATATGCATATAGTATAGCTGTTACTTTCCATTACTCTCTATGTGTTACATTGCCAGCATATTCCATGTGCTGACCCGTTTTCGGGCTGCAACTTTCATGTTGCAGACTTTTCAGACAACGAGTAAGGTGCTTTTAGGTCGTCGTTCTATACTCAGTGATGCCGTTGGAGTTGATGGACCCATTTATCTTCCAAGTCTTCTGCTGTTATCGATATTAGATGGCCTTAAGCCATATTTATTGTAATAAGTTCTCTTCTGAGACACGGATGTAATAAGTGTGTGATTGCAACTCTATTATAAATCCTTCGAAGTACTGTGTGGTGTCAGCATTACTGATCCAGGGATGACACCGGAGCACAGAGACTTGATCCATTCAGGTCGGGTCGCTACAGAGATGGTATCAGAGCACACGCTGACTGTAGGACACGACCACTAAGTTAAAGCCATAGATCACTATTCTCTCCTCATTTTCTAACTCCTCATCTTTTCTACTCTTTAGGATGAAGGACGCGAAGATCAAGTACGCTCAACCGGATGAAGGCACACCTTTTGGATTTCACTTGAAGGAAGTCACCAAGTACCTAAACATTGGATTACCAAGTTTCACGGCAACCTTCAACGCCACTCTGCCTGAAGAGGAGCGCTGGAAGATTCAAGCTCACGTTCCGGGAAGGACATTCGCGCCAATCATGAAACCCATAGATAGTGTTTTCAATGCACCAACCTGGAGTCTGGGAAAGAGCATGGCAGCCCATATCACCATAGGACGCATTGGAGAAGTATATCAAGAAGACCTCAAGGACACTATCTACCAGATTTGCGGATGCCGAGATGAACAATGGGAGTTAGTCAGCACCAAGAAGGATAGATCCATTGCATCATTCATCCAGGAGTTAAACCAGCACATTCGACGCCACGAGAACCAGATGTGCAATGATATGATAGAATTAAAGAATGCGAAGGCTAGGATCATTGAGCTAGAAGGAGAACTGAAGGCTACACGAAGGACTACATGGACGAGATCATAGCTCTAGCAAGGCACAATGGTGATCTTAAACAGGAAATTGAAGAACTCAAGGTGAAGTTAGTATCCAGGAAGGAAGACATGTATGTCGCATGTCCGGACAACTACATCATCATCGACGACACTGATTCGGATCCAAGTGAACCCGACTTTGACGACGAAGCTGGAGCAGACATCATGGAGTCTTCCACCGATTCAAATTTCTAGATGACCACCAAATATTAGTAGTATTTTCCCATGTATACACTATAGTTCGAGCACTTTTGCGATAGTTCTAGACCATTTGTATGCCCTTGTTTGATTGAATGAAGTGATTTTGTGTGCATTTGCTCATGTGCATTGGGGTAGTGTTTTCTCTTTAGACCTCACTCTATTCTTAATTCTCATCTTTTCTAAACCCTCAGATGCCACCGAGACATGACAATGGATTTCCGCCAGAGCTCACTCAGTTGATCCAGCAATAGAATCAATTGATGCAGATGTTAGTCCAGAATCAGCAAAACAACAACAACAACAACCCACCTCCACCACCGCCACCTGTTGAACACTTAGCCCGTTTCCTTAGGCTGAATCCGCCGGTGTTTTCTAGTAGCACCGAGCCGATAGTAGCAGACAATTGGCTCCGCAAGATAGGAAGGGAGTTGACCACTGCAGGATGCACAGATGGTGAGAAAGTGAAGTTTGCCGCCCATCAGCTTGACGGACCCGCGGCAGCATGGTGGGAGAATTTCACAGCCACATTCCCAGTCGACACTGTCACATGGGATCAGTTTCAGCAAGCTTTCCGCACTGCCCATGTTTCAGCAGGAGCTATGGCCATGAAGAAGCATGAGTTTCTCAACTTACGCCAAGGAGGAAGGACAGTTGGCCAGTACGTCGACGACTTCAGAAAGTTAGCACGTTATGCCCCAGATGACATTGCTACGGATGCGGCTAAGCAGGAAAAGTTTTTGGAAGGATTGAATGATGAGCTAAGCATGCAGTTGATGGTAGCAAGTTTCAACAACTACCAGGAGTTGGTAGATTGTGCCATCATGATTGAAGGGAAGCAACGGCAGATTGAGAACCGCAAGAGGAAGTATGGACAGGGGAAGTATAACTCTGGAGCCCAGCAGAAGCCCCGTTTTACCCCTAAACCGGGAGTTCAGTTTCAGCACACCCATGGAGGAGGTAGTTCACACAACCATAATGGCCACAAGAATGGTAATGGGAATGGAGGAAGCAACGGCCAGAATCGTACCACCCCATCAACCCCAGCCAAGAGAGATCTGAGTCAAGTCACCTGTTTCAAGTGTTCCATGACCGGACATTATGCCAATGAATGTCCTGAAGGCCAGAATGGAAATGGCAATGGAAGCTCAAGGAAGAAGCCGAACCCTTTCAATAGGGGACAGGTGAACCACGTTAACGTGGAGGAGGTTGAAGATCAGCCTGATGCAGTAATCGGTAAGTTTTTGGTTAAGTCATTTACCGCACTCGTTCTTTTCGATACTGGTGCATCACATTCATACATATCAAGGGGATTTGTGGAAAAATATAGCCTGCCCACTAGGATTCTTAAAACTCCTATGCTAGTAAGCTCGCCAGGAGCAGAGTACATGGCCAGACAAGGATGTTTTCAAGTGCCATTAAGCACAGGAAGGCATGTTTTCCCAACAGATTTAATTATTCTGGAATCCCAAGGTCTGGATGTAATTCTCGGTATGGATTGGCTGTATGTATGGAGGAAACATCGATTGCGCCAGTAAGACAATTTTGCTCACAACGCCGGAAGGAAGAAGGATCAAGTATGTATCCCGGCATATGCCAGACAGGACACAAGTAAATTGCCTAACAGGAGTTGTGCAGCAGGAAGTACCAGTGGTAAAGGATTTTCCTGATGTATTTCCAGAAGAGTTGCCAGGCATGCCGCCGGATAGAGACATTGAGTTTTTGATTGAGTTATTGCCAGGTACAGGCCCAATATCGAAGAGACCATACCGGATGCCAGCAAAGGATTTGGTAGAAATTAAGAATCAGATTAAGGAGTTACTGGAGAAAGGTTACATACGCCCAAGTTCTTCGCCTTGGGGATCACCCGTACTTCTAGTGGAGAAGAAGGATGGATCATTATGGATGGTTGTTGATTACCGTGGATTGAACGAAGTAACAATCAAAAACAAGTACCCACTGCCAATGATTAATGATCTGTTTGATCGTTTGCAAGGAGCTAAAATGTTTTTCAAAATGGACTTGCGATCAGGGTACCATCAGTTGAAGATTCGAGAGCAGGACATACCTAAGACAGCATTCACCACAAGATATGGACTGTATGAGTATACCGTTATGTCATTTGGACTGACTAACGCGCCTGCCTATTTTATGAACCTGATGAACAAAGTGTTTATGGAGTTTTTGGATAACTTCATCGTAGTGTTCATTGATGATATCCTGGTTTATTCAAGGAATGAAGAAGAGCATAGAGAACATTTGCGTTTGGTTTTGGAGAAACTAAGGGAACATCAGTTATATGCCAAATTTAGCAAATGTGAGTTTTGGTTGAAGGAAGTAGGATTCCTCGGACACGTTATATCCGGAGAAGGGATAGCAGTTGACCCCACAAAGGTTGAGACCGTAATCGAATGGGAAGCCCCAACGACAGTTGGAGAGATCTGGAGTTTTCTTGGACTCGCAGGATACTACCGAAGATTTATTGAGAACTTTTCAAAGATTGCGAAGCCTATGACGGAGTTGTTGAAGAAGGATACCAAGTTCAATTGGACTAAGAAGTGTGAGGCTAGTTTCCAGGAGTTGAAGAAACGTTTGGTTACCTCACCGGTGTTGATTTTGCCAGATCAGACCAAGGATTATGAGGTGTATTGCGACGCTTCACGTCGAGGACTTGGAGCAGTGCTTATGCAGGAAGGGAGAGTTGTTTCGTATGCTTCACGACAACTGAAACCTCATGAGTTGAATTACGCCACCCATGATTTGGAGTTAGCAGCCGTAGTGCATGCATTGAAGACATGGAGACATTTCCTCATTGGAAATCATTGTGAGGTGTACACGGATCACAAGAGTTTGAAGTACATTTTCACGCAGAGGGAGTTGAATCTCAGACAAAGGAGATGGTTGGAGCTCATCAAGGATTATGATATGAGATTGCATTACCATCCCAGAAAAGCTAATGTAGTAGCTGACGCATTGAGCCATAAGAGCCATGTCAATACGTTAATAACGGAGGAAATACCCCGGGATTTATTAGAAAACCTTCGTGAACTAAGTTTAGTGATAGTTCCGAAAGGCTATGTGGCAGCATTGGAGATTCAGTCAACATTGATGGATAAAATCAGAGAGGCTCAGAAATCTGACAAGGAAATTGCTACTATAAAGGAGAAACTAAGCAAAGGAAAAGCAAAGGGATTTCGTGAGGATGAGCACGATACTCTATGGTTTGAGGACCGTGTTTATGTGCCCAATGACCCGGAGATCAGGAAGTTGATTCTACAAGAGGCACATGATTCACCCTATTCGATTCATCCAGGAAATACCAAGATGTGTTTGGATTTAAAGGAAACATTCTGGTGGACCGGAATGAAGAAGGATATTGCAACATATGTAGCAGTTTTTGACATATGTCATAGAGTAAAGGCAGAGCATCAGAAGCCAGCCGGATTGTTGCAACCATTGCCGATACCCGAATGGAAGTGGGTTAAGATAGGCATGGATTTTATCACCGGACTACCCAGGACGAAGGCAGGATATGACTCGATATGGGTAGTAGTTGATCGTTTGACGAAGGTAGCACATTTCATTCCAGTTAAGACCACTTACACCAGTGCTAAGTTGGCAAAGATATACATGACTAGGATCATTTGTTTGCATGGAGTTCTGAGGAGTATTGTATCAGGCAGAGGAACCCAATTTACCTCAAAGTTTTGGAATCAGTTGCATGAAACTTTGGGAACCAGGCTAGAGTTCAGCACCGCTTTTCATCCACAGACAGATGGACAGACCGAGAGAGTTAATCAGATTTTGGAAGATATGCTGAGAGCTTGTTCGCTAGATTATGGATCGAGTTGGGACGATAACTTGCCGTATGCAGAGTTTTCCTATAACAACAGTTACCAAACCAGTTTGAAGATGGCACCTTTCGAAGCTTTATACGGAAGGAGGTGCAGGACACCGTTGTCATGGGACGAAGTTGGAGACCGTCAGTTGTTTGGACCCAATTTGATTAAAGAGTCTGAACGGAAAGTTAAGTTGATTCGCGATAGGCTCAAGGTAGCCCAGTCCAGGCAGAAGAGCTACACAGATTCTAAACGCAAGGAGACAGTTTACGAAACCGGAGACATAGTTTATCTCCGAGTATCCCCACTTCGAGGAGTTAAGCGCTTTGGAGTTAAGGGAAAATTAGCACCGCGTTTCGTTGGACCATATAAGATCTTGCAACGTATGGGAGAAGTCGCGTATAAGTTGGAATTACCCGAGGGACTGTCAGGAGTTCATGATGTATTCCATGTTTCTCAGCTGAAGAAATGTCACGCCGAGATGGCGGAGGTACCACTAAGAGATACAGTGCCGCTTGAAGCGATTCAGTTGAAGGACGACTTAACGTATGAGGAGAAACCAGTCAAGATTCTCGAGTTTGCCAGCAGAGTTACCCGCAGCAAGGTTATCATGTTTTGTGAAGTTCAGTGGAACCACCACTCCGAGGATGAAGCCACCTGGGAGAGAGAAGAAGATTTGCTCAAGGACCACCCTCACCTATTTTCTAGCCAACCCGAATCTCGAGGGCGAGATTCATCTTAAGGGGGGTAGGTTTGTAACATCCCAAATTTTCAATTTGGAATGTTATACAGTAGATCATCATGCATATCATATTTTCTTGCATTTTGGTCGATCCTAGAAATTTCACGCAACTCAAGGACCCTCAGAGAGAGTTGGAGATTTCGTTATTTTCATAATTGAGTTTTCTCAAATTTTGAAAAGAAGATCTTTTGATTTTATTTATTTCATCTTCAATTATTTTCCCAATATCAAAAATATGAGAGAGGGGAATAATATGACTTTCCCAAATTTAGGAAAAATGAAGATGTAATAATAAATCAAATCTTGGATTTGTTGGAGTTATTTGCATTTTATTTGGATTAGGGAAAATGCGTGTTTTCAAAAAAATTGCACCTAGGCCCCAAGAAAAGTTCATTTTGTTCGACTCATTTTTAGGAGTCGGGGAAAATTTACTTTGGGAGTTTTGGAGTTTGTTTAGATTTTCTTTCTTTGTTTTTCTGCGTGCGTACCCTTTAAAAAAAATCCGCGTCTCGCCGCCTGGGCCAAGGCCCAGCCGGCCAGGCCAGGCCAGCCTCCCCACGCGCGCGCTCGCGCCGAGTCCGAAGCGGACTCCGCTGCCGCCGCCGCCGCCTTGCTTGCTCCCTCCCCCAAGCAATCCCCCTCCCCCCTTTAAATACCTAGCTACCCCCCTCTCCTCCCAAGCCGCAGCCACCGCCGCCTCCCACCCCACGCCCCAAGCCGCCGCCGCCTAGCGCCGCCGCCCTCTAGCGCCGCCGCCGTCCTCCAGCGCCGCCGCCGCCCTATGCCACCGCCCGCCGGAGCCCCTCGCCGGAGCCCCTCACCGAGGTAGCCCCGCGCCGCGCCACCCTCCCCTCGGTTCGGTTTTTAAATAAATAAAAAACCGTTCCGGTTTCTTTTTGTTCGTTGTTTCGGTTTTTTTTCGAAACCCTAGATCGGTTTTCGTTTGTTTTCGGTTTAGTTGTTTAGAGACCGTTCGTCCTAACGAACGTGATCACCGGTTATTCTCGGTTAATGAACGCCCGTTCTTTTACCCGTTCGTCGTTTTCTTTTCGTCGGATTTACTCCACGATTTTCTGATCACGATTTCAGATCCGATCTTCGTTCTAGTTTATCTCTCGCTCGTTTATCGGAATCAGGTGATTCAAGCGCCTGGAGTTTCGTTTCGAAACCGCCGTTCCGACTAATCAACTTAAATAAGTTTTTGTTACTGTAAAATTTGACCTAGTTTCAACATGCTAGAACCGAGTTGTTTTCTTCCGCCGTTTGTTTTCCGTTGCTTTGTTTGGTTCGTTCTTTCTTTGCAACCGGAGTTCTTAAGTTGAACTTTCTGGTTCGATCTCTTGTTCGAGTTTTACCTGTGCATTAGATGAGTACTTATTGTATGCTTGTTGTTTGTCTGCGATAGATTACCCGGAGTGCGCCGCCTGTTACTTCGAATCTCTAGGTCTCGCGGATCAACAGCAAGGCAAGTAACACTTTGATCATACCCTTTTCTACAACCCAGTTTTATTGCATTAGATCAATCCTCACACATTGCATGATTAGGATCTAATTAAATTGTGGGATGGGAAGTAGATGAGGTAGTACCTATTACCTGTTTATTATGAAACCTTTGGGAGTTACTTCTACGTTTGCTTATTATGCCATGCTATGCTAGTAGACGTGGATTGGGTGAGTGATATCCATGACAGATGTGAGTTTGTTAATTTTAATGGTTTACTTAAGGTGGCAACTTAAACACACATCTGGGTGGATTGAGGCACCTGATGTCTATCAGGACTTGCCTGTTTTTCTTTTGGACCGCCACCCAGGCTCAAAGGGATCATAAGATCTTTCATACTAAATAGTTCCGTGTGCAGCCACAAGCCATTATGGGCTCTGGCATAGTTGACTAAGTCGTGCGAACTCTTACAGGGTAGACTAGCAGATGTAGGGGAAAGTAGGTGTACCGGTCTATCCATCGTAAGGTGCTAGCGCTTCTGAAAGACTGTGTCTCGGTCATCCGTTTCTCAAACACCATGTAGTGCGAGAAACCCAACGGAGGCGATCGAGTCTTGTGGGGAAAAGTGCGCAAACCTCTACAGAGTGTAATAAACTAATCATGATTAGCCGTGTCCCCGGTTATGGACATCTCGAGTATCTAGTACTTGAATATCATGTGAATCTCATCATGTTACTTCTAATTAATATTGTTGGGTTTTAATTGTTCACTTAATTGGGATCGGAATGCTGTCAACCATTCTCGATGTTCAACTACCATGAGAGTTAAATAAATTTATTCCTTTGCAGTAGGGAAAAACTGGCTTTACGCAAAACAGTAACCATAGAGCTTTCCACCAGCCAAATATGCATATAGTATAGCTGTTACTTTCCATTACTCTCTATGTGTTACATTGCCAGCATATTCCATGTGCTGACCCGTTTCGGGCTGCAACTTTCATGTTGCAGACTTTTCAGACGACGAGTAAGGTGCTTTTAGGTCGTGGTTCTATACTCAGTGATGCCGTTGGAGTTGATGGACCCATTTATCTTCCAAGTCTTCCGCTATTATCGATATTAGATGGCCTTAAGCCATATTTATTGTAATAAGTTCTCTTCTGAGACACCGATGTAATAAGTGTGTGATTGCTACTCTGTTATAAATCCTTCGAAGTACTATGTGGTGTCAGCATTACTGATCCAGGAATGACACCGGAGCATAGAGACTTGATCCATTCGGGTCGGGTCGCTACAAGAAGTGCGTCTTCATAGGATACCCAAAAGAAAATGTTGGGTACACCTTCTATCACAGATCCGAAGGCAAGATATTCGTTGCTGAGAATGGATCCTTTCCAGAGAAGGAGTTTCTCTCGAAAGAAGTGAGTGGGAGGAAAGTAGAAAACTTGATAAGGTAATTGTACCTTCTCCCTTATTGGAAAGTAGTTCATCACAGAAATCTGTTCTTGTGACTACTACACCAATTAGTGAGGAAGCTAATGATGATGATCATGTAACTTCAGATCAAGTTACTACCGAATCTCGTAGGTAAACCAGAGTGAGATCCGCACCAGAGTGGTACGGTAATCCTGTTCTCGAAGTCATGTTACTAGACCATGACGAACTTGCGAACTATGAGGAAGCGATGATGAGCCCAGATTCCGCGAAATGGTTTGAGGCCATGAAATCTGAGATATGATCCATGTATGAGAACAAAGTATGGACTTTGATGGATTTACCCGATGATCCGCAAGCCATAGAAAATAAATGGATCTTCAAGAGGAAGACGGACGCTGATAGTAGTGTTACTATCTACAAAGCTTGAATTGTCGCAAAAGGTTTTCGACAAGTTCAAGATGTTGACTACAATGAGAGTTCCTCACTCGTATCTATGCTTAAGTCTGTCCGAATCATGTTAGCAATTGCCGCATTTTATGAAATCTGGCAAATGGATAAACAAAACTGCATTCCTTAATGGATTTATTAAAGAAGAGTTGTATACGATGCAACTAGAAGGTTTTGTCAATCCTAAAGGTGTTAACAAAAGGTGCAAGCTCCAGCGATCCATCTATGGACTGGTGCAAGCATCTCGGAGTTGGAATATATGCTTTGATAAGTTGATCAAAGCATATAATTTTATACAGACTTGTGGTGAAGCCTGTATTTACAAGAAAGTGAGTGGGAGCACTACAGCATTTCTGATAAGTATATGTGAGTGACATATTGTTGATCGGAAATAATGTAGAATTATTCTGTAAAGCATAAAGAAGTGTTTGAAAGGAGTTTTTCAAAGAAAGACCTCGGTGAAGCTGCTTACATATTGAGCATCAAGATCTATAGAGATAGATCAAGACGCTTGATAAGTTTTTTCAATGAGTACATACCTTGACAAGATTTTGAAGTAGTTCAAAATGGAACAGTCAAAGAAAGAGTTCTTGCCTGTGTTACAAGGTGTGAAATTGAGTAAGACTCAAAGCCCGACCACGGCAGAAGATAGAAAGAGAATGAAAGTCATTCCCTATGCTTCAGCCATAGGTTCTATAAAGTATGCCATGCTATGTACGAGATCAATTGTATACCCTACACTGCTTTTGGCAAGGGAGTACATCACTGGACATCGGTCAAAGTTATCCTTAGTGGAATAAGGATATGTTTCTCGATTATGGAGGTGACAAAAGGTTCGTCGTAAAAGGATTACGTCGATAAGTTTTTGGCACTGATCCGGATGACTCTATGTCTTCATCTAGATACATATTGAAAGTGAGAGCAATTAGCTAAAGTAGCTCCGTGCAGAGCATTGTAGACATAGAAATTTGCAAAATACATACGGATCTGAATTTTGGCAGACTCGTTGACTAAGCTTCTCTCAGAAGCAAAACATGATCACACCTTAGTACTCTTTGGGTGTTAATCACATATAGATGTGAACTAGATTACTGATTCTAGTAAACCCTTTGAGTGTTGGTCACATGAAGATGTGAACTATGGGTGTTAATCACATGGTGATGTGAACTATTGATGTTAAATCACATGGCGATGTGATCTAGATTATTGACTCTAGTGCAAGTGGGAGACTGGAGGAAATATGCCCTAGAGGCAATAATAAAGTTATTATTTATTTCCTTATTTCATGATAAATGTTTATTATTCATGCTAGAATTGTATTAACCGGAAACATTATACATGTGTGAATACATAGACAAACAAAGTGTCACTAGTATGCCTCTACTTGACTAGCTCGTTAATCAAAGATGGTTATGTTTCCTAACCATAGACATCTGTTGTCATTTGATTAACGAGATCACATCATTAGGAGAATGATGTGATTGACTTGACCCATTCCATTAGCTTAGCACCCGATCATTTAGTATGTTGCTATTGCTGTCTTCATGACTTATACATGTTCCTATGACTATGAGATTATGCAACTCCCGTTTACCGGAGGAACACTTTGTGTGCTACCAAATGTCACAACGTAACTGGGTGATTATAAAGGATCTCTACAGGTGTCTCCAAAGGTACATGTTGGGTTGGCGTATTTCGAGATTAGGATTTGTCACTCCGATTGTCGGAGAGGTATCTCTGGGCCCTCTCGGTAATGCACATCACATAAGCCTTGCAAGCAATGCAACTAATGAGTTAGTTGCGAGATAATGTACTACGGAACGAGTAAAGAGACTTGCCGGTAACGAGACTGAACTAGGTATTGAGATACCGACGATCGAATCTCGGGTAAGTAACATACCGATGACAAAGGGAACAACATATGTTGTTATGCGGTCTGACCGATAAAGATCTTCGTAGAATATGTGGGAGCCAATATGAGCATCCAGGTTCCGCTATTGGTTATTGACCGGAGACATGTCTCGGTCATGTCTACATTGTTCTCGAACCCGTAGGGTCCGCACGCTTAAGGTTTCGATGACAGTTATATTATGAGTTTATGAGTTTTGACATACCGAAGTTAGTTCGGAGTCCCGGATGTGATCACGGACATGACAAGGAGTCTCGAAATGGTTGAGACATAAAGATTGATATATTGGACGGCTATATTCGGACACCGGAAGTGTTCCGGATGATTTCGGAGAAAACCTGAGAGCCGGAGGGTTACCGGAACCCCCCGGGAGAAGTAATGGGCCATATGGGCCTTAGTGGAGAGAGAGGGGCAGCCGGGGTGGGCCGTGCGCCTCCTCCCCCCTGGTCCGAATTGGACTAGGAGAGGGGGGCGGCGCCCCCCTTTCCTCCTCCCTCCCCACTTCTTTCCCCCTCCTAGTAGGAGTCCTACTCCTACTAGGAGGAGGACTCCTCCTGGCGCGCCAATAGGGGCCGGCCGGCCTCCTCCCGTTGCTCCTTTATATATGGGGGAAGGGGCACCCCTAGAGACACAAGTTGATCCACGTGATAGTTTTCTTAGCCATGTGCGGTGCCCCCTTCCACCATAATCCTTGATAATATTGTAGTGGTGCTTAGGCGAAGCCCTACGATAGTTGAACATCAAGATCGTCACCACGCCGTCGTGGTGACGGAACTCTTCCCCGGCACTTTGCTGGATCAGAGTCCGGGGATCGTCATCGAGCTGAACGTGTGCTAGAACTCGGAGGTGCTGTAGTTTCGGTGCTTGATTGATCGGGCCGTGAAGACGTATGACTACATCAACCGCGTTGTCATAACGCTTCCGCTGTCGGTCTACGAGGGTACGTAGATCACACTCTCCCCTCTCATTGCTATGCATCACCATGATCTTCCGTGTGCGTAGGAATTTTTTTGAAATTATTGCGCTCTCCAACAACACGCGCCTCCCCACGCCGCGCCACACGCGGGAATCGTGGGAAGCACAGCGCGCGAAGAATCTTACCACGGTAAAAACCGCCCCGCCTGCCCGTGCACCATTTTTGGGCCTAGCCCAACAACGCGTTGCGCTTATGTGTGGCCCAGGCCCGGGGGCTCCTATCAGTGTACAAAAAGAGGGGTACACTTTTTGTACCCCTATAACTGTGCATGGGCAGTCTGAGCCACGGATACCACCACACCAAGCAAGGCAAGGGAGGTGAGCCAGGGTAAGACCGAAGCTCAAGAGAACTAGAATGATGCCAAGGCCAAGACCACGAAGAGCAAAGGGGATGAAGCAGGCTCCCCCGGCAAGATCCTTGCTGGGAGATAGTTCTAGCAGCCTCGGCAAGACCCTTGCCGCGGGGACTCGTCCCGCGCCTACGGAGCAAATCACCCTTGAGTCCACTGCTCCCAAAGGGCAAGGATTCAGGAGACATCCCCGTGGTGGCATGCAGATCTTTGTGAAGACATTCAAGATCAGATACGCACTAAGGAGACGACAACCCTTGGCGGGATCCCAGCCGAGGAAGACCACAAGGCCCTCGGCAAGCGCCTTGCCGGGGATGACAGTAGGCGCCTCGGCAAGACCCTTGCCGGGGCCTCGGCAAGGCCCTTGCCGAGGACACCCGCCGGGCCACCATCAGGCCCACATCGACTAAACCTCCACCACCGCATGCATGCAGCTGCCGACCCAACCAGCTGGGCAGGCACCCGCGTGGCGGCATGCAGATCTTCATGAAGACCCACCACTGCGCCACCTCAGCTACCTGCCTACCTACATGGCATCGTAGGCGTCGCTGGCCAGGGCGCGTGTCGACACAAGAAGGAGCGGCGATGGACGAGACAGGTTTCTCCCCCGTCCCTAATGAAGCAAGGACACCTAAGCAAGACGCATTAAATGCGCCTTGTCGTGTGATGCGAGGGATAACCTCGCAGCACTGTACCCTTTCCACCTCCTGTGTGCCACTGTGGCAACCCCTTTTTTTCTATAAAAGGAGGCCCGAGGCGACCAGAGGAAGGATTCGGCTTTTTGGAGCTCCTCACGCCCCATAGCTAGCTCAAGAACACAGATATACAATCCACCAAAGCAGGAGTAGGGTTTTACGCATCCTCGCGGCCCGAACCTGGATAAACGAACCGTGTGCTATCTGTTTGATCCGCTCTTCTCACGACCCCGTGCCCCTCTAACCACAGTGGGGATTCTTGTGATCCCATAGGTGTCGTTCCCACCGACATAATGTGTAATAACGGCCCATAATGCAATAAATATCGATATAAAAGCATGATGCAAAATGGACGTATCAGCGGGACAACGGGGCGGGGCACGGCGACGGGGGCATTGACAGGGGCGGCGGGGATGGGGGCGTCGACCGGGTGGGGGGGGGGGCGATGGGGCAGAGGAGAAGAAGCAGATGAGAAACTGAATTTTTTGAAGTGTTTTCTTATATAGGATGGGCCTTTAGTACCGGTTAGAGCCACCAACCGGTACTAAAGGTCAATTTTGGCCAGGCCAAGCGGCGGGAAGCGCCCGTGTGGGAGTCCTGGATTAGGGGGTCTCCGGACAGCCGGACTATCTCCATTGGCCGGACTATTAGACTATGAAGATACAAGATTGAAGACTTCGTCTCGTGTACGGATCGGATCTACTTGGCGTGGAAGGCAAGCTAGGCAATACGTATATGGATATCTCCTCCTTTGTAACCGTCCTTGTGTAACCCTAACCCTCTCCGGTGTCTATATAAACCGAAGGGTTTTAGTCCGTAGGACAACAATCACAACATACAATCATACCATAGGCTAGCTTCTAGGGTTTAGCCTCTCTGATCTCGTGGTAGATCTACTCTTGTAATACCCATATCATCAATATCAATCAAGCAGGACATAGGGTTTTACCTCCATCAAGAGGGCGAACCTGGATAAAACTTTGTGTCCCTTGTCTCCTATTACCATCCGGCCTAGACGCACAGT
Source organism: Triticum monococcum (assembly GCA_034509565.1). Classification (NCBI taxonomy): domain Eukaryota; kingdom Viridiplantae; phylum Streptophyta; class Magnoliopsida; order Poales; family Poaceae; genus Triticum; species Triticum monococcum. The sequence continues at coordinate 580,138,573 of CM067845.1, forward strand.
TTGGGACCCCCTACCCGAGATCCGCCGGTTTTGACACCGACATTGGTGCTTTCATTGAGAGTTCCGCTGTGCCGTCGCCACCAGGAAGGATGTCTCGTCCCGTCTTTAAAGACGGTGCTATCACCGAGGGAGCCCTGGCTATCGGCCAAACTCTCCGGCTAATTGGTTTTCTTATGACCGCCTGTTCGGCCGCCGTGCCGACGATGACTTCTCGGGTCATCGAAAGCAATCTTCACGTCAACTCGGAACTCGCCGAGCAGTTAGATCCAATGGAGCTCTCTTCCCTGAACGAGCTCTTGGATCGCATCGCCGCCTTGGGAGTCGCTATAGACTATGATCAGATTGGGCCTCAACCTGATCTGAGAGAAATTAACTCTCCCTAGGTCACCCATCACGTTGCAGTGGTGGAAGAACAATGCGGCAACCCTTCATCCATCTTAAGGACTAGCTACATCCGGATTCCCGATCCCTCCAAGCCGGATACCCGCGGAGGGAAGGATGTCACTAAAAGCCTGAACCTAGAATCAGGCAGCGGGCTAGATTTACCGGAAAACATCCAAGAATCCAAACTTTCTAGTTCGGAAACTCCTTGGCCATTGAGCCTCAGATTGGGTGAGGATTCGGATTCAATTCCACCCACCCACCCAGACATACGCGATCTATCCCAAATTAGGCAAGAGCCCGAAGCAACAGTACACCATTACTGGGCCAGATTCCCCCTGGTCAAGAACAGGATAAAGGACTGCCGCGAGGAAGACGCAATTTCATTCTTCTGCAAGAATTGCATGGGCAAGGGAATCCTCGATGCCATAAGTCATCGCGAAGTTACACGCTTTGCCGACTTGGTGTCCATAGTACGAAAGTACTATGCGATGGAAAGCGCCTAGAAAACCGAAATAAAATTTTGGGATAATCCGGCCCTGAATACAAACCCAGTCTGAAATAAAAGGGTGCATTATCACAATACACCTGGGTTAACTACCAAAAAGCAAAAGCCCTCTACGGGGCAAGGAACTGTACTGGAGGGATGGCTCAATGGACCCTGCAAAATTCATAGTATAATGGATGCGTTACCAACGCACAGCCTTAGAGCATGCTGGATACTCCGGCAGGTGGCCAAAAGTGGTGAGGATCTACTCCTCCCAAAAACCAAAGAGCACCACCCCGAGGACAATAGTACGGTCTTAACGGTCTTCGAGACCTTTGCGTCAAATAAAAGACGGAAGCGAACACTCCGCATCACGTCCGAAATCTGCCACATAGCAGAAACAAATCCTTGGAGTGACACGGCTATTACCTTCAATGCCAGTGACGAACCTAATTCCGAACAGCCCGAGTACCAGTCGCACTGGTCCTCAGTCCAATCGTGGACGGCTTTCGACTCACCAAGGTACTCATGGATGGCGGCAGCAGACTAAACCTCATCTACGAGGAAACTCTTTGAAAGATGGAAATAGACTGGAGCCGCATTAAGCAAAGCAGCACAACGTTTAGAGGAATCATCCCCAGCCGGGAAGCACGCTGTGCCAGAAAAATCACACTATATGTGGTATTCGGCACGCCGAATAATTACAGGTCCGAAGAAATTACATTCCAAGTGGCCCCATTCAGCAGCGGATACCACGCTCTATTAGGGCGGGAGGCGTTCACAATCTTCCAAGCTATACCCCATTACGGGTACATGAAGCTCAAAATGCCCGGGCCCAACGGAATCATCACTCTTGTTAGTGATCCGGACATAGCACTTCGCGCCGAAAACAAGATAGCTGCACTGGCCCTTGAGGCACTATCCGAAGCCCTAGCGGCCGAAGAACTAACTGTGCTGCGCTCCACGGTAAATAGGGACGACGTGATACTTGATAAAAGATCCAAGTCCACCTCCTTTAAGCCGGCGGACGAAATAGTCAAATTCCAAGTCCATCCAACGGACCCTACAAAAATAGCTTCCATTGGGACACAATTAAACCCTGATGTTGATGCCGCACTACGAGAGTTCCTACGCGAGAACTGGGATATTTTTGCCTAGCACCCTTCAGACATGCCAAGAATCCCACGCAGGCTGGCTGAACACAGCCTAAATATCATAAAAGGGTTCAAACCAGTCAAGCAGGCTCTTCGACATTTCTACGAGCCTAAAAGACAAGCCATGGGAGAGGAACTAGCCAAGCTATTGGAGGCCAGATTCATTAGCGACATAAAACATCCGGACTGGCTAGCAAACTTGGTGATGGTACCAAAGAAGGACAAATCCTGGCGCTTGTGCATCGATTTTAAGGACCTTAACAAGGCCTGCCCAAAGGATCCCTTCCCCCTCCCCTGCATCGATCAAATCATCGATGCTACCGCAGGACATGATTCATTGTGTTTCCTCGACGCATACTCTGGCTACCGCCAAATCAAAATGGCAGAGCCAGACCAAGCCGCAACGACATTCATCACACCATACGGCCCATTCTGCTTCAACACAATGCCCTTTGGGCTAAAAAACGCCGGTGCAACATATCAGCGCGTGATTCAGACATGCCTGGCAAACCAGATCGGCAAAACAGTGGAGGCATACGTGGATGACGTGGTCATTAAAACCAAGCATGTCGAAACTCTAGTGGACGACTTGAGGCTCACATTCGACAACCTCCGAACATAGGACATCAAGCTCAATCCGGAAAAATGCGTCTTCGGCGTACCAGCAGGAAAGCTCCTGGGATTCATTGTCTCTAGTAGGGGTATTGAAGCTAATCCGGCCAAAATCCGAGCGTTGTCACAGTTGGCTACCCCAACAGACCTCAAACAAATACAAAAACTAACTGGATGCGTGGCGGGTCTAAGCCGCTTTATCTCCCGCTTGGGAGAAAAGGCATTACCCCTTTATCGCCTCCTCTGGCGTACTGAACACTTTGAGTGGACGGACGCCGCGACGGCCGGACTCAACGAAATAAAAGCCATGTTGGTAACAAACCCAGTCCTGGCCGCGCCAAACATTGGCGAACCAATGCTATTATACATTGCGGCAACTCATCAAGCGGTAAGCGCAGTGCTTGTCGTCGAGCGAGAAGTGGACGGACACAAATTTCCCATTCAAAAGTCGGTTTACTACGTGTCCAGTGTCCTTACTCCATGCAAATCGCGGTACCCGCATTATCAAAAGATAGCATACGCGGTATTTATGGCATCCAGGAAGCTGCGACACTACTTTCAAGAGTGTTCGATAACGGTAGCCTCGGAAGTACCACTTAACAATATTATAAACAACTGCGACGCGACGGGTCGGATTGTCTAATGGGCCATTGAGCTCCTACCGTTCAACATAACTTACAAGCCACGGTGAGCTATTAAATCGCAAGTTTTGGCTGACTTCATCGCTGAATGGACGAAAGCCGAACTCCCTAAATAGTACGCCACATATTCAAACTGGATCATGCACTTCGACGGCTCTAAAATGTTGGCTGGTCTAGGGGCCGGCGTCGTTTTGACGTCCCCAACATGAGACACAGTTCAATACGTACAGTAGATAATGTATACGGACTCCAACAATGCAGTCGAATACGAGGCCCTCCTACATGTTCTTCGGATGGCAGTATCCATGGGCATTCAACGCCTAGAGGTGCGCGGGGATTCAGACCTTGCAATATCCCAAATAAATGGAGACTTTGATGCCAAGGATCCAAAAATGGCCGCTTATCGCAATGTCGTCCTAAAAATGTCAGCTAGGTTCGAGGGGCTCGAATTTCACCAAGTGGCTTGGGAAAGCAATCAGGCGGCAGATATCCTCGCCCGCATTGGCGCAAAACGCAACGCGGTCCCTCCCAACATTTTTCTGGAAAGGCTTTTCATGCCATCCGTAGCATGGGAAGGGGACACTGGTAACAACAGTCCGGACCCGGCCAAAATACCCTATACCAAACTCTCTGACACAATCGGGGGCTCCGCCACCGAAATAACACAATGAGCCCACGAAATAATGGCTATTATTGCCCCGTGGACAGAACCATTCCTGGCCTACTTAACTAGACAGGAACTCCCAGAGCACCAAAATGAGGCACGCTGCATAGTGCGGCAATCAAAGGCCTACAGGGTCCACGAGGGAGAATTGTACAAGAAAAGCGCTACCGGAGTCCTTCAATGGTGCATCTCCGAAGAGGAAGGACAGAACCTTTTGGCAAAAATTCATTGTCGGTGTCAAAACCGGCGGATCTCGGGTAGGGGGTCCTGAACTATGCATCTAGGCGGATGGTAACAGGAGGCAGGGGACACGGTGTTTTACCCAGGTTCGGGCCCTCTCGATGGAGGTAAAACCCTACGTCGTGCTTGATTAATATTGATGATATGGGTAGTACAAGAGCAGATCTACCACGAGATCAAGGAGGCTAAACCCTAGAAGCTAGCCTATGGTATGATTGTTGTTCGTCCTACGGACTAAAACCCTCCGGTTTATATAGACACCGGAGAGGGCTAGGGTTACACAGAGTCGGTTACAATGGTAGGAGATCTACATATCCGTATCCCAAGCTTGCCTTCCACGCCAAGGAAAGTCCCTTCCAGACACGGGACGAAGTCTTCAATCTTGTATCTTCATAGTCCAGGAGTCCGACCGAAGGTATAGTCCGGCTATCCGGACACCCCCTAATCCAGGAGTCCCTTAGTAGCCCCCGAACCAGGCTTCAATGATGACGAGTCCAGCACACAAATTGTCTTCGGCATTGCAAGGCGGGTTCTCCAAATTCCGTGTACCTGTTAAATAATGTCCGATTTCTTGTAGCGCTCCTTGGCTTCTACGCCCAATAATGGCCATTTTCCACGTGTCTTTTCGTGCTGTGGAAAAGACTATTTTGCCTCGTGCCCCGTTCTAAGAAGGGGTCAATGTATGAAGTGGGCGGAGCCGAAGTGTGGCGCATCGCCGGGACCGGATATCTATCCGGAACCCCAAAGAAGGCGTCTGAGGACTAGCCTTCAGAATGGTTTTATATAGAGGACGTCCCGCTACCGGATCCTGTCCGGATTGGCCTCCCTGAGTTCGACAGTGCTCCCCTAAAGAAGCGCCTAAGCTGGCGTCCACGGAGCCCTCAGAGGGAAAGTGATAGGGACGTTATTTACCTGATGGGCCGGATAAGATTGTTAGCTCATTCCGGACTGACCATGATCGGGGTCATGGCCGCATGCATCATGCGAGGGGTGCAGCCGCTTCAGTATAGAGGCCGCCCCATGTGGGACTTCAACGGGGAGGACAATGCCACTCGCTACGGCCATAAGAGGCCGGATTCGGCTGCTGCTCTAATGAAGACCTTGTCCGCTATGTACAAGGGAGAAGAGGAGGAATTTCTCCGCGTCAACCCACAGGGTGGATTTTCTATGTACAATCCCCCAAGTTGGGTAAGTGGAAGTTTTTACTTGCCCATCCGTTTTATATTCCCATCATTAAATATTCAGTCTAACGACTTCAACGCAGGAACTACGCCAGGCTGTTAAAGAAATAAACAGCCCTCCTCCACAACTCGAGGATCCGGGACGGTCCCTCGACCCGGCCTCTCAAGAGGATCCGGACTTATCTGTGGAGCTGATTGATGGGGTGTTTCATCAATTGAGCAAGGACAATGCCTTGGTGGCCATTACGGCCGACTACACAGGGCTACTCCAAGCCTCACAGGTAACTGAGACCGAAGTCCCAGCACTTTGAAAAGGGATCTATCCTCGCATGTTTCTGATTGCCGTATGACAACCGTGTTTTGCAGGGGAGGTCCTTGAGACGGGAGGCCGAGCCTGTGGCGACTAGCCAACGAGGGGCGGCAAGGCCCCGCGGGCTCAAAAGAAGTGCGGTCCGGATTGAGACGCCGACGCAAAGGTATAGCTCGCCATCTTATTCCCAGGTGTTATTCCTGCAAGGCATATTAACGCTCGTGCTCTCTTCAGGACGAAGAGACCTCGCCTGACTATATACGGAGGGGCTGCCAATCGCGCCTCCACCAGCCAGGCTCCAAAGCCTGGTCCGGAAGCGGAGGCGAACACAAGGCACGCACCGGACGCTCCTCCGACAGAGGATGCGGACATGTTGTCTGCCACCAATTCCAAGGTGGAGAGCGCCATGAACCACAGGCGTCGCCGGACAGTTCTTCGCGACGCTTGTTTCTCCCAAGAGGCATTGGATGCCTTCAATTCGGGAGATGCGTACCTCCGTGCCGCTCAAAATGGTCTAGCCAGAGCCACGAAGCAGTATGTAAATGACATACGGGTAAGAAAATTTTGGTAATTATATATATACCAGTAGCCCCCGAGACATGAAACATTTAGAGTAACTGATTTAAGGATCATTTGTTATGCAGGTTCCTACAGAAAAGAATACCCTACTGTCCCAGGAGCTGTAAGAGTGCAAAGCCTAACTTGAGGCCGCACTAGGCACGGCAGGGGAGCCCAAGGAGACAGAAGGAAATATGCCCTAGAGGCAAGAATAAAGTTATTATTTTATTTCCTTATATCATGATAAATGTTTATTATTCATGCTAGAATTGTATTATCCGGAAACATAATACTTGTGTGAATACATCGACAAACTAAAACGTCACTAGTATGCCTCTATTTGACCAGCTCATTAATCAAAGATGGTTATGTTTCCTAACCATAGACATGTGTTGTCATTTGATTAACGGGATCACATCATTAGGAGAATGATGTGATTGACATGACCCGTTCCATTAGCTTAGCACCCGATCATTTAGTATGTTGCTATTGCTTTCTCCATGACTTATACATGTTCCTATGACTATGAGATTATGCAACTCCCGTTTGCCGGAGGAACACTTTGTGTGCTACCAAACGTCACAACGTAACTGGGTGATTATAAAGGAGCTCTACAGGTGTCTCCAAAGGTACATGTTGGGTTGGCGTATTTCGATATTAGGATTTGTCACTCCGATTGTCGGAGAGGTATCTCTGGGCCCTCTCGGTAATGCACATCACATAAGCCTTGCAAGCATTGCAACTAAAGAGTTAGTTGCGAGATGATGTATTACGAAACAAGTAAAGAGACTTGTCGGTAAACGAGATTGAACTAGGTATTGAGATACCGACGATCGTATCTCAGGCAAGTAACATACCGATGACAAAGGGAACAACGTATGTTGTTATGCGGTCTGGCCGATAAAGATCTTCGGAGAATATGTAGGAGCCAATATGAGCATCCAGGTTCCGCTATTGGTTATTGACCGGAGACATGTCTCGGTCATGTCTACATTGTTCTCGAACCCGTAGGTCCACACGCTTAACGTTACGATGACAGTTTCATTATGAGTTTATATATTTTGATGTACCGAAGTTTGTTCGGAGTCCCGGATGTGATCACGGACATGACAAGGAGTCTCGAAATGGTCGAGACATAAAGATTGATGTATTGGAAGCCTATGTTTGGACATCGGAAGTGTTCCGAGTGAAAACGGCATTTTACCGGAGTACCGAGAGGTTATCGGAACCCCCCGGTAACCTAATGGGCCTAGTGGAGGAAGAGGAGAGGAGGCCTAGGGGCTGCCGCGCGCCCCTCCCCCCAAGTCCGAATTGGACAAGGAAGGGGGCGGCGCCACCCTTTCCTTTCTTCCCTCTCCTCCTTCCCCCAAGTCTTAATCCAACTAGGGAAAGGGGGGGGGGAGTCCTACTCCCGGTAGGAGTAGGACTCCTCCTGCGCGCCTCCTCCTAGGGCCGGCCACACCCCCCTTGCTCCTTTATATACGGGGGCAAGGGGGCACCTCTAGACACACAAGTCGATCCTCATGATCGTTTTCTTAGCCATGTGCGGTGCCCCCTTCCACCATACTCCTCGATAATATTGTAGCGGTGCTTAGGCGAAGCCATGCGATGGTAGAACATCAAGATCGTCACCATGCCATCGTGCTGACGAAACTATTCCCCGACACTTTGCTGGATCGGAGTCCGGGGATCGTCATCGAGCTGAACGTGTGCAGAACTCGGAGGTGCCGTACGTTCGGTACTTGGATCCGTCGGATCGGGAAGACATACGACTACTTCCTCTACGTAGTGTCAACACTTCCGTTGCCGGTCTATGAGGGTACGTAGATAGCACTCTCCCCTCTCGTTGCTATGCATCACCATGATCTTGCATGTGCATAGGAATTTTTTTGAAATTACTACGTTCCCCAACAGTGGCATCCGAGCCCAGGTTTTATGTGTTGATGTTATATGCACGAGTAGAACACAAGTGAGTTGTGGGCGATATAAGTCATACTGCTTACCAGCATGTCATACTTTGGTTTGGCGGTATTGTTGGATGAAGCGGCCCGGACCGACATTACGCGTACGCTTACGCGAGACTGGTTCTACCGACGTGCTTTGCACACAGGTGGCTGGCGGGTGTCATTTTCTCCAACTTTAGTTGAACCAAGTGTGGCTACGCCCGGTCCTTGCGAAGGTTAAAACAACACCAACTTGACAAACTATCTTTGTGGTTTTGATGCGTAGGTAAGATTGGTTCTTGCTTAAGCCCGTAGCAGCCACGTAAAACTTGCAACAACAAAGTAGAGGACGTCTAACTTGTTTTTGCAGGGCATGTTGTGATGTGATATAGTCAAGACATGATGCTAATTTTTATTGTATGAGATGATCATGTTTTGTAACCAAGTTATCGGCAACTGGCAGGAGCCATATGGTTGTCGCTTTATTGTATGCAATGCAATTGCGTTGTAATGCTTTACTTTATCACTAAGCGGTAGCGATAGTCGTGGAAGCATAAGATTGGCATGACGACAACGATACTATGATGGTGATCAAGGTGTCACGCCAGTGACGATGGTGATCATGACGGTGCTTCGAAGATGGAGATCACAAGCACAAGATGATGATGGCCATATCATATCACTTATATTGATTGCATGTGATGTTTATCTTTTATGCATCTTATCTTGCTTTGATTGACGGTAGCATTTTAAGATGATCTCTCACTAATCAAGAAGTGTTCTCCTGAGTATGCACCGTTGCGAAAGTTCTTCGTGCTGAGACACCACGTGATGATCGGGTGTGATAGGCTCTACGTTCAAATACAACGGGTGCAAAACAGTTGCACACGCGGAATACTTAGGTTATACTTGACGAGCCAAGCATATACAGATATGGCCTCGGAACACGGAAACCTAAAGGTCGAGCGTGAATCATATACTAGATATGATCAACATAGTGATGTTCACCAATGAAACTACTCCATCTCACGTGATGATCGGACATGGTTTAGTTGATTTGGATCACGTGATCACTTAGAGGATTAGAGGGATGTCTATCTAAGTGGGAGTTCTTTAGTAATATGATTAATTGAACTTAAATTTATCATGAACTTAGTACCTGATAGTATCTTGCTTGTTTATGTTTGATGGTAGATGGCCTGTGCTGTTGTTCCGTTGAATTTTAATGCGTTCCTTGAGAAAGCAAAGTTGAAAGATGATGGTAGCAATTACACGGACTGGGTCCATAACTTGAGGATTATCCTCATTGCTGCACAGAAGAATTACATCCTGGAAGCACCGCTGGGTGCCAGGTCTGCTGCTGGAGCAACACCAGATGTTATGAACGTCTGGCAGAGCAAAGCTGATGACTACACGATAGTTCAGTGTGCCATGCTTTACGGCTTAGAATCGGGACTTCAACGACGTTTTGAACGTCATGGAGCATATGAGATGTTCCAGGAGTTGAAGTTAATATTTCAAGCAAATGCCCAGATTGAGAGATATGAAGTCTCCAATAAGTTCTATAGCTGCAAGATGGAGGAGAACTGTTCTGTCAGTGAGCATATACTCAAAATGTCTGGGTATAATAATCACTTGATTCAATTGGGAGTTAATCTTCCAGATGATTGCGTCATTGACAGAATTCTCCAATCACTTCCACCTAGCTACAAGAGCTTCGTGATGAACTATAATATGCAAGGGATGAATAAGAAAATTCTGAGCTCTTCGCAATGCTGAAAGCTGCGGAGGTAGAAATCAAAAAGGAGCATCAAGTGTTGATGGTCAACAAGACCACTAGTTTCAAGAAAAAGGGCAAAGGGAAGAAGAAGGGGAACTTCAAAAAGAATAGCAAGCAAGTTGCTGCTCAGGAGAAGAAACCCAAATCTAGACCTAAGCCTGAAACTGAGTGCTTCTACTGCAAGCAGACTGGTCACTGGAAGCGGAACTGCCCCAAGTATTTGGCGGATAAGAAGGATGGCAAGGTGAACAAAGGTATATGTGATATACATGTTATTGATGTGTACCTTACTAATGCTCGCAGTAGCACCTGGGTATTTGATACTGGTTCTGTTGCTAATATTTGCAACTCGAAACAGGGACTACGGATTAAGCGAAGATTGGCTAAGAACAAGGTGACGATGCGCGTGGGAAATGGTTCCAAAGTCGATGTGATCGCGGTCCGCACGCTACCTCTACATCTACCTTCGGGATTAGTATTAGACCTAAATAATTGTTATTTGGTGCCAGCGTTAAGCATGAACATTATATCTGGATCTTGTTTGATGCGAGACGGTTATTCACTTAAATCAGAGAATAATGGTTGTTCTATTTATATGAGTAATATCTTTTATGGTCATGCACCCTTGAAGAGTGGTCTATTCTTATTAAATCTCGATAGTAGTGACACACATATTCATAATGTTGAAGCCAAAAGGTGCAGAGTTGATAATGATAGTGCAACTTATTTGTGGCACTGCCGTTTAGGTCATATCGGCGTAAAGCGCATGAAGAAACTCCATACTGATGGACTTTTGGAACAACTTGATTATGAAGCACTTGGTACTTGCGAACCGTGCCTCATAGGCAAGATGACTAAAACGCCGTTCTCCGGTACTATGGAGAGAGCAACAGATTTTTTGAAAATCATACATACAGATGTATGTGGTCCGATGAATATTGAGGCTCATGGCGGATATCGTTATTTTCTCACCTTCACAGATGACTTAAGCAGATATGGATATATCTACTTAATGAAACATAAGTCTGAAACATCTGAAAAGTTCAAAGAATTTCAAAGTGAAGTTGAAAATCATCGTAACAAGAAAATAAAAATTCCTACGATCTGATCGTGGAGGAGAATATTTGAGTTACGAGTTTGGTCTACATTTGAAACAATGCGGAATGGTTTCGCAACTCACGCCACCCGGAACACCACAGCGTAATGGTGTGTCTAAACGCCGTAATCGTACTTTACTAGATATGGTGTGATCTATGATGTCTCTTACTGATTTACCGCTATCATTTTGGGGATATGCTTTAGAGACAGCCGCATTCACGTTAAATAGGGCACCATCAAAATCCGTTGAGACGACGCCTTATGAACTGTGGTTTGGCAAGAAACCAAAGTTGTCGTTTCTGAAAGTTTGGGGCTGCGATGCTTATGTGAAAGAGCTTGAACCTGATAAGCTTGAACCCAAATTGGAGAAATGTGTCTTCATAGGATATCCAAAGGAAACTATTGGATACACCTTCTATCACAGATCCGAAGGCAATACTTTTGTTGTTAAATTCGGAAAATTTCTAAAGAAGGAGTTTCTCTCGAAAGAAGTGAGTGGGAGGAAAGTAGAACTTGATGAGGTAACTGTACCTGCTCCCTTATTGGAAGGTAGTACATCACAGAAACCGGTTTCTGTGACACCTACACCAATTAGTGAGGAAGCTAATGATGATGATCATGAAACTTCAGAACAAGATACTACTGAACCTCGTAGATCAACCAGAGTAAGATCCGCACCAGAGTGGTACGGTAATCCTGTTCTCGAAGTCATGCTACTAGATCATGATGAACCTACGAACTATGGAGAAGCGATGGTGAGCCTAGACTCCGCAAAATGGCTTGAAGCCATGAAATTTGAGATGGGATCCATGTATGAGAACAAAGTATGGACTTTGGTTGACTTGCCCAAAGATCGGCAAGAAATTGAGAATAAATGGATCTTCAAGAAGAAGACTGACGCTGACGGTAATGTTACTGTCTACAAAGCTCGACTTGTCGCAAAAGGTTTTCGACAAGTTCAAGGGATTGACTACGATGAGACCTTCTCACCCGTAGTGATGCTTAAGTCTGTCCGAATCATGTTAGCAATTGCCGGATTTTATGATTATGAAATTTAGTAGATGGATGTCAAAACTGCATTCCTGAATGGATTTCTGGAAGAAGAGTTGTATATGATGCAGCCAGAAGGTTTTGTCGATCCAAAGGGAGCTAACAAAGTGTGCAAGCTCCAACGATCCATTTATGGACTGGTGCAAGCCTCTCGGAGTTGGAATAAACACTTTGATAGTGTGATCAAAGCATTTCGTTTTGTACAGACTTTTGGAGAAGCCTGTATTTACAAGAAAGTGAGTGGGAGCTCTGTAGCATTTCTGATATTATATGTAGATGACATATTACTAATCGGAAATGATATAGAATTTCTGGATAGCATAAAGGGATACTTGAATAAGAGTTTTTCAATGAAAGACCTCGGTAAAGCTGCTTACATATTGGGCATTAAGATCTATAGAGATAGATCAAGATGCTTAATTGGGCTTTCACGAAGCACATACCTGGACAAAATTTTGAAGAAGTTCCAAATGGATGAAGCAAAGAAAGGATTCTTGCCTGTGTTACAAGGTGTGAAATTGAGTAAGACTCAATGCCCGACCAATACATAAGATAGAGAGAAAATGAAAGATGTTCCCTATGCTTCAACCATAGGATCTATCATGTATGCAATGTTGTGTACCAGACCTAATGTGTGTCTTGCTATAAGTCTAGCAGGGAGGTACCAAAGTAATCCAGGAGTGGATCACTGGATAGCGGTCAAAAACATCCTGAAATACCTGAAAAGGACTAATGATATGTTTCTCGTATATGGAGGTGACAAAGAGCTCATCGTAAATGGTTACGTTGATGCAAGCTTTGACACTGATCCGGACGATTCTAAATCGCAAACTGGATACGTGTTTACATTAAACGGTGGAGCTGTTAGTTGGTGCAGTTCTAAACGAAGCGTTGTGGTGGGATCTTCATGTGAAGCGGAGTACATAGCTACTTCGGAAGTAGCAAACGAAGGAGTCTTGATGAAGGAGTTCATATCCGATCTAGGTGTCATACCTAGTGCATCGGGTCCAATGAAAATCTTTTGTGACAATACTGGTGCAATTGCCTTGGCAAAGGAATCCAGATTTCACAAGAGAACCAAGCACATCAAGAGACGCTTCAATTCCATTCGGGATCTAGTCCTGGTGGGAAACATAGAGATTTGCAAGATACATACGGATCTGAATGTAGCATACCCGTTGACAAAGCCTCTTCCACGAGGAAAACATGATCAGCACCAAAGCTCCATGGGTGTTAGAATCATTACTGTGCAATATAGATTATTGACTCTAGTGCAAGTGGGAGACTGAAGGAAATATGCCCTAGAGGTAATAATAAATTTATTATTTTATTTCCTTATATCATGATAAATGTTTATTATTCATGCTAGAATTGTATTATCCGGAAACATAATACTTGTGTGAATACATAGACAAACTAAAACGTCACTTGTATGCCTCTATTTGATCACCTCGTTAATCAAAGATGGTTATGTTTCCTAACCATAGACATGTGTTGTCATTTGATTAACATGACCCATTCCATTAGCTTAGCACCCGATCGTTTAGTATGTTGCTATTACCTTCTTCATGACTTATACATGTTCCTATGACTATGAGATTATGCAACTCCTGTTTGCCGGAGGAACACTTTGTGTGCTATCAAACGTCACAACGTAACTGGGTGATTATAACGGAGCTCTACAGGTGTCTCCAAAGGTACATGTTGGGTTGGCGTATTTCGAGATTAGAATTTGTCACTCCGATTGCCGGAGAGGTATCTCTGGGCCCTCTCGGTAATGCACATCACATAAGCCTTGCAAGCATTGCAACTAATGAGTTAGTTGCGAGATGATGTATTACGAAACGAGTAAAGAGACTTGCCGGTAAACGAGATTGAACTAGGTATTGAGATACCGACGATCGAATCTCGGGCAAGTAACATACCAATGACAAAGGGAGCAACGTATGGTGTTATGTGGTCTGACCGATAAAGATCTTCGTAGAATATGTAGGAGCCAATATGAGCATCCAGGTTCCGCTATTGGTTATTGACCGGAGACATGTCTCGGTGATGTCTACATTGTTCTCGAACCCATAGGGTCCGCACGCTTAACATTACGATGACAGTTTCATTATGAGTTTATATATTTTGATGTACCGAAGTTTGTTCGGAGTCCCGGATGTGATCACGGACATGACGAGGAGTCTCGAAATGGTCGAGACATAAAGATTGATATATTGGAAGCCTATGCTTGGACATCGGAAGTGTTCCAAGTGAAAACGGCATTTTACCGAAGTACCGAGAGGTTACCGGAACCCCCCGGTAACCTAATGGGCCTTAATGGGCCTAGTGGAGGAAGATGTAACGCCCTGAGACCGATGTGCCAGGCGTCGTTCAGTTATTCGCTGTTGTTGCATTGTCATTGCTTGCGTGTCATGCATCTCATATCATGTCATCATGTGCATTGCATTTGCATACGTGTTTGTCTCATGCATCCGAGCATTTTCCCCGTTGTCCGTTTTGCAATCCGGCGCTTCGTTCTCCTCCAGTGGTCATTTCTACCTTTCTTTCTTGTGTGGGGGTTAAACATTTCCGGATTGGACCGAGACTTGCCATGCGGCCTTGGTTTACTACCGGTAGACCGCCTGTCAAGTTTCGTACCAATTGGACTTCGTTTGATACTCCAACGGTTTACCGAGGGACCGAGAAGGCCTCGTGTGTGTTGCAGCCCAACACCCTTCCCAAGTGGCCCAAAACCCACCTAACTCTGTTCCATCGTCTCGGTCGTTCGATCACGATCGCGTGGCCGCAAACCGCACCTCATTTGGACCCTCCTAGCTCCCTCTATGCCTATATATACAACCCCCCCTTCGAAACTCGCGGTGCCATCCACCCCTAACCCTAGATCTCTCCCTCTCCTCGCGCACCGGACAATGTCCGCCCAAGCCGGACACATCGCACCGCCCGCCACAGCCAATCCACGCCCGCCACGTCAGCGTCGCCGCCGTCTCCACCGCGTGGCCCGCGGAGCCCGTGGCTGGCCCGCCCGAGCAGCCACCGGGCCAGATCCACGTCGCCGCCGCCCGATCTTCTCCTCCTTCGCCGGCTCGCCGCCCGGACCGAGCCTCCTCCGCCGCGCCGCCGCACGCCACCTCACCGGACTTCTCCACCGCCTCGCCGGAGCGCCTTCCTCTTCCCGCCTCGCTGCGCCGGCGCCACCTCGTGGTCGCCCGGCCCCGGATCTGGCCGGACTGGGTCCGGAGCGACCGGATCCGACCATCCCCACGTCTCCCGGCGCCGTTCCCTCGCCGGCTCGCCGCCCAGTCTCGCCGGCGACGCACCGGAGCAGCCGCTGCCTGCCTGCCTCTCCGATCCAGGCGGGATCGGGAGGAGAGCGACGACTTCTCGCGTGGGCCTTGGCCTCCCAGGCCCAGAGCACGCCGCCCGCTTCGGCCTGCCAGCGCCGAGGCCCAGCAGCGCCCTCTGTGGACCTTCTCCAGCGAAGCCGGGCCAGGCCATGGGTGAGCCACCCACGTCCCAGCGCCCCTTCTCCCCTGTGCCTGTTGGGCTGCCCTAGATTCGGCCCGATGCACGTTTTTTTCCTGTTCAGCGAATTTGTCTATTATCCAGAGTTTGCCGGTTTTGCAGATTAGTCCCCCTAGTTCATGCATTTAATAACTCACTAACCGTGCATCGGATTAAAATAAGTTATATATGAAACTTGCTCAGAATTTTGTGTAGATTATAATATCCAACTTTCATCTATATTTAAAATATTTAAAATGCTATTTGATTAAATTTGCCCCTATGCCATGTTAAAATGATTTAATTCATAACTATTTAACCGTAACTCCGATTTTAATAAACTTTATATGTAAATGGGGTAGAATTTTGCCTAGTTTATCATGGTGGCATCACTTTGCATGGTAAACAACTCTAAAATTGTGTTTAGGACAGATCAGGACCAAACCTAATATTTGCACATGGGGATTTTCCGGACTTGTTGTTTTGTTGTTCCGGCCTCATTTAAACATGACTAGATAGGTAGTTTTCATTTGCTTCACCTCTTGCCATGTTAATCAACATTTAATATTGTTGGGTACATAAACGAGAGGGAACTAAATAATTGATGTGGTGTTTTGTCAATATGCATCTCGTTGCATATTGAGCTCCACTTAAATTGTAGGATTGCTTGTGCACTTTGCCATGCCATGCCTCTTTAAACCGGACATGCATCATACTCGATTGTGCATCATGCCATGTTGATGTGTTGGTTGTTTACTATGTTGTGTGATTCTTTTCCAGTGATTGCTTCTTTGGGTTGGTTCCGGTAACGTCGTGTTGTGAGGATCCCTTCGTCTACGCCCGTTTGTCTTCTTCATGGACTCGTTCTTCTTCCTTGCGGGATTTCAGGCAAGATGATCATACCCTCGAAATCACTACTATCTTTGATATGCTAGTTTGCTCGCTCTTTTGCTATGCCAATGCTACGATGCCTACCACTTGCTTGTCAGCCTCCCAATTGCCATGTTCAGCCTCTAACCCACCATTGTCCTAGCAAACCGTTGATTGGCTTTGTTACCGCTTTGCTCGGCCCCTCTTATAGCGTTGTTAGTTGCAGGTGAAGATTGAAGTTTGTTCCTTGTTGGAACATGGAGATCATTCCTTATTGGAACATGTTTACTTGTTGGGATATCACTATTTATCGTATTTAATTAATGCATCTATACACTTGGTAAAGGGTGGAAGGCTCGGCCTTATGCCTGGTGTTTTGTTCCACTCTTGCCGCCCTAGTTTCCGTCATATCGGTGTTGTGTTCCCGGATTTTGCGTCCCTTACGCGGTTGGGCTATAATGGGAACCCCTTGACAATTCGCCTTAAGTAAAGCTTCTCCAGCAATGCCCAACATTGGTTTTACCATTTGCCGCCTAGCCTTTTCTTTTCCCTTGGGAGTCGCGCTCCCAAGGGTCATCGTTATTTTACCCCCCCCCCCCCCCCCGGGCCAGTGCGCCTCTGAGTGTTGGTCTGAACTAGAGTCCTGTGCAACGCCCCCTTGGGGAAACTCGAGGTTTGATTTTAGCTGTATGGAGCGCTCATCTGAGTGTGCCCTGAGAAAGAGATATGTGCAGCTCCTATCGGGATTTGTCGGCACATTCGGGCGGTGTTGCTGGTTTAGTTTTACCCTGTCGAAATGTCTTGTTGTATCGGGATACCGAGTCTGATCGGAACGTCTCGGGTGGAGGTCTATTCCTTCGTTGACCGTGAGAGCTTGTCATGGGCTAAGTTGGGACACCCTGCAGGGATTTGAACTTTCGAAAGTCGTGCCCGCGGTTATGGGCAGATGGGAATTTGTTAACGTTCGGTTGTAGAAAACCTGAAGTGACCTTAATTAAAATGAATCAACCGCGTGTGTAACCGTGATGGTCACTTTTCGGCAGAGTTCGGGAAGTGAACACGGTTGTTGGAGTTATGCTTGACGTAGGTAGTCCAGGATCACTTCTTGATCATACTTTTATCAACCGTGCTTTGCCTTCTCTTCTCGCTCTCTTTTGCGTATGTTAGCCACCATATATGCTAGTCGCTTGCTGCAGCTCCACCTCATACCT
This sequence comes from Triticum monococcum, assembly GCA_034509565.1. Taxonomy (NCBI): domain Eukaryota; kingdom Viridiplantae; phylum Streptophyta; class Magnoliopsida; order Poales; family Poaceae; genus Triticum; species Triticum monococcum. Next base: position 580,156,260 of record CM067845.1, read on the forward strand.
TTACCTTACCCATAAGCTTAAATAGTCTTGATCGTGAGGGTGCGAGATTGCTGAGTCCCTGTGGCTCACAGATACTTCCAAAACCAGTTTGCAGGTGCCGATGATTCCGTGCAGATGACGCAACCAAGCTCAGGAGGAGCCCGATGAAGATCTTGTCCTTTGTGTTGTTTCGTTCTAGTTGATCAGTAGTGGAGCCCGGTTGTGGTCGATCGGGGACCTTTGTCGCATTTGGGGTTCTTCTTTTATTTTTGGTTCTGTAGTCGGACCTTGAGTGTAATTGTATGATGTAATGCTTTATTTCATGTATTTGTGTGAAGTGGTGATTGTAAGCCAACTATGTACCCTTTTCCCCTATTGTATTACATGGGTTGTGTGAAGATTACCTCACTTGCGACATATGCCTTCAATGCGATTATGCCTCTAAGTCGTGCCTCGACACGTGGGAGATATAGTCGCATCGAGGGTGTTACAAGTTGGTATCAGAGCCTTCCCCGACCTTAGGAGCCCCCATTGCTTGATCTTTTTAGCGCCGAGTTGTGTCTAGAAAAATGTTTTGAGTCAATTAGGAATTATATATCGGAGAGTTTACGAATTCTTTTTACTCCCCAGTCCCTTCGTCGCTCTGGTGAGGCATCCTGACGTAGAGTTTTGACTCTTCTCTTCTCAAATTTCACAAAAAATTTAGGATCACGCGAGTATCTTGGATTTGTTCCGATGGCTTATGATGAGAATACTGTCTTGGTGCCTCCTGTCACGGGTTTAGTGGAAGTGTCCCGGGGAGTTGAGCTCTGAGGTGTTGTCATCATAATTCTATCGTTGCAATTCTGGTATACTTGAGATATGTTCGCGACATCGAAAATCTCCTTTATTCAGTTCGTTGGTGAGATAACCTCGACGCCACCCAGTACTGGGGAGGGAGTTCGGGAGTATCGCCATAACTTGTATAACGGATGCTTTTCGAAGGTTGAGGTAGATGGTTTCCGAAGGTTTCTTGGTTATGTGTTGAAGGATGGATACAGTTGGATGTAGGATTTGCTAGTTTGGGTGAGATATTATGCTTCCCCTGTATCCCCAACACCTGATTGCATAACCGAAAAATTTCGGGAGTTTCATAGGTGGGAATTCAAGTAGCTCTTAGGATATCTTTCCGACAGATGTATGATATGAAATTGGGGTTCGATGTCTAGTGGTTCGCCTATTCACGGTCGATTTTACAGTGGTCTCGTTGTGTCTTAAAGAGTCCTTGGCTATGCTGACTTGGGGACGCTTCGTATGTCATGTGCACTGCCTTGTACATGATGGTGCTGTACGATCGAGCCCGTGTAGGTCCCACCACGAAAACTTCGGACGAAATCTCTATCATATGTTTGTTCTGGCTTATTCCGGAAGCCAATCCTTTTGTTTTTGTTTTGAGTTGTGGTATTCGAGTTGCTTCAATGTCAAGTGTTGATTCCATACCTTCCCCAAATGGTGTTCTCATACTCCGATGTGAATACTAATCCTTCTGGATAATTGAGATTGTCATGCCAATTTCTTTTAAACCGGCGTGTTTCTCTTCAAGTGGATCCGGTCATTTCAACTTCCGCAAGATCAATTATCAGTTCTTCTCAATGGTGTTTGTTTCATTCGTCCCAAGTTGCCTTTGTTTTTCCCACCCTCCCTCCCTTTGTTTTTTTTCCAAGGATTCAGTTTTCCTAATCAACTATCCATCTTATTCATGTGAAGCCTCTTCTTCCTTTTCAATCAACGTTCTTACCCGGTGATGCACATGAAGATTTTAACGGAGTTTCTAGTTCACCATTATTCATTCTTTTTCTTCTCCGGTGTTGCCAATTCAAGCTTTCGGTGTTGATCATATCCTTTTCCTCGTTTCAAATACCTTCTCATGCCGGTGCACCTCATAATGATTCACTTCTCGCTATTCATTTATTCTGGAGTGCTCAAGATATCTCAAGATTCGTGTTTTCCATGCTGCATTCGTTCTAGCTCTTTCGAGAATGGTATCTCATTCAAGTCATTTAATTCAACCGGTGCATTCTCTCTTTTAAATCGTTCTACGGAGTTTCTTTTGAGTGGGCCCTAACCCACAGGTCTATTCCCAGGATCTTACCTGACTCTTTTTATTTCCGGAGTTATAATCAAATTCTTTTCGAAGTTTGACGTGAGAATGATTTATCATCAGTCAAATGCTTTCTCCAAGATCTGTCAAATTCTTTTCATCATTCGCTCAACTTTTCCATTCTTCATTCTGGTGTGCCTCAATAATTATTGGTGGTGTTTCTCGTCGTCATTCTCATATTTTTGAAGACCGAATAAGAGTTTCTTTTTAATCTTGCTCCATTCTCTTCAAGATTCGTGATTCTAGCTTGTTGCCATCCTCTCGTAATCGTTCTGTTCGTGAGAATTCTTTTCACCCTTCCGGAGCAATTTAAGAGTCTTCTCAGTTTGTTATCCGGAGTCCGTCAATTCAGGTTTATTCATTCTCAGCTGTCAGTTATCAGTCTCCTATTTTACCGGTGCTTCGTTCAAGTGATCTTTAATCGGCTCGTGATCTCTTCGTTCTCATGTATCTAAATTCTCACAAGCATCTTCGTTCATTTGCTTAATTCTTCCCGGTGTTTCCTTATCTTTACTTTGTTCATAATCAATTCTTCCGGTGGTTCGTTCAAGATTTCTCTTCCTTTCTTATCATATCAATTTATTCGTTGTTTCAACCCTTCCGGTGGTTCGTTCAATACCTTCCCAAGTCTGATGTTATATCTCTCTTAATCTTTTCTACGAGAATAAGTAGTATGCCAATTCCATTGCTTGTCATCAATTTAATTGGTGAAGGATAAGCATAATGTAATTCTTACTCTTGTTTCATCCAAGTGATTAATTCTTTATTCCGGAGGCTCATTAAATTCTCGGTTTCACTTGATTCATTTTTCTTTCCCGGAGTCCCAAGCTCTCGCAATTATATCACCACGGAGATTTATCTAAATCTTTACAAGGCTCCACCTTGTGTTTTCAACTACCCTTGCTTTCCGTTTGATCATTCTTTTGTTTACCGGAGTTCTTCATGGAGGTTCTACATGATGGTTCTTCAAGGATTTATATTCCTTCTTGAAGTGTTCATTGAGATTCTTTTCAAAGGAGCTTAAGTTTTCTTCATCTTGCAATCCGGAGTGCAATTCTTTCTTTCTTATCATTGAAGGTGGTATTACGTCAGTCTTGATAATGGGAGTTCATGTTCCGTGATTCACATGTTATTAAGAATGAGGTATTTTAAATCCATCAATCTTGTCATTGGAGTTATCTTGGGTTATATTTCACCTTAAGCCTTCCCTAAGGATGGTTGTTATTATTGTGCTTATATGATCCAAGCTCTTCATTTGTCCTTTCCGGTGCGACATATTTTCTCGTAAATTTGTTCTTATCAATCCAATTCTTCTTCCCGTGAGTGGCAGGTTGTCACCTCATAATTTGAGAGGTACTCCACAAGACCATATCAAGCTTATTCTTTTCGTTGTTGGTTGCCAACAACTCCGTGCGAACCTTCCCTTTAAGATGCTTTTCAAATTCTATTATGGTAGAAGATGTCTTTTTCCTCTCAATTCTTTCCTTTTCCAAGATCCAACTTCTATTCTTTCTCCCGAAGGTCTAGTGATGTTGCTCTTTTCACTCCTCATCTCGGTTTGTCAAGATCATGTTCAATTTCTTCCATTTACAGTCAAAGTGCTGTCCAAATTATATCAGTCTTTTTCCTTCTCTATTTTGTTTAACCGGAGTGTGGTGCCATTCTGCTCAAGTTCTTTTTGCCCTATCAAGTTTTACATCCTTTCTCAACCGGAGTGCTGTCCGAGATATTTCTTACCCTTTGTTCCATCCATTCAATAGTTCTGGTGGCAGTGTGTTGTGATTTCATCAAGTATCTTCTCATCTTATCAAGACCTTATTCAATTCCTTTTCTTTTCAACCGGAGTGCTGCCTGAATTTTGGTTTTTCCTTGATCCCATTCCTTAACCGCAGTGTCTTTCTATATATATCTTCCCTTCAACCTCAAGGTTTTGCAATGTTCTTTGTTCTTCTTTTCTAACGGAGTGTTTTTCACTTCATCCATCTTCATTGTATTTCCTTTTCTCTCAACTTGTTCAACCTCGCAAGGTTCTTTGGTTTCACTCGTTTGTCAAAGGAGCAACTTAGTTTTACCTCTTCTTTTTCTCTTCTGTTGTTTCCCCGGTGCCATTCTAGATCTCGGGACGAGATCCTCTCGTAGTGGTGGAGTGTTGTAATGCCCCGAGACCGATGTGCCAGGTGTCGTTCAGTTATTCGCTGTTGTTGCATTGTCATTGCTTGCGCGTCATCCATCTCATATCATGTCATCATGTGCATTGCATTTGCATACGTGTTCGTCTCATGCATCCGAGCATTTTCCCCGTTGTCCGTTTTGCAATCCGGCGCTTCGTTCTCCTCCGGTGGTCATTTCTACATTTCTTTCTTGTGTGGGTGTTAAACATTTCCGAATTGGACCGAGACTTGCCATGCGGCCTTGGTTTACTACCGGTAGACCACCTGTCAAGTTTCGTACCAATTGGACTTCGTTTGATACTCCAACGGTTAACCAAGGGACCGAGAAGGCCTCGTGTGTGTTGCAGCCCAAAACCCTTCCAAAGTGGCCCAAAACCCACCTAACTCTGTTCCATCGTCTCGGTCGTTCGATCATGATCGCGTGGCCGCAAACCGCACCTCATTTGGAACCTCCTAGCTCCCTCTATGCCTATATATACAACCCCCCCCCCTCCGAAATTCGCGGTGCCATCCACCCCTAACCCTAGATTTCTCCCTCTCCTCGCGCACCGGACAATGTCCGCCCAAGCCGGACACATCGCGCCGCCCGCCACAGCCAATCCACGCCCGCCACGTCAGCGCCGCCGCCGTCTCCACCGCGTGGCCCGCGGAGCCCGTGGCTGGCCCGCCCGAGCCGCCACCGGGCCAGATCCACGTCGCCGCCGCCCGATCTTCTCCTCCTTCGCCGGCTCGCCGCCCGGACCGAGCCTCCTCCGCCGCGCCGCCGCACGCCACCTCACCGGACTTCTCCGCCGCCTCGCCGGAGCGCCTTCCTCTTGCCGCCTCGCTGCGCCGGTGCCACCACGTGGTCGCCCGACCCCGGATCTGGCCGGACTGGGTCCGGAGCGACCGGATCCGGCCATCCCCACGTCTCCCGGCGCCGTTCCCTCGCCGGCTCGCCGCCCAGTCTCGCCGGCGACGCACCGGAGCAGCTGCTGCCTGCCTGCCTCTCCGATCCAGGCGGGATCGGGAGGAGAGCGACGACTTCTCGCGTGGGCCTTGGCCTCCCAGGCCCAGAGCGCGCCGCCCGCTTCGGCCTGCCAGCGCCGAGGCCTAGCAGCGCCCTCTTTGGACCTTCTACAGCGAACCTGGGCCAGGCCATGGGTGAGCCACCCACGTCCCAGCGCCCCTTCTCCCCCGTGCCTGTTGGGCTGCCCCAGATTTGGCCCGATGCACGTTTTTTTCCTGTTCAGCGAATTTGTCTATTATCCAGAGTTTGCCAGTTTTGCAGATTAGTCCCCCTAGTTCATGCATTTAATAACTCACTAACCGTGCATCAGATTAAAATAAGTTATATATGAAACTTGCTCAGAATCTTGTGTAGATTTATAATATCCAACTTTCATCTATATTTAAAATATTTAAAATTCTGTTTGATTAAATCTGCCCCTATGCCATGTTAAAATGATTTAATTCATAACTATTTAACCGTAACTCCGATTTTAATAAACTTTATATGTAAATGGGGTAGAATTTTGCCTAGTTTATCATGGTGGCATCACTTTGCATGGTAAACAACTCTAAAATTGTGTTTAGGACAGATCAGGACCAAACCTAATATTTGCACATGGGGATTTTCCGGACTTGTTGTTTTGTTGTTCCGGCCTCATTTAAACTTGACTAGATAGGTAGTTTTCATTTGCTTCACCTCTTGCCATGTTAATCAACATTTAATATTGTTGGGTACATAAACGAGAGGGAACTAAATAATTGATGTGGTGTTTTGTCAATATGCATCTCGTTGCATATTGAGCTCCACTTAAATTGTAGGATTGCTTGTGCACTTTGCCATGCCATGCCTCTTTAAACCGGACATGCATCATACTCGATTTTGCATCATGCCATGTTGATGTGTTGGTTGTTTACTATGTTGTGTGCTTCTTTTCCGGTGATTGCTTCTTCGGGTTGGTTCCGGTAACGTCGTGTTGTGAGGATCCGTTCGTCTACGGCCGTTTGTCTTCTTCATGGACTCGTTCTTCTTCCTTGCGGGATTTCAGGCAAGATGATCATACCCTCGAAATCACTACTATCTTTGCTATGCTAGTTTGCTCGCTCTTTTGCTCTGCCAATGCTATGATGCCTACCACTTGCTTGTCAGCCTCCCAATTGCCATGTTCAGCCTCTAACCCACCATTGTCCTAGCAAACCGTTGATTGGCTTTGTTACCGCTTTGCTCAGCCCCTCTTATAGCGTTGTTAGTTGCAGGTGAAGATTGAAGTTTGTTCCTTGTTGGAACATGGAGATCGTTCCTTGTTGGAACATGGAGATCGTTCCTTATTGGAACATGTTTACTTGTTGGGATATCACTATTTATTGTATTTAATTAATGCATCTATACACTTGGTAAAGGGTGGAAGGCTCGTCCTTATGCCTGGTGTTTTGTTCCACTCTTGCCGCCCTAGTTCCCCTCATATCGGTGTTATGTTCCCGGATTTTGCGTCCCTTACGTGGTTGGGCTATAATGGGAACCCCTTGACAGTTCGCCTTAAGTAAAGCTTCTCCAGCAATGCCCAACATTGGTTTTACCATTCGACACCTAGCCTTTTCTTTTCCCTTGGGAGTCGCGCTCCCCCCCCGGGCCAGTGCTCCTCTGAGTGTTGGTCCGAACTAGAGTCCTGTGCAGCGCCCCCTCGGGGAAACTCGAGGTTTGGTTTTAGCTGTATGGAGCGCTCATCTGAGTGTGCCCTGAGAAAGAGATATGTGTAGCTCCTATCGGGATTTGTCGGCACATTCGAGCGGTGTTGCTGGTTTAGTTTTACCCTATCGAAATGTCTTGTTGTACCGGGATACCGAGTCTGATCGGAACGTCTTTGGTGGAGGTCTATTCCTTCGTTGACCGTTAGAGCTTGTCATGGGCTCAGTTGGGACACCCTGCAGGGATTTGAACTTTCGAAAGCCGTGCCCGTGGTTATGGGCAGATGGGAATTTGTTAACGTCCGGTTGTAGAAAACCTGAAGTGACCTTAATTAAAATAAATCAACCGCGTGTGTAACCGTGATGGTCTCTTTCCGGCGGAGTCCGGGAAGTGAACACGGTTGTTGGAGTTATGCTTGACGTAGGTAGTCCAGGATCACTTCTTGATCATACTTTTATCGACCGTGCTTTGCCTTCTCTTCTCGCTCTCTTTTGCGTATGTTAGCCACCATATATGCTAGTCGCTTGCTGCAGCTCCACCTCATACCTTTACCTTACCCATAAGCTTAAATAGTCTTGATCGCGAGGGTGCGAGATTGCTGAGTCCCTGTGGCTCACAGATACTTCCAAAACCAGTTTGCAGGTGCCGATGATTCCGTGCAGATGACGCAACCAAGCTCAGGAGGAGCCCGATGAAGATCTTGTCCTTTGTGTTGTTTCGTTCTAGTTGATCAGTAGTGGAGCCCAGTTGTGGTCGATCGGGGACCTTTGTCGCATTTGGGGTTCTTCTTTTATTTTTGGTTCCGTAGTCGGACCTTGAGTGTAATTGTATGATGTAATGCTTTATTTCATGTATTTGTGTGAAGTGGCGATTGTAAGCCAACTATGTACCCTTTTCCCCTATTGTATTACATGGGTTGTGTGAAGATTACCTCACTTGCGACATATGCCTTCAATGCGATTATGCCTCTAAGTCATGCCTCGACACGTGGGAGATATAGTCGCATCGAGGGTGTTACAGATGAGGAGAGGAGGCCTAGGGGTTGCCGCGCGCCCCTCCCCCAAGTCCGAATTGGACAAGGAGGGGGCGGCGCCCCCCCTTTCCTTTCTTCCCTCTCCTCCTTCCCCCCAAGTCTTAATCCAACTAGGGAAAGGGGGGAGTCCTACTCCCGGTAAGAGTAGGACTCCTCCTGTGCGCCTCCTCCAAGGGCCGGCCGCACCTCCCTTGCTCCTTTATATACGGGGGCAAGGGGGCACCTCTAGACACACAAGTTGATCCTCATGATCGTTTTCTTAGCCATGTGCGGTGCCCCCTTCCACCATACTCCTCGATAATATTGTAGCGGTGCTTAGGCGAAGCCCTGCGACGGTAGAACATCAAGATCGTCACCATGCCATCATGCTGACGGAACTCTTCCCCGACACATTGCTGGATCGGAGTCCGGGGATCGTCATCGAGCTGAACATGTGCAGAACTCGGAGGTGCCGTATGTTCGGTACTTGGATCGGTCGGATCGGGAAGACGTACGACTCCTTCCTCTACGTTGTGTCAACACTTCCGTTGTCGGTCTACGAGGGTACATAGACAACACTCTCCCCTCTCGTTGCTATGCATCACCATGATCTTGCGTGTGCGTAGGATTTTTTTTGAAATTACTACGTTCCCCAACAGAGACCCCCTCTGGTAATATACGCTTCGAAAAATGAATATTTTGCGAAGTGCGGCGTGGGTGCAAATCTGACAAATGAAATTGCAGATGGCACCGGATTAAATCTGGAAGAGCAACAACTCCGACGCCAGCTGAAGGCTAGTGAGAGCGTGCGGACAAAGGTGAGGCGGGAGAAGAACGATCTCCAAGATGCCAACACCAAGCTGGGCGTTGAACTGAAGGATGTTCGTGCCCAGCTGTTGGACTCCATGAAGGAGAATCAGCGGCTTCGACGCGGCATATATAGTAAGTGCTTAAACGAACTTTGAAAAAAGAGTTCGGCGAGGAAGTCGACTAACAGAGTAATGTCTGTAGGTATGTTAACAAGTCGTCCTGCAGAGGAAATGCCCGGTTCTACGGGTGACCTTCTTCCCGAGCTCTCACAACTGCACGAGCGAGTTCGGTAGGTGATGCAAGGCGTCGCCTAGGCCCTGTGGCCATCCGTCTCCATGCCCGAAGGCCTTGGAGAGCTTGTAGAGAAGCCGAAGGGAGCGCGGTGGCGCTTCCGATTGTGGAAGATGTCGGCCTGCCGTCAAGGCGCCAGGGAGGCCTGGGCCATGGTGAAGACGCGGTACACGAAGGCTGACCCAAACCACATGGCCGAGGTTGGTCCCGTGGGGCCCGATGGGAAGGAGATCCCTGTGAGCTTAGTATACGGCCAAGTAGAATTGGCCGCAAAGTATTCCCAACAGGACTGTAAACTAGACAGCCTGTTAGATGATATTGAAGAGGAATACAATCAGTCAGATTGACTATGTAATTATAATTGACATGTGTAATGCCTTCTAGCCAGATTGTAGATCGTTTGTCATGGCCGACCTTTTCGCTTCAACCTCGGGACCTGACGGTCCGGAGTGTATCCGAATACCCTCGCGGTTATATAAGAACCGGGGTATGCATGGAGACCAGGCGTAGGGGTCATTAGTGCTTGAACAGACAAGTGCCCAACTAGTTGTGTTATATTACATGGTTAGTAAGAAACATCTTCCAGGGAGAATAGTTCCGTTAGGTGTTCCTTTCCTGGGAGGCATGCCCTAAGTGCATGTCCATTCTGCGAAAAGAGACGCAGGAAAAACATCTGGGGCGTGTAGATAAATAAAAAAAGATCATCTTTAGTTCACCGACCATATATTCCCTTAAGAACGCTAGCTTTCAGCTTCACCCAGTCTGAGGTACACATCCGGCTGACCCGGCAGTAACAATCGCAGAGGTGCTCCCTTTACCACCTAGCCGAACAATCGGGAACATAGGGGTAAGCACAGGAGCCAGGCAACTCAGCTTGGCCAAAACTTAAGTCATATCGATGCATATACTGGCGAATAAAAGGTACATGCGGAAGTGTGACACATGTGTTGGGCATGAAAGCCCGTATAAATAAGCTTCTGTTTAAAGAAGCCCCCAGGTTTAATGAGCGCGGATAGCGCGTCACTTTATGGGCCTTTAAAGGCTATAGGAGAGAGAGAGAGAGAGAGAGAGAGAGAGAGAGAGGAGAAGGAGAGAAATGTAAGACAGAAAGTATATAAAAAATGGACAGAGGAAGGAAACGAACACAGAGTCCGGCGCTAGGCATAGAATCTTCAGAGGCGGGCTGCATTCCATGGGTCTGTCTCGAGTCGGTTATCCGATGCATCTCGCAGGCAGTACGCTCCACCAGTCAGGACTTGGTCAATTATGAAGGGACCTTCCCACTTGGGCTTGAGTTTGTCCTTTTTCTTGTCCGGCAGACATAGAACTAGTTCGCCAATGTTGTAATTTTTGGCCCGTACTTCTCTGATGTGGTATCTTCGAGACTGCTGTTGATAGAATGCGGAACGGGCTTTTGCCATGTCACGCTCTTCCTCCAAGGCGTCCAAACTATCTTGCCGATCAAGGTCGGCTTCTCTTTCTTCGTACATGTGCACTTGAGGCGAGTCATGAATTATGTCGCAGGGCAGAACTGCCTCTGCGCCGTACACCATGAAGAATGGTGTGTATCTGGTGGTGCGATTCGGCGTGGTCCGCAGCCCCCAGAGTACGGAGTCGAGCTCCTCTACCCAGTGTGTATTAGATTCCTTAAGGGACCGCACTAATCTGGGTTTGATGCCGCTCATGATAAGACCATTTGCATGTTTGACCTGGCCGTTAGTTTGTGGGTGATAGACGGAAGCATAATCGAGCTTGATGCCCATGTTTTTGCACCAGAGTTTTACCTCGTCGTCCGTAAAGTTCGTGCCGTTATCAGTGATGATGCTGTGGGGGACGCCGTAACAGTGTACAACCCCGGATATAAAGTCTATCATTCGTCCAGATTCGACCGTCTTAACGGGCTTGGCTTCTATCCATTTGGTGAACTTATCCACCATGACCAGTAAGTATTTTTTCTTGTGGGTTCCGCCTTTAAGGGGTCCAACCATGTCAAGCCCCCAGACCGCGAAGGGCCAAGTGATGGGGATAGTTTGGAGGGCGGTGGGTGGCATATGGCTTTGGTTTGCAAAAAGCTGGAAACCGATGCATCGTTGGACTAAGTCCTGGGCGTCTGCTCGGGCCGTCGGGCAATAAAAGCCTGTACGGAAGGCCTTGCTTACAAGGGACCGAGCTGCAGCTTGATGACCGTGGAGTCTAGCATGAATTTCAGCCAGGAGGTTCCGCCCTTCCTCTTCGGAGATGCACCTTCGAAGGACTCTGGTAGTGTTTTTCTTATAAAGCTCTCCCTCATGGACTTTATAGGCTTTAGATTGTTGCACTATGCAGCGTGCCTCATTTTGGTCCTCGGGGAGTTCCTGCCTAGTAAGGTAGGCGAGGAATGGTTCTGTCCACGGGGCGATGACGACCATTATTACGTGGGCTGAAAGTGTTATTTCATTGGCAGAGCCTCCAATTATGTCAGAGTGTTCGGTGTCGGGCAGTGCGGTTGGGTCCGGGCTGTTATTGCTGGGTTCCCCTTCCCATACTATGGATGGCTTGAACAGCCTTTCCAGGAAGATGTTGGGGGGGACTACATTGCATTTTGCGCCGATGCGAACCGAGCTAACATTTTTAGGACGGCGTTGCGATAAGCTGCCATTTTTGGATCCTTGGCATCAAAGTCTCCGTTTATTTGGGATATTGCGAGGTTCGAGTCCCCGCGCACCTCTAGGCGTTGAATGCCCATGGTTACTACCATCCGGAGACCAATGTAAAAGGGCCTCATATTCGGCTGCGTTGTTGGAGTCTGTGTACATTATCTGGAGTACGTATTGAACTGCGTCTCCTATGGGGGACGTCAAAATGACGCCAGCCCCTAGACCGGCCAACATTTTGGAGCCTTCGAAGTGCATGACCCAATTTGAATATGTGTCGTACTCTTTAGGGAGTTCGGCCTCCTTCCATTCTGCGACGAAGTCGGCCAAAACTTGCGACTTGATAGCTCGCCGTGGCTTGTAAGTTATGTCGAACGGGAGGAGCTCAATGGCCCATTTTGCAATCCAGCCCGTCACGTCGCGGTTGTTTATAATATCGTTAAGTGGCACTTCCGAGGCTACTGTTATTGAACACTCTTGAAAGTAGTGTCGCAGCTTCCGGGATGCCATAAATACCGCGTACGCAATCTTTTGATTATGCGGGTACCGTGACTTGCACGGAGTAAGGACAGTGGACACGTAGTAGACCGGCTTTTAAAGGGGGAATTTGTGTCCGTCCGTTTCTCGTTCGACGACGAGCACTGCGCTTACGACCTGATGGGTTGCTACAATGTATAATAGCATTGGTTCGCCAATGTTTGGCGCGGCCAGGACTGGGCTTGTTGCCAAGATGGCTTTTATTTCATCTAGTCCGGCCGTGGCTGCATCCGTCCACTCGAAGTGTTCAATGCGCCAAAGGAGGCGGTAAAGGGGTAGGGCCTTTTCTCCTAAGCGGGAGATAAAGTGGCTTAGAGCCGCCACACATCCGGTTAAGTTTTGTATTTGTTTGAGGTCCTTCGGGATATCCAATTGTGACAGAGCTCGGATCTTGGCTAGATTCGCTTCAATCCCTCTACCGGATACAATGAAGCCCAATAGCTTTCCGGCTGGAACGCCGAAAACGCATTTTTCCGGGTTGAGCTTGATGTCGTATGTTCAGTTATCGAATGTTAGCCTCAAGTCGTCCACTAGAGTTTTGACATTTCTTGTTTTAACGACCACATCATCTACGTATGCCTCCACTATTTTGCCGATCTGGTTTGCCAGACATGTCTGAATCATGCGCTGATATGTTGCGTCGGCGTTTTTGAGCCCGAAGGGCATTGTGTTGAAGCAGAATGGGCCGTATGGTGTGATGAATGCCGTTGCGGCTTGGTCTGACTCTGCATTCTTTATTTGATGGTAGCCGGAGTATGTGTCGAGGAAACACAACGAATCGTGTCCTGCGGTAGCGTTGATAATTTGATCGATGCGGGGGAGAGGGAAGGGATCCTTTGGGCAAGCCTTGTTAAGGTCTTTAAAATCAATGCACAGGCGCCAAGATTTATCCTTCTTTGGTACCATCACCAGGTTTGCTAGCCAGTCCAGGTGTTTTATATCTTTGATGAATCCGGCCTCCAATAGCTTGGCTAGTTTCTCTCCCATGGCCTGTCTCTTAGGTTCGGAAAAACGTCGAAGAGCCTGTTTGACTGGCTTGAATCCTTTTAGGATATTTAAGCTGTGTTCGGCAAGCCTGCGTGGGATTCCTGGCATGTCTGAAGGGTGCCAGGCAAAAATGTCCCAGTTCTCTCGTAGGAACTCTCACAGTGCGGCATCTACATCAGGGTTTAACTGTGCCCCGATGGAAGCTGTTTTATTGGGGTCCGTTGGATGGACCTGGAATTTGACTATTTCGTCCGCCGGTTTAGAGGAGGTGGACTTGGATCTTTTATCGAGTATCACATCGTCCCTATTCATCGTGGAGCGCAGTGCAGTCAGTTCCTCAGCCGCTAGGGCTTCGGATAGCGCCTCGAGGGCCAGTGCGGCTGTCTTGTTTTCGGCGTGGAGTTCTATGTCTGGATCACTAGTGAGAGTGATGATTCCGTTAGGCCCGGGCATCTTGAGCTTCATGTACCCATAATGGGGTATTGCTTGGAAGACTGTAAACGCTTTCCGCCCTAGCAGAGCGTGATATCCGCTACTGAGCGGGGCCACCTGGAACATGACCTCTTCGGACCTGTAATTATCCGGCGTGCCGAACACCACATCTAGTGTGATTTTTCCTGTACAGCGCGCTTCCCGACTGGGGATTATTCCTCTAAAGGTTGTGCTGCTTTGCTCAATGCGGTTCCAGTCTATTTCCATTTTTGAAGGGTTTCCTCATAAATGAGGTTCAATCTGCTGCCGCCATCCATGAGTACCTTGGTAAGATGAAAGCCGTCCACTATTGGACTGAGGACCAATGCAGCTGGTGCTAGGGCTGTTCGGAATTTAGGTTCATCACTGGCGTTAAAAGTAATAGCCGTGTCGCTCCATGGGTTTATTGTTGCTACTTGGTAGACTTCGGCAAGGCTGCGGAGTGTTCTTTTTCGCATATTATTTGATGTGAAAGTCTCGAAGACTGTTAATACCGTACTGGTGTCTCTGGGGTGGCTTTCTATGACTTCTGGAATTAGAAGATCTTCGCCAATTTTTGCCACCTGCCGGAGTATCCAACATGATCTAAGGTTGTGAGTTGGTGTGGCGCCCTCTGCACTGTGAATTTTACAGGGTCCATTAAGCCATCCTTCCAGCACGGTTCCGTGCCCTATAGAGGGCTTTTGCTTTTTGGTATTGAACCTGGGTGTCGGGCGATGAAGCACCCTTTTATTTCGGACTGGGTTTGTATTCAAGGCCGGATTGTCCCAAAATTTTATTTCGGTTTTCCAGGCGCTTTCCATCGCACAGTACTTTTGTACTATGGACGCCAAGTCAGCGAAGCGTGTAATATCACGGCGACTTACGCCGTTGAGGATTCCCTTGTCCGTGCAATTATTGCAGAAGAATGAAATTGCGTCTTCCTCGCCGCAGTCCTTTATCCTGTTCATAACCAGGAGGAATCTGGCCCAGTAATGATGTACTGTTTCTTTGGGCTCTTTCCTAATTTGGGATAGATCGCGTATGTACGGGTGGGTGGGTGGAATCAAATGCGAAACCTCACCCAATCTGAGACCCAGGGGCCAAGGAGTTTCCGAACTAGAAAGTTTGGATTCTTGGATGCTGTCCAATGAATCTAGCCCGTCGCCTGACTTTAAGTTCAGGTCTTGAGTGATGTTCTCCCCTCCGCGGGTATCCGGCTTGGAGGGATCGGGAATCCGGACATAGCTAGTCCTTAAGATAGATGAAGGGTCGCCGCACTATCCCTCTACCACGGCAACGTGATGGGTGACCTGGGGAGAGTTAATCTCTCTCAGATCGGGTTTAGGCCCAATCTGGTCGTAATCCGTAGCGACTCCCAGGGCGGCGAAGTGATCCAAGAGCTCGTTTAGGGAAGAGAGCTCCATTGGATCTAGCTGCTTGGCAAATTCCGAGCTAACGTGAAGATTGCTTTCGATGACCCGAGAGGTCATCGTCGGCGCAGCAGCCGAACGGGCGGTCATAAGAAAACCACCTAGCCTGAGAGTCTGGCCGACAGCCAAAGCTCCCTTAGCAATGGTGCCGTCTTTAAAGACGGGATGAGACATCCTTCCTGATGGCGACGGCACAAAGGAACTCTCAATGAAAGCACCAATGTCGTTGTCAAAATCGGCAGATCTCGGGTAGGGGGTCCCGAACTGTGCGTCTAGGCGGATGGTAACAGGAGGCAGGGGACACAATGTTTTACCCAGGTTCGGGCCCTCTCGATGGAGGTAAAACCCTACGTCCTGCTTGATTAATATTGATGATATGGGTAGTACAAGAGTAGATCTACCACGAGATCAAGGAGGCTAAACCCTAGAAGCTAGCATATGGTATGATTGTAGTTCGTCCTACTGACTAAAACCCTCCGGTTTATATAGACACCGGAGAGGGCTAGGGTTACACAGAGTCGGTTACAATGGTAGGAGATCTACATATCCGTATCGCCAAGCTTGCCTTCCACGCCAAGGAAAGTCCCTTTCGGACACGGGACGAAGTCTTCAATCTTGTATCTTCATAGTCCAGGAGTCCGGCTGAAGGTATATTCCGGCTATCCGGACACCCCCTAATCCAGGACTCCCTCATTCATGCCGGACTCGGCGGTCATCACGCCGCAGCCCGGGCTCTTGTGAGCAAGGCCTTCCGTACATGATTCTACTGGCCAACGGCCCGGGCAGACGCACAGGACTTAGTCCAGCGTTGCGCTAGTTGCCAGCTCTTTGCAAATCAAAGCCATATGCCACCCACCGCCCTCCGAACAATCCCCATTACATGGCCCTTTGCGGTCTGGGGGCTTGACATGGTTGGACCCCTTGAAGGTGGAACCCACAAGAAAAAATACTTATTGGTCATGGTGGATAAGTTCACCAAATGGATAGAGGCCAAACCGGTTAAAACAGCCGAATCCGGACCGGTGATAGATTTCATATCCAGTGTTGTACATCGCTACGGCGTCCCCCACAGCATCATCACTGATAACGGCATGAACTTCACGGCCGATGAGGTAAAACTCTGGTGCAGCAAAATGGGCATCAAGCTCGATTATGCTTCAGTCTACCATCCACAAACCAACGGTCAAGTCGAACGAGCAAATGGTCTTATAATGAGCGGCATTAAACCCAGACTAGTGCGCTCCTTAACAGAGTCTGACACTAACTGGGTAGAGGATCTCGACTCCGTACTCTGGGGGCTGCGGACCACGCCGAATCGTAGTACCGGATACACACCATTTTTATGGTGTACGGCGCAGAGGCAGTCCTGCCCTGTGACATAATTCATGACTCACCTCGAGTGCGCATGTACGAAGAAAGAGAAGCCGAGCTCGATCGGCAAGACAGTCTGGACACCTTGGAGGAAGAGCGCAATGTAGCCAAAGCCCGTTCCGCATTTTACCAGCAACAGGCCCGCAGATACCAAAGCAGAGAAGTACGAGCCAAAACTTATAACGTTGGCGAACTAGTTCTCCGGCCGTCGGACAAGAAAAAGAACAAGCTAGAGCCCAAATGGGAAGGTCCCTTCGGCATCGACCAAGTTTTGACCGGCGGAGCGTACTGACTGCAGGATGCATCGACTAGTCGACTCGAGCCGAACCCATGGAACGCAGCCAGGCTCCGAAGATTCTACGCCTAGCACTGGACTTTATGTTAGTCCCCCCCTTTTTCCATTTTCTGCATATGCATCGTCTGTCTTATTTCCCTTTCTTTCTTTTATTCCTCTAGGCCTTCAAGGGTCACCTTGTGCCTCACTTGTACACTACAGAGGTGCTAGCCGCACTATCTACACCTGGGGGCTTCTTTGACAGAAGCTTAAATTATTTACCTGGGCATCACGCCCAACACATGCGTTATACTTCCGCATGTACCTTTTTTCACCATTATATGCATCGATATGACTTAAGTTTTGGCCAAGCTGGGTTGCCTGGCTCTTGTATTTATGCCCTATGTTCCCGTTAATTCGGCTAGGGCATAAGGGGAGTACCTCTGCGATTGTTACCGCCGGGTCAGCCGGACATGTACCTCAGACTGGGTGAAGCCGAAAGCTAGCGTTCTTAAGAGAATATTCGGTCGGTGAACAAAAGATGACTTTTATTTATTAACCATATCTGCCCCCAGACGTTTTTTTACTGCGCTTCTTGTCACAGTCCGGACATGCACTTTAGGGCATGCCTACCCAGGGAAAGGAACCCTTAACGGAACTATTCTCTCTGGAAGATATTTCTTACTACCCATGTAATATAACATAACTAGCTGGGCACTTGTCTAATAAAGCACTAATGACCCCTACGCCTAGTCTCCATGCATGCCCTGATTCTTATATAACCGAGAGAGTATTCAGATACACTCCGGACTGTCGGGTCCCGAGGTTGAAGCGAAAAGGTCCGCCACGACAAATGATCTACAATCTGGCTAGAAGGCATCATATATGTCACTTTACAATTACATAGTCAATTTGACTGGTTGAATTCCTCCTCAATGCCATCTAATAGGCTGTCTAGTCTATAGTCCTGTTGGGAATACTTTGCGGCCAATTCTACTTGGCCGTACACTAAATTCATAGGGATCTCCTTGCCGTCAGGCCCCATAGGTCCGGCTTCGACCATGTGGTTCGGGCCAGCCTTCGTGTACCGTGTCTTCACCATTTCCCAAGCCTCGCTAGCGCCCTGATGGCAGGCCGATATCTTCCATAATCAGAAATGCCGCCGTGCTCCCTTCAGCTTTTCTGCAAGCTCTCCAAGGCCTTCGGGCATGGAGACGGACGGCCACAAGGCCTGGGCATTGCCTTACATCACCTGCCGAACTCGTTCGTGCAACTGTGCGAGCTCGGGAAGAAGATCACCCGTCGAACTAGGCATCTCCTCGGCAGGACGTCCTGTTAGCATACCTACAGACATAACTTTGTCAGCCAGCTTCCTCGCCGAACTCTTTTTCAAAAGTTCGTTCAAGCACTTACTAAATATGCCGCGTCGAAGCCGCCGATTCTCCTTAATAGAGTCCGACAGTTGGGCACGAACATATTTTAGTTCCATGCCCAGCTTCGTGTTGGCATCTTGAAGATCATTCTTCTCCTGCCTCACCCTCGTTAGCACGCTCTCACCAGCCTTTAGCTGGCGTTTGAGTTGCTGCTTATCCGGATTCACACCAGCGTCATCTGCAATTTTATCGTCAGATTTGAATATAAAGCCGCACTCTAATATGATACTTATCATTTGACGGATATGTTACCAGCGGGGGTCTCTTTGGGCTCCCCTGCGGTGGACAGTGCGGCCTGAAGTTGGGCCTTGCACTCTTCCAGCTCCTGGGCCAGTTGAGTATTCTTTTCAGTAAGAACCTACATAACAAATGATCCTTAAATCAGTTATCCTAACTGTTTCAAGTCTCAGGGGCTACTAATATATATAATCATCAAATTTTCTCACCCGTATGTCTTTTACATACTGCTTCGTGGCTCTGGCTAAACCATTTTGAGTGGCAAGGAGGTGCGCATCTCCCGAGTTGAAGGCATCCAAAGCCTCTTGGGAGAAACAAGCGTCACGAAGAACAGTCCAGCGACGCCTATGGTTCATAGCACTTTCCACCTCGGAATGGGTGGCGGACAGTCTATCTGTATCCTTTGTCGGAGGAGCACCCGGTGCACACCTTGTTCTCGTTCCCACCCCTGAGTTCGGCCATGGAGCCTTGCTTGTGGAGGCGCGGTTGGTAGCCTCTCCGGGTATAGTCCGGCGAGCGTTCTTTCTCCTGAAAAGAAGGCCTGGGCGTTAATATGCCTCTGTAAATAATGTCTTGCAATAAAGACAACGCGCTATACCGCTGCACCAGTGCCTCAATCCGGACTGCAGATCTTTTCAACTTGCCTGGCCCAGTGGCCCCTTGTTGGCTAGTTGCCACAGGCTCGGCCTTCTGCCCCGAGGGCCTCCCCTGCAAAACACGGCTGTTATATGGCAATAAAAAAGAGCACAAGGATGGATCCCTTTTTATATAATGGGACTTCGGTCTCAGTCACCTGTGAGGCTAGAACTAGCCCAGGATAATCGGCTGTAATGGCCACCAAGGTATTGTCATTACTCCTTTGGTAAAATACCCCGTCGACCAGCTCCACGGATATGTCCGGATCCTCCTGGGAGGCTGGATCAAGGGATCGTCCAGGGTCCTCGGGGTGTGGAGGAGGGCTGGTTATCTCCTTTACTTCCTGGCGCAGCTCCTGCGATGAAATCGCTAGAATAAATACTTAAACTACGGGAATATGAAACGGATGGGCAAGAAGAAAAAATCTCCGCTTAACTAGCTCGGAGGATTGTACATGGAGAATCCGCCCTACGGGTTGACACAGAGGAACTCGACCTCTTCTCCCTTGTACAAAGTGGACAAGATCTTTGTCAAGTCCGCAGTCGATCCCGGCCCTTTTTGGCCATGGCGGGTGGCGTCATCCTCCCCGTTGAAGTCCCACATGGGGTGGCATCTATACTGGAGCGGCTGCACCCCCCACATAATGCATATAGCCATAACCTCGATCATGGTCAATCCGAATCGAGCTAAAGAGCTTATCCGACTCATCAGATAAAGAATGTCCTGGTCGTCTTCCTCCAGGGGGTCCGTGGACGCCAGCTCTGGAGCTTCTTCAAAGGGGCGTTGTCAAACTCAGGAAGGCCGATCCGAATAGGGCCCGGAAGGGGGACATCTTCTATATAAAACCATTGTGAAGGCCAGTCTTCAGATGTCTTCTTCGGGGTCCCAGATAGGTATCCAGTGCCAGCAATACGCCACACTTCAGCTCCGCCCACTTGATATATTAATCCCTTCTTAGAACGGGGCACAAGGCAGAACAGCTTCTTCCACAAGGCGAAATGAGCCTCACAGCCCAAAATTAACTCACAAAGGGCTATGAATCCCGCGATATGCAGCAGGGAGGCAGGCGTAAGGTTGTGCAGCTGGAGGCCATAGAACTCTAGAAGCCCCTGGAGAAACGGATGGATTGGGAATCCGATCCCTCTTACTAGATAAGAGACAAGGCATACCCTCTCTCCCTTGGAGGGATTGGGACGGCTCTCCGCCTGCTCTCCGCCATTATAGGTGGCAATCCCGGCTCGAACCGTGACCAGGTACGCTGGGGGAAGAAATCCCTTGGACTGAAGCATCACCAATTTGCTGTGCGGGATGGAACATCTCTCCCAATCTCCAGGCTTGGAACTAGGGGTGTGAGAAGAGGAGCCGCGTCGACCGGCCATGGTGGAATGGATCTCTGTCGGGCGCACTCTGATGAAGACTCGACAGGAGAGGGTGAGGTGATTTGGATCTGAATCCTCGTCTTTTTAAATAGGTGGCTCATTTACATAGCTAGGGGGTAAATGTGAAAACACCCTGGCTCTTCACATTCGCTCGACACGTGGAAGGTGGCCATTATTGGGCGTAGAAGCCAAGAAGTACGAACCATCACAAGGAACCGGACATTATTTCGATAGGTACACAGAATTTGAAGGGGAACCCGCCTTGCAATGCCGAAGATAATACTGCGCGCCGGACTCGTCGTCATTGAATCCTGGTTCGGGGGCTACTGTGGGAGTCCTGGATTAGGGGGTCTCCGGACAGCCGGACTATCTCCATTGGCCGGACTATTAGACTATGAAGATACAAGATTAAAGACTTCGTCTCGTGTCCGGATGGGACTCTACTTGGCGTGGAAGTCAAGCTAGGCAATACGTATATGGATATCTCCTCCTTTGTAACCGACCTTGTGTAACCCTAACCCTCTCTAGTGTCTATATAAACCGAAGGGTTTTAGTCTGTAGGACAACGATCACAACATACAATCATACCATAGGCTAGCTTCTAGGGTTTAGCCTCTCTGATCTCGTGGTAGATCTACTCTTGTAACACCCATATCATCAATATCAATCAAGCAGGACGTAGGGTTTTACCTCCATCAAGAGGGCCCGAACCTGGGTAAAACTTCGTGTCCCTTGTCTCCTGTTACCATCCGGCCTAGATCCACAGTTCGGGACCCCCTACCCGAGATCCGCCGGTTTTGACACCGACAGCCCCCCTTTAGTACCGGGTGGTGGCTACAACCAGTACTAAATACCCCCCTTTAGTACTGGTTGGTGCCACGCCCGGTACTAAAGGGGGTGCATTGGCGCAGGTGCAGTGCGGCAAGTTTAGTCCCACCTCACTAGCCGAGGGGCGTACGCACTAGTTTATAAGCCCTAGTGCGGTAGCTCTCTCGAGCTCCTCTCCAAAGCAGGCCTACTGGGCCTACCTGTTCTGTGCTGCCCTGTGGGCCTACTAGGCCTTTGCGGGCCTGCATCCTGGCCTGACAACAGGTTGGGTTTCTAGCCGTATGCAGGCCGCTGTGGCGCAGTAGGTGGGCTTTTTTATTTTCTTTTTTTTTTGCTTTATTTATTTTTGAGTTGATTTTTTTTGTATTTAGATTTTTTTGTGAATATTTTTGCTTTAGGTACAAAAAATTACAAACTTTCTGTTAGTGCCGGTAGTTTTCAAATTTGAATAGTTTAAATTTTGAATTATTTGAATTTTGTGTGAATCACTAGTTTGTGAATAACTTAACTTTGAAAATAGATTTTTCAGTGATTCTTTTTTATGTTTAATATTAGTGTGTTTTATAATTATATTCAATTTGGTAATGCTTAGGTTATTTTAAAATGAAATGCCTTTGTAACAGATGAGTTTTCATCCAAAACCCTGATACTTCAAATGAGAATGTCCATTTTGTACACGAAGTGCATCCAGTTTTTGTCGTAACCCTCTGCACTTTTTCGCACATGCTATGTGGGTGAAATTATGATACCATGCCAACTTTGAACCTTTTCTGAGTTCATTTGAAGTGCTTTTCAATTTCAGGGTCATTTAGCTGAAAAAATCAGTAAATGCATGAAATAATTTGTTTGCACATAAAATTTCTTTGCGTTTCAAATGCCAAAACACATAACTACTAACTATTACAGAGGTTCCCTCCTGGGTGTGAAACACAGAAGAAAGTGATGATAGTGAAGCCGATCACATCCCAGATCTTTGGGTGTCAAACTTTTTCTTCGCGTGTGTCCCTTTGCGTCATAACCATGGAAAATCTTCATCATTTAACTGGATGCTTGGGTCAATATTCACTGTGAATGGAGCAATTGCATCAAACTTTTCATAATCTTCTGACATGTCTGTCTTGTCATCCACTCCCACGATGTTTCTCTTCCCAAAAAGAACTATGTGGCGCTTTGGCTCATCATATGATGCATTCGCTTCCTTATCTTTTCTTTTTCTCGGCTTGGTAGACATGTCCTTCACATAGAAAACCTGTGCCACGTCATTGGCTAGGACGAATGGTTCGTTTGCATACGCAAGATTGTTGAGATCCACTATTGTCATTCCGTACTGCGGGTCTTCCGTTACCCTGCCTCGTGTCATATTGACCCATTTGCACCGAAAGAAAGGGACCTTCAAACCACGTACATAGTAAAGTTCCCATATGTCATCTATGTAACCATAATATGTTTCCTTTCCTGTCTTGGTTGCTGCATCAAAGCGGACACCACTGTTTTGGTTGGTGCTCTTCTTATCTTGGGCGATCGTGTAAAATGTATTCCCATTTATCTCGTACCCTTTCAAAGTCATTATATTCGAAGATGGCAACTGAGACAGCGAGTACATGTCATCTTCAATAGAGGCGTCATGCATGGTACGTGTCTGCAACCAGCCGGCGAAAGTCCTCATTTGTTCATATCTAATCCAGTCATCAGACCGCTCCGGGTGTTTGGAGCATAGAAAATTCTTGTGCTCGTCCATATACGGAGCCACCAAGGCGGAATTCTGTAGAACTATGTAGTGTGCTTCAGTGAGAGAATGTCCGTCCATACATATTATTTGATCCCCTCCTAGCGTGCCTTTTCCATCCAGTGTGCCCTTATGCCGCGATTCAGGAACACCAATCGGCTTAAGGTCAGGAATAAAGTCAATACAGAACTCAATGACCTCCTCATTTTCATGGCCCTTGGAGATGCTTCCTTGTGGCCTAGCACAGTTATGAACATATTTCTTTTAAGACTCCCATGAACCTCTCAAAGGGGAATATATTGTGTAGAAATACAGGACCCAAAATGTTAATCTCTTCGCATAGGTGAACTAGGACGTGCGTCATGATGTTGAAGAAGGATGGTGGGAACACCAACTCGAAACTGACAAGACATTGCACCAAATCATTCTCTAACCTTCGTATGATTTCTGGATCGATTACCTTCTGAGAGATTGCATTGAGGAATGCACATAGCTTCGCAATGGCTAATCGAACGTTTTTCGACAGAAGCCCCCTCAATGCAATCGGAAGCAGTTGCGTCATAATCACGTGGCAATCATGAGACTTTATGTTCTGAAACTTTTTCTCTGCCATATTTATTATTCCCTTTATATTCGACAAGAAGTCAGATGGTACCTTAATACTGAGAAGGCATTCAAAGAAGATTTCCTTCTCTTCTTTGGTAAGAGCGTAGCTGACATGACCCTGATGTATGCCGTCTTTTCCGTGCATACGTTGCTGGTCCTCCCGTGCCTCAGGTGTATCTTTTGTCTTCCCATACACACCCAAGAAGCCAAGCAGGGTCACGCAAAGATTCTTCATCACGTGCATCACGTCGATTGCGGAGCGGACCTCTAGGTCTTTCCAATAGGGTAGGTCCCAAAATATAGATTTCTTCTTCCACATGGGTGCGTGTCCGTCAGCGTCATTCGGAACAGGTTGTCCGCCAGGACCCTTTCCAAAGACTACCTTCAAATCCTTGACCATATCATGTACATCAGCACCAGTACGGTGGCGAGGCTTCGTCCGGTGATTCGCCTCACCTTTGAAATGCTTGCCTTTCTTTCTTACAGGATGCCTGCTCGGAAGAAATCGATGATGTCCCAGGTACATATTCTTCCTACAATTATCCAAATATATATTGTTGGTATCATCCAAACAGTGCATGCATGCACGGTATTCCTTGTTTGTCTGTCCTGAAAGGTTACTGAGAGTAGGCCAATCATTGATGGTCACGAACAGCAACGCCTTTAGGTCAAATTCTTCCCACATGTGCTCATCCCACACACGTACACTTGTTCCATTCCACAGCTCTAAGAGTTCTTCAACTAATGGCCTTAGGTACACATCAATGTCGTTGTCGGGTTGCTTAGGGTCTTGGATGAGCACTGGCATCATAATGAACTTCCGCTTCATGCACAACTAAGGAGGAAGGTTATACTCCCTCCGGTCCTTTTTACTCTGCATATTAGGTTTGTCTGAAGTTAAACTCTTCAAAGTTTGACCAAGTTTGTACACAAAAATATTAACATTCACATAAAAACACCAATATTATTAGATCCATCTCGAAATATATTTTAATATTACATTTATTAGATATTATATATGTTAATAGTTTTTTTTATAAATTTAGTCAAACTTAGCAAAGTTTGACTTCAGACAAATCTAATATGCAGAGTAAAAAAGACCGGAGGGAGTACAAACATAGAGTCACAGGCCAGGTGCTATGGTTGCTACTCTGCTCCCCAAAAGGATTAATGCCATCTGCGCTTAGACCAAACCATATGTTCCTTGCGCCACCTGCAAACTCCTTCCTGCACTTTCTCTTGATTTTTGTCCACTGCGACCCGTGAGCGGGTACTCTCAACTTTCCGTCTTTCTTACGGTCTTCTTGTTGGGGAACATAGTAATTTCAAAACTTTTCCTACGCACACACAGGATCATGGTGATGCATAGCAAGGAGAGGGAGAGTGTGTCTATGTACCCTCGTAGACCGAATGCGGAAGCGTTAGCACAACGCGGTTGATGTAGTCGTCGGTCTTCAGGATCCAACCAATCCAAGTACCGAATGCACGGCACCTCCGAGTTCTGCACACATTCAACTCGATGACGTCCCACGAGTTCCGATCCAGCAAAGCTTTACAGGAGAGTTTCGTCAGCACGACGGCGTGATGACGGTGATGATGTTGCTACCGACGCAGGGCTTCGCCTAAGCACCGCTACGATATGATCGAGGTGGATTATGGTTGGGGGGGCACCGCACACGGTTGGGAGAGATCAACTGATCAACTTTTGTCTCCTGGAGTGCCCCCTGCCCCCGTATATAAAGGAGCAAGGGAGGAGGAGGCCGGCCCTAGGAGGGGCGCGCCAAGGGAGTAGGATTCCTACTCATAGTAGGAGTAGGTTTCCTCCTTTCCTAGTCCAACTAGGAGAAGGGGGAAAGGAGGGAAGGGGAGAAGGAAGGGAGAGGGGGCCGTGCCCCAAACCCCTTGTCCAATTCAGACTGGGCTTGGGAGGGGGGCGCGCCACCTCCTGGCTGCTGCCTCTCCTTTCCACTAAAGCCCATTAAGGCCCAACACTTCTTCCCCGTATTCTCGTAACTCCCCGGTACTCCAAAAAATACCCGAATCACTCGGAACCTTTCCGATGTCCGAATATAGTCGTCCAATATATCGATCTTTACGTCTTGACCATTTAGAGACTCCTCGTCATGTCCCCGATCTCATTCGGGACTCCGAACTACCTTCGGTACATCAAAACACATAAACTCATAATATCGATCGTCACCGAACTTTAAGCGTGCGGACCCTACTGGTTCGAGAACTATGTAGACATGACCGAGACACGTCTCTGGTCAATAACCAATAGCGGAACCTGGATGCTCATATTGGCTCCTACATATTATACGAAGATCTTTATCGGTCAAACCGCATAACAACATACGTTGTTCCCTTTGCCATCGGTATGTTACTTGCCCGAGATTCGATTGTCGGTATCTCAATACCTAGTTCAATCTCGTTACCGGCAAGTCTCTTTACTCGTTGCGTAATACATCATCCCGCAGCTAACTCATTAGTTACAATGCTTCCAAGGCTTATAGTGATGTGTATTACCGAGTAGGCCCAGAGATACCTCTCCGACGATTGGAGTGACAAATCCTAATCTCAAAATGTGCCAACTCAACAAGTACCTTCGGAGACACCTGTAGAGCACCTTTATAATCACCCAGTTACGTTGTGACGTTTGGTAGAACACAAAGTGTTCCTCCGGTAAACGGGAGTTGCATAATCTCAAAGTCATAGGAACATGTATAAGTCATGAAGAAAGCAATAGCAATATACTAAACGATCAAGTGCTAAGCTAACAGAATGGGTTAATTCAATCACATCATTCTCCTAATGATGTGATCCCGTTAATCAAATGACAACGCATGTCTATGGTTAGGAAACTTAACCATCTTTGATTAACGGGCTAGTCAAGTAGAGGCATACTAGTGACACTATGTTTGTCTATGTATTCACACATGTATTATGTTTCCGGTTAATACAATTCTAGCATTAATAATAAACATTTATCATGAAATAAGGAAATAAATAATAACTTTATTATTGCCTCTAGGGCATATTTCCTTCACTTCTTTGTGCCATCTCATCGCCTTGGCATGCTCTTTGTTTTGGAACAAACGTTTCAACCGTGATATTATAGGAGCATACCACATCACCTTGGCAGGAATCTTCTTCCTGGGGCGCTCGCCCTCGACATCACCAGGGTCATCGCGGCTGATCTTATAGCGCAATGCACCGCATACCGGGCAAGCGTTCAAATCCTCGTACTAATCAACACGATAGAGGATGCAGTCATTAGGGCATGCATGTATCTTCTGCACCTCTAACCCTAGAGGGCAGCTAGCCTTCTTTGCTTCGTACGTACTCTCGGGAAATTCGTTATCCTTTGGAAGCATATTCTTTATCATTACCAGCAACTTTCCAAATCCCTTGTCAGATACACCATTCTCTGCCTTCCATTGCAGCAATTCCAGTGTGGTGCCCAACTTTTTCTTGTCAGCTTCGCAATTCGGGTACAACAAATGCTTGTGATCCTCTAACATGCGCTGCAACTTCTTCTTCTTCAAATCACTTGCGCAGTTTCCCTTTGCATCGGCAATGGCCCTACCTAGATCATCAGCGGGCTCATATGATGCCTCTTCTTCATCTTCTTCTCGCATTGCCGGCTCAGCTTCTTCCCCCATTGTTGTATCATCATATTCAGGGAACCCATGGCCAGGATAGCTGTCGTCATCTTCTTCTTCTTCTTCATTGTCTTCCATCATAACCCCTCTTTCTCCATGCTTGGTCCAAACATTATAGTGGGGCATGAAACCGGACTCAAACAGGTGGATGTGAATGGTTCTTGACTTAGAGTAATTGTGATCATTCTTACAGCCAGCACATGGACAAGGCATAAAACCATCCGCCCCCTTGTTTGCCTCAACCGCAAGCAGAAAAGTTTGCACGCCATTAATGAACTCAGGAGAGCATCGGTCATCGTACATCCATTGTCGGCTCATCTTCATTACACAACACCGAAAAGACCAAATTAATACAAGATCATACATACATAAAGTTCATACAACACTTAAATGCAACAAACAAATAACTCTCTAGCTAAAGCATTTAAATGCAACAACAAATGCGATCAAGATTGCAACTAAGGTAACAATTGATCCAACAACATAATGATACCAAGCCTCACTATGAATGGCATATTTTCTAATCTTTCTAATCTTCAAGCGCATTTTCTCCATCTTGATCTTGTGATCATTGACGACATCGGCAACATGCAACTCCAATTCCATCTTCTCCCCCTCAATTCTTTTCAATTTTTCTTTCAAATCCTCATTTTCTCTTTCAACTAAATTTAACCTCTCGACAATAGGGTCGGTTGGAATTTCCGGTTCACATACCCCCTACATACAAATATCTATATCAACTTGATGGGCATAATTTGTCATAAACACGAAATGCAACAAATAGTTTTAAAAGAGAATACACCACATCCGAATCATAACAAGGACGAGGGCCGACGGGGACAGATATCAAAACCATGGCACTATGTATAACAAACAACGTACGGGTAAGATAATTATACAAGTAACTATATATCTAAATCACACAAACATCAATTTTTTATATAAAACATTCGTGAACAAGAAGCTCACCACAAGGTGGTGCCGGCGACGGGACAGTGCGGGCGATCGACGGTGGTTACGACGGAGATTTAGAAGGCACTAAGTAAACCACACCGACATATGCAAACTTAGTGTTATTTTTTACCTCAAATTGCATATAAATCAAATACTAGCACATATAATTACCCCCAAATTACTAAACTCACAAATTAATCACTATATAAAGCGTTGCAAGAGCTAATCTAGCAATGAGAGATGAAAGGACAAAGTTGCTAACCTTTGTGATCATTTTAATGGATGGGGGGCTTCAAATCTTGACAAATTTTGGGCAAAATGTGTGATGAGCTCGAGAGGAAGAGGGGAAGAACAGAGAGGAGAGGGGAAAGGGGAAGAACAGAGCAAGCTCGGGTGGACGAAGGGTTTATGTAGGATGACCTTTGATACGTCTCCGTCGTATCTACTTTTTGAAACACTTTTGCCCTTGTTTTGGACTCTAACTTGCATGATTTGAACGGAACTAACCCGGACTGACACTGTTTTCAGCAGAATTACCATGGTGTTATTTATGTGCAGAAACAAATGTTCTCGGGATGACCTGAAACTTCACGGAGCAACTTTTTGGAAAATATAAAAAATACCTGCAAAAGATGAAGGCCAGGGGGCCCAACACCTGTCCACAAGGGCGGGGGGCGCGCCCCCTACCTCGTGGGCCCCATGGAGCTCCTCCGACTCCAACTCCAACTCTATATATTGTGTTTTGGGGAGAAAAAAATCAGAGAGAAGAATTCATCACGCTTTACGATACGGAGCCGCTGCCAAGCCCTAAAACCTCTCGGGAGGGCTGATCTGGAGTCCATTCGGGGCTCCGGAGAGGGGAATCCGTCGCCATCGTCATCATCAACCATCCTCCATCACCAATTTCATGATGCTCACCGCCGTGCGTGAGTAATTCCATCGTAGTCTTGCTGGACGGTGATGGGTTGGATGGGATCTATCATGTAATCGAGTTAGTTTTGTTAGGGTTTGATCCCTAGTATCCACTATGTTCTAAGATTGATGTTGCTATGACTTTGCTATGCTTAATGCTTTTCACTAGGGCCCGAGTGCCATGATTTCAGATCAGAACCTATTATGTTTTCATCAATATGTGAGAGTTATTGATCCTATCTTGCAAGTCTATAGTCACCTATGATGTGTTATGATCTATTAACCCCGAAGTGACAATAATCAGGATACTTACTGGTGATGACCGTAGTTTGAGGAGTTCATGTATTCACTATGTGTTAATGCTTTGTTCCGGTACTCTATTAAAAGGAGGCCTTAATATCCTTTAGTTTCCGTAAGGACCCCGCTGCCACGGGAGGGTAGGACAAAAGATGTCATGCAAGTTCTTTTCCATAAGCACGTATTACTATATTTGGAATACATGCCTACATTACATTGATGAACTGGAGCTAGTTCTGTGTCACCCTAGGTTATGAGTGTTACATGATGAACCGCATCCGCATAATTCTCCATCACTGATCCATTGCCTACGAGCTTTCCATATATTGATCTTCGCTTATTTACTTTTCCATTGCTATTGCTATCATCACTACAAAATACTAAAAACATCACTTTTACTACTGTTACCTTTTGCTACCGTAACCACTACTATCATATTACTTTGCTACTAAACACTTTGCTGCAGATACTAAGTTTCCAGGTGTGGTTGAATTGACAACTGAGCTGCTAATACTTGAGAATATTCTTTGGCTCCCCTTGTGTCGAATCGATAAATTTGGGTTGAATACTTTACCCTCGAAAACTGTTGCGATCCCCTATACTTGTGGGCTATCAAGACTAGTTTCTGGCGCCGTTGCCGGGGAGCATAGCTCTATTCTTTGAGTCACTTGGGATTTATATCTGCTTATCATTATGAAAAACTTGAAAGATCCAAGAACCAAGATTTATCCCTCAACTATGAGGGGAGGTAAGGAACTGCCATCTAGCTCTGCACTTGATTCACCTTCTGTTTTGAGTAAGCTTGCGACACCTAAACCTGCTTCTGCTATTCGTTCTGATTTGTCGCATTTTATTGATGATGACACTTCGGCTATACATGATACTTATGATGAAGCTACTTCTATGCTTGAATGCTTGATACTACTATGCCACTGGGTGAATTTCTTGATGAACAACTTGCTAGGGCTAGAGAGATTGAAAATATTGAATCTGATAATACTGATGAAATTGATGATGAAGACTTGCCTGTTATTCCCGAGGGTTATGTTTTTGATAAAGAAGCTTCTTTAGCTTTTTTTAGCTTGCAAAGATAGATACGAACTCAAGAGGTTATTAGCTAAATGGAACAAGCAATCTCTAAATGCTAGAATGAAACCTGACCCTGCTTTTGCTACTTCACCTATCTATGTTACTAATAAGGATTATGAATTCTCTATTGATCCTGATATAATTACTTTGGTTGAATCTGATCCTTTTCATGGCTACGAATCTAAAACTGTTGTGGCACATCTTACTAAATTAAAT
Source organism: Triticum monococcum (assembly GCA_034509565.1). Classification (NCBI taxonomy): domain Eukaryota; kingdom Viridiplantae; phylum Streptophyta; class Magnoliopsida; order Poales; family Poaceae; genus Triticum; species Triticum monococcum. Next base: position 580,186,997 of record CM067845.1, read on the forward strand.
GATATAGCCACCTTGTTCACTAATGATGAGAGAACTCGTTACTTTTATATTCTTAAAATATTTCCGTTCTCATTAAAGGGTGATGCTAAGATATGGTTTAATTCTCTTGATCCTGGTTGTGTGCGTAGTCCCCAGGATATGATTTATTACTTCTCTGCTAAATATTTCCCTGCTCATAAGAAAAAAGCTGCTTTAAGGGATATATATAATTTTGTGCAAATTGAAGAAGAGAGTCTCCCACAAGCTTGGGGGAGGCTTCTCCAATTACTTAATGCTTTGCCTGATCATCCTCTTAAGAAAAATGAAATACTTGATACCTTTTATAATGGACTAACCGATGCCTCCAGAGATTACCTAGATAGTTGTGATGGTTCTGTTTTCAGGGAAAGAACATCGGATGAAGCTGAAATTCAATTGAATAATATGTTGACAAATGAAAAATAATTGGATACCTCCAGAACCAATTCCTGAGCCTATTCCTAAACCAACTCCTAAGAAGAGGGGTATTCTATTTCTCAGTCCTGAAGATATGCAAGTGGCAAAGAAATCTATGAAAGAAAAAGGTATTAAAGCTGAAGATGTTAAGAATTTACCTCCTATTAAAGAAATACATGGTCTTAATTTACTGCCTATTGAAGAAATGTATGATCTTAATCCCTTACCTATTGAAGAAACTCATGGTCTTGATAACCCGACACAGGTAGTAAAGGTAAATTCTCTCTATAGATATGATAAAGCTGAAATCCCATTTACTAAGTTTTCTAGCCCATGCTTAGATGAGTTTGATAAATTTATGGTTAAGCAATAAGATTTTGCTTATTTTGGTAGACAATTGAAATACAATTCAAATATGCTTGAACACTTGGGGTGACTATATGGCTAATGTCAAAGGTGAACTTAAACTTATTAGTAAACGTGCTTCTATGGTTACCACTCAAGTAGAACAAGTACTTAAAGCTCAAAATGATTTGCTTAATGAATTAAATAGTAAGAATAATGATGATGCTGTTAGAGTTATGACTAGAGGTGGTAGAATGACTCAGGAACCTTTGTATCCTGAAGGCCATCCTAAGAGAATTGAGCAAGATTCTCAGAGAAATAATATAGATGCACCTAGTCCTTCTAAAAGGAAGAAAAAGAAAAATTATAGGACTTTGCATGCTTGTAGTGAACCTATTACTGAAACACCTGAGAATCCAAATGATATTTCTATTTCTGATGCTGAAACACAATCTGGTAATGAACCTGAAACTAGTGATAATGTTAATGATAATGTTCATGATGATGCCCAACCTAGTAATGATAATGATATAGAAATTGAACCTGCTGTTGATCTTGATAACCCACAATCAAAGAATCAACTTATGATAAGAAAGACTTTGTTGCTAGAAAACATGGTAAAGAAAGAGAACCATGGGTTCAGAAACCCATGCCTTTTCCTCCCAAACCATCCAAGAAAAAGGATGATGAGTATTTTGAGCGCTGTGCTGAAATGATTAGACCTATCTTTTTGCGTCACTACAACAAAAACATACATATGACAACGCATCTCTAGCAACGGTGACACAACATGTGTTGTTGGTGGGCTGCGGGCTCAACCTCTCCCACCTCCCCACGAATAGCAAACCTCCTCCCCCACCCTTCTGAAAAAATCTAACCTCCTCTCCGTACCCATCTCCTCCTCGTCTTCCTCTCTGTCTCCACAATTATCCGCATCTATTTTTTTACTTCATCTCCACCCTCAAACACTTGTACGGGCAATGTCTTCCCAAAAACATGGAGGGGCCGCCGTTGTATTACAGAGGGCGGTGTCATGGTCCAACTACCTGGTGGTGCAGGTGCCATGATCCAGGGCGGCGGCGAGGAGCTCTTTAGGGCTGACCTGTCAAAGTTGTAGATCTGGGCTAGGTTCGTGGAGCGGCACAGCCGTGTCTACTCCGGCCAGTACGCCGGTCTCAACATCGCCATAAAGATGGCTAGCCAGCCCTAGCAGGATGCCGCCCAGCTGAAGCACCCGTTCGCCTGCAAGGTCGCTCGGCGCCTTCGCCACCACATCCTCGTACGTGCTACAATCCTCTTTTTTCCTCTGCCGCCACCTCATCTGCTCCGTCAATCTCACCTGATCCACCACCGCAGGTACTGGTACAAGGACAGATCCATGTGTTTTTGCTGGATCCTCTGATTCTAGGCTATTTTTCCTATCAGTACTACAACATCTGTACTAGGTTGTCCGCCATCATGTTGTAGATCACGGCAGGCCCAACCAGCCGCTACTCCTTTCTAGGCATTTTAGTTAATCTTATGCTTGCCTCTATTAATTTCCTATATCCGGTACTCATGTTCACCATGTGAAAGTTGTTGCTAGTCATCTTTTTTCTTTGATTTGGATATATGCAATTGTGTCTGTGTGTGTTAACTTGAGAAGAATATTTACATCCTATTTTACTAACAAATTTCTTTGTTGTGATGCATTATGTTTTTGATATTCTTGCTGCTAGCAGTTCGGTAATTAATAAAGATTAGACAGTGAAATTAATCATCACACACTTGTTCAATCAGCTGTCATATTATCTCAGATATATCTTAGCTATGATCATTTTATCAAAGAGCATTGTTCCAAGATCGTTGAATATAGACTCGATGAAGTTTCTAGATGCACTAGAGGAAGAAGTCAGCACTAGTGTCAATCTGTGACATCATGATTAAATTGAGGATAGAAACAAAAAATCCCCTTACTAGTTTTATGAATCCTTATTGATTTCGTTGTCACACTTTGTACCAAAGGAATAAGCCCCACATGCATCACTCCATAAATTTATTCCATATTCCTTAAATTCAGCCGCACTCATAGGTTTGTAATTTGTTGGAATTTCGCCCTCTGAAATCGATCGCATCAAAACACAATGAACACATGCGCACAAAAAATTGATAGCCAAGGACCTTGTCGTGCCCTTATTTCCTCTTTATTTCTTTTCTTCTTTTCTCTAGGTACAAAACTCATGCACCCTGCCCCTATATATTGGTGCCGGACCTGAACTGACTCATGCCACCGACCCAGACTCCTTTTTCCTAACCTATACAGACTTCAATTACAAACCAGACTCGGTGTGCAAGGCAACTCCAGCCGAACAGAACACGAACACCTATAGACGTACTACTACTCAAGCACATGTATAGGACTAGCACCGACCTTGGACTTACCTAATCCTAATTACACGGCAGCGCTGATCACTTTCTAGTTAAATCAAACTCAAACACAATTTAATACTTCTAGCACGTAGGCATGTTTGGATTATCCAACATAATTTCCAACATCTGTGTATGCATGTTGTGATCTTAACAACACGTCTTATTGTCTTTCTCCAGGCTGATTGTATTACACTATAACTTGTTATGGTGACAAGGGTATTTATCTTCAGGGAACGACCATGATATATATAGAGGCTTCTGTAGAAAGAGGAGGCCGCTTCATGATTCCCCTATGCTTCTTTGACATAACCTCCACAGAGCAAAGATTTGAGTTGCTCGATTTAACCTATTCTGTACTATGCCTTGGTTGTATATAAGCTATATTTCTCCCGTACACCCTAAATATAGAACTTTGTTATAATTTAATAAATGAGTATGTGTGGGTTTATGCAGTTTCTTATCTGAACAAGCGGTGTATATTCAGAACTGAAGATGCAGGGAATTTACGAGAAATAGAATGTCATCAGTTTACAAAGAAAATGTTAAGTCTCGAAGGCTTTATGTTTCCACTTCATAGCATGGTGATGACTCTTTCTCTAGTGTATATTATTTTGTTTCTTTACAGAGTAATGGTACTGACGTTGTAAGTATATGCACTTCCCACCTCTACATGTTGGTCTTTTAAATAGAAAATTAGTCTAGAATGGTAAAAATATATTATGATATTTTATATAGTTTTAACCTGATGCAAGATGCAAAATTTATGTATTATACAAATATAGGTTGCATAATCTGCAATGTTATTTAATAAACTCGTGTTGAAAAAGTTTGTTATTCAGATTAATATAATTAGGACCACATCTCTATAAATTAAGGTAAATAACATTTGGCGGCTTGTATCACTGTACCAATTTTAAGTACGTCCAAATTTAGCCTCGTGTTCATTATTTTATCTGGACATGGAAGTATTTTTGAATTTTTGGAATCTTGCATTAATTTGTATTTTCTACAGAACTGCAGATCTTTCTTAGCAAACAAAGGATATGTGGTATGTCAGCATATGATTTTATTCAAGAGAGGTACCTTGTTTCTTGCTTAGTGTGTTCTAATTAAGGTTTATTTTAACTCAACTGACATGTACCAGGTTTTATCATCGGAAATAAATGATCAAAGTATTTGTCAGGTGTTGACTAGTACTCTCCTCTTATGTGTACAGAGCTACTGATGCCACGGCCTTGAACCTTTGTAATGTGCTCCTCCTTTAAATTTTATTGCTCTATTAACTTGGTTTTCCCTTTTGTAAGTTACTCATCTCATTTCTTTGCCTCTTTGTGGATGTAGATTGCAAGATAAACAGATGATGCATGGCTCAGATGTTGATTGTAAGGTCAAGAATGGGGATGGTAGTTAGATAATTAGAATGCCATTTTCAGGGTCAATGTTTCAAACATTGTGTTTTAGAATGGCTGATAAGTATTGATTGCAAGGTCAAGAATTGCCTACTAGTACTAAGTAGTTTCACATCTTGTAAACTTTGGATCATGTTCTTTGTAATGAAAGATATTCGATTAAATATATGAGACATTTTTGCTCATTATATTGTGTCTCCAATGCTCTATCAGCATTGTCTAGTAATTCTGGAAATACCATGAATTGTTCATGTGATCTACTGAAGCTTCTAGTATTTTAAATGACCCTTACAACGCATATGAAGTGTTGTTGCGCTCTAACTCTATGTGTTGCCATCTTACAACGCTTGTACACCCTGTTTACCAACGCATGTACATGCGTTGTAGTTGACCCTAGCAACGCCACCAACGACAACGCATATAAATCCGTTGGTGTAGGCTGTAGCAACGCATATAGGAACATAGGACAACACATCGATGCGTTGCTAAAGGGGGGTTCCTGTTGTAGTGCGTATGCGATTAACTGATATGCTCAAAATGAATCCTTATGCTATGTATATGAAAGATATTGTTACAAATAAGAGAAAGATACCAGAAACTGAAATTTCCACCATGCTTGCTAATTATACTTTTAAGGGTGGAATACTCAAGAAACTTGGAAATCCCGGTGTACCAACTATACCATGCTCCATTAAAAAAAACTATGTTAAAACTGCTTTATGTGATCTTGGAGCTGGTGTTAGTGTTATGCATCTCTCTTTATATCGTAGACTTGATTTGAATAAGTTGACACCTACTGAAATATCTTTGCAAATGGCTGATAAATCAACTGCTATACCTGCCGGTATTTGTGAGGATGTGCTTGTTGTAGTTGCAAACGTTACTATTTTAACAGACTTTGTTATTCTTGATATTCCCGAGGACGATAGTATGTCTATCATTCTTGGAAGACCCCTTTTGAATACTGCAGGGGCTGTTATTGATTACACTAAAGGCAATGTCACTTTTCATGTTAATGGTAATGAGCATACGATACACTTTCCGAGGAAACAACCTCAAGTTCATAGTATCAACTCTATTAGAAAAATTTCATCGATTATATTTGGAGGTTTTGAATTTCCTCTTCCTACTGTCAAGAAGAAGTATGATATTCTTATTATTGGGGATGTGCATATCCCCATTGAGGTAACATAGTGTTATTCGAAATTTCTCCGGTTCCATATTATTCGGAATGACTTCGTTAACAAGACTTGATCAACCTTGTTAGTGGATTCCTTTTGATGATCATGAGATGGATGAAACTAGAAGGCACAACCTTTTGTACCCTCCTTTTACTTTTTGTTATTTATATTAAATAAAATAAAAATAGTATTTTTCTGTCTGTTATCTGATTATCCGTGCAATATAAAAATACCCCGAAAATAAAGGTTCTCCAAATGCCCTGAAATTTAAATATGATTTTTTCTGGAATATTTGGCATTGAGAACACAACGGGAGGGGGGTCAACCACCTGCCCACGAGGGTGGAGGGCGCGCCCTACCCCCCTGGGCGCGCCCCCCTGCCTCGTGGGCCCACGGTGGCCCTCCTCCACTTATTTTTTCACCCACACACTCCTTCTTCCTCCCCCAAACATGAATAACCAGCTCAAACCCGAGTCCAAGCTCGTTTTGCTGCCATTTTCGATCCCTTGCTCAAAGCACCTCTCACAAAACTGCTTGTGGAGATTGTTCCTTGGTATGTGACTCCTCCACTGGTCCAATTAGTTTTTGTTCTAGTGCTTTATTCATTACAATTTTTTGCTGCTTAGGTGACCCTGTTCTTGAGCTTGCATGTCAAATTTATATGGTCAAAAGTAGTTTTGAGGCATGATATAGGCCCTAGGCACTTGTAGGAGTAGTTGCTATCAATATTATTGAGTTTGGTTTACTTTTATTTTGAAGTTACTAAAAAAATTCAGAATTTTTTAGAGGAAGAAAAATGCTTAGGAAAATGTTCCAAGGTGGTTCCTCAAGGAAGCAAGGACCCAGGCTTGCAATGCGTGATGCTGATGAAGAGCCACCAAGAGACGCTCTAGTGCGTCCTTGTGAGTGGCCTTCTGAAAATTTTATGGATCGAGCAGGAATTAAGGAAGAATTCAACGCATATTTGCGTAACGCCGATCTTGTGAGCTTCGAGGAAGAGAAGTGCAGCAAGTATCACAATCTCACTAGTACCTTTGTGAGGAGGTTTGAATTTTCATCTTCACGTGATTCTCTAACTATCCTGTTTGATCTTTATGAAAATTCTTATACTATGGACTTAGAGGATTTTACCACTGCTTTCAAACTTCCACAATGGGGTAGTATAAGGGATCCTCGCAAATCTGAATTTAGAGATTTTCTTGCTAGCATAACTGTGGGAGAATCTAGAGATATAACACAAGCTACCATAGGGAGCATTCACTTTCCTGCTATACATTATTTTGCTCTTTTCATAGGTAGATGCGTTAATGGTAAAGCTGAGGCATGTCACATGTGTGTCCCTGACCTCAGTATTCTTAGGAGTGTTGTGTTAGGAGACAAATCTTATAGTTTGGGAGACATTGTTGCACGTAGGTTGCATCTTAATAGATTTAATGGAGATTTCTTTGGAGGAATTTATGCAACATGCATAGCTAATTTTCTTGGTGTAGCCATACGCGGCGATGATATTGAATTACCACCTGCTTACCTAGACTTTAATGCTATGGTTCACCACCAGTTTGTCGAGAGGAATGAATCACTTCTCCAATATCGACTAATCTTTGACAGACGTCGTGCTATCCATATTACTCTCCCTGCTCTTGCATTCTTTGATCATCAGGCAAAAGGAAGATATGTTATTACCAGAGAGGAGGCAGATGAGTACGAGAGGAGAGCGGAGGCCGCTCGTCGCCACGCTGCAGCTCAGGAGGCGATAGCCGCTGCATCACAGTACGACCCCAACTATTGTTATGGATATCCACCAGGCTAGCCGTGGCCATAGACCAACTTAGGCCAAAAGCCTAAGCTTGGGGGATTACGTATTTCTCACCGACATTACATTTATGTTCACACACTTATTGCTAGATGTCGGTGCTCATACTTTTTCATTGTATCATCCATGCTAGTTTATTTCCTTTTTATGCTTTCTTCTTATGTGTTTAATAAACCTTAAGAAAAACCAAAAAAATTAGTTGTAGCTTTTAATTAGTTTACTTTCCATACTTGTAGTAGTAATTAAGAAAGAAAACCCAAAAATATTTCCTGTTCTTCTTTTACTTGTTGGGAGCTCTCCCGTGTAAATAGTTTCATTTCTTTTCTTTTCTTTGGGGGTCAATAGGAGAAGACCATAATTAAATTGTTGAAGTGGCTCTTGTATGCATACTTGTTGATCTAACAAAAGAGCCCATATTGCCTTGTCTTCTCCTGTTTATTGAATGCTTGCAGATTCCAGCTTAGTCCAATGCACGTGCACTATTATTATCATTCACATCTTTCGGTCGTGCAAGTGAAAGGCAATTATGACGATATATGATGGACTGACTGAGATGAGAAAAGCTGGTATAAAATCGACCTCTTTTATTTTTGTAAATATGATTAGTTCATCGTTCCTGATTAAGCCTATTATGAATAAACATGTTTGCAATGACAACTAGAGATCATAGTTTCTTGTGCCATGCTTGATTAGCTATGAGTTATAATGGTTCACCTTGTGTGCCAGCATGATATTGAGATGATTATGATATGGTATGATAGGGTGGTATCCTTCTCTGAATGATTTAAGTGACTTGACTTGGCGCATGTCCACGCATGTAGTTGAAACAAAATCAACATAGCCTTCACGATATTTATGTTCATGGTGGATTATATCCTACTCATGCTTGCATTCGGTGTTGATTAATTTTAATGCATGTTCATGACTGTTGTCGCTCTCTAGCTGGTCGCTTCCCAGTCTTTTGCTAGCCTTCACCTGTACTAAGCGGGAATACTGCTTGTGCATCCAATCCCTTCAACCCCAAAGTTATTCCATATGAGTCCACCATACCTACCTATATACGGTATCTACTTCCCGTTCCAAGTAAATTTGTATGTGCCAAACTCTAAACCTTCAAATAAATATCCTGTTTTGTATGCTCGAATAGCTCACGTATCAACTAGGGTTGTTCGTATCTTCCATGTTAGGCGGGTTATTCTCAAGAGGAGTGGACTCCGCTCCTCACTCACGAGATAAATGGCTGGTCACCGGGATGCCCAGTCCCACACTTTATGCAAACTAAATCAAAATAACTGCAAACAAAACTCCCCCCGAGACTCTTGTTAGTTGGAGGCACTCGTTGTTTCGAGCAAGCCATGGATTGATGCTTGTTGGTTGAAGGGGGAGTATAAACTTTACCATTTTGTTTGAGAACCGCCTATAATGTGTGTAGCATGGAAGATATCGCCATCTCTTGGTTGTTATGTTGACAATGAAATTATACAGCTCAAAATATTATTCATCTCTATTTCAAAACCGAGCTCTGGCACCTCTACAAATCCCTGCTTTCCTCTGTGAAGGGCCTATCTATTTACTTTCATGCTGAGTCATCATCCTCTTATTAAAAAGCACCAGTTGGAGAGCACCGCTGTCATTTGCATTCATTACTGTTAGTTTACATTGAGTATGACTTGACTGGATCTCTTTTATCATGAATTACAATGTCTAGTCATTCCTTTTTCTTTAAAGGCGCTCTACATTTCTGTTTTGCGGTCTCAGAAAGGGCTAGCGAGATACCATCTTGTTATATCATATTATGATTGTTTTGAGAAAGTGTTGTCATCCGAGATTTATTATTATTGCTCGCTAGTTGATTATGCTATTGATATGAGTAAACTTGAGACCTAAGCGTTATTGCGAATGTGGTTAGTTATAATCTTTGCTGAAAACTTGAATGCTGGCTTTACATATTTACAACAACAAGAGCAAACAGAGTTTGTAAAAGTCTTTCTTTATCACTTTCAGTTTATCAACTGAATTTCTTGAGGACAAGCAAAGGTTTAAGCTTGGGGGAGTTGATACGTCTCCGTCGTATCTACTTTTCCAAACACTTTTTCCCTTGTTTTGGACTCTAACTTGCATGATTTGAATGGAACTAACCCAGACTGACGCTGTTTTCAGCAGAATTGCCATGGTGTTATTTATGTGCAGAAACAAACGTTCTCGGAATGACCTAAAACTTCACGGAGCAAATTTTTGGAAAATATAAAAAATACCTACAAAAGATGAAGGCCAGGGGCCCACCACCTATCCACGAGGGTGGGGGACGCGCCTGCCCCCCTAGGGCACGCCCCTACCTCGTGGCCCCCCTGGAGCTCCTCCGACTCCAACTCCAACTCTATATATTGTGTTTCGGGGAGAGGAAAATCAGAGAGAATAATTCATCGCGTTTTACGACACAGAGCCGCCGCCAAGCCCTAAAACCTCTCGGGAGGGCTGATCTGGAGTCCGTTCGGGGCTCCGGAGAGGGAAATCCGTTGTCATCATCAACCATCCTCCATCACCAATTTCATGATGCTCACCGCCGTGTGTGAGTAATTCCATCGTAGGCTTGTTGGACGGTGATGGGTTGGATGGGATCTATCATGTAATCGGGTTAGTTTTGTTAGGGTTTGATCTCTAGTATCCACTATGTTATGAGATTGATGTTGCTATGACTTTGCTATGCTTAATGCTTGTCACTAGGGCCCGAGTGCCATGATTTCAGATCTGAACCTATTATATTTTCATCAATGTATGAGAGTTCTTGATCCTATCTTGCAAGTATATAGTCACCTATTATGTGTTATGATCCGTTAACCCCGAAGTGACAATAATCGGGATACTTACCGGTGATGACCGTAGTTTGAGGAGTTCATGTATTCACTATGTGTTAATGCTTTGTTCCGGTACTCTATTAAAAGGAGGCCTTAATATCCCTTAGTTTCCGTAAGGACCCCGCTGCCATGGGAGGGTAGGACAAAAGATGTCATGCAAGTTCTTTTCCATAAGCACGTATGACTATATTCGGAATACATGCCTACATTACATTGATGAACTGGAGCTAGTTCTGTGTCACCCTAGGTTATGAGTTTTACATGATGAACCGCATCCGGCATAATTCTCCATCACTGATCCATTGCCTACGAGCTTTCCATATATTGTTCTTCGCTTATTTACTTTTCCGTTGCTATTGCTATCATCACTACAAAATACCAAAAACATCATTTTTTACTACTGTTACCTTTTGCTACCATTACCACTACTATCATATTACTTTGCTACTAAACACTTTGCTGCAGATACTAAGTTTCCCGGTGCGGTTGAATTGACAACTCAGCTGCTAATACTTGAGAATATTCTTTGGCTCCCCTTGTGTCGAATGAATAAATTTGGGTTGAATACTTTACCCTCGAAAACTGTTAGGATCCCCTATACTTGTGGGTTATCAACCTTTAGTACCGGCTCGTGACACGAACCGGTACTAAAGGTGCTGGCAGGGCCCCAGACTGACAACATCCTGTCACCACTCTTTAGTACCGGTTCGTGGCATGAACCGGTGCTAAAGATTGGCCACGAACTGGTACTAATGGGAGCGGCCCGGCTAGCCGTTGGAACCGGCACTAATGGTCATATTAGTGCCGACTCAAATTCAAACCGGCACTAATGTCCTTTGTTGGGGAACGTAGTAATTTCAAAAAATTTCCTACGCACACGCAAGATCATGGTGATGCATAGCAACGAGGGGGAGAGTCTGATCTACGTACCCTTGTAGATCGCAACAGAAGCGTTGACACAACGTAGAGGAAGTAGTCGTACGTCTTCTTCCCGATCCGACCGATCCAAGCACCGTTACTCCGGCACCTCCGAGTTCTTAGCACACGTACAGCTCGATGACGATCCCTGGGCTCCGATCCAGCAAAGCTTCGGGGAGGAGTTCCGTCAGCATGACAGCGTGGTGACGATCTTGATGTTCCACCGACGCAGGGCTTCGCCTAAGCACTACAATGATATGATCGAGGTGGAATATGGTGGCAGGGGGCACCGCACACGGCTAAGGAACGATCACAATGATCAACTTGTGTGTCTAGAGGTGCCCCCTGCCTCCGTATATAAATGAGCCAAGGGGGAGGGGGCCGGCCGGCCAAGGAGGAGGGCGCAGGAGGAGTCCTACTCCTACCGGGTGTAGGACTCCCCCCCCCCCCAATCCTAGTTGGACTAGGATTCCCTGAGGAGGAAAGAGAGAGGGGGGGCCGGCCACCTCTCCTAGTCCTAATAGGACTAGGAGAGGGGGGAGTCGCGCGGCCACCTTGGGCTGCCCCTTTCTCCTTTCCACTAAAGCCCACTAAGGCCCATATGGTTCCCGGGGGGTTCCGGTAACCTCCCGGTACTCCGGTAAAATCCCGATTTCACCCGGAACACTTCCGATGTCCAAATATAGGCTTCCAATATATCAATCTTTATGTCTCGGCCATTTCGAGACTCCTCGTCATGTCCGTGATCACATCCGGGACTCCGAACTAACTTCAGTACATCAAAATACATAAACTCATAATAACTGTCATCGTAACGTTAAGCGTGCGGACCCTACGGTTCGAGAACAATGTAGACATGACCGAGACACATCTCCGGTCAATAACCAATAGCGGGACCTGGATGCCCATATTGGCTCCTACATATTCTACGAAGATCTTTATCGGTCAGATCATTCAACTAATGGCCTGGCACCTAGCGGTGCTTCCAGAACGTAATTCCTCAAGTTACGGACCCAGTCCGTGTAATTGCTACCATCATCTTTCAACTTTGCTTTCCCAAGGAACGCATTAAAATTCAACGGAACAACAGCACGAGCCATCTATCTACAATCAATATAAACAAGCAAGATACTATCAGGTACTAAGTTCATGATAAGTTTAAGTTCAATTAATGAAATTACTTAAGAACTCCCACTTATATAGACATCCCTCTAATCCTCTAAGTGATCACGTGATCCAAATCAACTAAACCATAACGGATCATCACGTGAGATGGAGTAGTTTTCAATGGTGAACATCGTTATGTTGATCATATCTACTATATGATTCACGCTCGACCTTTCGGTCTCCGTGTTCCGAGGCCATATCTGCATATACTAGGTTCGTCAAGTTTAACCTGAGTATTCTGCGTGTGCAAAAACTGGCTTGCACCCGTTGTAGATGGACGTAGAGCTTATCACACCCGATCATCACGTGGTGTCTGGGCACGACGAACTTTGGCAACGGTGCATACTCAGTGAGAACACTTCTTGATAATTTAGTGAGAGATCATCTTATAATGCTACCGTCAATCAAAGCAAGATAAGATGCATAAAAAGATAAACATCACATGCAATCAACATAAGTGATATGATATGGCCATCATCATCTTGTGCTTGTGATCTCCATCTCCGAAGCACCGTCATGATCACCATCGTCACCGGCGCGACACCTTGATCTCCATCGTAGCATCGTTGTTGTCTCGCCAATCTTATGCTTCCATGACTATCGCTACCGCTTAGTGATAAAGTAAAGCATTACATCGCGATTGCATTGCATACAATAAAGCGACAACCATATGGCTCCTGCCAGTTGCCGATAACTCGGTTACAAAACATGATCATCTCATACAATAAAATTTAGCATCATGTCTTGACCATATCACATCACAACATGCCCTGCAAAAACAAGTTAGACGTCCTCTACTTTGTTGTTGCAAGTTTTACATGGCTGCTACGGGCTTAAGCAAGAACCAATCTCACCTACGCATCAAAACCACAACGATAGTTTGTCAAATAGACTCCGTTTTAACCTTCGCAAGGACCGGTCGTAGCCACACTCGGTTCAACTAAAGTTGGAGAGACAGTCGCCCGCAAGCCACCTGTGTGCAAAGCACGTCGGGGAAACCGGTCTCGTGTAAGCGTACGCGTAAGGTTGGTCCGGGTCGTCTCGTCCAACAATACCGCCGAACCAAAGTATGACATGCTGATAGGCAGTATGACTTGTATTGCCCACAACTCACTTGTGTTCTACTCGTGCATATAACATCAAACCATAAAACCTAGGCTCTGATACCACTGTTGGGGAACGTAGTAATTTCAAAAAAAATTCCTACGCGCACGCAAGATCATGGTGATGCATAGCAACGAGGGGGACAGTCTGATCTATGTACCCTTGTAGATCGCAACGGAAGCTTTGACACAACATAGAGGAAGTAGTCGTACGTCTTCTTCCCGATCCGACCGATCCAAGCACCGTTACTCCGGCACCTCCGAGTTCTTAGCACACGTACAGCTCGATGACGATCCCCGGGCTCCGATCCAGCAAAGCTTCGGGGAGGAGTTCCGTCAGCATGACGGCGTGGTGACGATCTTGATGTTCCACCGACGCATGGCTTCGCGTAAGCACTACAACGATATGATCGAGGTGGAATATGGTGGCAGGGGGCACCGCACACGGCTAAGGAACGATCGCAATGATCAACTTGTGTGTCTAGAGGTGCCCCCTGCCTCCTTATATAAAGGAGCCAATGGGGAGGGGGCCGGCCGGCCAAGGAGGAGGGCGCAGGAGGAGTCCTACTCCTACCGGGAGTAGGACTCCCCCCCCCCCAATCCTAGTTGGACTAGGATTCCCTAAGGAGGAAAGAGAGAGAGGGGGCCGGCCACCTCTCCTAGTCCTAATAGGACTAGGGGAGGGGGGAGTCGCGCGGCCACCTTGGGCTGCCCCTTTCTCCTTTCCACTAAAGCCCACTAAGGCCCATATGGTTCCCGGGGGGTTCCAGTAACCTCCCAGTACTCCGGTAAAATCCCGATTTCACCCGGAACACTTCCGATGTCCAAATATAGGCTTCCAATATATCAATCTTTATGTCTCGACCATTTCGAGACTCCTCGTCATGTACGTGATCACATCCGGGACTCCGAACTAACTTCGGTACATCAAAATGCATAAACTCATAATAACTGTCATCGTAACGTTAAGCGTGCGGACCCTACGGTTCGAGAACAATGTAGACATGACCGAGACACGTCTCCGGTTAATAACCAATAGCGGGACCTGGATGCCCATATTGGCTGCTACATATTCTACGAAGATCTTTATCGGTCAGACCGTATAACAACATACGTTGTTCCCTTTGTCATCGGTATGTTACTTGCCCAAGATTCGATTGTTGGTATCCAATACCTAGTTTAATCTCGTTACAGGCAAGTCTCTTTACTCGTTTCGTAATACATCATCCCGCAACTAACTCATTAGTTGCAATGCTTGCAAGGCTTAAGTGATGTGCATTACCGAGAGGGCCCAGAGATACCTCTCCGACATTCGGAGTGAGAAATCCTAATCTCGAAATACGCCAACCCAACATGTACCTTTGGAGACACCTGTAGAGCCCCTTTATAATCACCCAGTTACGTTGTGACGTTTGGTAGCACACAAAGTGTTCCTCCGGCAAACGGGAGTTGCATAATCTCATAGTCATAGGAACATGTATAAGTCATGAAGAAAGCAATAGCAACATACTAAACGATCGGGTGCTAAGCTGATGGAACGGGTCATGTCAATCAGATCATTCAACCAATAATGTGACCTCGTTAATCAAATAACAACACCTTGTTCATGGTTAGGAAACATAACCATCTTTGATTAACGAGCTAGTCAAGTAGAGGTCGCATGTCAATGGTTAGCTTACGATCAAGATTTCCTATATTGCACATGCGTGCATTCAGGATTTCTGAAAGCGAAGAATGCTTAATAGTGAAAGATTGGAGCAAAATTGTTAACGATCGCAGAGAAGTACTAGGGGGCAGTAAGGAGAAGCGCAACCCAAGATTAGGAGACAGATTCATCTATGAATCAGGAGAGCTATACATGTTCTATGCTATTCTACCTGAGAGGGAGCAGCAGGATCAATAGCTACTAGTTCATGCTCTTAATTAGTACTTGTCTCATATCCGTGTCCTAAACTTCAATGCTGGTGATGATTATGTTGAACTTGATGATATCTTTGCTTCTGTTACAAAGTGAATGTTTCCTCTTTAAGCTAGCCAGCGTTGATGATGATTAGATAGCTAGCGGTAATGACTATGATGATTAAATAGTGGTAATTAGACGACTACTATGATTTTTAGCTAGCTAGAGTTTATTTATTTATTAATATGCGATGATGATGATGATGACGACGACTACAACTCATTATAACGTAAAACAATCCTAAATTAAATTGATAACACAAATTTAATTGAAAAATACAAAATAAAACAAAACCCACAACCATTTAGTACCGGTTGGTGTTACCAACCGGTACTAAAGGGCTCCCGGCCCCCGGAGCTGGCTCGTGCCATGTGGTTCCCTTTAGCACCGGTTCGTGCTGAACCGGTACTAAAGGGGGGGGCTTTAGTGCCGAAACTTTAGGGCCTTACAAACTAGTGTGTATAAGTCATGAAGAAAGCAATAGCAACATACTAAACGATCGGGTGCTAAGCTAATGGAATGGGTCATGTCAATCAGATCATTCAACCAATGATGTGACCTCGTTAATCAAATAACAATACCTTGTTCATGGTTAGGAAACATAACCATCTTTGATTAATGAGCTAGTCAAGTAGAGGCATACTAGTGACACTAAGTTTGTCTATGTATTCACACATGTATTATGTTTCCGGTTAATACAATTCTAGCATGAATAATAAACATTTATCATGATATAAGGAAATAAATAATTACTTTATTATTGCCTCTAGGGCATATTTCCTTCATCCTTCACATTTGACCTTTTTTCTACTAGTGTTGGTCCCGGTTCATGGCTGGAACCGGGACCAAAGGGGTGGCCTTTGGTCTCGGTTCTAGCCATGAACCGGGACCAATAGATGTGGGCCAGGAGCGAGGCCCATTGGTCCCGGTTCGTGTCTGGAACCGGGACAAATGGGTCCAGACGAACCAGGACCAATGCCCCACGAGGCCCGGCCGGCCACCTGGGCTCACGAACTGGGACATATGCCCCCATGGGTCCCGGTTCGTGACTGGACCGGGATCAATGGGCTGGCCAGGCCTGGACCAAGGCCATGTTTTCTACTAGTGTTGGGACATCCTCTGAATCAAGTGGGATCAATCTTTCAAGGCATGGTGCATCCTCAATGGCAAGCTCCTGAAGCAGCACGTCTGATTTGTGGTAGTAAGATACATAGACAGCAATACTCCGAAGAGTTGGCGAGACGATCCGGACAGTGCTGAGCCCGTTGCCCTAAAGCTCAAGGCTCTCAAGCGCAGTGCAGCCGGCGAGCAGGTGGTGGAGGGCTTCCTCCGAAATGGCGATGCCGGGTGTTGGAAACGATTGTTTTGGCAATGCTTCACAATGTATTGATCGGTGCAAAGCGCACGTATATATGGAGTACAAAGTGGGCCACAACCTCAACTATACAAAGACTAGGAGGTGGGCCGGGCTATACAATAGTCATGTACAAACCATATATTCAACACCCCCCCCCCCGCAGTCGAAGCGTTGCCGGAGACACAAAGACTGGCCCTGAACTCCTCGAAAACAGAAGTAGGCAGTCCTTTCGTCATGACATCGGCGAACTGTTGCGCCGTCGGGACATGGAGGACCTGGATGCGCCCAAGAGCCACCTGCTCACGAACGAAGTGTATATCATGCTCAATATGCTTCGTTCGACGATGATGGACCGGGTTGGCGGAGAGGTAAACGGCGGAGACGTTGTCGCAGTAGACGAGCGTGGCCTTGTGAACGTCACAAAGCAACTCCTGGAGCAGCTGACGGAGCCAAGAGCATTCAGCAACGGCATTAGCCACTGCGCGATACTCAGCCTCAGCACTCGAGCGGGAGACGGTGGGCTGTCGCTTGGAGGACCAAGAGATCAGGGACGGCCCAAGGTAGACACAGTACCCCGAGGTGGAGCGCCGTGTGTCGGGGCAGCCAGCCCAGTCCGCATCAGAATAGGCGACGAGGTCGGTGGAGGCGGATGCCGTCAGCGTAAGTCCCAAGGACTGAGTGCCGCGTATGTATCGGAGGATACGCTTCACCAGAGTCCAGTGAGAGTCGCGCGGAGCATGCATGTGGAGACAGACCTGCTGACCAGCATACTGTAAGTCGGGGCGCGTCAGGGTCAGGTACTGCAGGGCGCCCACAATGGAGCGGTAGAAGGCTGCATCAGATGCAGGCGAACCCTCCAAAGCGGAGACCTTGGCCTTGGTGTCGACTGGCGTGGGAGTAGGCTTGCAGTTAAGCATGCCAGCTCGGTCGAGAAGCTCATGGGCGTAGCGCTACTAATGCGGGAAGAACCCATCTGGTTGTCGAACCACCTCAATGCCAAGGAAATAATGCAGAGGACCCAAATCCTTCAGAGCAAACTCATCGCGAAGACGTGCTGTAAGCCGCTGGAGGAGTGCGACAGTGGATGCCGTCAGTATGATGTCGTCGACGTACAACAGCAAGTAGGCCGTGTCAACTCCGTGATGATACACGAAGAGGGACGCATCGGAGCGAGTTGATGTAAATCCGAGCGTCTGCAGGAAGGCGGCGATGCGCTGGTACCAGGCGCGAGGTGCCTGCTTCAGCCCGTAGAGAGAACGGGAGAGCAAGCACACATGATCAGGATGCGTGGCATCGACGAAGCCAGTGGGCTGCTCACAGAATACCTGCTCAGCCAGGTGGTCGTGCAAGAAGGCATTGGACACGTCTAGCTGATGCATGGGCCATGCTCGGGACACGGCAAGCTGAAGCACGGTGCGGATCGTGCCCGGTTTAACGACCGGGGCAAATGTGTCGGTGAAGTCCACGCCCGCGCGTTGCCGGAAACCCCGAACCACCCAGCGAGCTTTATGTCGCTCGAGAGTGCCATCCGGACGAGTCTTGTGCCGAAAGACCCACTTGCCCGTGATAATGTTGGCACGGGGCGGCCGAGGGACGAGCTGCCAGGTACGGTTCCGCTGGAGCGCATCGAACTCTTCCTGCATCGCAGCGAGCCAATGAGGATCCCGAAGGGCGGCTCGAGCTGACGATGGGAGAGGAGACGGCTCAGAGGCGGAAGCAGCGAGAAGATACTCATCGCTGGGGTACCACGTGCTCGATCGAAGTGTGCCAGTCCGAGAGCGAGTCATCGGGCGGGGCAGCGGATCCGGAGGGGAGGCGAGCAAGGATGAAGACGAGCCCGCCTCCGATGTGACCGCCGCGGGCAGGACCTCTGAGGACGAGGCCGCCGGCGAGGCGGCGAGCGAGGCCACCGGTGAAGCGGTGGGCGAGGCCACCGGCGAGGCGGCGGACGAGGCCGCTGGCAGGGTCGAGGCCGGGGACGCCGGGGGCGTCGAGGGCGTCGAGGGCGTCGCGGGCGTCGAGGGAGGTGCAGCCCCTAAGGCAGCCAAACGGGGAGAGCCTCGACCCGTGGCGCGGGGGGCACCCGCAAAGCCGGGAGGCGGCCCAAGAGAGGGACGGGGGCAGCCATCACCAGGAGCAGGCGAGGCCACATCATCCGAAGGTACCTGCTGGAATGGAAAAACCATCTCATCAAAGTAAACGTGTCGTGAAGTGATCACCCGATGAGAGATAGGATCGTAGCAGCGGTAGCCTTTGGTGTTATGAGGATAGCCAAGAAAGATGCAGGCCACAGACCGAGGTGCGAGCTTATGAGGGGAGGTGGAAGCGATGTTGGGGTAGCACAGACAACCGAAAATGCGGAGCTCAGCATAGGAGGGTGGCGTGCCAAACAAGAGGTGATGAGGTGCGAAATTCCCGCGAGTGCGACAGGGACGAATGTTAATGAGGAGTGATGCGGTGGCAAGCGTTTCGGGCCAAAAACGTGGTGGCACGTTGGCGTGAAAGAGGAGGGTGCGTACGCAGTCATTGAGAGTACGTAGCACGCGCTCTGCGCGGCCGTTTTGTTGCGAAGTGTACGGGCAAGTGAGACGAAAGATCGTGCCGTGTGTGGCAAGTAGGTTGCGGATCGCAAAGTTATCAAACTCCTTCCCATTGTCTGTTTGCAACGCAAGAATGGGACGTCCAAACTGCGTGGAGACATAGGAGTAGAAGGCAGTGAGAGTGGCAACAGAGTCCGACTTTCGCCGCAACGGGAAGGTCCACACATAGTGCGAAAAATCATCAAGTATGACAAGATAATAAATATAGCCCGTGTTACTTGCAACAGGAGACGTCCAAACATCACTATGAATTAACTCAAACGGGTAAGATGCGACATGCGAGGAATTGCTAAAAGGAAGACGAACATGTTTGCCGAGGCGACACGCATGACAAGTGTGATCGTCGATCTTATTGCACGTGAATGAAAAACTCCGAAGAATATGGCGAAGGGTGGCGATGTTGGGATGACCGAGACGGGCGTGCCAAAGGTCCACTCCGGCGGAAAGCACCATGGGTGTACCAGCGGATGAAGGAGATGAGTGGACCGGGTAGAGCTCGTCGGGGCTGTCACATCGGTGGAGCACCATCCGGGTACGGGCATCCTTGACAGAAAAGCCAAACATGTCAAATTCAACGGTGACAGGGTTTTCACGTGTAAGAGAACGAACGGAAACAAGATTTTTGATAATGTCAGGAGAAACAAGCACATTAGAAAGATGTAATGGCATGGAGTTAGAGAGAAAAGCAGCATGGCCGACATGAGTAATGGGCATGGAAGAACCGTCACCCACGGTAATGCGAGCAGCGGTGTGGACGGGGTGAGCGGCAAGAAGGTTACCGGGGTTGGCGGCCATGTGAGTCGTGGCTCCGGTGTCCATATACCAGTCGCCACCACCAGTGTACTGCTGCGGCGTGGGGGCGGTGTGGAGAGCCGCTAGGAGCGCCGGATCCCAAGGCGCCGGCGGGAGGGCCGGGGCAGACGGCGCCGGCTGAGGCGGTGGCGCCACATACCCATAGCCCGAGGGGCCGTAGAGCGGCGCGGGGTACGCCTGGGGGGCCGCATGCAGGGCCTGATGAGGAGCCGGGCGGGCGCCAAAGGAACCGGGGACGGGGGCACGCGGTATAGGCATGGAGTACGCGTGCACAACCCCTGTCCAAGGGTTCTGGCCGGCCTGCCAGGGTGCCGGTGGCAGCGGATGCTGCGGCTGGCGAGGCGCCCCACCGGGGGCAGCGGGCTGCTGCGGCTGCTGCTGCTTGCGGCCTCCGCGACTGCGACGCCCGCCCCGGCGCGGCTGCTGCTCGGCGGGGGGCGGAGGGGCCTGGGGCGGCGCCGTGTAGGGAAACCCGGGCGGCGGCGGCGCCTGGAGGGGGCCCGGGGCGGGCGCGGCGGTGGGGTCAGGGCGGTGGGCGGCGCACCGCCACGGGTGCCGGCGGTGAGGGCGGTGTGGGTGGCCCGGGTGCGTGACATCCGCATCCGCCGCTCCTCTAGCTTCAGATATGCGACGATCTTGGGGAAGGTCGGGTTGGTGATGAAGGGGATGTTGGAGGCGGCGTTCCCGAAGTCATCGTTCAGGCCGGCGATGAGGGTGCTGAGGAGAAGCTCATCGGAGACCTTCTCGCCGAGGTCACGGAGCTCGTCAACGAGCTTCTTGAGGCGCATGCAATAATCGTCAACGGACGACTCAAGCTGTTGGCACCCAAAAAACTCACCGTGCAAGAAGACCTTGCGTTGGAGCGCGTTGTCGGTGAAGAGGCCATTGAGCTTGGTCCAAACTGCGTGAGCGTCATCGTCGGCGGAGACCACCGTGTGGAAGAGGTCCTTCGAGATGGTGGTGTAGAACCAACGGATGAGGGTGGCGTCGATGGCCGTCCACTCCTCATCGTCCTCCATGAAACGGGAGTCCACGGAGCCATTGATGTGATCTCGGAGATTGTACTCACGGAACACGAGGGAGAAGTACGTCTTCCAGGCATAGTACGTGGAGGTGAGCTGGTCGAGGACGACGGGAACCCGAGCGAGGATGTTGAGATCGCGGATGACGACGGGATCGGGACCATCGAACGGGTTGGTGCGGCGGCTGCGAGAGGTATCGGTGGAACCGGGGGAGGCCATGGCCGAAAGGGGGGTGGTGCAGCGGCGCGGGATGGGCGGCGCGGCAGGGAGAGGGCGGCGCGGCTTGGGGGCGGTGCGGCGAGTGGCTGGCGGAAGCGCGGGCGGCGGCGGCAGACCAGGGCGGCGGCGCGGCGGCGTATGTTCGCGGCGGCGGCGGCGGCACGAGGTGGCAGCGACGGCGGGTGGCGGCGGCGGCGGCGATGGGATCGCGGCGGCGGTGGCGGCACGGCTTAGGGTTAGGACCGTAGGTATGATACCATGTTGGAAACGATTGTTTTGGCAATGCTTCACAATGTATTGATCGGTGCAAAGCGCACGTATATATGGAGTACAAAGTGGGCCACAACTTCAACTATACAAAGACTAGGAGGTGGGCCGGGCTATACAATAGTCATGTACAAACTATATATTCAACACCGGGGAGCTTGAGATGCGTCAGACGAGGGAGATGAAGCGCGGGGACAGCATCAATGTTGGGAAAACCACAGTCGCGGAAGCTGGCGACACGTAGTGTGGGCGCCAAGCGGAGCGCCGACAATGTCAGCGGGTTACAGCCCCCGTAGAATTGGAGCTTCTCGAGGCCATCGAGCGCGGGGGACCGGAACCAGCCATCGAACTTGGCGTAGAGGTCGCGGCGCAGGTGGATGGTGCCGACGGCGAGGCATGGACGGGGCTAGAGGAGGACATGGGTGTACAGATGTACACCCATTATCCCTTTTTTCAAAAACTAGTATATAGGTATATCGTTGAACCATATAGTTTAAAAAACATTTTGTTAAATTTGTCATTGCGTATCGCTCAGATATATTATTAAATATATTGTTAAATTTGTCCATGGGTGCTCCAGAAACAAGTATATTGTACTCTAGATTTTTCTAGTGATATATTTTCTAATCATATAATACAACCACTATTCAATATTTGTGAACCCATACGTTTTACAGATATGTAACATACATATGTATAAACTACATAAATTACGCAAATATAAATAAATAAATCATTACAAAGCTGAAATTAAATTCAGCGCAACACTTAAGTATTTTTTTTAATGATATACAATACAAATATATAATAAACAATTAAATAATATTGTTATCTATGCCGAATAAGCAATGAAAAAATATGCACTTCACTTGAAAAAATATACTCTTTAACACTATAGTATAATAAGTATAAAATTTTAATACAAAATATGTATATATATCAAGAGGAGCAGGGCAATAAGGGAACTGGAATTTGTGACTCAGTTTTTTTTCTTGAGATCTGTACACCCAAATTTCAAATGCTGGCTCAAATTCGGCGAGGGAGAAGCGGCAAACAGGGCCGTGGTGCGTGGCAAGGATATTGGAGACGATGGCGACACAGTCGCGCTCTCGTCCCGAGAGGCGGCGATTGACGACGAGGTTGAGAGGGGCGGAGCGCTAGAGGTGGCGCCACCGGGAGGAGAGAACGCGTGTCCAGGCGGCCTCCTTGGTGGAGAGGAGGGAGATGACGCTGCCGAGGATCTCGTCGGGCATGTGGCTGATGTGGTCGAGGTTCTCTTCGCCGTCTCCGCCACCCTCCTTGCTCGCCGGAGGCTCTTACTCATCCTGCCTCAACTTCTTGGGTTCGGGTTCAGCCGCCGCCACATCGCCCATGGCCGCCGCCGCCCTCCATCCCTCGCTACCAAGTCACGTACATTTTGAAGGATCGTATGCCCTGTTAGGTGGCATAGCACTCGCTAACCACGGGTGCATGCATGCATGCATGACCCACCTCTCGCTCCTAAAATCCCTTTGCTGCTTATCGTTCCAACAAATCGTGACTTCCACCGAGAAATCTTAGGGATGCCATGAACAAGGACGGTGACTCGCGCGTACCGGAGATTCCGCGGGAGGGCTCCGTCTTCCACTCTGCTGGCTCCCCAAGCCTACCACGGACCCCAGTTGTAAGGCCTCTTACATCCCCACCGGCCAGGACACGCGCACCTCCTCCTCAAACTTGGACAGGTTCATCCTTGATTGCGTGTTCTTGTTCATTGTTACATGGATGATGGATCATGTGATACATTAGGTTACATATAGAAGCCAATGGACTTGTACAATGGACAATTGTTCTTGTGTGTGGCCATGCTAGTGAAAGAAACGACATGGCTTATGTCTGAACAATCGAGTTTATTAGTAATGATGCTACAGTCGTCGTTCACCTAGGTTAGAGGTAGCGTCACATGGTTTATAATTGATGAAAGCAGGCAAAGAGAATAGTTAATGACCCTAGTTGGGGGTGTGCTTGTATATCCAAATTTGGCTTGCATAAGCATTTTGAAGTATGGTTGATTTGTCTACTAAGGAGAATAAAATTAGCATCAACTTCATCAGATGGATGACCCTGAATAATACATAGTAAATTTAATTGTTTTGTTAAACAATCATGAATGACTACAAACATTAAATATATGGCACATGAAAATAAATTGCTCCACAATTATCGTCTAACAAGTTGATACATAAACTCTAGGCGCACTAATTGTGGGAGCTTATATGAATGTGAATATCTATATCAAAATATTAATTGGATTTCGGTAGAGCAAATAAATCTCTTGTACAAATGAGATACCAAAGATGTTCAAGAAAAAGAACGGTTCTTGAGTTTTACCTTAAATGAAAGGAAACTCATAAAATAGTGGGAGCAATCAACTTTGATACGTTTTCAAGTTAATTTTTTTTCCTTTGCTAAGGGGATAAGATCTGATCAACTATAAAAAGCATTACATGACCATATGAAAAAGAGGCAACTCCAATATTAATTACCTTTGAGCAAATCTTAGAATGTTTTAAAAATAATAATCAATTAATAATGAAAATGTATGTCTCTTGAGCAAGCCTAAAAATCACCAGATGGCACCGGAATTAAAGCATAGTAGAAGTTATGCCAACTACCTTTTGGCAATGAATATCCAACGACCAGCACAACTTCGCCTTACACTTCTTCATGGTTCAGAGTTTGTGTGATACAAACCAGGAGAGACGCTTGAGAGGAAACGTCTCGACACCTCAATCGGAGGGGCATGTTTAGAGTTCAAAACCTCTTTCCGCGAATGCCAAAATGCGCCAGAGCGTCATGAGAAACATCACCCACTAATCCACTATGCCCCCTCCGTATTGCATATAACTTGAAGCAACCATTCATGACCAGATAGCATGAGAAGGGCCACCTCGGGCAGCGGCAAGGCTTCTGCCATGGCATGCCATAAGGACTTTTCTTGGCAAAATCTACACACAAAAAAAAAAGCATGGTGGGTGCCCTCGTGTTCCATTCCGTATACCAGATACAAGCTAGTCTCAAGGTAATTTGTTAGACCACATAGGGAGCGAGTCTGAAGCAATCCTCCACGCAAAGACACACACTTTCGAAGGTGCTGGATAAGACCAGTTTGCCTTCCATCCATCGCGGCGCCTATCTGGTGCTCTGCTAGCGAATGTTGTCGATGCAGCATGGAGCTCAGTGTTGTCGATGCAGCATGGAGCTCATCGGAGGCCATACCGTAAACGCTTCTGAACAAGCTGCTCTTCTCAAGAGCCCACGTGATGCAATCTTTGACCAACCGCGGTAAGGGGTGCACCTTCATGACCTCTTCAGCATCAACATGGATTTTTTTTTGGGGTGAATAAGAAGGTTAATGTCCCATTTTCCATTCACGTGTAGCAAAATCAGCCACTCAGTGAAGCTTGCAATGCCCCTACCCATACCTGATGATCAATCTCCCTGTTGGCATGCGCGGGATCCAGTGATACCTCCAAATCTGCACACTAGCTGTTTCCTGTCCTCCACACAAGCTCCTTTTTCACAAGTCCCCGAGACTCTTATTTGGCTCTGGAATCTTTGGAATCGTTAGCAGGCCCACGTGTGTCTTGCGAGCAAGGCCTGAAATCCCAAAGGTCTAGACCCCCGGCACTGCAGGCCACATGTGCTAATCTACGCCTCCGCCTCTTATTTGTTTTACGCTGACAAAACAAACACTACAACTGACAGTGAGGAGCTGGATCCTCTTTCAGTTTTCAGCTAACGTACATATTCTAAGGTAGCAACAAGGATTTCACAAACAGAAAGGTTGTTAAACAATAACTTATAATCATCTCGTATAAAAAGACACTGAACATTTGAAATAAAAGATGTGACAACATAAACAAAGTATCTCTTGAAAATGCATCAAGCAGACTGACAACATTTACACAATGAGCTATCAAAGGGATCAGACATCCACATATCATGTATGTGCTTGCTATTACCGAAAAACCTGGCAGTAACATACTTTGTTTTGAAATCAAATTGCGCATCACAAGAAGCTCTATTATCCAGTTGTAGCCGCCTATGCTGGTTGGCCATCCATATCTCATTGCAGCTAGCACGGTAGACACCAAATTTCATTGCCTTGAGCACCCTTGCATTCAACACGAAGAATTTGGCAAAGTCAACATCCCGTTTCATGCCTTGGTAGTTGTATAGTACTATTTCTCTTAGATGGAGGTCAAGGCATTCGATAGGATCAACCAGCATGTCGTGTTGCGACACATCTTCCATATCCATGTTAAGATGCAACTGCAAAAGAAGAAATTTAAGTATAGTGGCCACTTATGTTACAGTAAACAATGCAAATTTTTTGCAGGAACAAAAAGAGTAATTTCCTTATGGCTAGCGTCTAACCACATCTATATTGGACAACTTTTAAATTAAAAATACACGATTGTTTTAACTTCAATGCTCTTCTAGATGCAGTTTTTATAACTATATTTGTCATCGTCAATTTGAGGAATACTACTACAGATGTATGTCCAAACTAGGCATCTAGAGATATGTATGATTGATCAAAATTAAAACAGTTTTAAATTGCTTTATATAACTCCATGTAATTTTACACGTTTCTTGCTGGAGTGGTTAACATTTCGCAACAAAGATTTTACATGGATGTATAACTTCTCCAAACAGGGAAAGCATTTAAGGAATCCAACAATTGCATCCAGATTGGGGCCCATAGACTCTAGAACCAAGACCTTCACCGTTCGCACCGACGTGGTGCAACTGACAGGGATCATCTCCTGGGGAAAACCAAAACACAGGATACACATCAATAAACAACAAACTCCAATGAAAAAAAAAACCAAATGCATCACCCAAGTTTCAAGAGAAAAAAGATATTTCATATCAGACATATACCTTAATGATTATGGTTCCAATTAGAAGCTTGGAGATTTGGTTAGTCAGGTAGCCCAACACCTTCAGTTTCGGTGCCATGATGACTTTGATTGTCATTGGGACGACATATTGAGCAAGTGGGATCAATCTTTCAAGACAAGGCGCATCCTCGATAACAAGCTGGCCGCAAACTGAGATAGCAATACCGCGGAGAGTGGGCGAGACGATCCGGATGTTGCGGAGCCCGATGATCTACCGAAGGTCAAGGCTCTGAAGTGCAGTGCAGCTGGCGAGCAGGCGGTGGAGGGCTGACTCGGAGATGGTGATGCGGGAGAGCTTGAGCTGCTCCAGCCGAGGGAAACAAACGTAATCAATGTCGGGAACATTACAAGCGCGGATGCTGGCGACGCGCAGCGTGGTCGCGAAACGGAGCACAGACGGCGGCAGCTGGCCTGACAGACTAGAGCCGTAGAAATTGAGCTCCTCGAGCCCATCAAGGGCGGGGGACCGGAACCAACCGTCGAACATGGCCTGGCGGTCGCGGCGCAGGCAGATGCCGCCTACGCGGAAGGAGAGGCAGCGTGCGGGGCCATGGTGCGCGTCGAGGATCTTGGAGACGATGGCGATGCGGTCATGCTCCCGCCCGGAGAGGAGGTGGCTGACGACGAGGTTGAGCGGGGCGGAGCGCCAGAGATGGCGCCACCGCGACGACAGAACGGTTGTCCGGCCGGCGTCCTTGGTATCGGGGAGGAAGGAGAGGATGGTGCCGAGGATCTCGTCGGGGAGGCGGTTGATGAAGTCGAGGCTTGTAACGTCACCGCCGTGCCTGATCGTCGGAGGTCCTGGCCCGTCCCGCCGCTTCGAAGCCGCCGCCTCATCGTCCATCGCCGCCGCCGTCACAAGAATCCAGCGAATTCGGTTGGAAGGTGGGAGTCCCGGTGCTTTGATCAATATGGAAATATTGATTCGGTACGGTGCGTCCTCAAGAAGAAAAAAATTATCTTCTCGTGTTGGCCGTGCCGTGTTGGTGCACACCCTTGATTTTTTTTATTTGCAAAACTATCTCTATGTTGTGCCATCTAATATATGAGATTGTTCATGCATGCATTAACTGTTCACTTGTGTTGAAGTTATATCTGAACTTGTTGTCTTGCTGCCATATACGTTGTGGTCCAGAGCTTGTAATGGATTCGACCAAACAGGTTGAAGTGACCTTGCAATACGCCTTTCTTCTACACCGTACCCTTCTCCCCCGTGTCGCTAGCAGTCGGCCCCACTTCTCTCGGCGTCGGTCTATGATGTTTTGGCGGTGGTGTGGTAGCGGAGGCTCACCCTTGCGATGTGGGTGGTCGGGTCCGGTCGGTCCCATGACCTTGTGGTAGTGGCCTCTTTGGCGCATGGGCTGCTACCGTGGGATCGAGCCAAGCTGGGCAGGGCGCGGGTACGGGTGTACGGCTGTGCAAGACTCGGGCGACTAATGGTGATGATTCTTGTGCTGGGATTTTAGGGGTGGGTGGTGGGCCTTGGGGTGTGCCCTTGGTCGGATCTGGCTTGCTACCCCGGCGGTTCGGCGTGTGCCGGTGCGACCCTGACAGGGTAGGCAAGAGCATCGCGGACGTCGGCGATTCATATTCGGTGTCTAGTCTCGCCGGTGAAGGGTTGGATCAAGTCAGGATCTAAACCCCATGCAGAAGGTTCTCCACATATGGGTTGGCATCTGTGTTGCCACACCCTATCTGCCTTGTGCCTTGGCAGAGGCAAAGATCGAGTCTGCCTGGGAGGTGGCTGTCTTGGGTGGTGAGGTTGCACGTTTGCCTATGCGGCGCGCAACACGACATCGATAGGGGCGCCTTCTCATGGTTATGTTGGTAGCAAGAGGAGAGATGGTGGTCGTTCCTGGTGTCGTCATAGCTTCAATGGTTCCGACTCTTCGATCAAGATATGAAGGCCTCATGTTGACAATGCTACCCCATCCTTGGGTTGGGTCGGTTCCATTGGTACCTCTTTGTGGCATGGGTGAGAGCAAAATCTCCGCGCTTTGGCGCCGACAACGATGATGTCTTTGGGTGTCGCTTACCTCTCGGGGACTTCATTGTGTGTTTGCTCTCCTTGTCAGGGTTTCGGATGGAAACTCTAACCCATCATTTCGGGCTTGGCGGTGGCACCAGGTTCACGCACTTGGGGGCATCATCGAGGAACTCAGGTACCATCCGGCGGCAACACATCGGTATCTTAGGACTTGCTTTATTCCCGATATAAAGCTTCTTCGACTAGGGTGCAGTTGATTCCTTGGTCTGCTATCTTTGACGTGTGTCCTCGTAGTCACCGTCCTATCCGCTGACAGGATCAGAGCTCCACGACCCAGAGCGCCCCTCTCTAGTGATGACTTGGTGTGTTCGGTGCATCAAGGTCTGAAGGTTTCCCAATGCGACGTGGTTCAGTTCCTATTCGGTTGTCTAGGTCTCTTCTTGTTAGGTGTAGCGATTTTTCTTGCTCGATGTAGGGTTGGCGGTGCTCTGGCTGTCGGCTCAGTTATTGTTTTTATCTTCTGAATTGCTTGTATGGGTATTCTCCACCACCTTGTATCTATTCTGTCATTTGGGCTTTATATATAAAGCTGGGCAAAAACCTGTTTCAAAAATATGCCTTTCTCCAACTATGGTGTACTACTAAAAGTATTGAAAACCAGTGAAAACATCTACTTCCATCTCTTATCTGTTTTTTTCCTCGAATATGCACGAGTGTGCATATCATATATTAAAGAAGAAGCGAATTTTTTTCTCAAAATGACATCGGCAGTGCAATTCTCAGATTCAATAAAGATAAAAGGAAATAAAAATAATAGACTGTGCAAACCACCAACCTGATGCCACACACACCAGAATTGTGTGCAGCTGGGGTCATGTCTCTCTGATGCATACATGCTATGTTCATATACTGATGTGATGTGGCAAACTGCTGATGGATGTCCAGTTTCTTCTATGAGCGAAAGATTACCAGATCTTGTCCAACACTAACATTGATTGTTACTCCCTCCGTCCCATAATATAAGAACGTTTTTGATAATAGCGTAGTGTCAAAAACGTTTTTATATTATGGGACGGAGGGAGTAACAGATTGTGCATCACAAGCTAATTTTCCTAGATTTTCCCCGACACTTAAGCATAGCCCTTCTACATGAGCTGTCGAATAAAAATGCCAGAGAAAAATAATCCCAGAGTTTGCACTGCACTTTCAGAAACTAAAACATCACAATGCATGATAAGCTAAGAATTCCATGTTTTGCCCGGTTCAAGAAACTAAATATAGCTCTTCTGCATACCAAATTAAGTAATATGCTTCTCTGTGAATGCCCTTACCAAGTTCAACTTCTGACCGCGAAACATAAGATTCTAGTGTAACCAGATAATCTGCAACAAGTAATATTAGTTTTCACTGTTAACACTTCGAATCTATTCACCCGCAAAAAAAAAAAACACTTCGAATCTATAGTGAAAGCAATGGTTAGTTTCACATCCTGTTCTGTTTTTGTCAAACAGTTGGGCAAACTGAAAGATTGTGACACACTGAAATTACATGATAGGCTGATATTCCCAGATATTCCCCAGTTCTACATGCACTTTGACATACTCCCTCCGTCCCAAAATTCTTGTCTTAAATTTATCTAGATACGGATGTATCTAACACTATAGATACATCCGTATCTAGATAAATCTAAGACAAAAATTTTGGGACGGAGGGAGTACAAAGTAAGACACCAGTAATGCCCCTTGAACCTGCCCCTGCCCCTTTCCTTATACTGGTCGAGGCAGGAGCTTGTGTTTCCTGTGCCAACTGCATGCCAAAATGGCACAGGAACCTGCTATCCCCCTGCTTCTGCAGACTTCTGAATCCTAGTATACCAATTACCAATATAGAGATAACAAAAACATATTATTTCAGTGTGAAAACGTATGCCAGAATCTCATGCAGTGTACAAAGCTTGCAAAATGGTCTGACATTAGCTACTCCCTCCGTCCCATAATATAAGAACATTTTTCAAGTATTAACCAGCGTGGAGTACAGGTCAAACGCCTTTCTTTCTGTATACTAGTCCATTTTTAAGGCTCTGTTTTTGCAAGAGACTGTAACTACGGTAAAGCACCATTTTTGGAGACCGAACTAAAAGGCCTGGCAATGTGTTGTATTCTTGTGCTACTTAGATTTTCCCCTGAAGGTCAAGCAAGACTACATAGCATAAACGTATACACCCCGTACGGCATTTATACATTAAAACTAAACAACACGATCGGCCACATTTTAGCAATCCGGCTGGTGAACCATAAATAGGACTGTTCATGTACATGTTGCCTTGAAACGAATACTCGCTGATAAATTAAGCTCCCTCTTGATTTCAAAATAATCCCATGAGCTCTGGAGAAATTCATGTGACACGTGCTAATCTGCCTTTTCTTGCGGGTAACATGTGTTAATCTAGTAATCTAAACCTCCACCTCTTATTTGTTTTTGGTAACGGGCATATTATGTATGCTGAACAAACACGGCAACTGGCAACAAGGAGCTGGATCCTCTTTCAGTTTCAGCTAACAAACATATGCTACGGTCACAGCAAGGATTTCGCAAACAGAAAGGTTGTGTAAACAAGAACTTAAATATAATCATTTTGTATAAAACGACATTGAACATTTGTTTGGAACGAAGATTTGACAACATAAACAAAGTATCTCTTGAAAATGCATCAAGCGGATTGACAACATTTACACAATGAGCTATCAAAGGGATCAGGCATCCACATATCATGTAGGTGCTTGCCATAGGAAAAACTGGGAATAACAAAATTTCTTTTGAAATCAAATTGCGCATCACAAGAGGCTCTATTATCCAGCTGTAGCCGCCTATGCTGGCTGGCCATCCATTTCTCATTGCAGCTAGCACCAAGGACACCGAATTTCATTACCTTGAGCACCCTTGCATTCAATACGAAGAACTTGGCGAAGTCAACATCTGGTTTCTTGCCTTGGTAGTTGTATAATACAATTTCTCTCAGGTGGAGGTCAAGGCACTCGACAGGATCAACGAGTGGGTCATATTGCCGCAGGTTTTTCGTATTCATCTTAAGACGTGACTGAAAAAGAAGAAATTTAATTATACTGACCACTTAGGTCGCATAAACAATGTAATTTTTCGCAGGACCTAAAAGTGTAATTTCCAGTTAGCTACCATCTAGCCACATCTATATATGTTGCATGTTGTGTTAACTAAGGATTGTTGAACAACTTTTAAATTTAAAATGCACGTTCAGGTTAATTTCAATGTTCTCCTAGATGCAGTTTTCACAACTACATTTGTCATCATCAAATTTGGAGTAAAGTAACCAAACAAATTAAAGCAATTTGTCTTGCTAAAGTGATTAACATTTCTATGTATGTCCAAAACTAGGTATCTAGAGAGGTGTATGATTGATCAAAATTAAAGCAATTTGTCTTGCTAAAGTGGTTAACATTTAGCAACAAAGATCTTACATGGATGTATAGCTTCTCCAGGCAGGGAAAGCATCTAAGGAATCCGACAATTGCATCCAGATTGGGACCCATAGACTCTAGAACCAAGACCTTCACCGTGTGCACCGACGTGGTGAAACTGATGGGGGTCATTTTCTGGGGAAAAAACAAAACAGAAGATACACATCAATAAATAACAGGCGACGATGCAAATAGGAAATGATCAAATGCATCACACAAGTTTCAAGAAAAATGAGATTTCTTCTACCTTAACGATTATGTTGCCAATCACAAGCTCGGAGATTTGGCTAGTCAGGTAGCCCAGCACCTTCAGTTTCGGTGCCATGATGACCTTGATTGTTATTGGGCCATCAAATGGAGCAAGTGGAATCAATCTTTCAAGGCAAGGTGCATCCTCAATAACAAGTTGACTGCAAATCCAGACAGCAATACTGCGGAGAGTTGGCGAGACGATCCGGATGCTGCTGAGCTTTCTGATCCTTCGAAGCTCAAGGTTCTCAAGCGCTGTGCAGCTGGCGAGCAGGCGGTGGAGGGCCGTCTCTGAGATGGTGATGCTGGAGAGATTGAGCTGGTTCAGCCGAGGGAAACATACATCATCAATGTCGGCGAAATCACAAGCGTGGATGCTGACGACGCGCAGCGTGGTCGCGAAACGGAGCGCGGACGGAGGCAGCGGGACCGGTGGATGGAACCCTCCGAAGAAGTCGAGCTCCTCGAGCCCATCGAGGGCGGGGGACCTGAACCAGCCGTCGAACATGGCGTAGCGATTGGAGCGCATGGGGATGGCGCGGAAGGAGAGGCGGCGTGCCGGGCCATGGTGCGTGGCGAGGATCTCGGAGACGATGGCGATGCGGTCGTGCTCCCGCCCGGAGAGGCGGCGGTTGACGACGAGGTTGAGCGGCGCGGAGCGCCAGAGATGGCGCCACCGCAACGACAGAACGGTTGTCCGGCCGGCGTCCTTGGTGTCGGGGAGGAGGGAGAGGATGCTGCCGAGGATCTCGTCGGGGAGACGGCTGATGAAGTCGAGGCTTGTATCGTTACCGTCCTGCTTGGTCACCGGAGGTCCTGGCCCGCGCCGCCTCCGCTTCGAAGCCGGCGCCACATCGTCCATCGCCGCCGCCGTCACAAGAATCCAGCAAATTCGGATCACCAGGGAAATATTGATTCGGAACTCCGTAACGCGCAAAGAAGGCCAGGGCGCGTCCTCAAGAAGGAAAGAAATAACTTCTCGTGTTGGCCGTGCCGTGTTTAATTGGTGCACACTCTTGATCTTTTTTTATTGTTGCAAAACTATCTCTGTGTTGTCCTCTCGTATGTGTGGAGTCTAGGAGTATGTGATTGTTCATTCATGCATTAACTGTCCACTTGTCTTGAAATTATATCCGAACTTGTTGTCTTGCTGCCATATACATTGTGGTCCAGAGCCTATAATGGGTCCGACCATACAGGTTGAAGTGACCTTGCAATATTCCGTTGTCCTACTCTCTTCGTCCCCCGTGTCGCCAGCCGTCAGCCCCCCTTCCGTCAGCGTCGGTCTATGACATTTCGGCAGTGGCACGACAGCGGAGGCTCTCCCTTGCGATGTGAGTGGTCGGGTCTGGTCGGTCCGATGACCTCGTGGTATTGGCCTCTTTGGCGCATGGGGTGCTCCCATGGGATCGACCCAAACTAGGAAGCGACACGGGTACGTGCGTACGACTATGTAGGACTCAGGTGACCCACGCTGAGTGTTCTTGTGTTGGGATTTTAGAGGTGGGGTGGTGGGCCATGGGGTGTGCCCTTGGTCGGATCTGGCCTGCGGAGGCCTGCTACCCCGGTGGCTGAGGATAGGCAAGAGCGCCGCGGACGTCGGTGATTCTTGCTCTAGTCCAGTCTCGCCAGTGAAGGGTTGGATCAAGTCAGGATCTAAACCACATGCCAAAGGTTCTGCATGCATGGGTCGACATGTGTGTTGCCCCACCCTATCTGCCTTGTGCCTTGGTGGAGGCAAAGAGCCGGCCTGGGAAGTGGCGGTCCTAGGTGGAGAGGCTGCGCATTTAGCTCTGCGGCGAGCAACATGACATCGATAGTGGCGCCTTCTCATGGTTATGTTGGTAGCAAGGGGAGAGGTGGTGTGCGTTCCTAGTATCATCATGGCTTCAACGGTTCCAACTCTCCGATCAAGATCGGAAGGCCTCGTGCGGGCAACGCGGCCCCTCCCGTGGGTTGTGTATGTTCCATTGGTACTTCTTGTGGGACGGTGAGTGAGGGAGTCCTGGATTAGGGGGTCTCCGGACAACCGGACTGTATCCTTTGGCCGGACTGTTGGACTATGAAGATACAAGATTAAAGACTTCGTCTCGTGTCCGGATAGGACTCTTCTTCTCGTGGAAGGCAAGCTTGGCAATACGAATATGTAGATCTCCTCTCTTGTAACCGACTCTGTGTAACCCTAGCCCCTTCCGGTGTCTATATAAACCGGAGGGTTTAGTCCATAGAACAACATACAATCATACCATAGGCTAGCTTCTAGGGTTTAGCCTCTACGATCTCGTGGTAGATCAACTCTTGTAATACTCATATCATCAAGAACAATCAAGCAAGACGTAGGGTATTACCTCCATCAAGAGGGCCCGAACCTGGGTAAACATCGTGTCCCCTGCCTCCTGTTACCATCCGCCTTAGACGCACAGTTCGGGACCCCCTACCCGAGATCCGCCGGTTTTGACACTGATATTGGTGCTTTCATTGAGAGTTCCACCGTGTCGTCACCATAAGGCTTGATGGCCCCTTCGATCATCGGTAACGATGCGGTTCAAGGTGAGGTTTTCCTCCCCGGACAGATCTTCATATTCGGCGGCTGCGCACTGCGGGCCAATTCACTTGGCCATCTGGAGCAGATCGAGAGCTACGCCCTTGGCCATCAGGTCAGGTTCGGAAACTTAAACTACACTACCGACATCCGCGGAGACTCGATCTTTGACGGATTCGAGCCCATGTCAGGTGCACCGCACAATCACGACGAGCATGACGTAACTCTGCCGTCGGATAGTGTTCGGGAGATTGCATCTACAACTACTCCGGCCTTCAATCCGGAGAAAATTGCGCCATCCAAGGACGGAGGGATAGACCCCGCCATGGAGGCCACACTCTCGGTGGTGATGGAGCCGGATACTGACTTCACCCCTTACAAGAGCCGTGTCGCCGAACCACTGGATTCGTCTCCAGCCACGGACTCCGAGCTGCCTGCATCCGTGCCTATCGAATCCGACTGGGCGCCGATCATGGAGTTCACCTCCGCGGATATCTTTCAGCACTCGCCTTTCGGCGATGTGCTAAATTCATTAAGGTCTCTTTCCTTGTCAGGAGAACCTTGGCCGAACTATGTCCGGCTAGAATGGGATGCGGACGACGAAGAAATTCGCTACCCACCCACCACCCACTTAGTAGCCACTGTTGACGACTTAACCGACATGCTCGACTTCAACTCCGAAGACATCGACGGCATGGACGAAGACGCAAGAGACGAACAGGAACCAGTGCCCACAGGGCCACTAGTAGAAAAAGGGTCAAACGTGAAGCACATTAGTGCCGATTTGTATTTGAGCCGGCACTAATGTATACATTAGTGCCGGTTCCAACGGATAGCCGGGCCGCTTTCATTAGTACCGGTTCGTGGCGAACCTTTAGCACCGGTTCGTGCCACGAACCGGTACTAATGAGAGTGGTGGCAGAATGTTGTCAGAGTGGGGCCCCTCCAGCACCTTTAGTACCGGTTCGTGCCACGAACCGGTACTAAAGGTCGTCCTATATAAACCCTTCGTCCACCAGCACTCTGTTCTTCCCCCTTTCCCCTCTCCGGCCCTCTCCTCTGTTCTTCCCTTCTTCCTCTCGAGTTCATCACAAAATTTGCCCAAAATTTGTCAAGATTTGAAGGCCCTCATCCATTCAAATGATCACAAAGGTTAGCAACTTTTTCCTTTCATCTCTCATTGCTAGATTAGCTCTTGCATTGGTTTATATAGTGATTAATTTGTGAGTTTAGTAATTTGGGAGGATATATATGTGTGTGCTAGTATTTGATTTATATGCAATCTGAGGTCAAAAATAACACTTAGTTTGCATATGTAGGTGTGGTTTACTTAGTGCCTTCTAAATCTCCATCGTAGCCACCGTCAATCGCCTGCACCGTCCCGTCGCCGGCACCACCTT
Organism: Triticum monococcum; assembly: GCA_034509565.1. Taxonomy (NCBI): domain Eukaryota; kingdom Viridiplantae; phylum Streptophyta; class Magnoliopsida; order Poales; family Poaceae; genus Triticum; species Triticum monococcum. The sequence continues at coordinate 580,223,491 of CM067845.1, forward strand.
GTGGTGAGCCTCTTGTTCATGAAATTTTATATAAAAAATGATGTTTGTGTGATTTGGATATATAGTTACTCGTATAATTATCTTACCCGTACGTTGTTTGTTATACATATAGTGCCATGGTTTTGATATCCGTCCCCATCGGCCCTAGTCCTTGTTATGATTCGGATGTGGTATGTATATTCTCTTTTAAAACTAGTTGCATTTCGTGTTTATGAAAAATTATGCCCATCAAAGTTGACATAGAAATTTTTTCTAGGAGGTATGTGAATCGGAAATTCCAACCGACCCTATTGCCGAGAGGTTAAATTTAGTTGAAAGAGAAAACGAGTACTTGAAAGAAAAATTGAAAAGAATTGAGGGGGAGAAGATGGAATTGGAGTTGCATGTTGCCGATGTCGTCGATGATCACAAGATCAAGATGGAGAAAATGCGCTTGAAGATTAGAAAGATTAGAAAATATGCCATTGATAGTGAGGCTTGGTATCATTATGCTGTTGGATCCATTGTTACCTTAGTTGCGATCTTGATCGTATTTGTTGTTGCATTTAAATGCTTTAGCTAGAGAGTTATTTGTTTGTTGCATTTATGTGTTGTATGAACTTTATGTATGAACTTGTATTAATTTGGTCTATTCGGTCTTGTGTAATGAAGATGAGCCGGCAATGGATGTACGATGACCGATGCTCTCCCCAGTTCGTTGAGGGCGTGCGTACTTTTCTGCTTGCGGCTGAGGCAAACAAGCGGGCGGATGGTTTTATGCCTTGTCCATGTGCTCGCTGTAAGAATGGTCACAATTACTCTACGTCAAGAACCATTCACGTCCACCTGTTTAAGTCCGGTTTCATGCCCCATTATAATGTTTGGACCAAGCACAGAGAAAGAGGGGTTATGATGGAAGACAATGAAGAAGAAGAGGACGACGACAGCTATCCTGGCCATGGGTTCCCTGAATACGATGATACAACAATGGGGGAAGAAGCTGAGCCGGTAATGCGGGAAGAAGCTGAGCCGGCAATGCCGGAAGATGCTGAAGAAGAGGCATCAGATGAGCCCGTTGATGATCTAGGTCGGGCCATTGCCGATGCAAAGAGAAACTGCGCAAGTGATTTGGAGAAGAAGAAGTTGCAGCGCATGTTAGAGGATCAAAAAAAATTGTTGTACCCGAATTGCGTAGGTGACAAGGAAAAGCTAGGCACCACACTGGAATTGCTGCAATGGAAGGCAGAGAATGGTGTATCTGACAAGGGATTTGGAAAGTTGCTGGTAATGATAAAGGATATGCTTCCAAAGGACAACGAATTGCCCGAGAGTACGTACGAAGCAAAGAAGGCTGTCTGCCCTCTAGGGTTAGAGGTGCAGAAGATACATGCATGCCCTAATGATTGCATCCTCTACCGCGGTGAGTACGAGGATTTGAACGCTTGCCCGGTATGTGGTGCATTGCGCTATAAGATCTGCCGCGATGACCCTGGTGATGTCGAGGGCCGGCGCCCCAGGAAGAAGATTCCTGCCAAGGTGATGTGGTATGCTCCTATAATACCATGGTTGAAACGTTTGTTCCAAAACAAAGAGCATGCCAAGGCGATGCGATGGCACAGAGAGGACCGTAAGAAAGACGGAAAGTTGAGAGTACCCGCTGACGGGTCGCAGTGGAGAAAAATCGAAAGAAAGTACGGGAAGGAGTTTGCAGATGACGCAAGGAGCGTATGGTTTGGTCTAAGCACAGATGGCATTAATCCTTTTGGGGAGCAGAGCAGCAACCATAGCACCTGGCCTGTGACTCTATGTTTGTATAACCTTCCTCCTTGGTTGTGCATGAAGCGGAAGTTCATTATGATGCCAGTGCTCATCCAAGGCCCTAAGCAACCCGGCAACGACATTGATGTGTACCTAAGGCCATTAGTTGAAGAACTCTTACAACTGTGGAATGGAATAGGTGTACGTGCGTGGGATGAGCGCATGGGGGAAGAATTTGACCTAAAGGCGTTGTTGTTCGTGACCATCAATGATTGGCCTGCTCTCAGTAACCTTTCAGGACAGACAAACAAGGGATACCGCGCATGCACGCACTGTTTGGACGATACCGACAGTATATATTTGGCTAATAAGAATGTGTACCTGGGACATCGTCGATTTCTTCCGAGCAGGCATCCCATAAGAAAGAAAGGCAAGCATTTCAAAGGTGAGGCGGATCACCGGACGAAGCCTCGCCACCGTACTGGTGCTGATGTACATGATATGGTCAAGGATTTGAAGGTGGTCTTTGGAAAGGGTCCTGGTGGACAACCTGTTCCGAATGACGCTGACGGACGCGCACCCATGTGGAAGAAGAAATCTATATTTTGGGACCTGCCCTATTGGAAAGACCTCGAGGTCCGCTCCGCAATCGACGTGATGCACGTGACGAAGAATCTTTGTGTGACCCTGCTTGGCTTCTTGGGCGTGTATGGGAAGACAAAAGATACACCTGAGGCACGGGAGGACCAGCAATGTATGCACGGAAAAGACGGCATACATCAGGGTCATGCAAGCTACGCTCTTACCAAAGAAGAGAAGGAAATCTTCTTTGAATGCCTGCTCAATATTAAGGTACCGTCTGGCTTCTCGTCGAATATAAAGGGAATAATAAACATGGCAGAGAAAAAGTTCCAGAACCTAAAGTCTCATGACTGACACGTGATTATGACGCAACTGCTTCCGGTTGCATTGAGGGGGCTTCTACCGGAAAACGTTCGATTAGCCATTGTGAAGCTATGTGCATTTCTCAATGCAATCTCTCAGAAGGTAATCGATCCAGAAATCATACCAAGGTTACAGAATGATTTGGTGCAATGTCTTGTCAGTTTCGAGTTGGTGTTCCCACCATCCTTCTTCAACATCATGATGCACGTCCTAGTTCACCTATGCGAAGAGATTAACGTTTTGGGTCCTGTATTTCTACACAATATGTTCCCCTTTGAGAGGTTCATGGGAGTCTTAAAGAAATATGTTCATAACCGTGCTAGGCCAGAAGGAAGCATCTCCAAGGGCCGTCAAAATGAGGAGGTCATTGAGTTTTGTATTGACTTTATTCCTGACCTTAAGCTGATTGGTGTTCTTGAATCGCGGCATAAGGGCAGACTGGATGGAAAAGGCACGCTAGGAGGGGAACAAATAATATGTATGGACGGACATTCTCTCACTGAAGCACACTACACAGTTCTACAGAATTCCGCCTTGGTGGCTCCGTATATGGACGAACACAAGAATTTGCTACGCTCCAAACACCCAGAGCGGTCTGATGACTGGATTACTGTAATGCCCCGAGACCGATGTGCCAGGTGTCGTTCAGTTATTCGCTGTTGTTGCCTTGTCATTCGCTTGCGTGTTGCATCTCATATCATGTCATCATGTGCATTGCATTTGCATTCGTGTTCGTCTCATGCATCCGAGCCTTTTCCCCGTTGTCCGTTTTGCATTCCGGCGCTTCATTCTCCTCCGGTGGTCATTTCTACCTTTCTTTTGTGTGTGGGGATTAAACATTTCCGGATTGGACCGAGACTGGCCATGCGGCCTTGGTTTACTACCGGTAGACCGCCTGTCAAGTTTCGGGTCATTTGGACTTTGTTTGATACTCCAACTGTTAACCGAGGGACCGAAAAGGCCTCATGTGTGTGCAGCCCAACACCCCTCCATTTTGGCCCAAAACCCACCTAACTCTGCTCCATCATCTCGGTCGTTCGATCACGATCGCGTGGCCGAAAACCGCACCTCATTTGGACTCTCCTAGCTCCACTTATGTCTATAAATAGACCCCCCCCCCCCATTTCAAATTCGGATCCCCCTCGTCCAAGCCCTAGATCCATCCCTCTCTGCCGCCGCCGGACAACGTCCGCACCGAGCCGGACGTGTCCGGAATCCACCGCCGCCACCCAGCTCCTGACACGTGGCAAGTGGGAGCCCCACTTCGCCGCCGCCCACTGCGGCCCGTGAAGACCCGCAACCGGCCCCCGCGGCCCGAGCCGCGCCGCGCCGCCTCCTTTCTCACCGCGCCGCCGCCTTCCCCGCCTCCGACGCCGTGCCGCCGCCATTGCCGCCCGCTCCGCTCCGGCAAGTCAGTGCCTCCAACCGCGCCTCCAACCCCAGTGATCCTCGCCGCCACCGCCATGGAGCTCGTCGTGGGCTCCCCGACCTCGTCCGTCGCCGGATCCGTGCGTCCCCTGCCCTCGCCGGCCTCCTCCGCCCCTCATCGTCGTTGCCCGCCGGCGAACGGCGCCGCCGCCGCCCCTGCCTCCCTCGATCTAGGCGGGATCGAGGAGGAGGATGCTCCGCACCTGCATGGGCCTCGCTCGGCCAACCTCCGCCCCTGGCCTGCCTCCTCTCCACGTCCGGCCCAGCATCACCGGCCTGCTTCCCCCGTCCAGCCCAGCGCAGCGCCAGGCCAGCCGGGCCAGATCCGCACCGCGCCGGCCCAGTCATCCTCCCCACGATCCAGCCTCGCTCGGCCTCCTCCCCAGCTTCCTTTGCCAGATCCGGCCCAGCCCCGGTGCCCCAAGCCGGCCTGCCTCCTCCTCCGTCTGGGCCAGGCCCATGGGTGAGCCGCCACCCACAGCGCCCCGCCTTTTGTTTTTTTCTGAGTGGGCTTGTCTCTGTTTCGGCCGCATGTGTTTTTTTTCAGCGCCTGGGATTTAGCTATTTATCCAGAGTTGGTAGTTTTACAGAATAGCCCCTGTTCTTCATGCATTTAATAACTCACAAATGGTGCATCGGATTAAAATGAATTATATATGAAAATTGCTCAGAATTTTGTGTAGATTAATAATATCCAACTTTCACCCATGTTTAAAATGCTTAAAATGTTGTTTGCATTAATTTGTCCCTATGCCATGTTAAAATGATTTAATTCATAACTAAATAACCGTAGCTCCGATTTTAATAAACTTTATATGTAGATGGGGTAGAATTATGCCTAGTTTATCATGGTGACCTTTATTTGCATGTTAAATAACTCTAAAATTGTGTTTAGGACAGATCAGTACCAAATCTAAAATATGCTATGGGGATTTACCGGAATTGTTGTTCGTTGCTTCCGGCCTCATTTAACCTTGACTAGATAGGTAGTTTTCATTTGCTTCACCCTATTGCCATGCTTAACAACATTTAATATTGTTGGGTACATAACCGAGAGAGAACTAAATAATTGACGTGGTGTTTTCGTCAATATGCAACTCGTTGCATATTGAGCTCCACTTAATTTGTAGGATTGCTTGTGCATTTTGTCATGCCATGCTTCATTAAACCGGACATGCATCATACTCGATTGTGCATCATGCCATGTTGATGTGTTGGTTGTTTACCATGTTGTGTGCTTCTTTTCCGGTGATTGCTTCCTCGGGTTGGTTCCGGTAACGTCGAGTTTGTGAGGACCCGTTCATCTACGTCCGTTTGTCTTCTTCATGGACTCGTTCTTCTTCCTTGCGAGATTTCAGGCAAGATGATCATACCCTCGAAATCACTACTATCTTTGCTATGCTAGTTTGCTCGCTCTTTTGCTATGCCATTGCTACGATGCCTACCACTTGCTTGTCAGCCTCCCAATTGCCAGGTTCAGCCTCTAACCCACCAATGTCCTAGCAAACCGTTGATTGGCTATGTTACCGCTTTGCTCAGCCCCTCTTATAGCGTTGTTAGTTGCAGGTGAAGATTGAAGTTTGTTCCTTGTTGGAACAGGTAGATGTTGTTCCTTGTTGGAACATGTTTACTTGTTGGGATATCACTATATATTGTATTTAATTAATGCATCTATATACTTGGTAAAGGGTGGAAGGCTCGGCCTTATGCCTGGTGTTTTGTTCCACTCTTGCCGCCCTAGTTTACCGTCATATCGGGGTTATGTTCCCGGATTTTGCGTCCCTTACGCGGTTGGGCTATAATGGGAACCCCTTGACAGTTCGCCTTAAGTAAAGCTTTGCCAGCAATGCCCAACATTGGTTTTACCATTTGCCACCTAGCCTTTTTCCCTTGGGAGTCGCGCATCCCGAGGGTCATCTTTATTTTAACCCCCCCCCCCCGGGCCAGTGCTTGTTTAAGTGTTGGTCCAAACTGTCAGCCGCCAGTGGCTACCAGGAGCAACTCTGGGCTGGCCTACCGGAAGTTTAGACAATCCGGTGTTGCCCTGAGAACGAGATATGTGCAGCTCCCATCAGGATGTCGGCGTATCGGGCGGTGTTGCTGGTTTAGTTTTACCCTGTCGAAATGTCTTGTTGTACCGGGATACCGAGTCTGATCGGAATGTCTTGGGTGGAGGTCTATTCCTTCGTTGACCGTGAGAGCTTGTCGTGGGCTAAGTTGGGACACCCCTGCAGGGATTGATCTTTCGAAAGCCGTGCCCACGGTTATGGGCAGATGGGAATTTGTTAACGTCCGGTTGTAGAAAACCTGAAGTTGACCTTAATTAAAATGAATCAACCGCGTGTGTAACCGTGATGGTCTCTTTCCGGCGGAGTCCGGGAAGTGAACACGGTTGTTGGAGTTATGCTTGACGTAGGTAGCCCAGGATCACTTCTTGATCATATTTTATCGTCCGTGCTTTGCCTTCTCTTCTCGCTCTCTTTTGCGAATAAGTTAGCCACCATATATGCTAGTCGCTTGCTGCAGCTCCACCTCATACCTTTACCTGACCCATAAGCTTAAATAGTCTTGATCGCGAGGGTGCGAGATTGCTGAGTCCCTGTGGCTCACCGATACTTCCAAAACCAGCTTGCAGGTGCCGATGAGTCCGAGCAAATGATGCAACCCAGCTTAGGAGGAGCTCGATGAAGATCTTGTCCTTCGTGTTGTTTCGTGTTAGTTGATCAGTAGTGGAGCCCAGTTGGGGTCGATCAGGGACCTTTGTCGCATTTGGGGTTCTTCTTTTATTTTGGTTCCGTAGTCGGACCATGAGTGTATTTGGTTGATGTAATGCTTTATTCATGTATTTGTATGAAGTGGCGATTGTAAGCCAACTATGTAACCTTTTTCCCCTATTGTATTACATGGGTTGCGTGAAGATTACCTCACTTGCGACATATGCCTTCAATGCGATTATGCCTCTAAGTCGTGCCTCGACACGTGGGAGATATAGTCGCATCGAGGGTGTTACAATTACACATGAACAAACCAGGAGTTTCGCCAGCTGGTTGCAAGCACGTACCATGCATGACACCTCTATTGAAGATGACCTGTACTTGCTGTCCCAATTACCATCTTCGAATATAATGACTTTCAAAGGGTACGATATAAATGGTAATACATTTTACACGATCGCCCAAGATAAGAAGAGCACCAACCAAAACAGTGGTGTCCGCTTTGATGCAGAAACCAAGATGGGAAAGGAAACATATTATGGTTATATACAGGACATATGGGAACTTGACTATCGACGTGGTTTGAAGGTCCCTTTGTTTCGGTGCAAATGGGTCAATATGACACGAGGCGGGGTAACGGAAGACCCGCAGTACGGAATGACAACAGTGGATCTCAACAATCTTGCGTATGCAGACGAACCATTCGTCCTAGCCAATGATGTGGCACAGGTTTTCTATGTGAAGGACATGTCTACCAAGCCAAGAAAAAGAAAAGATAAGGAAGCGAATGCATCGTACGATGAGTCAAAGCGGCACATAGTTCTTTTTGGGAAGAGAAACATCGTGGGAGTGGATGACAAGACAGACAAGTCAGAAGATTATGAAAAGTTTGATGAAATTGCTCCATTCACAGTGAATATTGACCCGAGCATCTCGTTAAATGATGAAGATTTTCCATGGCTACGACGCAAAGGGACACACGCGAAGAAAAAGTTTCACACCCAAAGATCTGGGATGTGATCGGCTTAACTATCATCACTTTATTCTGTGTTTCACACCCAGGAGGGAATCTCTGTAATAGTTAGGGTAGCTAGTTATGTGTTTTGGCATTTGAAACGCGAATAAATTTTATGTGCAAGCAAATTCTTTCATGCATTTACTGATTTTTTCAGCTAAATGACCCTGAAATTGAAAAGCATTTCCAATGAACTCAGAAAAGGATGAAAGTTGGCATGGTCTCATAATTTCACCCACATAGCATGTGCAAAAAAGTAGAGAGGGTTACCGCAAAAACTGGATGCACTTCGTGTACAAAATGGACAATCTGTTTCGAAGTATCAGGGTTTCGGACGAAAACTCATCCGTTACAAAGGCATTTCATTTTTTAAATAACTTAAGCATTACCAAATTGAATATAATGATAAAACACACTAATATTAAACATAAGAAAAAAGAATCACTCGAAAATGTATTTTTAAAGTTAAGTTATTCACAAACTAGTGATTCACACAAATTTCAAATAATTCAAAATTTAAACTATTCAAAATTAAAAACTACCGGCACTAACTGAAAGTTTCTAAAAACTATCAAAAATATTCACAAAGAAACTCTAAATACAGCAAAAAACAACTAAAATAAATAAAACAAAATAAATAAAGCAGAAAAGAAAAAACTAAATGAAAAAAGCCCACCTACCGGGCCACAGCGGCCTGCATATGACTAGAAACCCAACCTGTTGTTGGGCCAGGATGCAGGCCCGCAAGCCCAATTGGCCCCACAGGGCAGAGTAGCAGAGGTAGGCCTAGAAGGCCTGCTTTAGAGAGGAGCTCGAGACAGCAGCGGCGGCGGGGCTTATAAGCAGGTGTGAGCGCCCTTCGGCTAGCGAGGTGGGACTAAACTTCTGCGCCCCTCGCCTGGCAGCGCACACCCTTTAGTACCGGGTCATGGCACCAACCGGTACTAAAGGGGGGCCTTTAGTACCGGTTGGAGCCACCACCCGGTACTAAAGGGGGTCGCTTCCCGCCGCTTGGGCTAGCCAAAACAGACCTTTAGTACCGGTTGGTGGCTCCAACCGGTACTAAAGGTGCCTTCTATATATACAACACTTCGAAAATTTTCATTCTCCCCCTCTGTTTCTTCCCGATCGATCGACGCCGCCCCCGTCCTACGCCGCCCCCGTCGCGCGCCGTTGCCGTTGCCGCCCCCATCCTCGTCGTCGCCCTCATCCCCGTCGCCGCCCCTGTCCCCGTCGCCGCTCCCGTCTCCGTCGCCGCCCCGGGCCCGTCCCCGTCGCGCCGTCCCTGCATCGCCGCCCCGTCACGCCCCGGCCCGTCGCCGCCCCGGGCCGTCGCCTCGCCGTCGTCGTCGCCCCGCTGTGAGCTCTCCCCCTCTAACCCCTCTCCCTCGCCCCCGGTGGCCACCATGGGCGCCCCCCCCCCCCCCGAGCCCATATACACACACACAAGCATGCATGATGAACATACACACACGCACATAGAAGTTGTTTTTCTGTTTTTAGTGTTAGATGCTTAGTGTTTAATTAGTATGGAATAGCATATAGAATTTTGACATATGCAATGCTTAGTGTTTTTAGTGGGCCCGGATATAATTAGTGTTTAATTAGTATGGAATTTTTTTTATATAATGTTGTTTTTCTGTTTTTAATGGATGTATAGAAGTTGTTTTTTCTGTTTTTAGTGTTAGATGCTTAATTAGTATGAAATAGCATATAGAATTTTGACATATGCAATGATAGCATAATTAGTGTTACATTTAATTTGCATATAGCATTTGTTGTCAACGGTGCCCGGCCCGCATCCTCGCCGTCGACCCGTTCGCGACGACGTCCTGCTTCAGAGGACCCATGTTCGGGACTGGGCTCCGCTGGGCTGGCACTGGGAGGTGCTACCTTCAGGGGCGCGACGCTTGGTGAGGTACCCGGCCCCGGGTCCCGTCGTCGACCCTCATCTCCTTTGGTGGCATTCACGTGGGCCACTTTCGGTGCGGAGGGAGCCGGCCCCGCCAGAGGTGGTACGTCGCCATGTCAGGGAGGAGGACGAGCACGTCCATTGCTACATGGCTGCTATGGACGTCAGGTTCTTTGGGGAGATCACCCGAGCTATGATCCAGTGATGGTTCCTTCACTTTGGTTGTCCACCGCCTAGGTTACTCTCTAGTATTCGATCTTTATTAGCTAGCTAGCTAGCTAGTGATGTATTCGATATATAATATTTGAGATGATTTATTCGAGATTATATATATTATTTGAGACGATATTCGAGATTATATCTATTATTTGAGACGACGTATTCGAGATTAAATCTATTATTCGAGACGATGTATTCGAGATTATATCTATTATTCAAGACGATGTATTCGAGATTATATCTATTATTCGAGATTATACTAAATTGTTTTATATTTCTTTTGGCATAGTTAAATAAAAGCTATGGCGGACAATACCGACAGAGAGAGAGAACAGACCATGTTCGATATCATACGCGGGCCAGATGATGATCATAATGAAGAAGATTTTGACGGCTGCGAATTTTAAACAACACCGGAGAGGGTGATATGATATTCGATCGCGACGACCGAGAAGATGAAGTCATGAACTACGACGAAGAACATGTTGATCCTGAAACAACAAACACCGACGAGGTATATATATTTATATAAGCAGGAATCTGGTGATCATTGCATGTTTTAAATGAGTTGAAGATATATTAATGAATTGATCTTTCTTCTTTCAGCCATCCGGATCGAGCAAATCTTCAGGCAAAAGGACGAAATGAGGCCCGAACAAAAAGTTGAAGGAGGGCGTAAAGTACAATATAAAGGCATTCAAACCTAATGGCGAACCATTAGCGCCTAAGAAGATTGCGGACAAGTTCGTTCGTCAGTGCGGAGTTCTTGTGAAGGACCAACTCCCGATCTCCCTTAAAGAATGGAGAAAGCCAGCAAATCCACGTCCAGATGTTACTTTTGTCGACGAGAATCAAAAAAATCTGCTTTGGGATACTCTCATGGAACATTTCACCCTACCAGATAATTTCACAGAAGCATATGTGCGGAAAGTCAGGGACACTGCTTTTAGGAAGATGGCGGTTGCATTCAAGAACCACAAGAGAATGACGTGGGAGAAGTACGTCAAGGGAGGAAGGAAGACTCCAGTATTCGAGGGGATACTAGAGAATCAAAGTGCTCATTGGGACGATTTCATGAAATTCAAGGATTCAGAATTAGCTAAGGAACGGTCGAGAATAAACAACCAGAATGCCGAAAAAAGGATAAGTTCCATAAGCTGGGGCCAGGTGGCTACGCGGTGGCAATGCCTAAGTGGGATAAGTCTGAGAAAGAGATGGAGGATGCAGGTGTCACTCCGGTTACTAAGAGCTGGCCCCCAGGTGCAGGACTTGGTTCTATGCGCATGGGGGGGGGGGGAGTTGGACCCGAAGACAGGCAATGTTTCGACGAAGGCATGTCTGAACGGAGCCGATGATGCGCTACTTGCTGCAATAGAAGAGGCTCGATCGGGGGTGTTCCAGCCCAACAGAGAGAACGACGAGCTTACACGTGCCTTGGGAAATCCTGAACACCCGGGAAGAACACGAGGCAAGGGCGCTCTTCCGTGGTATGAGGGGTTTTCGGACTGGAACACCGACTACAGAACCCGTGCGAGAAAGAAGATTGCGGAGGAGAAGAAGAGGAAGATGGAGGAGGAGCAGAGGAAGCGGGACTATGAACGCCTTCAAGGCCTAGAAGCAAGTCAAGCGGAATTGGCAGCTAAATTCCAGTGGCAGCAGGAGCAGATCCACTCACTTAGCCAGCAAAGGGGGTCTCAGCATCTGTAGCAGCTAGCGGATGATCCAGCATTGGATACCACCGCCCCATCCATGCCGAGAAGCAGCGTGGTTCCACCCCGGGCGACGCAGTAGTGCTGGATAGATACCCTGTGGATGACATCACGGAGAACACTAACTGCGAGCTACACTTCAAAATGAAGAACATATCCATGAAGGTGGTGGACGCCGTTGCTTTTTCAAATTCCCCCGAGGCAACCTTCCATTGCAACCCGATTCCAGCGGGCTATGCTCGTGTCTTGGTTGATGAGGTGGTGGACCCATATTCGGGGCTACAGCTTGACATTCCTGGAGGTGACGACGAGCACACATTGGGAGAGGCCATACATCGTGTCATCCTATGGATAAAGGATTGCATCATCTTTCGAAGGCCACCGACACCGCGTCACCTGACTCCTCGTCGAAGTCCGCCACCGAGTCACAGACTCCCGCTCCTCCAAGTCCACCAACGCGTGAGGCCACTCCTCCTCCTCCAAGTCCGGCAAAGTGTCAGGCCACTCCTCCTCCAAGTCCGACACAGCGTCAGACGTCCACTCCTCCTCCAAGTCCGGCACAACCTCAGGCTACTGCAAGTCCGGCACAGCTTCAGGCCACTCCTCCTCGTCCAACTCAGCCCCGTCAACCGTCTCCGCAGCCTCAGCAATCGCAGAAGAGACACCCCGCAGCTATGGTGCGTAGCGGTACGAGTCGAGGTCATAGTACAGGAAGTACAGGCGGAGGCAAGCGATATAAATATGGTCCAAACCTCACTACTCCTCTTCCTGTGAGGGCTTACGACAGGACCGAGGAGCAAACCAATGCCATAGTGCAGGCAGAAGTCGACGCCCATTTTTGACCGAAACCGCCACCGCCGCCAAGGGAGAAAGTGCCTGTGGAAGTAGTTGACCACTTCATTCGTATGGCTCAACCACCAGCTTCTAAGCCTATTGACTCAGACTATGAGCGCCACATCAGGAAGTTACATCGACGACGTCTACAGAAGGAGGCGAGCTCGAGCTCGAGCAAACAACAAGCGGCTGTCAAAAAATGCGGGAAAACCGTTGCCCAGCTGGGAAAACAAGCGGCGCAATCGATCCCTCCGCTTGTTGTGCCGCCAACAACACGTGACAGTACGCGCACCCAATATTATTGTGGCCAAACAGTTTACATTCCCGAGGTGGGCGATGTGGTAATAACCCAGGAGCATATAATGCAGGCTGAAGAACTCAAGATCACTGTTGGACAACTCCTCAAGATCGAGGACATGCCTGGGATTACAGAGGAGGAAATAAAACGGAAATATGTCCGGGGCCAACCTTTGGTCGAGCCAGAAGATGTCAAGAAGCTCCCAACGAGAATGTATGAATTGCATCAATGGTACATGGACATTACCAAGAGATCCAATCGAGAGTCCCTCATGGTGAATGTCAAGAAGGATGATTACTACCATGAGAAAGCTGTGGTCGTTGAGTATCCTGAACTGTTTCAGTTATACAATCAAGACGCACTCGACAAATCTATCGTTAGTTGCTATTGTCTGTAAGTGATTTCTTTCTGTAATTTAAGTCTCAAGCTAGCTGTAGTGATCCTTTTGATCAATCATTACCTGTAATTATCCTCACTATATTCTTTTCTGTGGTATTATGCAGGATGAAGATGTATGAAACGAGAAAAGGTGGACGCTATGGCATTGGGTTCATTGACCCAAACACCGTTAATGAATACACATGGAAAATGAACAAGCATCAAGAAAAAGAGGTAGAGGACAGCATGCTAGAGTTCTTGCAGCGCCTCAAATACAATGAAGATATACTACTTCCTTACAACTTCCAGTGAGTCACACTTTCTTGTACTACAAATTCTCTGTTTTTGCCTACTAGCTAGCTAGCTACATGTTTTTGCTTACATATGCCCGCTTAATTAAGACATGCAAACGTGTGTGCATGCAGATTTCACTGGATCTTGTGTATCATTAAAGTTGACGCCGGAACAGTTGAAATACTGGACTCGCTACTTAAAAAACAAAGTGACTATAACATCTTGTTTGGGATAGTCAATAGGTAATTTCAATCATTATTAACTATATATCTCGGCCTATTTAGTAATTCGTCATTTCATGATATGAACTATTTAATAACCCCTTTATTCATTTTCTTTGTCGGCGGGCAGGGCTTGGGCAAGGTTCATCAGCGTCACGGAAGGCGAATGGAAACCAAAGCTGAAATGGTTTCGATCCAAGGTAAGTAATTAAGTAGTACTAGCTAGCTAGCTAGCTGCCATCTCTTTAATTATCATGCTTGATTAATTATTATCTGATCAAATTAAATTCCATTCTCGTAATAAAGGCCCTGAAGCAGGCGCAGGGGACTGATATGTGTGCATTCTGCGTTTGCGAGAACATTCGCATGATGGCGTCCGAAAGGAGCAGATCTCAAAGACAGGAATGGGTACGCTTGTCAGAACACTATTCACAATTTTTACACCATTATCGATATCTAGTCACACAACTAATACACATGCATATTGATCTCCTTCTTAACAGTTCAAAGATGTGCGGGACAAGCTCCTACCAATGAAGCGCGTAGAAGCACTTCAAGAGGAAATAGCGGGATTTTTGCTCGACCAGGTCATAAATCCGAAGGTAGAATACTATTACCCGCTACCGCCCCCATGAACCACTTCCAATTGTCATCATGCTCCGAAGGCACCAATTAGGCTAATGCCACTGGCTCTGAAGGCAAGATGCATATGTAGGAGAAATTGTATATAGCTATACATGTGTGTATGTGTAAATTAATATGGTGGTTTGTGAGACATTGATGATATATATATATGATTGGTTCTACTAGAAATTCTATATATATATATATATATATATGCATAATGTGTACAATGTGTATTACCGTAAAATACCAGCAAACGAAAAAGAATTAAAATGGAAAACACAAAATTAAATGAAAAAGAAATCATAAAACCAAAAACCCCACAGCCATTTAGTACCGGTTGGTGTTACCAACCGGTACTAAAGGGCTCCCGGCCCCCGGAGCTGGCTCGTGCCACGTGGATCCCCTTTAGGACCGGTTCGTGCTGAACTGGTACTAAAGGGGGGGGGCCTTTAGTGCCGAAACTTTAGTGCCGGTTCCTAAACCGGCACTAAAGGGCCTTACGAACCGGTGCTATTGCCCGGTTCTGCACTAGTGGGCGCCGAACAACCACTTCATCACATGACGTATACATGGTGGATACACCCAAAGAAGGCAATGGCGAGGAGACAGTGGAGGATAGCCCCTCCAAGAAGCAACCCAAGCGCCAATGTCAGCGGCGCCACTCTAAGTCCCGCCATAGCAAAAACAGCGCTAATAGCGCAAGAGAAAATAACACTCCAGTCGACTCCAGAGGAAACGGCAACCACATTGCCCCTGCGGCAGAGCACGATGAAGCTACAAATGGCGAACATAGTACGGATCCGACGTCCGAACATGGCGAAGCCGAGGATAAACCTCATCAAACCCCCTCTGGGGAGGAAAACAGTCCGGGCGAAGATGCACACATCATCCCAGAAACGCACTTGGAGTAAGAGAACCTCCGCAGAAGGCTTATTGCCACATTGAGGAGTTTGAAGACGTAGAAGCAAAGGCTTAAGGCCGCACAAAATACGCCCAACAGCAGGTGGAACAAAGTGCTCGATGATAACCCACAAGTATAGGGGATCACAACATTTTTCGAGGGTAGAGTATTCAACCAAAATTTATTGATTCGACACAAGGGGAGCCAAAGAATATTCTCATGTATTAGCAGTTGAGTTGTCAATTCAACCACACCTGGAAACTTAATATCTGCAGCAAAGTGTTTAGTAGCAAAGTAATATGATAGTAGTGATAACGGTAACAAAAGGTAACAATATTAAAAGTAATGTTTTTGGTATTTTGTTGTGATGATAGCAATAGCAACGGAAAAGTAAATAAGCGGAGAACAGTATATGGAAAGCTTGTAGGCAATGGATCGGTGATGGAGAATTATGTCGGATGCGGTTCATCATGTAACAGTCATAACCTAGGGTGACACAGAACTAGTTCCAGTTTGTCAATGTAATGTAGGCATGTATTCCGAATATAGTCATACGTGCTTATGGAAAGGAACTTGCATAACATCTTTTGTCCTACCCTCCCGTGGCAGCGGGGTCCTTACGGAAACTAAGGGATATTAAGGCCTCCTTTTAATAGAGTACCGGAACAAAGCATTAACACATAGTGAATACATGAACTCCTCAAACTGCGGTCATCATCGTTAAGTATCCCGATTATTGTCACTTTGGGGTTAACGGATCATAACACATAATAGGTGACTATAGACTTGCAAGATAGGATCAAGAACACTCATATATCGATGAAAACATAATAGGTTCAGATCTGAAATCATGACACTCGGGCCCTAGTGACAAGCATTAAGCATAGCAAAGTCATAGCAACATCAATCTCAGAACATAGTGGATACTAGGGATCAAACCCTAACAAAACTAACTCGATTACATGATAGATCTCATCCAACCCATCACTGTCCAGCAAGTCTACGATGGAATTACTCACGCACGGCGGTGAGCATCATGAAATTGGTGATGGAGGATGGTTGATGATGACGATGGCGACGGATTCCCCTCTCCGGAGCCCCGAACGGACTCCAGATCAGCTCTCCCGAGAGGTTTTAGGGCTTGGCAGCGGCTTCGTATCGTAAAACGCGATGATTTCTTCTCCTGATTTTTTTCTCCCCGAAACACAATATATGGAGTTGGAGTTGGAGTCGGAGAGGCAACACGCCCACGAGGTATGGGGGCGCGCCCCCACCCTCGTGGACAGGTGGTGGGCCTCCTGGCCTTCATCTTTTGCAGGTATTTTTCATATTTTCTAAAAAATTGCTCCGTGAAGTTTCAGGTCATTCCGAGAACGTTTGTTTCTGCACATAAATAACACCATAGTAATTCTGCTAAAAATAGCGCCAGTACGGTTTAGTTCCATTCAAATCATGCAAGTTAGAGTCCAAAACAAGGGCAAAAGTGTTTGGAAAAGTAGATACGACGAAGACGTATCAACTCCCCCAAGCTTAAACCTTTGCTTGTCCTCAAGCAATTCAGTTGATAAACTGAAAGTGATAAAGAAAAACTTTTACAAACTCTGTTTGCTCTTGTTGTTGTAAATATGTAAAGCCAGCATTCAAGTTTTCAGCAAAGATTATAACTAACCACATTCGCAATAACGCATAGGTCTCAAGTTTACTCATATGAATAGCATAATCAACTAGCGAACCATAATAATAAATCTCGGATGACAACACTTTCTCAAAACAATCATAATATGATATAACAAGATGGTATCTCGCTAGCCCTTCCTGAGACCGCAAAACATAAATGCAGAGCACCTTTAAAGACCAAGGACTGACTAGACATTGTAATTCATGGTAAAAGAGATCCAGTCAAGTCATACTCAATGTAAACTAACAATAATGAATGCAAATGACAGCGGTGCTCTCCAACTGGTGCTTTTTAATAAGAGGATGATGACTCAACATAAAAGTAAATACATAGGCCCTTCGCAGAGGGAACCAGGGATTTGTATAGGTGCCAGAGCTCGGTTTTGAAACAGAGGTGAATAATATTTTGAGCGGTATACTTTCATTGTCAACATAACAACTAAGAGATGGCGATATCTTCCATGCTACACACATTATAGGCGGTCCCCAAATAGAATGGTAAGTTTATACTCCCCCTTCCACCAACAAGCATCAATCCATGGCTTGCTCGAAACAACGAGTGCCTCCAACTAACAAGAGTCCCAGGGGAGTTTTGTTTGCAATTATTTTTATTTAGTTTGCATAAAGCATGGGACTGGGCATCCCGGTGACCAGCCATTTATCTCGTGAGTGAGGAGCGGAGTCCACTCCTCTTGAGAATAACCCGTCTAACATGGAAGATACAGACAGCCCTAGTTGATACATGAGCTATTCGAGCATACAAAACAGGATATTTATTTGAAGGTTTAGAGTTTGGCACATACAAATTTATTTGGAATGGCAGGTAGATACAGTATATAGGTAGGTATGGTGGACTCATGTCGAATAACTTTGGGGTTTAAGGGATTGGATGCACAAGCACTATTACCGCTTAGTACAGGTGAAGGCTAGCAAAAGATTGGGAAGTGACCAGCTAGAGAGTGACAACAGTCATGAACATGCATTAAAAATTAATTGACACCGAATGCAAGCATGAGTAGGGTATAATCCTCCATGAACATAAATATCGTGAAGGCTATGTTGATTTTGTTTCAACTACATGCGTGAACATGCGCCAAGTCAAGTCACTTAAATCATTCAGAGGAGGATACCACCCTATCATACCACATCATAACTATCTCAATAGCATGTTGGCACGCATGGTAAACCATTATAACTCATAGCTAATCAAGCATGGCACAAGAAACTATGATCTCTAGTTGTCATTGCAAACATGTTTATTCATAATAGGCTGAATCAGGAACAATGAACTAATCATATTTACAAAAACAAAAGAGGTCGAGTTCATACCAGCTTTTCTCATCTCATCCAGCCCATCATATATCATCATAATTGCCTTTCACTTGCATGATCGAATGATGTGAATAATAATAATAGTGCACGTGCATTGGACTAAGCTGGAATCTGCAGGCATTCAATAAACAGGAGAAGACAAGGCAATATGGGCTATTTTCTCAGATCAACAATAATGCATATAAGAGCCACTTCAACAATTTAATTATGGTCTTCTCCTATCGACCCCCAAAGAAAAGAAAAGATATAAAACTATTTACACGGGAAAGCTCACAATAAGCAAAAGAAGAACATGAAATCTTTTTGGGTTTTCTTTTTAATTACTACTACAAGCATGGAAATTAAACTAACTAAAAGTTACAACTAATTTTTTTGGTTTTTTTCTTAAGGTTAATTAAACACACAAGAAGAAAGCATAAAAAGGGAAATAAACTAGCATGGGTGACACAATGAAAAAGTATGAGCACCAACATCTAGCAATGAGTGTGTGAACATAAATGTAATGTCGGTGGGAAATACGTACTCCCCCAAGCTTAGGCTTTTGCCTAAGTTGGTCTATGGCCACGGCTGGCCAGGCGGATATCCATAATAATAGTTGGGGTCGTACTGAGATGCAGCAGCTATCGCCTGTTGAGCTGCAGCATGGCGATGAGCGGCCTCCGCTCTCCTCTCGTACTCATCTGCCTCCTCTCTGGTAATAGTATATCTTCCTTTTGCCTGATGATCAAAGAAGGCAGGAGCAGGGAGAGTAATATGGACAGCACAACGTGTGTCAAAGATTAGTCGATACTGAAGAGGTGATTCATTCCTCTCGACAAACTGGTGGTGAACCATAGCATTAAATTCTAGGTAAGCAGGAGGTAATTCAATATCATCTTGGCGTATGGCTATACCAAGAAAATTAGCTATGCGGGTTGCATAAATTCCACCAAAGAAATCTCCATTAAATATATTAAGATGCAACCTACGTGCAACAATGGCTCCCAAATTATAAGGTTTGTCTCCTAACACAGCACTCCAAAGAATACTGAGGTCAGGGACACACATGTCACATGCATCATCTTTACCATTAATGCATCTACCTATGAAGAGAGCAAAATAATGTATAGCAGGAAAGTGAATGCTCCATATGGTGGCTTGTGTTATATCTCTAGATTCTCCCACAGTTATACTAGCAAGAAAATCTCTAAATTCAAATTTGAGAGGATCCCTTATACTACCCCATTGTGGAAGTTCGCAAGCAGTGGTAAAATCCTCTAAGTCCATAGTGTAAGAATTATCATAAAGATCAAACAGGACAGTTGGAGAATTCCCTGAAGTTGAAAATTTAAACCTCCTCACAAAGGTACTAGTGAGGTTGTGATACTGGTTGCACTTCTCTTCCTCGAAGCTCACAAGATCAGCGTTACGCAAATATGCGTTGCACTTCTCAGAAGGCCATTCGCAAGGACGCACTGGAGCGTCTCTTGGTGGCTCGTCATCAGCATCACGCATTGTGAGCCTGGGTCCTTGCTTCCTTGAAGAACCACCTTGGAACATTTTCCTAAGCATATTTCTTCCTCTGAAAAATTCTGAAAAAATTTAGTAACTTCAAAGTAAAAGTAAACCAAACTCAATAATATTGATAGCAACTACTCCTACAAGTGCCTAGAGCCTATATCATGCATCAAAACTACTTTTGACCATATAAATTTGACATGCAAGCTCAAGAACAGGGTCACATAAGCAGCAAAAATTTGCAATGAATAAAGCACTATAACAAAAACTAATTGGACCATGGAGGAGTCACATACCAAGGAACAATCTCCCCAAGCAGTTTTGTGAGAGGTGCTTTGAGCAAGGAGATCGAAAATGGCAGCAAAGTGAGCTAGAACTCGTGCTTGAGCTAGATATCCGTGTTTGGGGGAGGAAGAAGGAATGTATGGGTGAAAGGATAAGTGGAGGAGGGCCACCGTGTACCCACGAGGCAGGGGGGCGCGCCCAGGGGGGGTAGGGCGCGCCCTCCACCCTCGTGGGCAGGTGGTTGACCCCCTGCTGTGTTCTCAGTGCCAAATATTCTCAAATATTCTAGAAACAATCATATTTAAATTTCAGGGCATTTGGAGAACTTTTATTTTTGAGGTATTTTTATATTGCACGGATAATCAGATAATAGACAAAAAAATATTTGTTTTTATTTTATTTAATATAAATAATAGAAAGTAAAAGTGGGGTACAGAAGGTTGTGCCTTCTAGTTTCTTCCATCTCATGGTCATCAAAAGGAATCCACTAACAAGGTTGATCAATTCTTGTAAACGAACTCATTCCGAGTAACATGGAACCGGAGAAATTTCGAATAACACTATGTTACCTCAATGGGGATATGCACATCCCCAATAATAGGAATATCATATTTCTTCTTGATAGTAGGAAGAGGAAATTCAAAACCTCCAAATATAATCGATGGAATTTTTCCAATAGAGTTGATACTATGAACTTGAGGTTGTTTCCTCGGAAAGTGTACTGTATGCTCATTACCATTAACATGAAAAGTGACATTGCCTTTAGTGCAACCAATAACAGCCCCTACAGTATTCAAAAAGGGTCTTCAAAGAATAATAGACATACTATCGTCCTCAGGAATATCAAGAAAAATAAAGTCCGTTAAAATAGTAACATTTGCAACTACAACAGGCACATCCTCACAAATACCGACAGGTATAGCAGTTGATTTATCAGCCATTTGCAAAGATATTTCAGTAGGTGTCAACTTATTCATATCAAGTCTATGATATAAAGATAGAGGCATAACACTAACACCGGCTCCAAGGTCACATAAAGCAGTTTTAACATAGTTTATTTTAATGGAGCATGGTATAGTTGGTACACCGGGATCTCCAAGTTTCTTTGGTATTCCACCCTTAAAAGTATATTTAGCAAGCATGGTGGAAATTTCAGCTTCCGGTATCTTTCTTTTATTTGTAATAATATCTTTCATGTACTTAGCATAAGGATTGGTTTTAAGCATATCAGTCAATCGCATACGCAAAAAGATAGGTCTAATCATTTCAGCAAAGCGCTCAAAATCCTCATCATCCTTTTTCTTAGATGGTTTGGGAGGAAAAGGCATGGGTTTCTGAACCCAAGGCTTTCTTTCTTTACCATGTTTCCTAGCAACAAAGTCTTTTTATCATAATGTTGGTTCTTTGATTGTGGGTTATCAAGATCAACAACAGGTTCAATTTCTATGTCATTATCATTACTAGGTTGAGCATCATTATGAACATTATCATTAACATTATCACTAGTTTTAGGTTCATTACCAGATTGAGTTTCAGCATTAGAAATAGAAATGTCATTTGGATTCTCAGGTGTTTCAACAATAGGATCACTAGAAGCATGCAAAGTCCTATCATTTTTCTTTTTCTTCCTTTTAGAAGAACTAGGTACATCTATATTATTTCTCTGAGAATCTTGCTCAATTCTCTTAGGATGGCCTTTAGGATACAAAGGTTCCTGAGTCATTTTACCACCTCTAGTCATAACTCTTACAGCATTATCATTATCCTTACTATTCAATTCATTGAGAAAATCATTTTGAGCTTTAAGTACTTGTTCTACTTGAGTGGTAACCATAGAAGCATGTTTACTAATAAGTTTAAGTTCACCTTTGACATTAGCCATGTAATCACCCAAGTGTTCAAGTATATTAGAATTGTATTTCAATTGTCTACCAAAATAAGCATTAAAATCTTCTTGCTTAGCCATAAATTTATCAAACTCATCTAAGTATAGGCTAGCAAATTTAGTAAATGGGATTTCAGCTTTATCATATCTATAGAGAGAATTTACCTTTACTACCTGTGTCGAGTTATCAAGACCATGAGTTTCTTCAATAGGAGAAGGATTTGGATCATATTTTTCTTCAACAGGCGGTAAATTAAGACCATGTATTTCTTCAATAGGAGGTAAATTCTTAACATCTTCAGCTTTAATACCTTTTTCTTTCATAGATTTGTTTGCATCTTGCATATATTCAAGACTGAGAAATAGAATACCCCTCTTCTTCGGAGTTGGTTTAGGAATAGGCTCCGGAGGTGTCCAATTATTTTCATTTGTCAACATATTTTTCAATAGGATTTCAGCTTCATCCGGTGTTCTTTCCCTGAAAACAGAACCAGCACAACTATCCAGGTAACCTCTGGAGCTATCGGTTAGTCCATTATAAAAGATATCAAGTTTCATTTTTCTTAAGAGGATGATCAGGCAAAGCATTAAGTAATTGGAGAAGCCTTCCCCAAGCTTGTGGGAGACTATCTTCTTCAATTTGCACAAAATTATATATATCCCTTAAAGCAGCTTGTTTCTTATGAGCAGGGAAATATTTAGCAGAGAAGTAATAAATTATATCCTGGGGACTACGCACACAACTAGGATCAAGAGAATTAAACCATATCTTAGCATCACCTTTTAATGAGAACGGAAATATTTTAAGGATATAAAAGTAACGAGTTCTCTCATCTTTAGTAAATAGGGTGGCTATATGATGACCCACAAGTATAGGGGATCTATCGTAGTCCTTTCGATAAGTAAGAGTGTCGAACCCAACGAGGAGCAGAAGGAAATGATAAACGGTTTTCAGCAAGGTATTCTCTGCAAGTACTGAAATAAGTGGTAACAGATAGTTTTGTGATAAGATAATTTGTAATGAGCAACAAGTAACAAAAGTAAATAAAGTGCAGCAAGGTGGCCTAATACTTTTTGTAGCAAAGGACAAGCCTGGAAAAACTCTTATATAAGTAAAAGCGCTCCCGAGGACACATGGGAATATCGTCAAGCTAGTTTTCATCACGTTCATATGATTCGCGTTCGGTACTTTGATAATTTGATATATGGGTGGTCCGGTGCTTGGTTGTTGTTCTTACTTGAACAAGCATCCCACTTATAATTAACCTCTATTGCAAGCATCCTCAACTACAACAAAAGTATCAAGGTAAACCTAACCATAGCATGAAACATATGGATCCAAATCAGCCCTTTACGAAGCAACGCATAAACTAGGGTTTAAGCTTCTGTCACTCTAGCAACCCATCATCTACTTATTACTTCCAATGCCTTCCTCTAGGCCCAAATAATGGTGAATTGTTATGTAGTCGATGTTCACATAACACTACTAGAGCAGAGACAACATACATCTCATCAAAATATCGAACGAATACCAAATTCACATGACTACTAATAGCAAGACTTCTCCCATGTCCTCCGGAACAAACGTAACTACTCACAAAGCATAAACATGTTCATAATAAGAGGGGTATTAATATGCATAAAGGATCTGAACATATGATCTTCCACCAATTAAACCAACTAGCATCAACTACAAGGAGTAATTAACACTACTAGCAACCTACTAGCACCAATCCCGGACTTGGAGACAAGAATTGGATACAAGAGATGAACTAGGGTTTTGAGATGAGATGGTGCTGATGAAGATGTTGATGGAGATTTCCCTCTGCCGATGAGAGGAGCGTTGGTGATAACGATGGCGATGATTTCCCCCTCCGGGAGGGAAGTTTCCCCGGCAGAACAGCTCTGCCAGAGCTCTAGATTGGATCCGCCAAGGTTCCGCCTTGTGGCGGCGGAGTTTCGTCCCGAAAGGTTGCTTCCTATTTTTTTCTCGACGAAAGACTTCATATAGGAGAAGATGGTCATCGGAGAGCCACCAGGGGGCCCACGAGGTAGGGGCGCGCCTTAGAGGGGGCACCATTGTGAGCAGGGTGTGGGCCTCCTGGTCTTCATCTTTGGCGAGGATTTTTCATTATTTATTATAAGGTGTTCCGTGGAGTTTCTGGACTTTTGGAGTTGTGCAGAATAGGTCTCTAATATTTGCTCCCTTTCCAGCCCAGAATTCCAGCTGTCGGCATTCTCCCTCCTTATGTAAACCTTGTAAAATAAGAGAGAATAGCCATAAGTATTGTGACATAATGTGAAATAACAGCCCATAATGTAATAAATATCGATATAAAGGCATGATGCAAAATGGACGTATCAACTCCCCCAAGCTTAGACCTCGCTTGTCCTCAAGCGAAAGCCGATAACAATAAATATGTCCCCATGTTCAGAGGAAGAGGCATCGATAAAAATAAAATACGGACATGAGGGCATCATGATTATACTCATAATAGAAACATACATAGATATTGTCATATGATTACTTATGTTCAAGTGATGATCTATTCACAATGCAAAAGTATGAATCAGAAACCTTATTGAGAACCAACAAACTATAACCTCAATCATTGAAGCAATTGCAATTTATCATAACATCAGAAAGAGTCTATGTCAGAGCTAAAAAGCAAGTCCACATACTCAACTATCATCTAGTCCTTCATAGTTGCTAACACTTGCGCAATACTTGTGGTTACGGAGTTTTAATCAGAAATAGAGAAAGATATGGGCTTATAGTTTCGCCCCACAACATTTTACCTCGAGGGTAATGTCAACAATAATAACTCATGCTCCCTACATCCAATTAGATATATCTATCAGGATCTTTCCAACACATTGTGCTTGCCAAAGGATAAAATGTAAAAAGGAAAGGTGAAGATCACCATGACACTTGCATAAGGTAGAAGATAATAATAAAAGATAGGCCCTTCGCAGAGGGAAGCAGAGGTTGCCATGCGCTTTTATGGTTGGATGCACAAAATCTTAATGTGAAAGAACGTCACTTTATATTGCCCCTTGTGATATGAACCTTTATTATGCAGTCCGTCGCTTTTATTACTTCCACATCACAAGATCGTATAAAGCTTATTTCTCCCACACCAATAAATCATACATATTTAGAGAGCAATTTTTATTGCTTTGCACCGATGACAACTTACTTGAAGGATCTTATTCAATCCATAGGTAGATATGGTGGACTCTCATGGCAAAACTGGTTTAAGGGTATTTGGAAGCACACGTAGTATCTCTACTTGGTGCTGAGAATTTGGCTAGCATGAGGGGGAAAGGCAAGCTCAACATGTTGGATGATCCATGACAACATACTTTATCTCAGATATAAGAAAACATAACCCATTACGTTGTCTTCCTTGTCCAACATCAACTCTTTAGCATGTCATATTTTGGTGAGTGCTCACAATCATAAAAGATGTCAATAATAGTATATTTATATGTGAAACCTCTCTTTCCTTATTACTTCCTATTAATTGCAACGATGACCAAAGCTATGTCTGCCAACTCCCAACAACTTTTAATCATCACACTCTTTCTATGTGAAGTCATTCCTATCAATAAGATCAATATGAACTTTTGTTTCTTCTTATTCTTTTTCTCTTTTCTTTTCTTTTATTTGGGATCATGGCAAAAATAAGCAAGCCCTTGACTCAACACTAATATTTATTATATAGCTCAAGGACTCGATTACATAGAAGGATAATAAAGCAAAACTCACAACTAGATCATGCCATAAACTTTATTCTACTAGATCAAAATACTACTAATAGGATCGAACTATGGAAATGGTAAAGATAAAAGTGATGGTGATACAATACCGGGGCACCTCCCCCAAGCTTGGCAGTTGCCAAGGGGAGTGCCCATACCCATGTTATTATATCTCCTAGGTTGGTGAAGAAGGTGGAGGTGTTGTTGATGATGCAGGCTTGTCATCCATCTTCCAAGGCATAGGTTCGCCATCATAAAAGGATGATCGAGTCTCCGAAATCCTCGAATCTGCAGCCAAACTCATTCTTTTGAATCTATATTCATACTCACAGTTTTGGTTTTGCAGGTCATAGATTTGGGCTTGGAGGTGCTCGATCTTCTCATATAGCTTGAAGATGGCCTCCTCAGTGTTCTTGGCATCCGGCTTGTAGTTGTTAGTGAAGTCCGCGAGCATCGTGTGGTTAGCGTTGATTCCACGCTCCACCATCCCCTAGCACTTGAAAATTTGTTGCTCCATTGCTTCGAGCCTTGTCTCCACGCTTCCAGTTGAAGGAAATATGCCCTAGAGGCAATAATAAAGTTATTATTTATTTCCTTATATCATGATAAATGTTTATTATTCATGCTAGAATTGTATTAACCGGAAACATAATACATGTGTGAATACATAGACCAACACAGTGTCACTAGTATGCCTCTACTTGACTATCTCGTTAATCAAAGATGGTTATGTTTCCTAACCATGAACAAAGAGTTGTTATTTGATTAACGAGGTCACATCATTAGTTGAATGATCTGATTGACATGACCCATTCCATTAGCTTAGCACCCGATCGTTTAGTATGTTGCTATTGCTTTTCTTCATGACTTATACATCTTCCTATGACTATGAGATTATGCAACTCCCGTTTGCCGGAGGAACACTTTGGGTACTACCAAACGTCACAACGTAATTGGGTGATTATAAAGGAGTACTATAGGTGTCTCCAAAGGTAGATGTTGGGTTGGCGTATTTCGAGAATAGAATTTGTCACTCCGATTGTCGGAGAGGTATCTCTGGGCCCTCTCGGTAATACACATCACATAAGCCTTGCAAGCATAATAACTAAAGATGTTAGTTATGAGATGATGTATTACGGAACGAGTAAAGAGACTTGCCAGTAACAAGATTGAACTAGGTATTGGATACCGACGATCGAATCTCGAGCAAGTAACATACCGATGACAAAGGGAACAATGTATGTTGTTATGCGGTATGACCGATAAAGATCTTCGTAGAATATGTAGGAGCCAATATGGGCATCCAGGTCCCACTATTGGTTATTGACCGGAAACGTGTCTCGGTCATGTCTACATTGTTCTCGAACCGTAGGGTTCGCACGCTTAACGTTACGATGACAGTTATTATGAGTTTATGCATTTTGATGTACCGAAGGTTGTTTGGAGTCCCGGATGAGATCACGGACATGACGAGGAGTCTCGAAATGGTCGAGACATAAAGATTGATATATTGGAAGCCTATGTTTGGACATCGGAAGTGTTCCGGGTGAAATCGGGATTTTACCGGATTACCGGGAGGGTTACCGAAACCCCCCGGGAGCCAAATGGGCCAACATGGGCCTTAGTGGAAAGGTGAGAGGGCAGCCCACATAGGGCTGCGCCTCCCCCCTCTCCCTAGTCCTATTAGGACTAGGAGAGGGGCCGGCCACCTCTCTCTCTCTCCCCTTTAAAGGATTCCTAGTTGGACTAGGATTGGAGGGGGGAGTCCTACTCCCGGTAGGAGTAGGACTCCTCCTGCGCCTCCCTCTCTTTGGCCGGCCAGCCCCCCTCCCTCCAACCTTTATATACGGGGGCAGGGGACACCCCAAGACACACAAGTTGATCCTTGAGATCGTTCCTTAGCCGTGTGCGGTGCCCCCTGCCACCAAATTCCACCTTGATCATACCGTTACAGTGCTTAGGCGAAGCCCTGCGTCGGTAGTACATCAAGATCGTCACCACGCCGTCGTGCTGACGGAACTCTTCCTCGACGCTTTGCTGGATCGGAGCCCGAGGAACGTCATCGAGCTGAACGTGTGCTAAGAACTCGGAGGTGCCGGAGTAACGGTGCTTGGATCGGTCGGATCGGGAAGAAGACGTACGACTACTTCCTCTATGTTGTGTGATCGCTTCCGCAGTCGGTCTGCGTTGGTACGTAGACAACACTCTCCCCTCTCGTTGCTATGCATCACCATGATCTTGCGTGTGCGTAGGAAAATTTTCGAAATTACTACGTTCCCCATCAGTGGCATCCGAGCCTAGGTTTTTATGATTTGATGTTATTTGCACGAGTAGAACACAAGTGAGTTGTGGGCGATACAAGTCATACTGCCTACCAGCATGTCATACTTTGGTTCGGCGGTATTGTTGGACGAGACGATCCGGACCAACCTTACACGTACTCTTACGCGAGACCGGTTCCCTCGACGTGCTTTGCACATAGATGGCTTGCGGAAGACTGTCTCTTCAACTTTAGTTGAACCAAGTGTGGCTACGCCCGGTCCTTGAGAAGGTTAAAACGGAGTCTATTTGACGAACTATCGTTGTGGTTTTGATGCGTAGGTGAGATGAGTTCTTACTTAAAGCCCGTAGCAGCCACGTAAAACTTGCAACAACAAAGTAGAGGACGTCTAACTTGTTTTTGCAGGGCATGTTGTGATGTGATATGGTCAAGGCATGATGCTGATTTTATTGTATGAGATGATCATGTTTTGTAATCGAGTTATCGGCAACTGGCAGGAGCCATATGGTTGTCGCTTTATTGTATGCAATGAAATCGCGATGTAATGCTTTACTTTATTGCTAAGTGGTAGTGATAGTCGTGGAAGCATAAGATTGGCGAGACGACAACGATGCTACGATGGAGATCAAGGTGTCACGCCGGTGACGATGGTGATCATGACGGTGCTTCAGAGATGGAGATCACAAAGCACAAGATGATGATGGCCATATCATATCACTTATATTGATTGCATGTGATGTTTATCCTTTTATGCATCTTATCTTGCTTTGATTGACGGTAGCATTATAAGATGATCTCTCACTAAATTATCAAGAAGTGTTCTCCCTGAGTATGCACCGTTGCAAAAGTTCTTCGTGCTGAGACACCACGTGATGATCGGGTGTGATAGGCTCTACGTTCAAATACAACGGGTGCAAAACAGTTGCACACACGGAATACTCAGGTTATACTTGACGAGCCAAGCATATACAGATATGGCCTCGGAACACGGAGACCGAAAGGTCAAGCGTGAATCATATAGTAGATATGATCAACATAATGATGTTCACCATTGAAAACTACTCCATCTCACGTGATGATCGGTTATGGTTTAGTTGATTTGGATCACGTGATCACTTAGAGGATTAGAGGGATATCTATCTAAGTGGGAGTTCTTAAGTAATATGATTAATTGAACTTAAATTTATCATGAACTTAGTCCTGGTAGTGTTTTGCAAATTATGTTGTAGATCAATAGCTCGCGTTGTTGCTTCCCTGTGTTTATTTTTGATATGTTCCTAGAGAAAATTGTGTTGAAAGATGTTAGTAGCAATGATGCGGATTGGATCCGTGATCTGAGGTTTATCCTCATTGCTGCACAGAAGAATTATGTCCTTGATGCACCGCTAGGTGACAGACCTATTGCAGGAGCAGATGCAGACGTTATGAACGTTTGGCTAGCTCAATATGATGACTACTTGATAGTTTAAGTGCACCATGCTTAATGGCTTAGAATCGGGACTTCAAAGACGTTTTGAACGTCATGGAGCATATGAGATGTTCCAGGAGTTGAAGTTAATATTTCAAGCAAATACCCGAGTTGAGAGATATGAAGTCTCCAACAAGTTCTATAGCTAAAAGATGGAGGAGAATCGCTCAACTAGTGAGCATGTGCTCAGATTGTCTGGGTACTACAATTGCTTGAATCAAGTGGGAGTTAATCTTCCAGATAAGATAGTGATTGATAGAATTCTCTAGTCACCATCACTAAGTTAGTAGAACTTCGTGATGAACTATAATATGCAAGGGATAACGGAGACAACTCCCAAGCTCTTCGTGATGCTGAAATCAACGAAGGTAGAAATCAAAGAAAAACATCAAGTGTTGATGGTTGACAAGACCACTAGTTTCAAGAAAAAGGGCAAAGGAAAGAAGGGGAACTTCAAGAAGAACGGCAAGCAAGTTGCTGCTCAAGTGAAGAAGCCCAAGTCTGATCCTAAGCCTGAGACTAAGTGCTTCTACTGCAAAGGGACTGGTCACTGGAAGTGGAATTACCCCAAGTGATTGGCGGATAAGAAGGATGGCAGAGTGAACATAAGTATATTTGATATACATGTTATCGATGTGTACTTTACTAGTGTTTATAGCAAACCCCTCAGTATTTGATGCTAGTTCAGTTGCTAAGATTAGTAACTCGAAACGGGAGTTGCAGAATAAATAGAGACTAGTTAAGGGTGAAGTGACGATGTGTGTTGGAAGTGGTTCCAAGATTGATATGATCATCATCGCACACTCCCTATAATTTCGGGATTAGTGTTGAACCTAAATAAGTGTTATTTGGTGTTGAGCATGAATATGATTTGATCATGTTTATTGTAATACGGTTATTCATTTAAGTAAGAGAATAAATTGTTGTTCTGTTTACATGAATAAAACCTTATATGGTTACACACCCAATGAAAATAGTTCGTTGGATCTCGATCGTAGTGATACACATATTCATAATGTTGAAGCCAAAAGATGCAGAGTTGATAATGATAGTGCAACTTATTTGTGGCACTGCCGTTTAGGTTTCGGTGTAAAGCGCATGAAGAAACTCCATACTGATGGGCTTTTGGAACCACTTGATTATGAATCACTTGGTACTTGTGAACCGTGCCTCATGGGCAAGATGACTAAAACACCGTTCTCCGGTACTATGGAGAGAGCAACAGATTTGTTGGAAATCATACATACCGATGTATGTGGTCCGATGAATATTGAAGCTCGTGGCAGATATCGTTATTTTCTCACTTTCCCAGAAGATTTAAGTAGATATGGGTATATCTACTTAATGAAACACAAATCTGAAACGTTTGAAAAGTTCAAAGAATTTCAGAGTGAAGTTGAAAATCATCGTAACAAGAAAATAAGGTTTCTACGATCTGATCGTGGAGGAGAATATTTGAGTTACGAGTTTGGTGTACATTTGAAAAATTGTGGAATAGTTTCGCAACTCACGCCACCCGGAACACCACAGCATAATGGTGTGTCCGAACGTCGTAATCGTACTTTACTAGATATGGTGCGATCTATGATGTCTCTTACTGATTTACCGCTATCGTTTTGGGGTTATGCATTAGAGACAGCTGCATTCACGTTAAAAAGGGGCACCATCTAAGTCCGTTGAGACGACACAATCTGAACTGTGGTTTAGCAAGAAACCAAAGTAGTCGTTTCTTAAAGTTTGGGGCTGCGATGCTTATGTGAAAAAGCTTCAACCTGATAAGCTCGAACCCAAATTGGAGAAATGTGTCTTCATAGGATATCCAAAGGAAACTATTGGATACACCTTCTATCACAGATCCGAAGGCAAGACTTTTGTTGCTAAATTCGGAAACTTTCTTGAGAAGGAGTTTCTCTCGAAAGAAGTGAGTGGGAGGAAAGTAGAAATTGACGAGGTAACTGTACCTACTCCTTTATTGGGAAATAGTACATCACAGAAAACTGTTTCTGCGAGACCTACACCAATAAGAGAGGAAGCTAATGATGATGATAATGAAACTTTAGATCAAGATACTACTGAACCTCGTAGATCAACCAGAGTAAGGTCCGCACCAGAGTGGTACGGTAATCCTGTTCTGGAGGTCATGCTACTAGATCATGATGAACCTACAAACTATGAAGAAGCGATGGTGAGCCCAGATTCCGCAAAGTGGCTTGAAGCCATGAAATCTGAGATGGGATCCATGTATGAGAACAAAGTATGGACTTTGGTTGACTTGCCCGATGATCGGCAAGCAATTGAGAATAAATGGATCTTTAAGAAGAAGACTGACGCTGATGGTAATGTTACTGTCTACAAAGCTCGACTTGTCGCAAAAGGTTTTCGACAAGTTCAAGGAGTTGACTACGATGAGACTTTCTCACCCGTAGCGATGCTTAAGTCTGTCAGAATCATGTTAGCAATTGCCGCATTTTATGATTATGAAATTTGGCAAATGGATATCAAAACTGCATTCCTGAATGGATTTCTGGGAGAAGAGTTGTATATGATGCAACCGGAAGGTTTTATCGATCCAAAGGGAGCTAACAAAGTGTGCAAACTCCAGCGATCCATTTATGGACTGGTGCAAGCATCTCGGAGTTGGAATAAACGCTTTGATAGTGTGATCAAAGCATTTGGTTTTATACAGACTTTTGGAGAAGCCTGTATTTACAAGAAAGTGAGTGGGAGCTCTATAGCATTTCTGATATTATATGTGGATGACATATTGCTGATTGGAAATGATATAGAATTTCTGGATAGCATAAAGGGATACTTGAATAAAAGTTTTTCAATGAAAGACCTCGGTGAAGCTGCTTACATATTAGGCATAAAGATCTATAGAGATAGATCAAGACGCTTAATTGGACTTTCACAAAGCACATACCTTGACAAGATTTTGAAGAAGTTCAAAATGGATCAAGCAAAGAAAGGGTTCTTGCCTGTGTTACAAGGTGTAAAGTTGAGTCAGACTCAATGCCCGACCACGGTAGAAGATAGAAAGAGAATGAAAGTCATTCCCTATGCCTTGGCCATAGGTTCTATAAAGTATGTCATGCTGTATACCAGATCTATTGTATACCCTGCATTGATTTGACAAGGGAGTACAATAGTGATCTAGGAGTAGATCACTGGACAGCGGTCAGAATTATCCTTAGTGAAATAAGGATATGTTTCTCGATTATGGACGTGACAAAAAAAAGGTTCGTCGTAAAGGGTTACGTCGATGCAAGTTTTTGACACTGATCCAGATGAATCTAAAGTCTCAATCTGGATACATATTGAAAGTGGGAGCAATTAGCTAGAGTAGCTCCGTGTAGAGCATTGTAGACATAGAACTTGCAAAATACTTACGGATCTGAATGTGACAGACCCGTTGACTAAAATTATCTCACAAGCAAAACATGATCACACCTTAGTACTCTTTGGGTGTTAATCACATAGATATGTGAACTAGATTACTGACTCTAGTAAACCCTTTGAGTGTTGGTCACATGACGATATGAACTATGGGTGTTAATCACATGGTGATGTGAACTATTGCTGTTAAATCACATGTGAACTAGATTATTGACTCTAGTGCAAGTGGGAGACTGAAGGAAATATGCCCTAGAGGCAATAATAAAGTTATTATTTATTTCCTTATATCATGATAAATGTTTATTATTCATGCTAGAATTGTATTAACCGGAAACATAATACATGTGTGAATACATAGACCAACAGAGTGTCACTAGTATGCCTCTACTTGACTAGCTCGTTAATCAAAGATGGTTATGTTTCCTAACCATGAACAAAGAGTTGTTATTTGATTAACGAGGTCACATCATTAGTTGAATGATCTGATTGACATGACCCATTCCATTAGCTTAGCACCCGATCGTTTAGTATGTTGCTATTGCTTTTCTTCATGACTTATACATGTTCCTATGACTATGAGATTATGCAACTCCCGTTTGCCGGAGGAACACTTTGGGTACTACCAAACGTCACAACGTAACTGGGTGATTATAAAGGAGTACTACAGGTGTCTCCAAAGGTAGATGTTGGGTTGGCGTATTTCGAGAATAGGATTTGTCACTCCGATTGTCGGAGAGGTATCTCTGGGCCCTCTCGGTAATACACATCACATAAGCCTTGCAAGCATAATAACTAAAGATGTTAGTTATGAGATGATGTATTACGGAACGAGTAAAGAGACTTGCCAGTAACAAGATTGAACTAGGTATTGGATACCGACGATCGAATCTCGAGCAAGTAACATACCGATGACAAAGGGAACAACGTATGTTGTTATGCGGTCTGATCTTCGTAGAATATGTAGGAGCCAATATGGGCATCCAGGTCCCGCTATTGGTTATTGACTGGAAACGTGTCTCGGTCATGTCTACATTGTTCTCGAACCGTAGGGTCCGCACGCTTAACGTTACGATGACAGTTATTATGAGTTTATGCATTTTGATGTACCGAAGGTTGTTCGGAGTCCCGGATGAGATCACGGACATGACGAGGTGTCTTGAAATGGTCGAGACATAAAGATTGATATATTGGAAGCCTATGTTTGGACATCGGAAGTGTTACGGGGGAAATCGGGATTTTACCGGATTACCGGGAGGGTTACCGGAACCCCCCGGGAGCCAAATGGGCCAACATGGGCCTTAGTGGAAAGGTGAGAGGGCAGCCCACATAGGGCTGCGCCTCCCCCCCTCTCCCTAGTCCTATTAGGACTAGGAGAGGGGCCGGCCACCTCTCTCTCTCTCCCCTTTAAAGGATTCCTAGTTGGACTAGGATTGGAGGGGGGAGTCCTACTCCCGGTAGGAGTAGGACTCCTCCTGCGCCTCCCTCTCTTTGTCCGGCCAGCCCCCCTCCCTCCAACCTTTATATACGGGGGCAGGGGACACCCCAAGACACACAAGTTGATCCTTGAGATCGTTCCTTAGCCGTGTGCGGTGCCCCCTGCCACCAAATTCCACCTTGATCATACCGTTACAGTGCTTAGGCGAAGCCCTGCGTCGGTAGTACATCAAGATCGTCACCACGCCGTCGTGCTGACGGAACTCTTCCTCGACGCTTTGCTGGATCGGAGCCCGAGGAACGTCATCGAGCTGAACGTGTGCTAAGAACTCGGAGGTGCCGGAGTAACGGTGCTTGGATCGGTCGGATCGGGAAGAAGACGTACGGCTACTTCCTCTACGTTGTGTGATCGCTTCCGCAGTCGGTCTGCGTTGGTACGTAGACAACACTCTCCCCTCTTGTTGCTATGCATCACCATGATCTTGCGTGTGCGTAGGAAAATTTTCGAAATTACTACGTTCCCCATCACCAGTTCCCTTTGGTCCCTCAGCATCGCAGATGTGCAGCAACCCATCACGCATCTCAATGGTTTGAGACTGTCGCAGCACCTCCGCGAGGTAAGGGTTGATGACCTTCTCGAAGAACTTGTCCTTGGAAGCACTTGGGGACGTCATGATAATCTAGATCTGTCAGAAAAACAACTCGAAACAAAAACAGGAGATTTCTACGTGATACGGGAGTCAAAACCCCCGAGAGATTATATAATGAATTTTTACCGACCAAAATACGTATCGTGCAAGAAAACGGAGTCCGGAAGGCACACGAGGTGCTCACAAGGTAGGGGGCGCGCCCAGGGGGTAGGGCGCACCTCCACCCTCGTGGGGCGCTTGTGTCCTTCCCGGGCTGCTACTTAATTTTCTATTTTTTCTAAATATTCCAAAACGGAGAAATATTGCCTTAAAAATTGTTTTGGAGTCGGTTTACTTACCTTACCACATACCTATTCCTTTTTGGAGTCTGAAACGTTCTGGAAAGTGTCCCTTATGTATTCCTTCGGGGTTACGGTTTCAATAATATTGGTTTCAACATTTATGGGATTACCTGAGATATAATGTTTGATTCTTTGACCGTTTACCACCTTCGGATTTGTGCCTTCGAAGTTGTTGATTTTTATGGCACCGGAATGATAGACCTCCTCGATAACATAGGGGCCTTCCCATTTAGAGATAATTTTTCCTGCAAAAAATCTTAAAGGAGAGTTGTATATCAATACATAATCATCTACATTAAACTCACGCTTTTGTATCCTTTTGTCATGCCATCTTTTAACCTTTTCTTTAAACAACTTGGCATTTTCATAAGCTTGGGTTCTCCATTCATCAAGTGAGCTAATATCAAATAACCTCTTTTCACCGGCAAGTTTGAAATCATAGTTGAGCTCTTTAATAGCCCAATAAGCCTTGCGTTCTAGTTCGAGAGGTAAGTGACATGCTTTTCCATAGACCATTTTATACGGAGACATACCCATAGGATTTTTATATGCAGTTCTATAGGCCCATAATGCATCATCAAGTTTCTTGGACCAATTCTTTCTAGAGCTATTGACAGTCTTTTGCAAAATTAATTTGAGTTCTCTATTACTCAATTCTACTTGACCACTAGACTGTGGGTGATACAAAGATGCAATTCTATGATTGACGTCATATTTAGCAAGCATTTTATGGAAAGCTCCATGAATAAAATGTGAACCACAATCAGTCATTAAATATCTAGGGACTCCAAATCTCAGAAAAATAACTTCTTTAAGCATTTTAATAGAAGTGTTATGGTCATCACTACTAGTTGGAATAGCTTCTACCCACTTAGTAACGTAATCAACAGCAACTAAAATATGTGTATATCCATTAGAGGCAGGAAAAGGTCCCGTATAATCAAAGCCCCAAACATCAAATGGTTCAATAACAAGTGAGTAATTCATAGGCATTTCTTGACGTCTACTAATATTACCAATTCTTTGACATTCATCACAAGATAGGACAAACTTACGAGCATCTTTGAAGAGAGTAGGCCAATAAAAACCGGATTGCAATACCTTATGTGCAGTTCTATCTCCCGCGTGGTGTCCTCCATAAGTTTCGGAGTGGCACTTGTGTTGGATCTGTTCCTGTTCATGCTCAGGTACACAACGTCTAATAACACCATCTACTCCTTCTTTATAAAGATGTGGGCATCCCAAAAGTAATGTCTCAAATCATAGAAGAACTTTTTCTTTTGTTGGTATGTGAAGCTAGGTGGTATAAATTTAGCAACTATGTAATTAGCATAATCAGCATACCAAGGAGTACTAGGAGAAGTACTTACGACATTTAATTGTTCATCAGGAAAGCTATCATCAATAGGTAGTGGGTCATCAAGAACATTCTCTAACCTAGATAAGTTGTCTGCAACGGGGTTCTTAGCTCCTTTTCTATCAACAATATGCAAATCAAATTCTTGTAGCAAGAGAACCCATCTAATAAGTCTAGGTTTAGCATCTTTCTTCTCCATAAGATATTTAATAGCAGCATGATCAGTGTGGATAGTTACTTTAGAATCAACAATATAAGGTCCGAACTTATCACAAGCAAATACGAATGCTAAAAGTTCTTTTTCAGTAGTAGCATAATTTCTTTGGGCATTGTCTAGAGTCTTACTAGCATAATGGATAACATTTAATTTCTTATCAACTCTTTGCCCTAGAATAGCACCTACAGCATAATCGCTAGCATCACACATAATTTCAAAGGGTAAATTCCAATCAGGTGGCTGAACAATAGGTGCAGAGACTAATGCTTTCTTAAGTATTTCAAATGCTTCTACACAATCATCATCAAAGACAAATGGTATATCTTTTTGCAATAAATTAGTCAGAGGCCGAGAAATTTTTGAGAAGTCCTTAATGAACCTCCTATAAAATCCGGCGTGACCAAGGAAACTTCTTATACCTTTGATGTCCTTGGGACATGGCATCTTTTCAATAGCATCAACCTTGGCTTTATCAACTTCAATACCTCTTTCAGAAACTTTATGCCCCAAGACAATACCTTCATTAACCATAAAGTGGCACTTTTCCCAATTCAAGACAAGATTAGTTTCTTCACATCTCTACAAAAATCGATCAAGATTGCTCAAGCAATCATCAAAAGAAGATCCATAGACGGAAAAGTCGTCCATGAAAACCTCACAAATCTTTTCACAAAAGTCAGAGAATATAGCCATCATGCATCTTTGAAAGGTAGCAGGTGCATTACATAAACCAAAAGGCATACGTCTATAAGCAAAAGTACCAAAAGGGCATGTAAAAGTAGTCTTTGATTAATCTTTAGCCGAGATAGGTATTTGAGAGAAACCAGAATAACCATCTAGAAAGCAGTAATGTGTATGTTTGCATAATCTTTCTAGCATTTGATCCATAAAGGTAAGGGGTAATGATCTTTCTTAGTAGCCTTATTTAATTGGTAGAAATCAATTACCATCCTATAACCTGTAATAATTCTCTGTGGAATCAATTCATCTTTATCATTAGGAACAACAGTAATACCTCCCTTCTTAGGGACACAATGAACATGACTTACACACTAACTAACAACAACGGGATAAATTATACCTGCCTCTAGAAGCTTTAGTATTTCTTTTCTTACCACTTCTTTAATTTTAGGATTCAGACGTCATTGAGGATCACGAACTGGTTTGGCATCTGCTTCCAAATTTATTTTATGTTGACATAGAGTGGGACTAATGCCCTTAAGATCATCAAGAGTATATCCAATAGCAGCATAGTGCTTCTTCAGAGTTTTCAATAATCTTTCTTCTTCATGCTATGAAAGGTTAGCACTAATAATAATAGGATATATTTTCTTTTCATCAAGATAAGCATATTTAAGATTATCAGGCAATGGATTAAGCTCAAACACGGGATCACCCTTAGGTGGAGGAGGATCCCCTAGGATTTCAACAGGCAAATTCTGTTTCAGCATAGGTTCCTGTTTAAAGAATACTTCATCTATTTCCCTTCTTTCATTCATAAACATATCATTCTCATGGTCTAGCAAATATTGTTCTAAAGGATCACTAGGAGTTACGGCAATAGAAGCAACACCAATAATTTCATCCTTACTAGGCAATTCTTCTTCACTTTGTTGTTTACTAAATTTAGAGAAATTAAACTCATGAGTCATATCATCCAAGCCAATAGTAACAAAACTTTTCGCAGTCTATCCTAGCATTAACTGTATTCAAGAAGGGTCTACCAAATATAATGGGACAAAAGCTATCTTGTGGGGAACTAAGAACAAGAAAATCAGCAGGATATTTAGTTTTCCCGCACAAGACTTCAACATCTCTAACAATTCCCATTGCTGAAATAGTATCTGTATTAGCAAATCTAATTGTGACATCAATATCTTCTAACTCAGCAGGTGCAATTTCATGCTTGATTTCTTTATACAAGTCATAAGGTATAACACTAGCATTAGCACCCATATCACATAAGCCATGATAACAATGATCTGCTATTTTAATAGAAATAACAGGCACGCCTACCACATGCCTATGTTTATCTTTAGCACAAGGTTTAGCAATTCTAGTAGTTTCACCACAGAACTGAATAACATGCCCATCAATATTATCAGACAAGAGCTCTTTAACAATAGCAATATTAGGTTCAACCTTAACTTGCTCAGGAGGTGTATATGTTTTAATATTGCTTTTACGAACCACAGTTGAAGCTTCAGCATGATCCTTTATTCTAACAGGGAAATGTGGTTTCTCAACATAAGAAGTAGGAACAATAGGATCATTATAAGTGATAGTCTTTTCTTCAACTTTAATAGGTGCAGCTACTTTTACTTCTATGGGAGGATGATATTTAATCCACTTCTCCTTAGGGAGATCAACATAAGTAGCAAAAGATTCACAGAAAGAAGCTACTATCTCAGAATCAAGTCCATATTTAGTGCTAATCTTACGGAAAATATCGGTATCCATAAAAGATTCAACACAATCAAAACTAGGTGTCATACCTGACTCATTACCATTGTCAAGGTCCCAATCTTCAGAGTTGCGTTTAATTCTATCCAATAAATCCCATCTAAATCCAATAGTCTTCATCATAAAAGAGCCAGCACAAGAAGTATCGAGCATGGTGCAATTATTTTCAGAAAGCCGAGCATAAAAATTTTGAATAATCATTTCTCTTGAGAGCTCATGATTGGGACATGAATATAACATTGATTTAAGCCTCCCCCAATCTTGAGCGATGCTTTCTCCTTCGCAAGGCCAAAAATTATATATATAATTGCGATCACGATGAACAAGATCCATAGGGTAATACTTTTGATGAAATTCCAATTTCAATCTTCTATAGTTCCATGATCTCATATCATCACATAGCCTATACCATATCAATGCGTCTCCCTTCAAAAATAAAGGGAAGACCTTCTTCTTAGCAACATCATCGGGTATACCTGCAAGCTTAAATAATCCACAAACTTCATTCGCATATATTAGGTGTTCATCAGGATGCTTTGTTCCATCTCCTGTAAAAGGATTAGCTAGCAGTTTTTCTCTCATACCCGAAGGATACTCATAAGGAATTTCATTTTCATATTCATTTTCAATAGGTTCAGTATGTTGAGGAGCAACTCTTTGCTCTACTGGTCGGGGTGAAGATACCCCGAACAAGCCCCTCAGAGGATTACTTTCCATAGTAACAAGTGACAGTAAATTTCAGCACACTATATAAATTCTTCCATACCAAATTCCACCTACCAAAGGCTCTTCACTCCCCAGCAACGGCGCCAGAAAAGAGTCTTGATGACCCACAGGTATAGGGGATCTATCATAGTCCTTTCAATAAGTAAGAGTGTCGAACCCAATGAGGAGCAGAAGGAAATGATAAACGGTTTTCAGCAAGGTATTCTCTGCAAGTACTGAAATAAGTGGTAACAGATAGTTTTGTGATAAGATAATTTGTAACGAGCAACAAGTAACAAAAGTAACTAAAGTGCAGAAAGGTGGCCCAATCCTTTTTGTAGCAAAGGACAAGCCTGGACAAACTCTTATATAAGGAAAAGCGCTCCCGAGGACACATGGGAATATCGTCAAGCTAGTTTTCATCACGTTCATATGATTCGTGTTCGGTACTTTGATAATTTGATATGTGGGTGGACCGGTGCTTGGGTGCTGTTCTTACTTGAACAAGCATCCCACTTATGATTAACCTCTATTGCAAGCATCCGCAACTACAACAAAAGTATTAAGGTAAACGTAACCATAGCATGAAACATATGGATCCAAATCAGCCCCTTACGAAGCAACCCATCATCTACTTATTACTTCCCAATGCCTTCCTCTAGGCCCAAATAATGGTGAAGTGTTATGTAGTCGACGTTCACATAACACCACTAGAGGAGAGACAACATACATCTCATCAAAATATCGAACGAATACCAAATTCACATGACTACTAATAGCAAGACTTCTCCCATGTCCTCAGGAACAAACGTAACTACTCACAAAGCATAAACATGTTCATAATCAGAGGGGTATTAATATGCATAAAGGATATGAACATATGATCTTCCATCAATTAAACCAACTAGCATCAACTACAAGGAGTAATTAACACTACTAGCAACCTACTAGCACCAATCCCGGACTTGGAGACAAGAATTGGATACAAGAGATGAACTAGGGTTTTGAGATGAGATGGTGATGATGAAGATGTTGATGGAGATTGCCCTCTCCTGATGAGAGGAGCGTTGGTGATGACGATGGCGATGAATTCCCCCTCCGAGAGGGAAGTTTCCCCGGCAGAACAGCTCTGCCGGAGCTCTAGATTGGATCCGCCAAGGTTCCGCCTCGTGGCGGCGGAGTTTCGTCCCGAAAGGTTGCTTCCTATTTTTTTCTCGACGAAAGACTTCATATAGGAGAAGATGGTCATCGGAGAGCCACCAGGGGCCCACGAGGTAGGGGGGCACGCCCTAGGGGGGCGCCCCCCACCCTCATGAGTAGGGTGTGGGCCCCCTGGTCTTCATCTTTGGCGAGGATTTTTCATTATTTATTATAAGATGTTCCGAGGAGTTTCAGGACTTTTTGAGTTGTGCAGAATAGGTCTCTAATATTTGCTCCTTTTCTAGCCCAGAATTCCAGCTACCGGCATTCTCCCTCCTTATGTAAACCTTTTAAAATAAGAGAGAATAGCCATAAGTATTGTGACATAATGTGAAATAACAGCCCATAATGTAATAAATATCGATATAAAAGCATGGTGCAAAATGGACGTATCACTATATCATTCAGTTTAGTAAGATGTGCCACAACAGTTTCAGATTCATAACCATGAAAAGGATCAGATTCAACCAAAGTAATTATATCAGGATCAACAGAGAATTCATAATCCTTATCAGTAACAAAGATAGGTGAAGTAGCAAAAGCAGGGCCAGGTTTCATTCTAGCATTTAGAGATTGCTTACTCCATTTAGCTAACAGCCTTTTGAGTTCATTCCTATTTTTGCAAGCTAAAATAGCTAAATAAGCTTCTTGATCAAAAATATAACCCTTAGGAATAACAAGTGATTCTTCATCATCACTTTCATCAGTATCATCAGATTCAATATTTTCAATTTCTCTAGCTCTAGCAAGTTGTTCATCAAGAAATTTACCAAGTGGCACAGTAGTATCAAGCATAGAAGCAGTTTCATCATAAGTATCATGCATAGCAGAAGTGGCATCGACAATAACATGCGACATATCAGAACGAATAGCAGAAGCAGGTGTAGGTGTTGCAAGCTTACTCAAAACGGAAGGTCAATCAAGTGCAAAGCTAGATGGCAGTTCCTTACCTCCCCTCGTAGTTGAGGGATAGATCTTGGTTTTTGGATCTCTCAAGTTCTTCGTAATGATAAGAAGATATATATCCCAAGTGACTCAAAGAATAGAGTTATGCTCCCCGGCAACGGCGCCAGAAAATAGTCTTGATAACCCACAAGTATAGGGGATCGCAACAGTTTTCGAGGGTAGACTATTCAACCCAAATTTATTGATTCGACACAAGGGGAGCCAAAGAATATTCTCAAGTATTAGCAGCTGAGTTGTCAATTCAACCACACCTGGAAACTTAATATCTGCAACAAAGTGTTTAGTAGCAAAGTAATATGATAATAGTGATAATGGTAACAAAAGGTAACAATAGTAAAAGTAATGTTTTTGGTATTTTGTAGTGATGACAGCAATAGCAACGGAAAAGTAAATAATCGGAGAACAATATATGGAAAGCTCGTAGGCAATGGATTGGTGATGGAGAATTATGCCGGATGCGGTTCATCATGTAACAGTCATAACCTAGGGTGACACGGAACTAGCTCCAGTTCGTCAATGTAATGTAGGCATGTATTCCGAATATAGTCATACATGCTTATAGAAAAGAACTTGCATACCATCTTTTGTCCTACCCTCCCATGGCAGCGGGGTCCTTACGGAAACTAAGGGATATTAAGGCCTCCTTTTAATAGAGTACCGGAACAAAGCATTAACACAAAATGAATACATGAACTCCTCAAACTACGGTCATCACTGGTAAGTATCCCGATTATTGTCACTTCGGGGTTAACGGATCATAACACATAATAGGTGACTATAGACTTTTAAGATAGGATCAAGAACACTCATATATTGATGAAAACATAATAGGTTCAGATCTGAAATCATGGCACTCGGGCCCTAGTGACAAGCATTAAGCATAGCAAAGTCATAGCAACATCAATCTCAGAACATAGTGGATACTAGGGATAAAACCCTAACAAAACTAACTCGGTTATAGGATAGATCTCATCCAACCCATCACCGCCGACCAAGCCTACGATGGAATTACTCACGCACGGTGGTGAGCATCATGAAATTGGTGATGGAGGATGGTTGATGATGACGATGGCGATGGATTCCCCTCTCCGGAGCCCCAAACGGACTCCAGATCAGCCCTCCCGAGAGATTTTAGGGCTTGGCGGTGGCTCCGTATCGTAAAATGCGATGATTTCTTCTCCTGATTTTTTTCTCTCCGAAACACAATATATGGAGTTGGAGTTTGAGTCGGAGATGCAACAGGGGGCCCTCGAGGTAGGGGTTGCCCTAGGGGGGCACACGCACCCCCCACCCTCGTGGAAAGGTGGTGGGCCCCCAAGCCTTCATCTTTTGCAGGTATTTTTCATATTTTCTGAAAAATTGCTCCGTGAAGTTTCAGGTCATTCCGAGAACGTTTGTTTCTGCACATAAATAACACCATGGTAATTCTGCTGAAAACAACGTCAGTCCGGGTTAGTTCCATTCAAATCATGCAAGTTAGAGTCCAAAAAAAGGGCAAAAGTGTTTGGAAAAGTAGATACAACAAAGACGTATCACTCGACAACGAAGAAAAGTATGGTGGAAGTTACCACACAAAGAGCTATCCAAAGCACAAGCTATTACCTGAATTCGATGATGAGGCCTTAGAGCCCACACAGCCGAAAAATGAAACAACCAACTG
Organism: Triticum monococcum; assembly: GCA_034509565.1. Lineage (NCBI taxonomy): Eukaryota > Viridiplantae > Streptophyta > Magnoliopsida > Poales > Poaceae > Triticum > Triticum monococcum. The sequence goes on from CM067845.1 coordinate 580,267,299, forward strand.
GCCGGATCAACCACCTTGTGACCGTGATAGAGCGGCTAACAAGGTCGCACATAAGTGAACACAGGTTCTACGTGAGGACTTGCGCCAAAAATCCGGAACGACCAGATCCATCTATGGATCTAGGAAGCGTGCCTCGGCACAAAATCAAAACCGAATACTACTGTAACACCCACGATGCGGCTATATCTCCCACGTGTCGGAGCACGACTTAGAGGCATAACCACATAGTAGGCATGTCGCAAGAGGGGTAATCTTTACACATCTCATGTATTGAATAAGAAAGAGATAAAGAGTTGGCTCACAATTGCCACTTCACAAAAAACATAAATATAGCATTACATCATCCATAATACAATCAAGGTCCGACAACGGAACCAAAATAAAGAAAGACCACCCCTAATGCTAGATCCCCGATCGCCCCGACTGGGCTCCACTACTGATCAACTGGAAACGAAACAACACAACGAACATGATCTTCATCAACTCCCACTTGAGCTCGGTTGCGTCACCTGCATGGTTTTCATCGGCACCTGCAACTGGTTTTGGAAGTAATATGTGAGTCACAGGGACTCAGCAATCTCACACCCTCGCGATCAAGACTATTTAAGCTTATGGGTAGGAAAAGGTAGTGAGGTGGAGCTACAGCAAGCACTAGCATATATGGTGGCTAACTTACGAAAATGAGAGCGAGAAGAGAAGCAAAGCATGATCGTGAACTAGAAGTTATCAAGAAGTGATCCTGAAACTACTTACGTTCAAGCATAACACAAGAACCGTGTTCACTTCCCGGACTTCGCCGGAAAGAGACCATCACGGCTACACACACGGTTGATGCATTTTAGTTAAGTTTCAGGTTCTCTACAACCGGATATTAACAAATTCCCATCTGCCCATAACCGCGGGCACGGCTTTCGAAAGTTCAAAACCCTGCAGGGGTGTCCCAACTTAGCCCATCACAAGCTCTCACGGTCAACGAAGGATATTCCTTCTCCCAGGAAGACCCGATCAGACTCAGAATCCCGGTTACAAGACATTTCGACAATGGTAGAACAAGACCAGCAAAGCCACCCGAATGTGCCGACAAATCCCGATAGGAGCTGCACATATCTTGTTCTCAGGGCACACCGGATGAGTAGTCCGTACAACTAAAACCAACCCTCAAGTTTCCCCGAGGTGGCGCTGCAAGGGGCTCTAGTTTGGACCAACACTCAGAGGAGCACTGGCCCGGAGGGGGTTAAAATAAAGATGACCCTTGAGTCTGCAGAACCCAAGGGAAAAAGGCTTAGGTGGCAAATGGTAAAACCAAGGTTGGGCCTTGCTGGAGGAGTTTTATTCAAAGCGAACTGTCAAGGGGTTCCCATTATAACCCAACCGTGTAAGGAACGCAAAATCAAGGAACATAACACCGGTATGACGGAAACTAGGGCGGCAAGAGTGGAACAAAACACCAAGCATAAGGTCGAGCCTTCCACCCTTTACCAAGTGTATAGGTGAATTAAAGTAAACAAGATATAGTAATGATATCCCAACAATATCCATGTTCCAACATGGAACAAACTTCATCTTCACCTGCAACTAGCAACGCTATAAGAGGGGCTGAGCAAAGCGGTAACATAGCCAAACAACGGTTTGCTAGGAAAGGTGGGTTAGAGGCTTGACATGGCAATATGGGAGGCACGATATAGCAAGTGGTAGGTATCGCGGCATAGCAAAAGAGCGAGCAACTAGCAAGCAAAGATAGGAGTGATTTCGAGGGTATGGTCATCTTGCCTGCAACGTTCTCCGAGTTGACATAAGCTTGATCCTCGTAAGCGTACTCAACGGGTTGCTCGATCACGTACTCGTCTCCTAGCTCTACCCAAAGCAAGAACACAAGCAAAGGACCAACAATCAAACACAGTGCAATGCGCAAGCAACATGATGCAAAACATGGCATGATATGCGGGATGTGATATGTAGTGCATATGCATGCTCTGGAAGGAAAAGATTGAACTAGGCCTCAACTTGGCAAACCAAGTGTGTTGCTGGAAAGATGAGTTGATTTCGGTCGAAATCGATATAAAGATCACCGGAATCGGATGTACGGTTAGCGAATGACAAGCAAAACAATAAAGGCACAATTCTGCGATTAACAGCACAATGCCATCTAGAATGCAACAAGAAACTAAGCTACTGCACTCCAACATAGCAACAAAGCACATGGTAGTGATCTACTCAAGATGCTTGACAAAAGATGAACACTGAGCTACGGCTACATCACACAAGAGCAGGTTCAAACAAGCATGGCAAAAGTGCAAAAGATATCAGCATCACAGACTTAGTGGAAATAACATGCCAGAAATTAACATCAGGAAGCAATGTTTAGAGCAAGATAACAACATGCTGCAGGAACAGAACATATCAATACAAGGCATGGCATGAATCTACTCAAAGCATATAACAAAAGTCCCTTACTGACCATGAGCCAAAAAGGATCATAAGATAAGATGGCACCCATGTAAACATAGCAAGTTTCGTTAACAGATTCAGACTTCGCAGAAAACTGGACATGGCAAAAATAGAATTATGAAGGCGTGTTTGCGAGCTCGATGCACTCAACACAAAGAATTGCATGACAAACTAAGCATACTAACAGCAAGAAGACATGATCAAGAGGCTAACCAAAGCAAGAACAAGTCTCATAGCATGCATGGATCAACTACAACAATCTTGGCAAAATTGATTAACATGTAAACAATCTGCCAGAAACATTTTATAGAAAAAGTAGAGCAAGATTGAGTCATGCTAGGGCACTCCATAAATGCAAACAGGGACATGGATGGGTAGAGCATAACCATATGCCCAAATCATCCTTACTGAACATACTCAAAAGAAGCATGGATCTCTCTATAGCAACATGAATACATGGCATAAAAATAACAGCAGAGCAAAGACTTAGTGAAATTCTAAGTCCCTGAAAACAGCAATATTACGAGAGCTACTTTGCATGCTTGTGCTAGTCACCACATTGATCACCAAAATACATGGCATACACCCCTGTAAAGATGGCATGGCATAGCCCAAAACACATGTAGAGCTCATGCCCATATGCAGCACACAATAATCATGGCAAAATGACAAATGCTCATAATCTGATAAGAATCGGGAACTAACATTTATAGCACTCTTGCAGCAATGATTTGGGCATCAAGATGGACTCAAGCAAGCAGGTCACAATGGGACAAAATGAAGAGCACATCATGATGAACATTTTGATATCTAATACATGCAAAACGGAGCTACGGATGAGGAGTTATGATGCGATGAACAGGGGCATATAATGCTACAGATCCAAGGACTTAGCCAAAATTACGGACAACGAGCGCAACGTAGCAATATAACGCATGAGCGGGGATAAAGGGCGGCTCACCATGGTCCGAGGCCCAGTACACAAAGAGGAGTCTAGACCTGCCGGTGGAGATGGGCCAGACCGGGGGAGGAGCTGGGCCGGCTAGGGTTGCGACCCACTGGCGCGGTCAACGGGCGCTGGATCGGGCTCCTCCCAATCCCGCGCAAGGCGGCGGCGGCGCGGCGGTGCTCCGGCGAGTAGGCACCGGCGGGGATGAGCGGAGGACGGGGCGACGGGGCGGCCCTGCGCCGGGGTGGCTCCGGGCGCGCGGGGCGATGCCGACCGAGGGCGCGCGCCGGCGGAGAGGCGGCGGCGGGCGGATCGGGCCAGGAGGCGGACGGTGGTGGAGGCGCGGCGAGGCGGCGGGGTTCCGACGAGGTCAGGCGCGGAGGCGGAGCATGTCGGAGCGGGCGGCGGGGCGCGGGGAACCCGAGCGGCAACGGTGGGGCGCTCGGGCCCGTGGGGCGCGGTCGGGCTCGCGCAGGCCCGCAATGGGCTCGGCGGGCCGCGGCCGTGGGGACGCTGGGGGGGCATGTGGTGACGCGCGAGTGGAGGAGGGAGGCGGCGGCCGTGTCCGACCGCTGGGCGGACATGTCCGGCGGCGCGGGGAAGATGGATCTAGGGTTCATCCGCGAAATTTTCAGCGGGGGGGGGGGGAGGGGAGGACATATATATATATATATATATATATAGGTAGAGGGAGCTAGGAGAGTCCACAAGAGGAGCGGTTTTTGGCCACGCGATCGTGATCGAACGGCCGAGAGGATGGAGGGGGTTTAGATGGGTTATTGGGCCACTTTGGAGGGGTGTTAGGCTGTAACACACACAAGGCCTCTACGGTTCCCCGGATAATCGTCGGAGTATCAAACGGACTCCAAATGACACGAAACTTGACAGGCGGTCTCCCAGTGGTGAACCAAGGCCGCTTGGAAAATCTTGGTCCAATCCGAGAAAGTTTAACACCCGCACACGAAAAGAGGCAAAAGGGGGCGCCGGAGGACATAGGAGTGTCAGATTGCAAAACGGACAACGGAGAAAATGCTCGGATGCATGAGACGAACATGTATGCAAATGTGATGCAGATGATGACATGATATGCAATGCATGACACACAAACAGATGACAAGGCAACAACAGCGAATAACTGGAAGACACCTGGCTCAACGGTCTCGGGGCGTTACAACTACAACCGTCTGAACGCCATGGTACATCCAAATACAGGGGTGCCGCACACCCCCTATGTTTCACCGATGAGGTGCTGGACCACGAATTCCTAGAAGGATTCAAACCAGTGAACATAGAGGCGTACGACGGGACCACAGACCCTGGGGTCTCGATTGAGGACTTTATCCTCCATATCCATATGGCTCGCGGAGACGATCTCCATGCCATCAAATACCTGCCCCTCAAGCTTAAAGGACTAGCTCCGCACTGGCTGAAAAGCCTCCCCGAATAATCAATTGGAAGTTGGGAGGAGCTCGAGGACGCTTTTCGGGCTAATTTTCAAGGGACCTATGTCCGACCTCTGGATACAGACGATTTAAGTCATATAATTCAACAGCCCAAAGAGTCCGCCCTAAAGCTTTGGAACAGGTTTCTCACTAAGAAGAACCAAATCGTCGACTGTCCGGACGCTGAAGCCTTAGCATCTTTCAAACACAGCGTCCGAGACGAATGGCTCGCCAGACACCTCGGCCAAGAAAAACCGAGAACAATGGCAGCCCTGACAAGCCTCATGATCCACTTTTGCGCGGGCAAAGATAGCTGGTTAGCCCGCAGTAGCACCAGCGATCCAAGCACATCCGAAGTCAGGGACGGCAATGGAAAACCACGACGCAATAAAACAAGCGTCGAAATAAAGAAGATAGCCCAGATAATACAGCGGTAAACGCCGGATTCAGGGGCTCTCGACCAGGTCAGCGGAAAAAGCCTGTCAAAGGCAGCAGAGATGGACCGTATGGCCTAAACAGGATTCTTGACAAACTATGTCAGATTCATGGCACCCCGATAAACCTAAAAATCACACCCACAGAGAATGATGGGTATTCAAGCAGGCCGGTAAGCTAAACGCTGAACACAAGGTTGGCTTGCCGATCACTTTTGATCGCGGGGATCACGCGACAAGCATCCGGCACGAAGGATTGGCTGCCTTGGTGTTAGACCCAATAATAAACGGATACCATCTCACACGAGTCCTCATGGACGACGGCAGTGGTCTAAATCTGATATATCTGGACATAGTCCGCAAAAATGGGGATAGACCCGACAAAATAAGCCACAGTAATACTATCTTCAAGGGAGTAATACCAGGCCTAGAGGCCCGCTGTACGGGCTCTCTATTACTATAGGTTGTATTCGGTTCTCCCGACAACTTCCAAAGCGAAAGGCTAACTTTTTACATCGCTCCATTTCAAAGTGGCTATCAAGCACTACTCAGAAGAACGGCTTTCGCTCGTTTTAATGTAATACCACATTACGCTTCTCTCAAGCTTAAGATGCCCGGTCCACGTGGCACCATCACAGTTAGCGGAAATACTGAGCGTTCACTACGCGCGGAAGAATGTGTGGCGGCTTTAACATTCGAGCACTAGACAGCCTCACCAACCAGAAAAAATGACAGGTCGTCAAGACCACGGACACGGTTAGACGAGTCCGGTGCACCACCACATATACATGAGATTGGTTTGATGGTCAAACCCTCATAGACGGTGCCAGGGGCTTCCCGCGTGTAATCAGGGCTAGTCCGGCTCAACATGACTTATCTTGAATTTTAATGGTTTATTGATAATAACCAAATTTCTGGCACAGCAACTTTCACCTAAGTTCTTCTCTTTTATAGATGACAACCGTGCTACACCCATCCAGGACACGGCACAACGGAGATACAGGCGCAGACATGCAGCAGGGACCCGCTTCAAGGTTTCTTTTCATATTAAGACCCTGCGTAAACCTTTTTTACTGTCTCTTGTTGTTCACATCCTTCGGATACTCAATACAACCGAGAAGGATGCTGACGTTATTGGCATGTGGCCACGTCAGGATATTGCACGTACCTGGACACTTGGGGTTTATTATTAAGGGCATTGTTCGGCCCAACATATGTTATAAAGATCGAATACCTTAGGGAGTGTTCAGCGTCGCGAGTTTGGCCTTATATGCATCAGCTCCAAATCATGTCTTTGGTCAAATGTTGGGTTTGCCTGGCTCCCATGTTTTGGTACCTTATGTTCCGCTATATCGGCTAAGGTAGGACTGGGAGAACTACTGCGATTGTGCCCTGGTTCATTCCGATGAGCACCTCAGTAGAGAAAGCCGAAAACTGACTGTCATGATAAAGCGCGAGACTGATCAACCACTCAATGACTCAGCGGAATCTTCGGGATTCCTCCGCATTAAGTACCAGGGGCTATATAGTAGCCCCACCATCAAACTCCTATGGCTAAGTGAAAGTGTTAAAGCAATATAGTCTGATTGCCTCATTCGCTGCGCTACCACCTTCTTCATGGACCAAGACATTGGATCAAGTGTGAATACGCGTTTTTCACGAACACCCCCGCATTATATGCATGGGGGCGGAAGCTGACGACTGCAAAATTTCAGGTTATATACATATATACATAAACGGACGCACATGAGGCATCATAATACTTTCAGGCAAAAGTATAAACACAGCCTTGATAACTCAATAAAACATTGTTCTTACAATGGGAGTACATTTCACTAGAACATAATATTCTTCGAGCACTGAGCCTCTATCGAACGAGCGCCTTCAAGGACTTCTTCAAAGTAGTGCTCGGCAGCCACTCGGCCCACGGCCAAACCCTGTGTTGCAATAGTGGTGGCCTCCATCTCTGCCCAGTATGTCTTGACACGGGCAAAAGACATTCGCGCACCCTCTATGCACGCCGACCTCTTCATAGCATCGATGTGCAGCACAGCACCAAGGAATTGTTGCACTAAACTAAAGTAACTATTCGGCCTTGGCCCTCCCGGCCACAGATGATCCACAACCGACCTCATGGCATGTCTGGACAACCTATGGAGCTCGGCCCACTCGGCCATTCGCTCATTCAACAGCAGCGGACGCACTGGAGCATGGAACTGCGACCAGAACAGCTTTTCCACTTCTCGATCTTTTTGATCCTTGAAGTACTCAGCCGCATCAGCAGCACTTGCTGCCAAATCCACGTAGGCGTCTGTAGAACTCCATAGTTGATCAAGAGGAGCATACTTCGGATCCCCGAACGTAGTCGGCAACAAGAAGGGCTTCCCAGCCACGATATCCGCAGCTTGACGCAGCTCCTCCTTCGTCGCTCTGATTTTAAAGCGGGCTTTCTTGGCTGCTACCATGGCCTTCTCCAGGTCCGTCGCCCTCACTCGGCTTTCTTTTTCAAGAAGCTGGTAACGGTCAGCAGCATCTTTCAACTCAACGGGCATCTTGGCTATTCTTTCCTTGCTTTCGTAATGCGCGGCATGTTCGGCCCTCGGCTCTTCGACCGCCTTTAGAGCGGTCGCATCACTATTCCTTGCTTGTTCCTTCGCCCAGGCAAGCTCCGCCCGAAGGGTCTCCACGGTGGCAGCTCCATCTGCAGTCACAACATATTAAAGATACCGGCATCATGCTCCTCTTACTATGTGTTGATCACCGGAGAAATCACTTACCCTATGCCTCGTCAAGCCGCTTGTTGACAAGCACGATGTCGGCATCTGCCACATCAAGTTGCTGCTTTAGCTCGGCAAACCCATCAGTCCGGCTAGCCACCGGACCTTCAGCCACCTGCACATAAAGGCGGTCTGGTTATTACCTGGGACTATGATCCTCTGTTTGCCACCGTTTTCGAAAGCAACCAGAGTCTCAGGGGATACTATCTGCATAGGGCACACCTAACGTGTGCGATACTGTAAAAAACATACACCATTTCACGTACCTCAAAGCTATTCAGCAGACTCATAAAAGCTTCATGCAATCCGCTTTCAGCGGATGAAATCCTTTCAATTACCGTACCCATTAGCGTACGATGCGCTTCTAAGATGGCCACTTGCTCCAGAAGATCCTTCAGTGCATCCGACCACACACTGTACGGTTTTGGACTCTTTCTGTTGCTCTCTTTAGGAGCTGAATACTGAGGACTCCAGGTGGCCAAAGGATTACCCTCTGGCCTTGGCGGATCAGGAGAGACCCTCCGCGACGACACTTCAGGGTCGCCCGCCTCATGAGGCGGGGTGGCAGGGGGAGGTGCTTCTCTCTCCATCATCTCCAGAAGAAGATCCCCCGAAGACGAACTCTGTCGAGAAGAGCTACGATCCGAACTACAAGATATAAGCTTCGGTTATTGTCTTCAGAAGTAAGGTAGGATACTTTAATTATTAAGTACTTTTTGATTACTTACAGCTCGGTAGAGGGCTGATCCCCTTGCGGACATTGTGCGGCAAGAATACCCTCCAATTTCTTCCCTTGTTTGGAAGCCTTTGTTTCCGGATCTTCAGAGGTGGTCCTCTTCCTTCCTCGGGGAGAGGGAATGTCAGATTCTTCTCCCTGGTTATCCTCCTTCGTGGAGGTGCTAATTTCCCCGCTTCCGGCCTCTTTATTCCCCCCTTTATCTTCCTTTGAGGGCACCTG